>CM065589.1:529817081-531140904 GCA_033119425.1 Bufotes viridis | reverse complement strand
TGATCTAACTTCTTTTTTTCAAGAACCTGATAACCTTACAAATAGACTTGATCGTAGATCCTATTCACACAGATGCGTTTCTGTCTCAAAAAATGCAGTTGCGATTTTGGACAGGAAATCATTTGTGTTTCCTCCAAAAAAGCCATCATTTGAATGTACTCGCTTGCCTGTATCCAAACAGACCTTATCCCCCTTTGTCACGCAATACAGCGAGGAATTTGCAGTAATTTGCAAAACTATCAAAAAATACCTACCCTCGCTTGCTAGTTATAGACAATGGATGGATATTTGGGTGAAATGCATATCACGAAAAGCCCCCACACTGGGCAATATCATCAGCCCCAGTCTGTACCAGGGTGTATATGAGGGTTGATAGGCATTTTAGAACCTCCGTGAATAATAAGCAATATGTGATCCAGTCATATTTGCAGTGCAACACTAAATATGCAGTATATTTAATTACCTGCAAGTATTGCAATTTACAATATGTTGGCTGTACTGTTAATGAAATCAAGACTAGGATCTGTAAGCACATCGCTGATGTCCCACACTACCGAAGCCGCAATATATCAGCGGCAAGCTCACACTTAGCGTTAGTACATGGGGGAGATACATCAGGACTAATAACACAAGGAATTGAAATGAATAGGTCCGCATCTGATCGGCAAAAATTGTGAAACGGATGCAGACAGAAAAATATGGTTGTGTGAATGGAACCTAAACAGAATCACAAAATTCGAGTTCATTAGAATCAGAACTTTTTGAAAAATTCAGTTTGAATTTTTGAATTTTAGAATCAAGTCACTCATTTCTATTAAAATCATTATCTATTAAAATCATCGCCTAAGATGTCCCATTTTGAGCCAAAATTGCACCACAACTCTGGTGTGAAATTCTGTCTGAAAGTAAGTCAACCAATAGATGGTATAGAGTCAGAGAAAAGTGTCTCCCTGAGCACTTGTAATTAAACCTGGTGCAGGCCTAGACAGCCTGGTTAACGCCACCTGTAGGATTAGTAAATCTGGGCCTGTATGTTTTACATTTTTCTATGCTTTTCTATGCTTGTTAATAAGTATCAGACTGGGATGCCTAGGGCCCACCAGTAAAATATATTTTGGGGGACTATTGTACAGCTAAATGCAAGTATTACCTGCTCACACAGCAGCAAGATGCTACCAGATGACTGAATATGGGGGTCAACTTTGAGAAGATAGGTCCTGGGCAGAAGATGGTCCTGGCAGCTTTCCTCTATATCTAGAAGTCATCTCATCTCTGATCGTGTCTACAATAATACACTGGGGATTTTCTTCAATAATCTATCAGGTGTTTATATGAACATAGGCTGGTTGAGGAGCTGTACATTGAATATATGTATGTAGGGCAGTAAGTCTACTGTATTATGTGCCACTTGTGCAGGGGGTGGGAGACTAAGGGCCCACCTAGGGATTCACCTGTACCCCTGTGGGCCAGTCCGAGCCTGCTTGTTAATGTGTAATTAATTAAGCAGAATAATAAATCAACCCAATTCTGCAACCAGTCCACAAAGTAGATTTGCCAGCCACAGGTATGTGAATCTATTTGTCAATTAATCATTTTAACTTGCAAACTACAAGCATATTTAATTGGTTCAAACATTTTGGTAAAATTCACTTCACTAGAATTGTTCTCTGTTATTCTCTACTGTGTCCCTAATGTGTCCTTACTTACCTTTCCTCTTGGCTTGAGCTACCCCGAGACCAAAGGCATGAGATGACCAACTTTAAAAAAACTAACTTTTGCATTACTCTGTCAGGTTTTTGCAAGTAACGCAAACATTTTTTGTTTCTAAGTTGGTCATCTGGCGCCACTCATCTGGGGGTATCTTAAGTTGTATTTGGCTGACAGGCTGTGAATGATAATTCATTGTGAGGCATATTGCTACATGGGACATTCACTTTCATCAGAAATTCAGATTACATCTATCTTTAAAGCAAACCATCACCATGAAAATGCAGTGCAATTCCCAGGCAGCAGGTTATAGAACAGGAGGAGCTGAGTAGATTGCACTTGTAATTTATACATTTATATCTCTGAGATTAGGAGTCCAGTGGGCGGTCCTATCTCTCTAAGGCTGTCAGTCACTGAATGGGACTGCCAATATGACTGCTTAGCATAAAAAGATTTAAGGATTGACATTAATAAATGACAAGTTATGCTGGAACTTTTCTAACAAATCTGAATATCAATCTGCTCAGTACCTTTTGCTCTATACCAAGCTTCCTGCATTTTCATTACGATAGGTTTGCTTTAAAATTAATGAGTTCATTAATAGGATACTAACCTGTTCTAGTGTTCAGATTATTCCGATCATTTATCGTTTTTAGGTTAAAAAAAAATCACAAGAATCATCCATTGCCAGAATGTGGCAAGGTCCAAGAATTGTTCCTGAGCCACTCAAAAGATTTAATAGGTTTTGGAAAGGATGCTCTAATAGCGTCTAACATTATTTTGGGTCTGGATTAGATTGAAAACAATTGGTCAAACTTATTAGATCTTTCTGTGTGTTCCAGCTGAAGGGCGCCACTGGTAACTCCTGCCAGAAGGCTTCATTTCTATACCACTTACTACTGAGTACTGTAGATGATAAATGACATAATTATCCACATTGTCCTTACTGTAGTTGAGCTACATAGTCTACTTGGCCTATTGGTCCAGAGAAGACACAAGTCCTAATCATTTACCATAGAGCTTAGGCAATCATAATTACAATCCATTTAACTGATACATAGATACAGAGTATTTAGTGCACAAATTGTCATTGACAAAGGAAATGAGTTGTTCTGCCTTGTTGCTGACAGCCCCTGGTCCTCCCCTGTCCTCCTAAACATAAAAAACACACCTGTCTGCGGTCCTGCCACTGGCCCATTCTCAGCTGCTTCTGGTCAATGCTGTGAAGTTCTGTTCAAGCTACTGTGACCGATGGGAATGGTGATTGCAGCAGTGGTCAAGGGACCAAGCAGCTTCCTGATCCTGCGAGAACTGGAAGGGGGTAAGAGCAGAGCTGCGGCAGGACATCAGACAGATGTGGGGGTTTGTAGGTTTAGAAGGAGAGGGCAAAGAGGAAAGACCCCAGAAACTCCTTTAAGGCACAAACTAATATATATTCTCTGTAAGCACTTTGGTAAATAGTTGGCAGAAGTAGTTATTATTTTGCCAGTATTAGTTATTTTAGTTAATAAATACAGTGGTCAGCTAGAGAATTGGCAGCTATGGTTTAAAGGGGTTGTCCAGGCTACAGATATTGATGACCCATACTCATCAAGATCAGATCGGTGGGAGTATGACTGCCATAAGCCCTGTCGATCAGCTGCTTATAGGGGCTGCGACACTCGTGTGAGTGCTGCATCCTCTTCAGTGTTTACCTGCGTGCTGTCGCCCTTGTAGTGGAGGTGCAGGATAATTACAGATGTTTGTCTCATTGAAGTAAACAGCACAGGAAATGTAATTACACTGCACCGCTGCTACAAGGGAGACGGAGTGCAGGTAAACACCGAAGAGGATGCAGAGCTCACACCAGTGCTGCGGTCCTTTCAAACAGCTTATCGTGAGGATAGGTCATCAATATCTGTAGCCCAAACAACCCTTCTAACCCCTTTGCGCTGTACATATACGGCAGAAGTCATCACTTTAAAGATGGCTCCCGCTCGCAAGTGTAGCACCTATTTAGATGAATGAGATAGTTCCAGAAATTTTGCAACAAATATGTTGCGTGTGAATAGTTTCTTAATAATCAAGACAGTTTGCAATGTTGTTTCATTTAAAAAATACAAAAAATGGCTTATGTACTTAGGCTAGATCACATCTGCATGAAGGAGACTCTATAGCAGATTCCCTGACGGAAATTCAACAGACTACATTAGGCTACTTTCACCTATGCGTACTGGTATTCCGGTAGAGGATCTCAATACCGAGCCAAAACAGTTTTGTTTTGTCCCCATGCATTCTGAATGGAAAGAGATCCGTTGAGGATGCATCAGGATGTCTTCAGTTCCGCCAGCATTCCGTTTTGTGACCGGACACAAAACCGCTGCAAGTTGCGGTTTTGTGTTCGGTCATGGAAATGGAAAAAAATGCATCCGTCACTGAAAACAATGTAAGTCAATGGTTAGGGATCCATTTTTTTTAGGATCCTAAAAAAACGATCCGTCACCCATTGACTTTCAGTATATTTAGTGACGGATCCAGTTTGTTCTGTTTTTATTTCACACAACCGCATCCCAACGGAATGGATCATTACTGATGTGTCATCAAAATGGAACCAATTTGGTCAGGTTTTGAGATCATCTGCTGGATCTGAAAATCCTGAAACCAAAACGCATATGTGAAAGTAGCCTTAGGCTTAGTTCACACCTCAGTGATTTAATCAGTTATTTCCATCAGTTATTGTGAGCCTAAACCAGAAGGAGATAAGGTATAATGGAAGGATTTGCCTGTTCTGTGTTTTGGCTCACAATCACTAATGGAAGTCGCTGACCAAAACACTGAAGTGTGAACTAGACCTTATAGTCAATGGGGTCCGTTAGACGCATTCATTTCTGAACATTAGATGGATCCAGAGCTGCTATTTTTGCTTCTTTTGCTTTTTAAAATTGAACAGAAAAATCTGCAGATATGAATGCAGTCTTGTCGCACCTGTATACCATTGCTTCAGGATGAAAAATATCCCCTTATGATGATAATTATAAATGATACAATATACTGGGGGGCTACAGATCTTGTATTGGTGCTAAAGGGCTTTTTGGGCCCAGAGCACCAATGGCAGCTTGTATCCACCTTCACTTCAACAAGGAACAGCTAGCCCCATGAAAAACAACAACATAAAATGCTAAGAAATGATGTTTTTGGTGGAAATGGTCTCTGTACACTGCCTGCTGAGTATTTATGAGAAATACATTAAAATGTTTCTTTAAAAATGTGTTTACCAAGTCTCTTTTTTCCTAAACACTTGAAACACATTAACAAATTATTATATGAAGTAAAATTACTCTTCACTTCTAACAAAACAAAAATGAAGACAGGTATGGGAATGTTTCCCTCTCCGAGCACACACATCCTGTCAATGCTGTAGCTAATGAATTAGACTGAAGAAAGGGTCGTGCCCTCTCTGACGACCACATGTATCAGTGGAATAAACAAGACTTAGAAGATCAATGCTCCAGGTTATTTAACTCCTCAGCCATGACTCACATGTATGGTAGCCCACACAAAGCCAATGTTTTATACGTGCAATGGGCAATTTTATGTAATCTTTAATATTAATGTACTTTTTAAAGTACCAAATAGAAGAAGACAATGAAGAAGACATAGTATGGAGGTCCCCGACATTGTTTTAGCTGTAGTTCTTAAGAACGGGGTCCCATCCTGAAAAACGAGGATTCCGCTTCCTCCATTTACTGCTCGAGGACTTTTGAAAACATCTAAGCGCCAACTTAGCTGTTTTCAGAAGTCCCATTGAAAGTAGAGGCCATGCATGACCAGCTTCCTTTCCTTTCATGTTGGGGCCCTATTCTTGAGAAAGGAGTGAGACCCACCCCTATTGGAAATTTATGGCATATCCTATAGATAGTCCATAAATGTCCAGATAGGACAACCTCTCAGTCAGTATTAGTAAAGAACCGCTGAGCCACTGGTTAGGCAGTACAAATATAGTGCATACTGATCAGGGTAGATGCTATTTTTTCATTTTTTTTTTTCGCTAAACGATACGTTTTGTCAAGAACATGTTTAAACAGCACCAGTCAGCAGGATCAACCCTTTTTAAACCAGACATAATTCCTTGAGTTCACCCCTGTGAAACTGTTTGCAGCATTCCCAAAAAAAAGACTTTTAGGACTCATGCAAATTGCAGTCCCCAATGCACGGGCACTGTCCATGTGCCCGATGCTCAACTTGAATGGGTCCACACAAAAAAAAGAACATGTTTTATTTTTTGGCGGTGCGGAGGCATGGACTGAAATGACACGGAAGTGTTCCGTGGTGCTTCCGTGGCCTTCGCTCCGTGCCTCCACTAGCAGGGTTTGTGAAGAAATCCGTAGTCACCTGGTCCCCATGACTCCATTCCGGCTCCCTGGCTTCTGGACTGTCTTCAGTAGACTTCTGGCTACATCTGTTAACTTCTTTCACAGTGGGGTCACATGTGCTACTGCCGCCAATGATTGGCTTCAGCATCGATGTGTCCCCAAATGGTGCATGACACAGAAGTGATGTTCCACTTGGGGACATGTCACTGCTGAGGCCAGTCATTGCCTGCCACTGTGCATGTTACCCCATCCGTGCAGAAAGTTGATACATAAGGATCTAAGGTCCAGTAATGATAGCCGGGAGACAGGGAGTCGGAACTGAACAACCAGGTGAGTATGGATTTCTCCACAGGTCCCGATGGCTGAGCGAAGGCAGCAGAATGTAAAAAAAAATGGACAGCCCATTTCATTTTTTGAAACTAGTCCCTCATTTTTCTACACAAAGGAACTTAGGAATTTATAACCTGATCCATTGTAAAAGTCATTTATATCACATCGCTTTTATAATAGTTTGGAGTATATTTTTCCGTGATCCAACCTACAGAATATGACGTGTCTTGGACTAAATTGACCTTAAGAATTTCTGCCATGAGCAGACAGCGGCGTGTGAAGTTTGTGTGTGTTCCTCCACTTCCTTGAGTGGATACATAAAATTATAAGACGCACATCCTCATGACTCATTCTGAATTCCATGATGTTAGTGTAGTCACAGAACACGTCAGCGCTGACATATCAAGAAACAGAGGTAATCACCGGTATAACGTTGTGCTATCCCCAAAGATTTATTACCTGCACCGTCTAAATCACAATGAATGCTCCTGTCTCTTAATGAGAAGGTAGATGGTCCTGCAGTCTGAAAAACATTAAGCAAGAGTAAATGAATGTCATTTGTCACAGGAGGAATAGGCTGCTTAGGGCTGTTGCAGCTAGCACCGTGACAGCGATACGCAGACTCAAGACAGACGCACTGCCGGTTAAAGTCTATTTCATGAAGTCATCTGTCATTGAATCGTTTTACTGTGACTACTGTAACTCTCTAACAGGCGGCCTCCCTAATTGCGGCACAGGATGGTTCTGCAAGCGATGGGATGATCATATTAACGCTACCACACAATTACTATTCTGTGATTTCTTTATATCAAAGGCACATACACTTCATGAATGAAAACCGCTCTTATATAAATGTTACACCATTTTTCTTTCACCCACAAGGTAATTTACATTTGTATATCATCCCGAATTCTATATAACATGACTGTTATTAAATTACATCACTGCTTCTATGAAATTATTACACCAAAAATTTAAAGGGGGACTAGGCAGGGATTCTGCCTGTCAAAATTATATAGAGATCTTTGAGCAAACATATAAGCGCAAAGCCAGAAACAATATGGAAGAGGGGTTTGCAAATTTCTATATGTAATGACCCTGACCCCTATCTACTAATCCTGTAGATGGCATAAACTGAGCGCCATATTGGACCACACAATTTTCAGGCCATCAGTCCTGGATCTGCAAAGCCGTTCGGAGCAAGTTAGGTTGGTTTATTTTTTCGTAACGCCTGATCTGGGGTCTGATGGGGGCTGGGGGGTCCGATCTGAGGCTGATTGGAGGTCTGATCTGTCTTATGGGGGCAGGAGGATCTGATTGAAGGCTGAACTGGGGCTCGGTAGTCCAATCTGAGGCTGATTGGGACTGGGGGGTCCGATCAGAGGCTGATAGGGGGTCTGATCTGAATCTGATGGGGGCTGGAGGGTCTGATTGGGGTTGATGGGGCTGGGGGTCCGATCTGAGCCTGATTGGGTCTGATCTGAGGCTAATGGAGGCTTGGGGGGTCTGATCTGAGGCTAATGGAGCTTGCGGGTCTAATTTTGGGGTCTAATCTGAGGTCTGATTTGGGGGTCTGATAAGGATTGGGGGTCTGATGAGGGTCTGATCTGAGGTCTGATTGAAAATATTTTTTTCCTATTTTCTCCTCCTCCAAATTTTAGGTGTGTCTTATAGTCTAAATATGGTAAGTTATAATTGGGTCCAAAGGAATATTTAATTCATATACCTCATCAATCCATTTTAAAACTTTGATGTAAAATTTTCTTATTATGGGATAAACCCATAAAATGTGGAAAATATTTCCAATTGCTTCTCCACATATTAAGCAAAACTCGTTTATATTCTTATACATTTTTAACAACCTATGTGGAGAATAATATGCTTGATTAACAATATACAGGTGCATCTCAACAAATTAGAATATTATTGAAAAGTTCATTTCAACAATTCAAAAAAATAAAACATACATATACATTTATTACACACAGAGTTATCTATTATCTTTTAATGTTGATGATTATGGCTTATATACCTAATGAAATCCCAAAAGTTAGTATCTCAGAAAATTTGAATATTGTGAAAAAGTTCAGTATTGTTGACTCATGGTATCAGACTCCAATCAGCTAATCAACACAAAACACCTGCAAAGGTTTCCTAAGCCTTTGAATAGTCCCTCAGTCTGGTTCAGTAGGCTACACAATGATGGGTAAGACTGTTGACTTGATAGTTGTACAGAAGACAGTCGTTGACACCCTCAACAAGGAGGATAAGACCTAAAAGGTCATTGCTGAAGAAGCCGGATGTTCACAGAGTGCTGTACCCAAGTACATTAATGGACAGTTGAGTGGAAGAAAAAATGTGGTAGAAAAAGGTGCACAAACAACAGGGATAACCACAGCCTTGAAAGGATTGTCAAGAAAAGGCCATTCAAGAATTTGGGAGAGATTCACAAGGAGTAGACTGAAGCTCGATTAAGTGCTTTAAGAACCGTCACACACAGAAGTCTCACACCTTGTGTCAAGCCACTCGTGACTCAGAGACAACCTGGGCTGAGGAGAAAAAGGACTGAACGTCTGCTCAGTGGGGCAAAGTCCTGTTTTCAGATAACATTTTGCATTTCCTTTGGAAATCAAGGAGTCTGGAGGAAGAGTGGAGAAGCACTCAATCCACATTGCAATCCACATTGCTTGAGGTCCAGTGTGAAGTATCCATAGTCAGTGATGGTTTGGGAAGCCATGTCATCTGCTCGTGTTGGTCCACTGTGTTTTATCAAGCCCAAAGTCAGCGCAGCCATCTACCAGGACATTTTAGAGCACTGTCATGCTTCCTTCTGCTAACAAGCTTTATGGAAATGCTGATTTCATTTTGCAGCAGGACTTGGCACCTGCCCACACTACCAAAAGTACCAATACCAGGTTTAATAACCACGGTATCACTGTGCTTGATTGGCCAGCAAACTTGCCTGATATAAACGCCATAGAGAATCTATGGGGTATTGTCAAGAAGAAGGTGAGAAACACCAGTCCAACAAAGCAGATGGGTTGAAGACCGCTATCAAAGCAACTTGGGCTTCCATAACACCTCAGCAGTGCCAACGGCTGATTGGCTCCATACCACGCCACACTGATACAGTAATTTATGCATAAGAAGCCCTGGCCAGGTAGTGAGTTGATTTTCAGTAGGCCAACATTTCTTTATTAAAAATATATTTTTTAATTGGTTGTATATAATATTCTAATAGTCTGAGATCCTGACTTTTAGGTTTTCATTAGCTATAAGGCATAATTATTAACATTAAAGGAAATAACCGCTACAAATAGATCACTCTGCGCGTAATGAATCTATATACTATAGAGTTTCACTTTTTGAATTGAATTACTTGATGATATTGTAACTTATCAAAATATGGTCCCACTGAGAGAGATTTCTCTCTCCCAAATCCTGTTCCAATTTGTCTATAGCTGCCATTTTATGATCCCAAAAACTTTTTGTTCACAGTAAACTTTACACTTTTGGACAACCTACTTTTGCTCCCAGACCTTTACTCCTCAATCATTAATTTTCCAATGGGTTTACAGTTAACTCTCCTCTTACTTGATTTGCATGATTAAGTTGAAAGTGTTTAAACACATCTCTGACTAACTTCCTATTCCAGGATAACTCATGGTGGACTCATGAGAATTAACATTATCTACCAATGCTGGACCCCCAGCAATCAGCTGTAATCCTAGGGGAACTCTGGCAGTAAGTGTTCAGTTTTACTATATTGCCACCACAAGATCTTAAACAGAGGACACCCAAAAATTCCCACTGCTCCCCAAAATACCGTATATACTCGAGTATAAGCCGACCCGAGTATAAGCCGACCCCCCTAATTTTACCCAAAAAAACCTGGGAAAAGTAGTGACTCGAGTATAAGCCGAGGTGGAAATGGATGTCACAGTTATGGGGGATCTGTGGATGACGCACTGTTATGGGGGGGATCTGTGAATGACGCACTGTTATGGGGGGATCTGTGGATGACGCACTGTTATGGGGGATCTGTGGATGACACTGTTATGGGATGGGGGCTGTGGATGGCACTTATGGGATGAGGGGATGTGGATGACACTGTTATGGGAAGGGGGATGTGGATGGCACTTATGGGATGAGGGGATGTGGATGACACTGTTATGGGAAGGGGGATGTGGATGGCACTTATGGGATGAGGGGATGTGGATGACACTGTTATGGGATGGGGGATGTGGATGGCACTTATGGGATGAGGGGATGTGGATGACACTGTTATGGGAAGGGGGATGTGGATGGCACTTATGGGATGGGGGGCTGTGGATGGCATCCACAGATCCCCCATCCTATAACAGATCCCCCATAACAGTGCCATCCACATCCCCTCATCCCATAACAGTGCCATCCACATCCCCCATCCCCATAACCGCTCATGTATAGTTTTTAAATTTGATTATACTATACACTTATTACAATTCTTGCCCCCACTGTACCTCATTACATGCGGCAGGCGGGCAGTGAATCCTTCAGGCCGGGCGGGAGAGCGGCGCAGTGTGACTGACGTCACGTGCCTGCGCCGCCTGCTTCATTCATAAAGCAGGCCGGGCAGGCACGTGACATCAGCAAGTCACGCTGCTCTCGTCCGCCCGGCCTGAAGTATTCACTGCCCGCCTGCCGCATGTAATGAGGTACAGTGGGGGCAAGAATTGTAATAAGTGTATAGTATAATCAAATTTAAAAAGTATACATGAGCGGTGGGGCCGGAGCGCAGTGAGCGCATCGGCCCTGCCGCAAATGCCCGCCCCAGCTCCTCCCCGCTCCTCCTCCCACTCCGCTCTTCACAGTTTTAATTTATGACTCGAGTATAAGCCGAGTTCGGGTTTTTCGGCACAAATTTTGTGCCGAAAAACTCGGCTTATACTCGAGTATATACGGTAACTCAGAATTCCACAATAATGTTTATGAAAATGGGCTTTCTAAAGTGGAGAACCTCTTTAAGTACAACCCTCATCAGATAGATATGTTCCTTTGGATCTGTGACAATTACAGATTTAATATAAGTGTATTGCCTTTGGCCGAGGTCTCCTATCCATCTCAACAGAATGAGCTTTGAAGGAGGCTGAATAGGATGTCCTTGGCAAAATAGACCCTGGTTAAAAAAGAAAAAAAAAAAGATTTAGCAGATACAATTGTATGTTATTAGGAGCATCAACATAATTCACATAATCATCATTTGTGCAAGATAATAGCTTGCAATAGAAGGTAAACATTTAGTGCAAATGTAATTAAACACAACACATTTTATTAGCAGGATGACTGATTTTGGACTAGAGACATACATACTACAGTGTACAGTATATGATTTGTGTCTATATCATATCCTTGGACCAATAGGTAAGCAGATTTTAAAGGATGGCTCCAGGAGAAGCTATGTATGCTGTTAGAGTATTAGAACACAACACAGTGGTGGAGAATTTCTATGCTATTGTAGTGATCCTGTCAATTCACCATATGTTTCTTGAGCAACTTTTTAAAATCTCTTTCTCTTGCTTCCAGGGTTGTATTGCCTTGGTGTAGTAGTTCATATGAGGTCAGAAAAGCTTACTTTGAAAAGGAAGAAGTGGAGAACCTTCTCTTTTCTCAAGCAGAGATGGCACAGTAGGAAGGCGATTTAACACCATGCAGGTTGTTGGCTTATAAGTTGACGGCCTATCCTGGGTGAGATGCACCACGATCAGACATTTACCCTGAGGAAAATACATAGGTCTACCTAAATAATATAGTGGAGCAAATATGAAACAATATAGATTAGATAGACAGATAGTTAGAGCGGCACTGTCATGTCCTGAGCTGGTCTTACAAAGGGAAACAGCGAGTACAAGTCCTGCACTGTTGTTACTGTTGATCGTTGAGTAATTAATAAATCCAGAACTAATGCTCCTCAGTAGCACAGTGAGGGAAAGGTCCTAATCTGATCTTCTTCCCTAACACAGTGCATAGAGTACTGTACTAATCAGTACTCTATGCGTTGTCACTATGTAAAGGATCAGTTGCATAGGGCTGCCGCCCCCCACTCCCCACTAGATGGCGCTGCCCGAGGCAACCGCCTCACCTTGCTACATTAGCGGTGCAACCCAAAATAGATAAAATTATCCACAGCACTCCCCAAGTAGATGATTGTGAAAACAGCTGTGACATGAGTGAATAAAGGCCACTTTTTTCACAATCATCTTTTTTCTATTCATTGGGGAAGTGCTGCTCTTTGGGATAGATAGATAGATAGATAGATAGATAGATAGATAGAGATGTAATTGGCTTGAATTAATCAGTACTTACAGATTTCACTAACACCAAGGATGAGGATTTGGTGCTATCCACAACAACTGTTGTCCCAGCCCTATAAGAAAAAGTAGATTGTGTTGGCTCACAAGGCAGAAGCCCAATAAGTTGGGTAGAATAGGTCTAATAGTAACCATATATATTTACATATATAGGCTATATGTGACTGTCTTTATTCACGTTTAACTCATCTAGTGTTTTGACTTCAGGTGTAGGATATAAACAGCTATGGGAAACAAGGCAAGTTTTTGATAAGTCTATAACAGTGATGGCTAACCTCTGGCACTCCAGCTGTGGTGAAACTACGACTCCCAGCATGCTTCATTCATTTTTATGGGGTTCTGAGAACAGCCAAGCAAGTGTAAATCTTGGGAGTTGTAGTTTTACCACAGCTGGAGTGTCGGATGTTAGCCATCACAGGTCTATAACCTAAAAGGTCCATACAGTTTCTGAAATACCCGTACTGTAGTACAGGGAGAACATCTTTTGCTGTCAGTATACCCGCAATTTTAAAAAAATGGATTTCAGTGGAAAGGTAATTCCTGACCTTCCTGTGGCAATAGAATAAACAGCTAGAACCATACAATGTTGAACAAGTGATTAAAAGGAAGATTCACGTTGATTTCAGTAATGGATTATGTCAGTGTGATGTCAGAGTTTGTCATTGTGCTGTATCTTGCTAATTGATAAACACATTAATATATCAGAAGTAAATATATAATGCATTAAAAAAAAAGCTCTTGTAGGATTCGGAGTCCAGTGGAACATTGTAGCTTAAAATACATTTCTAGAAACAGCCATGAACAGGAAATAAATCTCCATGGCATTAATAAAATACACTATTGCGCAGTTACCTTGTTTTTCTATAGTTAAATTGCATTATCTTGTTTTCATACTTTCATTATCTAGTCTAAATTATTTACAAAATGGGGAAATCTGTGGACTTGCTATGAGCAATCACTGGGAATGAACACAGCACTTGAGATCTTGTGTTCTTTTTTTATCTATCAATCTGATTCAATGTGCTGAAATATGTTGAAATAATTACAACATTAAATACTACCTCCTACACCCTGGAAATAAGGCTCTGCTTCTACGTCCCTCTCAATGTTCTATTGCCATTAAATAGTTTAAGTGGTCTGACACACCAGTATTTTCAAGATCCATTATCCCTTCTCTTTTTTGGATCCAAATAGAAAGAAAAGAAACATTTTCAGCCACAGGCTGGCAGGGCATGTTGGGAGTTATGCTGCTAGTTTTCCAACAGCTGGAGTGAAGCTCCTAAAACTAATTTGTGGGAGCCATTCAATTCAATCTTAATCCCCACTGATTAACCTGAGCTGGGTCTATTCAAGCAGGACAGGACAATGCTGTCTTGCATGAGTCCTGCTTGGGCTGTGTGGCCACTGAGGGCTCTTTTGTAATCTAGTATGCAGCTAGAGCTGAGTTCTTGGTCTTGTTTTAAAGTTAAGAGTCTTTAAAGAATATGGCTCTAGCCATAATCTAGCCTGAGTTAGAACAAGTTGACGTGAGAGCTGCATGTACTGTACTTACACCTCTCACTTATGCCTGTGTGGATTAGGAGAGGGGAGGCTGAAGGCAGATGAGCAGGCAGCGTGGAGAGAGAGAAGTCTCACAATCCTTCCTTCTGTCCCTGTATGGGTTTAGATCATCCCAGGGAAAGCATGACATTAAGGCTGGTTCACGTCATGCTTTTCCCATACGTTTAACGTATACAAAAAACGTATATGTTAAATGGATGCCTCAGACAGACGCCATGTACCATAGAGTTCCATTGTGCAGACTACAAGAACGTGGTGTGCTGCGTTTTTGTATCCTTTTTTTCCTAACATATACGTCAAACTGAGGCTTAAAATGTGATGTGGACCCACCTTAACCCTTTATGTCAATCAGAGAGCATACTTGCTCTGCGATTACCAGATATGATTGGGTTCTTATTCTTTCAGAAAAAGAAGTGAAAAGATTAGTTCTTGCTCATCTAGTCACTCCAGGGGTTAAAAAAATATAATAAAATTAACTCACCTCATCCAATTGATCACATAGTCGGGCATCGTCTTCTTTCTTCTTCTTTGAGGAACTGCAAAAGGACCTTTGATGATGTCATCGACTTCACCACGTGGTGTGCACGATGACGTCATCAAAGGTCCTTTTGCAGATCCTCAAAGAAGAAGAAAGACGATGCCCGGCTGCATGATCAATTGGATGAGGTGAGTTAATTATTATTATTTTTAACCCCTTAAGCCACATTTAAGTAAGCATTCTGTATTAGGAATGCTTTTATGTTCCTTTATAACCATGTTTCAAGGGAAAATAATATAGTAAATTGACTTTATTAATTTAATTACATCATCTCCTTAGCAACCATGCGTGAAAATCGCATTGCATCCGCAATTGCTTGCGGATGCTATGTGATTTCCACGCAGCCCCATTCATTCCTATGGGGCCTGCATTGTGTGAAACATGCAGAATATAGAACATGCTGCGATTTTCATGCAACGCACAAGTGATGCGTGAAAATCACCGCTCATGTACACAGCCCCATTCAAGTGAATGGGTCCAGATTCAGTGCGGGTGCAATGAGTTCACATCACCCATTGCACCCGCGTGGAATTCTTTCCCGCGTGAAAGGGGCCTTTAAGTGCACATACCGAATTATACCAGAATTGAACCAGAAGGGGTCCAAAGATAATTACAGAAATAGTTAATGCAAAAAATGTCTCACTTTTTCATCCTACTCTTCCCACGTTTCCAAAAGCTCCTACCACCACATCTATTCACCCAGCAATTAACTATTCATCTCTCCCTCCATCTTAGCTACTCATCTGACCGCTTGCACAAACCTGTTTGCCAACATTAAACACTTCCTTCCCAAACACACACAGATACTTCATGCCCTCTCTTATTCTCACCTGCTAACACCTTCTCTGCTTCTCCTTATTGCTGGTGAGTGACATCTCTCCAAATCCAGCCCCCCCCCCCCTCAGGAAGTCCCAAATATCACCTCTACCTCCCACTACAAATCTCCTTCTACAAATTTATGCAACCCCTTAAACCTAATAAACATTCCCCTGACCCCTGTTCCCTTTTTTCCTCTTTCAGGAGCATTATGGAACGCACGTTTTCTCTGTAACAAACTGTCCTAAATTCATGACTTCTTAATCTTTTAAAAACTTTCCTTTCTGGATCTCACAGAAACATGGCTGACACCCTCTGACACCTCCTCCCCTGCTGCACTCTCTTATAGCGGATTTCATTTCACTCACACACCCCTCCCCCGGTGCAAACATCATTTGAAGTAAACTCTGTTCGCATCTACTCTCCATACAACCTCCAAGTAGCTGCGATTTACCGCCCCCCAGGCCCAGCCACCATTTTTCTTGACCACTTTAACACCTGGCTCCTACACTTTCTTTCTGCTGACATCCCCACTATCATCATGGGTAACATCCCCATTGACACTTGCCACTCAGCCGCCTCCAAGCTTCTAGCACTCTCTTCCTCCTTTGGCCTCTTGTAGTGGTCTTCGGCTGCCACACACAGAGATGGTCACACTCTGGATTTTATCTTTACCCGCCTCTGCTCCCTATCTAACTTTTCTAATTCGCCTCTCCCCCTATCCGACCACAACCTACTCCCCTTCTTTTCACTGGTCTCTTCTGCTGCTCTCCCGACCCACACACTAAGACCCTCCCGCAGGAACCTAAAATATCTCGACTTTCACTTGCCTTTGACACTGTCAACCACTCCCTTCTGTTACAAACTCTCTTGGCATCACTAACCTAGCCCTCTCCTGGATCACATCATACCTCACAGACCGGACACTTAGCGTCTCCCACTCTCACACCACCTCCTCGTCTCATTCCTTCTTGGTTGGTGTCCCACAAGGCTCTGTCCTAGGGCCCCTGTTCTTTTCTATCTACACAAATCTACCTCTCTGGTCCAGACATCACCACCTTACTATCCAGAATCCCACAATGCCTATCTTCCATATCCTCCTTCTTCTCCTCTGACTTTCTTAAACTTAACATGGATAAAACAGAATTCATCATCTTTCCCCCCATCTTGCTTAACCCCCCCCCCAACAGACCTATCTATAACGATCACTGGCTGCACTCTAATGAACCAAGTCCCCTGCCTCGGAGTGACCTTGCATTATGCCCTCTCTTTTCGACCACACATCCAAGCTCTTTCCACCACCTGCCGCTTCCAACTCAAAAACATCTCCCACATCCGCCCTTTCCTCAACTTTAAATCGGCAAAAATGCTTGTACATGCCCTCATCATCTCCGGCCTAGACTACTGCAACATTCTCCTCTGTGGCCTCTTATCTAACACTCTCGCACCCCTCCAATCTATCCTCAACTCTGCTGCCCACTAATCCATCTTTCACCCTGCTACTCCTTTGCCTCTCCCCTCTGCTAATCCCTTCACTGGCTCCCCATTGCCCAATGAATTCAGTTCAAAATACAAACAAATACATACAAGGCTGTCCACAACCGGTCCCCTCCATACATCTCTGAGCTTCTTTCCCGATACATCCCCACATGTAATCTCCGATCCTCACAGGACCTCCTTCTCTCCTCTCCTCTTATCACCTCTTCCCCCAATCGCTTCCAAGATCTCTCTTGTGCATCCCCCATACTCTGCAACTCTCTACCCCAACACATCAGACTCTCACCTACAGTGGAATCCTTCAAAATAAACCTGAGAACCCACCTCTTCAAACAGGCCTGCAACCCTGCTGCCACTATACCGCCATGACCAGCTTCACCCTCGCCTACTGTCTCCTTCTCCCATACCATGTAGATTGTGGGCCCTCATGGGCAGGGCCCTCTCTCCTTCTGTACCAGTCTGTAACTAGTCTTGTTCATGCTTAGTGTAATTATCTGTATTATGTATTTGCACCCCTTTTCATATGTACATCGCCATGAAATAATGGAGCTTTATTAATAAAATAATAATAATATATAAGGGTATACTTATTTTTGCAACCCTTGTTTACACTAAAGTTGCCTACGTTCTTTATTTTCAGATATTAATGACATATTTTATATTGTTATTGTTACATTTAATAAAAAATATTTTTTTCTCCATAAGTTAGGATCACTGTTTTCTTATTATTTGGATCCTTGGCACATGGTTACTAAGGTTTGAGGAAGACACATGTGGGCAGTTATGTGTAAATATCAAAATGCTGAGGAAATGAAGGATTCTAATTTTATTTGTTGAGGAAATGTGAAGAAACATGCACTATGGGAAGTCTGCAAGAACACTGGAAGCCGAATCTGAAATGAGTCGGCAGCAACTCTAAAAAAATACAAGGCAACGAGACGCATACTTAACTATACAGCCTGTAAAATAATAAAGATAAAGCTACAAAGCTAGAAAGGCATATATAGAAAAAGGACTTCACATAAGGTAAAGTCCTTGGGCCACTTTTCTATTCATATATATGCAGAAACATATAGAACTGTAAGCCTGTAACATGTTTAGGAGGATTGCTATTTCCAGGAACTGTCAATTACTCCATAGAATAGATCACATTAGCTTACTGCTCCTTTATTTTTGCAACCTTTTCTGTTCTCTAACTCCTCTATAGGAATCATTTTAAAAAGGAGTCTGTCACCAGAAAATTCACTGATAAACCAGGCACAAGGTCTTGCTCAGCTGAATGTAATAATACCTTTCACTTGGCTGCATTCTGGTGAAAAAGTACTTTTAATCTATATGAAAATGAGCAGTTAAGTGCACTGAAGGTGGGCCCAACACATTATGTGCACCCTTGCTCCTCCTGCCTCCTCTACCAGCCCCTCCCTGATTGACCACACCAGGTTCCCAAGGGGTTATCTCTACTAGTCATGTCAATAAAGAAGAAAGGGAGGAGCTAGCAGAGGAAGCAGGCAGAGCAAGGGTACATGGAATTGTTTGCTCCGCCCTCTGTGCAATTAACTGCTCATTTGTACATGGACTAAAAGTGCTTTTCCTCAGAATAAAGTAATGAATTGTTAAGTGAAAGAAACCATTGCATTCAGCCGAGTTAGCCCTACAAGGTATTGTGTAAAAGTGGCAGCATAGCACATCATTGGCTATTGTAAAGATGTGTCAAGCAAACAAAATCAGAAGTGAAAATGGATGCCTCTGAACTTCTAAGTAGACATTTGAGAATGCCATCCACAGTCAGGACTACTATCAGAGGTCAGACAAATAAGGGGCACAATGTCACCTGTGAGTGCAGATGAGCGAATCGAAGCTGACAAAGTGGAATTCGAATTTCAGGAAAAAATTTGATTCGCACTAAAGCCAAATTCCTAGTTTTTTCCTAACATGGCTGCTGCACGTGTGAGGACATGGGGCAAGGAACTCTGGGAAGGCGGGATCACCCATACTGACATGCATGCAGCCAATCAGCAGCCAGCCAGCCCTGTGATGTCAGGGCGCCAATAAATAGCGGCAGCCATCTTAGATTCTGCCATTCACCAGTGTAATTAGTGCAGGGAGAGACATGTCTGCAGGCGCTAGGGACAGTGATGGGAAAGACTTGATTGTGGTGAAAATAAAAATGATTTACAAGTGCAGGGAAAGATTATTCAAGGTGTAGGTAAAGGATAGGGAGGAATCATTCCACCAGCATTTGTGTTGAACAGTAGGGGAGGTTACAGCCTGGGTAATAGGAACAATCCTATTACACCTTGCTAATGGAAAAATGGGATCCAGCTTCTTATGGAATAAAAAAGTTTCTTTATTGGCTCATCATATAAAATCCATCAAAGTCACAGAAAATGACATCAAAGTGACGCGTTTCGGGCTACAGAATCCAACCCTTGTCTTTTTTATTCCATAGGAAGCTGGATCCCATTTTTCCATTGGATACTTCATAAGGCCCAGTTCTGGTCTTTTCTCTGTGCTTCTTGGATTGAAGGTGGAGGTGAGAGCTGCAGCCATTTGAACTATTGCTTGTATATTACACCTTGCTGCACTAACTGGGCACCCAAATTGCCATTATACAGCTCTGTAATTCCAGCAAACCGTTCTCTTTATTGGGGTGCAAGTGTTGTTTGATACAGCTATTAATAGGTTTTATTACAAGGAAATATTTCTACATTTTATTTACCCTTGTGCGGTGCAGTTATATGTTCTAAAGCATTTTTTGGCTTGTATTAGTGGGAAAAAAGGGTTTATTAGTTGTTGTGTGGTGAAGTGCTACAATTACAGCCCTTTTTGTTGTGTATTAATGGCAAAAGTAAAATATATTTGCTGCTCAGCGCTGCAGTTATCTGTTCTAAAGCCCTTTTTTCTGTGTATTAGTGGAAAAGGGAAAAATATCTTTGCCGCTCAGCGGTGCAGTTATCTGTTTTAAAGCCCTTTTTTGAGTGTATTAGTGGAAAAAGGAAAAATATCTTTGCCGCTCAGCAGTGCAGTTATCTGTTTTAAAGCCCTTTTTTCCGTGTATTAGTGAAAAAATAAAAAAATATATTATTTCAGTATTATTTCACTACCAAAGCAGACTCCCTATTCGTGTTACTGCAAGGCATAGTGTTCTACACCACTATAAAGGCTCTCAGCAGCCAGGAAATAGCAGTTTTTAACTAAATTCGCCACAAATATATTCGAATCGAACCAAATTCTTTCCAAATAATTGTGCAAAAAAATAGCTCATCTCTATCTGTGAGCTGTACCTACCTACAACACGCTAGTTGCTACATGGGAGCTATAAAATGTCACTGCATGGGAGCTACAAAATGTTACTTTTAAAATTACTTTGATAGGCAATAATTTTTAGGCTTCATTTTAAGCTAAAAATTATTTTTTTCAATTAGTCATTATTTAATTTTTTTAGCGGGTTTTGTCATAAAGGGTTAAGTTTTAGCCTCGCTGTGAGCATCTTACTTTCACTTTTTGCCATCATCTGATAACTTTTATCTCTGAACCGCTAAAAACTTATGAACATAGTAAAATAAGAATTGAGCTATAATGAGTGTTTATGAGCTTTTAGGAGATTAGAGATGAGCTTCACATGAGCCGTCAACTGATCTGTCTGACGGGACACAGTGTAAACAGAGAGCCTGGTACTAGAAAACCTCAACCATGTACAGAGAAAGGGGATAACAATTTTTAACAAAGACCAATTGAAAAAAATGTTTTTTAGCTCAAAATCAGTACAATGCACTAATAAAGAAATTGCCATATGAATGCAATAGCGTGCAAGACTGAGGTTGGTGGACTGGACACAATGAACAAATCAGGGGCTTTGACTGTTTGGTCAAAAATTTCTGATGGCGTTACCTGTGGACATTAAGCAAAAGGAATATGTCAATGTTAGGTCATTTGAATAAAAGGATGGCTGCTTGCTGTAACCTTCTGTTCATTAGCCATTGTTGTTCAAGCATCCCAGACTGGTCCTTCTCACCCATGCAAAAAAAAGTTAATCCAGATCCTACAAATTCAGGTTGCTTTTTTATTTTGAGTGTAGTAGTATTTTGTGTTTAATTTTTGTATTTTGAGTGTGTATGGTTTTTTGATCACTTTGAATTACTTTTTTGGGAGGTGATAGGAATAGGCCATTATGTCATTAACCATACAGGATAAATATTTTTATATTTTAAAAGAACAGGCATTTTGGGATGCAGTAATGCTAATGATGTTTATTTTTTTTATTTTTAATACGGAGAAAGAGGGGTAATTTACTTTACTTATTTTAACTTTCCCTAGGGCACTTTAGTATGCGATTGTCTGATCACTTCAACCATAGACTGCACTGATTAAAAATTGCAGCCTATGAGACCTTTATTGTGTTACTATGGAGCCCTGCTATGGAGCTCCTACTATGGAGCCCTCTACAGGATGTGTCCATAGGAATTTCGCTGTAGCAGGCCTCAAAGCCTTCAGAAGGCCTGAGGCTGCCATAGCAACTGGAATGGCTCCCTCAATCTTTCAGCGCTCAGATGCTGTGGTCACAATTGACCACAGAATATGAGGGATTAAATGTCTGTGATCAGCATTATCGCCGATCACGGACAATGCCTTTGAGCAGCAGGCATCCAGCAGCTATGACACCCGTACCTGTCTTCCACTATACATGTACAGTGGAGGTTGGGAAAGGAGTTAAAAGATTACACAGGATTAGAAAAACATGCCTATTTACTTCCAAAACAGCCCCATAGTTGTTTATGGATTTGTGGTGTGCTGGTATTGCAGTTCAGTTCATGGAAGGTAATGGGACCAAACTGCAATACCCAGGGTTGTATACAGATCTCATAGGGCCCCATAGCAAATGTCAGTATGGTCCCTCTTGCGCCACCCAGATTCCCAGTATGGAAGCATCAAACACTCCCCGGTGAGGAGTGAAAGGTATTATTGTCTCCATTCAGGAACACAGCTGGTTCCTAACAGAACGGTTGAAGGGAACATTAGGGAACTTAGATTAGTAAAAGTCGGTAGTGATAGAAATGGAAGACATTACGAAGAAGAAGCACTGACTAGTTTTGAGGACGGAAGACAGAACAGGGACAAGTTGGGATAGGACAAGGAATGGGATGGGAGGGAGGGTTATAGTTCTGGTACTTTTTGTTTGTATCGTTAATTTACCGAGACTGCACCAGCTATTGTGAGATATATACATATGAATATGTTTACTGATATGCTCAGCTTTAATACATGCAATTCTTATCCTGCTACAATGGTAATATTCTTTGTTGGAAAACTAATAAAGATATGTTTACAAAAAAAACACTTCCAAGTGGAGATGAACGAATCGATTTGTCTCATCAACAAAAGTTCTTCTCCTCTGTGGGGTTGTCCCCACTGCTGAAGAAGCACCTCCTGCTGCTTGAGTGACATGGATGGACATCTCACCTGGCCATACCAATGTTGTGCCTGCACCGCTGCTCTGAGTAGTGGTGCAAGCCCAGAGACTCTACTTCCCCTTCCATAGCACCGACTGTACATGTGCTGCCACACTTCTAGGTAGTGGCGTATGAACAGTCACTACATTGATGAATCTCCAGCTTCCCTTCACACAGTATATTATAAAACTGTCTGCCTGCAGCCACCACTAGATGGAACTCAGTGCATAGAAATGCTTGCAGTTACCATTTATTTTAATGGCAGTTGTGAATAATCTATTTACACTGAGCTCCCCCTACTGGTGCCTTTTGGACAATGCAGTAAATCTATGTTGGGAACAGGAGAAACATTTCAGCCCTAGGTTCCCCCTTGTCGTCTGCCTCTATGGTAGGTACAGCACTGGCAATACCACACACAGCCTGTGGACAGCTTTGGCACTGTCTGGTTTTCAGTGTAATATTTGTCATTCACAGTCACAATGATGGAGGTCTAACAAGCCATTCACTCCATTGTAATATTGAGTGGAACATGAAGACCTGTCTAAATTATACAATTAGCGTGGATTTACAGTACATGGCCCACTTGACGATCCAAGATAAAAAAAAACATCAATCAGCACTCGTTTAAAGAGCCTTCACACTGACTGAGCATTTTTCTGCTCGGATGAAAGATCAGATTGGGCTAATCGTTGATCTACTTATACTGGGCAGTGGTCAATGAGTTAGAGGGTCTTTAAAGACAGGTAATGATCTAGACTAAATTACAGATACAGACGCGGTTCTGCACTTCAGATTCAGCTTGTTGAAGGTCTGTATTGAGACACAAACAGCTTAATTGAATCTGATACACCAACTCTGAATCAATTTTTTATGGACCATCAGTCACACACAATCAATAACAAGATGAGAAGATGACAGACATGTATAAAAGAACTCATGGCTAATGGGTCTGGGCAGATATAGTTTGCATTCGACAATTAAATGTATATTTCTATCACAAAGTTTTGGGTCGACAGTGATCCACTATCCCAGGCTTTTGGAATAGGACACAAATGATAAAAGTAAACAGATAAAAATGTATGAAAATAATAAAAAATAAAAATTGCTCACACTACTACCCTTTAGGCTACATGCACACGACAGTTGTTTTTTGCTGTCCGCAAATCGAGGATCCGTCTTCCTTTTTTTTTCACATCCACATCCGTTCCGTGTGTCCGCAAATTTTGTAGGTTGTGTTTCCGTGTGTCTTCCGTTTTTTTTGCAGATCCGCAAAAAAAACAGAAGGCTTGAACTAGTTTCTTAAAGTACATGTACAAGTGCCCTGGTTTCTAAGCAACCATCTGCAAAAAAAAACGGATGCGGATGACAAACGGATGGCTTCCGTTGGTCATCCGCATTTTTTGCGGATCCATTGACTTCTATGGGTCCGCAAACTATTTTTTGCGGTCAAGAATAGGACATGCCATATTTTTATTGCGGATGTGAAATGCGGACGCGGACAGGCAACGGAAGAGGCATCAGCATTTTTAACGGATCCATAGAAATGAATAGGAAACTATCGGATCCACAAAAAACCACTGCCGTGCATGTAGGCTTAGTCTACAGGACTTTCTGCATGATCCTGAATGAACCAATTTCCTGCTGATCACTTCCATTTTTGGCCAACAGATGGGTGGGGTATGGCTTCACTAAGAGACCGGGCTTAATATGATTGGTCTATTGGAGACAGAAAAAAAGGACTGTGTGAAAAAAAAAAATTATTTAAACTGATCCTTCCCTCCCTAACATCATTTGTCAAAGTAGAGCCCCAAACACATTAGATTGTCAGCCAAACCCGATGCTCTCACTAGGTTCGGCCAAACATACACTAAAGTGGTGACCTGTGTTTGTTATTTTGATTGCAATGTGAAGCAGAATAGGCTGAAAGAAAAGATCAATATTAAATGGTTGCCTCGACACAGACCTTCCCTTTAACATGGAAACTGTTAGCCAGGCAGATCTAACATATGAATGGCCATCTATGTAATACACGGACTGCCCAAATCCACCAGATTAAAAGCTCTGACTTAAAAAATAAGTGTCAAGAAAGGAAGCCCCCTCTATGACATCCATATGTCCTAGGAGAGAATATGAAGGGAATTGTTGTGTGTTACATGTTTAGTGTTCTTCTAAGTATGTTTTTTTGGGGAAAGTACTTACTTAAATGAACTCCAAGTTCGTTGGTATAAACATTTCTCAAATAACAGATGAACTCATTTAAAGAAATCTGTCACTACAATCTTAGGTCTCTTGCACACGAACGTGTGCGCCCCATGCCCGTGCTGCGGGCCGCATTTGCGGATCCGCAATACACGGGCACCATTCCGTGGCCATTCCACATCACGGATGCGGACCCATTCATTTCAATGGGTCCGCAAATCCGGAGATGCGGAACGATGCGCAATGGAATGACGGAACGGAACACTACGGAAGCACTACGGAGTGCTTCCGCAGGGTTCCGTTCCGTACTTCCGTCCCGCAAAAAGATAGAACATGTCCTATCTTTTTGCGGAACGGGCAGATCGCGGACCCATTAAAGTGAATGGGTCCGCGATCCGCTGCGGCTGCCCCACGGCTGGCGCCCGGGCATTGCGGGCCGCAATTTGTGGCCCGCAGCACGGGCGCGGGGCGCACACGTTCGTGTGCAAGAGGCCTTAGACTATTATCTGTAGGAGTAGGACTGCAGATACAGAGTCCAATTGGTCCTTTTTTTTTTTCTTAATGCCCCGTTCCTCCCCTGTCAGAGTTTAAAACTGGGCAGAAATACATTTCCAGGACTGCTGTGCATACACGCATACTGACTGCGTATTTCAGAGCAGCTTTGAATGCTGAGCGCATGGGGGGCAGTAGGAAAAAAAAATGTTGATCTGGGCTCCATATTTGCAGTACTACTCATGTAGCCAAGTACTTTTAAATCAACATTGTATATGAAACAAAAAAAGTTTCAGTAACTAGATATGAATTAACAAACACAACACCACGACAAATGGCAGTACTATCATACCCTTATAAAAAAAAACGCAGTCAGATAAGTACATATACAATACAACTCTCCGATGTATGTGTTAGTTGTACCCAATAAAGTACGAACAAAAGGTACAAAAGGGTTTAGATTAATTATTGGTTATATGAATGAAGGTTTGGATATTTCTGAAATATAGAATAGTAAAACGCCACCTTTGACTTACTGCACATTGCCTTTGTAATCAGCAAATGTAAAATCTACTATATACAGTGCCTTGAATAAGTATTCATACCCCTTGAACTTTTTCACATTTTTTCTCGTTACACCCACAAACTTAGGGTACTTTCACACTAGCGTTGGTGCGGATCCGTCTGTTTATTTGCACAGACGGATCCGCACCTCTAATGCAAACGTTTGTATCCGTTCAGAACGGATCCGTTTGCATTAGCTTTAAAGAAAAATAACAAAGTCAAAAACGGATCCGTTTTGAATTACATTGAAAGTCAATGGGGAACGGATCCGTTTTCAAATGCACCATATTGTGTCACTGACAACGGATCCGTCCCCATTGACTTACATTGTAAAAAACGGATCCGTTAGGCTCTGCCTCTTCAGACGGACACCAAAATGCTGCATGCTGCGTTTTGGTGTCCGCCTCCAAAACGGAATAGAGGCGGAACGGAGCCTAACTGATGCATTCTGAACGGATCCTTATCCATTCAGAATGCATTGGGGCTTAACTGATCCGTTTTGGACCGTTTGTGAGAGCCCTGAAACGGATCTCACAAACGGAATCCAAAACGCTAGTGTGAAAGTACCCTTAAATGTATTTTATTGGCATTTTATGTGATAGACCAAAACAAAAGTCGCAAATAACCTTTGTACTGCAATCTGCTCCGGATATATGCCAGAAAACTGGCGCATATCAGTTGGTAAATGACCCCCTTGTTCCTCAAATAAAACAGGTCGCCCAATCCCATTGATTGAAAATGCCCGACTCTAATTTCACCCTCAAATTATCTGCAAATCCTAAAGGTTCACAAACTTTTACCACTTACATATTGTATTTTCTTCAATAAATAAATACATTTTTGTACTCATTCGTCTGATATGTTTGTCTTTATCTACTTTTAGGACTTGTGTGAAAATCTGATGTAGATATCAGTTAAATATATGCAGAAATACAGAAGTTTCAGGTAGGTTCACAAATGTTTAAAGGGAACCTGTCATCAACGTTATGCTGACCTCACTGAGGGCAGCATAAATTTGTGACAGAAATGCTGATTTCAGCGGTGTGTCACTCATGAGATAAAAGTAAGTGGTTGCCAAGAACCAGCCTCATAATCATTGAATCACAGGCCTTGAAAAGAGTCAGATCTACATGAGAAGAGTCCTGGTTATTATAATCTCCTGCTCTCTCACCCATCTGCTGATGGTTGGCAGTTCTCTCCTAGAGAGAAAGGGAGAAAACTAGGTAGAAGCCTGTCAGTCATCAGCAGGTGGGCGGGAGAGCAGGAATTCATGAATAACCAGGACTCTTCTCAGGTGGTCGTGACTCTTTTCTAGCCCCAGTCTGCAATGATTGTCATGTTGGTTCTCGGCAACCACTTACGTTTAACTTATAAATGACAGACCACCGAAATTAACTCACCTGTCTCTACCTTATGCTGCCGTTAGTATGGGCAGCATAAAGGTGATGACAGGTTCCCTTTAAGCACCGCTGTATACAACCTATAATTGGGAAAGGGAAGGTGGCAAATAACAAATAACACTGGTGACAGACAGTATTTGTTGTATATAGATAGAAAGACAAAAAAAACAGAAGTCCAGAAGAGCGCACAGGAATATGTGACAGCATTCTACCTTCAGTGTTTTTTATCTTTTATCTTCTACACTACCCTGGAGAGAATGTTGACTGTTAGGAATAAGGCTCAAAAAGGGACAAAAGGAGACTATTTAGATATATGTTGTTCAAAATCTTCTTATGAGAACATTGTCAAGATACAGAATGCAACAGATATTTTATCATTTCTGTTCTGACCTGTAACTTCTTTGAAGACAGCAGTGAACAAGAAGCTCTAATTTCTCAGAAGGCCATGATGAAAACAATGACAGACTCCTGAAAGGAAAAAAAAACAATTACGAAATTGTATTTAAAATCATGCAAAATAAAACTGAACAATTCACACAGCAAAGAACAATTTTCATCATCTATACCGGTCTGCCTGTACTAGGAAACAATGGATGATCACTCATATCATGTGCTTTGGTTATTCGCATATTACTAAAGGGATCATCCCATGAAAAGTGTTACTATGCAATTAATATTTTTCTATTTTTATGTACATTTTCCTCTCTGGTAGCACCCTCTGCTGTCTATCCTTCTGTTCTACCCTCTCCTGTATTCAATGCTGGACTAACATGTCATTAACATAACAGTAGCCTCCCTGCTCCCTCCCTTTAGTGCTGGTATAGAGATCTCATAGTGAAGCAGGTGAAGTGGTCCAGCCAACTTTCATTCATTCATCCCTATTTCAAAATTCATAGACATTAGTGTTAAGGGAGGCATTCAAAGCAGAATTTGGTCTAAAGTTTAGGAAAACTTTGATTTGAATTTCCTAGCGCCTCATGGTAACGATTCAGTTTTTCCTGAAATGGCAGCTGCATATGTTACAAAGTGAAAGTAAGAATCCCAGGAATGCAAGATCACCCATAATGACTTGCAGCCAACCATCTCCTGTGATGTTACAGCCCTATAAAACCCTCATCCCGTGCAGTGTCCGCCACTGTCCTGTGAGCTCAGCATAGGCAAAGATGTGGCAAGCGCTCATGCACTAGGGACAGTGTTACTGAAAATGACTAATAGAAGAATATTGAAGAGGGAGAGTGCAGGGAGAATGCATAGAGAGTGCAGGGAGACCTTTTCTGCATCAGTTTTATTTATTTATTCCTACATTTTCTTATTGCTACATCAGCCATAAACTAAGATATGTAATTCAATACCAATATGATGTAAGTCTTTATTATTCCAGTGCCAGCGTGCCACTCCATACTATCTAATCTACACCCCTTAGGGGGGCCAGATCTTAATGATGACCATTCTCATCTTTTGCTGGCTTTACTTCTTCCAAATCATATCCTTCAAAGTCTCCATGTCCTAGAAAAGTCAGCAAGATGCAGAGAGAGGAGGAGCTGGATGTTCCTGATGACATATTCTCATTGATATTATATGATGGAAAATGTGGAAAAGCAGATGGCAGAAGAAGGGATCCCACCTGTAGGGCAGGAGAGCGCTGGGGTTGGATCAGTGGGTATGCCAGAGCTGATTAATATTCTGTGTTTACTGTCGAATAACCTGCAGGAGATTGCAGGCAAGAACAGCAATAATATGCATATTGTCCCTCCAACCTAACCAGCCAAACCCCTTACCAGCAATAACCTCTGTTTAAAGGTGCCGAGCGGCCATTAATATATGAAATGCAGCTGCGGGCTAATTGGTTCTTCACTGTAGGATGGCCGCAACTCGCCTGCAGCACGGCCGCTCCGTGTGGCCACAGAAAGGTAAGAAGTCATCCAGATATGTAATTAAACTACAATTTTAAATTTGTTGGATAACCCCTTTAAAATAGAATACATAGGTGGCATTACCAATTCAGAAAATTTCCAATATTGTTATCAATCATAAAAGACTATATAAAATAAAAATGTCACCTGAGAGGGGGGGGGGGGGCTAAGTAGGTAGAAGTGGAGTTAAGAGGTTAAAACAACCTCAGATACCTAGAGTCTCAGTTCAATTTTCACAGAACACCCTCCATTCCAAGAACATCTATGAATACTGCATTTCCTGACAATATGTGTACAAATAAAACTTACTATTAAATTATAAAAGCTCATTGTGTACACTGTGGGTAATCCAGTATGGAGAAAATATTATTACAAATGCATATTGCAGTGCTCGGATGGAAGAGCTGAAGCCCTTGTTAGCAAAATACACTTAAATTCAAATTTGTCTTGAAAAATTCTCTCAAGCATAAAATAACACATATAGGAAAAAATTGTATTACAGGTATGGATTTTATGTGGAATAAACTATATTATTGCTGTCACCTTTGTCATTAGTCAGTCTCTAATGATATCATCAGGCGGCTGCTGGCTTTTTTTACTTAGCCAAATATTTTCACTTGATTAGAGGGAATTATGCTGCCACCTAGTGTTCATCTTAAGATAAATGCACAAAGTACATTAGTTTGTGGTAGCCATGAGAAAATGACTAGCTGGGTTTCAATAGTCAGTTTTCTAATTCTATCGGCCTTGGGCTGCGTTTACATCACCTTTTAGCTTTCCATTCTTCCATTTAGACAGAAAAAAGTCCTGCATGCAGTACTTTTTTTCCGTCTAAAAAACGGATCTCAGACGGAAATGGCTCAAATGGATGCCAACTAATGCAACAGGATCAGTTTTTTTTTTCTTCTTCTGACGGATCAAAAGAATGGAAAACTAAAGGGTGATGTGAACTCAGCCTTATCCAGAACCTGCAGCATGATGTTAAATGTAGGGTGGAATTTCTTTATCATATATTGTCCCTGTTATTGAGTATCATTATTATTAAAGCGGATTTGTCCTCTCTCCTGACATGTCTGTTTAGTAAATACTTGTATAAAAATAAAAAATTAAAGGTCAAAGTACTGCCAAAGGAATAACTGTAAAAAGGCAATGCATTTCGATGCAGGACTTGCATCTTCATTAGGCCATAGAAACAAATGGTACTTACTGTAGATGTTATTATAGGGGAATAGGAGAGGAAAAAGGCACCAAACCACAAGATGCCTTTTGACCTCAGACGGGAGACAAATAGAGATAAATAAAACAATTTATGATAAAAATGTGAATTAAATGCATGATGACAAATGATTAAAAGAAAAGTAAATAGAATACAGACTATAAGAAAATTTATTAATATTACACCTGATACATAGCATAATTGGTGGTAAAGCAATGCCTTTCCTCCCCAGAGGCCCCACCACCACCACTTTGACTAACATGGCCCGGCAGTGAAGACGCACTCAGGCCAGGCCCTGAAATCTCAAGATTGCTTATTCGTTTCACTGTTCAGCACAGGCACAGTACAGAATCCATTGGCCATACAATCCTGCACCATACAGTGAAGAGAACAAGCAATCGCGAAACTTCAGGGCCAGGCCTGAGTGCGTCTTCACTGTCTGGCCCTGAAGTGGCGGAAGTGTGGCTGGGATGGCTATCTGCAGATTGGCTAGCTGCACGGCATTATGGGTGATCTTGTGTTCCCGGGCTTGTCTCCTCTACAGTTTCGCTTTGTAACTCATACAGCCGTCATTTTAGGAAAACCTGATTCCTTACCACGAAGCGCGAGAAAATTCAGATTTGTTTCAAATCGTAGTTTTCCTAAACTTCAGACCGAATTCCGCTTTGAATGATAAATTGTTCACCCGTAATAGTGGATTCAAAGCCAGTAGCCCTATGGAATATGTTGCCGTCAAGATCAATTCCACATCTGTATACCCCCTTCAGCTCAGAAATCAGATGGTGAACAACTGGATTGGATCTGTAGGGGTGAGGCTGCCCTGCAGGGTAATAGAGCCTCTAATGGTGAGGGCTGGCCTATTCAGTATGTGGTCTCTTAAATAAGGGTAACTAAATAATACATGCCACCGGGATTGCAGGATGTTTCTCGGTTCACAATGGCGAATATTATCCTGACATAGTCTCTGTTGTTGATTCTAGGCTTTAGTAAATGCTTGCTTAATATGTTTTTTTGTGATAATTCTTGTCTTTAAAATGTGCATTGGGGATTTTGGCTTGTTATGTAAAAGCTGCAGGGTAGGGATGTATTATTACCACTTTGCAAAGGTTTGGTGTGACCTCATGAGGAATATGCAGTCCAGTTCTGGGCACCAGTTTCATAGGATGCCCTAAAGCTGGAAAAAGTACAACAAAGAGAAACTAAACTGATACCCTGGGAACACACTTCGCGTGTTCCCAGGGCGCGCCTATGACGCGCGCTTCTGCCGCGATGTGGCCGTTTTATGGAAGCGCGCATCATATGCGCGCTCCCATAATAGAATATGGGTTGGATCGCGCGTGCTGCCGCGCGATAGTCACGGCAGCCGACGCGATCGCGCAGGGCGTTTTACAGCGCGGTCGTCCGCGCTGTAAAACGCCGACATGTGAACCATGCACATAGGGATGCATGGCTTTTCACATGTTGAGTGTTTTTCAGCGCGTATGAACGCGCTGAAAAACGCTCAGGTGTGTTCCCAGGGATAAGGGGCATGGAGGTCTTAGTTGGAGGTCCTATCACCCTTAGGAACATTCTGGCCAGCAGATTGCAGAGATCCAAACCAGTTCTTCACCATCTGTTTCCCATGACGATCTGAAGCATACAGATGTGAAATTCCACATTGCCTTTGTTGGTGAACAATTTAACATTATACGTTTCCTCAACTGCAGTTTTGATTATGTAATTTATTTATTGCAATGGACACACTACTCAATCACTGAGTTGCAGAATGAATGGCCACCGTTCTGATGTCCATAACAGGTACCAAAAACATAGTGATAAGCATCTACCAACCTATTTACACCACTATTATGGGGATAAAAAGTCACAAAGTATGCTGTATGCCATATTTGCGCTTTTGTGACAAGGAAATGGGCATGGCATAGCAGGAGAGACAGTGTCTATTACTGCACTCCGGATTTACTATAACTCCGAAGATGGCGTAAGTTATAGGTCAAGTCTACACCAAACCCTAGCTGGCATAGACTTGAGTTTCAAGTACCAGAGATGCACTTAATCTATTAAAAGGCATTTGCATCTTAATAAGTTATGCACATCTCACTCCAGCTCAGGGGAATCAAGACTGGTGAATAAGAACAAATGTCCCCCAGTGTGTCCTGAGATTGTGCTCAAGTAAATGTCTTTGACTTTTGGGACATTGCTATGCTATGACTCATATTGAACAAATACCTGCTACTATTCCCAATGGGTACCTGAAATTATGGCAGCGTGAATTCTTTGGATTTACAAGCTGTCTTGTCTGCAGCCTGATGGTTTTAATGATGTGTCTGAACTATCCTTTCTAAAGAATAGAGTTTACAAAAACAGTTTGCATGATGGCTGTGCTTCTTTGTGAAATCATAACTGTGAAAGAACAGTTATGCCTGGGCTTCCCTAAAGTCTCTTCAGCCATATTACCTGTTTCAGCTGTAAAGCTAGATGCATTTCTCTCAGAAGCAGGGGGTGTCTCCCTTCTTCTACTACTGTATGCAGCGACCTTACTTCCCTCACTTCTCCCTTATTTAGGTTTCTTCTAGGGAGCTTAAAAAGCTGAAGGGGGATAAATCACACTCACAGAAAGGCAAGAGGCTCCTGTGATGTTTAGAAGCAGTGTAGAAGCAGTTGTTTTATCAGGCTCATGATCTCAGATAGCTCTGACACCCCCCCACTTCTTCTTAGCCGTCTTCTGAGTCTCTGTTACCAGTGACAGATCTTGCCTGGCAACAGGCAGTGGACTGCAACTTGGTGTCACTTGGAAGTGACACCCCTAGTGGCCATGACTTTACAGCTGTTTTCAGGTGGATAGAGGCATATTTTTTAAATGAAGTGATTTAGAAATGTGCTAGTTCTCTATTAAATGAAATGAAATTGTGTGAAAGTACAGCGACTCTTTAAATCTATAAAACTGCTACATATTAGGGCCCTTTCAGACAGCCGTATGCTGTCCGCAAAAATGTGGATCCGTTTTTCTTGCAGACAGTTACGCATGTCAGCAAAAGAACAGATAGCATTCCGTATTTTTGCGGACTCATAGACTTCTATGGGGCAATGTCCCGATTTTAACTGTTTTGCGGAGCAGTGGAATGGAACAAAAAGAGCCCCATAGAAGTGAATGGGTCAGCATCTAATCCGCAAAATAGGGATCCGCATTTTTGCGGACAGCATACGGCCGTCTGAATGAGCCCTTAGGGTGCATTCACATGACTGTATAAATGGATCTGCATCCGTTCCACAATTTTGTGGAACGGGTGCAGACCCATTCATTTCACTGGGGCCGCAAAAGATGCGGACAGCACACTGTACGCTGTCCGCATCCAAACGGATCCGCAAAACACGGAAGCTGCTCAGCGTTCCATTCCGCAATTTGCGGAATGGAACACGGCCCATTGTAGAAATGCCTATTCTTGTCTGCAAAACGGACAAGAATAGGACAGGTTCTATTTTTTTTGCGGGGGCACGGAACGTAGCAACGGATGCGGAGTGCTGTCCGCATCTTTTGCTGCCCCATTGAAGTGAATGGGTCCGTGCCCGAGCCGCAAAATATGCGGCTCGGACGCGGACCACAACAACGGCCGTGTGCATGAGGCCTAAGTCTGAGTATATAAACACTGTAACTGATTGTATATAAACAATGTGGTCTACTATTTACAAATAAACTGCTGCTCAATTACATATTGTTTTTTCCACTGATTAGGCTGTGTATCAGCTGTAATATTAATTGATTGTCTTATGTACTGTATATGGTATATGTATCATATTTCCTTTTAATTATTTCTCTTTATGCTCTAATTCTCATTTTTATACATCATGAATTGTTTTATCTGTTTATCTCTACCTGTATGCAGCATGAGGTCAAGGGGTATCTTGTTGTTTGGCACCCTTTATCCTCTCTTGTTCTTTTATAATGATGAAGCGCTGAAAAAAAGATGAAATTAGAGTTCCAGGCGCCACATGGGGTTGTACAATTATGATAGAGACAGTTTAAATGATTGAGCTATACTGTAAAAAGCATATAGATAATGAATGAAGTAGGATGGCAGCCGGTGGTAAATTCCCGTCAGGGATAAGCTGGACATTAGTCGAATGTGAGCAGAAGTTGGGACACAGAAGTGTCCTGAATCAGTGGAAAAGAAACCTGCGTCAGATTCTTTAAATGACTTAGGTCTTTATTCCAAAACTGATGCATTTCAGGGATTAACCCCTTCTTCATATAGACAATGGATATAGTGTGTGTATACTTGGACAGCTGTATCTATACAAAAAAAAAAACTGGAATGACACTTTCAAAAAGTGTGGGCATGACATACATTAAAAGTCTTTAGAATAAACAAAAAATTACATTGCCAATACTGCAGTACAATGTTATCCTTTCAAATGGCCGCTTGGGGCCTGTAGACAATTAGGTAACTACTGTGTATGTTTATTAAATATTTAATAATTACACTGGAAGGCAGGCCATTAAAGGACCGAGTTTGCTCTGTTACGACCATTTGCTAGGTGACAAAAGACGCTTACTGACGTGGGGTGTCCTTGGCTCAAATGCCAATTGCTGAGTGACAGGGGCGAGGTCCCTGTCTCTGAGCAGATCAGACTAGTTGCGTGCACTGGGAAAGAGAAAGGGAGCATTTAGGCCATAAAGCACAGCGGATATTATGACATCAAATGTTTGTGTACATGACTGGGTCCTAGATCTCATGGGTGGCGTTAAGAATGGATATAGAGAAAATGGGCATATTGAGAAAATGGAAATATAAGAGATGAATAGCTTCACCATTTGTTGCCCTGAAACTTGTATCATCAAAAAGTTTTTTTTTTCAGTAATTCATTTCAGAAACTCATATATTCTTTAGATTCATTACACACATTATTTCTTTTAATGTTGATGATTATAGCTTACAACTAATGAAAACCCAAAAGTTATTATCTCAGAAAATTTCAATATTATACAAGACCAATTAAAAATTATTTTTAACACAGAAATATTGGCCTACTGAAAAGCATGTACAGTATATGCACTAAATACTTGGTGCATGAATTACTGCACCAATGCAATGTGGCATGGAAGCGATCAGCCTGTGGCACTGCTGAGGAGGTGTTATGGAAGCCCAGATTGCTTTGACAGTGGCCTTCAGCTTTTCTGCATTGTTGGCTCTGGTGTCTCTCATCTTCCTGTTGACAATACCCCATAGATTCTCCATGGGGTTTAGCTCAGACGAGTTTGCTGGCCAATCAAACAAAAGTAGGCGGGGTCAGCAATACCATAGCGCAATATACCATCCCAGCAAAAACATACCGTACAGCAGCACAATGCACTGCACCAAAAGCTGTCTCTCTGCTGCCAAATCTGTGGTGGCCATGAATAGATGTCATTTTCTTTCATCTCCAATTGTCTCTAATTAAGATATGGTAAAGGGGGCTAATAAAAAAATAAAATAATAGACATATTTGGTATTGCCGCGTCTGAGATGGCCGGCTCTATAAATATATCACATGATCCACCCTGTCTGATAAACACCATTAAAAAAAGCCATTCATAAAAGGCGTATGTCCCACAAAATGGTACCAATAAAACCGTCACCTCATCGCGCAAAAAATGAGCACCTACATGAGAAAATCTTTAAAAAAATGTAAAAAATATAGCTCTCATTACATGGAGACATTAAAACATAATTTTTTGTTTCAAAAATGCTATTATTGTGTTAAAGTGAAATAAATAAAAAAACCATACATGTTAGGTATCGCCACTCTAAAAATATCACATGACCTAACCCCTCACATGAACACCGTAATAAAAATAAAATAAAAACAGTGCAAAAAAAGCTATTTTTTGTCACCTAACATCACATAAAGTGCAACACCAAGCGATCAAAAAGGCATATGGCCCCCAAAATAGCACCAATCAAACCGTCACCTCATCCCACAAAAAAATGAGACCCCACCTAAGACAATCAGTCAAAAAATAAAAAAAGCTTTGGCTCTCAGACTATGGAGACACTAAGGTTTCTTTCACACAGGAGAGATTTCCGCGCGGGTGCAATGCGTGAGGTGAGCGCATTGCACCCGCACTGAATCCAGGCCAATTCGCTTCAATTGGGGCTGTGTACATGAGCAGTAATTTTCACGCATCACTTGTGCGTTGCGCGAAATCGCAGCAAGCTCTATATTGTGCATTGTCCACGCAAAGCATGCCCCATAGAAGTGCCTAAGTGGCAATTTGAAAGGTTACCGTAAAACCATATTGCAGTATTATCAATGTATTTTTTTTGTTTATTCTAGACAGCTGTCTCTGTATACACACTTACACAGGGAATGCTATAAGTCCCTCATAACTGTGTACAACTATCAGTGACTGACAGCTATGTCTGTATACATTATTACACAGGGAATGCTATCAATCACTGATAACACCTCCCCCGTGTACAACTATCATTGACAGTTATTTCTGTATACACACTTACACAGAGAATGCTATCAATCACTGATAACACCTCTCCTGTATACAACTATCAGTGACTGACAGCTATCTCTGTATACACACTTACACAGAGAATGCTATCAATCACTGATAACACCTCCCCCGTATACAACTATCAGTGACTGACAGCTATCTCTGTATACACACTTACACAGAGAATTCTATCAATCACTGATAACCCTTCCCCCACGTACAACTGAGATCAGAAAAAGCAGAGATATAACTGTATAAATTACAAGTTTTACTGAATCTTTTCCCACAAAGCTATATATTAATCTGCTCAGCTCGTTCTGCTCTATAACACGCTGCCTGCAGATTGCACAGCACTTTGTGGTGACTGGTCCTCTTTAATAGACGACCTGTATTCTATTTCCCAAGGAGTGCTTTGCTTTTTAATTTTTTGATTTTTATGCTAGTACATTGGCTGATGAAACTCTGAGCTACAGCCAGAACCTTTCCTGCATTATAGGCCTTTCAAAGAGTTGTGCCTGCCTGCAAAACCCTCTAAAGTGAGAAGATTTCCTCCCTCCATCTTTTTGGTATAGGGGTAATTGCATTATGGGGATCCAATTTTTTCTCTTCTGCAGATTAGTAAATACTTGTATTCCCCATGTAATAATCCTGCACTGTCCGGTCCCTCTGTTAACCCTACTAAAATGTATTAAAATAAATTGACGACTGGGTCTTACCTTGCCCTTTGTCAGTAGTGTAGTAGAGTACGTCCCTATACAGTCCAATCAGTGTTTGACAACTCAGACTGAGCAATATATTAGCTTCTACGTTTATAGAGAACATTGCATAGAAACTATGCTTTACCTGCCCTATACAGCATTCCTTGAGCATCTTAAAATCAAAACCCCTCTTGAGCCTTCTAGTGTCTCTTTATTGTAGCAATGCAAAGGTATATCATATGATCTTTCTGTGTGGTGTGTTTTATGCATATCATTGCTGTCTAAATACAGTAAACCTCAATGAAGTGAGTAAACAATCACAATGTTTGACTGAACATGCTTGTCTGTCATCGCCTTTAAATCACTAAATGTGATTGTGTCAATAATCGCCTAAATGATTAACCACTCGTCTATATCCGCCATAACCTATATAGCAATTTGACAAAACAACAGGAACATGAGTCCATTGATATGAGGAATGATAGAGACATAGGTGACCCAAATACAGTGACTTTGTGAAATGGCATTGCAGTAATACAGTATACCTGTAGGCAGCATGAACCAGACATGTGTGCTTTTTTTTTTTGTCAAATCTTTATTTTTATTTTCATTATAATGAAATTGTTACAGGTAATGGCAGTGCCATGCATAGGTAGTAACATATAACACATAACCAACTCCAAACACATTCCAGGTCACATTTGCGTATTTTCTTCATTTAGAAGCGATGATATAAGCATATACATATTGACACAGAGATACATAGATATGGCTCCTTTTCCGTGTAGTAAAATACTGTTTGGTAATCCTACCAAATACTTGTGTCCTGTTCATTAGTGAATACCCTGCCTACCATTCATGGGCAGTCTCAGCTCAACATATTGACCAAAATCCTCTTTCCGCTCCTCTCCTATCCCTCCCAGCCCTTGTGTCTAGGTGGGGGAGCATACCAATGCTCATGTGTACAGAGGCAAAAGCCGCATGTAAATGTCTAAGTGAGAAATAAAGCTAAATGGAGTAGAGTAAAATCATTACAAATGCTATGAGCTGCGGAATTTTTTATACCAGTCTTGCCATGGCTTCCACGTCTTCAAGTATCTATCATGTGACAGTGATTCCCAGCTCGTTAGTTCTTCCAATTGGCAGATATCTTGAACTTTATTTACCCATTCCTGGATACTCGGGGTTTCTTTTGATAGCCAGTATTTAGGTATCAACAATTTGGCCGCTGCAGTAAGTTGGGCTATCAAGGAGTGATTCCTCAACTTGTAGCTAGTATCTGGCAGGTTGAGTAGTGCAACATATGGGGTAATAGGAGAGGTTATTGTGCATATTTCTTGCACTTTTGTGGAAATCATGTCCCAATATTTGGTAATAGATGGGCAAGTCCACCATGAATGCTAAAGGGTGCCTGTTCCACCCTCACATCTCCAGCAATGTATTGGGTGTGAGAGATTCATGGCATGGAGTTTGTTAGGCGTCCTGTACCATCCGGTGACTAATTTATAAGCATTTTCTTGAATTTTTATACACCTCGAGTATCCATGGGAATTTACAAGTATTTTGCTCATCATCTCATCATCAATGGGGGAGCCTAATTCCTATTCCCATTGGTTAATAAAAGGTGATCTAGAAGATGTGTCTGTGTCTAATAGTTTATTATACAGAGAGGAGATAATCCCCTTTTTGCTAGTCGTCTGATTCCATAAGGCATCATACCATGTCGGGGTATAAGTGCTGGTAGTCATTGTCAAATACTGGGTACATATCTTGAGTGAGGTGAGTTATGGACCACGGTATATGTGGGAATCGTTTTTTTAGGGACGATGGTGCGGGTATTGTGCGATGCTCTAGTAAATCTCCTATAGCTATGCTGCCCAAGGCTGACCAAAGTCCCAAATCGTCCTTAAAATCTGCTGTGAGTATGTAAGGTAGGTGACATACAGGAGTCAGAGGTGAGGGACATCGAGAGGCATGGATGGATCCAGAAAACTTATACCAAGTATCCAGAACTCCCTTCAGCGAGTTTGGGATATCTAATTTGTGTTGGGGTCTTGTGTGGTGGTCCCACAGCATCGCTAAGTTTCGAGCTCCTAGTACTTTCCTCGCTATTTGGCAGCCCAATTTGTCCACCTTTTGGTTAATGAGCTCCGAGTGTAATCTCAACTGTATTGCTCTGTAATATCCGGATATATCTGGTAGCCCAAATCCTCCTTTGCCTCTGGATAGTACTAACCTTTTATAGGCCAGTCTGGGTTTGAAGTTATTCCAGACAAATGAGGAGAAAACTCTATGTAACTGTGTAAGGTAGGAAAGGGGCAAGAATATTGGTAGTGTCTGCATGGTATACAGTAGTTTGGGAAGGATATATGTCTTCAATATGTTTTTTCTCCCTAGCCATGTTAAATAGGGTATTTTCAATTCTTTGAGTTGTCGTTTGATGTCAGCTAGGAGCGGAAGATAGTTCTGGGAATATTGTTGCGTGGGATCTTTAGTTACTTGAATTCCTAAATAACTAATGTTATTATCACTCCATTGAAAGGGATATTCCCTTTTGAGCAGTGCGATGACTGGTCGGGGGGTATTAATTCCCGTTGCTACACACTTGGCAAGATATATTTTAAAGTTGGATAGGTTCCCAAACTCATCCAGTTGCCGTAGTAGCGCTGGGAATGCCGTGGTCGGGTCAGAGAGTAGCAATAGCATATCATCCGCGAAAGCGGCTATAGTGTGGGTTTGTGGGCCTATGCTTATCCCCTGTATTTCCGGGTTTTGCGTTATGGCTTGAAGAAGAGTTTCAAGGCAAAGGATAAAGAGGGTGGGTGACAGCGGGCAACCTTGTCGTGTCCCATTCCCAATTTCAAAGGGGGGAGAGAGGATACCGTTAACTCGCACTTTTGCCGTGGGGCAGGAGTCCAGCGACAGCACAGCCTTTACAAACTGGGGTGGAAAACCGAATTTGTGAAGAGTGGCCTCCATAAACCGCCAGTTCACTCTATCGAATGCCTTCTCGGCGTCGGTACTGAGAAACGTGAGTTTCAGGCCATGGGATAAGGCATATTGTTGTATTTGCATGACTCGGAATGTGCTGTCCCTGCAATCTCTGCCTCCCACAAAACCGGACTGCTAGTCTGCCCAATGGGGGCGCAATTCTAAAAGCTAGGATCTTTGCCCATAGTTTGACATCGGCATTCAGAAGCGATATCGGTCTGTAACTAGCAGGAAGATGAGGGTCTTTACCTGGTTTAGGTATTACAGTAATGTGCGCCTCAAGTGATTGTCGGACTAAAGGCGTTCCTTTCAATAGTGCATTAAAAAGGGCTACTAAGTGTGGACCTAAACTGGGCAGAAAGCGTTTATAATAAGCTACTGTCAGGCCATCGGGACCTGGGCTTTTGCCTTTGGGGGTTGATTTTAAGGCTTTTTTAACTTCTTCTAATGATATGGGCGCTAATAATGTCAATTTTTCTGTTTCAGATGCTTCCGGTAGATTTAGTTTTTGCAGGAAGGGGGATGTCTGTCCCCGCCTGGCTTCCAGATCCTCACTGGACTCGCCTTTCCTTATATTGTACAGATCATGGTAAAATGTGGCAAAGACTCTAGAGATGCTATCAGTGTTTGTGGTTAGGGCCCCTTCTTGTGTTCTCATTTGTTTAATATAGGATTGTTCTGCTCGTTTTTTTATAAGAGCTGACATAATTTTGCTGCCCCTGTTTCCGTGCATATAGTGTTTGTGCTTCACTCGTAGGTATGCCTTTGCTGCTTTATTGTTAAGTAACGCCTGAAGTTCTTGTCTAAGGGACACTAATTCCTCAAAATCTTTCAAGGCAAGTAACTTTTTATGGGACTTTTCTAGCTGGGAGATGCGTGACAGTGGGTCTGTCAGGCGCTTAGTGCGTTCTTTTTTAATATGTGAACCTAACGCTATAAACTCCCCGCGCACTACCGCCTTATGCGCCTCCCATATTATAGCAGTAGACATCTCAGAGTTATTATTGAGGGCAAAATATTCTTTTATTTTATCGGAGATAGCGTCAACATGTGCAGGTGTATCCAGTACTGTGTGATTTAGTCTCCACGTCCACTCCCTTCCCTTCAGGTCTGGGAATTGGATGGCACAGGACACCAGAGCATGGTCCGATACTGAGATACTGTCAATACCGGAAGATAGAATGGAAGGTAAACATCTGTCAGACACAAAAGAGATAGTCCAGTCTCTGATATGACTTATGCGGGTTTGAGTAAAATGTATAATCCCTCCTATCTCCATGTACCGATCTCCATACATCACTGACGTGCAAGTCCCTCAGGTGTGTCTGTAGCGATTTAAGCGCTTTATATGCGATGGCTGACTTCTGAGTTGAGGAATCTAGCAGCGGATTTAAAGTTAGGTTGAAATCTCCACCTATTATGAGCGTGCCAGAGGCAAAGGCATCAATCTTATCAATAGTGTCCTTCATCCAGTGGACCGTCTTGATATTTGGGGCATAAAGGTTACACAAAGTGACCTCCGTATGGCCGAGGTCACCCTTTATAAGGAGATATCTCCCTTCTGGGTCTGTTAAATGAGAGTGAAGAGTGAAGAGCACACCCTTTTAAATCCCAATACTAACCCCCCTAGTGGCCGAGTTATCATAACACGAGTGATACCAAGTAGAAAATGCAGTGTTGTGCAGGTTAGGCACGTGAAGGGCTCTGAAATGTGTTTCTTGTAGCAGTATGATATCGGTCGCTGCTTTCCTGATAATTTGAAAGACACGACTTCTTTTGACTGGGCCATTGCATCCATGCACGTTAAAGGTTGCCACTTTAAGTATCAGTGGAGCCATTTATGTGTCATATAGTTTTGATGAATAAGGCGGGTGTGTGACTTGGGAATGGAGTGCGTAACAGATAATAGAACCAAACAGTGAAATCAAACATAATATAACAATGTGAGTTACAAAGGGAGAACTGAGTTCCAGTTGGAACTTTTCGCGTGGGGGTGGGTGGTAAATACACACTATAGGTGTACCCCGATCAGCCTAGAGCCCCGTCTGCTAGCCTAATGCAGTTGAACTACACATAGGTAATTAACTACCCATAGATAATTTAAACACACATCCTATTGCATACGAAAAAACATTCAGCTGGAAACATAATGAGAAAGATGGATAGACCAGGTATAAACTGGGAGATAAGGATAGAGTCATATAATGAGGGTGAAACGCCCTTAAAGGGCCAGTGATACCGTATACAGTACCCAAGTGGCGGTTGTTCATAGTGGTTCATACTGTGAGCTAAACTGGTATACCGTCATGTGGGTATTCAGGTGTCGGACTCAGTACGTGCAGTTTTTCTATTTCGTCCTGCCCGCTGAGGCCTTGGCTTCATCCACTGTGATGTTGCTGGAAGCGCAGGCAATTCTTCCTCGGCTGGGATAGGGAGCCATGAGGGAATCTCCACTGGAGGTAGGTTCAGCGTGGCCCATAGAAGAGGAAGATCTGTGGGTGTTCTCACGGGGATGCAGCGATTCCCCGCGGTGATGAGTATGCCAAAAGGGAACAGCCATCTGTAGGGGATCTTTGAAGTGCGCAGTAGGTCTGTTAGAGGTTTTAGTGTACTCCTTTTCTGTAGAGTAGAGGTTGCTAAATCTTGGAAGAGCTGAATGCGGACTCCTTGAAGTTTCACCTCTCCTTTATCTCTCGCTTTCTGCAAAATTTTCTCAGTGTCTCTATAGCTCAGCATGCCACAGATGACATCTCTTGGGTTTTCAGTGTTACCTGGCTTAGGTCTGAGGGCCCGGTGTACTCTCTCCACTGTAATTTTTTCCGCCCTGCCTGGGCCTAGCAGAGTGGTGAAGAGGGACTCCATTGCATGAAATAAGTCCTCTTTGTCTTCAGCCTCTGGTAGGCCTCGGATTCGTATGTTTCTTCGCCGGTTCCTGTTCTCCTGATCTTCCATCTGTAACAGCAGGTTATTCATGGCTCTAGTGTGAGAACCAAGCGTGCTTTGTACAGCGGTGTTGAAGGTGAGTATGGTATCCTGCACTTGCTCCAGGGACTCAACTCTATTACCGATGTGGCGAATGTCCGCTTTTATGGATGTTAGGTCCTCAGCTAAGGGGGCCAGAGCTTTTTGTAATGCTCCTTCTAAGAATTTGCGGGTGAGGGCCGCTGGGGCTTCACAGGGTTGCAATCCGCTCACCTCCACGAGCCCATCGCATGCTGCTCCACAGACCGCATCCTCAGGCCCTTTCTCCTCCCCATGCCGTTTGGGCGCCATCTTGCTTGTGCGCACCGAGTGCTGGGAAGTCGTCTTTTGGAGGAATTTTTCCATATCAGAGCGTTGTGGTGGGTCTCCCTTCGGGTCAGGTGTGCTTTTCAGCGTGTCCTTAGGCTGAATCTTCATCCCTTCAGTCGGGTTGTGCTGAGAAGTAGGCTATTGCAGGGTCTAGAAGCGGGAGCTCTGCTTTCAAGCAGCCGCCATTAAGCCCGGTCAGGCCACGCCCCCCCCCCCCCCCTAGACATGTGTGCTTAAAGCGGTTTCCCAAAGACAACATTTATCACTTATTCTTTGAATAGATGATAAATGCATAATTACTGAGGTTCTGACTGCTAGGATCCCCACCAATCAAGAGAATATGGATTTTGGATTCCCCTGTGTGAATGGAGTGGTATGTTTGTGTGCACACTGATCTATCCACTGTTTAAGGGACTGATAGAAAAAGCAAAGTACAGCATTTGGCTATCTCCAGGAGTCATACAGCCAATGAATGGAGCAGAGGTCACCCCTGCATACTACCTCTCAATTCACACAGCATACTTGGAGACTCCTATTCTCACGATCAGTGGGTCATACCTTTCAATTCTTGCATGCTTTGCTTTGACATTTAAAGGGGTTTTCTGGGGGGCGTGGCCAAGCAACTGAAAGAGATGGCAGCATAACTCTGAGCTCCCGCTTCTGTTAAGCTATCTAGCCCTAAGAAACCCTCTATCTACAGCTCCCACATAAATATTTGCTCTTCCTAGTGCCAAACAATCACCATCATGATGACCAGGGCAAGAGAGCGTCCAAGTCGCAGAGAAAACTGGAGTTTTTTTTCATCAAAGACCAAGGCTAAGGTGGGGCCGATTGCGAGGCCTCCTCCATCGTGTAGGGATCCAGCCCAATCCAATGACACCTGGTCGCAGTGATGGAGCCCCGTTATAGGCGCGGCTTCCCCACACCTGACGGTCCCTGATAACTGCTCTGCTCACCATGTCAGAATCAACGGCTCACGCGGGGGCCCGCCTCCAACTGGGAACTCCACACAGGCATCTCCATCACCAGCCCCGCTAAGAGGAGGCCAAAACTACATAACTCCCCCCTAACAGAAAGTGATTCAGGCAGACTCCCCACAAGTTCAGACACCAGCTCTCTGGCTGCTGTCCTGCAATCGTTCCCCACAAATGATGCACCTGCATCCAGCAGTCTAATGAAGGAGATGCTGCTGGCTTTTAACCACTCCATGACCGCACACATGTCACACCTGCCTGCATCTCTCCAAGCCTCAGTCACAGATCTGGGCACCAGAACGCAGCATGTAGAAGAAAAAATGGGGGAATTTGCGTCCTCGCATAATAATCTCATTGACTCACATGATTCGCTTTCCAAGGAAGTGGCACAACTCAGGGCCAAAGTGGCAGACCTGGAAGACAGGTCCCGCAGAAACAACCTCAAGCTGCGGGGGGTGCCAGAAAGCATCATGCAAGCCGACCTCTCAGATTACATCAAAGGTCTGCTCAAGTTGATCAATCCATCTACAGTACGGAGCGAGATTTGATCATTGATAGAGCGCATAGAATCGCTAAGCCGAAACACCTTCCTGACGATGTCCCAAGGGGCATCCTAGAAAGGATCCATTTTTACCATATTAAGGAAGAAGCCCGTTCAAGTGCCAGAAAACTGGAATGTCTGCCGGCTCCTTACCACTCCAAACTTTTCATGGACCTCTCAGCAGCGACCTTGCAGATGCGCCGCAATTTGTTACCTATCACATCCACTTTGAGGGCTCACTCTATCGCATACCGTTGGGGATTCCCAGTCAAACTGTTAGTACATAAAGATGGCTCCCTAGTGGTAATTAGATCCGTAGAAGAGGGCAGAAAGTTGCTGACATTTTGGAACCTTGCGTTGGTCTCACCTCACGATCAAGTGCCCCAGAGGAGAATCACAACTGAAAATGAATGGCAGCTGGTGAAAGGCAGACGTAAAAAGAAGAAGAAGTGTTGAAGGGTTTACCATCATCATCTACTTAAAGCCTACAGCAGCGGATGAGTATCCTCTCCCCTGAGTTCGATGACTGAACTTTTCCCCACAGTACTCAAAAGGAGATTTTATCAGCCTCTCCTTTCTCAGTTCAATAGCCCATGTTTGCGGGCAATTTATGTCCTGATTGTTCTGTTATCCCCATTTTCTTCCTTCCTTTTTATTATTATTTTACGACTGAGTAGACACTTGTTGTCCCGTCATAATACCTCTGTACACCTCGGTAGGGACGGCGTCACACCTCCTTCCATGTCATGTGCGCACCTAGGTATTAAAGCAAAAATTCCGTTACCATGGTGATAAAAATTGCCTCCCTTAATGTTAGAGGCTTAAACAGCCCATACAAGCGCCACATGATGTGGAAGGAGGCCCTCTCCCTTAAATGTGACGTTTGCTCTGCACAGGAAACGCATATTGTTGCGGCAGATGCTAATAGGATAAAACATCAGCGTTTCACGATTATAATACAAACGCATGTTGAAAAGAAAAAACGAGGAGTCCTGGTGGCTATTAGAAACACAGTGGCTCACTCAGCTGTCTTCACCCATCTAGACCCGGGAGGGAGGTATATAATTCATATTTGTTACTTAAATAATGAACTGTACACTTTAGTAGGGATTTATGCCCCAAACTTAAGACCTCAATGCTTTTTAAACAGACTATTTAAAAAAGTCTGCTCACTGCAAAAAGGTAGAGTTCTTATATGTGGTGACTTTAACACGGTCCCTGACCCATCTCTCGATTCCTCCTCTTTGACAAGACACAATTCTCCCTCCTTCACGCAAATTTTGTCACACAACTCCTTCTATGACATATGTCGTATTCAACATGCCTCAGAAAGGGACTACTCATATTATTCGCCCTCCCACAATTCTTACTCCCGAATAGATCTCATCCTAGTAGATAGGAAGTCAATAGAAGCCAGAAAGAAATCTGAAATAGGACAGATTAGATTACATGGTCAGATCATGCACCAGTAACTGTTGAATTACAAGAACAATTCCACGCCCAATCAGATTTGGAGACCCAATGAATTTATCCTGGCACACTCCCGATATAAGAAAGACATTACCCAAGCTTTGGAAGAATACTTTTAATTCAATGTTGCCTCAGTTTTAAATCCCTCGGTGGTGTGGACGGCGCATAAAGCGTTCAAGAGGCATACTTATTAAACTAGGGCATATAGACAAAAACCTAAGAGAAAAACTCCAAACAGACTTGATCGCCCAAATAGCGAAAACCGAGGCATTAAACAAGGCTTCCCCAACAAAGGCTCTGTCTGACACTTTGAGGAATCTTAGAACTAAGCTCCGGGAAAGCTTATTTCATGGTTACGAACCTTCTCTGAAAAAAGTTAAAGCATTGCATTATTCCCAGGCGACTAAAGCTGGCAGCTTGTTAGCAAGGAGAATAAAATCTAGAGCCTTAAAGTCTCGGATAGCCTATCTGTGGGACTCCATAAATTCCCAGAAGATTTCTAACAGGTTTATGTCCTATTATTCTCAACTCTATAACTTAGCAGATGATCATTTTACCCCAGCGTCACCTCGGTATATTGACAATTTCCTTACATCCTTCTCCTTGTCAGCCCTAGATGATTTACAAAAGGATTCTCTAAGCACTCCTATCACTTTATCAGAAATTTCTCGCATCATACGTCAGCTCCCACACCATAAAGGCCCTGGCCCTGATGGTCTTTCTAATTCTTATTATAAACTGTATGCATCGACTCTACTACCTCACCTACATGCATCCCTGTCTCGTGCTGCATCGGAGGGTAAAATGCCAAATGAAATGCTAGAAGTCATTGTGACTCTGCTGAAGCCTAGCAAAGATCCAACATCCCCACAAAACTTCGACCCATATCCCTGTTAAATGCAGATCTCAAGATCTATGCTAAACTGATCGCGAATAGGTTGGCCCCATCATACCATCTTTGATAAACCCAGACCAGGTGGGATTTGTGCAGAACAGACAAACCACAGACAACGCCATAAGGGTCCTTAACCTGGTAGATTTTGTCAATCGATCATTTACACCGGCAGTGTTCGTCACCCTAGACGCCGAGAAGGCATTCTACCGGGTATGCTGGTAATTTGTCTGCTCGGTGCTTGGCAAAATGGGCTTCCCAGACCAAATATTGAGAGCCATCAAAGCTTTGTACATCAATCCCTCAGCAAAAGTACTGGCAAATGGAGCGTTATCTGATATGTTCGCCTTGTCGAATGGCACGAGACAGGGATGCCCCTTTCGCCCATTATATTTATTTTATCAATAGAATCCCTAGCACAAGCAATCCGTTAAGCTCCTGATGTAACAGTAATTCAGATAGGCAATAGACAACACCGCTTATGTGTCTACGCGGATCATATTATAATGACCCTTACCAGCCCATCAACCTCTCTACCTGCTCTGATGTCTATACTGCGAGACTTTGGGACCCTCTCGCACTACAAAATCAACAAAAACAAATTGCAAGCTCTTCCCCTAGGCCTATCCCTAACCGAAATAGCTCACCTAAAACAAAACTTCCCCCTCGACTAGCAGACATCCGAAATACAATATTTAGGGATCCGAATATCCTCTACCCCCCAAGACTTAAACAAAGCGAATTTCCCTCAGCTCATGCCAACTTTAGAAACCGAGCTAGAAAATATGGCTAAGACAGAATTATCCTGGAAAGGCCGCATTGTGGCATTCCAGCAACCAACCCTCCCAAAACTGCTATATTTATTTCGAACCATACCTATCCCAGTGTCCTTTTTTTGTATGGCACAAAGGCCCACCCAGGATAGCAAGAAGCATCATGAATAGGCATAGAAAATGTGGTGGCCTGAGCTGAAGGAATGGTGGGTGGGAGATACATCCAAAAAAGGAGATTTTTGTGAAACTCACCTGTAAAATCTTTTTCTCGTAGTTCCATTGGGGGACACAGACCATGGGTATAGCTTAGAGGTATTACTAGGAGGGACACTATGCAAATAGAAGAAGCTCCTCCTCCTCGGGCTATACCCCCAGGCTCCAGCAGGAGAACTTCAGGCGTTGCCAAAGCAGTAGGAGAAGGAGAACCAGAAAAAAACAATGGAACCAAACGGCCGTAAACCAAGAGGCCCAACAGGATATAGAAATCCTCCCATGCATACGCAAAAAGGGGTGGAGCTGTGTCCCCAATGGAACTACGAGAAAAGATTTTACAGGTGAGTTTCACAAAAATCTCCTTTTCTCGGGCATTCCATTGGGGGACACAGACCATGGGACGTCCTAGAGCAGTCCATGGGGTGGGAGACACTCACGGCACCGCCAGGAGCCACGTCCAATGGTCAAACGGAATCCGCTGCCTGCAACACCTTGCGCCCAAGGGCACGGCCAGCGGACGCCAGCAAATGCACTTGATAAAACTTAGTGAAGGTGTGCAGGGACGACCAAGTGGCCGCCTTACACAGCTGGGACGCTGAGGCCCGATTGCGACAGGCCCAGGAGGATCCCACCGCCCTAGTGGAATGGGCAGTGATCCGGACCGGAGGAATCTTACCACGAGCACGGTAAGCCGCCGATATGGCACAACGTATCCAGCGCGCCAAGATGGCCTTGGAGGCCGCCAAACCCAGCCGAGGACCGTCAGGTATCACAAACAAGGAGTCCGAACGGCGGAATTCAGCCGTGGCCCTGAGATACACTCGAAAAGCCCGGACCACGTCCAGGGAATGGAGAGCGCGCTCCTTGGAGTTAGCCGGAGAAGGACAAAAGTAAGGCAAAACCAGATCCTCATTAAGGTGGAAAGGAGACACCACCTTGGGTAGAAAGGACGGAACCGGACGAAGAACCACCTTATCTTGGTGAAAAACCAGGAAAGGTTCTCTGCAGGACAGCGCAGCCAGCTCCGACACCCGCCGAATAGAGGTTATGGCCACTAGGAAAACCACCTTCCAGGAAAGGAAGGAAAGGGCCACGTCCCTAAGGGGCTCGAAGGGGTTCCCCTGGAGACCAAGGAGGACCAGGTTAAGGTCCCAAGATGGCAGAGGATGGACGTACGGGGAACAGAATGTGCCACCCCTGAAGAAAAGTTCGCACCGACCCAGAAAAGCAAGGGACCTCTGGAAGAAGACAGCCAGAGCCGAGACCTGACCCTTCAACGAACCGAGAGAGAGACCCTTCTCAAGGCCCGACTGCAGAAAGGCAAGTACCCCGAATGGAGAACCGTAGGGGAGGAACCCCTGATGACTCACAAAAAGACAGAAAGGCCTTCCATGTGCGGTAGTAAATCCTGGAGGAAGCCGGCTTCCGTGCCCTAATCATGGTGCGCACCACTGAATCGGAGAAACCCCGCTTCCTCAGGAGGAGGGCTTCAGCAGCCAGGCCGTTAAACGCAGAGACCGTAAGTTCCGGTGGAAGAGAGGCCCCTGAGACAGCAGGTCCTCTCTGTCCGGGAGGGGCCAAGGAGCGTCTGCGAGCATGCGCACGACGTCCGCGAACCAGGAGCGGCGAGGCCAGTCTGGGGCGATGAGAATCGCCGAATCCCTTCCAGCGATCCTGCGAAGAAGCTTGGGCAATAGAGGGATCGGAGGGAAGACATAGAGAAGGCGGAAGTGTTGCCATGGAGCCACAAGCGCGTCCACTCCGCAAGCCTTCGGGTCCCGTGCCCTCGCCAGGTACACAGGAACCTTGCAGTTCAACCTGGATGCCATCAGATCGACATCCGGACGGCCCCACCTGCGGCAGAGCTCCTGGAAGACTTCCGGGTGCAGCGACCACTCCGGGATCCACTATGGTCCGACTCAGAAAGTCCGCTGTCCAATTGTCGACACCCGGAATATACACTGCCGACAGCAGCGGAACGTTGGACTCCGCCCACTGGAGAATCCGCTCCACCTCCTGCATTATGGCCCTGCTGCGGGTACCACCCTGATGATTGATATAGGCCACAGCCGTGGCATTGTCCGACTGGACTCAAGACAGGAACCCGGATAGGATCCGGGTCCAATGAGAGAGGGAGAGAAAGATTGCTCGCAGCTCCAGGATATTGATCGGAAGGCGAGATTCCGCCGCCGACCAGACCCCTTGAACCGTCTGGTCCTGGAGAACACCACCCCAGCCCGAAAGGCTGGCATCCGTGGTGACAATTGTCCAGACAACGGGGAGAAAGGAGCGGCCGGACCCCAGATTCGGGGGAGACAGCCACCAGGATAGGGAGGCCTGAACCCGAGGGGGGAGACGGACCCTGGAATCCAGACCCAATGGGGACTTGTCCCAGCGGGAGAGGATCAGCCGCTAAAGTGGGCGAGTATGGAACTGAGCATACGGAATGGCCTCTAAGGAGGCCACCATGAGGCCCAGAGTCCGCATGCACTGCCGGATGGACAGAGTCTGGGGAGACCGCAGGAGTCGAACCGCCTCCTGAATCTGTGAGGACTTGGAGTCTGGAAGGAACACCTTGGAGAGTGACGTATCCAGAATCATCCCCAGGAAGGCGAGCCTCTGGGATGGGAGGAGAGACGACTTTGGTCGGTTGATCAACCAGCCGAACTGTTCCAGAGTCTGGACAGTAATCTGGACGCTGTCCACAGCCTGAGGAAAGGACGGGGCCTTTATCAGAATGTCGTCCAAGTAAGGCAAGAGAGAAATGCCCCTTGAACGAAGAAGGGCCATGATAGGTGCCAGGATCTTGGTAAAGACCCGAGGGGCGGTAGCCAACCCGAAGGGAAGGGTGACAAATTGATAATGGCGGTCTCCGATAGCAAACCGCAGGTAGCGCTGATGCGACTCTGCTATAGGGACGTGCAAATAGGCGTCCTGAATGTCCACCGAGGCAAGAAATTCCCCTGGAAGAAGTGACGCAATGACCGACCCAAGGGACTCCATGCGGAACTTCCTGACCCGCAGAAACTTGTTGAGCAGCTTTAGGTCCATGATAGGACGCACAGACCCCTTTTTTTTGGGCACTACAAACAGGTTGGAGTAAAAACCTGAGCCCTGCTCCTCCAGGGGGACGGGGGAGATGACCCCCCGGTCCAGCAGAGAGGAGACCGCCCCCAACAGGGCCGAAGCCCGGGCGGGGTCCCCCGAACCCGAGAGAGGAAAACGTTCCGGTGGTTTGGACTCGAAGTCTATCTTGTAACCGGACATTATAATCTCTAGAGCCCAGGCGTCCTGAATGTGAGCTCTCCAGGGTCTCAGAAAGGAGAGCAGACGACCCCCACCGTGAGAGGTGGGGGCGCCCTTCATGCAGAGGACTGTTTGGGGGCTGCAGGACGGGCAGACTGAGCCTTCGGGCGCCAGGAGGGCTGGGGCTTGAAGGAGGGCTTTCACGGGAGTCCCGAGACCCTCCGGCCGATGAAGAGGAGGACGGCCGGGTGGAGGAGAAGCGACGAAAGGAACGGTATCGGGAACCAGAAGAACCCGGACGAGCAGGGGGTCTGGACCGAGGCTGGGGCAGATGGGTACTCTTACCCCCAGTTGCAGCTGAAATAAACTCATCCAGCTGAGCCCCAAACAGACGGGATCCGTCAAAGGGAAGGTTTGCAAGGGAACGCTTGGAGGAAGCAGCCGCGTCCCAGACCTTCAACCAGATCTCTCTACGTTGAAGTATAGAGAGGGAGGAGATGCGGGCAAACAAGGCTCCAATGTCCATGGAGGCCTCGCAGAGGAATTTGGCAGCCTGAGACATTTGGAGGATAAGGTCCAAAGTGTCAGCAGGCGCATGTTGGTCCGTCAAATCCTGAAGATGACATTGCAGCCACATAGAGAGGGCCCTAGCCACCCATGCAGATGCAAATGCCGGGCGCAGGGATGTGCCCGCTAGGGAAAAAATGGACTTTGACAAGGAATCCAAACGCCTGTCCACGGCATCTTGTAGGGAGGAGCCGTCCAGGACTGGTAGGGCAGTGTTTTTGGCCAGTCTGGCCACGGGCGGATCCACCTTAGGGGGGGAAGCCCACTTTTCCACGCTAGCCGCAGGAAATGGATACAGTACATCCATACGCCTGGCTGAGGTAAATTTTTGGTTAGGCCGATCCCAGGCCTTGGATACGACCGCGGTGAACTCACTATGTACGGGAAACACCGCGGTCTCAGGTTTTTTAGGCGGAAAGAGGGCAAACTCCTGACTGGTGGGAGGAGTAGAGCCCTCCTGGAGGTTAAAGGTGTCACGGACCGCCGAAACCAATTCAGAGACCACAGCGGACAGTCTTGGAGGGGGTCCCGCTCCATGATCTCGTCCAAATCTGACAATTCCCCTCTGACATCTGCTCCCTGGGGAGAACCATCAGAGTGCGCCTCAAGGCGGGAGGGGAAGCGGAGGCATCAGAGGAAGACTGCTGACGCTCACGCTGTCTTTAGCGCCCGGGCGGCCCCTGGGAGGGTCACCTGGGGAGCTAGGGTGGGGAGCGCCCGGGTTAGCGGGCGGCATACGCTCCATAAAGGCCATGGCCGCTTTGGCTACTAGGGCCAAATCCGCTGCAGCACTAGTCATGGCAGACGCCCAGGCGGGTACCACCGAGTCCGCAGGGGTAGGTGGGGAACCAGGCTGGGATATCGCAGTAGGGGCGACCTGATCCGGGCCAGGGGCAGGGCATGAGGCACAGACTCCCATGACAGAGAGAGGCAAAAGGCACGTCTTACAGGACCCCAGTGGAGGCTGAGAAGACGCCTTGGCAGATTTTGTGGGAGCCCCAGGCTTAGGCATGATTGGCACCTTGTAGAAATAAGTTCTCCTACCAGTTGGAAGCAAAAATCTGGCAAAACTGTCGCTCAGCAAGCACTGAAGTTCATCCAAATGCTGGGAGAGCCGAGCAGACACCACTCTGTAAGCTCCGGAGGAAGCAGGATAATAGGCTCCGCCCCCTCCATCACGTCAATGGCGGGGAAACATAGGCTCCGCCCCCTTCGTGGCGTCAACGGCGGGAAAAAAGCGCGCGCAGCACAGCATAAAAAATTAAACTAAAGTGAAAGAAAAAGGTGTCCCCCTCATGCCATGGGGGACCCCATCTCAGAAATGCCCCCAGTAATAGTGTCCCCCAAGAGGGGAGAACGCAGGGGGAGAGAGAGAGCCGCGGCAGGTGTCCGAGACCTGCCACGCTGCAGCCGCGACTGAACGGCCTCTTAAAGGGACCCCGACCTATTAATGGCGGCCACGGTCAAATGAGCCGGGCTCGCTCCATAAGGTCCCCGCAGAGGGGATTATGTCCCCCAAGATGTGCCAAGCCTCTGGGGGAGTCCAAGAGGAGAGGACCCCTTATTTAAGGTGGAACCGCCGCTTTAAGGCGGCATACCAATAAGGTGGCACCGACTATGGGTGCTGCTCTAGTGCCATGTCCTCTATGCCCCCAGCCCAGACGTGGTCATATTTCACCCAGGCAGCCAGAGGGACAGACGGAGGGAGGGAGAACACAGACTGCAGCCATACTTATCTGTTCCTGCAGTCTTCTCCCTCATATGTCCGGACCAGCAGGGAAGCACCTCTTCAGACGTCTGACTCCACAGTGTGGGAGATGCAGTGCTCTGGAATGAGGGTGGCGATAGGTGTCCCAATGGCTGGCGGGATGCGGTGCTACCAGGGAGCCCGGATCCTCTTTTCTTCTTTGGGGGACGGTGGAGGAGGCCAGGCAGCGTCCATGGACAGCGGCAGTCACTCCACGGGGGACCAGGAAAGCGTAATGCTGACCTGCGTCCCCATCTGTAAGAAAAATAACAAATAGGAGTAGCAGTGTCATCCTCCTTCTACAGACACTAAGCAAAGACTGAAGTTCTCCTGCTGGAGCCTGGGGGTATAGCCCGAGGAGGAGGAGCTTCTTCTATTTGCATAGTGTCCCTCCTAGTAATACCTCTAAGCTATACCCATGGTCTGTGTCCCCCAATGGAATGCCCGAGAAATTGGGTACATATTGAGCAGTCCCAAGCCCCATCACAAATTCACAAAATCTCAAAGCCTTACTAACGGCCTCCCTGAATGAAAATGCAATAATCTCTCGACCCCTTTACTTCCTTTCCACTTCAGTGGCTCTTTGGAAACTTTACCTCAGTAGAGACAAAAGTTCTCCGATCTCTATTGCAGACTTCACTTAACTTGAATCTTTACACTCTCCAGATTTATCCTTGTCATCTTGGAAGGTACAGGGGGTTAATACGGACTCAAGATCTGATGTCTCAGTAAACTCTCAGATCCTTTGAAGATTTACAAAAAACATTTGATATTCCACACAGAGATTTCTTTACTTACCTGAGTATCAGGCATATCCTGAATAAATCCCCCATGTCTGTTGGCAAGGGCAACTTACAACTTTTAAAACATTGGTCTCTCCCAAACGATAACTCATCAGGGATCAAACCCATATACTCACTATTAGTAAATAAAAAATTCTTCATTAAATCAGCCCCTTTCTCATCATGGGAGAAAGACCTACAACAGACCTTCTCACCAGCCCAATGGACCACAGCCCTCAGATTTGCCATGTTTAACCTCAAATGTACCACACTATATGAAGACTACTCTACGGTGGTACTTTACCCCTCTTAGACTTAGTCAAATCTTCCCTGGCGCATCCCATGCCTGCTGGAGGGGCTGTGGGGGAAGAGGGAATCTACTCCACATATTCTGGGGATGTCCTAAACTAACGAATCTCTGGACCCAAATTTTTCGCACAGTATCCATGTTGATCAAGCACCCAACACTCCCAGACCCGGTCCTTGCTCTTTTATTACTGTAAATGACTAAACTGCCTTATAATGTCAGAGTGATAGCCATGCACCTATTTCTTGCTACCAAATTAGCTATAGCTATAGCATGTTTGTCATGAGGAAGGACCCAGATATTATAGAGGTCTGAAACGCGTAACAGTTTTTCGCATCTTGTATGAAGTTTTTACCGCTGGAATAAAGTCTAAGAATACGAGTCACCCGAACTGAGCTGGATTTTTCTTCTTGCCTGATTGTATACTCCCGCATCCAGGTGCGGCATCCGTGCACAGAGGGTATTCTAAGCTGGTGAGAGCTGCCTTACTCTTCCTTCAACGGATAACTGATGTTTGATAAATGTGCATTGCTTCAACTGTATTGAAAAGATAATTATTGGTGTTTTACTCAAGCTAATTTTTCTTTTCTTTCCTCCCTCTACCCTCTCCCAATTCAGTTGTAACTATTTTATGTTTCTCATATGAATAACTGACTTTTCATGTGTAGTATGCTTGTTTATTTGACAAAATGATTCAATAAAAATCTATTGACAATTAAAGGGGTTTTCTGGGATTCTGATACTGATGATCTGTCCTTGACCCCCGTCAATCAGCTGTTTGAGAAGGCACCAGTGCTCCTGTAAATGATGGATAGTATATATAGTATATACAGCAGTGTACTGATATGTTAGGTGTGAGGTATAAATTACACCTTGTACACTTTTGTATATACTATATCTATACTCACTGCTTTTAATATATGAAGTGGGTACAGATATATAGTATATACAGCAGTGTACTGATATCTGAGGTGTGAGGTATAAATTACACCTTGTACACTTTTGTATATACTATATCTATACCCACTGCTTTTAATATATGAAGTGGGTACAGATATACAGTATAGTATATACAGCAGTGGAGTCATAAGTGAGTTATGAGCTATAATTTATACCTTATACCTTAACTGTCAATACACTGCTGTATATACTATATACCTGTACACACTGCATCTATTATACCTCTTTTGTGTGCCAGGGCTGTTTTGTAATCCCAGTCCGGCCTTGATGGCATACAATATAACACGCATCGGCAAGCACAGTTCATGGAGCAAAGGGAGAGGCCTGAAATTAGTATTGGGATATGTTATACATGGGGGCCCAATTTATAATCTTCTTATGGGACCCAGTGATTTCTATGTACACCCCTGCCTGGGGCCCCCAGGGAGCATTCACTTCAATGGGGCTGAGTGTGATACAAAGCACAGTCGCTATACAATGAACGGTGCTGTGTTTGGTAAGAGTGGAGAAGGCCGCATCGCTTATATAACCAACGCTAATCGGCGGGGGTCCCTGGTTTCGGTCCCCCCACCTATCAGATACTGATGACCTATCCTGAGTATCAAAAAAACAGAAAACCCCTTTAATGTACTGTATATACAACATATAACCGAAAAGTGTAAGTCTAGAATTGTAAGTAAATTTTCTTTATAAAATTCTGTGCAGGTAGGCCATTGTTTCTCAGTGTCAGGACTGAATACAGACTTTGTGACATAAGCAGAACACAGTGAATAAATAAAGGTTACCTTAGGAAATCACATAATGTATAATACTCTTCTTGCACCTTTGCAGCGAGAATCTCTTTGAATGCCTGAAAGTAAGGACAGGATTTCATTTCAATCACCATACATTGGGCATTTTGTTCTCAGATCAATTAAGAATTATTAGCAGAACAAATGAAGCTCTGGAACAGAACAAGCTGTTCCTGTAACACAAAAACCTCGATGGAGAATATTTATTATTATCGACCAATTTACAAAGCGATTAAGCTATTTCTTTAAAGTACATCGAAAGTCCTGTATATTAGTACAATGTCCCCTCAGTATTTGTGTTACCACTAAGTGCTAATCTATTCCTATACCAATGTTCCACACTTTTTTAAAATTTATAGTACATTAAAGTGATATATAGTGTGGAGGGCTGTAAAAGTGAGTGGGGCTGACCTCTGGGTAGCCTACCGATTCTGAGAAGGAAGGAGTCGCAGCATTGGTTTAGCACTGTGTCCCCCGCTGAACTTTGCCTGCAGATTGGCACTCACGGCCACCTGGCTGTATAGGGAACTGCTCCGTTTGTAGTTTTAATGGTGTGTCAGAAGCCCACCTATAGGGGTTCTCTGACACTGGGAACCCCTTATCATATGACCTGCCAGGATACAGGAGTGGAAAAAAAAAAAAGACTTGTCTGTCACCAATGCTCCAGTTCCAGCACCAGTCTCCCCTTTCCTCTCCTTCTCGTCCCTTCCTTGACCAGGAGTATGACCTGCCGTCTACACAGATTTCACCATGATGGACAATTGTTGGCCTCATCGGTGGTGGCAGTAACGTGTTGTGATTGCACAAATCACTGCTGAGGCCATTGATTGACCAGCAGTGGCAATGTGTGTAGACAGCACGTTACACTTCTGATCAGATGAAAATGAGAAGGGAGATCAGTGTTGGAACTGGAGAACCTGCAATCTGCCTGACCATATAAAAAGGGGCTCCTGTTCTCAGGGAAGACATTGCCCCTTTAATCAGGGGTTAGGAAAAAGTGTGTGACACCCACTCGGGACCAGAAGGAGTCTGATAAAAATGCCAGCCAGGCACATCTTCAAAAGTTTTGTTTCATGTCCGCATGGTAGCATGCTTTCTTCCACCACGATTTAGTGCCAGAGAGGCCTGTTGCACGGCTGTGGCTGCAAGAAAGACAGCTTGCTCCAGACTTCAGGGGCAACCTGAAATCACTCTGTGTAGAGGCCGCTGAAAGAATGTCATAGATCTGCCATTAAGGAGCAGAGCAGAATGTAGAGAACTGCCATCCCTGGCTGGGGACAAGGAATGTTAGTAACCAGGCCTGAGGTGAGCAGATGAAGGCCGCAGGTTTTAGCACCAGAAAGTATATAGTTGCAGTTGCCTTCTGGTCAGTTATAGCCACAAGGATGAGTAGGGGGTGATCCCTTATTGTTCTCAAGACAAGTGAGATGAAGCAGGTTGCCCACAGTAGAGACCAAAGTGGTGTGGCACAGAGTGGAGGACGAGACGGTCCCTGGACACCAATAGTGTTGCTCAGTAATTATTTTATTATGTATATTGCGGATTGCCAGTTACAAGAGGTAGTGACGTTTCGGCATTAGCCTTAATCGGAACACTGGATATGCCGCAAAAGAATAGCAGCAAAGTGTTGTAGGTATAGGCTCTGTGGCCATGTGGCAATGCTTCTAGGGCTATAATGAGCCGCTGTTGCTGCCATGCCTCTTGTAACTGGTAATCCGCAATATACATAATAAAATAATTACTGAGCAACACTATTGGTGTCCAGGAACCTTCTCTTTCACTACGTGAACATTTGGCTGGGAACCATTCCCTGTGACCCGCATCCATAAGGTGGAGTGCCGCCCAACCATAACTGCACAGAGTGGAGGACGGCAGCAGAGAAAGTGGGGAGCGGAGCTGGTAAGATACCTTTGCTTTGCCTGCTGGATGGCACAGTCAGGCTACAAGGTGGACGGGTGCCACAGGGCACAGCTGGAGGGAAGAGCCTGTTATGCTATGAAGCAGGATGTCATGAACCGCTATCCTTGTTATGCCAAAGCCTGGTCGTTACTAAAGAGAATCTGTCATAAACTGGTGACAGATAACCTTTTGAATATGCTGGGTGACTTACTTGAATTGACCTAGCCGTTTTACTAAAATCTGTACTGAACAGTCACAGCACAAGCTGATCACTGGAATCCGCTCAATACAATGCACAAGCTCAGAAGTACTCATACTCATCCGCTCTCAGCTTTCTCTACCCCTTGTCAATCAGCGGCAAGAGGAGAGAGCCGGGAATATGAGGACTCCGACACACATTGTGCATTGAACAGTTCTATCGCTTGGAGCACAATGAGTGGCGTATCTATCACGAGGCAAACAAGGCATTTGCCTAGGGCGGCACTTCCAATGGGGCGGCAAGATGCCTTGTTTGCCTCAGTGATAGATTTTTTTTTTTGTCCGGGCTGCGCTGTTGGGGGTGCGCCGGCGCCGCTCCTCCCCGCCCAGCGCCGTTGTAGGTAATTTATTCACTCCACTTGCCTGAGAGAAGCGCCGGAAGACTCACACAGGCGCACTGGCAGAGGCATTGAAGTGCGCATGCGCCTGCCAGTGCGCCTGTGAGTCTTCCGGCGCTTCTCTTTTCAGGCAAGTGGAGTGAATAAATTACCTACAACGGCGCTGGGCAGGTAGGAAATCAGTGGAATCGGATAACACTGGGGGGAGAATCTGTGGATGACACTGAGGGGGAATCTGTGGATGACACTAAGGGGGAATATGTGGATGACACTAAAGAGGGGGGAATCTGTGGATGACACTGAGGGGGAATCTGTGGATGACACTGAGGGGGAATCTGTGGATGACACTGAGGGGGGAATCTGTGGATGACACTGAGGGGGAGAATCTGTGGATGACACTGAGGGGGAATCTGTGGATGACACTAAGGGGGGATATGTGGATGACACTGAGGGGGAATCTGTGGATGACACTGAGGGGGGAATCTGTGGATGACACTGAGGGGGGAATCTGTGGATGACACTGAGGGGGGAGAATCTGTGGATGACACTGAGGGGTGGAATCTGTGGATGACACTAAGGGGGAATATGTGGATGACACTAAAGAGGGGGGAATCTGTGGATGACACTGAGGGGGGATCTGTGGATGACACTGAGGGGGGATCTGTGGATGGCACTTAAGGAGGGATCTGTGGATGGCACTTAAGGGGTGGATCTGTCTGTGGATGGCACTTAAGGGGGGGATCTGTGGATGACACTTAAGGGGGGGGATCTGTGGATGACACTTAGTGGGATCAAGGGAGGGGTGTGAGGTGTGGCTGTCGTTATTCACTTTTAAATACAGGAATACAGGAAAGGATGGAGCCTAAAAGGAAGGGTGGGGTTTACAGAGAAAGGGGTTTGGCCTTGACAGGAAGGGGCGGGTCAAATTTATATTAGGGGGTGCCCGAGTTTAGTCTCGCCTAGGGCAGCACAAAACCAAGATACACCACTGAGCACAATAGAGCTGTGTAATAAAGATTTTAGCAAAACAGGGACTGATTCAACTCAGGTAAGCCACCCAGTGTTTTGCTAAGGATAACAGTTTCCTTTTAAAGGGGTTTCCAGTATTTGGACATTGATGGTCTATCCTCAGGATAGGTCATCAACATCTGATCAGCAGTGATCCAACCCCCACACCTCTGCCGATCTGCTGATCAGGAGTAGTTTCAGTCCCATGCGCCATTGTGTAGTGGACGGAATTGGTTATTGTGGTGCTGCTCTCATTCAAGTTAGGGGTGCAGGGTGTCGGATCACCGCTAATATGATATTAATAGCCTATGCTGAGGATAGACTATCAGTATCAACATACTGGCAAACCTCTTTAAAGACTGAGCCAATATGCATAGTGTGCCTTAGCATAGGGTACTTTCACACTAGCGTTTTGGATTCTATTTGTGAGATCTGTTCAGAGCTCTCACAAACGGTCCAAAACAGATCAGTTAAGCCCCAATGCATTCTGAATGGATAAGGATCCGTTTAGAATGCATCAGTTCGGCTCCGTTCCGCTTCTATTCTGTTTTGGAGACGGACACCAAAACGCAGCATGCAGCATTTTGGTGTCCGTCTGAAGAGGCGGAGCCTAACTGATCCGTTTTTAATTACAATGTAAGTCAATGGGGACGGATCCGTTTTCAATGACACAATATGGTGCATTTGAAAACGGATCCTTTCCCCATTGACTTTTGATGTAATTCAAAACTGATCCATTTTTCTTTAAACTAATGCAAACGGATCCGTTCTGAACGGATACAAACGTTTGCATTATAGGTGCTGATCCGTCTGTGCAAGTAAACAGACGGATTCGCACCAACGCAAGTGTGAAAGTACCCATAGATGTGAAACTGGTTAAGTTATGTCCTGAGGAGACTGTTTTTTTCTTTACAAAGAACCTGTAACCATGAAAATGCAGTACAATCTGCAGGCAGCATGTTATAGAGCAGGAGAAGCTGAACAGATTGATATATAGATTCATGGGGAAAAGATTCAGTTTAACTTAATTCTATATCTATACTTATAGGGGTTTTCTGGAATTTTAATATTGATCCTATCCTCTCGGTAAGCCATCAATATCTGACACCCGGAATAGCTCAGCGCTTTATGTAGTGGACAGAATTGGTAACTGCAGCACTGCTCCCAACTGCAGAACAGCGGAGGATAGGCCATGAATATTAAAATCCAGGAAAACCCCTTTAAGAGTCATGTGGACAGTCTTACTTAGTGACTGACAGCATTCCTTGTATGACTATGTATACAGATATAACTTTTAGTCATTGGGTGCCCACATAAAAGAGCATGTCTCCAACTACTTGTATTTCCTATGAAATAACACCTCTGGAGCGTCTGTTCTTATAACTGTATGTTATGTCATTCCTTTATTATTCCTTCCATAAACATATGACTACAGTGACAACTGGGTGTTACCATTCCCCTTGCTAAAGGGGTGTGTATCTGCACATTCTGATACTGTTAAGCAGTGACACACCCCCAGCTGGTACCACCCAGTTGTCAATTTATTAATACATTTCTAGTGGGAATAGCAGAATAATTACACACCATAGCTATTTGCTAATGTCAGCTGAGTTGAAATATATCTTTTTTACCTTTTCTGAAGTTGTCAATTCTGTAAAAAAGCCACTTTTATAATATGCTAATCATCTTCGCTACCAGCAAGTTGGGCGTGTACTTGCTGGTAGCCGCCGCATCTAGATTAGTTAGGAACGCCCCCTTCCTCGTTTGATAGACAGGGCCAGCGCTTTCTCCTCCTCGCGCTGGCCCTGTCTGAAGATGAAATCCCGCGCCTGCGCCGTACCGCTCAGTAGTCGGTGCAGGCGCTCTGAGTGAAGGACGCGAGCTTTGCCGCTCCGTCCTCAGTGCGCCTGCGCCGATTACGTCACCGCTACACCCGGAAGGGAAGCAAGAGGGTGGAAACATCATACTTTGGGGGTGCTTTTCTGCAAAGGGGACAGGTTGACTGCACCGTATTGAAGGGAGGATGGATGGAGGCCATGTATAGCAAGATTTTGGCCAACAACCTCCTTCCCTAAGTAAGGGCATTGAAGATGGGTCACGGCTGGGTCTTCCAGCATGACAATGAGTCATGACTCGAAACTCGCAGCCAGTGGCTCCATAAGGAGCATTTCAAGGTCCTGGAGTGGCTTAGCCAGTCTCCAACCCCAATACCTGAAAGATCTGGAGGAGTGGGCCAAAATCCCTGCTGCAGTGTGTGCAAACTTAGTCAAGAACTACAGGAAACGTCTGACCTCTGTAGTTGCAAACAAAGGTACCAAATATTAAGTTCTAGAATATAATATAGGTGGCTCTCTTCTGATGGATAACAGACCCTGGTGCTCTGTATATGGTTCCCCCAAAAATGGAACCAAAAAATTTGTGTTCTATATATAGGAAATACAGGCACTCAAATATGGACACAGTTAATCTATAATTTTCAGCTGACATTATAATCTATATTTTTATAAAAAGACATAGTCATCCAATATTATTAAGATGATATATAATGCATGCAACACAAATAAAATAGTCAAATAGTGCCTAATGGGATGTTTTTATGAATACTCTTATAAATTTTTATAAATTTTTCTTTTTTTGTTTTTTCTTTTTTTCTATATTCCCCTTTTATTTCTCTCTTTTTTCTTTCTATACCTTTATAGACATTTATAGACAGCACGGAGATTAGGGAGGTGGACCCCACCCAGAGAAGACATGGAGGTGTTGATAACCAACCAGACACTCTATCTCCTGTCTGGTGAGGGGAACAGACGGAGATGGAGTGTCTGGTTGGTTATATATCATCTTAATAATATTGGATGACTATGTCTTTTTATGGTTCAAAAACTTTTTATTAAGAATTCAGGTATAAGGACATATGATCATAAGACCATGAAAAAATGCAGGACACAGCAGATACTGCATATAAAGAAGAGATATTGGAGGTACGCAGACCTGAATAAGTGGGCCCATAAGGCAACAAAGCTACAAAAGTAATCAAACAAAGCAAGGTTGCCAATAAGTATGGATGACTATGTCTTTTTATAAAAATATAGATTATAATGTCAGCTGAAAATTATAGATTAACGGTGTTTCCAAAAAGACCGAATAATACTGTTATTTCAAATATATTGAAAAACATTTTTGTTTCTAGAATGTAGGTTACACCATTGTTTTAAAATTATGGAATGATACTGCTGTTGAAATGAGTGACATTGCCCCCTTAAGAACGTTGAGTAACGTTGCCGTTTTAAGTATCCACAATTACATCATGACCAATGGGCACCAAGTAATGAATATAAAAAGGGTGTAGAAAACATACTGATACTACACTGCCACTGAAGAAGGGATTTGAATATCCCGAAACGCGTATGGCTATACAATTGGTGCTTTAAAAGAAACGAATTACAAGGATTTTTATACCGCTATCCATAAGCGCGCTGGGAAAGAAAAAGAGTGACGTCACAGTAACAAGTGGGACGCCACGTGACTCTTCATACCCGGAAGCAAGAGCGCGGACACCGCGCTACATTCAAACAAGGACGCCACTTACAAACTCCGGACTAAGGGAAATCCGACCATCGGACACCGGAGAATTAAAAGTTAAATAGCGGTAACGTATAAGCACTAAAGATTGAACATTGAATGATACAAATTACTGCAAGGATATCGGATGTAATACAACATCCTGGGGCATAATATAATCTATTCAAAGTACCCGCATACACTGAAAGACTATAGAAAAGTGTGGGTACAATACACCATATATCTATTATTGAGAGCTAAATGCCCATTGAAGATTTTTTATATATATTATCAACAGTAGCAAATTATTGACTCTAACCTATTGATAACCAACTGAAGGTCAACAGGCTATTTGTTGATGAATGTGCAAAATCTGCAATATTGATGACATTCGCGATATATGTTCACCAAACATCTGAGTGACCCAGACGAATGAATTTCATTTTTTAGAGTGAATGATTATATATTTATTGATGGAATATTGATTCTTAGTGTGCGGATGTATTGAACACGTATGTCTGATGATGGAAAACTGATTTGCGACAATACGTATATGTGATGATGGAAAATTGATTTGCGGCACTTTATATTATATGTGATGATGGAAAATTGATTTGCGGCACTTTATATTAGATGTGGGCATCTTGAATTTTCAGAGGACAGGTATATTGAATATTCGTATTGAATGACAGAATATTTTTTAATTTGATGAATTTTTATTATTGATGAATTGTTATTATCGTGTATATTAATTTTACTCTTTGCGGTTTCCATATTTGAGTGTCTGTATTTCCTATATATAGAACACAAATATTATGTTCTGCTGTATCAAATACTTATTTCATGCAATAAAATGTAAATAAATTATTTAAAAGTCATACAATGTGATTTTCTGTATTTTTTTTTTTTTATACTGTCTATCACAGTTGAAGTGTACCTACGATAAAAATTACAGACCTCTCTCTGCAAAATCGCCAGTGTTTTAAATACTTATTCTCCCCACTGTATCAATCCCCCCAGCTCCCGAAGCCTGCTGAGCTCTGAATGCAAGATTAGAAGTCGACTGGCCCACTTTTACTAATATTATTGTACCCAGATGTTGGTGTAAACTGCATCAAAATTTTGCGCTTTTCTGGTGAGTAACCTCGCGTCAAGGTTTTGACCTGTTTATGAAGCAAATACGCCAAAAAGAATAACCCACTGCACCCTGCTTGATGAGGGGTGTAGCATAACCGGCAGGGGGCAGGAGGTGGATGGTCATGGCTTAATATGCTACGGTGTCTGCCAAAATTTGGGTGCAATAAGCCTAATAATGGTGTAAAGTTAGACAAAAATATCTAGCCATACACCAAATTTATCATCCAGCCTGCGCCACTGTTATACATTTAAGACAGTTTCAGTAAATGTACTGCAATGTGTTAGCAAAGTTACTAGGTCATCAGTATCTGATCAGTAGGGGTCCAACTCCTGGTACTCCTGCTGATCAGCTGTTTGAAGAGCCCACGGCCTTCATCCATCACAAGGCCTAAGTGAATCTACGCCATTCAATTGACACCAAACACAGCTGCTACCCAATGGAAAGCATTGTACTTGGTAATCTATGAGGAGGACATAGCGCTCACCAGAGTGCTGTAGCTACTTGAAACGGCTGATCGTTCCAGCGTTCCAGTGATTGTTACACCAATCACTTACCGATGACCTATCCTAAGGATACTAAAAACACAAATTAAGAACAGCACCAAAGACCCAATGGAGTCAGGAATGCAACAGGTCATCTGTTGAAGGATCCTCACCAGCAAGTTGAGCGTGAGGCCAGCATCTCCTCCAAACGGTTCCGTTTATTTAAGTGATACACATAAAACAGCAGAGAAGCTGGCGTCACGCTCGGCTTTTTCATTATCCTGAGGATAGGTCATCGCTATGAAACCCTTTAGAAACAGCTGTAGAGGTGCTTGAGGACCCAGTGTGATAATCTTCTAGCCATGGCGTAGAAAAGACAGATCTGATCTATGTAACAGGTATGACGTCGCCGAATATGTTATGTGTGAGAATCTGGTAGCCTAACACCCTGACGGCTGCGCGTAAAGCAGATGCTATTAGAAAATGCATAAATAATTGTTGTTGTCGGGAAATTGGCAGCAGCTACCGGTACACTCCATTTACTACTCACCACAACATTCATTATGCTCCTGTGCTGCTAACCGCAAGAACTGATGAACTATGCATGAGTCATTGCTATAAGTATTAACACAAAACTACCATAAATAATCATTTGAAGAAGGGTGAATATTTTTAATATACTCAACATTCTTGGGGCTTTATTTAGGTAATGTGCAGACAGACAGCAGCATATCTTAAATGGCTTTTTCCAATACTAGAACTTTTGGCATAGAAATAGGATATAGAGATTTAATTTTATTCTTTGGGCAAACAGTGCACCAGGTACCCCTGCAGTGGGTCCGCTAACGTTGCCATCTGTGCTGGTGTCAAATGTGCCAGAAACACCCTCACCTGCCTCCTGAGACCCATACAATTTTTGTGTCAGTGGAGCAGTGTAAGAGCTAATTTTTGTGGCGCAAATTGTAGGTTTTATAAGTACCATTTTGGGCTATACACAACCATTTGACCACTTTTCATTCCATGTTTTCAGAGTTAAGAAGATAAAAATAGGCCAGACTTCTATAGGTGCGGAGATACCAATTATTTATTATAATTCTTACATCATGTTTGGAAAAGGGGTGGTTTAAGCTTTTGCTGTTTACTTAACCACTTCCCACTCTATGATGTATTATTTATGTGATGGTAAGTGGCCTGTTGCCTCAAACTGATGTAATAATCATGCAGCATCCAATGAGTTTGATAGAGGAAATGGCCACCCTCTGTCACTCCATCACCCCACCATGAAGCAAACACGGGGGGGCCCAAGGGTTGCTATGGCAGGCAGATACAATGGTATCTAGCTCTGCCAATAAAGAAGCCCATTAGTACAGTTTACTATGTGAGCAGTGAAAGTATCATATATTCAAGTCCCCTTGTGGGACTAAAAAATATAGTCAAAATATGTTTTAACAGGGTATTTGCATATCAAATTCCCTATAGGTGGTGGTCCCATCCCTTCCTGGGACCTGCTCCTATCACTACATCAGGGACCAGCTGGGAATGGAGAGGTGGCAGTGTATGCACAACCTCCTCATTCAGTTTAATAGCAATTCTGAAAATACACAAATTAGTGCAAGTGAATAACAAAGTGCTATTGAAGTTATTAGAGAGAGCCATGCATACGCGACCACCTCTCCATTGCCGGCTGGGTGCCATGGAACCCTGTTTTTGAGATCGGAGAGTGTCCCAGAGTTAGAATAAGAAGTGATCCAAAACTCAAATGTGCCCTGGAAATTGTAGCACTGTACAGCTCAGTCAATGGAAAAGTAAAAAAGCATATAGCTGTCAGACTATGCCAACATAAGAAAATATATTTTTTTAAAGTGATTTGTATGTAAAAGTAGTAAAATATACCAAAAGTACACAAATTTGTTATTGTTGTAGTCAAATCAACCTGCATAATCAAGCTCTGATCTCAATTATGCTATATTGAGAATGTTATTAAAATAAAATAGCTTTTTTATTTTTTCCCCATCCCCAAAAAATGAAAAAAAAAAAATTAATCCACTAGTCATAAGTAACCCAAAAATGCAATGAACTCTAGTGTTTTACTTCTGCATAACACTAGCCCTCATACAGCTCAGTTAATTTAAAAAATGTGAAAAAACAAACAAAAGTAGAAAAACCATAACAAAACTATATAAATGAGATATTGTTGTAATCGTATCAACTAGCAGAATAAAAGAACATCTTAACTTACAAACTTCAGAATAGTTTTTTTGTTTATCCTAAATCTTAACCCCTTCTGGACTGCCGCTGTACATGTATGGCAGAAGTCTCAAGTTTTAAAAAGGAGTCGGCACCATAGCAACTTGGTTTCTTCTGTTTTAAACAGGAGGCACCTGGAGCTAATGTCTCAGACAGATCGCAGATATTTAACCCTTCAGATGCCAAGCAACTTTTACTCCATAGGCTTTAATGTAAGTCACACATGACTAGCCTAGTTTTCACACTGAAACTGTGAAAACACTGACCTAAGTTGTTCCACCAAGTGCCATTCACGTGAGTAAACTGTGCTAGATTGCAACTAGGCTTGAGCGAATCGACCTTCGGCTCATGGATACGAAGTCGATTCGTTCAAAAACGTTGATGTTAATGCTGCTTGTGTACAGCATTAAAATGTATTGGCTCCATAGAGCCAAACTTCTTCTCGCCTCGGTCAATTACTACTGTATACCTATCTGCATATTTAAAAACAATTAAAAATAGCAATCCGGCTGGTACCTCGGTACCAAAGCCCACTTCGGATTCCTATTTTAAATTGGTTTTAAATACACAGATATGAATACAGTAGTAATACATCGAAGTCTCGCACGACTTCGGGTGAGGTGAAGTTTGGCTCCACGGAGCCAATACAATTTAATGCTATACGGAAACAGCATTAAAGGGTATTCCCATCTCAGACAATGGGTGCATTTTGCTAGGATATGCCCCCATTGTCTGAGATGGGACAACCCCTTTAACATCGAAGTTTTTGAATGAACTGACTTTGGATCTATGAGCTCAAGACTAATTGCAACCAATACATTTAAAAAGAGACAGTCCTGTTATAGGGTTATACTCAAAGAAGAAAATAACCTTATTCTCCTTCTTTCTCTCCTTTTTCCCATATAATTAAGTCATACCTCTCTGCTTCACTGCTTTTTGAAAAACTCCAGCTATTATTTGTTCTAGGTAATCCCTCTCCCTCAGTCTCTCCATCAATTCTTGTGACTGTACCAAAAAATTACTGTGCTCACTATTGATTCTAAGTAATCTTAAAAATTTCCCATAAGGTAGTACTCTTTTTGTATGGTTCGTATAATAACTATTATAGTGTAAATGGGCATTTGTAGGCGTTATTTTATTGTGACCCTTTGTATGTATGTCATTATTCTCAATATAAATGGACGCATCCAGAAAGTTCAGGGCATGTCCTCCAAACCCTGCTATAAATTGCATATTCAAATATTCACTTTCACTACCCCTTCATACCACTAGGGTATCATCAGTAAATCTGCTCCAATAACTACTATATGACATGAATGGATTCTTATCCGTGTCCACATAATCTTCCCCCCAAATTGTAAGGAAGAGGTTTGCTAGAGTTGAGGCCACAAGGGTCCCCATTGCTGATCCAGTTTCCTGGTAGTACCATGTATTACCAAAAAGGCATCATGCTTAACATAAACCTTAAAGGCTATGTACACCTTCGGAGGCAATTGTTAATGATTGTATTTTACTCATTTTGGGCTAAAAAATATTTTTTCAATTGGTTTTTATAAAAAAAAAAACTTTGAGCTGTTCTGTCACAAAGGTTTAACTGTCTAGCTGTGTGAATCTTACTTTTTACTTTCACTTTGTGTCATCTAATAACGCTTATCTGTAATTTACCAAGAGGTCATAAACAGTTATTTAAGCCATATTCTTATTAGTAAGATAACAACGGAGCTATAATGAATGTTTAGGAGGTCAGAGATCAGAGATAAGGAGCCATCAGGTGAGCTGTCTGATGGAACAGAGTGAAAATATAGATCCTGCTGCTAGAGAATTTCAAAGCTGTACAGGGTAAAGGGCTTAAAATTGTTAATAAAGACCAACTGAAAAAATGATTTTTAGCTCAAAATGAGTATGAGTACAATGCAATAATAATAATAAAAATTACCCCCAAAGGTGTACAGAGCCTTTAAAGCAGGGGTGCACAACCTTTTTTGGTCTCTGGGCCGCACATTGCTGTATTTCAAGGGGCTGCAAAAAAAAAAGTTAATCAGCACTTGTGTGCATCAGCCTATTACACAGGCTGATGCAATGTGAATGGGGAGGAATGATCGCTATCACAGTCACTGCTCCCTCATTCAGTTCTGTTGATTATTGGCAGCACACTGATTACATAGTGACATGTGCTGACAATAATTGTAATCGTTCATCCTGATAAAACATGCAAACCAGCTGACAAACGAGTGATTGCTTGTTTATCAGCTTATCAGCGGCAGTGGTGTGCCTAGGTTGATTGGCACCCGGGGCGGGGCCTTTTTATGGCACCCCCCCCCCCCCCCAATACTTAAAAAAAAATCATACCCCCTCACAGTAGTATTGCCCTTATTGTACAACCTTCACAGTAGTTTTGTACAGATGTGTGCCCCCTAACAGTAGTTATGCCCGCATTATGCCCCCTTAAAGTACTTATCCATTCATTGTGCCCCTCACAGTAGTTATGCCCTCTGTGCCGCTTTCACAGTAGTAATACCCTCTCTGTGCCTCTTTCACGGTAGTAATGCCCTATCTGTGCCCCTTTACAGTTGTAATGCCCTCTTTGTGCCCCCTCACAGTAATAATCCCCATTGTGCCTCCATCATAGTAGTAATGCCCATTGTCCCTCTTCACAGTAATAATGCCCATTGTGCCCCCTTAATAGTAATAATGCCCATTGTGCCCCATTCACAGTAATAATACCCACTGTGCCCCCTTCACAGTAACAATGCCCTCTGTGTCCCCTCCATAATAGAAATCCCCATTGTGCCCCCTTCACAGTAATAATGCCCTCAGTGCCCCCTTCATAGTAGAAATGCCCATTGTGCCCCTTAATAGTAATAATGCCTATTGTGCCCCCTTAATAGTAATAGTGTTCATTGCGCCCCATTCACAGTACTAATGCCTACTGTGCCCCCTTCACAGTAATAATGCCCTTTGTGCCCCCTTCATAGTAGAAATGCCCATTGTGTCCCCTCCATAGTAGAAATACCTATTGTGCCCCCTTCACATTAGCAATGCCCATTGTGCCCCCTCCAGAGAAGAAATGCCAATTCTGCCCCTTCCAAAGTAGAAATGCCCAATGTGCCCCCTTCACATTAGCAATGCTCATTGTGCCACCTCCCGAGTAGAAATGCCCATTGTGCTCCCTTCACATTAGCAATGCCCATTGTGTCCCCTCCAGAGAAGAAATGCCCATTGTGCCCCCTCCAAAGTAGAAATGCCCAATGTGCCCCCTTCACATTAGCAATGCTCATTGTGCCACCTCCCGAGTAGAAATGCCCATTGTGCTCCCTTCACATTAGCATTGCCCATTGTGTCCCTTTCACATTAGCAATGCCCTCTGTGCCTCCTCCAGAGTAAAAATGCCCATTGTGCCCCCTCCATAGTAGAAATGCCCATTGTGCCCCTTCACATTAGCAATGTCCATTGTGCCCCCTCCAGAGAAGAAATGCCCATTGTGCCCCCTCCAGAGTAAGAATACCAATTGTGCCCCCTTTACATTAGCAATGCCATTGTGTCTTTTTCACATTAGCAATGCCTTCTGTGCCCCCTCCAGAGTAGAAATGCCCATTGTGCCCCCTCCAGAGTAGAAGTGCCCATTGTGCCCCCTCCATAGTAGAAATGCCCATTGTGCCCCCTTCACATTAGCAATGCCCATTGTGCCCCCTCCAGAGAAGAAATTCCCATTGTGCCCCATCCAGAGTAGAAATGCCCATTGTGCCCCCTCCAAAGTAGAAATGCCCCTTGTGACCCCTGCACATTAGCAATGCCCATTGTGCCCCCTCCAGAGTAGTAATGACCATTATGCCCCCTTCACATTAGCAATGACCATTGTGCCCTATCTGTGTTAAAAAACAAACAAAAAAACACAGTAGCTATTCACCTTGTCCCATTCCTGAAACTCACAGTCTTCTCTCCCCTGCAGACACAGATCGCTCTGCAGCACTGTGTGGGCGGAGCTTATGCAGATTCTCCGCCCACACAGGCCGGCAGCGCGATCGGTGTCTGCAAGCTGAATGGTGGAGCGGGGAGAAGTCTCCCTGCTTCACCATTCAGAGCGCCGCCGGCCTGAAGGAAGGGAGGAGCGCGGGGACTGAGCGGTGAGTGACAGGACCCAGCTCCCTGCGCTCCAGCAATGAGTGCTTTCATCTGTATTGATGGAAGCACTCATTACTTCTGGCACCCCCTGAGAGCGGCACCCAGGGAGGACCGCCCCCCACTTAGTACGCCACTGCTGCAGAGCGCTCCTTGAGGAGAAGGCAGAAGCGCTGATAAACTGTGCCTGCCTTCTTCTCGGCTCCCCCACTCTAACCAATAGCCAGGGACCCATCCTGCTCCAGACTCCTGCTACAGTACAGGGGCAGGAGCTGTCATCCTTCCTGTGCGGCGCTCCAGGAAGAAACACAGCTGATTGCTGAGGCCACAAACCTTGGCTCTGAGGGCCGCAGGTTGTGCACCACTGCTTTAAAGCCATTGTCCAGGAGCCCAAAAATGAGTAACCACCTACAGGGATGATTGCCTACTGTTTGGTATTATTTATCTTTCTCAGATTTCATTGTTTGTCTGCTTTTTGCTTCCACTACATTAGGACAGAGCTGTGATCGGTGGCTACAGAGTTTAACCACAGCGCCTACAGGGAGACTGAAGTCACCTGAGACAAACCTCCTGTCTCATCATTGGCTTAGAGTGTTGCTCTCTCCCTCCTCCATATACCTCTACCTGTTCTGATTGGCTGTTGTGTATACAGTGGGGGACTGCGGCGCCTAGGGCCCACCAGTAAAGTTCAGCCCAACGTTCAGCTACATGCTAATATTACCTGACCCCCATTCTCAAATTCCTAAAACTGCACCAACACATACAGTATTTACGGTATTTTCAGTAGCAGCCTGCTGCCTAGCCTGTACCTCAACATTTAGCAAAAAAAAAAAAACGGAGACTAAACGTTGGATCTACACGAATACAGGGATTTTTTACCACCCCTGGGGGACGTGCACCCGGAACCAAGGAAACATTGGAGTGCTGTGATAACCTAGCCTGTACCTCAGACTGTTGTGTCATGAAAACCTTGTCTCTGTGCCTAGAAGTTATCTCAGCCTCCCCAGCCATCTATAATGATAAACTGGACAGCTCCATTGTAAAAATGCCTATTCTGTTCCTCAAAACGTGATTGGACCATGTGATTGGACCATGTGATGTGACGTCATCACAGGTCCTTTAGAATACAGCTAGAGCTTGAAGAGAGAAGAGAGATCGCCAACTACGCGATCAAGTGGCTAAGGTAAGTTAAGTTTTATTATTTTTAACCCCTTAATCCACATTTTACTAAGCATTCTTTATTAAGAATGCTATTATTTTCCCTTATAACCATGTTATAAGGGAAAATAATAAAGATCTGGTCCCGTTGCTAAGCAACCATGCGGGAAAATCGCAACGCATCCACACTTGATTGCGGATGCTTGCGATTTTCCCGCAGCCCCATTCACTTCTATAGGGCCTGCGTTGCGTGAAAAATGCACAATATAGAGCATGCTGCGATTTTCACGCAACGCCGAAGTGATGCGTGAAAATCACCGCTCATGTGCACAGCCCCATAGAAATGAATGGGTCCGGATTCAGTGCGGATGCTATGCGTCCACCTCACGCATTGCACCCGCGCGGAAAACTCGCCCGTGTGAAAGGGGCCTTAGTCTTACATTAATTGGAAAGTTTCTGATTACCTCTTTGTCAATCACCAGTAGTTCCACGTCTGATTTGCACACAAATGATACAAGTCTTTTGTTGGTTACAAGGCCAATATCCTGCCAAAATAAAGAAAATGCAATAAAACAAATTCACCAGAAACCTTTTTATATTACCTGTGCTATTGTACAGTGCTATCACGAATGTGAAAAACCCTGATGAAGCCAGGTGACTGGCCATATGCGTGGGGTGTTTTCTCCTTCCCACAGGTGCACAATGGGGCATATTTTTTACCTTTAGGCCATTTCTGTTGTATGTTTTATGTGCTGATGGTAATTATTTGGTTTTTGCCTATTGTATTATCATGTGCGTACCTGTTTGTCTATAACATGCTGCCTGCAGATTAGACTCCATGTTCAACATGACAGGCTCCTTTAGAGGAATATGGTTGTAGCACTGTTGCTGCTGTCTAATGAGGACAACCCCTGTGAGGACTGAGCTGGTCAACAATAACAAACAAGAAACTCTCCGGACATCCGGGAACTGGCCGTTCATAAGAAATTATGACCCAACTGAACATCGCAATAATACACTGTTTACGTCTCTGGGACTGAGACGGACGTTTTCTCGGTCTTCGTTTGCTGGTAGGACGCAGGGAAGGGGAGATACGGGGAACTCCTTAGTGGAACCAAATATCAATGCCATGTTTGGTCATGCTCCAATGGTTCAGGCGGATCCATTGGTACCAGAACCATCTCCCTATGATCTTCCGGAGAGGAACTATAAGCCATAATGGGTTTGTGGATTTGTGGCTACCGGGACCAGGGAGGGGGAGTGTGATTCTCTCAAAGGGAGGGAGGGGAGTGACCGACGGGTCGGAAGGGTTAAAGTGCCCGTGCAGGGCACAGGCCATTGTCTTTCTCTGAAGGGGGTCACCTTTTTTAACGTGTTTGGAGGGATCTTGGAAAACCTGCTTATGTCACTGCCTCCCGTGTGGCTACGGCATTCACTATTACAGCTAAAGGATTACGCCTTTATCCAGTAACTGACTCTCATTTGCTAACTGATTGTATATATCTGTGTGTATATAGTGTGTCTAGTGCGGCCTTAAGGAAATTAAATATATAAATTAATCTTGCGCTGTTCTGTATCTCGATCCACGAATCCCCATGTCCGTGTTTTGGCATAACGTCATATGCTACCCGGGTTTGTTCCATCCTGACCCGATATAATCCTGTCAATGGACCGGCCTTATATCTAACGAGGAACTTGCTGACAGTCTACCAGGCTGGAAGTGCTCTGTTTCACTGGGGCAGTGAAAAGGCTCTCTCAGCTTGCCAGGGTTGTGGGTGAGCGTTGTGGCACGCCAAAGGTAGCCTGGACCACCCTCTCTCACTCCCTGTGCCTCCCTGTGCCCGTGCGGACAGGAGGTGTCTGTGTAAACTGTGCCAAGCTGAGACAGACCATGACGTTGTCTAGTCCTGAAATTCAATCAGACGGAATTCTCATTGTCATCTAGCTGAAGTCAAACAGAATCCTTCCTGTGGTTTTCACATTAATATGAAATTTGCCTTTAGAAATCTGCCTGTATTTGCGTAGCTGTTACTGACGTTAGAGCTGCAGAAGCATAAAAAATAAAAATCAGATTTTTCAGGGTAACTCATTTTCTAGACTTGTCATGTCTTGGTAACCAGTGACGAAACCATACTGCATGATCGCGATGTACAGTGACGTCAGGCGGGGCTGCGAGGTGCGGTATCGTCACAACCCATTTTAATTGTGATGTTGGCCATCTGGGATCACTCGAGCAGTTGGAGGAATCGGTCAAATTAGATGGACATGGAGAAACATTTGGGTCTAAGGCTTTTTGTATTTAACACTTATATGTGACATGGAGCCTGCAAGCGACCATGTGTATGACACCTATACACCTTTACGTAGCAGGCTGAAAGTGTGTGAATGGTGAGTTTTACATCAAGTTGTTTGTGGGGATGATAACCCAAGCCATGCGTGAACACATTTATCCATTAGGTCAGAAAACAGACCCATAAATATGGTAACAGGAAAAATGTCTCAATATATTATATCAGGCGTGCTCACATCAGTGACCAAGATCTTACAGTTATTATAGGGTAAGAGCCAAAAAATCCAAAATATCAAGGATTAACAACCATTTATAGGGACTGGAGGTGCAGCGTTTACAGGATACAGTGCAGTGCTGTAATCATCATTTTAGAGTTTAAATTCTGCCGATGTATTCATATTTGCATTCTAATCTATAGACATACAATTACAAAATGTTTATTCTGTTTTTTCAGTTCATCTGTAAAAAAAAACAACTGCTTTTGTCACAAAAAAGTGAAGTTTAACAATAAGTTTAGAATATTATAGGATTTTCAGAGGCCATCAGCATCACAAATAATTTATCGTGAAAAATTTCCTAATAATCAAATGTTTTTGATTGTAGTGACATTAACTCCAAAACTCAACATGCTCAAAGAGTGACATATTTAGGGCCTTCACCCACAAAATAAGAACATCCACCAACATTGCAATTGCCTGTGTGACCCATTTGGCTGTTTTGGGGGGAAATTTGGGTGGTGTTTTGTATGTGATAGCCTAGAATTAGCTTCATTACATGAAATACTGTACAGCAGGTCAGAGAACTGTTTTTACCTTTCAGGCTTCTCTTACCCCAACAAAATCTCCTTCTTCAACTTCATATAATGTAGAAGATGATGAACTTTGCTTCCTTAAACTTGACTCCTCTGTTGCCTCCAGTTGTCCAGATAATATGATATAACACTCACATGGTACGTGTCCACGTTTAATAACTAAGGTTTTTGATTCATATCTGTAAAACAGAAAGAACACTCGAGTTTCCTTCAGCAAGATAAAATTGGTTATAGTGTGTATATGGCTGACATGCAGGAATTAGAATCTCCATTAAGCCAAAACCAGGAGTGGAACTGACCGAGAAAAAGTATGAATAAGTACTATTGCCACCTAAAGCACACATTTTAATGTAGAAAACTCATAAAACTACACATAAATCTGCACTATTTATTGTGGTTTTGGTGAATTTTTTATGTGGATGGAAGTCAGTTTTTAGCAGACAAAACAAGGTCAAGTTTAACATCACTCGCCTGAATGGAATTTGTGCCTTTTATCCTGAACCACTGTTATCAGTCTACATCACTACTAAGCAAGCAACAGGAAGACCAAGGAACCTCCAAACAGCTCAGAGACAAAGTTGTGGAGAACGTTGGGTTATAGAAAATATCCCTAAACGGATTGTCCCACAGAGAACCATTAAATCCACTATAACAAAAAGGAATGAATATGGCCCAACTAGAAACCTGAGAAGAGAAGGCCATCCACCACAACTGACCTACCAGGCAAAGGGAGGCATGAATCTAAATCTATACTGGAGAGGTTTAAGGGGTAGACATTTAAATGTCTTGGAATGGCCTAGTCATAACCCAGAACTAAATCCAGTGGAGAATCTGTGGCATGACTTGAAGACTGCTGTACACCAACACAACCCACCTCAGGCTAGGTTCACATCACCGTTTTATTTTCCGTTCTTCTGACCCGTCAGAAGTACAGGAAACCCAAAAAATGGATCCTTTATTTTGAGCACCCATTATACTCAGTTATGCACATTTTGCATCCGTTTTAGACATTTCCATCTGAGATCTAGTATTTTAGACAGAAAAAAATACTTCGCAGAGGACTTTTTTCCCGTCTAAAATAATGAATCTCAGATGGAAATGGCTAAAACGGCTGCAAAATGTGCATAACTGAGCATAACGGATGCTCAAAATAAAGGATCCATTTTCTTGGTTTCCTGTACTTCTGATGGATCAGAAGAACGGAAAATGAAACGGTGATGTGAACCTAGCCTCACATGAAGATGTGAGAGCAGTTTTGCCTGGAGGACTTTAGTGTATAGTTGTGTTAGGGTACTTTCACACTAGCGTTAACGTTTTCCGCTATTGAGTTCCGTCCTAGGGGATCAATACCGGAAAAAAAATGATCAGTTTTGTCCCAATGCATTCTGAATAGAGAGCAATCCGTTCAGTATGCATCAGGATGTCTTTGGTTCAGTCACTTTTACTGTATTTGGCCGAAGAAAATACCGCAGCATGCAGCATTTTTTCCTTCGGCCAAAATTCAGGAATATTTGCCTGAATGCCGGATCCGGCATAAATTTCCATTGAAATGTATTACTGCCGGATCCGCTATCAAGTGTTCCGGTAAAACGGATCTGGATTTCCAGTCTGCGCATGCTCAGACTTTTAAAAATGTGAAAAAAAATTAAAACCTGATCCGTTTTTCCGGATGACACCCGAAAGACAGATCAGGTATTTCAATGCATTTGTCAGACTGATCAGGATCCTGATCAGTCTGCAAATGGCATGCGTTTGCATACAGTTTTTCTGATCAGGCAGCCAGTTCAGGCAATGGAACTGCCTGCCGGAATCCAACAACGCAAGTGTGAAAGTACCCTTAATCTAAAAAAAAAAACCAGGGGCATGAATATTTTCACAATGTACTTTATTTCAGCAGAACTCACAGAACATTATTTACATCTTTCTCCACTGCTGATGTTTTCCCTTTAAGCACTTACTCTTGGTAGAGGAAATGATTACCGAGTTCCAGTTGAACCTTGTCAGGAAGACTCTGAAATGCTCTGTTCTTCTTTAGACAAGACTGTATCTTCAAGAAAAAAAATATTTTATGTATTGTTTGTGGTTATGTAATTGGTGTGATATTTAAAGGGTCGCTGAGTTTTAGTAAAAATTTGACATGTCAGAGAAATAGCAAAAATTTTGATCGGTGGGAGATCACCACTGATCGCTAGAACGAGGAGATGTAAGAACTCATATATCACATTCTCTGTCCTCGTCGCAGAAGATGGAATCAAGACAGGCCCATAGACTTCGATTGAGCCCATCTCCTGTAGCGAGGTGAGTGCCATGCACACACTTCTCCTTGTTCTATAGATCGTGGGGTCTCAGCACTCAGACCCCCACCAACAACAACGTTTGGATATCAAAATTTTTAAGAAAACTCAGTGACCCTTTAATGTAGGTGCTCTATTTCTTTGTACATAATCGTCAATGTCATTAACAGTACAGCAGTGACACTTGTGTAGTGTCCCAAAGGCTGCCTGCAACAGACACACAATGGCGGACCCTATGCCTTCCAGAAGATTATTTACCGTTACAATTCTTAAAGTCATCTGTCAGCAGATTTGCACCTATGACACTGGCTGACCTGTTACATGTGCACTTGGCAGTGAAAGGCATCTGTGTTGGCCCCATGTTCATATGTGCCCACATTGCTGAGAAAAATGCAAATGAGCCTCTAAGAGCAACAGGGGCGTTGCCTCTACCCAGAGAGGCTCTGCTCACTGCAACTGATGCGCTCTCTGCACTTTGACAGGGCAAGGCAGGAATGATCACTTTCACACTGTCTGTCCCTGTCAAAGTGCAGAGGGTGCATCAATTGCAGAGACAGCAGAGCCTCTAGGTGTAATGGCAACGCCCCCGTTGCTCCTGGAGGCTCATTTGCATATATTAAAACTTCATTTTTCTCAGCAATGCGGGCACATATGAACATGGGACCAACACAGATGCCTTCAGCTGCCAAGTGCACATGTAACAACTAACAGGTCATCCAGTGTCATAGGTACAAATCTGCTGACAGATGCTCTTTAAAAAGAAATCCTTCCGACCTAATATGACATTACTGAAAGTGAAGACACTGCATCAGCCACATGCCCAGTACAGATAGGAAAGGGTTTCCAGAAACCATCCACGTGCTTTACATATATGTACCAGGGACAAGACGGAAAATATAAATGCAGTATAAAGGTTACTTTACATATCCATGGAAAGTGATTGGGAATGAACATTCATATAAACATTTCATGATTATCCAGTCTGATTGCCATGTGAAGTTGGTATGGTATTATGGCCAGGGTCGACTGGCCCACCAGAGTATCGGAGGATCCTCCATTGGGCCAAAGCTCTGGCACAATAAAGAACCCCGAATAATTAAGGGTCCTAAGGTGTAGAAAATAATTTTATTTGGAGCTGACTGTGGAATAAGATCAGGGTTAGACATACTATGTGGAGCTGCACAAGGGCCCAGGAGGAAAAGGGGCCCACCACCACTTTATTAAGACAACCCCCAATGCATCCTAATATCTGCTCCGTTGTATGTAGAGGACTATTAACTGTTGTCATAGCTGTTACTGGTGGATTCATATCTGTTAAGAGAAGTTGAGACATCACTGAACAATTTACTAGAAAGGAGCTCTATGATAAGCTCCTCACTCTGACTAAACTAGCTGTTACATACAGGGGGCCCACAAACTATTTGCAGGGGCCCTTTCCAGTCTATGAGGATAGGCCCTCGGAAGCATCTCCACTGGTGGGCCTAAGGAACTTCAGTCCAACACTGATTTTAGCTCATACCTTACAGGTTCGTCTGACTTCCTCTAGATCAGGGATGGCCAACCTGCGGCACTGCAGCTAAAACTACAATTCCCACCATGCCCTGCTGTAGGCTTATAGTTGGAGACAGTCTGGGCATGCTGGGAGTTGTAGTTTTGCAACAGCTGGGGAGTCGCAGGTTGTCCATCTGTGCTCTAGATCAACAGAGGATTACAATAGTATAATATGTATCGTTCTTCTTTTCATCCACATCCTCCCACGTCCACTGGTCGAAATTTGTGTTTTTGTGTATTTTTTTACCCTCCTATGTAACTATGTAAAATGCCACATACAGTACACCACTAAATCAATAATGGTAAAATACCTTACAGGACACCAGATAATGTGAAAATAACTGGTTGCTTTAGGTGTACAGGGGCTGTAGGTAGCTACTGTCTTTTACCTTTAGCCTCTACCAGACACAACACCAATTTGCCTCAGTCCTATGCACTTTGTTGTGCTGCAATACTGCAAACAGTGCAGAAGCAAAGTCTCTGTCACGTAAAAACCAAAGATTCAGTAAGCACAATTTTTTTGCATTGATCCGCTGGTTCACTGTTACAGGGTTAATGCTGTAATTCACTGCTAAAGGGTTAATGCTATAATATGTTATGTTCAATTCTAAAGCTGTTTAAATGATTATTGGGAATCTAACTAGGATCCATAAACTTTATATTCTAAAAGGTTGTGTATGGGTAGGAGGCAGTTAATTGGCAGTCCTTAATAATAGTTGTTAGGTAGTGGTCTGGTGCCACTCTCCCCTAGCTAGTGGGTAATTGCTAGTAAGCAAGCCAAGAGTCAAGGGGTGTATTCTGCTGTTGGTGTGTAAGTCAGACAAGTCAAAGTTGGAGATAATTTTCCCGGGAGACACCATCCCTGTATGAGTGAAATGTGCCAGAAAAGCAACTTCGCTAAGAACCAACTTCTGATTGAAAAAAATGCATTAAATTTTTGCAGAAGGTTGAAGACCATAAGGGACAGTGCTTGGACAAAAACAGTAAAGAAATTGCATGCTTACGGCTTTGGACTTTACTGCATATGGTTAAGGTTAATTGCTTCAGGCACCCACAAGACTACTGAGACAGGCGGGCTATTTAATCTGGGACTGCAGCCCACAGTTGGGCATTGCAGAGAAATAGAGAATGCATGCCTTTGCTCATTTGGGAAGATTGCATGTACTGCCTAAGAGACTCAGGGAAGACAACCATAGTAGTCATTCCCTATACACAGTTTTTGGGAAAAGCTTACTCTGTGAAATACTTGAGAATTGTGCCTACTGCTTGTATTTGCACTGTGACACCTATCATCTATTCCATAAAGGAGATACTTTATTTTACTATAACCAAGGCGGCCTGCTCATTGGGTTCCACATCCAAATTATCCCACCTACTCTCCTACCTTGCACTCACACCTTCCCATCCCTACAGGCCGGCGTGCTTTGTGTGAATGGTGGGATGTACCATATTGTGGACATATCATACAATACATATGCCATTGATCATTATAAATACAGAGTTCCGATATGTGAATTAATATATTCTGTATGCAGCACTGTACAGTATGCTGCAGCTATATCAACATAAGGAAATAATAATTATGCAACAGTAACATGTAACATAAAAGTAATAACTCCTGGATCCCAATCACATGTGACATTTCCTAGCATATGCTGATGTAATCCGACATTTAATTGGTAGAAATTAGTGAATAGCACAAAATTCAATTCAGGTTCAATCCTGCCAAAGCCGTCAACACTTCGTTTTGGTCAAAATTGATTCTATCCGAATCTAAAGTGCTCCAATTGGCCTGCAAATTTGTGTAGAGAGAGGATATCTCTCTCGTCTCTCACTATATACTGTATTTTTTTTTCTTTTGGATTTGGGTCAACCTCGATTTTCAAAACATTCCTGTTGAATCTGATTAGTTTGCAATTGATTCGCTCATTTCTAGTCACTAGAGGTTCCTGAATATTACTCTGCTAATAAATAAGACACTATCAGTTTTTTCATATACGTCACCAGGAAGTGTGAACTGAAGCTAACCTGTTCTCTATATTCGGACTGTAATATCTCAATACAGGAATACAGGTCAGGTGATAAGTGCCATTTATTCACATAGCGGCAGCAATGGATGACATGTTAAGGGTCATTAATGCCTGGCGGCAGCACTTACAGTGCGTAATCAATATTCCAGGACAAACATGAGGCTTTTGTTCTACCTGTCGGAGAATTTCTGGACTCCTTTGCTTTGGACACACAGATAGCAAGCTCTTCAGCTTTTCAAAGTCCTTTTTCTAAAGTAATAATGAAATAGAAAATCAATAATCAGTTTAGCTTTATCTCATAACTAAGATAAACACAGCACACATATGATATATTCCATACACAGTATCTTTTAGGACTCACCTGATAAGAATATAACAGCACAATAGTGTCTTTTCTTGCTGGAATGAGGTATAGACAGGAGTGCAAGTCAACGAGGCAAAAACATAATTTCACCTCAGATGGACAGCAGTTTATCCGTCTATTAGGAGCACCACATGTACCTGCCAGCCTTTTCCACCTCTACATTCCTTCCTTTGTAGCAGAAACGCTCAACCAATTGACAGGTTTGGCAGAGTCATGCATTCCCCTTACAGTTTGAATCTTCTCCAGGACGTCCACCACCACTTAGGAGCCACCAAAATGCCAGCTGCTCAGTTCACCCCTTTTGAGGTACGTTTGATAATATAATTAGGATGTTGCTTTCTGCTTTAGAAGATACAGGAAGGGAGTGATCTTAGTGCCTATGTCATTTTCAGACATATTTAGGCAGCATAAGCAAAGAGATGAGGGTTCTCTTGCTATCATATGGACTGTTGATATGAAATGCAATTATTTAAAATGCGTCGGAGCCTAACAAGATGCTACAATAAGGGTAAATGCAGTATATGAAGTACAAGGTTTTTTGAAGGGTTTTCCAGAAGTACAATATTGATAGCCTATCCTCAGAAGAGGTCACCAGTGTCAGATTGGTGGGTGACTCTCAGCACCTCAGCCGAGCAGCCATTTCATGAGCCCACAGCGCTCACTGGATACCAAGTCCTCACCATACATTGCATAGTGGTTGTACTGGTAATGCAGCTCAGGCGGATTCACTTGAATGTGACTGAGCTGCACACAGGCCATATGACTCATGAATGTCACACCACTGGCCTAGGAAACAGTAGATCAGAGGGGGGTGCAAGGAGACGGGTCCCCACCAATCCAATATTGATGATCTACCCTGAGGATAGGTCATCAATATTTTCCTCCCGGAAAGCCCATTTAGTCAAATATCTTAGTGTATCTTTCCTTTTTTGGGAACCTATCAAAATGATCATGCTTCCCTATCCACAGGCACGATCACTGACAAACACCCACCAACTGGTGTTTTACTTTATAGCGAGGTGGGCAGAGGGAAGCCGGAATCAGTGCTAAAACTATATTTTCTCAAAAACTCTGCCGCACTTTAAAATAAAACATTAATAATAGATCACGCTGCCCGCATATAATTTAATATCAATGTATACTTTATGCTAGTATGAAATTAGTTACCATATTGTTTTTTGAGAAGCTGCTGATATTGAAGAGCAGATCTCTTCTGCTCTGTATCTGCATCTGGAGGTGAAAGAGCGCCCATTCCACTACACCGTTCCTCCCAATATATCTATGGAAAGACATACAGACCATAAGCAGAAGCATATATAACACGGATCATGGATATTTTTTACTACTACTGACTGAAATAAACAAATTTCAGGACACGTACAACTGTATTATTTGCAGTAAAGTAATATTTTAATATACCATACATACAGAAGAACATCTAAAAAAGTGATACGCAAATTTTATGCAAACACAGAATTGTCAATATTGGAAACTATGTATCTATGCAATAAAACTGGACACTGTATATCGCAGCTTACTTAGTAGTAGCTAGTAGTAGATCCACTTTTACACTGCAAGAGCCCCGCAGTAGATATTGGACATTATTATCTATATAAGTGTGCACACAGTAGAGATATACCTATTCAGTAGGACTGCCAGTATAATCTTGATTTGCAACAATACAACATTTTTATTCACCATTTATCCAATTATTGATCTGTGTCTTTATATCTTTTTTTTATTTAAATTTAAATTTTTGTGCTATATCTTCAATCATGTCGATTAATTATTTGAAGTGATGTATTTTATTTGTATGAAGATATACATTAGGGATTTTTTAACAAACATGTTAAATATTTTTAATAAATATGCATCTATATTAAATCTCATTGGCAGTAAGCGAGAATGCCGGTCTGTATTCCTATATGGATTCTTTTACTACTGACAGTAGAAGAAAGTCCCTTTTTTTCCAAAGTGTCAGATGCCACACAGTCCTGGTTTTTACACCATGAAATAAAGGAATTGACATGCACATGACCGTGTCCATTTTGAGGTCTGCAAATTGTGGAGCTGCAAAACACTGATGCTGGCCGTGTGCATTCCACATTTTGCAGAACGGACCGTCTGGCACTCAATAGACTAGTCCTATCCTTATCCGTGATACAAACAAGAATAGGACACATTCTATTATTTTTTTCAGTGCCACGAAATAGACATGCGGATGCGGAATGCACACGCAGTGCTGTCTGCATTTTTGCGGCCCCTTTGAAGTGAATTGGTCCGCATCAGACCCGCATAAATGCAACTTGGATGCGGACCCAAACCACGGTGTGCATGAGGCCTCAAAGAGGACCTTTCATGGGTCCAAACATTGTAAGATAACTATCTGAACATGTAGAGCGGCACCCAGGGATCTCACTGCACTTACTATTAACCTCTCCGTTCGCCCCCTGTGGCCCTGTTACCTTCTGGTAATTGGTACTAACTTCGCAACAGGGAGGAGACATCAGCTTCTCTCCCTGGGCATTCCTTCTCCCTGTCCAATCTCAGCGCAGAGCTCACAGCCTGGGAGGTTTTTTTCTCTTACCATACAGCGCGGGAGAAGGTAACGGGGCAACAGCGGGCGAACGGAGCGGTGCCCAGCAATAATAGTAAGTGCAGTGAGATCCCTGGGCGCAGCTCTACATGTCCAGATAGTTATCTTACAATGTTCGGACCCATGAGAGGTCCTCTTTAATTGTGATCAAATGTTCAGAAGTTGTACATGTCCCTTTTCCACATGTCTACATTCATCAGATGTATATAATCACTTCTGCATTTATGTCAATTGCCATTAATATAAAAAAATCACTCTCTGAATTTACACACAACTCAATGTATTCTTATGGACTGTGATTGTCAGGGACAGTTCAGGGACAAACACCCCGCACAAGAAAACTATAGGTAGCCTCTTGAGTTGGCAGTCTAGAAAATTACCCGCCAATGATGGATTGCAACTGACAATTTATTATAGCTGGTGGGAATGAATTATTTCAGGGCCCCACTCTTCAAATAAAGGCTCATGCACACGGCCGTTGCCCCACCGTGGCAATATTACAGCCGGTCCACAATACACGGGGCACCAGCCATGTGCATTCTCTTGAATGGGTCTGCAAATCCAGAGATTTGAGGGTGCGGAACAGAACGGAAGCACGGAACGGAACCCTGCGGAAGCACTGGGGTTCCATTCCGTGCTTCTGTTCTGCAAAAAATAGAAGTATTTTTTTGCGGAATGGACGGATCGCGGACCCCATTCAAGTGAATGGATCCACGATCCGCATGCGGCTGCCCCACGGTCAGTGCCAGAGCATTGCGGACCACAATTTGCAGTCCGCAGCATGGGCCAGGCCAGCACACGGTCGTGTGCATGAGCCCTAAGGCTGGATTCACATCACTCTTTCATTTCCCATTCTTCTGATCCGTCAGAAGAACAGAAAAAAAAAAATGATCCTATAAAAAAAAATGGATACTGTTTTTTTTAGATGGAAAAAAGTACTGGATGCAAAACTTTTTTTTCTGTCTAAGAAAACAGATTTCAGATGGAAATAGGTAAAACAGATGCAAAATGTGCATAGTGGATTCACAGGATCTGTTTTTTTACAGGATCTTTTTTTTTGTTCTTCTGATGGAAACTGAAACAGTAATGTGAATCCAGCCTAACATAACGATCAAAATATGTCGTTGCTTTGGACTCGAGGAAGAAGTATAGATTAAACGTCCAATACTCCAAACATGAAGAAGACTATAAAGCTCTAACACTGCTGCTTTGCAGGTGCAGCCGTGATAAAGTAATAAAAATCTTGAAACGGATTTCAAACCCTGATATTTCGACCTTTGGATGCTACAAATAATATTATATTGATGACAAAAACACAGGTTAGGAAGTCTCCAGATGACAGTACCTTTTCATACTCAGCAGCATCCCACACACATGCTTTATATTGGTGGCCACACGAAAGAACCGCCGACATTCTCCCTGCAAAAAGGCATAAAATATGTATTACAGTAAAAACACAAAGATGAAATTAGTTATAGGAGATCATTCATTACCTTTTCATTAGCAGGGAGCACAGTACTCATGCTGCAGTCCACGCAACGTCCTGTGACAACAATGAGTTGCTAACACAGCAGGTTGTATGAAGAAACATGTTTACCTACCTCAATGATTCTGTGGTATGTGTAGCCAGGGTGACATTGCTTGCAAAATAAATGATATTTCCTGTAAGAACTGGAGATGAATGACTGTGTACTTGTACAGCAAGCCCAGGAGGAGCTATAGGGGAGGAGGGGAGTGGTAGGGGCTCTGGTTGTTACTGTCAATCACAGTCACTTTCCTCACACCGCTGCTCCCTATAGCTGTGCAATGATAGAAGGGTGCACCCTTTCTTCCCCTGGGGCACACCCTGATGTTGGGACTCCTGGCTGATGGAAGTCAGGGTGTCAGGGATGTTAAGTGTTTGTATGGGGTGCACGGCAGGGCATGTAGAGTGCAATGGTATATGGTGCTGAAGCCAGTAACCAGGGCAAATGGAGCAGAATGAAATATCTCTCTTTACTTTATTTGAAGAATGAGGTTTGTAGTACATCCAATGACAGCGAAAAAACACAGTTCAAACAATATCCAGTGCAAATCTCCCCAGATGGTTTCGTATACATACATACATATGAGCAAGAAAGGACAATATCATAGTCTTCCCTCTCTAACTTTCTCAAGTCTCATCCTACAGAATCTATGGCTGACAATTTTACTTTTGCAATTTTGCTTTTAATTCACAACTGAGGTGTACAGGTTTTTCAGGATAAGACTGGCAAAGACATATCCAAGTGTGAAGGGTGTCTTTACAGGATTCCCCTCACTGCAATAAAGTCTACACAGCTTAAGTAGCAGGATACATTACTGACTACAATGCTCGGCCCTGAAGATTTCAGAACATCCTTGTCTCTTTCTCTCCTTTTGTAGATTATGCAGAGATTGACGAGTCTCTGAAGCTTTTGTCCAGTCCTGTGAAGAATGGAGCAAATGGAGTTGCTTCCTCTCCTTGCTATCTCCAGACTAGAACTCTCTAGACTGAGCTAGTGGTGGATACAGAATCCAAAATGTCCTGGAGGGGCTGTGTCAGAAATGATTAATCACTTCCATCCAAAACCATACTAGGTATACACAACATTAGATCATAGTAAATGGCAGTAAATAATGTGACAAACATCAATTTGCAAATACCTCTAGATCTGGGGTACTGCAAGTGACTTTTATTTTTTGTTAAAGGGGTTGTCCGCTTTATGTATACTAATGATACATCAATATCAGATCTCAATTTCAGATCTAACTCCCGGTACCCCCTTTCGATCAGCTGTTTCAAGAGAAGGCTGCGTCTGTCCAAGCACTGCCTTCCCTTGATTGTTGTGACGGTGAGCAGATATAATTACATCTCAGCCATCTCATTCAGTTTAATGGGACTGCTCTGTAGTATTCACTTGAACAGGAAGCCTTCCTCTTTAAGTGAATGGGACAGCTGATCACATCTTTTCTTATGCCCAAAAAAATAGTTTATTGTTCGTTAGAAACCCATCATCCCATGCAATAATAGAAACGTAGTAGTTTTTGCCATCTTCACAAGACTTCTAGCACCCTCATATAAACTTCCAGCACAGATGGGGGTCACATGCACTGTTGCCAATGACTGGCTTTAGCAATGACATGTCCAAGTGGCGTGTGACCCATCAGTGACGTGCCTCCATTTATTGCGTATTTGTCACATGTGCACTGAGGATATCTACAAAATTGAGTCTTCTCCTTTATTCACATCTTCTCCTGACTTTGGCTTTAAAAACTGCACCGCATCAAACACCTGAATGTGGAAAGCCAGGCTTAAGGGTATGTCCTGACTGTGTGGCTGTCTGCATGCTGCCAAGTCAAGCCCACCAGCCATGTTAAGGTAAAATTCAGCATTCATTGGCTCCCACAGGTGGGCGTACCCCTAGGGTGGTGTCTGGACACAGTGCAGATTATGTGCAGGTTTTTCATGCAGATTTTAGTGCGAAAAAAGACGAATCTCATGTAGACTTTACTTTTACCTTAGGAACGGGAATTGACCTGTTGTGTGGATTTTTAAATCTGTAGTTTGTCAAATGTTATGTTTTTTTGTGTTGATTTCACCCTTTTCAATGGAAGGGTGAGATAGTAACATAGTACATAAGGCCGAAAAAAGACATTTGTCCATCCAGTTCGGCCTGTCATCCTGCAACTTGATCCAGAGGTAGAAGCCAATTTTCCCCACTTAAGGGGGAAACCGTGAAGAACCCTTTTCTATGTTTGTGTACAAACCTTCTTTCCTCCAGACGCAGAGAATGTCCCCTCGTCACAGTCCTGGGGATAAATAGATGATGGGACAGATCTCTGTACTGACCCCTGATATATTTATATATAGTTATTAGATCTCCCCTCAGTCGTCTTTTTTCTAAAGTGAATAACCCTAATTTTGATAACCTTTCAGGGTACTGTAGTTGCCCCAGTTATTACTTTAGTTGCCCTCCTCTGAACCCTCTCCAGCTCTGCTATGTCTGCCTTGTTCACAGGAGCCCAGAACTGTACACAGTACTCCATGTGTGGTCTAACCAGTGATTTGTAAAGTGGTAGGACTATGTTCTCATCAAGGGTATCTATGCCCCTTTTGATGCTTCCGATTATCTTATTGGCCTTGGCAGTAGCTGCCTGACACTGGTTTCTACAGGTTAGTTTGCTGTTCACTAAAATTCCTAAGTCCTTTTACATGTCAGTGTTACCCAGTGTTTTACCATTTAGTATGTACGAATGACTTGCATTATTCCTTCACATGTGCATAACTTTACATTTGTCAGTGTTAAACCTCATCTGCCAATTCATTGGTTCAGATATGGACCATGACCGCTGGATCTTCTCCAGCCCCTCCCAGTAATCTGTCAACCTGCGATGTGTCGAACTCGAGCGCCAGGAAGACAACACACCATTTGTCGATCCTGTGCTTTGCTGTGTCACATTACATTAGATAGTTAGTTAGTTAGTTAGTTCATTAGTTTTTATATATAATACAGATAGTTAGTGGGAGATAGTCAGTGTAGGTTAGATATTTATATAGTGTAGCTGATTGCGATTGCGAATTCTAGAATTCGCGAATATTATGTGAACAATTTGCAAAATATCGCGAAAACGAATATTGCTTATGCCGCTCATCACTAGTAATCAACCTGAAAGCCTTGTACAGATTGAGGCCTATTACTAGTATGGCCTTCCCCGATCTTAGCCAGGTAAAGGCATCTGGGCCGGCAAGTGTGCGGCTTTCGGTTTTAGCGCTCTCAGATACTGTGGTCACAGTTGACTATGGCACCTGAGGGTTAAATGTCTGCAATCCACATTACCTTTGATGGCAGACCGTAGCTCCGGGCCTCTGCTATTGAAAACAGCAGAAACCCGGCGGTTGCACTCACGAGTGGGCGCCCTCTTTCAAGACTGGACTTTCACCGTACATGACCATCAGAGGTACGGAAGGAGTTAAACTATTTCTTAATACAGAAATGAGTAACTTGGGTACTCAGGGCAGAATAAGAAGTGACAGACACACTGATTTTAGCAGCCTGTCATTTATCTGCTAATGGAGGCAGATGTAAAGCACGTAGAGTATGTTCACACATACTCGCGTTGAGATGCAGCTAAAACTGTGATGTAATTCTAAAGTGGTTTTCAATGTAGTTGCAGTTGTTAAAAATAAAACATGCTAAAACATGAAAAAAAAAATCCAACACAAAAAAACTGCATAAAAACCACACCATAGTTTTTCCAACATTTTGATTCAGTTTTAATCTCTGTTGCTAAATATACACATACCCTTACTGTATCATCCATATAGTGTTGATGAGCTCCTCTGCCAACCCACAGCTGACTGACTGCTTTCCCCTAGGGAAAGACCGCATCAAGTGGGTAGTGGAAGCAGGAGATCATGGATAAGTAGGACATTTTGCTGGCAGCCCGTGTCTCTTCTCCAGCACACACTGCTTGGATTATACTAGGGTGACTATATGTTAGTTTTCAAAAAGGACACTTGGGGCAGGATGGTGGCATGGCAGTAACGGACACCTTCCTCGATCTCAGCCATGGAAGGTGGTCTGGGCCGGCATGAGGCAGGTGGATACCTCCACTCTGAGGAAGTTGGGGGGGGTATCTACTTTTGCTGTACAGTTTCGGGGAGCACAGTGGGCACAGTAGACCCCTTAAAGTATCACAAAAGTTGTACATACAATAAATGTTTAAAAAATGAGTCACATAACAGGATACGGTGGTAACACTAGAGGACAGAAGGATTGGGTTACCTATTGTTCAATTTCAGTGGCATGTACAACCAATCAAAACAGTCTTCTGAAGCAATAGTAAAGTGCAATACTGCTACCAGGGCATTCAAGATATAATACAACAATGAAGTAAACAAAAAATGATATAGCCATGTTGCACTTTTGTACAACCTGTCCTGTTGCCATGCCTACATAGTAAGTACAAAACATATTGCTTGAAGTTTTTAGTATCAAAGTGTTTGTTATGGTGGCGCTCCGTGTCCGCCACTATCCTGCCATCCAGAGTGGGCAGGCATAGGATTCAGCCAGTTCCCTCCAGTTCTCCAGATCCAGTTGTTAAAATTACAACTGGATCAGAGCACCGTGTTACCAGCTGAGTCCCAATTCGGTGCTCTGGAGGCGGCAGAGCAGCTGTAGATGTTCGCTTCTATTGCTTCATGCGCTGCTGATAGTTTAGCTCCTTAGTTGCGTGGTATGTGTGTGTAGTGTATATATGGTGTATTTATGTATGTGTACCATATATATGGTGTATTTATGTGTATGTGTGTTGCATATATATGGTGTATGTAGATGTAAACATGTGTCGTGACGCCGCGAGTCCGCCGTTGAGTAGAGAATCTGTTGTTAAAAGTTTGAATCCCACCTTTGAGAGTGGGATCACTCATTTAGTGTCCCATGCTGCAGCCCACAGTCTGTCTGTCTGGTCTCTTCCTGTGTGTGCATTAGGACTCATTCAGACGACCGTATATTTGTGTCCGCATCTGTTCCACAATTTTTCGCAACGGATGCGGAACCATTCATTTCCACATGTTCTATTCTAAAATAAGCATTTTTATCATAGGGCTGGCCGTTTCGTTCCGCTAAGTGTGGAATGCACACGGCTGGTATTATCCGTCTTTTAAGGATCCCCAATTTGCAGACCTCAAAAAGGATATAGTCATCTGAATGAGCCCTTAGTGAGACTTTTCCCTGCAGTGCTGCAAGAGTTAATGTCCTGTCTGATTCTGTTCTAAACTGCTTGACCAATGAGCTAATCAACCCACCTATAAAGCTGTTCCTCTGACTTCACTTCCTTGCCTGTGCAATCTATCTCTGTCGTCAGAGCTTGATCTCTCTAGCCAGAGTCTGTATAAGCACTATATTCTGTTTGTGTTCCAGTGTACCAACTGCTGCCTGTCTCCTGAACCTGTTCTGCCTGCCCTGACCTATGGATTGTTTCACAGATTTAAACAATCTCTGACAGCCCTGACCTCAGCCTGTTGTTGACTACATGATTGCCTGTTCCTTCTGTGCCACGAACTAGTATCTCTGCTCAACAGCCAACCACATCGGGATTATTCTAAGAGGTAGCAGTCTGGTGGCTCCCCCGCAGCAAAGTCAAGATCCCTGTATAGGGATTAAAGGGTGAATACCAGGGGACTGCCGGGACAATATCTTTGGGAATAAGCTGAAGTTAAACCAGTTGGTTGGCACAGTGGATCCACCTCCACTGCCAATAACAGGGTTTTTCTGGTCCTTTTACATTGATGGCTATCCTCAGAATAGGCCATCAATATCTGACCAGCGAGTGTCCATCTCCTTTTCAACCAGCTTCTAACCAACGACAATCAGAAATTAAAGGCAGAATAATCCATGCCTGGTCAGATGTTTTTACCGGTCACAGGGAAATGGAAGTATTACATGGCAGACATTCAAATCCTTTAAATGACCATCCATGTATTGCATAGAGCAGGGATACTCAACCTACGGCCCTCCAGCTGTTGCAAAACTACAACTCCCAACATGCCCTTATAGCTGTGGGCTGTGCAGGCATGCTGGGAATTGTCGTTTTGCAACAGCTGGAAGGCCGAAGGTTGGGCATCCATGGCATAGAGAGTATTAACTAGGTTTCCCCTACTCTATTTCGGATGCTTGCATAAGATTGTCTTTACAAATAAGGCTGGTTCTGTTGTTCTTTATACTGATAATTACCAGGGGAAAAAAGTTCCAACTTTACACTAAACATGTTACACCTCATTTCATGCAACCAGGTGTATCAGTTTCAGTTCACATTGTATCCCCAGTATGTTAATAAAAAATGTCATAAATCCAGAAAAAATACTCCACATAGGCTGCCCCACCCCTAAATGTCTGCTTTGGCATTCCTCATATATTAAAATAAAAGTAATATTTTTTTATTATTTTATTATTGGTTAGGCAATATCATATACTATCATTTACTTCAGACACTATTGGGGGAAAGTTTCAAATGTTGGCACAAGTGCTGCTTTACATAGTTACTTACACTGTAGTTGAAAATTGTTATAACAATGACTGTGGTTTAGTATAGTTTTGATTTTCTAGACAGATTTTTCATTGTGACTTTTTTAAAAAGTTCCAGAAAAGTTGCAAAAGCACACCAACTAGAAGGATGGAATAGGAAAAGTGGAGCTGACTTTTTAGGCAGTTTAAAGATGTTGTGACACTTTTTATCAATTTGTTATTCCTTTTGTCAAATCTTATGTAAATTCAAAACTAACTTCAAAAAGTCGCATCTTGATACGTTCCCCCTATATCTTCATCCTCTAGATAACCAATATGTATCTTTATCTTCACTAGTAGAGGTTGCAACAAAAAATATCCAAGACATTGAATGGGGAATCGAAGGTGGAGATTTGTTAAGACCGACATAGTGTACGCCAGTCTTATTATGCCCTGCACTAGCAGAAGATGTGACAAATTTACTAAGGGGCACATTGACTTAATACATTTGTTGCATCTTCTGCTGTGCGTTCACCAGAAATGAAATATACAGTACTCCAGCCCAGAGCTGAAATAGACTTCTGGCATAATGAGCCAGGCCACGGAGCTTCTGCTCGCAGCACCCCTCCTCCCACTAATGTTCAAAAAAGTGGCAAGGGTGTTGGAAAAGGCTTAAAAAGCACAAATTTTGCCGCAAGTGCAGGTTTGCGATTTTTCTATGCCAGAAAACTGGTGTACAGCCTTAAAGGGTTTTCTGAGATTTATAATACTGATGACCCATCAGTATCTGATGGGTGGGGTCCGACACCCAGGACCCCCGGCTATCAGCTGTTTGAGAAGGCACTGGCGCTCCTGTGAGCACAGCGGCTTTCTCGTGGTTCACCACGCACAATGCCGTATATTGTATAGTGGCTGTGCTTGGTATCGCAGCTCAGCCACATTTACTTCTATGGGGCTGAGAGGCCATATGACCAATGAATGTGTTGTCACTCGGCCTAGGGAAAGAAGTGAGAAGGCAACAGGGCTACTGCTAGCTACCTATCCAGAGGATAGGTTATCAATATTTAAGTCTCGGAAAACCCTTTTAATAAATCTTGGCATGTGACCCAGTGACCTTCCACATGGGTGGCAGATTACCTCTGCGGCCAGTGACTGGATGCAGCAGGGTTGTGCACCTGTCAATGGGACGTTGATGCCAAGAGACATGGCAGCGGGGGAGCAGTGCAACTGGAATCCAGTGGCAGGGACCAGATAAATATGATCACCACCTCAGGTGCAGCAATTATCTGAGGCCTGGAAAAGAGTTGGATAACCCCTTTAATAATTTTTTTATCCTCATTCCAGGTTGTGCAGAAATTGCTCGGCAAAATTAAAGACCTTTCATTGTGCTCATTTTCCAATCTTTATTTTGCATGTTATTCTTCATGTTTTAGATTATTAGATGAAGATGAAGTTTGAACATGCTCAAATATGATTGAAATTGGGTTGTTTCTTAGTGATCTTCTTTTAATTTTGGGGTTGAATACAAAACTATGAACGGTAAAGTGATTAAGGCAAAGTCTATAGGTATCATATTTTTTACCTAAAAACTGGCCCACAGAAGAACAGATGGATCCCCTGGTGGGTCCCTGAGCAAGAGTGGGCCCCGAGTTTCCCAGGCCCTGCACAAGTGGCACATAATGCAGTAGACTGACTGCACTTCATACAGGAGAGCAGCATACAGCATCTCAGATAGCCTAGGAGTCCATATAAATTAGGTTATGAAAAAGAAAAAAAATATATATAGTGGCTCACCCATCTCAATTTCTGGTATTAGGTTATCTGGCTGCCCCACAGCCCTTTGTAAATAGTTTATATTAAAAAATAGTAACAGGCACTCCTGGGACTGCGTTGAGGATCACTAATTTAATACATCAATATATCAAATATCAACAATAATAAAATCAACTATACACTTCAAAACCAATAAAAATTATGAAAATAAATAGAAAGACAAAAACCTACTTCATATCAAAAATCCATAAGTTAGTGAATCAGCTATCAATTATATATACTTATCTTCCCTACTCAAATATAGACATGATTCCTAGCTAATAGATTATATACACGATTAGGGAAAATAGGAACGCATTTCAAATGAATAGACCAGATGTGAAATTGTTAATGAAATTGTTAAATCCAAAAAATGTTGTTAAATCCAAGAAAGAGATATAATATACTCAAAATAATCCAAATACTCTTAGTTTATCCAATAATCATGCTACTTCATCAAAATATCCTTAAAGTGTAAATAACGTCAATTATTCCTAATTCTATTTCATTTGTAAATCAATGTTCATGATTGTGGGTAATAAATAGTATTTACTTGATCCAAATGGCGTATATAATATCATTTATAGATCGCTGTTCATGATTATTGTTCCTTTCAAGGTGCATGTGGCATTAAAATTAGTAACTTTAGCAATTGTTGTTACTATAGTATGGATATATATATTCCCTTTGTAACTTTCTCTGCTACTATCGAGTTACATTTTACCGTACTGATGTCTTCCCAGAATAGGCTTTCTGTTTGAGCACTTTGGTTTTGCTCTCGGCCGGATCACCTAGCTCCCCATATGTCGGCTGGTGCGTTGCCTGTATTCAGCATCCCACGTGACGTCCCACGAGTTGAGGCTTCTCGCTGGGCTTCTGATACAGCGCGCTGTTTGTTGGATCATATTGGGTTCTCTATACTGCAAATTGATCTTGCACTCATATGCCACCACTATAGCGATACCGGGGATATCTTTGGATTACTGTAATAATAGTGATATCCCTGGTATCACTATAGCTGTGGCATATGAGTGCAAGATCAATTTGCTGGATAGAGAACCTGATATAATCCAACAAACAGCGCTCTGTATCCGAAGCCCAGCGAGAAGCCTCAACACGTGGGACGCCGAATACAGGTAACGCACCAGCCGACATATGGGGAGCTAGGTGATCCAGCCGAGAGCAAAACCAAAGTGCTCAAACAGAAAGTCTATTCTGGGAAGACATCAGTGCGGTAAAATCTAACTTGATAGTAACAGAGAAAGTTACAAAGTAAATATATATATCCATACTATAGTAACAACAATCGCTCAAGTTACTAATTATATCGCTACATGCACCTTGAAAGGAACAATAATCATGAACAGCGATCTACTGTATAAATGAAATTATATATGCCATTTGGATCAAGTAAATACTATTTATTACCCACAATCATGAACATTGATTTACAAATAAATAGAATTAGGAATAATTGACATTATTTACAGTTATTATATTATAGGCGTCGACCATTGGACACTATATCAATCTTAGTATATTATATCTCTTTCTTGGATTTAACAACATTTTTTGGACTTAACAATTTCACATCTGGTCTATTCATTTGAAATGCGTTCCTATTTTCCCTAATCGTGTATATAATCTATTAGCTAGGAATCATGTCTATATTTGAGTATATATAATTGATAGCTGATTCACTAATTTATGGATTTTTTATATAAATTAGGTTTTTATCTTTCTATTTATTTTTATGTTTTTTTATTGGCTTTGAAGTGTATAATTGATTTTATTATTATTGATATTTGATATATTGATGTATTAAATTGCTGATCCTCAACAGAGTCCCAGGTGATTGAGTGCCTGTTACTATTTTTCCATATAAATTAGGTGTCTGAGATGACTTGTAGACACAGAGACGGGCCAGCCAATATTGTCTTTTCCAAGGGACCCACCTTCTCAAAGTTAAGTTGAAGAAACTCCCATAATCAATCATCTAGCAGTGTCTTGCTGCGTCTTGCTGCTATGTGGGCCTATGTTCCAGGCTCCCATACTGTAGCTAAGAAAGCCCTAGTCCAAGCCAATAGAAAGTCAGCAGGATACTGACAGGGTCTTCAGGACAGTCTGAGGCACAGGCTAGGCAGCAGACAACTACTGAAAAAAATCAGTGTTGGTGGAGTTTTAGGGATTTGCAGATGAGGGTCAGGTAGTATTTACAGGTAGCTTCACAGTGTGCCCCCAGAATTTCTTTTATTGGTGTGCTCTAGGCTACCCAGTCCAATGCTGCTTTTAACCACAAACTCTGCCTACAAACTCATCAAGGTTGCCAAAATATTGCCCTGTCTGCAGGAACCATAACATCCTTATCTTTATGCACAGGAATAGAGCGCATGCTTACCAGATGCCATCTACCTCTCCCTACTTCTACCATGCTAATCTGTATTCAGCATTTGTTGAGTTACTGTCTATAAATTTTCCCTAACAATGGGTGGCCAAAGATGTCTATAAACAGGATGGGGGGGGGGGGGGGCAGAATTCAGAGACGATTTTCACATGAAGAAAACAGGAGTCAGGTAACTAAATACATGGAATTTTTTCTTATAATCACTTGTTCTTTGTCTTATTAAAAAAAATTCCAATGACAGTTATGCTTTATTAACTATAAAACAGGCAAGGTTTTACATATGAACCGACTGACAAGTAAAAGGCCAAGTTACTTGTCCAAAGGGATTTTTCTTTCTCTCAAAGGGCTCAGAGTGGGATAAAAATAAAAGAAGAGATACTCACCTGACAGGTTCTCCCCATTCCCATTGCGGCTTACTGCGGTCCTACTGGTCTCTACTTCCTTCTCTCATCTTGACACAAAGGAAGTACCGTATTTGTCGCCCTATAAGAAGCAGCGGCCCATAAGACGCACCTAAGTTTTTGGGGAGGAAAATAAGAAAAAAATTTTTTTAACCAAAAGGTGTGCTTTTGGGTTTTGAACTAATGGTGGTCTGTGGATGGCACTATTATGGGGGATCAGTGGATGATGCACTGTTATGGGGGGGAACTGTGAAGGACACTGTTATGGGGGGGGGGGATCTGTGAAGGACACTGTTATGGGGATTCTGGGGATAGCACGGTTATGGGGGGATCTGTGGATGACGCACTGTTATGGGGGGATCTGTGACGGACACTGTTAGGGGGGATCTGGGGATGGCAGTGTTATGGAGGATCTGTGGATGGCAGGGTTATGGGGGTTGTGTGGATGGCAGTGTTATGGCGGATGTGTGGATGACACTGTTATGGGGGATCTGTGGATGACACTGTAATGGGGGATCTGTGGATGACACTGTTATGGGGGATCTGTGGATGGCATCCACAGATCCCCCATCCTATAACAGTTCTATCCACAGACCCCACACCCCATAACAGTGCCATTCACAGACCCCCCACCCCTTAACAGTGCCATCCACAGATGTCCCCAATAAAAATGTCATCCACAGAACCCCGCCCCCCCGCCGCTCCAGTACTGCACCATAGTATAGAAATAAAAAATGTCTTATTCAAATAACATTCATTAAATCTCCCCCTCAGTTGTATATCACTATCTACTCACACCAGATTTTTGTATAATGCAAGCAGGCCTGGCGGACGGGCAGCAGCGTGACTCACCTGCTTCATTCATAAAGTCGGCGGCGCAGGCAAGTGACGTCAGTGAGTCACGCTGCTGCCCGCCTGCCTGCATTATACAAAAACCTGGTGTGAGTAGATAGTGATATACAACTGAGGGGGACATTTAATGAATGTTATTTAAATAAGACATTTTTTATTTCTATACTATGGTGCAGCACTGGAGCGGCGGGTCCGGAGCACAGTGAACGCGCCGTCCCCGCTGCAATTGGCGGCCTCCAGCTCCTCCTCCTAGTCCCTCCCCGCTCATACATCGCAGCCTGCGATTCTGGAGCATCGCAGGCTGCGATGTAAAAATGTCAGCATTCGCCCCATAAGACGAGAAAAAAAGTGCATCTAATGGGGTGAAAAATACGGTACTTGTTTATCCAATCACTGGCCAATGCGGTGATCTGTCTCAGCCAGTGGTTGGCTGGAATGGCATTGCAGGGGACCAGGAAGTAATCACCAGCAGGGACCTGGTAAGCATTAGAGTGGAAGCAGGGAGGGATTCGTGAGGTGAGTATGACTCTAAGCCATTTGAGAATTTTTTTCCCCACTGGAAAACCCACTTAATGGCCACAGTATAATGTCCATTTTGAGTCTTGGCTCTCCAGGAGTGCACCTCAGCTGAGAATACCATTAGATATAAAAAAATAATAATTTAGTAATGGAATATGAAAGACTACACTATTTAAAGTAGACACACTTGAAGGCAATGAGTATAATCATGCTCCATTAAATATATACTTGATGCACATATTAATGGAGAAAGCTTTGCTCGGCTAAGCTATGGAGGAGCATCATAAATAACTCCGTCACTCCTAAAGTGCTATTTCCCAGAACAATGGGTTTAAGAGACTAGAGTTATTATGCAAGCACACAATAAGCACGTACTTGTGTGATTAAATGTAAATCCTCCACATATTACCCCAAAATATTTAATTTGTTGAATGCTGTATTATGGATACTTGGTGGTTTATATAGATGAAAAAGCCTGTAGTATGATATCAAAATTTATTTTATGACCATTACTATAGCCCAGTGATGCCCAACCTATAGCCCAATGGCCAAATCCGGCCCGCGAAGCTGTGTCATGCGGCACGTGTGACTCGCTGGAAAAAGTCTAAGGCGTACCAATACTCCTTAGACTGTTCCCCCACATTCATCAGCGCAGTGATCGGCACAGGTAGCGAAGCGATGCTGCCTGTGCCTGAAATAACCAAAAGCAAAGCTCCTTACAGCAAGGAGCTTTGTTATTAGTTGGTATAGGTGAGCGCCGGAGAAATACCGTGCCCTACAGCAGGAGAAGCCGGCGAGGAGGGGCCGGCTCCCAGTGTGGCTGTTGTAAGGAGAGCGGGGCGCGCTGCCTGAGGACCTTGAGAAACATGACAGGGCCACTGGAGAGGTAAGGAGCCGTGGACTCATGTGACTGGTACCCGGTGACCCTGCTCCCCCTCCTCCAATCAACCCACTAGTGACCCTGCTCCCCCTCCTCCTGTCACCCCACTAGTGACCCTGCTCCCCCTCCTCCTGTCACCCCACTAGTGACCCTGCTCCCCCCTCCTCCTGTAACCCCACTAGTGAGCCTGCTCCCCCTCCTCCAATCAACCCACTAGTGACCCTGCTCCCCCTTCCTCCTGTCACCCCACTAGTGACCCTGTTCCCCCCTCCTCCTGTCACCCCACTAGTGACCCTGCCCCCCTCCTCCTGTCACCCCACTAGTGACCCTGCTCCCCCCTCCTCCTGTAACCCCACTAGTGAGCCTGCTGCCCCCTCCTTCTGTCACTCCACTAGTGACCCTGATTTCCCCTCCTCCTGTCACCTCACTAGGGATCTTGCTTCCCCCTCCTCCTGTCACCCCACAGGGAAGAAGCTGAACACACTCCACCGATTTTGATGGGATCCGTTGAGTTTCCATTCGGGATCCTGTCTTTTTACCAGACACAAAAGTGCTGTATACAAGGCTTTTTTGTCTGGTCTTTTAACAGAATCTGCAACAGAGGCTCCAAATGCAGCCTCCAACGCAGATTTGAAGGCCTACGTATTATGTATTTTAGTAATGCTCACACGTGCCCCCTCACAAAGCTACCTGGTTCTGGCCTGCGAAATTTTTACCTTGTCTAGTTCAGCCCTCAGACGAAAAATGGTTGGGCACCACTGCTATAGCCTATAACAATGGTCCCATCACTTTATGATGTCAGGGTTGTCCTGTAACTGTAGTGTTCGTCTGTCACTTGTCACTATGATGCCTACATTATTATTGATGTGTATGGAGGACATTGTAACAGGACTGGAAAGACTTGAAGACTGAAAATAAACATAGTGTCACGACCGGTCGCATGCAGTTGCCAGTGGCGTGGTTTGCCGCATGTGTGTGCTATTCTGTTGTAGCCCCACGTGCATTGCCGCTGGCAACATGATAGGTTCAGCATGCGTGTTTGTTTTCCCATTTGTGTGTACTTTCCCTGGGTGTGGTGTGCACAGGGTTAATGTGTGTGTGCTGGGTTTGGTGGGTGTGACCTCAGGCCTCTTTATATGTTGGTGTGTTGGAGCCTGAGGTCAGCTTGTTTGTCTCCAGCCATAGTGTGTGCATGTGCTGGAGGTTGCTGGTTGTTTCCCCTGTATAGTCTGTGTGAGCCACCTTTATTTGTTATATTGATTGTTTCCCTTTTTCAGTTTGTGTGTCCCCTCCTGCGTGCTTCTGTTGGCCCTTCCCCACCTGGTGTATGTTGTGATGGTGTGGGCTTTGTTTGTTTGTGTGTCGGTGTGTCTCCCCTGGAAGGGGGTTGCTTTCCCGGAGGGGTTTAAGCAAAGTCCAGACTGTGTGCTGCCCTTCCTGGAGGCCCCAAGGTTCGCGCACTGTCTGGCCACTGTCCTCTACTTGGCCTCTGGAGACACCGCTCATCCGTGGCCTAGGATGAGCGTGTGGGCTCTGCCCTGTCTCTGTCTTCTAGGGCTATGCAGGGATTCCCTGGGCTCCAAGTTCATGGGCATGAGACTCCTTACCTTGGCTCATGCATCAGGAGTCTAGGGGCAGTCATAGGGACTCGTCAGGAGGTGACCTGCTCCCTTGTTACCTGCATTCCTGCCCAGTAGTAGCGGACAATGCACGGTGGGGGGTTTCCACCACTCCCTACCGTGACACATAGCCGTATAAGATGCAGAAGATATAGTGGAGGCTGCAATAAATGGACTCAAGTTCACGTGTCATATGGCCTTTTGACACAAACTCCTACACTTTCTAGTCATATTGATGGGGTACAGGCCTGTCATTGTTTGCTGACTGTAAAGCCCAGTAGGAATTTGGTCACTACATGTATACTTATACTTCACCTTAAAACCAGATACCTATAGCCTGGCCTGGCTGTAGGTATCATAGAATGCTTTCCAGCAACCAAGTGGCCTTCTGTTTCCGACAGCATGTTGTTAAAGTCAAACAAAGCTCTAAAGATAATGAAAGTATATTAACATCGTGCTTGTTTTTTAGCGTTACCAGCTTTTTGCATTAAGCTTTATACGTACTTACTAGTGCAGTAAAACCAGAGTAAAAAATAACTTGTGGTTTTTATCATACTGTAGTTAGCTACAAGTGCACTTATGATTTTGTGAAAGAAACTGTTCTAGGAAAATTTGAACTGATTGAATGCAGTTTTACATGTGTTTTTTTTATGCAGTTAAGTGAAAACCACCAAAAATTGCAACTTATATGTCTCATTAAGTTACACTACACCACCAGCACCGGCCTATACACATACATTAGGACTAGAGATGAGAGAAGTTTTGAAAAATACAATTCAGCAACTTTGCTGAAGTTAGCCAAGAAGTATGATTTGTTCTGAATTAATTTGTCACAAATCGTTATAAATATACCCAGTACACTCTGGCTTAGGGTACGGCCACATGGAGCAGCAGTGCTGTGGACGGGTTGCGACCATGCTGCGGTGAAGAACCACGTGGCCACTTAGCCTGCAGCTTCATGTAATAATGAAGACCACCCTGTATAGTCCTTCTTCATTGTTAATGGCCGTGTGGCACCTTTAAGCGAGGCCTGTTGCTGGTATGGCTGGTTAGGTGGGGGACAATATGCATATTATTGCTGTTCTGGCCTGCAATCTCCTGCAGATTGATAGTAACCACAGAATATTAATCAGCCCTGGCATACCCACTTCTCCAACCCCAGCACTATCCTTTTTCAAATCATCTAATCGATGAGGATACATCATCAGGAACAACCAGTTTCTTTTTCTATAGGACGGCTCCTTCCTATACACTTGTATAGGATTAATTTTTCCATCACATTATACACTGTTTGTTTCTAGGGGTTATGACCACCCTACAATCCCGCAGCGGTGACCGTGCTTGCACACTAGGAAAAAGCACCAACCTCACTGGGGGCCAGGACAGTGGGATCGCACATTGGAATGCGTGCGTAGCCACCTTGCATCTCCGTTGTAGCCGTAATCCCTGGAAAAGAGCAGTGTATAATGTGATAGAAAATGAATCAAGCCAGCAAAGGAGGCAACAAGGACAATCACAATACATTAGTAAGTGCCTTGTATTAACTTTCTCTACATGATAAATGCCATTTGATGAAGTGAGACAACCCCTTTAAACCTGCCTCAAACGGAATAGCTGCCCTGATAAGGCTGTCTGCAGCCCATCCTAGTTAGGGCCTGGTACAGAAAAAAAATACCACCACAACCCTCAAATAAATAGTGGTATAAAATAGTTGAGGTATGTAACATGCACAAACTACAGATACTATAGTGAGACTATATAACTCTACAGGATGCTCAAATTAAATGCACTATATGATTAAGGCAATTTCTGCCCAATGTCTCATGTCCCAGTGCATTTCCATATGAATAAAATCATAGTACATTAGGGACTTGCTTAATCCCTTAGTGACCACGCACATTTTTTTAAAAATAGCATTTCAAGAGCTATATTTTTTTGTTTTCTCATCAGTGTACTTGTATGATGTCTTATTTTTTGCTGGACAAGTTACGCCTCTTTCACACTGGCGTCCCTGATTTGCTCCAAATGCGTCCCCGGTGCAATGCGGGAAACCGAGTGCACGCGAGTGCACACACAACTTCAGTCAGTTTTGACTGAGATTGCGTAGCATTCTTCCTTTTTTTCCCACGTGAGTGCAATGCATTTTGCACATGCGTTATAAAAAACTGAATGTGGTACCCAGACCTGAACCTGACTTCTTTACTGAAGTTCGGGTTTGGGTTCGGTGTTGTGTAGATTTTAATATTTTCCCATATAACATGGTTATAAGGGAAAATAATAGCATTCTTAATACAGAATGCTTACTTAAATGTGGCTTAAGGACCTTTGATGACATAATTGCGCTCACCACGTGGTGAGCGCGGTGACCTCAGCGCAGGTCCTGCTGAATGAAGATAGAAGGATCTTCTATCTTCATTCAGCAGGACCTGAGCTGAAGTCACCGCCTTCACCACATGGTGAGCGCAATTACATCATCAAAGGTCCTTTTGCAGGTCCTGAAAGAATAACCATAGCAAAGACAGGTGCGCTCTGCGGCAATACTAAACCCTCACACTGATAAAATTGAGAGGTTAGTTCGACATATCCTACTAGGAGGACATGTCTTAAGCTCGGACACTACGGCAAGGTCTCTCAAGTAGCCCGAGGCCCTACCACTGGCCCTACCAATGGCTCTGGGCCATATCAGCTGGTCTCGGGTGGGGCTCACAGGCACCTCCCACCTCCCATTGCAAGCATGGTTACATGCTGGAGGTCACTGGTGAGCTGTCTGTGAGTCAGGCCTTACGCTCCCGTAATGCCCAACGGCCCCTGGTATCGCCCATACGGCACAGGTAGGTTGAGTGGTAGGGCCTCGGGCTACTTGAGAGACCTTGCCGTGGTGTCCGAGCTTAAGACATGTCCTCCTAGTAGGATATGTCGAACTAACCTCTCAATTTTATCAGTGTGAGGGTTTAGTATTGCCGCAGAGCGCACCTGCCTTTGCTATGGTTATGTTTTTGATGGTTCTCCACATCCACATTATCGTTATCGTATGTACGATGGTTATTGTGGTACTTGTAGTCCGTTGCTGGCATCTTCCATTGTATGCATTTTTTGCTGTTGATTGCCCCTAGCAACGGACTACAAGTGCAGGATGTGCTCCCCTATAGAAATGCACAACTGCATATGGGTTGAACATATGCTGCTTGTTAAACATCACACCACGTTTTCTAAAGGTCCTGAAAGAAGAAGAAAGAAGATGATGCCGGCTGTGCGATCAAGTGAATGAGGTGAGTTAATTTTTATTTATTTTTTTAACCCCTTAAGCCACATTTAAGTAAGCATTCTGTATTAAGAATGCTATTATTTTCCTTTATACCATGTTATAAGGGAAAATAATACAGTAAATTGACTTTAATCAATTTACTTACATCTTCTTCTAGCAACCATGCATGAAAATCGCATTGGATCTGCACTTGCTTGCGGATGCTATGCGATTTTCACGCAGACCCATTAATTTCTACTGGGCCTGCATTGCGTGAAAAACGCTGAATATAGAACATGCTGCGATTTTCACGCCACGCACAAGTGATGCGTGAAAATCACCGCTCATCTGCACAGCCCCATTAAAGTAAATGGGTCCAGATTCAGTGCGGGTGCAATGCGTTCACGTCACGCATTGCACCCGCGCGGCATTCTTGCCCGTGTGAAAGGGGCCTTAAGGTTTTTAATGCACCATTTTAGGTACATGTAATGATTGATTAAAGCCAGCTGTTTAGCTAAAAACCCCTTTGTTTACGTCAGTACAAAGACGTATTAGTGGTCACTAAGGGGTTAAGCTATGAACAGTGAGGTAGATATAAGAAATGCTACCTAGACGAAAAATAGATATATATATAGCACACAAAATGGGGATCGTATAAACATGAATAATACAAACTAACAGGTCACACCAAGATGCTGAAGACGGGTCAAATATAGCAAATAAAAAGTTAAATGCACCGGAGCGCCGTGGTATGATTGTGGAATCGTTGGTCTTATTATAGTGGTAGAAGACGATTTCTTTTTCTCTCTTGATCTAATATGTTAGAAATCATTGCACAATCTACCTTCCAAGGAAGTCTAAACACTAGGGGGAAGATTTATCACACGCCTGTCTACGAAATCTCCTGTGCTGCCGGAGGATGTGCCTAATTAATGACGAGGTGCAGTCCTCATCATATATCAGGTGCATCCTCCGGCAGTCTGTGCGCCAGACTGAAATCTAAGGCAAAACTGGGGTAAATAAAGATAAATGTGGCAAGGACAGTGTAAAAACACAGCTTCTGGCAATATTTTGTTGCAATGGTTTTTAACAAGTTGGAAAAACCGGGTTTGTGACTTTTTTCCATCATAAATCTGCTGCAGGACAATAATAATTCTCCCCCAAGTTCTTAAAGCCAACTTATGGAGAAGGACTTTACGTTGTCGCTGTTCAGTATCAGATGCCCACAAGAAAGGATGGTCATAAGTGAACGTTGCGTAGCGGATATAAGGGAGCAGTAGTGAACTTCAAGCATATAGAGAAGTACTGCACTGATCTGCTCACTATTAATGAAAATTGATTTCAGATACAAAGTGTCTTTTAATAAATTACTCCTGGCCCCTGTGAAGGGCAGGGCCCAAAATAAATGAATTACAGCTCTTTACATGAAGTGGTGCTCTCTGAGATAATGCAGGGGATGCTGGATGGTTTTAAAAAGCGGTTTTGGACTGGGAATTGTCTGGCTCCTTTTTCTAAAGCAACGTCATGGGTATAGACTTGTGGGAAGCGTTAAGTGTTCAGCAGTATAAAAGAACGGCCCTGCCTTCATTTGCTACTTGTAATAATAGTCTTAATGGAAGAGGAGCTGAATCAATACATCGAGACAGCTGTTAACAGATTATTTTAATGGAATCTAAACAGCTTCTCTTTTCTCTCATTTTGGAGTTTAAAAATCTCTACAAATGACAAGAACGTTAACGCAACGTCTCCATGTACATCAAAATATGACTTCTCATACAAACCCCCTGCGTGCAAGAGGTCACAGAACTTGAACATAGAGGATATCTGCTGCAAAGACTTCCATGAAATCGGTCTTCTTAAGACACTTGGAGGCTGCGAAGGTGCCACACTTCTATGGTACCTAAAGGCCTACACAGGAGGACAAGCAGAAGATCACTCTTGTGGATGATTTTCATCTACATAAGAGAATCAACAACTGGACATGTCATCACTCTTAAAGGAAGACATGGAGAAAAAACTTTTCAAACCTCAAGGACACACTTTGCATGAGTTCATCGAGACAAAGTCTAAAAGCAAGGAGAGGTTTTATCTCTGTGCTTCAGGTAATGTATGCTTCACTTTCACCAGCAATATGTATTATCTTATTAGGCTATGTAATGTTATTATGTATCAAAGACTTATCTAAAATCTACAGTGCTTTACAGGCAGAAAAGTGAATATTATATTGAAAAGTTACTTGATTTATACATTATTTGTGCTATTTCATTAGCAATTTTACAGTATACGTGCAAGTCATAGGAAACTGACACACAATATAAACATTGAATTTCCTTTCGAATTTCATATGCTGCATTTATATATATTTTTTAAGGTTATGTTCATCTGAACGTATATTTTGTCTCCTAGTGACACAAAAGAGTATTATTGACCATGCTACTGCGCCACATAATTCTGATCGGCACACTATATGTAGAGCAACGCAACACTTTTTGGCTAAAGCCCAAAAATCTTTCCACCGTTTGGCTTAAATCTTATATATTGTATTATAATTATAAAAAAAAATATATATATATATATATATATATATATATATTTCATTTGTTAATAGCAATATGGAATTCTATCAATATACAAAAACTAGACAATTATGGACCACAGACAAGTAACATAGGGACAGCATACATGATTTAATACAACCCCAAAAATGGAGTCCCTGTCTACCCACTTCTCTAGATATCCATTTATAAACATGGCGTCATCCCAATGTTTCAGTTCACAGTCTGAACCACTGACTGATGTATGCAGGAAGTCGTGATAATGGAGAGGTGCTGACTTCAGCTATAAATAATACTTTTGGAAACACTGAAGCCGAAATTAGCCAAAAGTGACTTCCTCTTTTACCTACTCTACTGCATGGCTCCACTTTACTTTATAAAAGGAGATCTACAGTAACCAATGGGGTAAAGATGAAGATAATTTCCAATTTTGTGTTATTCCGTTAACAAGGTTTAACAATGCTTATTGCTGGAGAAGACACATTTTTGCTGTTGACTCCATTGCTTTTTCTACAACAAATTTAATTCTCGCTTATGACTACAAGCGATGATAGAATTTCGTCATCTCATTATACACATATTGATTCAATAAAATTAAGAAATAATCAGTTTTGTTCTTATAGTTTTATAGCACTAAAAGAGAAGACATGTTTAAACATATAACAGCATTAGGCCTCATTCAGACAGTGTTCAATCTGTGATTTCAATCAGTGATTGTGAGCCCAAACCAGGTGCGGCTCTAAACACTGATCAGGTGCAGATCTTTCCCTGATACCTCATCTCTGTGTAGTCTCCACTCCTGGTTTTGGCTCACAATCGCTGATGGAAATCACTGACCAAAACACTGACGTGTTGCAATTTTTTTTTTATAATTTTCAGGAACGGGTTAAAGCTTTGTGCAAAGGCCAGCTTAAAAGGTATTTAGGGATCATGCCCTTTACATCTGCAATCAGCGGATTTTTAGAGTTAAAATTGACATACCGTACTAATTCATTTGTCAATGTAGACTCCCAGTGATAAATCAGTGCTCGTTCTATGAGAACTAATTACCTGTATAGCATTTAAAATTAATATTTAATAAGCATGGAAAGAATTTTATTTCAGTTTCCAAAACAGCTGCTGGTGTCTGCATAAATATCTATACTACAGGGAGGCTGCCATTTCTCTCAGGCTACTTTACTGCCAAGGCAAACACTGATGTTACGTGTTTTCCAAAAAGTTTTCTCAATTATTATATACATATAATGCTGCGTTTCATAAGTTATTAATACCGCCGTATATGATATAAAAAATGACTCTTTTCTTTGTACATTGAATAACGTGTATTATTTCTCTTTGCTTATGCGGCAGGTGGCGGCTCTCCTGGGTAGAAATAGGGCTAGGGCAATTGAGTTTGAGTTGGCTTCCTGGTTTCATTGCGACAAAATGGCGGTGGGAAGTTGTGGCTCCATTTTGTAGGAGGCTTGTTCTACTTAAAGGCTATGTACACCTTTGGGCACAATTTTTTTAAATTATTGGATTGTACTTATTTTGAGCTAAAAATCTTTTTTTCATTTGGTCTTTATTAAAAATATGGAATCCTTTTTTCTGTACAGAGCTGAGATGCTCTACTAGCTGCATGTGGATTTTATGTATTTTCCGTCATACCAGGAGGGGATCCTTATCTCCGCTCTCTGAAATTATAAACACTCATTATAGCTCTTATCTTACTGATAAGAATGTGGCTTAAATGTGTGTTTATGACCTCTTATTAAACTAGAGATAAGGGTTATTGGATGACTGGTACTTTCACTTTCACTTTGTGCCAGTCACACAGTTAGAAAAACAGTTAACCCTTTGTAACAGAACAGATCAATATTTTTTAAATTGAAAATATGATATTTAGCCAAAAATTTGTAAAATGCAAACATAAACAAAAATTGGCTCCAAAGGTTTACATAGCCTTTAAGGTCTTCTCCACTGGGGAAACTTTGCTGTGCAATGGTGTTCCCTTTTGTGGGACCCCAGAAATAGATAAAGACTGAGGGTTTTGGTGCATGAGTAGCTGGGCAGCCATCCCTTTGTTATGTTTGTTGTGTCCTGTCCCTGAAGTGACACAGCTTAGGAGATATGTATATAGAAAAGCAGCATTGAATGGCAATGACATTTCCAGCATGGTGCTGTGAGACATTAGTGAGAAAGCTGCTGACAGTGAGACAGCTGCAGAGGACAGCAAGGCATTGAGTGGAAGCATGATTGAGAAAAGGCTTGAGCGAGGTGCTCTGCAGCCAATGCAAAACACAGCCAAAGAGACAGAAGAGCCAGCAATGGAGATTGTAGGTGGTAACAAGTCCATATAACTTCCAAGCCAGATGACGTGCCTCAGGCCTAAAGTAGGCTGTCATGTGTGAGGATCACCTAAAGTGGGAAAGCTGGAGCCTACAGATGTATATAGATAGGTAACAGAGCACTTCTGCATTACAGCTAGAACTCAGGGACAACTGATAGCCACCATCCTAGGGCCAACCAAAGTCGCACAATTGACATAGTCTTTTACAAAAAGACTGTTAATGACGTGACTGGTCTGGGAGCTGTGCAACACTGCCAGCCAGCTCAGTATCAATACTACCCCTGGTGGGCATCCTCGGCGCACCCAAGGCTGTGGGCGCTGCACCACTGCCAAAAGTGGTGAGATTGAACTGTCATTACAAGCAGAGTGTTTCAGTAAATAACCTACAAGTGTTATGCCTCTTCTGAGTTAAGGACTAAGTAAAGTTGGTTTTTGATATTCTTGCCCCTTGTCTTACACCGCAATTTGACTCATATTACAGAGATATAACACCTAGGAGGGATGTCCATTTTTTAATTGCTTTGCTATGTTTATAGTACCAAAGTAGGTGAATATGAGATCTGTATATACAGTATGGAGAGGCTGTTTTTGTTCAAGGATGTATAGATCTGTGGTCAACATCTAAGCTACTGTAACTACCTAAAGAAGGCTCGGTCTTCAGGGAGAAAATTTAGGTTTGACCATGCAAGATGAAAGTGGAGAAATTTCACTTAAAATTACCCTGGCTACTGAGAAGCATGGTTAAAGTTGACCACGTTCAGAATCCATTGATCTGTTGAAAAGATATTTGGAAACAAAATTCTAGTAGCCAGCATTAGAGGTTGAAAATGAACAATAGTCTCTTGACCCTCTATACAATTACAAACATATGTATATTTTACGTTAAGGAAACTATTCTTTGATATCATAGTAAGGGTCCATACATACAGCAAAGCCTTGTGCACAGACCCTGTATTGAGCACTTCCATAGGTACATATTGTTTTGACCTGATTCACAATTTATTTTTTATTCCATGTAAACTTGGACGCACATGGATGTACAACCTAACTCCATAGCAGTCTATTGGCACTCTCTTATGGAAAGAGTGTATTTGAGAATTGGTTTTGAGCTGGAGACGACAGGAAGGAAGTGTAAAGATTTTGATGTGTGGTTTGAAAGACATAGATGAATCAAAGGTTACCCCAAGACTCTATACCTACAAGACTGGGGAAAGTGTAGAGCCATTAAAGCAATTATTCCATGACAAAGACTTATCCTTGGTCCCAGTGGTCTGATCATTGCCCGAGAACAAGGCCCACTGTGTTCCTCGATGGGACTGCCAGAAATAGATAAGTGCTTGTGCTTGATAGATTTGGTGACGATGGGGGCTGAGGAAAGATTATGAAGTCTGTCTTCTTCATGTTGAGTTTTAGGTAACGAGAGGAGGATATAGCTGGTAGACATGCTGGAATCCTGAATAGTAAAGAGGTAACACCTGGGCTAGAGAGGTAAATTTTGAGTTTTATTAGAATGGAAATGGTACTGAACGCCATGAGACTCTATGAGCTGTATGTAAATGGTGACTATTGCTATCAGATAAGTCATTCAGCTCCCTTCTATACACAAAAAAATTGCCGTTTTGCATTAGGCCAGTATTACTTTAACCAGACAATTTTTGGAAGGGAAGCGTTCCTTCCTGGCAATTCAGCAGAGGAGACGGCTGCTATTACATGCAGCAATCTCCTCCACAGTATGGGAAGGAGTGATCGTTATGCCATCGCTCGTCCTCATACTGACTAGTTGTTTGCTGTCATCAAACCTTGATTACATGGCATGATCTGCCGCCAGCAAACAATGATTTTTAAGCCTGGATCGCCTGATGATAATCCGCGGCGTATTACGCAGCCAGATCATCGTTGATATGGCCGACAATCGGTCAGTGTAATACTGCCTTTACAAGTACTACACCAGCAGATAGTACCTGGCCATGAGGTCTGTGAGATACAGATGACTGGATCTGGGCAAAGCCCTAGTACCCAGGTCTAGTGGTAAGAGGAAGAGCATTAAATCATTTAGCTATATTCAACTATGCTGCTTTAATGGCATTGCCCGCCTCTAGATTTGACTTTAACAACCCATGATAGTAAAAAATGCTGATTTATTCAATGAAATTCTGCATAGACACACCATAGTCACACCAGTAGGCATACAAGCCTGTAAATTCTAAATCTAGTTTGCTTATCTCTCAAGAGGATTATGTAAGAACCTTTGTAACTATGCCTTTTCAATGCATGAAAAGCTCTAAATTGTTAGTTGGAGCCTAAAAAAAAAAAAAGTGACACCTAAAGGCAAAAATGCAGATATAAAATCAGGCATGAATTCATTCAGATAATTCAGATTTAAAATAATAAAAGTTAGCTGCTGTCCTTGTCGATTTTCTTACTAATTTGACGTCTGAAAAAGATCAATTATAGATAAACGACATCTAAATATAATCAAATCTTCTTTTTTTTTTCCTGCCACTTTAAAGAGTCCCAGGAGGAACCTTACAGTCTTTGAATATTTCAGGCAGATGATTCATATACATTACATATCATTTCAAGAGACACCGTAATTATGTCTTCCAGTGGCTAAGGAAGAAGAAGTTCACATATCCTTGGTGAAACACTACAGAGCCTGTTTAGATGAAAAATATGAAGTGGCTGAGACGTGGTTCCTAAAAGATCTGAAGTGCATTGATGGGAAGGAACCAGACACTGTAAGTTTTTAAGAAAAACTTTTTATCAGAAAAATATTATTATATTCACTAATATGTCAGTGTCCATAACAATGCTTGACTCCTCTGCCTGTACGACATTCAGTGGACAATATCGTATTTATAGCAGTGGTGATCAACCCGACATATTGAAGAAAATTTTGCCCAAATATTTTAGCAGAATGTGCAGCAAAAAGCTGATGTACATGCCTTACACCAAATTATTTAACTGTTTTCGATCCTTTCTCCACTTTATCTAACATGGGGGCATGGCTTGACAGAAAGGAGCGTGTCTTTGCAAGACAGAGGGCGTGTCTGAAATGCATAAGCATGCGCAAAAAAAGTGACAAAAATTTGACACTTTTTTATTTTGGAGTAACTAAGCCAATAAGTGGTGCGACGTTAGATTAGACAGTCTAAGGATGTGCCAGACTTATCATCCAGCATCAGACAATGAGATAAATCTAGCACAGTACACTGTCTTGCTATTAGACAGCATTTGTACATTGTGCATGTTAGATTTAAAGAGGGCCACATTACAAAGTATCTGCAAACAAACAGATATTAATTTTTTGATTTACCATAGCTCATACCATACTGGTTCTCTATATGCAGAGGCAGATGGTGTAGAGAGTCTTACAGGTAATGCTGCCTGGGAAAATATATGCAAATTATCTGTTCTCCAGACAGGGCCGCCATCGGGGCAGCAGTGGCGGAACTGTGGACATGGCACCTTGTTATAAGGATAGGATTTTCTGTGCCCAATAGAGATTTCTAGAATTATTTCTATACTAAAGGCTATGGCAGAAAAATTTTACTTTGACTGTCCAGCTTTGCTTTAACCGTAAAGCTGGAGAGTAAAAATTAAATTTTTCTGCAACGTTAATGTTTAAAAAATATAAAAATAAAATAAAAATCGGCCAAAAACGATTACAGTAAATTAGTTTTTTTTTAACATACTTAACATACTTACTATTAAAGATCACAAACCGATATTTGGTATCCCTATAATCATACTACCCCATGCAATATACTGATCACATTATTTATGGTGATCACTTGTTTTTTTCCTTCATTTAACCTGTAATATAAGTTGATAGAAATTAAAATCTTACTTGATATATGCACACAAAAAAGTAGAACTGTGACCATGTGTTCTCCTTTCTGCTACAAATACATATCTCTCTTATATACACAACAAATGTGTAGGAGGAGATTAAGCCATTGCCAGACACCTCATATCTTGCAGTAACAAAGGATTAAAGGGGTTGTGCAGGCCATATATATTGATGAACTCTCGTCAGGATAGATTATCAATTTCCGTTCGGCATGGGTCCGACAGCTCAGCTGTTTGAAGTGGAAGCGACTCTCCATGTGATAGCGTTCATTACACTGCCCGTCGCTTTGGCAGTGCAGTTTAATTTCAAGCACTCACTCCATTCACTTGAATGGAGCAAGAACTTGTAATTACACTATGCAGCCGCCTCTTCTAACAGCTGATCGGCAGGGGCGTCAGGTGTCAGACCCCCGCTGATCAGATATTGATGACCTGATGATAAGTCATCAATATAAATGGCCTGCACGACCTCTTTAAGTGTGTTGAAATCCCATATCCTTTATCCTTTTTCCCAAACATCTGCCACAGAGTAAGGGTCCATTCACAGTAAGTTTTATCCATTTTCTGTAAAACGTATGAGGTTGGTTGAGTCTTAAAAATAGTAGTAGGTTTTTCAGACACTGTCATTGTTGACCTAGTTGGTATTACCATCCCAGTACTCTAACTAAAGATTGAAAGATCTGCAATACTGAGCACATGATAGCTACACATTGATTGAGTAACCCCTGCACCCACTTGTTAGTACAGTGCTATGAGTCTTGGAAGAGAAGATTAAACCATCATTATTTATGTACCATCTGTTACAAAAAAAGAATTCCTTTAGGTCTACCATACACACTAAAATGAATTGTTTGGTAAAAATTTTATAGCTAAAGTGACCAATTCTTATCTCAATTTCAAGGATTATTATTGGATATGGAGGTCACCTCTGCGATATGAAATTATTTTCACTATAAACATATTACACAAAGGTACTAAACGAGATAGACGAGGCGGCAAATCATAATGAAGTCGTTATTATGGGGGACTTCAACTACCCGGAGATAGACTGGGAAGCTGTACATCCCAAAAAGGAAACAGGTTCTTGGCAATAGTCAAAGACAATTACCTTTCCCAACTGGTTCAGGACCCAACTAGAGGGGCGGCCATACTGGACTTAGTATTAACCAATAGACCTGATAGAACAACAGATGTGCAGGTTGGGGGACACCTGGGAAATAGTGACCATAAAGTAATAACCTTCCAATTATCCTTCAAACGAGAGGAACAAAAAAACCAAACTTCAAAAAAGCAAAACTTAGCCAACTAAGCGAGGCCATAGGCCTAACTAACTGGGACAAATTCCTCAAAAATAAAAATACAACCACAAAATGGGAGATTTTTAAAAGCATTGTAACATCTAATTGTGAGAGGTACATACCTTATAGGAATAAAAGGCTAAGGAACAATAAGAAACCAATGTGGATAAATAGAACCGTAAAGAAAGCAATAAATGACAAAAAGAAAGCATATAAATCACTAAAACGGGAGGGGAGCCAGGAAGCACTGATAAACTATAAGGAAAAAAATAGAATATGTAAAAAACTAATAAAAAATGCCAAACTAGAGACCGAGAGATTAATTGCCAAAGAGAGTAAAACTAACCCTAAAATGTTCTTCAATTATATAAATAGTAAAAAATATAAATCTGAAGGAGTTGGCCCTCTACACAGCAATGAGGGGGTGTTGCAGAGAGTGACGAGGATAAAGCAAAACTATAAAAAAAAAAAATTCTCCACTATATTCACTGAGGAAAATAAACTGTCAGATGAAATGCAGAATGTAAAAGTAAATTCCCCATTAAAAGTGCCCTGTCTAACCCAGGAAGAAGTACAACAGAGACTTAAAAAGATTAAAATAGACAAATCGCCAGGACCGGATGGCATACACCCCGTATCCTAAGGGAATTAAGTGATGTCATAGCCAGACCTTTATTTCTGATATTTACGGACTCTATACTGACAGGGAATGTTCCACAGGATTGGTGCATAGCAAATGTGGTGCCAACATTCAAAAAGGGTCCAAAAACAGAGCCTGGAAATTATAGGCCGGTAAGTTAGAGATGCTATTTTGGAGTATCTCAATGAAAATAAGCAAATAACGCCATATCAGCATGGCTTCATGAGGGATCGGTCATGCCAAACGAATTTAATCAGCTTCTATGAGGAGGTAAGTTCTAGACTTGACAGCGGCAAATCAATGGATGTCGTATATCTGGACTTCTCCAAAGCATTTGACACTGTACCTCATAAAAGGTTAGTATATAAAATGAGGATGCTCGGACTGAGAGAAAATGTCTGTATGTGGGTAAGTAACTGGCTCAGTGACAGAAAACAGAGGGTGGTTATTAACGGTAGATACACAGATTGGGTCACTGTCACTAGTGGGGTACCTCAGGGGTCAGTATTGGGCCCTATTCTTTTCAATATATTTATTAATGATCTTGTAGAAGGCTTGCACAGTAAAATATATATTTTTGCAGATGACACTAAACTGTGTAAAGTAATTAACACTGAAGAGGACAGTTTTCTGCTACAGAGGGATCTGGATAGATTGGAGGCTTGGGCAGAGAAGTGGCAGATGAGGTTTAACACTGACAAATGTAAAGTTATGCACATGGGAAGGAATAATGCAAGTCACCCGTACATATTAAATGGTAAAACACTCGGTAACGCTGACATGGAAAAGGTTCTAGGAATTTTAATAAACAGCAAATTAAGCTGCAAAAACCAGTGTCAGGCAGCTACTGCCAAGGCCAATAAGATAATGGGTTGCATCAAAAGAGGCATAGACGCCTGTGATGAGAACATAGTCCTACCACTTTACAAATCACTAGTCAGACCACACATGGAGTACTGTGTACAGTTCTGGGCTCCTGTGAACAAGGCAGACATAGCAGAGCTGGAGAGGGTTCAGAGGAGGGCAACTAAAGTAATAACTGGAATGGGGCAACTACAGTACCCTAAGAGGTTATCAAAATTAGGGTTATTCACTTTAAAAAAAAGACGACTGAGGGGAGATCTAATAACTATGTATAAATATATCAGGGGTCAGTACAGAGATCTCTCCCATCATCTATTTATCCCCAGGACTGTGACTGTGACGAGGGGACATCCTCTGCGTCTGGAGGAAAGAAGGTTTGTACACAAACATAGAAGAGGATTCTTTACGGTAAGAGCAGTGAGACTATGGAACTCTCTGCCTGAGGAGGTGGTGATGGTGAGTACAATAAAGGAATTCAAGAGGGGACTGGATGTATTTCTGGAGTGTAATAATTTTACAAGCTACAGCTCGTTGATCCAGGGAGTTATTCTGATTGCCTGATTGGAGTCGGAAAGGAATTTTTTTCCCCTTAAGTGGGAAAAATTGGCTTCTGCCTCACAGGGTTTTTTCGTCTTCCTCTGGATCAACTTGTAGGAAACAGGCCGAACTGGATGGACAAATGTGTTTTTCGGTCTTATATACTATGTTACTATGTTATTATGTTACTTTACAAATAGAAGAACATAGAAGATAAGTGATTGCATAAAATCTCCTTAAACATAACATTATTTAACGCATAAGTAAATATAACTGGAAATATTATGCTTCACAAGGTAACACAATCAAATATTTTGAGGCAAAAAACTATCTTGAGGAAAAAAAACTAAAAATGAGACACCATGCTGCCCAGGAGGCCATTTGTGCAGTTCATGGACAGCTACTCCCTGCTCCCTATGTTCTGTGCTTCATGTGACTCTTCTTTGTGTTCTGTAGGATAACCCATATTTCGACATGATGTTTGAAGAACTCTGTAATGTGGAAGCCTACAGTTGTGCCTCCAAGTACGCCTTTGCCAGATGTTTAATTAAATTGAACACTCTCCACACAAAGAGGGACATCAAGGTGTTAAATTTTGATTCCTCCTACATAGAAGAGGGTGTCATCTGGTCTTCAAACAACGGGGATTGTTTAGTACTTATGAGAATATGTTTTTATGCATCTAATCTTCTGTGCTTATCTTTATGTCCTATTCCGTAGGTGACCTGATTAAGAACTATGAGGTGACCTACTCAGTGATACACGTGAATTTTGTCGATAGGTCTGTCTAGATTAACTGTCCAAGTGTTAGAGCATGCACAGTCCAGGTTGTAGAGGTCATGATCTATGTCATGCAGATTGTTACTGAACTTTTGTTGGTGTAAATATATTGTGGGGATGAGCTAAAAGCAATAGTAAATGTTACATGAATAAGAAGTGTAAGAATGAATAAAGAGAAGTCATTACAAACTGCGATAATAGAGGAAAACATCAAATCCAGTCACTGAGAAATACGTCAACACGCATGTATTGCTAAAGTCTACCGGTCAATCACTGCAACTGGTACAAGTTATAGTTCAGCTAGAAAAGATGAGAGTCACATACAGGCTGTGACCTGCCAGGACATGCCACTGGGTTGAGTCTGTGAACCTGGGTCCTTTCCCTCTATTCCTAAATCAAAAGTCAGGATTTTACAACATTTGAACTATTTTTGAATCTCGACAGACATTCTGAAGAAGACATCAAACAACTGGGCTACTGCACCCTATAGAACAAACTATCTTGCTCATGCACTCATCATAGAATGCAACTGTTTGAGGAACTGGTCGAGTCTATAGGATATGTGAAAGGACGACATTTACATAATTCTCAATCATGAGAGTCTGGCAGCTAAAGCCTCAACATTTGCCCTCAACTATTGGGACCCAGTACTTGGTTAAAGGGATCCGAAACATGGAAAATGCATACAAAAATCTAGAAATATACTTCTGTGTACCCTGTTGATCCGATTTTGTCTTAAATTGCAATTAAAACTGTAAAATCTCTGTAAGACAGCTGGATGAAGCAGATGCCCCCCCCCCCCCTCCTACCCTGTTTGCAGTTGGACAAAAAGATTGTCTCTCTCTCTTTGCCAAGTCCCTCCACTGGCCACCAGCTGAATATGAAATGGCTCAGCACAAAATATAAAAAGGTTTTCTGGGACCCACTGGGTCCCTCAACCCCACCTCTATTACCCTTAACACGCCTGTAGGAGAAAGTTTGTAATTTAATTGATGGATCAGAATCGATGGATCGGCCTCTTGGGAACCTGGTCATATGACTCTCCTCTTCTGAAAGTACTGCTTACGCCAATGTCATGTCCTTTAACAGGTTTCTGGACCAGGACCTGTTTAACTCCTCTACCTAGCATATGAGCAAACTCCTAAATCAACCTCATCTGCACATGCGACCACAGAGGAAGTGACATCCCATCCATAGCCCAGGCCAGAAACCTGGTAAAGGATGTGACATCAGCAGAAGTAATGTTTTTTTTTTTAAAAAAGGAGCGTCGGGAGACAAGGTTCCCGAGAGGCCAATCCATGCAACTAGAACAGTAAGTATTTGACTAACTTTCTCCTACAGGTGTCTTATCAGTAATTTAGGTGGGTTTGTAGAAAAAAAACGTAAACATCTGTGTTCTCTACAGGATTTCTACAAGACTGTTTCATGATCATGTAGAAAATTCTGCAGACTGACAAATAGTAAGGGCAACTATGTATATTTCTTGTTAACTATTATTCATTTATGTGTTAGGCTGGACCCCTTCTGATTAGATTCATTTTCATACATTTCTGAAAGGTGTGAGAAACCCCATTGATTTTAAAGAAATCATGATCATAATAGAGCGGTACTAAACATACTGCGTTTTGAGTGTGTACAAAGATTTCAGCCATAGGTACTGACCTATGAAGGTAGGAGTGTTGTGGGTTGGTAGTCATCTGGTAGAATACCTGGATATCAAGCATAATGCAGAATCATAGCAATGATACATCTTACACAGGGCAAGGATTATGTAGCCCTTAACAGTATCTATATCCCGTGGTCAGAGCAGGAGGGCTTGGTAAATCACTATCCCTGGCATCCGCCATTACCAGACCTAATATCAGATTGTCGCTACAGTGAATTGCAATTTTGTTATATAAATGCCATTTTACCCTAAGTCTTCTCTGTCCAAGCTTTAAACTTCTAAAGCACAGTATTAACCTGTACTGTTAATTTTACATTAACATTTCCCAGGATAAAACCCACTTATATAACAACAGGATCAAATGTCTTTTCTACCAAATAAAACACATATTGACTCATATTTTCAGCTACGTTTCCTCTTTTGTCTGCATACCTTTAATATTATCAATAAAGTATATACAATGTCAAGGTTGATTCAGTTTGTCAGTACATTTTGGTGTCGGCATAGATTCATTTTGGTAGTTTTTTAAATAAGTAGATTAAAGGGATTGTCCAATTAAAGGGGTTCACTGGGATTTTAGATACTTATAGGCTATCCTCGGCATAGGTCATCAATATCAGATCAGCAGTGGTCCAAGTTTCGGCACCCTTGCCAATCAGCTGTATGAAGAGGCCGCAGCGCTCCATGAGGTTAGGCCTCTTCCTAGGCCATGTGACATCACTTCATCGGTCACGTGGCCTAGGCCTGGGACTGAGCTACAGGACCAATACACAGGTGCTATCCAATGGACGGCGCTGTGCTTGGGAAGCTGTGAGGAGGCTGCAGTGCTCGTGGGAGCTCCAGTGATCGCTGAGGCTTTCTCAAACAGCTGATCGTGTGGGTGCTGAGGATAGGCTATCAATATGAAAATCCAGGAGGACCCCTGTAAGACAACTTAGCCCCTATCCACAGGACAAAGTGGCATGAGACAAAAAAACAGATTTTCTACGACTGTCACGTCACAGTCGCAGCATGTCTTATGTCAGCCCCACTGACAATCATTAAAATGCGATGTCATACTGCATCTTCACATGTTGCTGTGTAGCCCCAGCCTAACACAGGCCATAACATATAATTAGCCACATTTCAGTCTACAGATAATTAAATGGTTTGTGATATATGAGACAAGAGATACATGTCCAACCATTGTCTACCTTGGTATAATAAATGTTTAAGCAAGAATACAATTGCTACATGTAGTTTAAGTCAGCAAAGCAACAACCAAGAGACTAAAAAATAAGGATATTTCTTTCCATGGTAATTGAAGGAAACATTGGGCTGCACTGTATGGCTCCCACCAGTTGGTGGCGCTGCTGTGCAGTCTGTATTCTCACTGCACTCATGAGGGTTCACACTGCACAATGAGCAAAGGAGAACCTTTCATTTCTGATAAACAGGTACATTCAAATGTGATTTCCAATACATGACACTTGCAGGTAATTTTTTATTCAACCCATTTGTAATTAATCCCAAATGTCACAGAAAGACAAAATATTTCTATTATTTTATTTTATAGTAGCAACACATTTTTCAGTGCTGTACGGAGAAAGCCATCATTCACATCAGACCCTGTTCTCAATGGTGTTCAGAATTTTAATTTCCCACATACGCACTAGGGCCAATTTCATAAGAACACCTGTCAGCAGAATCAACCCTGTAGCTGCCAGCAAGCATACCTGGTAGAGTTGATCCTGCTGAAAAAAGAGATACCTCATTTGTTTACATTGTTTTGATTTCGGAAAAAATTACTTTTTACTAATCTGTAAATTAGGTCTTTGGTGCACCGAAGGGGGGTGTCCAAATCCCTTCAACCACCATAGCCCTGCTGCTCTGAACATTGATTGACAGGGCTACGCATGTCACCTGGCCCTGTAATATCACGTCTGCATCAAATGAAGCCAAGCGTCTGCTCTTTTGGGTGAAGGATAACATGATCAGCCACGTGCAGTAGTAATCTGTGCTGCTGGGGGTGCAGGAGCAGCCCTCCATGTAATCACATCCCTTATGGCGGCCTATGGTCTAAACAGCATATAAATAGCATCCAATCTGAACAAGCATAGCCACACAGTAAAGTATAGCGAGCAACAGGGCAAGAAGTGGATATACCATTTGTATAAGGCCGTACAGGCCAAATATACCATTTGTATATACCAGGGATGGGCAAACTGCGGCTCTCCAGCTATTGCAAAACTACAACTCCCAGCATGCAAAGACTGCTTACAGCTATCAGCCTACAGCAGGGCATGGTGGGAATTGTAGTTTCACAACAGCTGGAGAGCCGCAGTTTGCCAATCCCTGGTATATACCATTTGCATAAGGCCGTACAGGCAAGAACCCACTGCTATCTTTGAAAAAACTATGCAGTGGGTTAATGCAATTTTACTGTGAATTTTATATCTCCAAAGGTTGTGTATGAGAGTAGGGAGTTAACTGGCTCAGTTGTTATTTGCCAGGTTGTGGTTGCCAGGTGTGGGCTGGGTCCCACCCAGTCCCATAGTGTGAAACAGTTGTGTGAGGCTGTGAGTGAGAGAGCAGCTAAAGTGAGAAAGCTAAACAGGGAAACTATTGCCCTCTGACTCAAAAGTGGCTAGCAAAGTGAACCATCCCCTGAGAGGGAGAACTGCTGGATACAACAGAACGTTTAGTGGCCACTGGCCATTACAAAGGGTTCTGGAAAATTCAAGCCAGTGAAAAGTAACACATACAGCATATGCCTGTTGTGGACTTCACTGCATTGTGGTTGTGGAGAGAAGTTGCAGACACCCTACCATATTCTGGAGACAGACTGGCCATCTACAGTAAAATAAACCTTGTGGTAGGGTACTTGTAGTCGTGTATTTTGACAGAAGCAAAGAAAACATTGAGAGACAGAATTTGCACCTGAATTACTGACATAGAGATAGGGCGAAGTCGCACCCCTTCGGATGGATTGGAGAAACACTACTTTTTCATCTGTAAAGAGACTCAGAGGGTACTATTAAGCTACTATCCACCATCTATACTCAGCCATGGGGACATGCTGACTTATGTGATATCCAAGAACTGTGCCTACTTGCAAGAGTGTGTGTATGTCCATTGCCTTGGATCCCATCACCCATGCAACACCAAGGGCACCCTGAACCACCACCAGGCAGCAGCCCCAATATCAGTGGGTGCTACGAGATTACAAGAGTGTGCCCTCCCAGCATGGCCTCTGGCAGTGGCAGAGTGAGGACCGCCACCGAGAGTAACTACTACCCTCATCATTGCTACCACCATTACTGTCCATCCCGGGCCTGCTGCAATTATACTTCCGTCTTTAGGTCACATGTAACTGGTTATGCAGCATCCATCTCCTATAATTAATGATAGATTTACACACTTCTGGAGAACCATGAGTGAGATGGTCTACAGCCAGCACCCTGCCGTTATCATATTAGCGGCTAGAAAACAAGAGCACCTTATTCTGCCCTTGCACAGACACCAAGTAAAGTAAAAGTTCCCCAAGGGGACAAATCACTAAATATATTTAAACAAGTGCTGAAAAACTGTTGCTATTCAATATAGAAGTGTCTAATGAAAAAGCTAATTTTTCACATGGGCACCTATGGGTAACAGATGCAACTTAGTGGAGGTTTCCCAGTGCATATGGTAAAAGGAAACTGCAGGTGCAGTGTGAAGATACCTTTACAGCTGTAAAATCTTATACAACTGTAGCTTATAAATGTATTTAGTTACATAGAAAATATAAAAATACACATATACATATAACAAATATATATTTTTACTGTATTGGTCCCTGCCCAGCTGAGAGGAAAGCAAGAAATAACGGAAAAAAACAACAGGAAGGAACTGACACAGCACACAGCTATCCTGGAAAATCATAGACAGCATTGTGAGCAGGAGAAGAAATAACTATTCACTAAGCATATTTCCTGAGTCCCAGCAAATCTATCAACTGTTTAATGCTGAGCAGCAATAGCCAAAATGTAGAAAATATAACCACGCATGGTACATAAATCTGTAAGGGAAGTGGAAATACCACCAATATGTAAGGGTATGTTCACGGAAAAATGTGAAGCGTATTTCAATGCTTAAAACGCTCCTATTATGTACAATTCTAAGACCTTTGAAAACAGCTTCCCATTGTTCTCAATGGGAGATACACGCCATAGGTCACATGTACTGTACAACTGCACCATGCCTCCGGGGCATGCGTGAGTGGATGGGCGCAGTAGTTGTAGTACTCACGGTTCTGACGCTCCCTGAGCCCATGCAGTGAAGTGGAAGGGCCCTCCTTACTTACCTTCGGGGCACTCTCGGTTCTGGGGTTTAGGTGCCCTTGGTGTCAGCTATTTTAAGGTGCAACACAGGATCCCTTTTGTCATGACACCAACAGTTTGAAGTGTAGTAGTGAAGGCGGTGATGAGGGGCAGTACAGCAGAACAGTTCTTTACTGAAGAATTCAAATGCAAACTGTTCAGGGCAGTTCTTTAGCATGCAATGGACCGGCAGATGTTCACTAATGCACTTTTCACAGATGTTACAGGTTTCACTGCTGCACAGGTGGTTGCTAGGCCAGTGTCTCATAAAAGTAGTCTTTCTTACTGTGCACTTGTAAACATAAGCATCCTGCCATGTGGTGTAACACTTTAGGCAATGGGATGCAATCAGCAAGGCACCTCCCCCTAATGGCAGTCAGAAACTCGGCTCCCTTTTTTTTGACAGTTTGCTGTAAATGTCCACAGAATCCACCTTGGGATGTGAGGATTCTTACACAGGTGATCAATCTGCTTAAAAACATATTTAGGCACCAGAGGCAACTCCTGAACATGTGCTATAGAGCCAATAATTCCGTTTAGACGGGTTATCTCTACTGGGCTTTCTCTACACCTCTTTCTGTAGATTTGGACTGCTTTTGTAGTTGTCATGGCCTCTCCCTGGCTGGTACCTTCATCCAGGGAATGGCTGAAGTGCCAGATATACATTTTTGCATCTTTACTGTTTGCTGGTTAGAGTCAGACTCACTGACTAGACTAGAATTTTCTAACTCCTTCTCTCTACATAGAGAGGGTAACACCTATCCCATATAGTGGTGGCTGTGGATATGGCCTATTAACTCATTGCATACAGAAATACAGTAAATATATATATCACACAGGAAAAATACATTTTAACACTTCCCTTGCATTTTATAATGCACTGCGACTCTGGAGTGGAACACTGCATTCACCCCTTCTTAACCCCTTAAAGACGCATGACGTACCAGTACGTCATGAGTATTTCCGATCACTGCTGGTATCTTTCAGCAGGTACCTTGTTACAATGCCCAGGGGGGTCCTGTGACCCCCCCGTATCGGCGATCGCTGCAAACCGCAGGTCAATTCAGACCTGCGGTTTGCAGCGTGTACTGCAGTCTCTGATCACAGACCGCGGGGATCAGAGACTTATAACGTGCCTAAACTGTTAAATTTTAACAGGTTGCGGGCGGCGCAATTGCGATCCCGCCTGCAGCACCGCCTCCTCTGTAATAATCGTTGGTGACATAGTGGTTTTAGCAGAGTGTCAGCACATTGCTGACACTCTGCTAAAACTGCTGACATCTCTGCTGCAGATGTCAGCAGTTTAACCCCTGTCATGCCGCGGTCCATACAGACCACAGTATGGAAGGGGTTAACAGGGAGGGAGCTCCCTCCCTCTCCCATCGGGGGCTGCTGTGCTATATAGTGTACTGTACTGTATTATACTGACATCAGACCCACTGGATCTTCAAGAACCAAGTAGGTCTGGGTAAAAAAAAAATGTAAAAAAGTGAAAAAAAGGAAAAATTAAAAAAACATATCACTGGATAAAAATTAAAAAAACAAAATACACTACACATATTATGTATCGCCGCGTCCGTAAAAACCTGCTCTATAAAAATATCACATGACCTAACCCCTCAGGTGAATACTATAAAAACAAAACAAAAAAATGGTGTAAAAAAAGCTATTTTTTGTCACCTTATATCACAAAAAGTGTAATACCAAGCAATCAAAATGGCGTATGCCTCTCAAAATAGTACCAATCCAACCGCCATCTCATACCGCAAAAAATGAGTCCCTACATAGGACAATCACCACAAAAAATACAAAAATATGGCTCTCGGACTATGGAGAATTTTTGTTTTTCTAAATGCTGTTATTGTGTTAAAGTAAAATAAATAAAAAAACAGTATACATATTATGTATCGCCGCTTCCGTAAAAACCTGCTCTATAAAAATATCTTATGATATAACCCCTCAGGTAAATAGCGTAAAAAAATAAAATAAAAACAATGTAGAAAAAAAACATTTTTGTCACCTCACATTACAAAAACTGTAATAGCAAGCGATCAAAAAGTTATATGCACTAAAAAATAGTGCCCATAAAACCGTCATCTCATCCCGCAAAAATGATATCCCACATAGGACAATCACCCAAAAAACGAAAAAAATATGGCTCTCAGACTATGGAGACATTAAAACATGATTTTTTTTTTGTTTCAAAAATGATATTATTGTATGAAACTTTAATAAATAAAAAAAAGTATACATATTAGGTATCTCTGCGTCCGTCACAACCTGCTCTATAAAACTAACACATGATCTAACCCCTCAGGTGAACACAGCAAAAAGATTATATGAATACCGTATCAAAAGTCATTTTTGTCACCTTACATCACAAAAAGTGTAATAACAAGCGAAAAAAATGTCATATGCACCCCAAGATAGTGCCAATCAAACCGTCATCTCATCCCGCAAAAAATGAGCCCCTACATAAGACAGTTGCCCAAAAAAATAAGAATAAATATGGCTTTCAGAATGTGGAAACACTAAAAAAAATGATTTCTTATGTATAACGGAAACAAGTCACTTTTATGGAGTTTCTACTCTAGGGGTGCATCGGGGGCTTCAAATGGTACATGGTGTCAAAAATCCAGTCCAGCAAAATCCGCCTTCCAAAAACCATATGGCGTTCCCTTCATTCTGTGCCCTGCCGTTTGGCATACAGCAGTTTACGACCACATATGGGGTGTTTCTGCAAACTACAGAATCAGGGCAATAAATTTTGAGTTCTGTTTGGCTGTTAACCCTTGCATTGTTACTGGAAAAAATGGATTAAAATGGAAAATTTTCCAAAAAATCTAACTTCTGAAATGTTATCTCCATTTGCCATTAACTCTTGTGGAAAACCTAAAGGGTTAACGATATTTGTAAAATCAGTTTTGAATACCTTGAGGGGTGTAGTTTCTAGAATGGAGTCATTTTTGGGTGGTTTCTATTATGTAAGCCTCACAAAGTGACTTCAGACTTGAACTGGTCCCTAAAAAGTGGGTTTTTGAAAATGTCTGAAAAATTTCAAGATTTGCTTCTAAACTTCTAAGCCTCGTAACGTCCCCAAAAATTGAAATGGCATTCCCAAAATGATCGATACATGAAGTAGACATATGGGGAATGTAAATCAATAACTTTTTTTGGCGGTATTACTGTGTATTATAGAAGTAGAGAAATTGAAACTTGGAAAATTGAAAATTTTTCCAAATTGTTGGTGAATTTGGTATTTTTTTTATAAATAAAAATTAAATTTCTTCGACTCCATTTTACCACTGTCATGAAGTACAATATGTGACGAAAAAACAATCTCAGAATGGCCTGCATAAGTAAAAGCGTTTAAAAGTTATCACCACATAAAGTGACAATAAGGTGAAATGGGGCTGAGTCCTTAAGGGGTTAAAGATAAGCTGTCCTTGGTGCCTCTGGGTCTGCAGTTACCTAAGGACAAAATGTTAAATGTTCACATACAATGCATCACATCACTGTTACCTGTTTCTTCTTTGTCAACCAACAGCCATAACAAATTGCAGCGCCATAATAACATAGGACACATATTGCAGCTGGAGAACAGGAACTAAAGCTGTTAAAGGTAGTAGGTGACATAGGGGATGTCCTGTAAAGTCCTGAATCTAAAGGGTTACAGTCCTTGGAGAAAAGTCCATTCTTGGTTGCAGAGCTTGAGGATTTGTAGTCCGCTATAGAAGACTTTAATATGAAAAGTTTATTTCTGGGTACTCAACTTTAGATTAACATTCAAACATTATATGGGAAAGGAACAAGGAGGTCTTTAAAGTTTGCAAAGTTCTCCTCTGGGCAGGGGCGTACATAGAAATCATGGGGCCCCATAGCAAAACTCAGAATTCCCCCCCCTCCCCCAATAAAAAGTAAAAATAAAAATGAATAAAGCTGATTAGTGAGGGTGCGGGGTGTTGCAGTGATATTGATGAAGAAAATTGGAATAAAGGCTCATGCACACGTCCGTATGTATTTTTTGGTCTGTAAAATCAAATCTGCAAAAAATACGGATGACGTCTGTGTAACATTTGTGTTTTTTGGGGGGAACCATTGTAACAGTGCCTATTCTTGTCCACAGAACAGTGCAGGACTATGGAACAGACATCAGACATACGGATGCAGAGAGCACACGGTGTGCAGTCTGCATTTTTTGCAGACCCAATGAAATGAATGGGTCAGCATTCTATCCCCCCCAAAAAAAGGAACGGACACGGAAACAAAATACATTTGTGTGCATGAGCCCTGATTGAGAAAAATCTATTTTGTGGATATTTTTGCTTTTTTTTTAAACATTTTTAAAAAGGTTACGTGTATTATACTGTATATTATGTTTTCAATTTTCAAACAGAGCATTAGTGTTAAAATGGTGTAATTGGAACTAGCTCCAGTCCTGACAGTTGAGGCAGGGGCTTAACTATAGGGGAATCAGGGGAAGCGGCTGCTTTGAGGCCCTGACCCAGAAGGGGCCCATCCAAGAGGAGGAGAAGTACTAAAAGATTTTGTCAGGGCCCCTCAACATTATTACACAATGAAATGATATACAGTGGCAGTATAGACAGTGTAGAAACGGATGGAACAGCTGCTGGGCCTGGTCTGAGAGAGCGATCTCTACTAGCCACAGGAAAGGGGGCAGCATGAAAGGAAGGGGTTGTCAAAAAATTACTGTGGGAGGGGGCCCCATTCAAAAATTTGCTGTGGGGCCCAGTCATTTCTAGTTACGCCACTGAATTGAGGCAGTGTGTTATACCAACCGCCCATGGCGCAGGTTCAATTTTTGAGCCTTCGCCATCACAATGCTGTACATGTACATAGCAGAGCAGGATGGAAAAAAAATCATTTCTAATAGGGCAATGAGAGGCAGGAAATGGATCGTCCCTCAGAATTTGACGCATACATGGGTGGGTTGTATATCTATGGGGGTGATGGGTCTATGAGGGAAGGGTTGTATGTCTGTGGCAGAGATGCTGTGTGTCTTGCACTTAGGGCTCGTGCACACGACCGTTGTTGTTTTGCGGTCAGTTTTTCACAAATCTGCATATGGGTCGCACAAAAAACGGAACGGAAGCGGAAAGAAAATACGGTAGTGTGCATGAGCCCTTACAATAAGCTATTACTACTAGTGCAAGCCACACAGACCTTCCCATATTCCTCCCTCCACATTGCAGCGCAGTCACTCACACAGATGCCGACTTCTGCACTTTGTCTGCTGTTTGAATCTGTCCATGCTCTCCAGTCTCTCCTGCGGGTCACTAGGATTTAGGACCTCAGTCACAGGCTGCACGGAAGATGGATGAGGGCTCTCACATTGCTCTCTATCTAAAGGCGCTGGACTGTACCACCTCACGCTGGCAGAGGAGAAAGCAGAGGTCAGGTGTCAGCGGGCCGATAAGCGGCGCAGGCAGCACAGCATCTCCCTGATTATTGGCTAGCTGTACTTGACTTGTTCTGACAGACAAGGGGGCAGGGGCCAATGCCAGTCATCCGCAGAGGCATGGAGGAGGGAAGGAATCAGGAGGAGGACACAGGACTGGGGCCGGTATTTATCTCTCTACGGTTACTGGTATGCAGTGCATATTCAGGTCGGAAAGGGGGCGGAGCCATGCAGCCTGGCCGGCCCCCTAACCTAATGGGCCCCATAGCCAGTGCGTGGTCTGCCTATATTAACGGTACGCCACTGCCTCTGGGTACATAGTGTACATGAACATTGCAGCTCAGGTTTGGGGTTTAGGCCACAGGTGTCTCGTTTGAGGGCCGGATAGGATGCGGGTGTGTTGCGGGAAAGTGCGGGATCTTTCCACGCGAGTGCAATGCGTTTTAATGCGTTTTGCATGCGCGTGAGAAAAATCTGAATGTTTTGTACCCAGACCCGAACCCAGACTTCTTCACAGAAGTTCGGGTTTGGGTTCGGTATTCTGTAGATTTTATTATTTTCCCTTTATGGTTATAAGGAAAAATAATAGCATTCTTAATAGAGAATGCTTACTAAAATGTGGATTGAGGGGTTAAAAAATAAAAAAAAATAACTCATCCACTTGATCGCTCAGCCGGGTATCGTCTTCTTTCTTCTTCTTTGAGGACCTGCAAAAGGACCTTTGATGACGTAATCGCGTGGTGAGTGCGGTGACATCAGCGCAGGTCCTGCCGAATGGGGAGATGTGTAGGGGAGATGTGAAATATAGATATCAGATGAACAATCAGGCCAACAGCAATTTAACCCTTTCAAGGGCCTTAAACCTGAGAAGGGGTAGACAGTGTTACTGGCACAACTTGGATTATAAACAAGTGAAAACTGAAAAGTCAAGTAAAGGGGCAGAAAGGAGGCTCTGCAGCGGCCTAAAATAACTACCACTGTCTATAAGGTTTGAGTCTTTCTCCCACTAGGTTGTGGCCTACAGGCCTACTTACTGCTAGCCAATAAAACACCCAGGCAGAAGCAATGTCTGATTTTTCGGCCTTGACCAAACTGAGCATTTACGTGTATAGGGGAGTTGTGAAATATAGATATCAGATGAACAATCGTTCGGCCAACAGCTATTTAACCCTTTCAGAATATAGCCTTCTTTATTTTTTCATTTTGGTTTCTCCTTCCCTGCCTTCCCAGAGGCGTAATTGTATTTTGTTTTCTGTTCACATAGCTGTATAAAGGCTTGCAGGACAAGTTGTATTTTTTAATGGCACTGTTTATTTTACTATAGCTTGTATTGGAAAACAGGGAAAAAACTTTGTGCTGTAAAACTAGGGAAAAAAATGGCAATTCTAACTGGTGGTAGGTAAAGGATAGAATTGAGCATGTGCGACCACCTCAGCGATGTTACTGAGGTGGACAGAGAGATAAGGAAAGGAACAAACAGCAGGTGGCGCTATAAAGATGGATTCTTCATTACATGCTATTAAAAAACTATTCAGATCCATGTGCTGCTTTGAAAAATGCTTAATATTTTTCATGGGACAACCCCTTTAAGTGACATAACTACCATATTTCAGAGGTCAGGCATATGCTGCTTAGTTTTTCTTAGTGCTCTTCTTTCATTATGCATGTGTTACTTGACTCAAATGGCACAAATTGATGATCCACTGCTACCTTGTTAATGAACACCATTCTTATAAAGCATCGCGCCATTTGCAATTTGACAATGACTATGGATGCTTGACATCTGAAACACATCCGTTACATTTTTTTTAACTTTCTCTTAGTTTGGGTTCCCCTATGTGTGTACAGTTGTGTTCAAAATTATCTAACCCCCACTGACATTGAGTGTTTTGGCCAGTTTGACATTGATTTTGATCATTTCAGTCATCTTGTTTACAATTAAATCAAAGAGGCCCTTGTAAGTCAGACAAATATAACATAACATTTATAATGAAATAACCACAAATGTCTTTTCTGTGCTCACATCATTATCAGTTTTATTCAACCCCCAAGTGACATTCAATCTTAGTACTTAGTACAACATCCTTTTCCAGTTATAACAGCTTTTAATACGTGAAGCATAGCTTGACACAAGTGTCTTGCAGCGATCTACGGGTATCTTCGCCAATTCTTCATGGGCAAAAGCCTCCAGTTCAGTCACATTCTTAGGCTTGCGCGCTGCAACTGCTTTCTTTAAGTCCCACCAGAGGTTCTCAATCGGATTTAAGTCTGGTAACTGCGATGGCCACTTCAAAATGTTCCAGCCTTTAATCTTCAACCATGCTCTAGTGGACTTGGAGGTATGCTTGGGATCATTGTCCTGTTGAAAGGTCCAACGTCTCCCAAGCCTCAGGTTTGTGACGGACTGCATCACATTTTCATCCAATATCTCCTGGTACTGAAGAGAATTCATGGTACCTTGCACACGCTGAAGCTTCCCTGTACCTGTAGAAGCAAAACAGCCCCAAAGCATGATTGACACCCCTCCAAGCTTCACAGTAGGCAAGGTGTTCTTTTCTTCATAGGCCTTGTTCTTCCTCCTCCAAACATAGCGTTGATCCATGGGCCCAAACAGTTCTAATTTTGTTTCATCAGTCCACAGAACACTATCCCAAAACTTTTGTGGTTTGTCCACATGACTTTTGGCATACTGCAGTCGACTCTTCTTATTCTTTGGAGACAGCAAGGGGTGCGCCTGGGAGTTCTGGCATGGAGGCCTTCATTACACAGTGTGCGCCTTATTGTCTGAGCTGAAACTTCAGTACCCGCATCTGACAAATCTTTTTTCAGTTCCTCAGCAGTCACACGGGGACTTTTCTCCACTTTGCGCTTCAGGTAGTGCACAGCAGTCGAAGTCAGCATCTTCTTTCTGCCACGACCAGGTAGCGTTTCAACAGTGCCCTTTGCCTTGAATTTGCGAATGATGCTTCCTATGGTGACTCTTGGTATGTTTAACATCTTTGCAATCTTCTTATAGCCATTGCCCTTCCTGTGAAGAGAAATCACCTCTCCTCTTGTCTTCCTGGACCATTCTCTTGACTTCACCATGTTTATAAACACACCAGTAAATGTCTAGAAGGAGCCGAGTATCACAGTCATTTTAAATCTGCCTAATTGGTGCTTATTATGCCTGATTGCTGCTCCTTGACATCCAATAGGTGTTTTCAATACCTGATCGAAAACACTTGAATGAACCTCTGTTCTTAAGAGTGGTCGTCTTTAAGGGGTTGAATAATTGTGTCAATGAAGAAATCACAAAAAAAACATTTAATACTGTATTACAAAAACAATTGATGTCATTTTAGTTGCATTTGGTTCTTTAAAAAGTCCTTGTAAGATTTAATTCTAAACACAATTACAAATGTAGACTAAATTCCCTAAAACCTTTACAGCACTGGGGGTTGAATCATTTTGAACACAACTGTATGTTTATATATATATAATTTTCCACTAATTTTTTGCACCCCACTTTTAATCGCATATGCTATATAGAAACATAAAGAATATGATACCAGAACAGAAATTGTAGGTCTATCTTTTTTCACATTGAACCGATACTGAAAAGTTTGTGTTAGGGATGGATATTAGAAATCCTTACAAAGCCATAAGAGAACTCAGTTATGACAGAGCATTTATCATAGCCAGTATAATGCATGTAATGTACATTGTGGGGAAAGAAGAGGGAAGTGGTTTTAGAGGATAATTGGGGTCTCCTACTGACTGAGACTGTTACGGGATTGTAAAAGCCTTTTTAACGTAAATGGTATTCGTATGCCTGCAGCTAATTTATACCGACCAACTCTATCCCACAAAACCCAAGATAGAGGATTTAGTCCATAGTCTAAGAGTTATGTGTCGAGACATGCAAATAATTTACCCGTGGGATCAAGTCTGAAAACAGAGAGGATGTATTAGAGAAAAGATACCAAATAAGCACAGCTATAAATTCAGTACTCACTCTGCTACAGTGGTGTAAAAATAATGGTGCAGATTTATCAGTGGACGTACGCCAAGATGCACATTAGAAAGGAGGCAGAAAACAAGATCGGGGCTGTTTTAAAGGGGTTGTCTCCCTTCACTAAATGGCATTTATCATGTAGAGAACGGTAATACAAGGCACTTACTAATGTATTATTATTATCCATATTGTGTCCTTTGCTGGCTGGATTCATTTTTCCATCACGTTATACACTTCGCGTTTCCATCAGCGGTGGCTGTTCTTGCGTATAGGAAAAAGCAGTAGCCTATGAGCGCTTCCATGGTCCCTGCCACCAGAGAGGCTGATGCTTTTGCCTATAGTGTGTAAGCACGACCACTACTGATGGATTGCAGGGTGGTATAATGTGTATAATGTGATGGAAAAATGAATCCAGCCAGCAAAGGAGGCAATAGGGACAATCACAATACATTAGTAAGTGCCTTGTATTAACTTTCTCTACAAGATAAATGCAACTTACTGCAGTGAGACAACCCCTTTAAGTATGCGCCCTGACGATCCACTCGGAGGATATGCCGCCATTAATATTTCCAATTTGTTTTGTGCTGTTAAAATTGAGACCCGACTAAATACGTATAGAGGGGGTCATTAAGAAACAGATATAAGCCCCTTTTGTGGCGTATGTCTGGCGCAGATTCTGTGGCATGCATGGCATGGGCTTGGAAGGGGGCGGGATGGGAAGCCCGTCTCATTCATCATTTTCTAGAAAATGGTCTGAAGGTAAGACAGCAAAGAAGCTGTCTTCCATTTAGAATCGGCAGTGGATGCGCCAAAGTTATGGAGAGGCCGGTGCCACTACATAACTTTGCGTATCCATCGCCAGCTCAGGGGCTTATTCCGATAATTTACTTGCGAGCATTTCGTTCATCGGGTGATTGGCTGCACCTATAGACAGGCAGATTGTCGTGAATAAGCGTTCGCAGGAATGTTTATCCGCGATAATATCTGGAAGTGTAAATACACCATTAGACCCTATTCTCTTTAATCTCTTTATCAAAGATCTTGTGGACGGGATAGAGAGTAAAGTGTTTTTGCTGATGATACAAAACTGTGTAGGATACTTAAAACCCAGCTTGATTGTCAAATAATACAGAAAAACCTAGATAAGCCGGTGGCATGGGCCAGAACGCGGCAGGTAAAGTTTAGAGGGGTTGTCCAAGTTATATTTATTGATGACCTATCCTCAGGATAGGTCTCATCAATATCAGATCAGCTGATTGAAGAGAAGGCGTGCGCCGTGCCAGCGCTGCCTCCCCTTCATTGTTTCCCTGCTCGCCGTTGCATCTGTAGCGGTGAGCAGGTGTGATTACACCCAAGCCATCCCATTCATTTCAATGGGATGGATCGCTCCTATACAAGTGGATACTACAGAGCCGTCCCATTGAAATGAATGGAATGGCTTGGGTGTAATTACACCTGCTCACTGCTGCAGATGCAACGGCGAGCAGGTAAACAATGAAGGGGAGGCAGCGCTGGCACGGCGCGCGCCTTCTCTTCAAACAGCTGATAGGCTGGGGTGCCGGGTGTCAGACCCCCGCCGATCTGATATTGATAGCGAAAAGACAGTCAGCACTCAACCTCAAATGGAGCCCGCACTGGAGGATGAAATGCACAGCGTAATAACAGGAACCCAGCGAGTCCACGTTCTTCAATGCTTATATCCTTTATTTCATATCCAACAAAGTATCACAAATTAGCAACAATGGACGCGTTTCGGCCCATCCAGCCTTCATCAGCATAGTTATACAAAGTGGTTACAAGGTTTTAATAGTAGCGGTTTAATTGCGTATAATGACGTCATTAACCCTCTCCATACCCCATAAACACAAAATCTTAAATACAACAATATAACAAAGTAAATTAAAATTATAGTATCGCAGCTTGCAGCATGTCATCTTTGATTCATAGTCTAAGGAAAGAAGAGAAAATATTAAAATAGATGTAATTCTGGTGATTCATAAATGCATAATCTCGTATTCCCTATTTAATCCTTTGGGATGTAATGTCCCCAGAGTATGGATCCAATAGGCCTCTCTACGTAAAGTTGTGACTTAATATCCCTCCTCTTCTGTGTCGCTTCACCTGCTCCAGTACTTGGAACCTCAGCTGAGAAATCCTATGGTGCCATTTATGAAAATGAATAATAGCTGATTCCCAGTACGAATATCCGATTTATCTTTACATATTCGGTCTCTCCTATGTAAGCCAGGCCACACGGACACTTTATCAGATAAATCACATTTGGAGAATTACAAGTGAAAAAGCCTTTGATTTTAAATGCTTTTCCAGTGTGAGGATGAAAGAAGAGGTCCCCTTTAATAACATGAGAGCGCTGAACACAGTGCAGGCAGGGGTAAGTGCCATTTTTCGTGTGACCAGTAGTTCTTTGGATTGACTCTCCTCTCATGGCGCCAATATCAGCATGGACTAGTTGATCCCGAAAAATGGCACCCCGCTTATTGCAAATTAGTGGTGCATTCCTAAATTCAAAAACATCAGGATAAGCTCTGCTTCGTTGCGGCCAAAGTTTGCGTATGATGTTATCAAATCGGTTGTTAAACGGCTAGAATTTATGTATAAAGAAGACACGTGCCTCCTTGGTTTTACATATTTTCTGTATTGGGGCTTCATTCAGTACCTGTGGAGGGTAACCTCTGGCTTTAAACCTCTGCAACATCTCACCTTCCCTCTGTTGTTGCAATTGGGGGTTAGATACAATTCCTCTTACCCTCTGTATCTGAGCCTTTGGAATGGCCCTCTTTAGAGAAGGAGGGTGTGAACTAGTATGGTGTAAAACACTATTCTTATCGGTCTCTGTCCTATAAAGGTCAGTATGCAGGTAACCCTCCTCATCCTGTTACCAACGTATCTAGGAAATTGACCTTGATCTGATCATATGAAACAGTAAATTTCAACTCCTCAAACACCCCATTCAGTCGTTTAACGAAGGACGTAAGGGGCTCGACACGCAAAACACGTCATCGACGTATCTTTTCCATACTATGACATACTTTATATAGTCAGGATCTTTGTATACGTAATTCTCTTCAAATAGTGACATGTAAGCGTTTGCGTAGGGCGGGGCCACGTTCGAGCCCATTGCGGTCCCCCGGAGGTTAAAAAGTGTCTCCAAACATAAAGTACTGTAGTTCTCAAACAGAACAAGGTGTAATAGTTCTATAAAAAATTCTTTCTGGCGCTCAGTATATTTGCTTGACTGCAATAGATGGGAAACAGCCTCCACACCCCCTGTATGACTAATGGAGGTATAGAGGCTGACCACATCTATAGTGACAAGAAAGCTATCTCTCGGGATGGTCTTTAGCTCTTTAATCACATTGGAAAATTCGGACGTGTCTAAAAGGAAGGATGCTGTTTTTTTCACCAAAGGTGTTAAAACCTTCTCAAGGACGATAGCTAGTGGCGACAGGACTATAGGTCGTCCTGGAGGATTAATCAAAGTCTTGGGCACCTTTGGGAGAATATAAAAGACTGGAGTTGTTGGTGACTGAGTAATCAAAAACTCATGCAATTTTTTGTCTATTATTGATCTGATATTGATGACCTATCCTGAGGATAGGTCATCAATAGATATAACTTGGACAACCCCTTTAATGTTAATAAATGTAAAGTAATGCATCCGGGCCACATCAATCGGATGGCTGTGTACACATTACATAGAGAAAAACTAGGGACAACAGAACAAGAAAATGCCTTGGGTATTCTGGTTACATGCACGCTAAACTGCAGGACTCAATGTCAGGCAGCAGCTGCAAAAGCCAATAAGATTTTAGAGTGTATAAAAAGAGAGAAAAAAACTCAAGATCCCAATGTAATATTAACCCTTTATAAATCCCTCATAAGGCCACATATTGGATATGGCATTGGGTTTTGGGCTTCATATACTATAAAGCATATCAGAGAGCTAGAAGGGCTTCAGAGTCGGGTGATCAGATTATGATAAGAGGCTTAAAAACTTGGGCTTGTTCATCTTGTAAGAAAGACACCTTAGAGGTGATCTCCTTTCCATGAATAGATATGTGTTTTCAGTACAAAAACGGGCACGGGATTTAATAATTCCCAGGACTTTACAAAGGACCTGGGGACATTCTTCGCATGTGAAGTAAATTGAGACATCAATCGAGGAAAGGATTCTTTACAGTCAGAGTTGTCAAACTGTGGAATGCCCTTCCCCACAGGTAGTAATGACTATTTCAGGATTTAAGAAAGGGCTGGATTCTTAGCTAATAAAAAATAGCATTGCGGGCTATAACTAACAATTGGTGTTGTACGATTGGCCTAGAAATGGTTGAACTTGATGGACCTATGTCTTTTTTAACCTGTGTAACTATGTAACTATGCTGATCGCTATAAAGCTCGCTATAAATAAGTAGGAAATTGCTCCTTGGGTTGTGGCGGTTTACTTCCTTTCTTATGCAAGCAACAAATGTGGTGACTCGGACTAAATGTGTATCACTGACAGCAAGAATGGCCATACACGACATACCTCTCAGCCAAGGCAGCTATCTATCCTGATCCCCACATGCATGCCCTGCTGTGCATGAATGTATTCTGATTGAGGAGAGTAGAGTAAGCTGCTATCAGACTCCTGTGGCAGGCGCTTATCTTCCTGAGTATAAAATGATCAAACATGTTGAAATACAACTGCCTGATCCTTTTCTGCTTTGAAGGGAGCCTGTCACCACTATATGACGTTATACGGCGCTTACATGGCTCTGTAGCACACCTATACAGGATTCTAATGGTACCTTTGTTATTTTCTTTTCACTTGCACAAGCAGGAAAAAGCTGTTTAATCCATATCCAAATGAGCACTCGCAAGTGCCCAGGGGCGGCGTTTCCTACTTGAAGCGATGCCGTGCCCACAAGAGGCATCACAGTGCGCATGCCCCGGGCTGGGGGAGCAGTGCACAGGTGCGGGATCTCAGCCGGACCTAGCGATGACCCAGTGACTAGTAAAGGAAGAGGCTGGGGAGGAGTAAAATAAAAAGAAGGCAGAGCAGCCTGGGCTCCTACACAGGGAATGCCGCCCCTGTGTACCATTACATTCATGTATAGGTGTGCTACAGAGCCATGTAAGCGGGTTATATGGTCATATAGTGGTGACAGGCTCCCTTTAACCTCTGGCCAACAGGGGAGAGTTGCTAGGTCCCCATAGATGGTCAGGCTACTTTCACATCTGTGTTTTCATATATTCGGCCCCCATTGACTTACAGTGGTTTTAGTGCCGATCCGTCTATTTCATATTGGAGATAATACAAACGGATACATTCTGAATGTGTGTTATAAAATTTTTGAAAACCAAATAAAAACTATTTGCAAAGGAAGCAGACAGTTGTATTATTGAGCAGATGCACTTTTGCTGATACCCTGCCGAATCCAGCAAAAATGCAGATGTGAAAGTAGCCTTAGCTGAAATTAGCAGGTTCAACCAATATACATGGTCAGGTAAGATTAATGGTATTATGCATTCCCGATGCAATAACAATTCTGGAGCATCTATTCTTATGGCTCTATGGTGTGCCTTTATTTCTACTAGAAGTTATGAATGAATTTCTAGCAGTCTGCAGTAAGGGTACAGAGGGGTGGTAACCAGCTAGGGGTGTGTACCTGCACAGTCTGAAAATGACAGCACTGATTGGATAGTCAGACTGACCAGGTTCACACCCAGCTGGTTACCACCCCTCTGTACCCTTACTGCAGACTGCTAGCAATTCATTAACAACTTCTAGTAGAAATAATAAAGGAATGGCATAACATAGGCCCCTTTCACAAGAGCGAGTATTCCGCGGGTGCAATGCATGATGCGAACGCATTGTGCCCCCACGGAATCCGGGCCCATTCATTTCAATGGGTCTGTGTACATGAGTGGTGATTTTTTCGCATTACTTTTGCGATGTGTGAAAATCGCAGCATGTTCTATATTCTGCGATTTTCACTCACAAGTGAATGGGGCTGTGTGAAAATCGCATCCGCAAGCAAGTGCGGATGAAATGCGATTTTCACGGATGGTTACTAAGAGATGTTGTTTGTAAACATTCAGTTTTTTATCACGCGCGTGCAAAACGCAGTAAATCTCATTGCACCTGCGCGATAAAAACTGAACAACTGAACACGATCGCAGACAAAACTGAATGGACTTGCTTGCGAAATCGCTCAGTTTTCACTGAACGCATCCGCAACACATCCGGACCTAATCCGGACACGCTCATCTGCAAGGGACCATAGACATAAGAATAGATGCTCCAGAATTATTATTACATAGGGAATGCATGAAGCTATTCAAACAGGCGTGTCAGGGGTGGTGACAGGTCATCTTTAAACATAGGTCTCCTTTTCACTTGTTTGGTACAACAAACCCTGGTGCTGGCCGGGGCCACGAGACAGGAATCTGAGATCCTCATATAGTTTCTGAGCTGCTAATATGGGCTGCCACCCTTCAACTAGTGATCAATTAAGAGGATCACTGTGAGGAGAAACCTGCTAGTCAGATATACAGCCAGCCAGTCACTGCAAGCAGCTGACAATGTTCTTTTCAAATGTCCTTTTCAGTCTGATGCAAGGCACAGTATTCACCCCATCCCCAAATTGTGAATCCGGCAGATATGTAGTGACAGCCCTGAGCTGCCTACAAACACAGAAATACAACAGCACTCTGCAACCAGCACTCTGCAACCAGCACTCTGCCCTGCCTCTATGCTAGAAGCTATCAGAGGTCGTTAGTGTACATTTTGATCAAAAAGTAATAAGCCACTCGCCACGCCAAGGCCGCCTCTATGAGTGGTCCTAACGCCAAATCCTACCTGTTATGGGTCACAACAGCCACATAGAATCCAGGGAGTGTGGGCCCAGCATGCATGCTAGGATCAACCATGCTTATTAACCCTTTCTCGTGCCATAACAGCCTCCATTAGATCCAGGGATGCAGGTACCAACATGCATGCTGGGCCCACTATATACTCATCCTGGAGCCAGATGGTTACCAGCAGGTACTATGTATGCAAGTTCAGTTTTTATACTTACTCTGATTAAAACCAGCCCTGAGCTGCCATCATCTACAGATGCCAATAAAAAATGTAAGAGGTTGTCCCACGGAAAATATTCAACATTTTTTAAACAGCACCTGGATCTGAATACTTTTGCAATTGCATGTAATTAAAAGTTGATGACAGCCACTGGGTTAGTCAATAAATGTGTCTGTTTAGCGCCACCTGCTGTCTGTTCCTTTGCATATTTCTCTGTCCACCTCAGTAACATCGCTCAGGTGGTTGCAAACGTTCAGTTCCATTCTTCAGCTGCCACCAGCTATATCTACTGTTAGAAGCTGTGACAGTTAAAGGAAGGAGCCATAGCACAAATGACATGAGAAAGGACACGCCCCCTGAGCTTGAGATAAATAAGAGCAATGAATAGCGAGCTGTGGATCCATGTTAGGTACAGGGCTAGTTGTAGGTTTGTTGGAAAGAGATAGTTACGTACCAGGTGATGCCTGATTTTAATTTTTTACATCAGTCACAGCATAGCCTCTTTTAGAGTAGAAAACTGTAAGAGTTAATTCTACAGAGCTACTGTATATAACAATGTGCCAGTATATTATAAATGTTGATTTATCTCTTCAGGTACCTAGTACTTTACTATGTCTCTCATTTCATAAATTTTAAATTATAATGCATTCTAAAAGTGCTAACAATCAACTATGCCATACGTCTTCTGGCTTGCCAGCAACGGGAGGCTGTCAGCAGTCCCTACATACAGTCCATGTGGGAACGTCTCCATACACAGGGTGTAACATGCTGAGTCCTGAAAGTAAGGAAAGGAAAAAGACAATCACATTGTCACCTGTACATAGGGAGGATGTGGAGAGTATTACTGCCAGGGTGGGAGGGGGAGAATGCTGCTGGGGGCAGAGGTGGCAAGTGGGAGAATGCTGCTGGGGGGCAGAGGTGGCAAGTGGGAGAATGCTGCTGGGGGGCAGAGGTGGCAAGTGGGAGAATGCTTCTGGAGGGCAGAGGTGGCAGAGTGGAAGAATGCTGCTCGGGGCAGAGGTGGCAAGTGGGGGAATGCTGCTGGGGGCAGAGGTGGCAAGTGGGAGAATGCTGCTGCGGGGGCAGAGGTGGCAGAGTGGGAGGAGATGCTGCTGGGGGCAGAGGTGGCAAGTGGGAGAATGCTGCTGAGGGGCAGAGGTGGCAAGTGGGAGAATGCTTCTGGGGGGCAGAGGTGGCAAGTGGAAGAATGCTGCTCGGGGCAGAGGTGGCAAGTGGGGGAATGCTGCTGGGGAGCAGAGGTGGCAAGTGGGAGAATGCTGCTGGGGGCAGAGCTGGCAAGTGGGAGAATACTGCTGGGGGGCAGAGGTAGCAAGTGGGAGAATGCTGCTAGGGGGCAGAGGTGGCAAATGGGAGAATGCTTCTGGGGGGCAGAGGTGGCAAGTGGAAGAATGCTGATCAGGGCAGGGGTGGCAAGTGGGGGAATGCTGCTGGGGGGAAGAGGTGGCAAGTGGGAGAATGCTGCTGGGGGCAGAGCTGGCAAGTGGGAGAATGCTGCTGGGGGGCAGAGGTGGCAAGTTGAAGAATGCTGCTCGGGGCAGAGGTGGCAAGTGGAAGAATGCTGCTCGGGGCAGAGGTGGCAAGTGGGAGAATGCTGCTGGGGGCAGAGGTGGCAAGTGGGAGAATGCTGCTGGGGGGCAGAGCTGGCAAGTGGGAGAATGCTGCTGGGGGCAGAGGTGGCAAGTGGGAGAATGCTGCTGGGGGGCAGAGGTGGCAAGTGGGAGAATGCTGCTCGGGGCAGAGGTGGCAAGTGGGAGAATGCTGCTGGGGGCAGAGGTGGCAAGTGGGAGAATGCTGCTCGGGGCAGAGGTGGCAAGTGGGAGAATGCTGCTGGGGGGAGAGCTGGCAAGTGGGAGAATGCTGCTGGGGGCAGAGCTGGCAAGTGGCAGAATGCTGCTTGGGGGCAGAGGTGGCAAGTGGGAGAATGCTGCTGGGGGGCAGAGGTGGCAAGTGGGAGAATGCTGCTAGGAGCAGAGGTGGCAAGTGGGAGAATGCTGCTCGGGGCAGAGGTGGCAAGTGGGAGAATGCTGCTTGGGGCAGAGGTGGCAAGTGGGAAAATTGCTACTCGGGGCAGAGGTGGCAAGTGGGAGAATGCTGCTGGGGGGCAGAGGTGGCAAGTGGAAGAATGCTGATCAGGGCAGGGGTGGCAAGTGGGGGAATGCTGCTGGGGGGAAGAGGTGGCAGGTGGGAGAATGCTGCTGGGGGCAGAGCTGGCAAGTGGGAGAATGCTGCTGGGGGGCAGAGGTGGCAAGTTGAAGAATGCTGCTCGGGGCAGAGGTGGCAAGTGGAAGAATGCTGCTCGGGGCAGAGGTGGCAAGTGGGAGAATGCTGCTGGGGGCAGAGGTGGCAAGTGGGAGAATGCTGCTGGGGGGCAGAGCTGGCAAGTGGGAGAATGCTGCTGGGGGCAGAGGTGGCAAGTGGGAGAATGCTGCTGGGGGCAGAGGTGGCAAGTGGGAGAATGCTGCTCGGGGCAGAGGTGGCAAGTGGGAGAATGCTGCTGGGGGGCAGAGGTGGCAAGTGGGAGAATGCTGCTCGGGGCAGAGGTGGCAAGTGGGAGAATGCTGCTGGGGGAGAGCTGGCAAGTGGGAGAATGCTGCTGGGGGCAGAGCTGGCAAGTGGCAGAATGCTGCTTGGGGGCAGAGGTGGCAAGTGGGAGAATGCTGCTGGGGGGCAGAGGTGGCAAGTGGGAGAATGCTGCTAGGAGCAGAGGTGGCAAGTGGGAGAATGCTGCTCGGGGCAGAGGTGGCAAGTGGGAGAATGCTGCTCGGGGCAGAGGTGGCAAGTGGGAGAATTGCTACTCGGGGCAGAGGTGGCAAGTGGGAGAATGCTGCTGGGGGGCAGAGGTGGCAAGTGGCAGAATGCTGCTGGGGGGCAGAGGTGGCAAGTGGGAGAATGCTGCTAGGAGCAGAGGTGGCAAGTGGGAGAATGCTGCTGGGGGGCAGAGAGGTGGCAAGTGGGAGAATGCTGCTGGGGGGCAGAGGTGGCAAATGGGAGAATGCTGCTCGGGGCGGAAGTGGCAAGTGGGAGAATGCTGCTGGGGGGCAGAGGTGGCAAGTTGGTGAATGCTGTTGGCGGCAGAGGTGGCAAGTGGGAGAATGCTGCTGGGGGGCAGAGGTGGCAAGTGGGAGAATGCTGTTGGGGGCAGAGGTGGCAAGTGGGAGAATGCTGCTCTGGGCAGAGGTGGCAAGTGGGAGAATGCTGTTGGGGGCAGAGGTGGCAAATGGGAGAATGCTGCTCGGGGCGGAGGTGGCAAGTGGGAGAATGCTGCTGGGGGGCAGAGGTGGCAAGTTGGTGAATGCTGTTGGCGGCAGAGGTGGCAAGTGGGAGAATGCTGCTCGGGGCAGAGGTGGCAAGTGGGAGAATGGTATTATCTCCGGCCAAAATGCCTGAAGACATGCCGGAATTACGGACCCGGCATTAATTCCCATAGAAATGCATTTGTGCCAGATTCGTCATTAAAACTATGAAAAAAAAATGACAAATATGACAAACAGAGAGACGGATCCGCACTTGTGAGACGGATCTGCATCCAGATCCGTCTACAAATGCTTTAAGTTGTCATGTGGTTATACGGATCCGGCGGGACGGAACTGCCTGCCGGAATCCTCTGCCGCAAGTGTGAAAGTACCTTTATATAGATAGTGCATGGCAGTTTTATGTGCACCCTGGTTACATGCTAGTGGGGAACTTTTATATCAATGTTGTTTTATTAAATATACATGTGTGTATGTAGTATGTGTGTATGCAGTATGTACTATGTATTGTATGTGTAGTGTGTAAATAATCTGCATGTACTATGTAATCTGTGTGTACTGTGTATGTGGTGTGTATGTCATCTGTGTGTACTGTGTATGTAATCTGTGTGTACTGTGTATGTAGTGTGTATGTCATCTGTGTATGCTGTGTATGTAGTGTGTATGTAATCTGTGTGTACTGTGTATGTAATCTGTGTATGCTGTATGTAGTGTGTATGTTATCTGTGTATATAGTGTATGTAGTGTGTATGTTATCTGTGTATATAGTGTGTATGTTATCTGTGTATATTGTGTATGTAGTGTGTATGTAATCTGTGTATATTGTGTACATAGTGTGTATGTAATCTGTGTATGTAATCTGTGTATATTGTGTATGTAGTGTGTAGTGTGTATGTAGTGTGTATCTAATCTGTGTATATTGTGTATGTTATCTGTGTATATTGTGTATGTAGTGTGTATGTTATCTGTGTATATTGTGTATGTAATCTGTGTGTACTGTGTATGTAATCTATGTGTACTGTGTATGTAATCTGTGTGTACTGTGTATGTAATCTGTGTGTACTGTGTATGTAATCTCTGTGTACTGTGTATGTAATCTGTGTGTACTGTGTATGTAATCTATGTGTACTGTGTATGTAATCTGTGTGTACTGTGTATGTAATCTGTGTGTACTGTGTATGTAATCTGTGTATATTGTGTATGTAGTGTGTATGTTATCTGTGTATATTGTGTATGTTATCTGTGTATGTAATCTGTGTGTACTGTGTATCTAATCTGTGTATGCTGTATATGTAATCTGTGTGTACTGTGTATCTAATCTGTATGCTGTATGTAGTGTGTATGTAATCTGTGTATATTGTGTATGTAGTGTGTATGTTATTTGAGTGTAGTGTGTGTGGTGTGTATGTAATCTGTGTATGTGGTGTGTATGTAATCTGTGTATGTGGTGTGTATGTAATCTGTGTATGTGGTGTGTATGTAATCTGTGTATGTGGTGTGTATGTAATCTGTGTATGTGGTGTGTATGTTGTGTATGTAGTGTGTATGCTATCTGTGTGTAGTGTGTATGTTATTTGAGTGTAGTGTGTATGTGGTGTGTATGTCATCTGTGTGTACTGTGTACATAGTTTGTATGTTATCTGTGTATGTAGTGTGAGCATTTTCTTTTCCTTCTGTCTCATAGAACTAGGACCCCTTGTCATTTTGATCCAATCTAACATTTGTTGCCTGTCCAGTGGAAGGATAAGTGATAAATGTTTGATATAAAGACAAAAAAAATGAAACCCTTATAAAGATTATTGGTGAGCTCATCACCTTTTCTAAGACTCCCTTGTCCTGCTCATTGACAGTGCACTACGGCTCGCTTCTGTGTCCTGAGTAGGTAGCTCCCTGTGTCCTGTTTAGGTCCTCGAAGGTCACGCGTGTCCTCATTGCTGCGCCACTCTTTTAGGTGCTCACTCCCGTTGGGCCTTCAGTGTCCTCTTTCCTGGTCTCAGGTTGCATGTATCCATGCTTTCTCAGGATCCTGTTTGACATTTCCGTAGCTGCATGTGTGTAAATACAGGGGAATAGTGGCATCATTACTGTCTACCATTTCAGTCAAGTTAAACCTCAACTACAGGCATGAATATGGTATATTAGTGGAGGCAACTTTATAGATAAGCTGGTTGATCCCGTATATGGTGGTTCTCAAATGTAATCTTTACAAAGTAGGTATCACCAGATATGTAGATAATATAGTACGTGAAATTGAAAGGTAGTCCACCTGCCTTAATATATTATCATGAATTGTTAATCCACAGAAAGGCAAAAGCAAACCCCTATGAGGCCAACAAACTTCTAAGCTCCAAAAATAGCAGAATGGATCCAAGGCTCAGTGACCCATCTGTAGTATCAAATAATACGGCTGATTTGTAATAGTGCACACTTCCAGGAGACACCAAAAACCTTTAAAAACAATGTCCACAAATTAACACAGGATACAGATTTCTATTCGCCGTTCACTAAATAAACTGTAGAAGCACCTTGGTTTTCCAGGATATTACATTGATGGACTATCCGTCCCCCAGAACCCTTACCAATCAGCAGGGTGAAGGAGTAATGGTGCTCACTGGAGTTTAGTGGCCCCTCTACAGTTTCTTTGGCCTGCTAATCAGTGAGGGCCCTCAAGTTGCATTCCCTACTGATGGTACATTGATGGTCTACTCTAGACCACCAATGTAATAGCCTGGAAGATCTATTCTAGGGATCGACCGAAATAGATTTTTTAGAGCCGATACCAATAATCTGTAGACTTTCTGGCCGATAGCCGATAATTTATACAGATATTTTATATCTTATAATATATATTATATTAGTTGGTAGTCACTGAGGTGGGCGGTGGTGGAAATTTACATTTGGCACTGGTATATTATAAACGTAAATTATAAATTAATAAAGCCCTTAGGGTACTTTCACACTTGTGTTTTTCTTTTCCGGCACAGAGTTCCATCATAGGGGCTCAATACCGGAAAATAACTGATGAGTTTTATCCCCATGCATTCTGAATGGAGAGAAGTCCGTTTAGGATGTCATGAGTTCAGTCTTTTTGACATTTCAGGACGGAGATAATACCACAGCATGCTGCCGTTTTATCTCCGGCCAAAATTCCAGAACACTTGCCGGAATGCTGTCCGGCATTTTTTCCCATTGGAATGTATTAGTGCCGGATCCGGCATTCAAAATACCGCAAAGCCGGATCCGCAGACCGGTAAAAATGCGAAAATTATATATAACGGATCCGTCTCTCCGCATGACAAGTGGAGACATGGATCCGTTCTTGCAATGCATTATTTGTAAGACGGATCTGTAGCCGGATCCGTCTTCAAATGCTTTCCGTTTGCATGCAGATTGCCGGATCCGGCCGGCAGTTCCGGCGACGGAACTGCGTGCCGGATCACTCTGCCACAAGTGTGAAAGTAGCCTTAGTTTATAATATACTAGTGCCAAATGCCAATTTCCACACCATCCCACCCTTCTCACTGACTTTATTAACCCCTATCAGACCTCAGATCAGACCTTCATTAACCCCTATCAGACCTCAGATCGGACCTTTAACCCCTATAATACCTCAGATCAGACCTTTAATCCCTATCAGACCTCAGATCAGACCTTTAACCCCTATAATACCTCAGATCAGACCTTTAATCCCTATCAGACCTCAGATCAGACCTTTAACCCCTATCAGACCTCAGATCAGACCTTTAACCCCTATCAGACCTCAGATCAGACCTTTAACCCCTATCAGACCTCAGATCAGACCTTTAACCCCTATCAGACCTCAGATCTTTAACCCCTATCAGACCTCAGATCAGACTTTTAACCCCTATAAGACCTCAGATCAGACCTTCATTAACCTCTATCAGACCTCAGATCAGACCTTTAACCCCTAGCAGACCTCAGATCAGACCTTTAATCCCTATCAGATCTCAGATCAGACCTTTAACCCTTATCAGACCACAGATCAGACCCTTAAGCCCTATCAGATCTCAGGTCAGACCTTTAAGCCCTATCAGACCTCAGATCGGACCTTCATTAACCCCTATCAGACCTCAGATCGGACCTTTAACCCCTATCAGACCTCAGATCAGACCTTCATTAAACCCTATCAGACCTCAGATCAGACCTTCATTAACCCCTATCAGACCTCAGATTAGACCTTTATTAACCCCTCTCTGACCTTTAACCCCTATCAGACCTCAGATCAGACCTTTAACCCTTATCAGACCACAGATCAGACCCTTAAGCCCTATCAGATCTCAGGTCAGACCTTTAAGCCCTATCAGACCTCAGATCGGACCTTCATTAACCCCTATCAGACCTCAGATCAGACCTTCATTAACCCCTCAGATAAGACATTAAACCCCTATAAGACCTCGGATCAGACCTTCAATAACCCCTGTCAGACCTCAGATCAGACCTTTAACCCCTATCAGACCTTTAACCCCTATCAGACCTCAGATAAGACCTTTAACCCCTATAAGACCTCAGATCAGACCTTCATTAACCCCTATCAGACCTCAGATCAGATCTTTAACCCCTATCAGAACTCAGATCAGACATTTAACCCCTATCAGACCTCAGATCAGACCTTTAACCCCTATCAAACCTCTGATGAATAAAATAAAAAACTCCTCACCTCTCCTGCGCCACAGCTCCTCTTCATCTCCGGGTTCGGCGTCTCGCTCCCCTGTGTTCTCCGGCCCACGCTGCACTGTCACCTGACAGCGTGCAGCGTCAGGTCATAGTGTGCGCACTATGTCCTGACGCTGTACGGGGTCAGGAGAGTGTATCGCCGGCCGAATCAAAGACGACCAGGGAGGGTGAGTATTGAAAGCGCTTGCTGCGCTTCTTCCCCGCTCCCGGCACCAGATGCATCCTAGTGCGTGCTTCCATATTGTAAGCGCACACTAGTATTCGCTTTGTACGCATTATCAGCATATAGGCAAGGTTAGATGTCGATACAGATAACTTGCAAAATCCTCAATATCGGCCGATAATATCAGTACTTCCGATAATCGGTCGATCTCTAATCTATGCAATAACGTTTTACACCTGAACCTTCTGCCCCAGCTATAACTTTTTTGGCAACAAAAAACTGTGAGCAACAGGGTACATTTTTTAAAAGCAATACTGTATTATACTCAGTAGTGGCCCACCTATGTGTCCAGTCTGTAGGTTGTCATTTACTGATCTAAAACTTTACTCGTTTTAGGCTTAGGAGTCTCATACAAGGAATGTTATCAACTACTGCACTGGACCGCCCGCTGGACTCGTAAACCACAAATTACAAAGTTTCAGATTAAAAATGTACTAGTTAAACAAAATCTTGTCCCACAACACTAGACTCATTAACAAAAACCAGTTCCAGTCGGCAACTGTCCAGGTTTCTCGACACTACGGCAAACAAAGGCTACCCATAATGGCAGGACATGTAATGGTGCCGTGACTCCAAATTTCCTTCTGCTAAGTGCCTGGAAATGGTCTGGGCAGAGACCGGGGTGTGTAATGAAGGTGCCACGTGTCTGGATGGCGGACATGCTTGTGTTTGTCGGCAGATCTAAAGGTTCTCCTCACTGGTGGTCTGTCTGGACTGTTCACATGAGTGTGTGTGCCCTCATGTAACCACTGCCCCCAACATCTCCTAATTCAGAACGGCCTAGATGGCGGCCAATTCATTGAAAGGACCATCTTGCTTCTTTCAGTCCAATGATGCCACACCAAAATCAGTGCGTATGGCCATAGCAACCAATCAGAGTTCAGCTTTTATTCCTCACTGCTGTGCAAAAATGAAAGCTTTGCTCTGATTGGTTACTATGGGCAACAAAGACCCTTTTACTGTTAGTGTTGATAAATTAAGCAAATTTTTTGAAACACAAAATTGCACAAAAATGCATTTAATAATTAAAAAACACTAGTGTCTTATGGACTATATATAAACTCAAGAAACACAAGTAAGTCAGTGTAAGCTATTCGGCACATGTTGAGTTATCGGGTTCCAGTATTTTAGTTCTACGCCCCTGGAACCTCAGGGAGCCTCTTTGAAAAAATTGAGACTTCTGGAAAAGCTGGAGAATCTTCTGTTCAGTGCATGAGCTCTAACCGTATGTGGCACCAGGATAATGCGCCATTACACTCACGCTGGTACCATACCTGCGCAGCTTTGTGGGGCTACAAGAGGAAGGGGCAGAGCATTATCAGGGCTCCAGATGGCGACCAAAACGGTCTCCAATGCGCCTTAAAATTTGCAGATGGCGACAAGACTTTTTAGTTTGGTCACCATTTGCGACAGGGCTGCCGGTGATCCGACACCTGCAATAAGTGCGCTTTCCTTGCCCCGGGCAGAGCGGTGTCGTGAGGAGGATCTTCCGACAGGAAGTAAAGATCCCAGAAAAAAGCCATTCTGATTCATGAAACCCGGGGCCGGCCGCTTGTCTGGCTGACTGTCCTGAATGACAGCTGTAATGGAGCTGTCCGGTCTGCTGGGCCTCCTGTTACTGCTGCACGTACCACAGGTAATGGGACCGACAACTGGGAGCTGCCCTACACTGTCCATATGTGGGGAGGGGCTGTGACTACCTGCAGAAGTGGGGGTATAAGCAGGATAGAGGATAGGATGTCACTGTCTACATGTCTAACCAGTTATGAGAGTTGTGCTGGGACTTGTAGTTCCACAGAAAGATCTGTCCATATGAACAGTGATAACATCTATAATACCTGTAATTCTGCCCTGCAGGGGGCCAGTTGTCAGATGTTAATTCTCCATACTAGTCTCTGACCGAGGCTCTGACCGGTCTGCCATTTCCTCATCTACTGGATGAGTGATTACGTGATGATGAAACCGCGGATCCGCACAACACGGAAGCTGCTCCGCGTTCCGTTCCGCAATTTGCGGAACGGAACGCGGCCCATTGTAGAAATGCCTATTCTTGTCCGCAAAACGGTTCTATTTCTTTTGCGGGGGCACGGAACGGAGCAATGGATGCGGACAGCACACGGATTGCTGTCCTCATCTTTTGCGGCTCCATTGAAGTGAATGGGTTCGGCCCGAGCCGCGAAACATGCGGCTCGGACGCGGACCACAACAACGGCCGTGTGCATGAGGCCTATAGCTGATGATTTATCCACATCAATACAGCTGACCCATCAGAACAAAGACGCCCCAATTTCGGCAGGTTTAATTTCTCTGATCCCCCCCCCGTAGTCAGCTGTTCTCGCCCCTTGCGGTGTCTCTGGGATGTAGAAGGAACAGTGCCCCCGTCGCTGGCAGCAGGGGTATGAGAGCAGCTGCTGCCTCCGACACCAAGGCATCCGATAAAAATTGAGTTTATGAAAGCATATTTAAAATGGTATCCAGAAAATAATTTTATCTTCTTTTTGCCGTTTTAAAGGGTTCTCTAACATTAGGATCCCTTTATCATATGAGAGGCAGGGTGCTGGGGTTAAAAAAAAAAAAGAAGCTGAATGAGGCGGCAGGGCATGGGAGCCAGTAATTCCTTGACCCGCCACCGATCACCTATGATACACACCTCACTGCTGTGGAGGTGCCATCATGCCTGCCTGTGGCGGGACGCACCGCAGTCACGTGTACGTGTCTGCATCAGACCATCCCGGGCCGTACCAGCAGCTAGTGAGTGCTTGCAAAAGAACACAGGTTTTAGCTATTTTTTTTCTAAGTGGCCGTAAGGAGGGGACTGGGGGGAAATTACTGGCCGTAAGAAGGGAACTGGGGGGACATTACTGGCCATAAGAAGGGAACTGGGGGGACATTACTGGCCATAAGAAGGGAACTGGGGGGACATTACTGGCCATAAGAAAGGAACTGGGGGGACATTACTGGCCATAAGGGGGGCACTAGAGGACGGTATGGGGGGGAAATTAGTACAGTGAAGCATATTTTTACTGTGGGGCAGTGGGGGAGTAATTACTATGTGAGGGCAGTGTGGGGGGGGGGGATTAATCTAAGGTTTTATTATTATTATTACTGGGGGCACTCTAGGTGGCATTTATAATTGCTCTTGACACTATAGAGACATTATTTCTACTGGGGTCATTATTTTTTCAGCAGTATAGTACCTGTGGCATCGGGGAGCACCACGGGCACAGTATTGGGGGTGGCAGCAGGATGACATTGTGGGGACACCAGCATGGGGAGGTTGATGGAAAAATGTTATGTGTATGTAATAAACTCTGTAGAGACGAGATGCGGCTGAAAGAATTAGTCATGGCGGTCTACCGGAGGAGAAGAGGAAAGAGAAGGTCTACATGACAGGAGATGTCCCTGGATGTGACAGGTATGTGGTGCTGTATTCTCCTATATGTACAGCCGGCTTACTACTGCGTCTCATCTCCTCAAAGTCTTTTTTTAAAATTAGAATTATATATATTTTAAATTTGGCGACTAAAAATTTAATTTGGCTCCTAAATTTTTCAGTTTAGGAGCCAATGGCTCCTGTTTATTGTTTTTAATCAGGAGCACTGATTATAACGAAGGTGTGATAACTATCCAAAACATTTCGCCGCACGCTTTGCACACTGCACTCTTCACAAAGCTGGCAACTATGGTGCAGATTTATCAAAACTACCTTAAACAAAAACTGTTGCCTATAGCAACCAATCACAGCACAGCTCTTATTTTACCAGAGCAGTTTGAGAATGAAAACTGAGAGTTGATTGGTCGGTTGCTATAAGCAGCAGTTTTTTGTAGACAGTTTTCATAAACGCGGGAAGCCCTATTATTTTTGCTGCCAAGACTAACCTAAACTGCATGGCTGTTCATAGGGGGAGATTTATCAAAACTGGTGTAAAGTAGAGCTGGCTTAGTTGCCCAGAGCAGCCAATCAGATTCCTCCTTTCATTTCTTCACAGCTCCATCGTAAAATGAAAGGTGGAATCTGATAGGTTGCTATGGGCAACTAAACCAGTTTTCCTTTACACCAGTTTTGATAAATCTGCCCGGACAGTAACCGGTTATAAACAGCCTTATGTACAGAATCCCTCCTCAGATGTCACTGTAATATCCACTATGGTTGTACCTCCATACGTTTTTGATGTGGCAACAACTATGAGGAATATACAACTGTACATCATTCACTCCTCCGAGGCTGTGTCTGTCCACTGTCTGTATGAATAAAGTTTTATGGGTTTGACTGTTTTCTTCCTCTCGCAATGGCTTTCTGGGAGGTGTAGTCCAATCGCGGTGTCCTCCCTTCCCCGGCCCTGGTGACTGGGAGCGGCAGGAAAGCAGTGAAGAGAGCGCGGGGGACACTAGGTGCTTTCCGGTGAGTGTCCGGGCGGCTTTGGTTTCTGCTTGTTTGCAGGAACATGGCGGGAGGCTGTGCACTAGTGCATGCGGGGGCGGCTGCAGTGTGGCCGGGCTTGGCAGGCTCTGGGGATTGTCCTGTTTATACTGGTTGGGCCTTGTGTGCAGATCCCGGGGGTTCATGGCCAATATTCAGATGTAGCCCCCCATACTGCTCAGTATATGCAGCCTTACTGGAGCAGGACATTTATTGTATGGTGGATGTCAGCCTGTAGTGACAGCCCCCTGCCCTCCATTGACAGGACCTGCCCCTGCACTGCAGGCTCCACAAGACTTATGCTGGGCTCACACTTGAGCGTACTTGATACGCGCGTTTGTGGAAATAGGAAACGCGCATCGTACGTGCGTTGGCGTGATTGACCACTGTGGCGTCAATCACAATACACCCCAAAGAAGCTCCTGTACTTCTTTGGGTGTAGGGCGTTTTACAGCGCGTTCGTACGTGCTGTAAAACGCTCAGGTGAGAACCATGCCCATAGGGAAACATGGGTTTTCGCCTGTTGAGCGTTTTACAGCACGTAGGAACGCGCTGTAAAACGCAAAGATGTGACCCCGCGTTTGTGTGTGTGTGTATATATATATATATATATATATATATATATACACACACTGTGGTCGCTCCATAAGTCCCCCTCCCCCCTATGCAGTGTGATGGGGCACAGGCCAAAACCACACACGGGCTAAACCCTTGTTCACACAGCCACATTTACGAGTTTGTGTTAACGTGACAAGTCCTGGTCAGATTGCTGGTCTAATGAGACTTCATGCATAAGTATTTCAGTCCGTAAATGCGGTGAACATGTCCGCCTTCCATGTGCAGTCCCCATTTTTCTCACTCCCATAAATAGAAATGACTATTCTTGTTCTATAGTTTTATAATTTGCAGAACTGCCGCACTGATCCCCAAAAATCCAGATGTGCATGGCCTTCCAGAGATGAATGGGGGTCAGTGTGCTATCTGCAGACGGATGAACTGTGCAGGAAGCCTAAATAGCTGCGTCATAGATCCCTGTGGTAGACAGCGTGCTGGTTACTGGACTGGCAGTCAGCCCGGACTTCATTATATGGCCACTAACATGCATTACATCCAACTGGTAATATTAGGCGACTTTCACACTTGCATTTTTGCCTGATTCGGCAGGGTTCAGCAAAAACGCTTCCGTTACTGATAATACCACCATCTGTTATTAACGGATCCGGTTGTATTATCTTTAACATAGCCAAGACGATCATGAAAGTCAATGGGGGACGGATCCATTTTCTGTTGTGTCAGAGAAAACGGATCCATCCCCGATGACTTGCATTGTAGGTCATGCTGTATCCGTTTTACTCCGCATCCCTTGATGGAATGGGAACCCGAGCGGAACTGAATGCATTTTGGAGCAATGACATGAATGGGGACAAAACAGAAGCGTTTTTCTCTGGTATTGAGATCCTATGACGGATCTCAATACCGGAAAAAAGAAACGCTAGTGTGAAAGTAGCCTTAGTCCTCAGGCTCACTTTACGCGCTTAGGCCTCGTTCACATTTCCGTGTCTATTTGACGTCCGTGAAAATAATGTGTGTTTGGTCCGTGTGTCCATTTTTTGGCCTTTGTGTGTCAGCTGTATTCTACGAACACTGCTAGGCTCAAAATTAATTTCCAGAGCATGTCCTATCAGTGAAAAACGTACCAGATATAGCTGGCATCCAACAGACCCACAAACGTCAATGGAAGTAGCGCATGTCTCCTTCATTTTGTTTTCACCGACCTATGGTTAGGCGTTCACGTTTCTGTTTTTCAGTGACATGTGAGCACACTTGGGGTCCTTTCATACTTGCGTTCTGAGGATCCGGCAGGCACTTCCGTCCCGCCGGATCCGTCAGAACGCAAGTCACCTGAAGCATTAGAAGACTGATCAGGATCCTGATCAGTCTTCTAATGCTTTCAGGTTACTATGGCAGCCAGGGCGCTATTAAAGTCCTGGTTGCCATAGTAGTAGTGGGGAGCGGGGGAGCGGTATACTTACAGTCCGTGCGGCTCCCGGGGCGCTCCTGAATGACGTCCGTGCGATCACGTGATCCATGCGTGTGGGGCGGCTTAACGTCACTCTGGAGCGCCCCGGGAGCCGCACGGATGGTAAGTATACTGCTCCCCGCTCCCCACTACATTTTACCATGGCAACCAGGACTTTAGCGTCCTGGCTGCCATGGTAACAATTGAGGAAAAGCTAAACGACGTTTAGCTTAAGGCCGGATCCGGATTAATGCCTTTCAATGGGCATTAATTCCGGATCCGGCCTTGCGGCAAGTGTTCCGGATTTTTGGACGGAACAAAAAGCGCAGCATGCTGCGGTATTTGCTGCGTCCAAAAAACGTTCCGGTCCTGAACTGAAGACATCCTGATGCATCCTGAACGGATTTCTCTCCATTCAGAATGCATGGGGATGATCCTGATCAGGATTTTTCCGGCATAGAGACCCGACGACGGAACTCTATGCTGGAAAACAAAAACGCCAATGTGAAAGGACACTTACCCATTGATTTTTTTTTTTTTATGTCTGTTCACATATCGGTATATTTTTTACTGACCACGGGTCAGTGAAAAAGTCACAGAGATCTGCACTACTTTGGTTCGTGATGTGGGGTCACGAGACTAGGGGTCAGTGTAAAAACACTGACACAACACAGATGGTATCCGTATTTGATCCGTTTTTCACTGACCACTGATAGGAGATGCTCTGCTCTGAGCAGTGTCCGTGGAAAATGGATGACACACGGAGAACAAGGTCCAAACACAGATTCTTCATGGACATATTCATGGATGAAACACGAACAGGTTTTTCACGGATGTCAAACGAAGACTAGTTCTGGACAGCGCCTTTAATGGCCAGAGGTATGCAAAAGAGTACCCTGGTTTTCTGGGGAATAAATAGTGATGGCCTATCCTCAGGATAGAAACAAGTGTTTGGTGGAGGTGCTGGGAGTCGGACCCCTGTTGATCTGATATCCTAAGCATAGGTCGTCAGGATTGAAGTCTCGGGAGACCCCTTTAACAAATGGGACAATTCCACTGGTGCTGCCACTTGTGTGGTTCACCACGGCCCCGTTCTCCTTTCTTCCTCTCCATTCCCCTTCGTCTCCAGAGGCATATTTATGGACTAACACTTTTATAGACCCATTTTGGGTTCTAAATTTGGCCATTAAGTAAATTACCTGCAGTGTATTCAGACCCTGCTCTCATTCTAGGGTGTGACGTAGATGTGAATTCAACTCCAGGAAGATGACCGCCATAAAGCACGCCCTGCAGAGGGATATATTTACTCCTAATGATGAACGTCTTCTGAGTATTGTTAATGTCTGCAAGGCTGGGAAGAAGAAGAAAAACTGCTTCCTCTGTGCCACCGGTAAGTTGTCTGCTTAAGAACCTCAAGTTAAAGGGGTTATCTTGTCTCATCTCAGACAATGGGGGCATATTGCTAGGATATGCCCCCATCGTCTTATAGGTGTGGGTCCCACACCTATCTCCTAAATAGACGCGCGCAAAGTGGTGGCAGGACGACTCCGGTCCGGCCACCACCAAGCGCTCTCCCCATAGAAGTGAATGGGAGCGCACCACGTATGACTGACCACCGCTACCATTCACTTCTATCGGCACGACGGAAATAGCGAACCAGCGCTCAGCTATTTTCGGCGGCCCCATAGAAATGAGTGGAGGGCGGCTGTGCATGCGCAGTGTGCTATCAACTACTTTCTGGGCTCCGTTCTCGCTGGGACCCGCACCTATCAGACAGCGGGGGCATATACTGTTATGTGGTGCTATGCATACCTTTAATTATTTCTACATATGCTGTTTCTGTAATTTTCGTACACTAGGTGGTGGGGGCCCCATATTATTTTGCTATGTGGCCCCATGAATTATAGTTACGCCTCTGGTTCAGGGTACTTCTTCTTTAGAACTAATGCACACATTTACCAGGCCTTCTTCATAGATGTGACCTTTTCTGTACAGTGCTTACAATGGCAGCTCTAGGACTCATGCACACTACTCTACAGTATTATGGGTACATGCAGTCTCCAAATTGTACAGAGCAGTGGCCCCTCACTGACAGAGGACTATAGAGCCGTACTGTACCTCTGGAAGCCCCCGTTTCATACGGAAGATTGTCAGCTCTTTCTCTTCAACTGGTTGTAGTCATTTTTGCTCATACATGGCAAGTCAATCTAAGGATAATGACTGCTGAGTTTTAAACTGAATATTCATAGAAAACATTTTTTAGAATTTTTGGCGGTTTTTCTATTTTTTCTTTTATTATACCATTGAAAATAAAATATAAGCTAATGTCCTTCTGTGTCAGTCGACACTAACGATAAGCCCTCCTATATAGATTGGTATTGTCAGTTTATTGCTGCTGTGTGTTGCAGTGGTGACCCGTGTCCGCCGCTTCTCCAGGCATCTAAGCGCACCATGTCACCTAAAAAAGAAAAAATTATCATAATACCCCACTTTCCGTGCTGTGCTGGTGGCCTGGACCCACTTCCCTCCACTGCTTAACTGCAGCATGCCTGGCTGCTGCCGTTCCATGCGGCTTCCAGAGTCTGCGGCCTGCACTACTAGGGCATGCATGCTCCCCAGCTCTTAGGACTCATGCACACGACTGTGCCCTGTTTTGGGATTTTATGGAACGTCCAATCTATAATAGAACAGTCCTATCCTTGTCTGTAATGCGGACAAAATAGGATATGTTCTATATTTCTGCTGGTGCCGTGGAACAGACATGCGGATGCGGACAGCACACAGTGTTTTACGGATTTGCACTTATGCTGTCGGCCCTGACCACTGTCTGTTTGCTGACGACAGGTATTGCCTGACCCCTTCGCTGCCCTGCACTGGTGTTTCAGACCCCAGTGGATCAGCTGCCAACTAATCAGGGACTGTTCCAAGAGATAGCAGCCTGGTTGCTCCCATGCAGTAAAGTCCAGATCCCTGTTTAGGGGTTAAACGGCGAGAAAGGGGACTGCCAGGACAATGCACCTAGGATTTCCCCTAACTCAAACCGATTAGTTGCTGCAGTGGTTTCACACCCACTGCCCATTACACTGTAAGAGGAGGATGATATCTGTAAGCTAATCCTCATGATCATAGTAGGTGTAGAATTGGGATGACAATATGACAGCTCAATTGTTCTCTTGATAGGCATAGGTAAAAATGCCCATGGAGAGCATGGCATCGATAAGTTTAATGTGTTTTGCACTAATCTAGGGCGGCTCTGTTGATCACCACGAATGGTCTGAATGAGAGAGTTAAGGGAGTTTTCCAACTCATCACTATCTGGTCATCAGTATCTGATCGGTGGGGGTCTGACACCTGGGACCCCCACCGATCAGCTGTTTGAGAAGGCAGCAGCCTTCTCTCAGATTTTCTTAGGCCAATGATGACACGTTCATCGGTCACGTGGCCTAGGAGCAGCTCAGCCCCATATAAGTGAATGGGCCTGAGCTGCGATATCAAGCACTGCCGCTACACAGAATACAGCACTGTGCTTGGTAAGCATGGAGAAAGCTGCTTCTCAAACAGCTGATCGGCAGGGGTCCTGGGTGTTGGACCCCCACCAATCATATACTGATGACCTATCCAGAGAATGGGTTATCAGTAATAAAGTCTTGGAAAACCCTTTTAAGCAAGACAGAATTTGTGCGAAAAGTCCAAACATAGGAAGACGTTAAAGATCCAGGACAGGAAGTAGAACACATGGAGTGACTTCAAAAAAATATATCCGAAAACCACCAATACTTAGAATATTCACATATTAGTTGTTAATACAAGATTGACAAAATGTGGTGGCAGTGCCCCTTTAACTTCTTGCTCTGATTCTGACGTTGTGTTGTAATGTCTTTAATGAAGCAGCTCTCCTCTTACAGTGACGACAGAAAGGCCTGCACACGTCAGAGTGGTGAAGGTGAAGAAATCTGATAAGGGGGACTTCTACAAAACACAGACCTCGTGGTTACTCAAGGACCTGTCTACAGTGGACGCCAAAGATGCCCTTAAAGTAAGTTGTGTGTAATGATATTGACTCGATTCTCCCCTAAAACTATTTCCAGCCACTTTTCCTGTTACTGAGCTAATATTTGACATGTAATAAATCTGTACAGCAGCAGCCACATAGCGTTGTGTGGGCACACTTAATTTCTCATTTTATGTCATGGAAGTACAGCTCAGTAGCATCATGGCTTCCATTTCTAACTGAGCCAAGCTCTCTGTGACATAGCTGTCCTACGATTGGTCCAAATGTTCATTGACTTTACTGCTTGAGAAAGGCCCCAGTGTTGAGCCGAAACGTCGCGGATCCACATGGGTGAATAAAATCATTTTCTTCATTTTTTACAGATCTTGGAGTGTTCCTTTTGTGCTACTTTATGTTTTGGGCAATAGTCCAATCCCTTGGGGCGTGCACCCTTTTTTGGATGTTCGTGTAGTGCTGCCAGATTTCTGCTTTACAGTGACTTTAGGGTCCATCAGGGTTTCAGTATTGTTGATGGCAAGAATAGCGCTGACGTACATTGTTGTGCCAGCCTTAGTATTTTTTATTTATTTTTTTGCCATTTTGGAAATGTTCTCTTGCCTTCCTCTGATTAGTTTACGGTGCTAAATACAGCGTTGTCACAGAGTGGTAACATGGCGTCTGAATATGACATCCTTGTTACCTGTAGCTGTTTAGTGGCATTGGCACACAGTCCCACATCTATTTGCCTCCCATACCTTCCTTTGATGGTCACAGCTGTAGAATGTCTCTCTCCTATTTCTTCTATGAATGTCATTTCACGAGAGCATAGGGAGGCGAGTGGCTGCCAGGCACCTCTAGTTTCACTTATCATATTTTTTGGACTAGAAAACGTCCTTTTTAGCAAGAGAAAAAATATTCTGCAGTCACTGTGTTTGTGTACTGGCCCCTCGGCACTATTTCAATGCTTGAGGGCTTTCTGCGGCAAAGAGTGTTCACCGTCTTGTTTGAAAGCTGATAGTCTAAGCCACACTTCAGCTGTTCTGAAACTACAACCTCCCCGAATCCTCCTTTCACTTGTGTGGAAGTTACAAGAACAGCTGTGTAAGTGTGTATGCTGGGAGTTGTAGTTTCACAGCAGCTGCGATGTCAAAGGTTGCTGATCTTTGGTCTAAGCTTTAAAACAAGATCAAAATCAGAGCATTATCTCAAATAAATCGGGAGATATACCGTAATTGTTAGAAATCAGTTCGGGAGTTATAGCAGGTGAAAGTGCAAGCAGGTTTCCCCTGCTTTCACTCCCGACCTGATTTCTAACCACTATATCTCCCCATGTCTATAGCTGCTCTGAAGCCAGAGATATGAGTGGTTAAAGCAGTCCTCCCTTTCAGCTGTTGTGTAGTGCCTGATGATCTTATAGGCCAAAGAATATGGCATCTCTGAAGGATACAATGGCATTGGACATTCATCCATACTGTCATGTTTGCAATGACAGATTCGGGTTTCAAACTGAGGTTTCTGTATTAAAAACATGCTATATAAAGGAAGAGTTATTTTGCCATACTAAAATCTGGCATTGCACATCATCTTCTTTTAAATGAATGGTGCTGAACTGTCATACTGGGCACAACCCATGGGCAGGAACGGCACTGTTTCTGGGAGGAAAAAAAACTTTTTTCTAATCCTGAACTTTAATCAGCTATTATTTCAAGCAGGTTCTAGTAGAGGCCCACTGCATTGACGTCAGACTGACTTGAATAAATTGGGTTACAGGAAAGTCCAGATTTTGATCTCCATTTTGACAAAATCTACAAGTGGGTTGCCAGCAGCCCTGCTGAAAAGAACGCTTTCATTTCCTGCCTCTGGAAGCTGAACCAGCGATATCTGAGGAAAAAAATCGACTTTGCAAATGTCAGCTCCCAGCTCTTGGAAGGTATGTACTAAGGGCTTGTTCAGCTTTCTATGCAGGACTCTATGGGGGAGTCTTCTGTGATGTAAGGGGACGTTTACATGGCAGCTTTTTAAGCGGAATTTTGGTGCAAACAGCTACTCCGAAATTTTGCTGAAAACCCGCCGACTGCTGCGTCCTCTCAGCCTCCCATACATCTCAGTGGGAGGCAGCGCTGAGGATCGCAGAGCGGTGGCTAAAGCTGCGGCCGTGGCTTTAACCCTGGGTTCACACCTGAGCGTTTCTGAGACACGCGTTTTACGCGCGTTTTTGTCACGTGTATTACAGCGCGTTTTTGCAAATAGGAAACGCGCGTCATACGCGCGTTCGTGACTCTGGAGACCAATTAAAAAAAGGCATATCTACACTTAACACTTAAGTCTATGGGTGCAAACGCGCGACAAAACGCCCCAAGGAAGCTCAAGAACTTTTTTGAGCGTAGGGCGTTTTACAGCGCATTCAAACGCGCTGTAAAACGCTCAAGTGAGAACCAGGGCCATAGGGAAGCATTGGTTTTCATGTGTTGAGCGTTTTACAGCGCGTTTGAACGCGCTGTAAAACGCTCAGGTGTGAACTGAGGGTAATGCCGCCACTCCGCGATCATCAGTGCTGCCTCCCACTGAGACGTATGGGAGGCAGAGACAAAGCAGCCACCGGCGGGTTTTCTGTGAAATTTTGGCGCTACAAAATTCTGCTTAAAAAGCCGCTGTGTGAATATCCCCTTAGGATGGCTGCTCAAAAAATGAAACTTATCTTCTGGCAGAGACAACCAGGATTAGAAAGTATGTTTTCTGGTCTGGTCTTCCATCTTCTGAGAGCTGGATGTATGTAGGCATCGGCCTACAATTTGGGACTCCCGCACTTACCGTTATAGTGTTGAACTGAGCTCCCAGCTTTCCACCACTGTCTGCTGTAGCCTCAGGTCATAGATAATAGAAGTGTAATATCCCAGCATGCCCAGAGCTACCGGCATATGGCGTAAGCTGATGATATTGTGCAGTAAGGAGAATGAGTTTGCCTGTAAATAATTCCGTTTTTCTATGTTTTAGTTGTTTCATACATACCACTGTTTTCCAATGGATGCTTATAGTGTTTGTATGTAACTTCAGTCTACGGCCGTCTCGCTATAATACTCCTTTGCTTACTGTCCTCTGCTCTTCTTTTCCCTTCCTTATTACTCTGCAGAACTGCCTAAAGTTGCTGAAGGTGGGTGATCTGACTTTTCTCCACTTTTTTTTTTCTGTTTCTGGTATTTTCTGAACCTACACAGCAATTCTCTAAAAATAATATAATGAATGTAAATGTAGCATACAGTGTGTGGGAGATACATCTTGTATAGGAGAGCAGGCGGAAGGAAATCACACGCCCAGTGGTTGCTCACCCCAGTGTCATAGAGTATACAGGTAGTATTTTTGACAATGGGAATAATAGAGGGTCTGTTTTGTTGGCTTTCTATACATTGACATGTTATGGTAGCAGTTCAGGGGAAAGCAGCTTTTCATAAAGTCTACGCTCTCCTTATAGCCGAATATATTCTTCTTGCAAAGGAATACATAGGGCTAATTGTAGACAGAAGCATCTACTACGGCGAGGTGATTGCGAAAGTGGAGTGTTATTCTTAGAAACATGGAAAATATTTTTTGTGCATTGTCATCTATATATTTTTTTTTTTTTTTATTACATTGAAAAAACTATAGATGGATGAATGTTGCACCAATTTCAGTGGTTGGAGAGATGTCTACATGTCCTCAAACCTACTGTTCAACTGTAGTAACCAGCTCTATCCGCTACGCAATGGACAGAGCTGCGCTACGGCAGAACAGCCCATTGGCAGGGGTGCAGGCTGTCAGGATTGCCTATCCTGAGGATATGATGTCCGTTTAAAAGGGGTTCTCCACTTCTGACGTTTACTGCTTGTTAGAAGGGTCTTTGAAATAAGCATAAAACCTCATGCACACAAACTTTTTTTCAATTTCTGTTCTGTTTTTTGCGTTCCATATACGGAACCATTCATTTCAATGGATCCGCAAAAAAAACGGAAGGTACTCCGTATGCCTTCTGTTTCCGTTCAAAGATAGAACATGTCCTATTATTGTCCGCATAACGGACAAGGATAGTACTGTTCTATCAGGGGCCAGCTGTTCCGTTCTGCAAAAAAACGGAATGCACACGGACGTCATCAGTATTTTTTGCAGATCCGTTTTTTGCGGACCTCAAAATACCGAAAAAGCCATACTGTCGTGTGCAAGAGGCCTAACCCACAGTATCCTCCTGCTGGACCTCAACTGATCAGGTGTTATCGGTATGGAAATCTAGAAGAAAGTGTTCATTATCCCTGCAGTGCCCCAACAGGGTGATATAAGCATTACACACTTCCCATTCAAATCAATGGGTTGTAGGTGTGGAGCAGGACAGGACAGGTCCTCCAGAGCAAGAGATGTTCTTTGTAAACGCTCTTCATTCTGGCCAAGAAATGAGGATTCTAAACCGAGCCCCCTCTGTTAACTCAGAATTCCCAAATATTCTCTAAACTGGACAATCCCTTTAAGATGGATTTCAGTGGCTTCTTTTACTCTGTCGATTTAGGCAAAAAGCCACACAGTTTATAGGAAATATTATATTTCTGTATTTCTCTTTTTTTGGAGATTGACAGAAAAGGAAAAATGCAAAAATTATTTTGGATACATTATCCATATCCCTCAGCACCCTCACTGATCAGATGTTGTGGGCAGCCGCTGACACCTTGGACTATACAGTGTACGGAGCTAGAAGCAGAAGCTTTGGGTACGGCTCAGCTTCCAGAACATATAGTTTCCTGCACTGTAGCTGCCCAAAGGCGAATGGCGGTGGTGCTGATCCGATACAGATGACCCATCCCGAGGATAGGCCATCAATATTTCTAGTCCCGGACAACCCCTTTGAATCCTCCTCCATAACAGCACATTGTAGTGACCATCAAAAAGCCATTTCAGTCCTGACCCCATTGACTGCAGTGTGCTGTGTATACGTTCTTTTAGTGTTTTTCTCATTATTATTCTTTCTTTGGATATTTGAAGAATCTGTTCCCAGTGGAGAGAATCAGAGCGTGGCTGGGGGAGAAGAGGAAGCAGCCGAGTACCAGGAGCTGAACACACGCGAGAAGCAGGACATTGAATTCATGATGGAGGGCTGTGAATATGCCATTTCCAATGCGGAAGCCTTTGCAGAAAAGTTATCCAGGGAGCTTCAGGTTCTGGATGGGGTAGGACACATGATTACAAAATTCCAAAGATGGAAGTGTGCTGTATATGCAAATGACTTGCTCCTTCGGTCCATCCTATGAGGTGTAAATCTGTGCCTGTGGACTGGGGCAAAAAAACCAAGACTTAATCATATACGTACCTGGTGTCATTGAAGCTGGAGCAGTGTTTATGGACGGGATCTCCATTTATGCTTTATTGGACGCCATACTTCACTATCGTATGACTTTGCTTTCCTGTCGAGGCTAACGGCTATAAAAGTCCATGCCATTCTCTCTTTCCAGGCAAATATCCAGTCAATCATGGCCTCAGAGAAACAAGTGAACATCCTGATGAAGCTGCTGGATGAGGCTCTGAAGGAGGTGGACCAGATTGAAGGGAAGTTGAGCAGCTATGAGGAGATGCTTCAGAGTGTGAAGGAGCAGATGGATCACATTTCTGAAAGCAACCACCTCATTGAGCTCAGCAAAGCCAATAGTGAGACCCTGCTGGGGGAAATTGAGTTTCTTGTTGTAAGTAATGGTGGAGAGTGTTTCTGTTTGTTGGGTATGTTACATGTGAGCTTTTGTTTGCCTAATTAATGGTTATGGACACCTTTCATATGATACTTTTATTGTTCTTACTTCCAAAATGCAAAATGAAGCAACTATCTAAATGTAACCTTCAATAAAGGGGTTGTCCCATAGCAGACACTCATCCCCTAGCCATAGGATAAGCGTCAGATTGGTGAGATTCTTTTTTACTACCTTTTTGCTTCAGAAGAGTGTGTGTAAGTCCTTCACCTAGCTGCTGGTGCTTCTGAGGGTCTCTATTTTCTTCCTCTTCCTTTCATTGCTATATGCAAAATAAATGTGGAGCCCCAGTATATGGGTCTACAACACAATGAAAGCCAGGTATCCTTCAGAGGAAGGAAAACCGAGCAAAGGGGTGTCTCCATTACAGAGATCACCAAATCCACCATATTAAGTGGCCCCTATGTCAAGATCCCGCTCTTTTACAAGCTTTAAGGATGTGACGGGGAAAACCTAAGCCAGTTATCCATCCACAGACAGCTGTTTCGGGGTGTTGCCCCTCATTCAGTGTGGAGTAGGATTGGCTAACCGGGAGCAATGCCTTGGAGACCACTCAAACAAAACGATAGCTGATCTCAGGGAGACCAGCCACAAAAACACAGCGGAGCCTTATTTAAGAGTCTCAACACAGCTTTCATTGTTAGAGATGGCAGCAAAGTTTGTTATCCTGTATGTGGCAGGTTTTTGTGGAGAGGATCTAAGAAGGTCAGCTCATGCAGACTGTAGATAAGGAGGAAAGCACATGCAGGTAACTTTGCAGGGAAAGACATTAGCATCCTGGACACACAGATCCAGCATGTATTGCTGAGAGGAAGAGACCCTCATTAGAAAACTTGGAGCAGGTTGCAAACTGAAAATCATTCTGCAAACGAATAAAGATTGAAAGTTAGCGCAATGTTTTTTTACTATATGTAACTACTTACATACAGTACGTAAAAATTTTTTCCCCATGTCAAACGTGATTATAGCCTTCAAATATTTATGATAATTTCTTTTTTGCTTCTGACAGTCTCATGAAGCCATGTATTTTTATTTGTATAGTATTTGTTCTTCAGTACTGTACAGCAGTGACCAGATAGCAATGTTTGGGAATTTATGAAATCATTCACTCACAGACCAAGCTGAAACTGTAGTATACGCTGCCTTCCGCAGTTTCCTGGTCAGAAATTATAAATGCTGTGTGAGGGTCTTCCATATAGTACCTCACATGCAATTTTCGTAATAAATGCCTGTGTTGTCTTTCAGAACCATATGGACTTATCTAAGGGTCACATCAAGGCACTTCAAGAGGCCGATCTTTCTTCATCTCGTGGGATTGAGGCCTGCACAAATGCAGCAGAGGCCCTCCTACAGTGTATGAATGTCACTCTCCAACCAGGTACACATAGATATTGTGTAGGGTTCGATTATTTCATCGGTATTGATTATGCAGAGACTAGCTGACATCTTGACTTTACATAGGACACTCCATGCTCCAGGCTGTGAAGCAGCAGCAGCAGATGTTCAGAGACCTCCGGGAGCAGTTCGCTCGTAGACTAGCCAGTCACTTGAACAATGTGTTCGTCCAGCAGGTACTTCTCGATAAGTCCACTCTTGAATGATATCAGGTTTTCCGGCGGAATCAATGTATTTTAAAAAGTGGGCCACAAAAGAAAATACACTCCTTCATACCTGCCGACTGCCGACTTGTCCGGTCCCTACTGGTGTTGACTTCCTAGTCCCAACTCAACAAGTCAGAAACCCCCAGGAAGGCATTCTTAGCCAACCACTAGCCATAATGGTGACCCCCCCCTCACGTAGTGATTGGCTGAGCCGGCCTTTCCTGGCACTGCCAGTCTGACGAAATGGCACCAGAAAGTAAAGAGCAGCACGGATCGGTTCAAGATCAGAATGATGGCAGCAAGGGATCGAGTGGTCAAGTATATTGAATTTTTAACCCTTCATAGGTTATTTCAAATGTATATTTTATCTGGCTCTATAGAACTTTTTTTTTATCCAGAAACAAATCGATAAATTTGGTTGTGCAGCCTGTTTTTAAGTAGCAATTACTCCAATGCAATAATCGCTTCAAAGTTTAAAAACTGCCATGGTAAGTCCAGACGTAGCAGATATCTGCACCCCAAATCTGCATCAATTAACAGTATTGTCTATGTGGATGGCATTTTCAAAACCCCATCTATATGTAGCAGAAAAATCCAACAGCAGAAATAAGGCATACTTGTTCTGTGCTGGAGATGCTGCAGATTTTTACCCCTTCAGTTTATAGGGGTGAAATTCTCAGCAAAATCCCCTGCAAATCCTGCACTTAAAGGGGTTGTTCAACGAAAAATATTCTACAGTTTTCAAACCAGCACCTGGCTCTGAATACTTTTGTAATTGCATGAAATTAAAACTTTAGCGTAGCCGCTGAGTTATTCAATAAAATGTACTTGTATAGTACCACCTGCTGGGTTTTTTTTTTTGTTTTTTTTTACTTGCTCACTGAGATGGCCGCACATGCTCAGTTTCATCCTCCAACTGCCTCCTGAGCTGTGATAGGGAGAGCATGGACACGCCCCCTGAGCTGCAGCAGAAAAGCCCCTCCCCTTGAATTGTCCGCTTGATATAAATCTAGCAGAGCAATGAATGGGGAGATCTCTGGGTCCATGTGAGGTACACGGCTGGTTCTAGCTTTGTGAGAAAGAGATTGTCACGTACTGTATGATGTCTGATTTTCATTTTTTACATTAATCATGGTATGACCCTTTTAATGCATGCAGATTTGGGGTGATGTCTGCAGCAAGCTACACATTGTAACCTGAATCCTCCGATATTTAATGTGCATGAGGACCTCCTGACTTCCCAACAGTTGATGTTGGGGGAGAAAAGGATGGGGTTCAGCTGCCCATTCCTTTTGTTAGCAGGGCTGGCCTTCTCTCCCATTGACACACCAAGCCGAGCATATATATGTATGGTGAGATTGGGAGAGATGTCAAGCGTTCGTCTGACAGTTATATCTCATGTATGACTTGTAAGACTAAACAAGATTAGCTTACGCATTTCAAGCTAAGCAGTTCTTAAAGAAACACATCCTTTACAAGCCCCCGCTACACCCCCAGCTTGTGCATTGCATAGGAACTACACTGCAGTCTTTCCGGTCAAGCTTCCAGGTCAGTGCTGCCATCGATGGATACTGATTTATACCGGGTACAACTTTGTAAGATCATCATCACTTGTATGCAAGCCAGACAATAGTCTGAGCCCAGCTGTTTTAGTCATCCATGGTTTGCAGATCATTTCATGAAGGCAGTGTGAAGTATGTCAGTAACTCTCTCCCTATAGATTCTAGTGAACTGTTCCCTCTTTTTCCCCTCTTTCTGTGTCTCAGCTGGTTTTCTCTATGTTTTATCTTCCACTAGTTCACTCAGATGTTTCCTCACTTGTATAGCAGGTCCTACTATCTCTCTATGGCAGTGAGTACGCGGAGTGCGGTTGTGAAAGCTATGCTCTTGTGTTTTGCCGATTGCTTCGGGAACAGAGATTGGGGAATGTTTGTCCTCTTTCTACTAACACAAAATTTTTGTTGGATTGCAGTTTTCTGAAGTGTGATCATTGATTAATTTGGACTTTTTGTGCAGCTGCTCCCTACATGAAACTACCCACAAATGGCCGCTCGGGTTTTCTAGGATCTGGAATTGTCTAACAGCTTCAGAAGCCGGACCTGTTGGACACTACTACTCTGAATGAGAGCTAGGATCAGCCAACGATAAGGCTGTGTTCACATGAGCCTTTCATCAGTGGTTTTGCCTGGTGTGTACTTCCAACAAGTCTCAGATATATGCCACTGAATAGGCACACAGGGGTGTACATTGCCAGCTAACTCCAATGCAGGATGCCTCTTCATAGAAATGCATAGCTGACAGGGCCTTTTTTACAGTAAAGAAACATTTGGTCTATGCCTGTTGAATGGAACACTCTATGTTTGCCATTCACAGCAGGAGCTTTTTTCATCCGTATCACTGGTGGACACAGGCTTTGACCATGGGTATATCTGTTGCCGCTAGGAGGGGGACACTAAGCACAAAGGTGTGAGCTATAACCTACAGGGACTAAGCTAAATCAGTTTTTTTTTTTGTTTTGTTTTGTTTTATATTTCTTTTCTTCTAGCAGGAGTTTCAGGCAGTCCTAAAAGCTGCATGCACTCCCACCTGGGAGACCAGGGAGTCCCCCAAGCCTGCTGCTCCTTCCTGAGACCAGAGGTTCCTAAAAGCCTCTGCATTCCACCAGCCTTCGAATCACCACGGCCGCCCACCGCAAGTCCCCTCTGTTTCCGATGTAGCGTCCCTCTCCAAGGGGTCGCACACCGAAGATAGTGATCCGGCTGGAGCCAGAGGACGCTGGACGGGTGAGTGTGTGTGTGTGTGTGTGTGTGTGTGTATATATATATATATATATAGTGCTCCCCTCCTTCCAGCACCCTCCCCTTCTCAGGTTCCCCAGAGAGCTGGTTCCCTCCAGGCGTTGTCTGCTGTTGGGAGAGGGGGAGGGGCGGCAGGGCAGCCTTTTCCAGGCCCTTCAATGTTTGGCGCGTCGTCTCCGGTTCAGGGCGCCGCCGAGGCCGCTGCTAATTGATGCCCCGGCTTCTCTACAGCATACTCCCGCATGGGCTCCCCTCGGCTTCTTATCCCCTGGCTGGAGTCTCTGTTCGGCAGGAACGCAGCGAGGTGTTGTTCCCACCAGTGGAGTGGGGGAGGGGGGGGGGCTAGCAGGGCCTACGCTGGGGACCGGATCCATTTTGGGGGGCGGGGCATGAGTTCTCTCCGCTCCCACGCCGTCAGCTGAGCTGAATCAGAACGCTGGGTGCTGGCTCCGGCCACAGACGGATTTTAAATGCACCTGCGGTGGGACGCTGACAAGGATCCTCTGGACTTTCTGCGTGGAGGGACACAGGCTGGGTAAGCGCTGTTTTCCCCTTCCTACAGGGTTTAACCTACCCCCTCATCCCCTTTCTTGTCACTGCAGGGTTGTCAATATGTCTGAGTCCAGACCCCAGGCCCAGAAGCAGGCGGTCACTTCTGTGCGCCATTTTTCTCGGCCCCGGACCCAATCGTCCCTACTGACCAGCCTATGGTAGAGCCGGAGTGGGCGTGTTCCCTGTCAAGGATGATACAGAATGTCTTTAATACCAACAAAGCTATTGTGGAAATATTGGGGCATTTATCGGCAAGGCAGTCCACTGACCAGTCCGACTCTGGGGATCATGGGGCTCATGCCCATCGCGGCCATCCCGCAAAATGAGCCAGAACATCCTCCCCCAAAAAGGTGTCTGTGTCTCCCGTTTCCTCGGCCTCTCCTCCTCCTACCAGAGAGTCGCATTCCAACGTGTCTTCCATGTAAGAGGCATGTTCTGAGGAGAGGAGGTCAGATGAGGATATTGTCTCTCCGGAGGGTCAGTCGTCCAAACTGTCATCCATGGTGGACAATCTTATTACAGCGCTTATTGAGACGTTGCAGGTTGAGGACCCCGCACCTTCATCGCCCAGCTCTTGTTTTTCCTTTAGAAGGTCCCGTTGCTCGCACAAGTGTTTCCCCAACCACCAGGATTTTGATTCCTCTCTTTCTAAGGAGTGGGATTTTCCTGATAGACGTTTTGCCTTGCCAAAAAGCTTAAACGTCCTTTATCCATTTCCAAAGGATTTGACTAGGAAATGGTCGTCCTTACCTATAGTGGACCCGCCAGTTTTCCGCTTGGCTAAACATACTACCTTGCGGATGGGGCTTCTTTCTCTGATATCAGGGATAAGAAACTGGAAGCTTTTGCAAAATCTTCCTTTGAAGCAGTGGTCATATCACTGCAGCCCGTGTCTGCCTCTACATGGGTAAGCAAGGCTATGGGGGAGTGGGCAAATAATTTACGTCAGGGTCTTACCTCACGAGTCCCCTCTGGGGAACTAGCCAATATGGCCCCGCAGCTCTCTCATGCCAGTACGTATATTTGTGAGGCCTCTTTGGATGCAGCCAGGCTTATGGCCTGCTCATCAGCCCTCTTGGTGGCTATTCGTTGTACCCTATGGCTCTACTGCTGGGCTGCAGATAATGCTTCAAAGCGGACCCTGATGGCCCTCCCCTTTACCGGCGCAAGACTTTTTGTTAAGCGCCTGGATGAGTGGTAAGAGCACTCATTTACCACAGAAACAGAAGCCTCTTTTTCGCCACTTTCCGTAAGAGTTCGGCGAACAAGCCTCGCCCTTCTTGGTGTCCCCGTCAACAGGGCTTCAAGTCCTATAACCCCAAGACCTCCGCTGCATGACGGACGGCTTCCGCCACCCTCCGGCTTCATTTGTTTTGGCATGTTGGGCTGGCGCACGTCTCGGATGCTTGGGTGAGAGAGGTCATTGCAGAGGGCTACAAGCTGGAATTCAGGTCCTCCCCTCCGTCCCGATTTTTTTCGGTCATCTCCTCCGACCTCTCTCTCGGTCGCAAATTCCTTTTTTCAGGCTATTCACAAACTTCTGCGGCAGGGAGTGATCGTTCCACTTCCTGCACAAGACCGTTTTCGAGAGTTTTACTCCAATCTCTTTGTGATCCCCACAAAAGAGGGGACTAGTGTCCGTCCCGTTCTGGACCTCAAGGCACTCAACTGCTTCCTTCAGATCCGCAGTTTCCGGATGGAGTCCCTGAGGTCGGTCATTGCGTCAATGGAACCGGGGGAGTACCTGTCCCCGATAGACATCAAGGACGCTTATCTTCAGATTCTCCCCTTGTTGCGGCTCTGTCCTCTTCCCATTCGTCATTGCATGCGGGCTCTGGGTCACATGGTCTCTGCCTTTGAAGCAGCTCCCTATGCTTAGTTCCATACCAAAACTCTTCAGAGAGCCATTTCTGTACAGCTGGGACGGTTCGCCAGCCCCCTGGATCGGCCCATACATCTCTGCCCAGACCCGCCGGCCCTCAAGTGGTGGTTGGTCTCTCCGATGCTGACGGTGGACGGTGTTGACAACGGACGCAAGCCTTAGGGGTGAGTGTTGGGAAATCTCTCCGTTCAAGGTGTATGGTCACACGAGGAACGCTCCCTCCCAATCAACGTTCTGGAGTTGAGAGCGACTCGTCTCTCTCCGAGGCATTGGACCGACCATCTCGGGGGACGTTCATTTTGGGTCCAGTCCGACACCTCCACGGCGGTGGCATACCTCAATCACCAGGGCGCCAGCAGCCATGGCGGAAACCACTCTGATCCTCAGATGGGCGGAGAACCATGTTCTCGGTTCACGCTTACTTATGTTTTTCATCCTCTTCCTTTCATTCCGCGTCTGCTCCGAAGGACTGCCCGTCATTCTCGTGGCCCCCGATTGGCCACGCCGAGTGTGGCATACGTCTCTAGTCACTCTTCAGGTTGACGAACCCTGGCATCTTCCTCTTCGGGAGGACCTCCTGTCGCAGGGGCCGATCTTTCACCCGAATTTAGGGATGCTACATTTAACGGCATGGCTGTTTGAAGCTGCCGTACTTAAGGCTCTGTGTTTCTCGGGTGCCGTGGTCCAGACCATGATTCCTGCCAGAAAGCTGTCCTCTTCCCGAATCTACCACCGGACCTGGAAGTCCTACTTTAGTTGGTGCGGGCGACATCAGCTGTCTCCCATTCGGTTCTCTTTGACGCGACGCTTGTATTTCCTGTAGTCGGGCATGGACTTGGGGTTGGCTCTTGGCTCCCTCAAATGGCAAGTTTCGGCGCTCTCCATTCTTTTTCAGCGGAATTTGGCTTCGCTTTCGGCTGTTCGGACTTTTCTGCAGGGGGTGGCGGATGCGGCGCCCCCTTTTCGTCCTTCGTTGGGTCCTTGGGATCTTAATCTAATGCTCAACGCTCTCCAGTCTTCGCCATTTGAGACTTTGCAGCAGGGGTCGCTTTGCTTCCTGTCTTAGAAGGTAGCATTTTTGGTGGCAATCACTTGCATCCGTAGGGTGTCGGAACTCGCAGCTCTTTCATGTCGGTCGCCTTTTCTGATCCCATCAGGATAAAGTGGTCCTTCGCCCTGTTCAGTCCTTCCTTCTGAAGGTGGTGTCGGCATTCCATCTAAAGGAGGAGATTATTCTCCCTTTATTTTGTCCGGACCCGTCTCATCCTCTGGAGCAGTCGCTCCACACTCTGAATTTAGTACAAGCCGTCCAGACGTCATCTTTCCGGCGGACGGATTTGCTGTTCGTGATTCCAGAGGGGGCCGAGACGAGGGCTGGTGGCTTTGAAGACTTCTATTTCTTGATGGATCCGTTTGCCCATTGTGGAAGCATACCGCGTTAATGACCGGCCCCCACCCTTCTGGGTGACTGCTCATTCGGCTTGGGCAGTGGGGGCCTCTTGGGCGGTGCATCACGGTGCTTCGTCCCTTCAGGTATGCAAGACGGCTACCTGGTTGTCTTTGCACACTTTTTCAGAGTTTTACAGAGTGCACACCTTTGCATCTTCTGACTCTTCTCTGGGGCGTAGAGTTTTGCAGACGGCGGTTATCTGATTGGCAAGACGGTTTCTTGTTATGCCCACCCTTGGGGAGGACTGCTCTGTAACGTCCCATGGTTAAGCCTGTGTCCCCCAATGATACGGATGAGAAAATCTGTTTCTCTTCCGTTTATTGGGGGACACAGCTCCCACCCGTTCTCTTGTTTACAGGCCTTTTCTGGCCTGTGTGTTCCTGGGTTTGTACATAGTGTGGTTTTTTTTTTGTCTTGCTTCTCCTACTGCTTTTGCACTAACTGATTTAGCTTAGTCCCTTAGGCACCTTTGTGCTTAGTGTCCGCCTCTTAGTGGCGACAGCTATACCCATGGTCAAGCCTGTGTCCCCCAGTGAACGGAAGAGAAATAGATTTTACGCTAAGTACAGAAATCTAGTTTTTCCCAGCATCTATGCCAAATGTAGGGCTCAAATGTGAACAGAACCTTAATTCCATGGGGGAATCTGTGCAAAACTGCAGTTTAGACAAGTTTCAGCCAACAATTTCAGCCAAAGCTATAATGAGTGTATATAAGCTCAGAGAGCAGAGATAAGGAGCTCCTCAAATGACGGAAAAGAGAGAATATCCAGAGGCTGCTACTAGAGCATCTCAGCTATGTACAGGGAAAAAGACTCCATATTTCTTATAGACTAATTTTAAAAAAATTCTATACACCTTTGGGGTCTTTTTTTATGATTTGCATTTTACTCATTTTCGCCTAAAAATTATTTTTCTCAATGAGACTTTATTAAAATTTTTAGCAAGTTTTGTGATAAAGGTCTTTGCCTAGCTGTGAACATCTTACTTTCACTTCGAGCCGTCATCTGCGGGCTATGTATAGTTCATGTTTCTGATCTCCTAAGAGCTCATAAACACACATTTAAACCATATTCTTATTAGTTTGATGAGAATTTAACTATGAGTGTTTGAGGTCAGAAGATTAGAGATAAGAGCTACACATGAGCTGTTAGATGACAGGATTTGGAGTAAACAGAAAGAGACAATTTGCAAATAGACTGAAATTTAACCCCTATACCTCAAAAAGGGCTGAAACATTTTAATAAAGACCAATTGAAAAAAGGCATTTTTTTTGCTGCCCCAAAGGTGTCCATAGCCTTTAATTAATGGTGAGACGTAGGCCTCGTCATATATTAGGCGCATCGTCTGGCAGCCCATGCGCCTAAACTGAAATCTATGGCAGCTCGTATTCATTTACGCCAGAAAACATATGCAAAAGAATAATATGTGTTGGCCCATATAAGATTGAGATCTGCGGCAAAACCTCATCTAATCCGCACCAAAATCCACAATTCGAAATTTTGCATTTTTGTACAGATATAATGAACAAGCGCACGGATCTTATGTGCATTCCCCATACGCACTTGTTTGCAGGTGTGTAAAGGGGTTTTTCAGCCACCCTAATTAAAACAAATAACACATTTAGGCCTCTTTCACACGAGTGTGGTGGATTGGCTCCGGATGCTTTCAGGGTGCGTTCAGGAAAACTCGCACCATTTTGAAAGCAAGTTCAGTCAGTTTTGTCTGAGATTGCATTCAGTTTTTTCCGCGCGGGTGCAATGTGTTTTGATGCATTTGTCATGCGCGTGATAAAAAAACTGAAGGTTTACAAACAACATCTCTTAGCAACCATCAGTGAAAAACGCATCGCATCCGCACTTGCTTCCGGATGCAATGCATTTTTACTGAAGCCCCATTCACTTCTATGGGGCCAGGGCTGCTTGAAAAACGCAGAATATAGAACATACTGCGTTTTTCACGCAACGCAGAACTGATGCGTGAAAAAAAGCGCTCATGTACACAGGCCCATTGAAATGAATGGGTCAGGATTCAGTGTGGGTGCTATGCGTTCGTGTCAACTCGCTCGTGTGAAAGGGGCCTTAGATTGCATATTGCCGCATCATTGATGTTGACATGGATTTCATGTTGTGTCCACATCGCTGGAGCAGGAAGACCGGCAGGGACCTGGCTTTAAGGGCATTTTATCTTCACAAGGTCCCTACTTTAAATTCTTGCTTAAAGGGGTATTCCCATCTTGGACAATGGGGGCATATCGCTAGCATATGCCCCCATTGTCTGATAGGTGCGGGTCCCACAGCTGGGACCCGCACCTATATCGAGAACGGAGCGGGGAGAGCTGTGGCTGGAGGACCCTGGATTTCCCGAGGTCCATCCACCACCCAGCGCTTCTTCTTGCCTCTCCCATAGAAATGAATGGGAGCGTACCACGGATGCACGGCCCATGCTCTTATTCATTTCTATGAGGCCGACGGAAATAGTCGAGCCAGCGCTCGGCTATTTTCGGCGGCCCCATAGAAATGAATGGAGGGCTGCTGCGCATGCGCAGTGCGCCCTCCTTCACTTTGGGGCTCCGTTCTCTATATAGGTGCGGGTCCCAGCGGTAAGACAATGGGGGCATATGCTAGTGATATGGCCCCATTGTCCAAGATGGGACAACCCCTTTAACGCCACAGTTCAGCATCAGTTCTGCCTTAGGAGCCATAGTCACATCAGTAGAGTGTGGGGAGGATTCCAAGTGAGAGAACCCATATGAAGGCTGGTCCTGTATCAGCTATAATCCTACATTACGCTTGTTTTTTGATATTGGTTTGAATAGTGTTCCTATTATTAGGAAACTGTGCAGACAAGTGGTTAATATCCTAACAAGAAGCATTAGATGTGAGCATAAAGAGGAAAGTAACCATTTTTTCTCTGTTCATTCTGTATCATCGTTTTTATGATTGCGGTGAATAATAGAAACGAGCCTATGACCTCCTGACTTTTCTTCTAGGAATTACTTTGTGTTTAATGAACTAATGGCGGAATATATTGTTTTTAATGGCTTTGTGCAATTTCAGGAAGCTGCTGATATCTTCTGTAAGAGTCCTTTCACAGGGGGCAATTTCATCCCAGAATGAGCAACCTAATATAGCAGTATGAATGGAACACTGTGCATGCGCTAGATACCCATGTTGTATCAAGAAGCAATATAGCCAAAGTTCTGCGATGCTGAAAAACTATTTTGGACTATTGCCCAGGCCCAGGACAGAGCTAAAGTCCAACTACTGGGACCTCCACTGATCACAAGAACAGGGGTCCATGAGTGCCCCTAGTGAATGAAGGGGGCAGTCGCTGCTGCCTTATTGATCGTGGACCGGCACCAATCAAATAGTTATCACCCCATGTACAACTATCAGTGACTGACAACTATCCCTATATGCACACTTACACAGAGAATGCTATCAATCACTGAAAACATCTCCCCGTGTACAGCTACCAGTGACTGACAGCTATCTCTGTATACACACTTACAGAGAGAATGCTATCAATCACTGAAAACATCTCCCCGATGTACAGCTATCAGTGACTGACAGCTATCTATGTATACACACTTACAGAGAATGTTATCAACTGATAACGCCTCCCCCGTGTACAGTTATTAGTGACTGACAGCTATCTTTGTATACACACTAAAGCGTTTCGTCGGGTGATTGGCGGGAGATTTACATGGGCAGATTGTCAGGAACGACTGTTCCCGATCATCTATACGATTAATGGTTCGTGTAAATGCAGCTTTACACAGAGAATGCTATCAATAGCTTATAACACTTCCCCGTGTACTACTGAAGTCTGGAAAAAAAATGAGATTTAAATGTATAAATTGCAAGTTTTCCTAAATCTTTTCCCATAAAACTATATATCAATCTGTAAATCCGTATGAAAATAGCTCACTCACCAGCAGCTATGGCGGGTGCTCGAATCTAGTTGATTCACCCTTCAAATTAAGACAAAAAATAGCTAGTAATAGATTGGCACTCCCACATATGTCATACACATGGATAGTTGTATAATTCCGTAAATATTTAATAAAACAACCTAATAATAAAACTATCCACCTCAAAAGGAAATAAAAATATTGGCATATAAAACATATCAACAAGCTGTGGATTCAGCCAATTTCTCATGGATTCAAGAGGTCACCTGCCACTGAAGAAGGGGGAAAAAGATCCCCGAAACATGTTTGGCGTAATATTCCAAGTCACCCTGAAAAATCAGACTTTTTGTCTGCTAAAACAGTGCATTGTTGGGACTTCCTGGAGCGCTCCACATAACAAATTTGGACTAAAGTCTCTATGCTAGTCCAAAAATCCCAGGTGTACCTCTCCGATTGCCTGACCTTCATTCTGTGAGTACCGACCTCGTGACCTGCAAAGTGGGGAACGCTGACTCAAAGGTAGCCAGGACGCCGCCTTGCGGTCGGTTCACACACACGATTGTAAGTGTCTGAAGGCAATAGAGATAAGCCTGTATATACCTCAGCAGCTGAATAAGTGTTAGAAGACTCTGGAGGTAAGCCCACGTGTGTGGGACAAATAAACTAACACTAAAGGACCGTATCTGAGGTCCGGTGAATAGTCTTGTGAATAAGAAGAGTTTGACCAGTATATGTGACTGAAGTGACACAGGACTGGGGAGAAACTGGAAGTGGATTTCAATATCGGCCACCCAATCCCATATTGTGGTTTGCATTGATATAGATTGATTGGAAGATTTTATTGACGCTATTATTATACTATGGGCATGTCCAATTGAACGTTGCAACATTTTAGATATTTATGTGAACACTGTTGCGGTGAATTCAGCCGACTTGTTAATGGTGCGAACAGACATCTAAACCACAGTATCCTATTAAAACAAGAGTGACCTCTTGAATCCATGAGGAATCAACTAAAATCCACCACTTGTTGAATTGTTTTATATGCCAGTATTTTTATTTCCTTTTTGAGGTGGATTGTTTTATTATTAGGTTGTTTTATTAAATATTTAACTATACATTTGTGTATAACATATGTGTGAGTTCCAATCTATTACTAGCTATATTTTATATATCAATCTGCTCAGCTCCTCCTGCTCTATAACCTTCTGCCTGCAGATTGTACTGCATTTTGTATTGACATTGACAGGTCCTCTTTAAGGGGTTAAAAAAGCTTGTTTAGAGCATGACAAGAACCTGTACAACTGATGGTTATAGGCTGTATCTGGCTGTTCTACAGTGATGCATAATTAATGGTAAAAGCATAATTCCCATGAAGAGTATTTCATATTTAATCCCACCTTATGGATGTAAATATAAGTCCACTTATTGTTCCAAGCAATGATTTATTTATGAGGCATGAGGCATGAGCTTTATGGAGGTTAAGTATGCTGTGTATCAGGCAATGCCGTCTTTAATATTAGTGTTTACTCTTGGCTTTATTTTATAGCTTCCTATAAAGCAATGTCCTTGGGGATAATACTTGTTTATAGGCAAATGTGTGTGCTGGAATGAAGCTTTTGTGGTGCGCTGGTTTTTCATATCTCCATATGTCCTTTGTCTAAAAGGTGAATTAATAACATTGATGATGAAAAATCATATTCTCTTTTTGATGTTTTAAAAAAGGGCCACGATCAGACCTCCACATTGTCCGTAGAGCTGACACTACCCAACCACCATCCTTTCCACCGTGACCTTCTGCGATATGCCAAGTTAATGGAGTGGCTGAAGACCACTGAGTATACCAGATACGAGGGACTTACTAAGGTATGTTGGGGTCTTTATCTCTGAAATGTTGTGCATATTTATCAATCTCCTGACTGTTCACTAAACCTATAATAGCATAGAATTTTTTAAAATAAAAAGCTTAAAGGGGTATTCGAGTCAGAAGCGTTTATCATCTAATGTGAAATCAGTGTGACCTCCACTGCCAGAACTGGGAAGCTATTTCCACCGTTGTTGTGATTGTAGATCCACGGGGATTTGTACCTATGACTCTGGCTGACCTGTTACATGTGCACTTGGCAGCCGAAGGCATCTGTGTTGGTCCCATGTTCATATGTGCCCGCATTGCTGAGAAAAATGATGTTTTAATATATGCAAATGAGCCTCTAGGAGCAACGGAGGCATTGCCGGTACACCTAGAGGCTCAGCTCTCTCTGCAACTACGCATCCTCTTCATTTTGACAGTTCCAGGCGTGATATAGTTTTCACTGCCTGGCCCTGTCAGTCAGTGTCCTTTAACTCAGGCATGCTCCACCTGCGGCCCTCCAGCTGTTGTAAAACTACAGCTCCCACAATGCCCTGCTGTAGTTTGTTCAGGGGTGCTGGGAGTTGTAGTTTTGCAACAGCTGGAGGGCCGCAGGTTGCGCATGCCTGCTTTAACCCATTACATACTGCAATCAATATTACCAGTACATTGAAATTAAAGAGTAAAAATAAAGATTTATTTGTGGGATCCCGAGATTCATTTAGTAATAAATTATCCACATTATTTATTGGTGCTCTTTGAGCCGTGTAAAAGAAAATTCTCTGCAATATAAATTAAACACTGATATATGTGTAAGCAGACAGCAAGGTCTCATAGCAATAATGTCGTTATAGCAAATGGGCAAAAAAAAAAAATCTTATGGTCCTTGTAATTCACTGTATATAAGTGGAATGGGTTAACTAACTGACCTTGTATTCTGGTTTTCAGAACTACATTGATTATATTGTCCGCTTATATGACCGGGAGATCAGAGACTTTTTCGAGGTGGCTAAAAACAAGATGACTGGTATTACTAAGGAAGGAAAGAAGTTTGGTAAGCTTTTCAGGCCAGTTCAATCTGATGACGGACCACGTTTACTTAGAAAGTCTGTAATCACTTCTATGTTCATTTTCCGAAAAATTAAACAGGTTTCCCAATTTATTTATTTTTTGTACAGATGACCTATCCTCTAGATAGGTGATCAATATCTGATCAGAGGGGTCCGACACCCGGGACCCCTGCCAATCAGCTGTTTGAGAAGGCCATGGAGCTCCTGTTAGCGCCGTGGCTTTCTCCAGGACAGTGACATCACGTTCATCTATCACGTGGCCTAGGTGTGAATGGGGCAGAGCTGCGATACCAAGCACAGCCGCTATACATTGTATGGCACTGTCCTTGGTAAGCTGTGAGGAGGCAGCGGTGCTCACAACATCATCTCAGTCTCCTTAAATAGCTGATCTGGGGGGGGGGGGTCCCAGGTGTCAGACTCCCACCGACCAGATACTGATGACCCATCCTAAAGATAGGCCATCAGTATAAAAAAGTCATAAACCCCTTTAATGAGAGTACTGGAAACCTAAAAAAGTTTCTGGTGGTTTAATTTTTTCATGGACATTAGCTGTGCACCCACTGCCAAATCCCAGGCCTAGAATGGGGACTTGAAGCCGTTTGTTCTTGGTAAAGGTTGGGGTCTCAGAGGTTCTACTCCCACCTATCCTATTTTATGACCTTTTTGATTGACCGGTCATAAAGGTAACAAAAAGGATGTTGTGGAATAATCCCTTTTAAGACTATTACTCTTCAGGCATTGGGACTGCAGGTTTACGGTGAATGTACTTACCTGGTTGCCATTGCGCTTGTGTGCAGTTACCGCTATCTCGTTAGGACGTGATAGTCTTTTTTTTACGCCTGCTCTTTGGTGACTTGCTTGCTGATGCGTGGAGCTTGGAGTTGCGTTGCTAGAGTGTGGCTTAACATGACCAGGTTTTAAGGTGGTCTTTGTGGCTGCGTGTTACATGGTCCGAGTTTTCTTCACACGACACATTTTTCTCCTTTCAATACAGATAATGTTGGTTCCACAAGAATAATCAATAAGCACGGTAAAGGCGAAAGTTAATACATTATTGTGCACTAAGCGTAATGGACACACCCTATGTTCACCTGAAGTCAGAACCCCCTGTCTTACATTCATAATGTCGTCCTGTTTCTTTCCTAACTGCCCACTGACTGCATTGTATCTAGAACACAAAGCAAAGTCATCATTTATATCTTCGTATGTGTCTTAAATATAAAAAAACAGCGATCGCCTCCGAGGCGGAGGCTCCACAGGAGGACTTCCTACCCCAAAGGTTATCTCCCAAATACATTTGCATTGGTTCTTTAAACAGGCATTTAAAGATATAGCCAGTCACATCCTGATCTCTTCTGATATCTTGGCCATGCCTGGAGTAGATCTAACCCCATCACATCCTACATGAATGACTGGGTCCCTCTACTAGAACGTGTGCCTCCGTGTGTCTCCTTACGACAGTTCTACGTTGAAGTGTCCATGTAACTGTTTAACCGTAACTGCTTAATATAGTCTTCTGCATGTCTCTTTCCAACTAGTGCCTAACTTGCCTCTTGTGCATGGTCTTCGCTAAATGCCTGTTTTCTAATGCATCTTTGTCTTTGGTGCTTGCAACCTTATCCAAACCAGCTACGCTCCCTCGAAAAGAGAGTGCCGTGAAACAGGAGACAGAAAGTGAGTATAATATGCCTGCCTTCTATTAGCAACTGTTTCATGAACTGATATTACCAAATTACTGCATCATTAGACCTATTTCTTGATTCTTCTTGCATGGTATTCATTGAAGACCTGTGTGCTCATCCATTCATAATGTACACCAGTACATATCCATCGTGATCACTTCGTCGGGGGTGGCGGTTAATACTCCTAAGTGTCGTCTTTAGGAGGACCTGTGACCTCTCTTGACTCTTCTTGAGAATCATTTCTAACGACTCCTATTCCTGCTAGAAGTTTATGGATGAAGTTACAGATGGGTGTAACCAGTTGGGGGCGTCCCTGCACAGTTTGCCACTAGCAGCACTGATTTGACAATGCTAGACTGTGCAGGGACACCCCCCTAACTGGTAACACCCATCTATAGCTTTATGCATAAACGTCTAGCAAGAATAGGACGGCAGGAAATGACTGAGATTGCCACTCAGCCAATCATTGGCGTTGGATGGTTATTGCTGGGGCCAGTGATTGGCTCAGCAGCGGTGACAGCCATTTCCTGCCGTGTCAAGACAGGAACAGGAAGTGGAGTGGAGCTGGGATCCTGGTGCAGTGTTGGGTGATCGGTCAGGTGAGTAAAATTTTTGTTGTTTTTCTGGACACCAGAAGAAATACATTAAAAATGGCAACTTAAAGGGGTATTACCATCATAATGATCACTGTTAAATCTGTTAATGATTTGACAGTGATCATTTTTGTAAATATATTTAATTACCCAATTCCCACCCTTTTTAAGAAATTCTTCCCCACTTACCTGATTGTTGTCATTCGGGCTCCCCTGGTTACGGCCACCGCTCTTCACTCGAATTACGGTGGCCGCTCTAGTGCAGAAGACTACTCCTTTTCTCCCAGCCGGTCCGCGCGCTGTCCTGAACGCGCACGCCGCCGCGCATGCGCCATGGTGACTTTTTCCTATGCAGTATAGTACAGAGCTGCGAACGCGCACTGTACTTTATCACCATGGCGCATGCGCGGCGACCTGCACGTTCAGTCCAGCGCGCGGCCCGGCCGGGAGAAGACTTCAATCAAGATGAAGCCAGCCCCCAGCCATAATCCAGGAAGTGAACGGCGCACTGGCAGCAGGTAAGTATGAAAATGCGAAGTGGGACAACCCCTTTAACTAATTCTAGTTAAGTCCTGTTCTGTAGAGTGATATGAAACTCCCATCATTTGTAATTCATTCCAAGTGGAGTTGAATCACAAAAGGCATGGAAACATCAGACTCAGTGTCTGTCTGATCACGGGGCTATTGCAGTATACTCTCATCATCATCATGTCAATACACATCAATAAGCCCGTGATCAGATAGTGACTGACCATATCTTAAATTACTAGGATACAGTCAGATGTTTCCTGGCCCGATCACAGCCCTAGTGCCTCATTTAGATGGGGACAAAGTGGCACATTTATAGCCATATTGATCCATAAGGTAAACCTAATGCCTGCTTAACAAGGGCAAAAAGAAGGGCTTCAAGCGCCACTGCTCCGATCCTCCCTGCTGATGACATCCTTATACACGCCATGTGACCGCTCTACCCAATTACTGGCTTTAGTGGTTATGTACTGTATACCACTGAGGCCAGTGACTGGCTGCAGAGGTGTGCAGGATATACATCATGGCTGCAGCAGTGGGGAGGTTCGGAGCCATGGCACTGGTAGTAGCGGGGGCTGATATAGGTGAGTATATGCTATTTTTGACTCTTCCTGACTAGGAGGACCATTTTTATTACAACTCAGACAACCCTTATAAATGTAACACTTGCTTTTTTAGAGTTAAAATGGGGAAAAGACCTAGAAAATCACAATTTACAGTTTGTTGACTGGTTTTGTAATAGATGAGGAGTTACAAGCAAATGAAAACTAAAATAAGGAGTAGAAAGGAGGAGGTAAAGGTACATTCCCAATGTAGTATTCCTCTGTTCTCCTCCCGTAAGATCTCTTCCCTCCTTCTGGCTTTCAGGTCTTCATGGCAGCTCTGGGAAGCTGACAGGCTCCACATCCAGTCTGAATAAACTGTCGGTGCAGAGTTCTGGAAGCCGCAGGTCTCAGTCGTCTTCATTGTTAGATATGGGCAACATGTCTGCCTCTGACTTGGATGTAGCTGACCGCACCAAATTTGACAAGGTACTTTTCTTCTGCTGTGATCTTAGATATTCAGCAGCCTTTTATTTTTAATTGGCGTCTGTCAGTAGATTTGTACCTAAAAACTGGCTGACCTTCTACATGTGCACTTGGCAGCTATAGACATCTGTGTTGGTCCCATGTTCATATGTGCCTGCATTGCTGAGAAAAATGAGGTTTTAATATATGCAGATGAGTCTTTAGGAGCACCGGGGGCGTTGCTGTTACACCAAGAGGCTGAGCTTTCTCAACTGCCGTGCCCTTTGCACTCTAATTGACGGGGCCAGACGTGATGATGTTTACACTGCCTGGCCCTGTCAGTCAAAGTGCAGAGGGTGCGGCAGTCACAGAGAGAGCAGAGCCTTTAGGTGTAACGACAACCCCCCCTTGCTCCTAGAGGGGAAACAGTTTGTTCTCTGTAATAGAATTCAAATCACCCCCCCCCCCCCTCCTTTCCCCATAATAAAAGTAAACCATGAAAAGTAACCATCATAGGCATCGCTATGTCCTAAAACGCCCGTACTATTAAAATATAAACCTATTTAATCAAAATGGCTGATTTAACTTGCTACAACTCCCAAATAAAATTGAATAAAAAGTGGCCAAAAAGTAATACATACTACAGATCGATCCGCAAATAATGAGCCCTCACTCGGCTCCGTAGAAGTTGGATAAGGTAATCCAAAGAAATTTTTTCAAAAGTTTTTACTTTTTATTAAAACACCTGAAAAACTATACAAATGTGGTATCGCTGTAATCGTACTGACCCAGAGAATGAAGGGCACAGGTCAGTTTTACATCTTAGTGAAAGGGGTGGAAAGTAAACAAAAATATCGAGGAATTGCATTTTTTCGCAATTCTATTCTACTTGGACTTTTTTTTTCGAGCTTCCCAGTACATCCTATGCAATATTAAAAGATGCCGTAATTATAGCACAACTTGCGGCTATGTTAACGGAAAAGTAAAAAAACATTTTATATCTGGGAAAGCAAAGAGTAAAAAACAGAAATGCAAAAACGGAAAAATGACCTGGTCCTGAGAGGGTTAAGGATAGTACAGCAGTTCTATGCTGTTTCTGTAAAGGTGGCTGAGCTCTGTCCGAACTAGCGGCACCTTAACGCTGCTGCCTACTGTAGGTCCCTTGGGCAGGAGCGCCCTGTCTATTCTGGAAAACCTTTAAGGGAAGCGCCATGTAAAATGCTTGTGTATTCGAGCCTACGAGGTGGATATTCCATAATACTTTTTTTCAGCACTGCTGTGCTACTCACTTAATGCACTTTGTGACTTGTATAATTGCTTAACGGGGTTTTAAATGTGGTTAATAAAATGTGGACGCTCAATATAATCTGATTTCTTTTTTTTTTTCAGATCTTTGAACAGGTCTTAAGTGAACTGGAGCCGCTGTGTCTCGCAGAACAAGACTTCATCAGTAAATTCTTTAATCTATCCCAACATCAGAGCATGCCTCGGACACCCATGGTACAGAACGCTAGTTATTTATTAATCTTACTGTATGAGAGCGAAATTCTGGACCAATGTAATGCTGCAGGACCTGTCAAGGGTCTTCACATACATGAGTTTAGTGCTGGCTTTTTATGCCTGTAAAAAGTCTCACATTTTGTTACTTTCCGTTTTGGGACAGGCTTTGCCACTTTTTAGCATTTTTTAACACCATCACCACTTTTCTTAAAATTGGGAAGAAGATGAGTCACGGGAGGAGATCTCTTAACATATGTGCAAAAAAAACCTGCCGCACATAGTACCAGAAATCTACTCCCGCTCTGTTTTGGGCACACGGACAGCAGAACGACCTGCGCCTCGTAAAAACAATTGGTTGGATCTTCGGCCAACTGGGTGTTTACTAGGACCCGTGTGTGAAACCTTGGTCTTTAGTAAATGACCCTAGTGTGTTTTACCATTTTCTTGCACTGCCATTTTCTTCATGCCATTTTGCTCGTATACAGGAGATTACAGGACGCCTAAAAACATGCCAAAAGTTTCCGCATGGCTGCATTTCTGAAAGGAAGCAAAAGAGACACACAAACGCGCTTTATATTTCTGATAGACCTTCAGCTAGTATCTAAATCTAGAGCTAGCGTTTTTAAAGGGAACCTGTCATCATTCTTATTCCGAACTCACCGAGGGCAAGATAAAGTAGTGACAACGTTGATTTCAATGGAGTTTTACTTATGAGCTGAAAGTACGTGAACGGAGGCAAACAGGGCACAACCGTGGGGCAGCCGCATGTGGATCGCGGACCCATTCACTTAAATGGGGACCGCGATCCGCATCTGACGGTCCGCACCGCAAAAAAGTAGTGCACGCACGCAAAAGTAGTGCATGCACTACTTTTTTTAGGTGCGGAGGCACGGCCAGAAACACCATAGAAGCAGTCCGTGTTGATTCAATGGGTTTCCGAACCGTGCCTCCGTTCCGCATCTCTGTGATTGCAGACCATTCAAGTGAATGGGTCCACGATCTGTGGTGCGGGGTGCACACGGCTGATGCCCATGTATTGCGGGCCGGGTAACGGCCGTGTGCATGAGCCCTAAGGCTACTTTTACACTAGTGTTTTTGATGGATCCGTCATTGATCTGCAAAAACGCTTCCGTTACAATAATACAACCACATGCATCAGTCATGAACGGGTCCGGTTGTTTTAGGTCTTGTATAGCCAAGACGGATCCGTCATGAACACCATTGAAAGTCAATTGGGGATGGATCCGTTTTCTATTGTTAGAGAAAACGGATCCGTCCCCATTGACTTAAATTATGTGTCAGGACAGACAGAAAAACGCTGCAGGCAAAACTGATCCGTTGTGGACTGCTTCTGAGAGCCCTGAATGGATCTCCCAAAAGGAAAGCCTAAACGGTAGTGTGAAAGTAGGCTTTTTCATAACTTCTTGGGTGACACACTGTTGAAATCAGTGTGCCTGTCATTACTTTATGCTGTTCTGAGTGAGGGCAGCATAAAAGTGATGACCGGTTCCCTTTAACATAGAAGAGGCTGGTGCAAAAGAAATGCAAAGGTGCAGAAAAAAGGCGCCAGAAAACTACATGTAAAACGAGCCTCTTTCTTTCTGCCCCTCTAACTGCAATGCTTCATGTTACTGGTCTGTACAGAAGTGGCGGAAAGAGAGGCGGTCTCTGACATCACTTCCTGCTCTGCAGCTATTGGGTGAATGTGCGCCTCGCAGACTTCCTGCCTGCTGTCTCCCGCTTACATTTGGGTTTGAGCAAAGGCAATAACACATGACTGCAGTTTGTATTATGTAACCATGGAGACACAAAGCTCTGCATGGAAGCTGTATATGCAAAAATTAACAAGATTTTTAATCACAATTGTTTGAAAAAAATTGCTTTATTTTTTATTTTAGATGAAGATGGAGCAATAAAAGAAAATAGTTGTAAAGGTGGTTTGAAATGAAATGAATACGTATTCCCATCTGGGACAATGGTGGAATATCACTAGGATATGCCATCAATATCAGATAGGTGCAGGTCCCAAATGTGGGACCCTCTCCTATCTCTAGAATAGGGCCACCAAAATGAAGGACAGCACACAGCGCGTGCACCGCTCACTCTCCATGGCTAGCGGTGAATGGAGAGCAAGCTACACAAGCATGACCACCTCTACATTCGGGGTGGCCATGCCTGCGCGGCTCTTCACTTAGCCCCGTTGGGGAGATAGGCGAGGGTCCAACCACCAGGACCCACTCCTATCTGACATTGCCATCAATTTCCCAGGTGGGAATACCCCTTTAAGTGTATATATAAAAAAAATTGTAAAATCTTAAATATCAGACAGTTCGCTCTAAAAGTCAGTAATGTTCTGTGGGAATGGCTATAATTGGCTTCTGGTGGGATGGCATCAATATAACAATCAAATCATTTTATTTATTGTCCTTACGAAAAAAAATAAGATATTGTGTCTCTGTTAACCGGCATCTCAGAAAGTAAACCAGGCTTTTATGTCAAGCTGAACAGATGAATTAGCCACAAAATCACAAGTGATTGTTTTTTAGGGGAATGAGGAGGCCTGATGAGTAAAAAAAAATGATGACGGCATGAATAATTAAATGCACTCATCTGTTGTGGCTTGGTAAATGTCTAGGTGATGTGGATGCGGTGCTTCATAAGGTTAATGGATTAGAGGAGGGTGAGGAACTCCCGTCTGATTATTTCAGTGCGGAAGGAAGCAATGTATTATTAAATAAATAATTATTATAAATTATTAAATAAAGTCTTATCAAGATATTAAAGGGGGTTTTCTGGGATTATCATATGGATTACCTATTCTCATGACCTATCCTGGAGTCAGACCCCCGCCGATCAGCTGTATGAAGAGGCTGCATGCAGCGCTTAGGCCTCCTCCTAGGTCAGTGCTGACACGTTCATCGGTCATGGGCTGAGCTGCAATACCAAGCAAAGCCGCTATCATATGGTGCTCTGATGATTGGCGTGGTCTCCTCAAACTGCTGAACGGTGGGGGTCCCGGGAGTCGGTCAGTGCTCAGGTCTCTTCCTAGGCCATGGGACGTCACGTTCATTGGTCACATGGCCTAGGTGCAGCTCAGTCCCATTGGTACCTATCATGTTGTGTTCTAAAGCTTAGTTTTTAGAACGGTCATTGCCTTCTGCTTGCAATGGTTGCAAGATGGAAGTAAAAATGTGGAAGGTCAGTAAGAAAGAGGGCACAGATGGAGGAGATTATGACCGGGCAATCGGACCACCAAGAATTTGTAGGATGTTAGCATGGAGACGCTTTACTACTGAAGAGAATGACCGCAGCATGGCATATCCATAGGCCTCATCAATCACAACTGTCCTTAGGCTGGATATGGGCAGTGCTTGTATAAGCCCCTCTGATAAATGGACGGTCCCAGGTGGGTTTGGGGCATTCCCAGGGGCAGAACATACATGCCCTGAATTTACCAACTGCTATGTAGGTATGTCTTAGTTGCCCATAGCTACCAATCACAGCTCAGCTTCCATTTTTCCAGTGCACTTGCCTGCTGTGTGCAGTAGTGCCATTTACATGGCCATAGTGTTTTCCAGTCCGCAAATTGCAGATCCGCAAAAACACGGATACCGACCATGTGCGTTCCGCATTTTGCAGACCGCACATGGCCAACCCTATGATAGAAATTACTATTCTTGATTGCGGAAAAGACATGCTCTATTTTTCTTGCGGGGCCACGGAACAGTCCTCTTGTATGGAAGCGACCGTCGGTATGATGAATCTACAAAAACCTGTGCGGACTCGCCTGTTAGTTATGAACATGCCATTTTTAATCATCTACAAGAGGTATTAAACCATAGGCTGGTGTCCCAGAAAGACAACTTGTTACCTGTACCACAGGATAGGTGATAAATGTCTGACCACTGGAATGCCCACTGACCACGAGAGCTTTTGTGTCCCCTAATTGAATAGAGTCCTGGCATGGGCTCTACCGGGCCCAGGAGCCTGAGGGGGCCCAAAGACCCTTGTGCCGCATAAGAAGATGCACAAAGCACTGAGGGAAGGGGGCCCAAGCTGAACTCTTGCACCAGGGCCCATGAGGCGTTATCTACGCCCGTGCCCTGGTCTAGCATGCACACTGCCGCTCCATTCAATTTCTTCGGCACTACATAGAGCGGATTACACTGTTCAGCTGTCTCCATCGGTCCCAAAAAGTTTGCATGGAGCAGAAGTGTGAATACTTAAACGCCGCACCATTCAAATAGGGGACAACCAGCTGCTGTTCTTGTGACCCTCAACTATCAGACACTTATTATGAGCTATATTGTGGACTGGTGAAATGTGAACAAGCTCTTTAACGAAGCCCTGCACATAGTTTGCTGCCTTTTTCCCATATTCTTTTTTGTTTGTTTTTAGGTTGAAGGAGATGATGCAGATGGTGGTGGATTGTCTCGGTCGCAGAACACAGTGATAACAACATCCTCAGAGTGCGTCTCTTCATCATATTATCACTAATGAACATGCAGTAACTTGCTAAACATACTAAAGTGTTTGTTTGGTAATATTAGGGCTGTATAAAACACAGCAAATACGATGTAGTATGTACGGAAACTAGTCAATATAACTCACGTACTGAATGATCACATGGCAAATTATAATTGTTGAAAGTGAATCTCCACCTTTTTTCGGTCATCGGGTAATTGGCTCGTTCGTGCCTACACCTAAATCATCGTTTACTGGCAGCAGATCGTGCCATCTATACAGCACTCTGTGTCCGGCAAACAGTGATTCTGCATGTGAATAGGCGCCGGCATTGGTGATCCTTCCTCTTCTCCACTGACGAGCAGGCGATTATAGGGAAAGAACGCTTCCTTCCTGACAGTCGTCTGCTCTGTTGAGTATAAAATTGCTCAGGAATGGGGGAAAGATAAATACCAAAGACATACAGATGACGATCTAACTGCTATAAAAATATATTGCTATAGTAAGTGTTAAGTTAGTTGATCCGATAAATGTTATATCCGTGGAGGCATGAGTGACTGACACCCCTTGTACTGGTCGGTCCTTAACGAAACAGGATATTTTTCCCTCTATGGTGGTCTGTTTGCACCTTTACATATTAGATGTGTGCTCATCCAGATTACTACCATTCGGAAAGTTCATGAGCAGCTGTGGGGAATCTAACCTGCCCAATCCTTGACAGTAGAGATGTGACGATTACCAAAAAGTTTGATTCGGTTTCGACACCAAGAAAAAGTATTGCGATACTGGATACCACGCAAAACATGCAAAACAAAAACCATTAACCTTATGTTGCTGTTGCAATATGATTGTGGCAATACCAAACTTTGTGTCGTTTTTATTTTGTTTTATTACTTAAAAAAAAAAACAACGAAATTTTCAATTGCCATTTTCTGACCGTCATAACTTTTATTTTCAGTCTACAGAGCTGTATGAGGGCATATTTTTTGTGGGACAAACTGTAGTTTTTATTGGTACTATTTTTGGTGTACATACAACTTTTTGATCACCGTTGCTCAACTTTTTTCAAAGTGAATAAAAAATGGACATTGCAAGTTTTTATTGTTTTTGCCATTATGGCCTTCACCACACAGGAACATCTTTTTAATATTTTAATAGTTCAGACATTTTCGGATGTGGCGATACCTGATATGTTTATTTTTTTTATTGTTTATATTTTTAATATGTAAAATTGGGAAAGGTGATTTAAACTTTTTTTTTATTTATTTTTAACTTTATTTTGCCTAATTACTTTAAGCTCACTTAGGGGCTAGAACCTGGGATCTTTTGATCCCTTATCCTGTTCACCATTATAGAGATCTATTATAGTCAATGCCATTCTGATGTGCTCCCTGCTGAGCTGTGCCTTGTGCACAGCTTAGCAGGGAGCTTACCGTCGCAGCCCTGGTAAGCTTCAGAAGCATCCAGGTTGCATTGGTTGCTGCAAAACCGCTGGAGGCAACGATTGCAAGGTAGAGGGAGCAGTCGCCCTCTGCCTTACCTCACAGATGCCGAAATCACTGTTGATCACAGCATCTGAGGGGTTAATTGAGCAGTTTTGACATGATCACCGTTCCCCATCATTGCAGCCAGGTGTCTGTTGTATTATACAGCTGGCACTCGCCGTGTATGGAACAGGCTCACTGCAGCAGCCTGCTCCATACAATTCCCTGTGCATAATGCTGTACATCTACAACATCATGCGTTAATGGGAGGCTCATGGTGTTATTAATTTTAAACCTCCATGTGCATCATATTAAGGGTCCATTCACATGTCCATAGTGTATTGCGGATCCGCAATACACCCGACCGGCCCCCCCATAGAGCTTCCTATTCTTGTCCGCAATTGCGGACAAGAATAGGACATGTTCTATTTTTTTCCAGAGCCGCGGACCGGAAGTTCGGGCGCACGCTCCGGAAATGCGGATGCTGACAGCACACTGTGTGCTGTCCGCATCCATTCCTGGCCCGTAGAGAATGAATGGGTCTGCACCCGTTACGCATAATTGCGTAACGGTTGCGGACACATTCATGGACGTGTGAATGGACGCTAATAGTAAGTTTACACCATCATTAACCCCATGTTACCCATTATATGAGTTAGTACATGATGGGGATCACTTACTATTAATATAAGGCACATGGAGGTACTAATGTAATAAGACACTGTGCCTCACATTAATGCATGCACACAGCATAAAGCACATACCTCCTGCAGCAAGATCTTCCAGGATGCTGATAAGTTAAAGGAGCTTTGATGATGTCATCACCATGTGACCAGTAACATGAGGATGACGTCATCAAAGGTCCTTTAACTTATCAGCTTCCAGCACTGCAAGGATGCTGTCAGTTTCTCTCTCCCCTGCCCTCCTATTCTTCCCTCCGTGAGACTCTAACGCTGGGTTCACACTTGAGCGTATTTGATATGCGCGTTTTAGTCGCTCTAGACGCTCAGGTGTGAGGAGGGAGGAACGCTCTCCCTCCTTCTCCACTGTGCGGCCGCTTATGAGAGCACAGTCTGCGTGCACCATGTTCTCTGATGGTGACTGATACTCAGCTGCGCAATACTATGCGCAGTGTAGTTTTGAAAAAACACCAATCACGATATCGTATCAAAGTATTGAAAAATTATCGAATTCACCACCCGGTGCAACTCTACTTGACAGTAGTGCTATCCATACAGTACACATTAGATTAGACCCTATTGAAATTTGCTGGTAATTATCTCATGTGTATGGCCTGCTTTAGTAACCATAATTTGTATCAGGTCTACAAAGTAAGAAAAGCGGGTCGGACTTGAATTGAATGTTGGTGGACTGGTGTTTAGTTGAGCTTTGTTCATGATAATTCTTTTCCTACTTTACAGGAAGGAAATGATCCGACAGATGATGACTCACATCTTTCGCTGCATAGAACCAGAACTCAACAACCTTATTGCCTTGGGAGACAAGATTGACAGCTTTAACTCTCTGTATATGCTGGTGAAGATGAGCCACCACGTGTGGACTGCAGAGAACGTGGACTCCGCTTCCTTCCTCAGTACTACTCTTGGCAATGTCCTGGTTACAGTGAAGAGGAATTTTGATAAGTGCATAGTAAGTGGGAATATGCAGTGCCTCGCATGGTCTTACATAAACCGAACATAAATTGATCATACAGCAATATATGTCTCTAGGATTATTGGCCCATCATAGACAATGGGGGCATATCGCTAGGATATGCCCCCATTGTCTGATAGGTGTGGGTCCCATCTCTGGGACCCGTACCTACACTGAGAACAGAGTGAGGAAAAGTGGTGAAGGGCGTACTGCGCATGTGCAGCTGCACTCTATTCATTTCTATGGGGCCGCCGAAAATATCCGAGCGCTGGCTCGGCTATTTCTGTCGGCCCCATAGAAATGAATAGGAGCGGTGGTCGCACAAGCGCAGTGCTCTCCCATTTACTTGTATGGGGAAAGTGCTTGGCGGTGTCCAGAACCTGGGAAACCCGGGGTCCTCCAGCCACTGTCCTCCCCGCTCCGTTCTCAACGTAGGTGCGGGTCTCAGAGGTGGGATCCGTACCTAGCAGACAATGGGGGCATATCCTAGCGATATGCCCCCATTGTCTGTGATGGGCCAACTCCTTTAAGGCTCCTTTACAGGGGCCAACACAGCAGGAAGTTATGGGGAACAAACAGATCGTTCCTGACAATTGCCTGCTCGTTAGCGGTGAGAGCTACATTTATATGCAGTATTCAGCTCCTCTGTACGGGTGGCGAATGATCGCTACTGTCATTGTGCCAAATTTTTTGGATTGTATTCTTTGGAATTCTGGCTCTGAAGTCTACGGTACTTTATCCTTCTGCTGGTGATTGGCATCTCTGAGACATCTCCTTCAAGTTCGCAAGTATGTATGTGTGCGTATCTATATGCACATGTATGTCTGTGTGTGTGTATGTATATATGTGTGTGTGTGTGTGTGTATATATATATATATATATATATATATATATATATATATATACACACACACTGTATTTTACTCAGTATATTACATAATCCCTGTTAGAAGGATTACCGCTTCTCAGGGACAGGTCATAACTAGAGAGGAGCTAATGTCAGGTTATGAAATTCGTTCACGCTTCGTTTACTGGTAAAAGGTGAATTGCGTTATGGATTCCGTTACCACGGACTATAGCGCAATTCTATAACTGAATGCCTTTAGAGGCATTGCGGTATTCATTCCGTCATAATAGAAGTCTATGGGCTGCAAAACGGATCCGTCCCATTTCCGTTATGCAGGAGAGGACTCCATATCTTGTTTTTCATCTGTCTTGATCACACAACTTTGACCTCACCCTTGTGTCATTTCATTTTGCTGTGTGATGATTTAATGCCACCTCTCTCCTGGTATAGACCAACCAGATCAAGCAGATGGAGGATGTCAAAATCTCAAAGAAGAGCAAAGTCGGCATTCTTCCCTTTGTGTCGGGGTTTGAAGAGTTTGCTGAGCTGGCAGAGTCCATCTTTCGATCGGCTGAAAGACGAGGAGACTTGGATAAAGCTTATACCAAACTGATCAGAGGAGTTTTCCTCAATGGTAAATGTCGGCACTAAGCGTAGATGTGTGCAAAGGAAGATGTATCATGATGTGTGTAGTCATTGCCGTAGACACCAGTTGTGTGAGTTGTTTTTAATGAAAGTAAACGCACTATATTCACCAGCACACTGCCACGTGCAAAGACACTAGAAACATGGATGAATCCGTATTGCATTAATGCTATACTTACTATATGAAAATTAGAAGCTCTTTGTGCACATCTTTGATCTAAATTGTGTCGGGCCCATCTACCAGCGACAAAGTGGCTAAACAGACAGGATCTACACAGATTTGCCTCTCCTGGGCCTAAAGCTACAAAATGTAGAATCCAGCTATATGATACTCTGATTAACAAGCCCTGGGCAGATGGGTGGAATTGCAAAGTCCAAATGGAGGCCGCTGTTCCCCCAAATGTACAAAGCAAAAAAACAAAGACCAGCACCTCTAAACACTGTAAAACGGGTGCACGCTATCAGGCCTGCAATGCAAAAGCAAACATACTGTATGCTGCTGCGAGTGGTGTTTGTTTGCTTTTGCATTACAGCTGTGGTAGTGTGCGCCTGTATGTTATTTCATATTGTTAGGAGGTGCTGGTCTTATTTTTTTATTTTTTTGCATAGTTTTTTGTGAAATGATAAGCTACATTCTCTTGAATGTTCGTTCTGTCCACAATATCACTGACCCTATACAACTCTGCTTGAAGCAGATCTGTTTTTGTTTAGTAATTAGAAATATTAAAGGGGTTGTGTCCCCTCTTGGGCAGACCATGCTTCCTGGCACTGGCTCCCCGCTCCTTCTTTCCCCGGCCTTGGCTGCTCCGCTGTACTCCCTGGATACCAACTTCCATTTTAACATTACTGCAGCGGTGACCTGCTCCCCTTGCGTCATATCAAATGTTCTCGAGGGGAGCAGGTCACCACTGCGGCCTGTGATTGGATTCAGTGGCGTCAAAATGGAAGCTGACATCCTGGGAGCACAGATAAGCAGGCTTCCCTTCATAGGTCTGCCCACAAGGGGGAATTTGCCAACTCCGCGCCCCCCGCCCCCCCCAAATGTGAACAAGCCCTTTATGTTACATAGCAGCAACTGAAACGCCATTCTGAGTGGTCACATGATTTTGATGGCAATACCACAGTACGGCCATTAACGTGAGTTAACGGTATTACCAGCAAAACCTCCATTGACTTCTATGGGAGTTAGAGACTGCGTAGCACAGTCTACTAGCCGCAGCATATTAGGGGTATTCCAATGTCAGCCATGAACGGCCGGGATGAAAATACCCCATAAACTATTAATCAATCCATGTGTGCGTAGTTCTACGGCCAACATGTAAATGGGACCATGCCCTCACTAATAACATGCGTTATTGCTTTCATTCTCTACCCAGTGCATACCACTCCAGCTTTTGACAGACTATTTCAAGCAAATAGTGGATTTCATTCTCTGCTGGCAAAAACCATATGAAGCAATGCAGTGAACTGAAATGTCATCTCGTTGTTTTTATTTCAGTTGAAAAAGTTGCAAATGAAAGCCAGAAGACTCCTCGAGATGTCGTCATGATGGAAAACTTCCACCACATTTTTGCTACTCTTTCTCGATTAAAGATCTCCTGTCTGGAAGCAGAAAAGAGAGAGGCCAAGCAGAAGTACAACGACCATCTGCAGTCATACGTGATCTACTCACTGGGACATCCTCTGGAGAAACTAAATGTAATGTCTTCTCTGAGGGTCCTTTGTTGGAGGTGGGAAGTGCAGCTCTTGTCATACTTGTTGGGATACTGGCATGTCTCAAGTAGTAGGCTTGTTATAAGGACACTGGTAAGGACCGGTGAATATGGTGTCGGCGATATACTCCCCTAGAAGCAATGCTGCTTTGCACATGCTCCTCTCTATGTAATATTTCACTGTGCTGATCCCTTAGACCCCCCCGAATTACTAAAAGAACAGGGCATAGCCATAGCACACTGCAGATGGCCCTCACATATTCATTGGTGGACAGCTCTCATGCCTTCAATGTAATGTTTGACGTCGGGCACCTTTGAAGCCACCAGCGCTGTATCCCAAGCATTGTGTCTATGATTTCCATTTATTTTATTTTTTTAATCTTTACCTGGACAAAAAAATGCTGCCTGTGTTGTATATGGATGATGATTCTTGTCGGGTTGAACTAATTATTGTATTACTTTGCTTCTGCCAAGATTTTCTTCGAAGGTGTCAAAGCACGTGTCGCCCAAGGAATTGGCTACGATGAAGTAAGCTACCAATTGGCATTCAGCAAGCAAGAGCTGCGGAAAGTCATAAAGGACTATCCCGGTAAAGAAGTGAAGAAGGGACTAGACAACCTCTACAAAAAGGTGGACAAACATCTGTGTGAGGAGGAGAACCTGCTGCAGGTGAGTAAATTGCTTTAGGACAGGGATAGCCAACCTGCGGCCCTCCAGCTGTTGTAAAACTATGATTCCCACCATGGCCTGCTGTAGGCCGATAGCTGTAGGCAGTCTAGGCATGCTGGGGGTTGTAGTTTTCCAACAGCTGGAGAGCCGCAGGTTGGCCATCCCTGCTTTAGGAGAGCTGTATGTGATGTTTATGAAGCCATACTCAAGGATAATTAGATTGGATCATGTGATAGAGTGGTGGTTTTTTTTGCCCCCTTCATAAGGACATGAATGTACTAACATCTGTATGCAAACTGGTAGGTGTAGAAACATGACCTGCAAAGAGAAAGAGAAATAAGGAATGGAATCCAATAAAAGTGTGGTCTGATCCTGAAGGGGCTAAGGTTATGGAACTGTTAGGGATAATTTCACACTAGTGCTTACATCCTCTGCCGGAACAGCCTGCCAGAGAGCATCACATCTGGCATAGCTGGAAACTGCTGGAGACTATAATAGAACCCGGCGTGGATCCGGCCTGTTTCTGGCACCAGTGGCGACGTTCGGCTGGTCAAATAACGTTGGAAGCAACAGTTTTTGGCTGAATCCCGGCACTAATGCTGGATCCCCGTCGGGTCCCTTTATGGTCGATGGGCTCCTGTGAAGAAAGGTAGCATCTGGCTATGCCAAACATGATAATCTCCAGCAGACTGTTCCTCTGCCGGACCATGTAAGCACTAGTGTGAAACTGGCCTAATCCCATTCACTTCTCCTGACTTTTTCACCTGCAGTGAAGTATAATGAAGCGGTGTCTGCTCTGCTCCCCAGGTGGTATGGCACACAATGCAAGATGAATTTATCCGCCAGTACAAGCACTTTGAAGGTTTGATTGAGAAATGTTACACCGGAGCTGGTATCACCATGGAATTCACCATTCAAGACATCCTGGAGTATTTCTCTAGCATTGCACAATCTCACTAGTAAAGCTAAAGGAAATATTGATGATCTATCCTCAGGATAGGTCATCAGCATACAACTGGTGGGGATCCGACACCCAGCAGCCCAGTTAATCAGCTGTTTTCGGCAACAGCTTCACTGGAAACTATACAGTGGATGGAGCTGTAAGCAGAGGTGAGCTGCAGTACCCTGGCATGGCGACTACACTGTCGACAGAGCCCTGTACTTCTCTTGTCCACTGAGTAGTCTCCGGTATTGGCGGGTGCCACTGACACCTGATTGGTAGGGGCGGGTTGGGTGTCAGATCCCCACCAATGCGATATTAATGACCTATCTTGAGGATAGGTTATCAGTATATAACCCCTGTAAGGAATGAAAAGCACTTTAAGTGTCATATACGTGAAAGGGAAGAGGATGAATGAACTTAGCTGGAAACGTCTACTCTTAGCCCGAGCACTGCACGTCCAGGAACAGGACTCTGTATCTAACTTTATGGTAATGTGTGAACGTGTCAACAAAGAACAGACCACATTCAGAGCACGTCTCCGTCTCAGATATGATCTTACAGTAAATATTAACTCATGGCATCTTACCGTGCTGTCCTATGAAGGGCAGCATATTACATCTACAGGTCAGTACTACTAATAGCCAAAATGGCCGAAAAAATGTTGCCCACTAGGACTTGTGGGTGCATGGGGGGGGGGGACACTTACTAAGCTAAATGGGGCAGAATTCTGGTTTAATTTGCCTAGAAAAACTGGAGTACATGTTTCTACCATATCTATTACCTGTTTCAGACACTTTCTGCAGCTTTTTTTGATTTTTGAGGCAAAGTAAGCCAACCAATAAGTGGTGTGAAGTTAGACAAAAGTGTCTAAAGATGCACCAAATTTACCATCTAGCATTAGCCACTGTGATAAATTTGGCGCATCTTTAGGGTAAGTTCTCACGGCTGATTAATGTGTGGGGAAACCACTTTCCATTGTTGTGATTGAGGACCTATGCTGCCGTCCGTGCTCCCACGTGGATTTCCAGACCGCACCTAGAAAGGATATGTCCACTCTTGGCGTGGTGTCCGGCTGCGGATTTGCCCCATCGAATGGGTCTAAAGCCACAAGTGGATCTGCTGCATTCAGATTGCAAAACCGCCATTCATTTTTCCATTGAACTTACCTATGACCTCTAGTCACATGCCGCTCTTGCACACATGACCAATGGGCAAGTGAGTGACTGTAACGGTCTCATGACCAAAAACAGGTCCTCCTTCCTTCCGGTCTAATGGGCACTGCCAGCTGAACATTATGTGTAACAACGTGACACATTTTTGTCATATGTTTAACTTATACAAAAATAAAAAAAGTATACGTTAACGGATGCCTCAGACAGATGCCATAGAGTGGCATCCGTCACCATTGAGGTCCACTGTAAAGTCCATTGCTGATCCATCAGAAGAACAGAAAACAAAAAAAAACGGATCCGTCATGCTCATTTTGCATCAGTTTTAGCCATTTCTGTCTGAAGATCAGTTATATTTGATGGAAGGAAAAGTCCTCCACAAGGGACTTTTTCACCTAAAATACCACATCTCGGACAGAATTGGCTAAAATGGATGCAAAATGAGCATGACGGATGCTCAAAATAAAGGATCCGTATTTTTTTTTCTGTTCTGACGACTCAGAAGAATGAAGACAAAACGGTGATAGGAAACTATGCTGAATCCAGAAAAAAAAGGATATGGTGACGTATGGCATCTGTCTGAGGCATCCGTTAACATTTCCTTTTTTTTTTGTATACGTTAAACGTGTGACAGACCCATGATATGAACCCAGCCTCATTCACATGTCCGTGATTTGGTCAGTGATTTCCATCAGTGATTGTGAGCTAAAAGCAGGATTGGAGCCTTCACAGACATAAGGTATAAGGGAAAGATCTTCCCCTGTTCTGTGTTTAGAGCCGCACCTGGTTTTGGCTCACAATCACTGATGGAAATCACTGACCAAACACTGACGTGTGAATGAGGCTTTACTTTTACTGGCTTTCAGCAATACACTCCTGATCTGTAGATCTTTCTGAAACAGAATTTAAAGTTTCCTCTTGTAAATTGGACTACACTGCCAAGGATCCTTCACTGAGTGTATAAGGAAGGAGCTTTGGATATTATTCGTTTATTGATGTAAATGTTCTCAAACACTGGTTAATGTCGTAGCTGTTTTGTTTCTTTATTTTCTTTTGGCCAAAATTAAATTATTTGGTTTAAAAGTGTCTGTTTAGGTTACTTTTATTTATTACGGTAAGTTATTGCCTACCTCTAGTTTGCATCCATGTTTTTATGGACCCATACACTGTAATGGGAGTGATGGATCCATAAACATGGACAAAATAGGGCATGCACCGAGCTAAAAACATGGACCCACGGACCGTGCTGAAACTCTGATGTGTGAATACACACATTATGCTACTTTCACACTAGTGTTAATATTTTCCGGTATTGAGATCCGTCATAGGGGCTCAATACCAGGAAAAAACACTTCAGTTTTGTCCCCATTCATTGTCAATAGGGACAAAACGTAACTAAACAGAGCGGAATGCTCCAAAATGCATTCCGTTCTGTTCTCATACCGGAGAGCAAACCGCAGCATGTTGTAGTTTGTATTCCATCCTGGGTTGTGGAGCAAGACGGATCCGGCATGAACCACAATGCAAGTCAATAGGGACGTTTTCTCTGCCACAATAAAAAACGGAACCGTCCCCCATTGACTTTCAATGAAGTTCATGACGGATTCGTCTTGGGTATGTTAAAGATAATACAACCGGATCCGTTCATAACAGATGGTTGTATTATCAGTAACGGAAGCGTTTTTGCTGAACCCTGCCGAATGCAGTAAAAAAACGCTCGTGTGAAAGTAGCCTTAAAACGAACAAGTACATGTGCTATCCGTGGAGGACATTTACAGCACATGTCCATGGAACACTGACGTGTGAATGAGGCTTTAGGACAGTTTCAGAAGAGCTTGCTTGCGTGAAATACTTTTTTTTGCTGCTTTGAGAAAGAGATGTCAAAATGCCCCCCCCCCCCCAAAAAAAAAAAAAATACTAAATGATTCAACAAACTTAAAAAAAAATACTAAAAAACACATGATTAACAAAAATGCCTGCAGAAAAAAAACGCTTGTGTGTCCTGTGTGTCATATTTCCCATAGACTTTCAGCTAACATCTGGAGCTGCTGTTTTTACAGCACTAAAACCACAAAAGTGCATAAAAACACCCACTAAGGCCAGCTTCACACGTCCGTTTAACACGTACGTGAACTGTCCGTGGTAACCTGGGCTAAATTCCTGCCTCGAGCAGGAGCGCACGCCGTCATTGGTTGCTATGACGCCGTGCGCTCTCTGCCGCTGCAGTACAGTAATACACTGGTATAGATCATACCAGTGTATTACTGTACTGCAGCAGTGGCAGGAAACAACCAATGACGGCGTGCGCTCCTGCTCTAGGCAGGAATTTAGCCCAGGTTACCACGGACAGTTCACGTCCATGTTAAACGGACGTGTGAGGCCGGCCTAAGGGCTAACACTCTTAGTCCTCATTCTCATTCTTCCCAAAGAGTTTTGATGTGGTTGAGGTCAGGACTTCCACACCAAACTTACCCAACCAAGCCTTTATGGACCTTGCTGTGTGCACTGGGGCACTGCCATGGTGGAACTGAAAAGGGCCTTCCCCAAACTGGTCCCACGAAGTTGGAAGGATACAATTCTCCAAATTGTCTTGTTATGCTGAAGTATTAACCCCTTCCCGACACATGCCGTACTATTACGTCATGAAAACCAATGCGTTCCCGCAATTTGACGTAATAGTATGTCATGGTGATCGGGCGGGCACCGGAGAGGTGCACGCCCGATCACTGCAGGGGTCCGGTAGCCTTGCCCCTGCACAGCGATGCCGGCGGATTAACCCCTTCTATGCCGCAGTCAGCACTGACCGCGACATAGTAGTAGTATGCGGCGGGTGAAGGATGGCATCGAGTCCCCGCACTGCTGTGGCGGGGACCCGATGTGTGGCAAGGCAGCCTGATGCCGTGCAGAGGCTGCCCAATACCTTGCATGGCATCAGGACCTGCCTTCTACAGGGGCCCAGGAGATCCAGCCTAAGGCTTGTCTCCTAGGCAACCTGTTGGTGTATTACTCACTTTAGTACACAAACAGGTAATGCATTACAATACAGAGGGGATCAGACCCCCAAAAGTGAATGTAAGAAATAAAGAAAAAAGTAAAACAAAAAGTGTTTTTAATAAAATTCATAAAGTTTTTAAGAAAAAAAATCTCCCCTTTCCCCTTATTTTATAACAAACAAACTGAAAAAAAAGACATAATAGGTATTGCCGTGTCCGTAATGACTGGCTCTATAAATATATCACATGATCCACCCTGTCCGATAAACACCATTAAAAAAATATAAAAACGGTGTAAAAAAAAGCCATTTTTGTCACCTTACATCACAAAAAGTGCAACACCAAGCGATCAAAAAGGCGTATGTCCCACAAAATGGTATCAATAAAACCGTCACCTCATCCTGCAAAAAATGAGCCCCTACCTAAGACAATCGCCCCCAAAAAAGAAAAACTATAGCTCTCATAACATGGAGACGCTAAAACATAATTTTTTTTGTTTCAAAACTGCTATTGTGCTAAAGTGAAATACATAAAATAAAAATACACATATTAGGGGGCGTGGCCTGCACGCTAATGGCGCCGGTCGCATAGTCCTGCAGCTCCATGTCCTGACTCCCTAAAGCGGCTCACAGCTGTCTCCTGACCGGGTTTTTTCTTGACCCAATCGTGCCCTACATAACCTGGATGATGGGGAAGGTAAAGAGGAAGCCGGCACCAGCGAAGCTGACGGAGTTTTTCAGCAAGCAGAGTCCGGGTGCTGCGGCCCAGAGAAGCTCACCTACGCACGTGCACTCCCCAGCCTCAGGGCCTTCCACTCCTGCGTTCGAGTCCGCTGCTCGTGTGAGTACGGGACCATCCTCCTCATTCCCTGCCTCTCCTATAACAGAAGAGACGATGCGGGCCTTGCTAGAGGACTTGCGCGCCTCCATGAAGACCGACATGGCAGGCATTCTTAGAGACATTAAGAGGGAGATTGGTGAGTTGGGCGATCGCACGACTCATGTGGAGTCAAAGATGGCGGAGTTTGCCTCCTCTCACAACTCTTTAATTGACGCACATGATGCTTTGGAGGAGGAAGTGTCCAGGCTCACAGCTAAGCTCCAGGAGCTAGAAGACCGCCATAGAAGGAACAACATTCGGCTGAGGGGTATTCCGGAATCCGTGTCCCCTACTGAGCTGGACTCTTTTCTACAAGGCTTGCTTAAAGCTGCCCTGCCACAGTCCTCTGATCGTGACCTGATTGTGGATAGGGTTCACAGGATCCCTAAGCCAAAGGGCATTGATCCCTCCCTTCCGCGTGATGTGATAGCCCGGATCCATTTTTACACCACTAAGGAGGCCTTTCTGCGCGTGCTGCGGAGCGACCCGGAGCCTTCGGATTTATTTAAAGGCATTTCTGTATACGCGGATCTTTCAGCAGCGACCCTCGCCAAAAGAAGGGAGTTCGGATCCATCACTAAGCTCCTGAGACAACTTCATGTTAAGTATCGATGGGGTTTCCCCGTGAAGCTTTTGGTTTTCTATAATGGGATTCTGCATCCCCTCTCCTCACCTAAAGCGGCTGCCAGTAAATTGGAGGAATGGGGCCTGACATCTGGAATGGACTATCCTCCCTCCTCGCCGGCCCGGAATGCGGCAAGAATTGATCCTGAATGGGACACGGCCTGATCCTGTTTGTATGATTTCGGTCAAGAGACTGTAAAGTGATTGCATATGGGAGATTTGACATGGGTGGTGGGACATGGTTTGTCATCTTTATCCCTGCCCCCAGGTCATGTCATGTTATTCTTCCCCTTGAATATGTGTGACTTTTGTTTCTGGGCTATTCTCGCCCTGCTGTTACTGTTTGTCTGGTTTTTGTTTCCCTTAGTTCTGTCTTTCCCTCCTCTTTTCTTGGTCCATGTATTTGTTGTATGTGCCATCTAATGGGCTTTATGTGGGCGCCTATTGATGTCTTCTATTGTACTCACTGGCAGCGTCTGTATATGCTATTCTTATTATACTCATAATGGGGATGAAAATACTGTCCTTGAATGTCAGGGGTTGAACTCCCCATTTAAGAGATCTATGTTGTGGAAAGAGGTTCTACATTCCAAATGTGATATTGCTTTTCTCCAAGAAACGCATTTACTGGAACCTGATCTGCGCAGATGCACGCATCGGAGCTTCCCACATATTTTTCATTCTCCTGCGGTGAAGAAACGGAGGGCTGGTGTGTGCATCTGTGTCAGGTCATCTGTAGCGTTTACCCTGGGTACCTGCGTCCGGGATCCCATTGGCAGATTTATCCTTATTTCCTGTACTATAAACGGTACTAAGTTTACGCTAGTATCTGTATATGCCCCTAATAGTAAACAACAGGCATTTTGTAAGCGTGTTCTTAAAAGGGTGCAAAAACAGGCGGTGGGAGAGGTGATCATAGGTGGTGACTTCAATGCCCCAGTCCAGTGTTCCTTGGACTTTCGGTCCCCCACTCATCACAGCGTCCAGACTTAAAGAGTATAATCCGAGAATCTCCTTTTCATGATATCTGGAGATACCAGCATGGTGATGAGCGGGACTACACATATATCTCTCCATCCTCCCTTTCACAGGCAAGGTTGGACTTCTTTTTGATATCTAGGGGCCTGATTCATGTGGTGCGGGAGTCGGGCATTGGAGTCGCCACGTGGTCAGATCATGCACCTATACAGCTGGTTGTAGATGATAGCCTGCCCTCGCCTCCTCCTCCGCAATGGCGATTGAACCCTTTTCTCTTGAACTGTCCTGAACGGGTTAATGGTTTTTCTAATGCTCTGGCTGAGTTCTTGAGTTTCAACGATACGTCAGATATCAATATATCCACTCTTTGGCTTACACAGAAAGCGTATATGAGGGGAATTTTTCTACAATCGGCAGCCCGTTTGAAGAAAAAACGAGCGGCTGATCTGGATGCGGCCTTGCTTAGCCTGCGCTCAGCAGAATGCAGGCATAAGACGAGCCCCTCTGCATCTACTCTGGAGGACTTAAAGGACTCTAGATCGCGTCTCCGCTCCCTCCTGCTGTATAAACAGGAGTGGTGCCTGAGAAGGTTGAAAGCTAAATTCTACCATGAGGGTGATAGAGCTGGGGCGCAATTGGCGAGGAGGGTTAACAGGAGACAAGCGGAGTCTCGCATAGAGAAATTATCCTTCAATAACAATACGATTACGCATCCACAGGGTATAGCAGACGCTTTTGCGTCCTATTATTCCTCCTTGTACAATTTAAATAAGGATGTTAGCACCCCCAGCCCACTCCGGAGGGTATTCGGAAATTTTTAGATGCTCTGGATCTTCCTGTTCTATCCTCTGATGATCTGGCTGCTTTGAATGCCCCAGTTGGTCAAAGGGAGATATGGAACGTTATCAAGAGTACCCCTTCGAACAAGTCTCCGGGTCCGGATGGTCTTCCGGTGGAGTACTATAAAACGTTCCACCGGGAGTTGTTACCTATTCTGGATAGGTTATTTGCTTTTTCTTTGAGTCTGGCTCCATTCCCCGGAGATGTTGTCTGCCACTATTGTCACCCTCCCCAAGCCCGGTAAGCCTCCTACATCCCCTGCCAATTTTAGACCCATTTCTCTCCTCAATTCGGATTTAAAACTTTTTGCTAAATTATTGGCCACTAGAATTAATAAATTGCTGCCCTGCCTGGTATCGTCTGATCAGGTAGGATTTGTTCCCGGTAGACAGTGCCGCGATGGAACCCGTCGCATGATAGATCTGATTCAGTTGGCTCGGTGGTCCAGAGCCCCCAGCGTCTTTGTCTCACTCGATGCTGAAAAAGCATTTGATAGGGTACACTGGGGGTTTCTGGACCAGGTTTTGAGAAAATTTGGATTTAGAGGGAATATACTGCGGGCTGTAAATGGATTATATTCTTCCCCATCGGCAAGGGTTCTGGCGTCGGGCTTCCTTTCGGCTCCATTCTTGATCACTAACGGCACCAGGCAGGGCTGCCCTCTTTCCCCTTTAATATTTGCGCTTGTAATTGAGCCCCTAGCAGCCACCCTTCGTACTTGTACGGATATTACGGGAATTCAGGCGGGCAAGGAGACTCATGTGATTGGGTTATATGCGGATGACGTTATTTTGACTCTGTCTGCCCCATTAAAATCTCTAGAGGCTGCTTCCCAGATTTTGACTCAGTATTCGGCGGTCTCTTATTATAAGCTGAACCCCAGTAAAACACATATTCTTCCCATCCTGGTTCCTGATTCGTTGAGGCTCGAGATCTCTGCTAGGCATACATTTTCCTGGGTGGATCATTCCCTCCCATACCTTGGAATAGAACTCACTCAATCCCCTCAGGACATGGTTCTTACAAATTTCTCTGGCCTTCGACAGGAACTCCAGAGGGATTATGCTAAACTTTCAGTATGTGACCTCTCATGGATAGCCAGGGTGAATCTAGCAAAGATGTTAATCTTGCCTAAAATCCTGTATAAGTTTAGCTGTATCCCTTTGTTGGTCCCGAAACGTCACATTGATGCCCTTCAGAGGGATATGACTCAATTTATTTGGCACAATACGCATAGACGTGTCTCTAATGACACTCTATTCCTTCCATTACGACAGGGAGGACTGGGTGTTCCCAACTTATATAATTATTATTTTGCCAATTTGTTGGACCAGGCTGTAGTTTGGTGGTCCAATGACGAATCGTTGCGATGGGTTGACATTGAGAAAAATTTTTCTAGACGACGCTCACTTAGATCTCTGTTGATGGCCCGGATTCTGGGACCTCTTCCCCAGGTAGCCCAATGTTGGACACTATGCGGGCTACAGTTTGGGCATGGTCACGGTTGCTAAAACGGTATCCATCCCTCCCTGTAGAGGCCAAGACCATTTCTTTGTCGGCTTTGGAATACCACATCCCTAATATATCTATAACTCCATGGTTAAATGCTGGCATTAGCACCCTTGGAGATATATTTGATAAAGGTACTTTGAAAGAGTTCCCCTCCTACATGCGGAATTCAACCTGCAAAACTCAGTATTTTATCAATATCTGCAGATTCGGCATCTGCTTGCTTCGGTCCCCCTTTGTTGGGACCCGAGCAAGGAGGATCCAGTTTATGCGGTATTGAGGGCGGAAACGCAAAGCAAGTCAAAAATCTCTGTGTGGTATTCGCTCCTACTGGAGGAATGGACTAGGACCAAAAGGCCCTATATGCTGAGATGGGAGGAGGAACTTGGCAAATCTTTTGACCTGCAAGACTGGAACTCGGCTATGCTATGGTCTGTTAAATGCACCAGGTGTATAAATCATGTAGAACAAGCGAGGAAGATTCAACTTAGGTGGTATCTCACGCCAGACAGGCTCTCCCATTGTATCCCTGGTTACTCCCCTCTCTGTTGGAGAGGATGTGGTGCGCGTGGGACCCCTCTGCATATGTGGTGGAGTTGTCCCTCTCTCACTGCTTTTTGGGGATCTGTCCTGAATGTCTTGGAGGAGGTTTGCGGTCAACGGGTTTGCCTATCCCTGCTCTCGCTATATTGGGTGTGGGTATCAAATGCATTTCTAAGGAGTTTCGTTGGGTTATATCACACATTCTTGGAGCGGCGCAACGGGTAATTGCTAGGCAGTGGAAACATGCTGAATCCCCGAGTGTGAGAGTTGTGGCTGAGATAGTTAACTCCCATCTACATAACGAGTTAGTTTTTGCATCTGATATGTCTCACAGGATCTCAGTACATAATAGATGGTTACCTTGGATCTCGAGCAGGTTTGCATCTCCTCTACCTGTGGGTATCCTTTAGGCTCTTTGTATGGTGGAGCTTATTTTGCCATAGTACCCTGTGGTTAGGGCACATGAGGATTCGTCCACGTGTTAGTCTTACGCATATTTTGGACCATGTTTCTTCTCTCCCCCTTCTTTTCTCCCCCCCTTTTTTTTCCCATAGAGGCTTTCATTTTTGTGGATGCTTTGTGTTCTGACCAATTGCTCCATGCTACTGATGTATACCGCTTTTTTCTAGCTCACTAGGTTGGCAGCACTCGGGCGAGTGCCCTAGTGACTTCAATGTATCGTTCAATCTAGTATGGACATTGATTTCTCTATGTCGCATTTTGTATCAATGAGGTCGTGGTTGCATCCACATTGTTTATTGTATGTACACCTTTTTTCAAATTCTAAGACTAAAGACTAAAATTCTAAGACTAAAGACTAAAAATACACATATTAGGTATTGCCGCGTCCGTAACAACCTGCTCTATAAAAATATCACATGACCTAACCCCTCAGGTGAACACCGTAAAAAAATAAAAACTGTAAAAAAAAAAGCAATTTTTGTCACCTTACATCACAAAAATTGCAACACCAAGCTATCAAAAAGGCATATACCCCCCAAAATAGTACGAATCAAACCGTCGCCTCATCCGGCAAAAAATGAGACCCTACCTAAGTCAAAAAAATAAAAAGCTACGGCTCTCAGACTATGGAGACAATAAAACATCATTATTTCTGTTTCAAAAATGCTGCTATTGTGTAAAACTTAAATAAATAAGAAAAAGTATACATATTGGAAATTGGCATGTCTGTAATCATCTGTTCTATAAAAATATCACATGACTTAACCAGTCAGATGAACGCTGGAAAAATAAATAAATAAATAAAAACTGCACCAAAACAACCAATTTTTTGGTCAAAGTGTAATAATGAATGATCAAAAAAATCATATGTACCCAAAAATGGTACATATAAAAATGTCAACTGTTCCTGCAAAAAACGAGCCCCTGCACAAGACGATGAGCAGAAAAGTAAAAAATAGGCCTGCACAATATATCGTGAAAGCAATCGTAATCGCAATTAATCGCCATCGCAATTAATCGCCATATCGCAATTTGCTGACCCAAAAATGCTGCAAATATATTACCGTATTTTTCGCTTTATAAGACACACTTTTTCCCCCCCAAAAGTGTGGGGGGGAATAGCAGTGCGTCTTATAAAGCGATGGTTGACTTTCTACGTGACACTGACACTGTATCTCCGGCCGCTATGCTGCACAGCGCGGCCGGCGATACATCAGTTGCAGTGCGGGGAGGGGCTGGTGGAAAGTCGTTATTTTAAAGAGGACCTTTCACTGGTCCACAGTTTATTAGGCAAAGCTATGTACATGGAGAGCGGCACCCAGGGATGTCCCTGCACTTACTTGTATCCCTGGGTGCCGCTCCGTTCGTCCTCTGTAGCCCCCGGTACCGGCGCTCCTGCTTCTCCAATTTTGCCTAGGGCGGAGACTTCTTCTTTTGCCCTGGGCATCTCCTTCTCCCAAGGCTGGAGTGCTGGCCAATCGCAGCGCTCAGCTCATATCCTGGATATAAGAAGATGTCTCCACCCCAGGCAAAAATAGGAGAAGCGCGTGCGCCCGTACCGGGGGCTACAGCGGACGAACGGAGCGGCACCCAGGGATACAAGTAAGTGCAGGGACATCCCTGAGTGCCGCTCTCCATGTACATAGCTTTGCCTAATAAACTGTGGACCAGTGAAAGGTCCTCTTTAATGAACACATGTTCTTTTATCTATTTTATTCATCTGTTCTGTGCAGGGATATTAGGAAAATGGCAATTTTGTACTTTTGCAGTAATGCAAATATGTTTTTTTTTTTCATTTCTTGAGTTCAGCATAACCACATTTCACATTATCAGTCATCTGTGTGTGCTTTTACCTTGAAAATACAAGCAAATAGACCTCTAGCACAATTCCCTTAAAATATCGCATCGCATATCGTTATCGCAATTTTTAGGGCCCTAATCGCAATCGCACAAAATTCCCATATCGTGCAGCCCTAGTAAAAAATATATGGTGTTCAGAAAATGGAGACACAAAAAGTATTTTTTTTAAATGCTTTATTATGTAAAACTGAAACAAACCTAAAAAGTAGACTTATTTGATATCATTGCATCCGTAACAACCTGCTCTATAAAAATAGCACATGATCTACCCTGTCAAATGAATGTTGTAAAAAATAAAAACTGTGCCAAAACATAAATTTTTTTGGTTACCTTTCCTCACAAAAAACATAATAGCAATTAAAAATCCTATGTACCCCAAACTAGCACCTTATCCCCTAGTTTCCAAAATGTGGTCATTTTTTTTAGTTTCTACTGTAGGAGTGCATCTGGGGGGCTTCAAATGGGACATGGTGTCAAAAATCCAGTCCAGCAAAATCTGCCTTCCAAAAACCATATGGCGTTCCTTTCCTTCTGTGCCCTGCCGTGTGGCTATACAGCAGTTTACTACCACATTTGGGGTGTTTCTGTACACTACAGAATCAGGGCAATAAATACTGAGTTTTGTTTGGCTGTTAACCCTTGCTTTGTTATGGGGAAAAAATTGATCAAAATGTAAAATCTGCCAAAAAATTAAAATTCTGAAATTTCATTTGCATTTTTCATTAATTCTTGTGGAATAAAAATCACAGAAATATAGTGGCCAACATGGGGGAACTGCTCAGACCCCAAACACTGTAGTGTGTTTCTCATTGGGGGAGCAGTCCCACAGCAAATGGCCATCCCCAGCAAAAATTGCATACAATGGAGGATGCCGGCGCGGACCACATGCACCACAAAGGCATCCTACACAAAACGGAGCATTGTGCGGATGAGCAGTTCCCCCATATTGGCCACTAAATTTCTGTGATTTTTGCCCATATGTATTGAATGTGCCTTCATCTGGCATGTAACATTCTTTTGCACCAGGTAGCCTCCATCACACGGTCTGATATGGGTGCGGCTTACAGTCTTGCTTTATTCACATAGCATTAGTTGTCCTGCTATGCGGTTGTGTGGAAGCTTGGCTGTGAGCAGTGTTCCATCACCTTCAGACCATGTTCACACCATAGTCAGCGTAGTGGTAGGACCCCATGCCATGCTGAGTGACCGTGACGTGGTGCATGAGGGGCTCCGATGTGTCCCTGACAGGAATATATTGGCAAACAGTCTCAGCTTTTAATATCTGCTTGTTTGACTAGCTAGTATAGTCAGTGGCATATCCGTTTGGTGCATTTTTTTCTGTGATTTTTATAACTCTTGTGGAATGCCTAAAGGGTTGACAAAGTTTGTAAAATCAGTTTTGAATACCTTGAGGGGTGTAGTTTCTAAAATGGGGTAGTTTTGGGTGGTTTCTATTATGTAAGCCTCTCAAAGTGACTTCAGACCTGAACTGGTTCTTAAAAAGTGGGTTTTGGAAATTTAAAAATTTCAAGATTTGCTTCTAAACTTCTAAGGGCCCTTTCACACTTGCGTTTGGAAGATCCGGCATAGGGTTCCGTCGTCGGGGCTCTATGCCGGAAGAATACTGATCAGTCATTATCCCAATGCATTCTGAATGGAGAGAAATCCGTTCAGTATGCATCAGGATGTCTTCAGTTCAGTATGTGAACGTTTTTTGGATGGAGAAAATACCGCAGCATGCTGCGGTTTTCTTTGTCCTGGGATGCGGAGCGAAACCCAGGACAAGGCCATGACCCCCAATGCAAGTCAATGGGGACGGATCCGTTTTCTCTGGTACAATCTGCCACAATAGAAAACGGATCCGTCCTCCATTGACTTTCAATGGAGTTCAAAAACAAATCCGTTTTGGCAATGTTAAAAAATAGTTAATACAAGCGGATCCGTTCAAAGGGATGCATGCGGTTGTATTATCTGTAACTCAAGCGTTTCTTTCCGACATAGAGCCCCGACGACGGAACTCTATGCTGGAAAACAAAAACGCAAGTGTGAAAGGGCCCTAAGCCTTCTAACCTCCCCAAAAAATAAAATGTCATTTTCAAAATGATCCAAACATAAAGTAGACATATGGGGAATGTAAAGTAACTACTATTTTTGGAGGCATTATGTATTATAGAAGTAGAGAAATTGAAATTTTGAAATTTGCTAATTTTTAAAAAATTTGGGTAAATTTGGTATTTTTTTTATAAATAAAAATTATATTTTTTTACTCATTTTTACCACTGTCATGAAAAACAATATGTGACGAGAAAACAATCTCAGAATGGCCTGAATAAGTAAAAGCGTTTTAAAAATATCACCACATAAAGTGACGCGTCAGATTTGCAAAAAATGGCCTGGTCAGGAAGGGGTTAAAGGGGTTTCCAGTTACACAAAAAACCATCACAGCAGCATGTAACCTTTCTCCGGAGTCCAGTGGTGGCATCATGCTTGGAGATGTAGAGCACATGTATATAGCTGCTCGGCCGTGGACACCCATGCCATGAAGTTCCCAGAACAGCACCGTTTTTGTTTTGGACTATGCTCCTCAGCCCTCGGTGACCCCGCTCCGTAACTTCACCTGGTCTCCCCTTTGTGGCTGAGTTGCTGTCGCCCCTAATTGCCTCCATTTTACAATAACACCACTTACAGTTGCCCATGGAATATCTAGGGTAGTAATGAGTAAAGCGAGCTTCGGATGCCACGTCCGAAATCTCTTTATTCAAAACTTCGGAATAATACAGAACGGAGATCCGTCTCCGTACAGTGTTATAATGTATGGTCTCTGATGAGCCAATGTTCGTTATTTGCGAAGTCGCGCGGGACTTTGTTGAATAACTTCGGTAGTTGATTTTTAAAGTGGAAAACCACTGTAGAACTTGGAACCGAACTCTGCTTCGGCTCCGACTGGTACCTCAGAACCGAACTCGACTTCGTTGTCTTGGCAATGGATCAGTAAAAAGTGGATCACACATGGATGGTATCTGTATGCTGTCCATGGTTTTCCTGACCTATATATTAGATGTTCTGTCCTCAAAACTGACCAAACTATTGCGTCCTGTGTGTGAATCCACAAATAGAATTTAGGAGCAGCCAATAGCAGGCAGTGACCGGGACAAGCCTCCCTAGTGTCACCCGCCATGCTAGCGAGGCTTGTCCCCGCCACCAGATGTTTTCAGACGTGCACAGGGAGAAGGCAGTGCGGGACCAGGAAAGTATATTCAGTGTGAGGGGCCCAGGCACATGGGAGACATTTTTTAGTCTCGGATAACTCCTTTAAAGGGGTATTCCCATCTTGGACAATGCAGGGATATCACTAGGATATGCCCCTATTGTCTGATAGGTGCGGGTCCCACCGCTGGGACCCGCAGCTATATAGAGAACGGAGCCCGAAAGTGAAGGATGGCGCACTGCGCAGCTGCCCTCCATTCATTTCTATGGGGCCGCCGAAAATGGCCAAGTACTGGCTCGGCTATCTCTGTCGGCCTCATAGAAATGAATAGGAGCATGGGCTGTACATGCGCGGTACGCTCCCATTCGTTTCTATGGGGGAGGCGGGGAGAAGCCCTGGGTGGTGGATGGACCCTGGGGTCCTTCAGCCACAGCTCTCCCAGCACCGTTCTTGATATAGATGTAGGACCGGCACCTATCAATCAATGGGGGGGCATATGCTAGTGATATGCCCCCATTGTCTGAGATGGGAATACCCCTTTAAGGAACAAAGAGGGACTTGGGTCAAAAAGAGGCAAGACAGAGGGAGGTATGCTATTATCTGACAGTCCTGCTCTCCACAGTGCCATCACTCTGAGGGGTGTGGCTTCACCCTAGTCTTCACAGTCACATGACCTACACCTCTCTTGTGGCTAGATTGTATAATTAAAGGGAATCTGTCACCAGGTTTGAGCCCTGTCAGCTAAACATATGCTGACGTTCAGGGTCTCATTAGCATGCCTAATATGGGCTCATCTAAACAAATGGTAGCGTAATTTTGTCAAAAAACAGGTTTAACTAACCTGTCAATCACACATATAAGGAGCCCAAGGGGAGGTCCAGCGATGCAGGGTGCCCGGCCGCAGACATCGCTGTATGTGGCCAGCGCCGCCTCCTAATGCTCCGTGCCGCCTCTCCCTCCCCCTGCTGTAAGCGCTGGCTCGTACGCACACGGCGCGTGCGCACTTCACTTGAAGAAGCCGATCCAAGAAGTCCGCGCGTGCGCACAGGCATGCACCCGTGCGGACTTCTTGGATCGGCTTCTTCAAGTGAAGTGCGCACGAGCCAGCGCTTACAGCAGGAGGAGGGGGAGGGAGAGGCGGCACGGAGCATTAGGAGGCGGCGCTGGCCACATACAGCGATGTCTGCGGCCGGGCACCCTGCATCGCTGGACCTCCCCTTGGGCTCCTTATATGTGTGATTGACAGGTTAGTTAAACCTGTTTTTTGACAAAATTACGCTACCATTTGTTTAGATGAGCCCATATTAGGCATGCTAATGAGACCCTGAACGTCAGCATATGTTTAGCTGACAGGGCTCAAACCTGGTGACAGATTCCCTTTAAGCCCCGACTCCAACTAATTCTCACGTCTACTTTTCAGGCAAGAGCGCCACGTGGGTGGGGCTTTGTCGTTCCCCTTTTTTTCATACATGGGCGGGGTTAGACGCTGTCACTGTAGCCCTCATCCACGTGGGCGGGGTTAAGCGCTGTCACTGGCTGCCCCCTGACATGGGCGGCTCTCTGTAGTGCAGCCAGTAAGGAGCAGGCGAGAGACGTTGGGTGACGTCACATGGAGGGCGGACAGGGAAGGGTTGCTATGAGTAACGCGTAGTACTCTCCACAGGCCCAGGCCGGGCTTCCTGCGCGCCATTTTCAAACCGCGTCTCTACCCGCCGCCCACATCCCAAACAAACCCCATAGTCCGTCCCTGTGACCTCCGGCGTCTATGTCCGTCCCAGTGCAGCAGCCGGTATGAGGCCTTAGCGTCCGCTGTGGCCATAGACGTCCCTGTCCCGAGCCGGTAGGTCACATATTCCTTATTACATCATCGCCCTGTTATATTCCGAGCGGCGGAGACGGTTTCATTACGTCATAGAGACGTGCGGGAGCGGATCTTCCCTCTGAAGCCGGTCGTAATGGCCGATTTTAACGATTTCTGTCTTGTTTTGTATGCACATGATCGTTTGCGATGGCCGACATGTGTAATGTAATCGGCCCTCTGCAGAAGTACATTATGTGTTTGATCTGCCAGTGTTATTGCTGGAGAGATCGTTCCTACAATCTGATGGTTCTGGCAGATGGTAGTGCTCTGTATGTGGCAGCTTACTCCAGGGATATAGATCAGCCCTGTCCTGCCAGAGGTGCTCCATCCCTGTGTACTGCTCTGCAGCAGCGGTGGTGGGATCCCAATATTTGACGGGTTCCCTACTCAGCGGCGGACACGACACATGTTTACATATACATACACCATATGTATGCAACACACAGACATCATATACATGGCACACATACATAAATACACCATATATATGGTACACATCATATACATGGTACACATACACATCATATACATGGTACACACACACATCATATACATGGTACACATACATAAATACACCATATACATGGTACACATATACATGGTACACATACATACATACACCATATACATGGTACACATACATAAATACACCATATACATGGTACACATATACATGGTACACATACATAAATACACCATATACATGGTACACATACATAAATACACCATATACATGGTACACATATACATGGTACACATACATGGTACACACACACATCATATACATGGTACACATACATAAATACACCATATACATGGTACACATATACATGGTACACATACATGGTACACACACACATCATATACATGGTACACATACATGGTACACACACACATCATATACATGGTACACATACATGGTACACATACACATCATATACATGGCACACATACATAAATACACCATATATATGGTACACATCATATACATGGTACACACACACATCATATACATGGTACACATACATAAATACACCATATACATGGTACACATACATAAATACACCATATACATGGTACACATACATGGTACACATACATGGTACACATACACATCATATACATGGTACACATACACATCATATACATGGTACACATACATAAATACACCATATACATGGTACACATACATAAATACACCATATACATGGTACACATACATAAATACACCATATACATGGTACACATACATAAATGGTACACATACATGGTACACATACACATCATATACATGGTACACATACATAAATATGCCCAGGGCCAGTGCGTCCTATAAGCGGACTAGGCAGCTGCGTAGAGGAGTGCCGGCCCCCCTCATGCTGCAGCCGTCCGAGCGCTCTATATTGAGCCTCTGGCGGCTGCAGCACTGCCTAGGCTGGCGCGTCCATGAGGGCACACCACCCGGGCACAGGCAGAGGAGAGGAGCTGACAGGGGGGAAGCCCCCAACGCTCCCTCCTGTCACTCCCTCATTGTAGCGTGGCCGAGCCCTGTGTGGTCCGCGGTACAGGAAACATCTGTCTCCTGTACCTGGCCGGACTGATATGAAGTGCGCACACAGTGTGCTCTTTCTGTCAGTCCGCCCGGGTACAGGAAACTAAAGCTCCTGTACCCGCAGACCATACAGAGCTCGGCTACACTAGAGGGGGGGGGAGGAGGGGAGAATGACAAGAGGGGGGAGAGAGAACTGGCGTTAGTAAAAGGGGTTCTGCAGTTTATTTAAACTGATGATCTATCCTCTGGCTCAGGCATGCTCAAGCTTCGGCCCTCCAGCTGTTGCAAAACTACAACTCCCAACATTCCCTGACAGCCTACAGCTATCATCCTACAGAAAGGCATAATGGGAGTTGTAGTTTTACAACAGCTGGAGGGCCGCAGGTTGAGCATCCATGCTCTGGATCGATCATCAGCATCTGATCGGCGGGGGTCCCGGGTGTTGGACCCCACCGATCAGCTGTTTAAGAAGGCAGCGCCGCTGCAGGAGTGCCGCGGCCTTCTCACTGTTTACTGCTGTTAGCGCCCCGCCCAGTGACGTCACGACTAGTATTACTGGCCTTGGCGACGTTAAACTCTGTTCACTTGAATGGAACTTAGCCCCGCCCAGGCCAGTGATATTAGTTGTGACGTCACTGCGCCTGCGGTAAACGGCGAGAAGGCCGAGGCGCTACTACCAGCGCCGCTCCCGGGTGTCGGACAGATGCTGACCCCGCCGATCAGATGCTGATGATCTATCCAGAGGATAGATCATCAGTTTAAATAAACTGCAGAACCCCTTTAATATGGCAGATCATATGGGTGGGGCATTGTGATGTTACATTGGGGGGCAAACCTTTCTAGGGCGCCAAAAATCCTAGCACCGGCCCTGAATACACCATATATTTGGTACACATATACATAAATACACCATATATACACTACACACACATACCACCCAACTAAGGATCAGCGGTGCACAAAGCAATGGCAGTGAACATCTCCAGCTGCCTCCGCCAGAGCACCGGATGGGACTCAGCCGGAAACACGGTTCCCCGATCCAGTTGTAATTTTAACAACCGAATCTGGAGAACTGGGGGAACTGGCTGAGTCCCATGCCTGGTCTGCAGGGTTCATTATAGGGGGTCTGCAGGGGATCAGGTGCCGCAGAGGACTGAATATAACATTATAACTTGCCGGAGCTGCCAATACATTGAACAGAACCCCCCGCCGCTCCTGACATGTCTGGTGTAGTATCTACTTGTACTCCCCTTGTTATAATTCTGGAGCATCTTTTCTTATCGCTCTATGTTGTTCTGTTCCTCTATTATTCCTGCTACATGTTATGAATGGACAGTTTACAGTTGGGTTGGGGGGTGTCCTTACACATTGTGACACTATTCAATCAGTTCTGCCAGTGTGAGACTGCAGGGACACGCCCGCATCTGGTAACACCCTGCTGGACACTGCTAGTAATTCACTCAGCGGGTCTTTAGCTACACAGTGCGGCCCTCAGTGAGAGCGGCCTATTACAGATGACAGGTTTCCGTTAAACGTTTTCTCCATGTTTTAATAAATGATGAACTATCCGTAGAAGAGGTCATCATTGTCAGATCAGTGGGTCCAGCGCCCCCTCCAGTCAGCTGTTCTGGCATCGGACAGTACAGATCCCCCCATTAAAGTGATGAGGAGCAGTGCTGCAGTAACCAGCTCCATCCACTAGACAAGCTACACTTGTAAAGCTCATCGGTGGGGTGTCAGACTCAGGTCACTAATAACTGATTGGTGGGGTGTCAGACTCAGATCACCAATAGCTGATCAGTGGGGTGTCAGACTCAGGTCACTAATAACTGATCGGTGGGGTGTCAGACTCAGGTCACTAATAGCTGATCGGTGGGGTGTCAGACTCAGGTCACTAATAGCTGATCGGTGGGGTGTCAGACTCAGGTTGCCAATAGCTGATCAGTGGGGTGTCAGACTCAGATAACCAATAACTGATCGGTGGGGTGTCAGACTCAGGTCACCAATAGCTGATCGGCGGGGTGTCAGACTCAGATCACCAATAGCTGATCAGTGGGGTGTCAGACTCAGGTAACCAATAACTGATCGGTGGGGTGTCAGACTCAGATCACCAATAACTGATTGGTGGGGTGTCAGACTCAGGTTGCCAATAGCTGATCAGTGGGGTGTCAGACTCAGATCACCAATAGCTGATCGGTGGGGTGTCAGACTCAGATCACTAATAACTGATCGGTGGGGTGTCAGACTCAGGTCACCAATAGCTGATCAGTGGGGTGACAGACTCGGGTCACCTATAGCTGATCGGTGGGGTGTTAGACTCAGGTCGCCAATAGCTGATCGGTGGGGTGTCAGACTCAGGTCACCAATAGCTGATCAGTGGGGTGACAGACTCGGGTCACTAATAGCTGATCGGTGGGGTGTCAGACTCGGGTCACCAATAGCTGATCAGTGGGGTGACAGACTCGGGTCACCAATAGCTGATCAGTGGGGTGACAGACTCGGGTCACTAATAGCTGATCGGTGGAGTGTGTGGGGAGTCGATCTGGTAGACAGCGGTTCGGGTGCAGTATAGAGGCAAAAGGGAGTCCAGAAGGTGCAGCAAACAGTGTTTTATTCACACTTGCATCAAAAATAAACAGCGAACAGTCACTTGGTGTTAAATCACACACATCAGAAAACGTGAGGTAAAACAAAATGTCCAAACACAGGTTCTAATCACCTGGGAGGTTTTAGGTGCGGGTTCGCACCTGGCTGTCGGCCCAGCCGCAAGATAATCCACCTCAGGCTTCCAGGCCGTCTGCACTCCTCCTTGCTGGGCTCCTGCTTCCAGCCCAGAGAGCTCCACAGCACCATCTGCAGCTCCAGGACAATCACACCCTCAGCTGCTGAGGAGGCTGCCTTTTAAAGGCCCGGATAAAGTCCTGCCTGGACCGTGGGGAGTAGGCACCCACCCAACTCTTTGCCTACTCCCAGTAAGAGCCGGCCCGGATTGGCTTTGCAGCCAAACTAACTAACAATGTCAAGCAGCACTAGCTGCTGCTGACACATAAAAACCCGGCTCTCACCTCACCGAGGCCAGGAACCTCGGTGACACATATCGTCCGTCCATGACGGCACCTTTGCCCTCTTACAAGTGTCAGACTCAGGTCACCAATAACTGATTGGTGGGGTGTCAGACTCAGATCACCAATAGCTGATCAGTGGGGTGTCAGACTCAGATCACCAATAGCTGATCGGTGGGGTGTCAGACTCAGGTCACCAATAACTGATCGGTGGGGTGTCAGACTCAGATCACCAATAGCTGATCGGTGGGGTGTCAGATCACCAATAACTGATCGGTGGGGTGTCAGACTCAGGTCACCAATAGCTGATCGGTGGGGTGTCAGACTCAGGTAACCAATAACTGATCGGTGGGGTGTCAGACTCAGGTCACCACTAGCTGATCGGTGGGGTGTCAGACTCAGGTCACCAATAGCTGATCGGTGGGGTGTCAGACTCAGGTCACCAATAGCTGATCGGTGGGGTGTCAGACTCAGGTCACCAATAGCTGATCGGTGGGGTGTCAGACTCAGGTCACCAATAGCTGATCGGTGGGGTGTCAGACTCAGGTCACCAATAGCTGATCGGTGGGGTGTCAGACTCAGATCACCAATAGCTGATCGGTGGGGTGTCAGACTCAGATCACCAATAGCTGATCGGTGGGGTGTCAGACTCAGGTCACCAATAACTGATCGGTGGGGTGTCAGACTCAGATCACCAATAGCTGATCGGTGGGGTGTCAGATCACCAATAACTGATCGGTGGCTGGTGTAGGGAATCGGACCGCCACCGATCAGCTATTGGCGACTTGAGTCTGAAAACCCACCGATCAGCTATTGGTGACCTGAGTCTGACACCCCACTGATCAGTTATTAGTGACCTGAGTCTGACACCCCGCTGATCAGTGGGGTGACAGACTCGGGTCACTAATAGCTGATCGGTGGAGTGTGTGGGGAGTCGATCTGGTAGACAGCGGTTCGGGTGCAGTATAGAGGCAAAAGGGAGTCCAGAAGGTGCAGCAAACAGTGTTTTATTCACACTTGCATCAAAAATAAACAGCGAACAGTCACTTGGTGTTAAATCACACACATCAGAAAACGTGAGGTAAAACAAAATGTCCAAACACAGGTTCTAATCACCTGGGAGGTTTTAGGTGCGGGTTCGCACCTGGCTGTCGGCCCAGCCGCAAGATAATCCACCTCAGGCTTCCAGGCCGTCTGCACTCCTCCTTGCTGGGCTCCTGCTTCCAGCCCAGAGAGCTCCACAGCACCATCTGCAGCTCCAGGACAATCACACCCTCAGCTGCTGAGGAGGCTGCCTTTTAAAGGCCCGGATAAAGTCCTGCCTGGACCGTGGGGAGTAGGCACCCACCCAACTCTTTGCCTACTCCCAGTAAGAGCCGGCCCGGATTGGCTTTGCAGCCAAACTAACTAACAATGTCAAGCAGCACTAGCTGCTGCTGACGCATAAAAACCCGGCTCTCACCTCACCGAGGCCAGGAACCTCGGTGACACATATCGTCCGTCCATGACGGCACCTTGCGCCCTCTTACAAGTGTCAGACTCAGGTCACCAATAGCTGATCGGTGGGGTGTCAGACTCAGATCACCAATAGCTGATCGGTGGGGTGTCAGACTCAGGTCACCAATAGCTGATCGGTGGGGTGTCAGACTCAGGTCGCCAATAGCTGATCGGTGGGGTGTCAGACTCAGATCACCAATAGCTGATCGGTGGGGTGTCAGATCACCAATAACTGATCGGTGGGGTGTCAGACTCAGGTCACCTATAGCTGATCGGTGGGGTGTCAGACTCAGGTAACCAATAACTGATCGGTGGGGTGTCAGACTCAGGTCGCCAATAGCTGATCTGTGGGGTGTCAGACTCAGGTCACCAATAGCTGATCGGTGGGGTGTCAGACTCAGGTAACCAATAACTGATCGGTGGGGTGTCAGACTCAGGTCACCACTAGCTGATCGGTGGGGTGTCAGACTCAGGTCACCTATAGCTGATCGGTGGGGTGTCAGATCACCAATAACTGATCGGTGGGGTGTCAGACTCAGGTCACCAATAGCTGATCGGTGGGGTGTCAGACTCAGGTAACCAATAACTGATCGGTGGGGTGTCAGACTCAGGTCACCACTAGCTGATATGTGGGGTGTCAGACTCAGGTCACCTATAGCTGATCGGTGGGGTGTTAGACTCAGGTCGCCAATAGCTGATCTGTGGGGTGTCAGACTCAGGTCGCCAATAGCTGATCTGTGGGGTGTCAGACTCAGGTCGCCAATAGCTGATCTGTGGGGTGTCAGACTCAGGTCGCCAATAGCTGATCTGTGGGGTGTCAGACTCAAGTCGCCAATAGCTGATCTTTGGGGTGTCAGACTCAGGTCGCCAATAGCTGATCGGTGGGGTGTCAGACTCAGGTCACTAATAACTGATCAGTGGGGTGTCAGACTCAGGTCACCAATAGCTGATCGGTGGGTTTTCAGACTCAAGTCGCCAATAGCTGATCGGTGGCGGTCCGATTCCCTACACCAGCCACTGATCAGCCATTTAAGTGCCACGTCCCTCCGGTGAGCAGCGTGCCCTCTTCCTAGGCCAGTGACATCAGTTTATTGGTCAGATCGCCGAGTTTCCGGTCAGTCCCATTCACGTGAATAGACCTGAGGGGCAGTACCAAGCACGGCCGCTATACAATGGACGCGACACGCAGTTCACCTCAGTGTATTTTTCTGCTGGGTGTGAATGAGGTTTCTGAAATCTCATCCACCTCCCTCGTTCTGTAAAGGGTGCAGCATTAATGCCCTGTGTCCCCCTACCGTCGTGGCGGGCAGGTCAGACAGTAAACACCTCTGGTGGCATCCTACGGAAGAAGAAATGGTGACAACATCCAAAACATCATCGTGAATAATCTTCTTTATTTATGGGGTGTCCCACACGACAAAAATACAACGTTACGCCCTGTTTTTGTGAAGCTTTTTATACTTAACCATTACAGGACACCTGTCAGCAGCATCAGCCCATATAATACCTGATGGGGTTGATCCTGCTGAGAAATACACTGCCCTATCTCTTGCACCATTCCTGAGAAAAATAACTTATTAAAATGTAAATGAGGTCTGCTGTGCTCCTCTTCACATAGATCACTCACCCGTGATAGACAGGGCCACACATCTCGCCTTGAGCTGTAATCTCCTACCTTCCTTCCTGTGTACAGTATCCCCAATTGTGCAGTGCATCGGCCTCAGCTTCCCCAATAGCGCTGATGACATCATCCTCCACCCAGGATGGAGATGATCGTCTTCTTTCAGTTGAAGGATGACATCATCTGCGCTGCTGGGGACGGCAGATGTAATGCGCATGCCGACTGTGGGGCGGCTGTGAGATTAGAGGGCTAGTTGAGATGCAAGGCCCTGTCAAGTGGATCGGGGACATGGTCTAAATGCAGAGCGAAGGGGCTATGGCCCATCCCACAGTGCACCAAAGACCTAATTTACATTCACAATGGAGGAACATAGATGAGGTATTGATTTACCTAGCAGGTTCAACCCCACAGGGCACTGTGTCTGATTTAATAGGGTGGATCCTCTTGAGTGCCGATGAAAATAAAAGTAAAGAAATTATTATATAAACACTCTTCAACATTGAAGTTGCAACACCAAGAAGAACAATCCATCAGATTATTCAAACGGTGGAAGTAGCAGGTCTTGCTAAGATCTGCAGAAGATCACATTTTCAAGCACCTAGCTCCAATCTGTGGGAGGGGCCTAAAAGCCAGATTGATAGCAAAGTTTTTTAGCCACATGAAACCTCAAAAATCAGATCAGGTTGTGTGGGATGATTGTGTGATGCCTCCTGTTGGTTGACGTGCCAGGTATCTCTACTTTTCCCAAACTAAGGAGTACAGAATCTTTGAACAGAGAGACCTTGGTTTATCACTCCGGCAGATCACTGCGCGATTAGGTCAACGAGACCAATGGAGAACTGGAATATCAGCGAGAGGAGCAGAGGCGAACCTCTGCATGGACGGAGTTAGAAGAATGGCGCGTAGGGATCCACTCTGTACTGGAAGTATGATTGGACGTCACATCCCAAGTCTATTGGGGCAAACAATGTCTGCACCACATTGGGCTATGAGCTAGCTCTCCCGCTATAGGTGTTCCATTGACCTCATGCCACCTCTCTCAAAGGCTATCATGGTGCACAGCAAGACTAAAATAGGGGGCCGGCCTCTTTAGTGATGAGTCCCACTTTTGTCTTGGAGCCAACGATAGCCAGAGATTGGACTGGAGACCACGTGGGCGATGCCATGAAGAGGCCTTCACATCATAGTGATCCTGGGAGTATGGTGTGGGGCGGCATAACGTATGGTAGCCGAACCCCTCTAGTCTTCATTTCAGGTGCACCAACAGCTTGGTGTTAAATTGATTTAGTCATAGAACCAGTAGTATGGACATTTTTCAACAGGACAACGCCAGGCCGCATGTTGCTTGTGCTTAGGCCTGCATGACCTAAACATGCTACCGTGGCCTGCAGGTTCTCCAGACTCTTATCGAGTACCTCTGGGACGTCATTAGTCGGCAATTGCAAAGGGAGCTGCCAGCAGCAGATCTTATGATTTGCATGCCCAAGTGCATTTACCATAGCAGAGCATTCCTAAGACAACCATTAATCACTTCGTTGATAGCATGCTAATGTAAGTGCATCTGTGTGCGGCACTCATAATACTCGAGTGTCATGAAAGGGTAGGAAACAGTACAGTCTTGTTCTCCACCCGCTACCGACTGTACTTGCACGATCTGTCTTAAGTGACAGCCCACAACTGGACGACAGTCCCTACTTAGCTAAGTGCAGGGGCCTAAACAAAATGGGAAAAGAGTAGTGAGACAGAAGAGGTGAAAACCAGACAGGCAAAATCCGATACAAATCTGCTCCAGTGCTGGAGCCCCTGCTTTTCTCTGCTATGGTGTTTCGGTCTCATTTCCTGGGGCTCAGTGTGTGTGTGCTCCTTGTGGATCTACACTGTGTCCTGGGGACCTGCCTACCCCCTCAACTTCCTTAAAGGTAGTCATTTTAGATAGCTGTTGGCTGGACGAGTTATTTCTCGTAACCCCTACCTCCATACACATGCATGCTTGACCAAACTTTTATGTGTCTCTTAACCCCTTAAGGACCGGAGTTTTTATATATATTTTTTTGCGTTTTTGTTTTGCGCTCCCTGCCTTCCCAGGGCCATAACTTTTTTACTTATCTGTTCACATAGCCATATGAGGGCTTGTTTTTTGCGGGACAAGTTGTACTTTTCAACGGCACCATTTAATATTGCCTATGATGTAGTGGGAAGCAAGAAAAAAATTCCAAATGGGTTGAAATTGCAAAAAAAAAAAAGCAATTTCACCACAGTTTTGTGGGTTTTTAAATTCCTACGTTCGATGTGCGATAAAACTGATCAGTTAGTTTTATTCTACAGGTCAGTACGAATCCGGAGATACCCTATATGTATATGTGGGAAAAAAATCAGTTTTACTTTTTTGTCGCCGTATTTTGACCCCTATAACTTTTTTGTACGGAGCTGTATTGGGGCTCATTTTTTGCGTTGTAATCTGATCTTTTTATTGATGCCATTCTGGGGTGTGTATGACTTTTTGATCACCTTTTATTGAAAAATTTTTTGAGGAAATGAAGTATCCAAAAATGGCGAATCGGCCATTTGGGCGCTTTTCTCTGTTTAAAAATATTTTAAAAATTCCCCATACGGTATAGTATGGCCGTTTTCGCACATTTTTTTTTTTTTTTTTTTTTTTTTTACACTTTCCTATAGTTCCCATAGGGAACTATAACAAGCAATGATCTGATCGCTATTCTTATACATTCCAATGCAATAGTTTTGGAATATATGAGAAAATCTCATATTTCCTATGGAGCCTATTACCGGCAATGGCTCCATAGGAAATACTATACAGCAGCCTGGGTTTCATTCATAGAGACCCAGGCTAATACAGGCACGCTCCGGCTCCTCCGATCACCACACAGGGGAGCCGGAGCACAACCGAAAGTAAAACTTTCGGTTTGTGCACGCTCAGATGCCGTGGTCAGGATTGACCATGGCATCTGAGGGGTTAAATATCCGCGATCAGCATCGCTGCCGGTCGTGGACATGAGCCGTGGGTGTCTGCTTCAAGAAGCAGGCGGCCACCAGCAGCTACGGCGCCCGCATCGGGCAGGAGCGGGCACCATGTTTAGGGAGCGGACACAGGAGGTTAATGTGAGAGCGGAGTAAGCCGCTGCCAGGATACTCCCATGAAAACAAAGCATTGGGCTTATCGAAATCCAAAATCTGCCATCGTGTGCGCTTAGCCAGGTTTTATTTGATTTAGGCCTCCTGCACTCGACAGTATCCATTATGCATGCGGTCCGGGGGCATCCTGCACTTGTAACGGGCCCCATTGCAGAAGTGCCTATTCTTCTCTGCAAAATGGACAAGGGTAGGACATGTTCTATAATTTGCAGCACGGATGCGGACTGCACACTGATGACATCCGTAGCTGTCTGCGTTTTTTGCTGGCCCTACAGAAGTGGGTCTGCGTTTGATCCAGAAAATACGGTTGTGTGTCTGTAACCTCACACCTTGATTAATTACACTTGATTTGTGTGTAGAATAAAAATTGTTTTTTTTCTTGTTAGGATCTAAGTACCTGTGAGTTTGTGAAGAATAAAGTGGCTGATGATTTATAGGTGGTCCTAAAATATGGTCGTGTCCCTTAGGCCTCATTCACATCTCTGTCAAGAAGATCCGGCACGGAAGCTGGCTGTCAGACACATAACCATTGCGTGCAGCAGTTTTTGTCTAGCCAAAACCTGCCATTTATGCCAGAAAGCGGCTGGATCACCGCCGCACCTTATTACACTCAATGGGGGTCCGGCAGTACACTACAGAAAATCTGGCAGTCTGTTCTCTGCCGGCACTGCTTGATGGAGAAGGGAATGAGGCCTTAGTCGGTATTTGTTCCCTAAAGAAGAAATTGTCGCCAACTGATCCTTGCCCTCATACGGCTTTACACCCTCGTGGGCAAATTTACGAATCAAAATATGCCTGAATTCTGTAATTTGCCCACATTTATTAAGTGTTCTAGATGCATTTTGTTAGATTTGTCCGACCAGGAGGGCATGGTATAGTAGAAAGGGGCCTGGCCTACAATTTTGTTGTGCCAACGTTTTGGCGCATGTTTCTGGTGTAAAGTAAGCCAACCAATAGGTGGTGTGTGCCAGATCATCCTCCAGAATCAGCCTCTCTGATAAGTCTGGCACATTTTAAAGGGCATCTGTCAGCAGATTGGTTCCTATGAATTCGCTGACCTGTCACATGTGCACTTGGCAGCTGAAGACATCTGTGTTGGTCCCATAGTCATATGTGTCCGCATTGCTGAGAAAAATAAAGTTTTAATATATGCAAATGCGCTTGTAGGAGCAACGGGGGCTTTGCTCTCTCTGCAACTGCCAGACCCTCTGCACTTTGATTAACAGGGTCAGGTGTGATGAAGTTTTCACTGCCTGGTAGGGTTGAATGGACACGTGGATATTCGGGTTCGTCGGAACTTCGGTTCAAAATTCGGGTTCGGAATCCGAACATTGCTGAGAAAAATTCTGTTCTAATATATGTAAATGAGCCTCTAGAAGCAACTTGCATTTCATCTAATTTGTATGACGTCCTCCCGACTTTCCCCAATGGCTTATGTTGGGGGGGGGGGGGGGGATAAGGATCAGGCATGTTGGATTTCAACAGTATTAGCAAATCTGCCCCTCAGTGTCTTTACTGCTTTAGGATTCATGCACACAGTCGTGTCTATATTTTTAGTCCGCATAGAAAGCAACGGATCTACATAATACGGATATCTTCTGTGTGCATTCTGTACCCTTAGAAAGGACTATACTCATCCACAATACAGACAAGAATAGGACATGTTCTATAATATATGTAACCACAAAAACACAGATGTGTGCACGGCCCCATAGAAATGAATGGGTCAATGTCAGATCAAAAATACATTATTGTGCATGAGGTATTAGTGGGAGGGATAGTCGCAGTCATGTGAAGGGGCACTTCCAGGCTCGTCCTCTAGCAAACAGAGCGTTTCTTATCCCAATCCTTTCCATAGAATGCTGCAAACACAGTATCAGCCATTGTGTGTTCTGGTAATGAGCATGAATCTGACACCGCAGTAACTAATATCATCCTAACATTTCTGCTTAGACACTGAACTCAGGATCGTAGAAGCCCGAGGATCGCTACAATGAGTACTGCTGCAGAAAGGAAATTCATCAGCCTCCGCAAGCGTCTGGACCAACTGGGCTACAAGCAGCCGCTGGGCATCGAGTCCTTACCACTTGTTGAGAAGCTTTTCAGGTATCTTGGAGCTGGGGATGTAATTGTCACAGGGCCCAACATCTGACGTAAAACACGTAAGAAGTTTTGAACAGTAAGGGGTTGCTACACACGGTGAAATCCGCACAAAAAAGACACATATACATTTTTTTTTTTTTTTGTGCTTTTTTATGCTGTATTTGATACAGATTTTGCACAGATCTCACCCTTCTATTGAAAAGGGCAAAATCCACAAAAGATAAACGCAACAACAATTGACATGCTGCAGAATTCAAAATCCGCATAGCAGGTCACAGCAAAATGTACATGCGATTTGTCTAATATCATACAATTTCCTGGTACTGGATTATGCTGTTTTTCCGCACATAATCCAGACCGTGCACAGACACCCAAGGGACTGGATGCTGAGACCCCCACCCATAGCAGAAGTGCACAGCATAGTGCTTTGTCCCTTCGTCTCTGCTCAGAGATGTGAGCAGGACAGAGCCAATTTATGGACCTTTCATGGATCAGTACACTGCTAACCCCACGCCTGCTGGGATCCTATGTGCAGAACCAAACATGCCGGGAGCACTGAGCTCTGATGAGGGTGCTTCTTCCCCTTTGTTTCAGCAGTTGGTGGGGGTCTCAGTGCTTGAACCCTCACAGAGCAACACATATCGGTATGAAACTACTTCAATTCACTAGTAAGATCACCGGCGCGATCACGAAAGCAGCTCACAAGCCAATACCACCCGCCCGCTCACAGTGTGTACGGTCACTGCGCTATCAATGTCCAGAATCCAACTAGTATACCCGACCGCTGCTCCCTGTACTACTGGGTGTAGTAACCACAGGTAGCTGTACCATTCTTCCTAATACACACTGGATATTTCCCACATGAAGAAGCCCATCAGGCATCTACCAGGACTGGTGGCGTCGAAGAGGAAGAAGCAGTCCTATGTATGTGGCGCCCTCTTGTATAGGCGTTATTTAATTCTGGAGATGCCTATATCATTAGGAGAAGAACAAGGATCTTTATCCCTGAGGAAAGAAAAACTTGACCATTTTCCGAAACGCATTGGATTAGGTTTGATCCTATGGAGATTCCGCAGCTTAAGTGACGTCACTGTGTGCTCTGTACGGAGCGCGAGCTATGAGGAGGATAAGCGTCCTTGCGGCCAGGACACGCTTCAAGCATCATCCAGAATTGCACTGACATCACCAGTGCCGTGGGTTTTTGCCTATACAAGAGGGCGCCACATACATAGGACTGCTTCTTCCTCTTCGACGCCACCAGTCCTGGTAGATGCCTGATGGGCTTGTTTATGTGGGAAATATCCGGTGTGTATTAGGAAGAACTGCACATCTACCTGTGGTATCGACACCCAGTAGTATAGTGAGCAGCAGTCGGGTATACTAGTTGGATTCCGGACATTGATAGCTGGCAGACAGCGCCTTAGCACGCACTTCTGCTCCAGGATATGGAGTTCTGTGTAGACTATTTCAGGTACACTCATAAATACATGGACGTTGTATCATTCTGCTTTTCCTGCACTTTACAGTGACCTGGTTCATACTACAGAAAGTCTTCGCAACGCCAAGTTAAACGCTGGCAAAAATGAGAAGGAGAACAAGAATTTTGATGCAGTGATAGAACCTTACAAGGCAGAGAATGCCAGGCTGGTCAGAGAAAACAATGAACTCCACCTAGAGCTGCTGAAGATCAAAGAAGAATCTGATCGCCACATTAAAGGTCAGCCTCCACCCCAGGTTGTAACTACTTTGGTGAACGGCCTAGCTCAAAGCTTTCACAAAAAGAATAATGAAATAACGGATCAGTTATTTTTCAGTGCAAACTGATGCTCCGTGTAAGGGTACATTCACGCAATCGCGTGTAATCCTTTTCCTTTCTGCGGTCAGCAAATAACAGAACAGTGTGTCTGTAATTTGTTTCCGTTGTGTTTCCCCATCCGTTCCGTGTGTCCGCATTTTTCAATAGTAATATCAGAATATTTTGCACCAAGGTCAGGGAGCAGGGACTTTAATTACACGGAAACGGATCCGCAAAAAAAACGGATGACATTTTGCAGATTCACTGACTTGAATGGGGCTGTGCAGACAATATTAGTACAGGTTTCATATTTTTGCGCATGAGAAATGCGGAAACACGGATGCGGACAACACACTGAATGTTGTCTGCACATTTTATTTACCAGTAGGTATGAATGGATCCGCATCTATCCTGCAAAATGCGGATTGGACGCGGATACAATTATAAGGTCATGTGAATGTACCTTAGGGTCTTCACACACGGCAGATTTTGTGGCAGTAAATTCTGCGACTGATTCTGATTTTCAGTCGTGGAATTTTCTGCCATAAAATCTGCCGTGTGTGAAGGCGCCCTAAAGGATCCATTTTTTTTTTTCCCCGTTCTTCTGATGGATCGGAAGAACGGAAAGCTAAATGGTGATGTGAACTCGGCCGAATGTTCATTTGGCTGACAGCGTTCTCCCCGGTATACATACGCTGTTGTGTGTGTCTTTACTGGGGATCTCCCATACACATCCGATTATTGGCGGCTCCTGCTCAGAATGGAAACTTCATCCAACAATAGTCTATTGTGATCGGGGCTCTTGAGATTCTGTGGATTCTTCATTTAATATAGAATATTTGAATTTACTATCTTTCCTTTTTTAAGATTTGAAAGCCTCTCTGAGAAAACTTGAACACAAAACCGCTGACCTGAAATTTTTAAATAACCAATATGTCCATAAAATCCGGTCAATGGAGAAAGAAGGCAAAGCAAAGGCTGAAAGGATTCAGCAACTTCAGGAGAAGAACCTGCAAGCTGTGGTGCAGACACCAGGTCAGTTGTGGTCAGGGAATGTGTAATTCTTCACATCGGACAGCCCCTTAAAGGAAACATGGAACATGGAGTTGAAGGCTGCAGGAGCTGAGCAGATTGATATATAGTTTTTGGGAAAATATTCAGTAATACATGTAATTTATTCCTTTATATCTGTCCTCATTCTGGGCTTTGAAGTCCAGGACGTGGTCCTATCAGTGATTGACAGCTATATCTGTATAAACAGTCAGAGGGAAGGCTGACAGACACTGAAGTACAGTCGGCGGTCCTATCAGTGACTGACAGCTGTCTGTATACACAGTCATAGAGGGAAGGCTGACAGTCACTGATTGAAGTCCAGGAGGCGGTCCTATCAGTGATTGACAGCTATCTGTATACACAGTCATAGAGGGAAGGCTGACAGTCACTGATTGAAGTCCAGGAGGCGGTCCTATCAGTGATTGACAGCTATCTGTATACACAGTCATAGAGGGAAGGCTGACGGTCACTGATTGAAGTCCAGGAGGCGGTCCTATCAGTGATTGACAGCTGTCTGTATGCACAGTCATAGTGGCGAGGCTGACAGTTACTGATTGAAGTCCAGGAGGCGGTCCTATCAGTGATTGACAGCTGTCTGTATACACAGTCATAGAGGGAAGGCGGACAGTCACTGATTGATGTCCAGGAGGTGGTCCTATCAGTGATTGACAGCTGTCTGTATACACAGTCATAGAGGGAAGGCGGACAGTCACTGATTGATGTCCAGGAGGTGGTCCTATCAGTGATTGACAGCTATATCTGTATACACAGTCAGAAGGAAGGCTGACAGACACTGAAGTCCAGGAGGCGGTCCTATCAGTGATTGACAGCTATCTGTATACACAGTCATAGAGGGAAGGCTGACAGTCACTAATTGAAGTCCAGGAGGTGGTCCTATCAGTGATTGACAGCTATATCTGTATACACAGTCAGAGGGAAGGCTGACAGACACTGATTGAAGTCCAGGAGGTGGTCCTATCAGTGACTGACAGCTGTCTGTGTACACAGTCATAGAGGGAAGGCTGACAGTCACTGATTGAAGTCCAGGAGGCGGTCCTATCAGTGATTGACAGCTATCTGTATACACAGTCATAGAGGGAAGGCTGACAGTCACTGATTGAAGTCCAGGAGGCGGTCCTATCAGTGACTGACAGCTGTCTGTGTACACAGTCATAGAGGGAAGGCTGACAGTCACTGATTGAAGTCCAGGAGGCGGTCCTATCAGTGACTGACAGCTGTCTGTATACACAGTCATAGAGGGAAGGCTGACAGTCACTGATTGAAGTCCAGGAGGCGGTCCTATCAGTGACTGACAGCTGTCTGTGTACACAGTCATAGAGGGAAGGCTGACAGTCACTGATTGAAGTCCAGGAGGCGGTCCTATCAGTGGCTGACAGCTGTCTGTATACACAGTCATAGAGGTGAGGCTGACAGTCACTGATTGAAGTCCAGGAGGCGGTCCTATCAGTGATTGACAGCTGTCTGTATACACAGTCATAGAGGGAAGGCTGACAGTCACTGATTGAAGTCCAGGAGGCGGTCCTATCAGTGATTGACAGCTGTCTGTATACACAGTCATAGAGGGAAGGCTGACAGTCACTGATTGAAGTCCAGGAGGCGGTCCTATCAGTGACTGACAGCTGTCTGTATACACAGTCATAGAGGGAAGGCTGACAGTCACTGATTGAAGTCCAGGAGGCGGTCCTATCAGTGACTGACAGCTGTCTGTATACACAGTCATAGAGGGAAGGCTGACAGTCACTGATTGAAGTCCAGGAGGTGGTCCTATCAGTGATTGACAGCTATCTGTATACACAGTCATAGAGAAATGGCTGTCCAGCACAGATAGGACCTCCTCCTGGACTTCAGAGCTCCGAATGAGCAGGAATTTATTTTAAATCAATGAAATACAAGTTTTACTGACTCTTTTCTGATAAAACTATACATCTATCTGCTCAGCTCCTCCTGCTCTAGAACATGCTGCCTGCAGATTACTTCTCATTTTCATGGTAACAGGTTCCCTTTAACCCTGGGTTCACACCTGAGCGTTTTACAGCGCGTTCCTACGTGCTGTAAAACGCTCAACAGGCGAAAACCCATGTTTCCCTATGGGCATGGTTCTCACCTGAGCATTTTACAGCGCGTACGAACGCGCTGTAAAACGCCCTACGCCCAAAGAAGTACAGGAGCTTCTTTGGGGCGTTTTGTCGCGCGTATTGTGATTGACGCCAGAGTAGTCAATCACACGAACGCGCTGTAATACGCGCGTATCAAATACGCTCAAGTGTGAACCCAGCGTAAAAGAGGTTGCTTAGCTGATATATATATATTTTTTCCGAATAGTCAGAATAGCATAATAAAATAAAAAATTCTATCCTGGGTTCGGTCCCAGGATATTTGCTGTGACCTGCCTTAGGGTTGTTTCGGGTATCGAAGTTTCGATACCTATTCGATACTTTTAGCCCGGTATCGGTACGATACCGGCATTTGCCTTTTATCTATACTAGGCTGTGCTAATGCACAGCCCAGTATCAGAGAACGTCGCACGTGCTGCTCTCAGCGCGGCCATGTTCCCTCAGCAGCACGGGGAGAAGAAGGCAGTCTCTCCCTCCCCCTGTGCCGCACTGCCAATGGAGAGACGGGAGGAGGAGGCGGGGTCACTGGCCACCAATGAGGAGTGACGTTTACTATACAAATGCAGCACTGCATCCACGGCAATTAACCGGAGGTTTAACTGCCGCTGATCGCAGCGCTCTGTTACAGGCAGGTGCCGGCAATGAGTTTCTTCTGCCTGCATGTGTATATTAAACGTTACTCCTCATTGGTGGCCAGTGCGCCCGTCCCCGCTATTAAAGACATTGGCCAGTGTCCCTCCCCCGGTCCTCAGTATTAAAGACATTGGCCAGTTCTTCTATCTTCAGGACCTATCAGAAAAAGGACCTGTGGTGACATCACTGCGCTCATCACATGGTCCATCACCATGGTGATGGATAGTCCATGTGATGAGCACAGTGACATCACCACAGGTCCTTTGACAGGTCCTGAACAAAGAACAGGAGACCGGCAGCTACGCGATCAATTGGAGGAGGTGAGTTAATTTTTTAAAATTATTTTTTAACCCTCAATTGACCGTTTACTAAGCATTCTGTATTAAAGAATGCTGTTATTTTCCCTTATAACCATGTTATAAGGGAAAATAATAAAATCTGCACAACACCAAACCCGAACTTCAGTGATGAAGTCCGGGTCTGGATACCAAACAAGCCGATTTTTCTCACGCGCGTGCAAAATGCATTAAAACGCTTTGCACTCGCGCGGAAAAATCACGCATTTTTCGCAACGCACCCACATCTTTTCTCGCAACGCCCATGTGAACCCAGCCTTAGGTTTAGGCCACATCCATTTTTTTTTTGCATATTCCGTGTTAATGCTCACTTTATCTTATCTTATGCAGGTGGAAAGAAAAGAAACATTCCTTTTCGCCGTCAGCGCATGCAAATTGATCAGCCAGTCCCACCCTCAGGACTAAATGGACACCCTGTCCCACAGCCAGAGGATCCATATGTTGCTGATCTACTTCAGGTGGCGGATGACAGGTATATCTTCATATTTCTACCTCCTATGTTTAGGGGTCGAGTTATTTTGAAGGTACCGTCCGTTGTTGTGTGTCTTGAGCAGTATTTTCAGCAGGCTGTGTTTTGTCCCCGTATTGTCATAATGTCATATAGTATTCAACATATTGTGCTCTTCAGAATTCGAGAACTTCAGCAAGATGTCGCCTCTCTGCAAGAAAAGTTGGAGTCCTCAGACAGAGCAGTGAAGCATCTGACCCATCAGGTTTGTCTTTAGTACATGCTGTATTTGATGGCGCTATGAGGTAGCTGCTGTGATTTATTGAGATCCTTCACTTCTCCTATGTTTCTAGTTGTCAGTTGTCAGTGTGACCCTTCTGTGATCTCAGCTTATTATACAATGACTATAGCAGATGACTAGTTTTATATTCTCTTCTCAATCTGCTATTTCTTTCTAATTCAGGTGGAATTAAGAGACAAAGAATTAGAACGACTGGCACTAGCTTTGGATGGTGGGCGCTCTCATGATGTGATTTCTCTAGAAGCCAGATATAGAAGTAATGAGAAGCTTGTCGCTCATCTCAATCTGCAAGTAAGTTGTCCGTTTTAGGGTTACATGGTTGTATTTAACTTCATAGACTTTGATAAGACTTGTGTCAGTCTGTCCTTTGGCTGGATACCTGATGGACCCATAATGGGCGTGAAATAAAACAGGTCCTGGTAGATCATAATGGATTCGTCATATTCTTCATAGAGCCTGTTTAAGCAGACACTAATGTGTACAGAGCCTTATACTTCGATAACATTTTACAGAGGTTATGTGTTGCAATTACTATATGTTTGTGGATATATTTCCACTGGAAGGCACACTTACATTAATTTATTTTATTTATTATACTGTATTTTCTGGCGTATAAGACTACTTTTTAACACATGAAAATGTTCTCAAAAGTCGGGGGTCGTCTTATACGCCGGTATACTGCGTGCTGAAACTTAAGAGGACCTTTCACTGGTCCAACGATTGTTAGATAATGATATGTATGTGTAGAGCGGTGCCCAGGATCTCCCTGATTATCCCTGGGCGCCGCTCTACACATACAATATATCATTATCTAACAATTGTTGGACCAGTGAAAGGTCCTCTTTACTTCCAAGCCGGACTGGAGGAGCTGTCCTTCTCCAGCTTCAGGGACAGGGCCCTCTCCATCCCGGCCAGTCGCTCCTGAAGCAGCCCCCTCTCCCTGCTCTCAGTGGTTTTCTCATGCTCGGATCGTCTGTATAATTTTTATTTGCTGTGCGTTGGAAGAGGGGTAGTCTTACACGGCGAGTATAGCCCAAACCCCATATTTTAACAGGAAAAGTAGGGGGTCGTCTTATATGCCCAGTCATCTTATACGCCGGAAAATACTGTACTTACTTATATAATGCTGATATGTTCCACAGCGCTTTACAGACATTAGCATCACACTGTCCCCAATGGGCTCACAATCTAAGTTCCCTATCACTATGTCTTTGGAGTGTGGGAGGAAACCGGAGTACCCGGGGGAAACCGACACAAACACGGGGAGAACATACAAACTCCATGCAGGTGAAGTCCTTGGTCAGATTCGAACCTAGGACTCCAGCGCTGCAAGGTACCAGTGCTAACCACTGAGCCACCGTTATGCCCATGAATTACATAGGCATTACGTTTTTACGGGAAGATAATAATAAAAAAATAATAATAATACACAAACTGAAGTTTTTTATGCCTGAACGGTTCTATGGAGTGGCAACTATACGTTTACATTCAGTTTGCTCAGCAATGGGGACTTATGACAAGCTGCAAAATGATGTGTTCAGGTGAGACAGAAGCTTCAGTCATTCATGAGGGGTCAATTTAATTTTCATGGATTTAGTGATGTTTGTGTTTTACCAGATTGAATACCTTCAGCAAGCAAACCAAGACCTTGAAAAACGTGTGCAAGATCTCCAAGAAACGAGGCAAAATGTCACAAGTGAAGTGGTGAATCTCAGTACCAAAAATGAAGAGCTGTGTAAGGAGCTGTTGGAGATAGACCAAATGGCACAGCAGCTGGAGAGGGACAAGGAGCGGGTACTGGTGACTGCAGATGCCGAAATTGAAGAGGCAAAAGTAAGTGACGGTGCACAGAGTTAGTTTATTTTTAATCATTATTTAAGCAGTAACCTTGTATCCGAAATGGAATTTGCGTTATTGATAAAACTGTGACTTTATATTATTTATCGATCATTTATAGGGGTTGTCCTGGTGAATTCTCCCACCTGATCTGACATGGTTAGACATATCTGCACACTGGGTGGTACAGCTGCCGGGCAGTCATACGTCACCCAGCTAGTAATGGGCACAGGTCCTATTCTAATGGGTGCACAATACTCGCTAAGCATTGGGCTGGTTGCCTCGGCAAGTGTGCAGTGGCATCTTTCCACACCTGATATCTGACTTTAGCCACCAGACATCTCGTCTGACGGATTTCACACTCAGCGGCCTGCTGTGTATGAGAATACATGTTAGATAGATTTCTGCTTATCTACTGCATTTTGTAAGCTTTGTGAATACTTAGGAAAGCGACTTCTTAACTGGATTGTTGTATTTCTGCATTCTAGAGTGAAATAAAAAGGCTTCACATTGAAATCAACAAACTGGAAGGCGCCTTATCTCAGTATAAGTCGGTACGTTATTTGCACACTAAAAAGTAAAAGTCTTTTGCAGCGCTCACCTATCTCCAGTTTTCAGATGCACGGATATTGCCTGGACTCGGCTACGAATGAAATAACAAAGAAGGGGAACTCCAGCTTCTAAAAATCAGATCCTTTATTCCAGAATTCGAAAGCGTTTTCCAAACACAGGATAAAAGTACACAGTTTACATGTTTCGGACACTCCGATTACGGCCCTTACTCATGACGGTCATGAGTAAGGACCGTAATCTGAGTGTGCGAAACATGTAGACCGTGTACTTTTATCCTGTGTTTGGAAAACGTTTTTGATTTCTGGAATAAAGGATCTGATTTTTAGTAGCTGGAGTTCCCCTTCTTTGTTATTTGCACACATATGTAGACATTGAATAACACATAATTGTTTTGTTTTTCAGCTTTCATATTGATCTGCCTAAAATGCCTTTTGTCACAAAGGTCCTGTGTGGTTAAAGGGCATCTGTCTGCAGATTTATACCTATGACTCTGGCTGACCTGTTATATGTGCACTTGGCAGCTGAAGACATCTGTGTTGGTCCCATGTTGCCCACATTGCTGAGAAAAGTATTTTTAATATATGCAGATGAGACTCTAGGAGCAATCTGCTGACAGATGCTCTTTAACATTGCAATGTCATGTTACTACATTGCAGCCTATGATAGTGGATTTGGTTGTGTTGCGACCCGCAAGGTGCTGCGATCTAACACTGCTGAATTTCTGCACAACTACATTCATTTTCATTATCATTAGTAGGATCAGCAGGATCATTTGCAGTCTATATGTTGCCGTGCTAAAAGTTGCCATACAGCACTAGCCTAAAGAGCAGACTTGCCCTCATAGACCACAATAAAAGTCTTATGTGATTTTTCTCTATGTTTGCAACCATCACAGCTCTAAAATAGTCGTGACAGCAAGTTACACAAATGCTTTTGGTTGTGTGATTTTTCTGAGACTTGTTGAAAAGTAAGTGGAAGTGAGACCCTTCGTGGCCATGGCTTTACAGCTCTTTTCAGGTTGATGCAGCCATATTTTTAAATGAAGTGATTTAAACCTTTGCTAGTTACACCATTCTCCATTAAATAAGATTGTGTGAAAGTACAACTGCAAAAAAAAGGGGGTCAGTCCGCACATCCCAATGTGCAGGTGCGCGCTGCCATGGCTAGAAACACACAGAAAAAAAGACAATGCAACCGCTCTCTGCAGACACAAATAAAGTACAACAATGCCATAAAATAAAACATTCTGGTGCTAATGCTACGCTTATTTTGCAAATTTGAGATTCTTGGCAAATACATTTTATGCAAAATTATGTGGGCCCGTCTGCCAAACATTAAGGCGATTCTTTGTACTTTATTTGTGTTTGCAGAGTGCTGTTGCATTGTCTTTTTTTCATTGTGTGAAAGTACAGTGACAGCGAATGAGCTCCTTCTCTTTCCACCATAGTTTTCCTCCCCTATTATCTTTCCATCTATGATTACCATCTTTCCTGGATCCAGGTCTTAAAGGGGTTTTCTGGGATTTTAATATTGATGATCTATTCTCAGGATTGGTGGGGGTGTCGGGTGTCAGCTCACCAGCTGGTTGAAGAGAAGGCTGTTCTCGTGTGAGCGCTGCCTTCTCTTCACTGTTTACCTGCTTGCCGTCGCAGCGGTGAGCAGGTGTAACTTCAAGAAGCCGTCCCATTCACTTCTATGGGACGGCTCCTTCCTATGCACTTGAATGAGGATCCTCCTGAGGATAGGTCATCAATATTAAAATCCCGGAAAACACCCTTAAGCGGGCCATATACATGAATATGATGCATGTGAAAGATCATTCATAATGTGTATGCCATGATTGGCCATATTTGGTTGCTTAATGCCAGTGTGCAATAGGAGCAGACAGTCATTTTTTTCATTCTATTTTATTTTTTTTAAACTGCCCCCCCCCCCCCCCTCCCTTAGTCTGGTATTTTGCTGGTGGGAGTTTTCATACGAATGATCTCACAGTCCACAATTCTCCCATGTGTATGGCAGGCTTTAGCGTTACATCTGACTCTGATATCTGCTTTCTTAAGAACCCGTTGGTTTAAGTCATGTTTCGTTAACCTGTAGAACATTTCTTACATATATCCCTCCCTCACTACAAACCTCACACTCGCCTTGATTAATTACACTTGATTTGTGTGTGGAATAAAAACAACATGTTTTTCTTGTTAGGATCTAAGTACCTGTGAATTTGAGAAGAATAAACTAGCCGATGAGTTAGAGGCCAGAAAGGATGAGAATCGCAAATTGGAGTCTCTCCTGAACCACGCAGAAAACGAAAAACAGCGACTTTCAAGTAAACTTGAAAAACAGATGGAAACAGGTGAACCTTTTGTGTAACTACCTGTCTTAGTAGCTCTAAGTGTATGTTTTCTCCTATAACCCGAGGTTTATATGGTGTATCTTCTGGTGCCTACATATCTTTCTCGTTAGGGTTTTGTTTGATGGACAGATATTTTTCATTAATGAGCGGTAAGCCGATTGGCAAGTAATTTGCATTTAAAAGGCATGCAACTAGACAAGACAGTATTTGCTATTGTGATCATTGCTCGTTTTCCCCCTAGAGCAATTTTATCACAAAAAACTGGCAGCGACTAATGATAATCTTTCATTCAATCAGCAGAGAACGAATGATTCATCGCTTGTCATTAGATGACTAATGGCTTCTCTCTTTTTGAGTCCTATCATTTCTGCCCACCTACTGATGATCAAAATCATCTTTGGTCTTTCTAAGTACTACGCCTGATCTCCAAGCGAGCAGGATATTTAGTACGGGAGAACCCCTTTGTGTCATTGAAGAAGGTAACATATTTGTTCTGCCACTTTCTGCTTTCAGAACGGGAGTTGGTGCTGGAGGTTGAAAGGATGCGGACACAACATGGCATTTTGCGAACTGACCGTTCACCTTCTCGGCTGGATTCGTTTGTTAAATCCTTGGAAGAAGAAAGAGACCATTATAGAATGGAGATGGAGAAATTGGAGCGAGCACTTAATCTAAAATCCAGCACCAGGAATAGTTCCATACAGGATACTAGCAGATCACAGAGTTCTCCAGAAAAGGTCTGCCCCATGCACTCAAGTAAACATCTGAAGACCCTTTCCCATAAAAAATATCCTTTGTTAGATCTTTCCCAATCAATAGAACCAGTGTGTGTTTGCTACCACGTACCGTAGTTATATTCTGTCCAGGTTTGTGCTCTTCATTCACCAGGATCACTGTTTTTGGTGGCAAATCTGATGGAATTGCCTCCATTGCAGAAGTGACCAGTGTCTACCTTTTATGAAGCAAAGATATTTGCTGTACGACAAGGCTATAGCAGATTATAATCATATATTTATTAGTTGTTTTCTGCTGTCTAGGACTCAGGATTGAATGCACACCTTCGGCGTCTCACTAGGGAAAGAGATGATCTCCAGAGCATGTTAGACCGGTTTGAAAAACATATGGTTGAGATCCAGTCCAATGTCAAAGTGCTAACAATGGAAAGAGACAAGTTCCGGGTACTTTATGAGCAGGTAAGTTTTGAATGAAGCGTTAAAGTTCCTTATTTTGCTGGTGACAAAAAAATAAAAATACTCTAAGAGTTAAATAAACGAGAATGAGAAATCCTTGAAGGAAAAGGTTGATAAAAAACGGAACTACATCGTAATTTAGACTTTAAGAGCAATTCCACTTAAAGGGATTGGTTTACTTCAGTAAGTGGCATTTATTATGTAAAGGAAGTTTCTACAAGGCAGTTATAATAAATATAATAAATGTAATTTGCCAAAGTAAGATCATTTTAAGTATTTTCTATAGAGGTGCATGTGTAAATGTTCGCAATCCAAAAAAAACCCCCTATATATGGCATTGGAATGTGGCCAAGTCATGGACGCTGCCATATATGTATAAGTAAATATCCATCTTTCTGTTGCTGTTAACGACCTGGATTGCAGTTGTTTTCATTGCACTTACTCAGCTAGAACCAAAAATGTATAGTTTGGATGAAGATAACATTAGTAAGCAGTTCGGTGTATTTATGAGAGTTTTCACCCCAATGTCTTCTACCCTCCTGACTGATGAAAGATGCTGGATAAACCTTTCTACATAGTCAGTGGTTTGCTGTAGAAAAAATAGCTCTTCATAGGGCCACATTATGGAAGACATCATTATGCTTTCTGCATCCGTATGTCCATTCCGCAAAAGTTAGAACATGTCCTATTCTTGGCTGCAAATGTGGGACACGTACCTATTGAAGGCATTGGGTCCGCAAAAAAAAAAAAAAAAAAAGGATGCAATACGGACTTCACGTAATGTGAATGTACCGTAAAGATATGTAGACCTCTCTACTCGGGGGTCAGCAGCCGGACCCCCACAATCAAAACTTGTGACTTGTCTCTCTAACATGTCAGGTTTTCTGGGACTGGAGGTACAGTACACTGTACAACAGGAATAGCAACCATATTGTGAAGCCACTGTGTTATCAGTCTAATCCGGAGTTTGACTGTGTTCATCATCTGCTACTTTGCTGTAAAGCCGTCACATTGTTTTACATCATAATTATACATTTTTAGAGTCTTTTGTATAAAATATTTTAAATCTGCTTATTTACAGGCCCAGAACGAGCTGACATTGACTAAGCGAGACTTGTCTCCTCTCCGCAAGAGTGCCTCATCAGTCAATGAATTGCGCCATCTAGAGGACGAAAGAGATCTAGTCCAGTCAGACTTGCGAAGAGTTCAGGATGAGAATGATGGACTCAGAGACAAAATTAAGGTTAGGATGTTTACTTTGTCATTACAAAATTTAATAACCTGCTAAAGGGCAGGGCCTCCGTACATGCTATGCTTTGACACTTGCATGTACTACACATTGGTGAGCATTACTGTCGGGCTGGTCAGCCATGATAAGATATCCTATTGTAGAGCAGTGTAGTGAGCCCCCCTCCCCACAGGCAGCTGTACAAGTTGAAGCAACCACATACCCATTTCTTTGACTAGTTGCTTGTGGCCATTTTAAATCATTCCTGGAGAAGCTCTTTAAATAAATTTTCACTGATGTTTGGACATGGGAGGGAGGGGAAGGGGGATTTATGTTAATAGATTGTTACATCTCGTTGTTGTAAAAACAATAAAAATGATTTGATTTAAAAAGTAAAAATAAAAAAATCCCACCACTGTGCAGTCACATAGCTGACCTGGCTATATCTGGCAGCACACTGCTCCTGGTTTTGTTGGCTCGTTCTTCTTCCTTCCTCTTTGTTTATTGCTGTTAGAGATGACAGCAGTGAAGGAAAGTAGCTGGTACATGTCAGATCAAAGTTTGGAGATGGAGGAAAGCATCCAAGTCTTCAGAAAGCAAATGTAAAGGCGCGCACACATGGCAGTCTACAGGGTGTGTATTAGGGTAGAGATACAGAAGAGAATTCAACAGACTCTGCCGGGGCAGTGGAGATCACAAACTACTCAATTGTCTGTCAGCACAAGGAGGAAGAGATAACTTGTTGGCTGTGGGAAGAGAAATCAGCACAGGAATGAAACTGCTCTTACTTGAGAGAAGGTGAGGGCAGGAGCATCCTGGACACACAGGCCTTATATCCAGCATGTATTACTGGGAGGCACATGTCCTCATGAAAAAAGAATGAAACAGGGAGCAAGCTGTAAAGTGTTTTTCAGTTTAGGTAACTTCAGGAGGTGTGAAATTGAATGAAGGAATGTAGTCTGCAGCTTGAAGCTCACAGTAACCACTGACGTGTGAAAATATTTTTCCATGTCAAAGGTGTCCATAGCCTTTAAACCTTAGTATTATGCAGTTGTTTTTTATGTACATTGCCAGTGTGTATACTTGGAGGTTGCAGATTTTGTAATATGCATATTTGTCTGCTGTGAGCGGCGACTTACAAGAATACATTTAGTAGCTGCTTGCAGAGGCTGAATTTTAAAGGAGTTATCCTGTAAATTATAGTGGTGACCTATCCTCTGGACACATGGGGACCCCGCCGATCAGCTGTTAGAAGAGGCCGGTGCTCCGTGAGCGCCGGGGCCTTTTCCTAGGCCATGTGATGTCACAGTACATTGGTCACATGCTCATTCAAGTCAATAGGGCTGAGCTGCACTGCCAAGTCCTGCCACTATACGATGTACATCGCTGTGCTTGGAAAGCTGCCAGAAGCTGGCTGCTTCCACCAGAGCGTGGCGACTCCCTGTAACATCTGATCGGGGGGTGCCAGGACTCTGACTCCTGCTGGCGAAATCCAGTGCTGAGCCACGCCCCCTGCACTGATCACATGACGGTGAAGTCACCCCAGGTCCTTCGGCTTTTCCAAAGTTCGGGTTTGTGGAAGCAGCCCCTTATGGATTCCATATGCCGGGATAGTCCGCGGTAGTGGAATCCATAACGGGATGCGGCGATTACCCCAACCCGAACGCCGAACTATTTTTTGAAGTTCGCTTATCTCTAGATACCTGTCCTGATAATATTAGATTTACCAGGATAACCCCTTTAACTCATTAGAGACATTTACCAAATGGCTTGCCTACATATATTTGGCACATTCTTTGCCCTTGGCCTTTAATCCTAAGGCTGATGTTTGTAATGGCAGTTTTGATTATATCTGCCCCCTCAGTGTCACATCTTATTACCACAGTATGTGTTGGTACATAGTGTATGAATTACCTGTTTACAAGATTACGTTATGAACTTCACTATTAGTAAAACCGCTGATAATCTTTACGTTTATTACATTCACTATCATACATGTGGATTCACAGTGGCAGCACTAGAAACCTATGCATCTACTATTTAACATCATGCAGCCCATTAAGAGCTGTTGTCGGAGATCTTCATTTATGTTGCTCATAATAATTGCTTCATTTTTAGGATTGTTGGCGGGCTGCATTTATATTGTCTGATATAATGCTTGAGCTCAGAAATAAGGTAAATCTTTGTTTTCACTGTTCTCGTTCTCAGGTTCAGCAGGAAGTTTCCGCCTCGGAGAGATTTAAGCTCACCCAAAAAATGCTGACTTAGAAAGCACAATACAAATGGTAAGTCATGGGAATTTAATTAGAAATACTTTCTAATAGAACGATAATACTAATTAACTATTTTATCTAAATAATATATCTGTAAAATAACTAACCTTTTCTTACCAAAGATGATTAAATGTATGTTTGTTTGTAAGCATGTGTATATGTATACATATATGTGCATGTATACATATGTAAATTTTTAAAAATAAATATTTATATATATATGTATATATGATACTTGTGTCTAGTTACTTAAAAGCTCATACAGGCATGTCCAACCCACTCCCATCCCTTCTACTAAACTAAATACTATCTGAACAGTTAAGAACTTATATGATAATCTGTGGTTAATATTTACTTAAAGGGGTTCTGCAGTTTGTTTAAACTGATGATCATCAGCATCTGATCGGTGGGAGTCCGACACCCGGGACCCCCGCCGATCAGCTGTTTGAGAAGGCAGCGGCGCTCCCGGAGCGCCACGGCCTTCTCACTGTTTACCACTGGCCCAGTGATGTCACGACTTGTATCAACTGGCCTGGGCGTTCTGTTCACTTGAATGAAGTATATAATGTAGTATAAAATAAAAATAAAATATATTATTATAACGACAAATTATTCACAATTACTCTATTCAATAATTAATATTCTACAACTTAGGCTAGATTCACACCAGCGTTTTTGCTTGATCCGTCATGGATCAGCAAAAACGCTTCCGTTATGATAATACAACCGTCTGCATCCGTTCTGAACGGATACGGTTGTATTATCTCCAAAATGGCCCTGACGGATCATGAACACCATTGAAAGTCAATGGGGGATGGATCCGTTTTCTATTGTGTCCCCATTGACTTACATTATGAGTTATGACGGAAAGGGAAAGCGCAGATGTGAAAGTAGCCTTATCTATTCAAATTTATAAATGACGACAAACCAATGAAACTGTCGTAAAAGTTTTGTTTATTAATATATATTTTTCATATGAATGAAAATAATTGTAACTTTAAAATGTATCTAAAAACCAATAAAAATTACTGTTGAAGAAAAACAAATGGTAAGTCATTTTTACCTGATGTAGCCTCGTCTTATATCAGCATAATAAAGGCAGATGAAGCCTTTCACAGTGAGGGGATGGAAGAGCACTGCTTACTGACACTGTTATGCCTTTATGGTCGGTAACTCAGCATCTCCTTTGTTTTATTCCAATTTGTAGCTGGAAACAGAACAGTTTGAATTAAAATCCACTATATCTGAGCTGAAGGAAAAGCTATCATCTTTAGATAATGTAAACCGATCACAGTCCATCACGTTGGCCCAGACTCAGGATGACTGTTCACAGTATAAAGCTGAATTAAGTTCCCTAAGGTGAGTCTGTTTCACCACTACATTAAACTTAAAAGTCATCTGTCAGCAGATCTGTACCTATGACACTGGGTTCGACCTGTTACATGTGCACTTGGCAGCTGAAGGCATCCGTGTTGGTCCCATGTTCATACGTGTCTGTATTGCTGAGAAAAATGGTGTTTCTCAGCAATGTGGACACATATGAACATGGGACCAACACAGATGCCTTCAGCTGCCAAGTGCACATGTGACAGGTCGGACAGTTTAAAGTTTATTTTTTTTCTTAACTTTGGCTTGCACGTTGGGAGAGATGTATCAAGACTATATGATTATTGTCAATACATTTTATGGTTTATTAAATTTTTTTTCTGCTGTTTTTTATTTTTCCCTAACCAAAAAAAGTCAGAAAGGTCCTTTTGAAAATTTTAGGTAATACACTAAAAATGTTATGATATATCTTTTTTTTAATCAATAAATTTTTATTGCAAAATGTTTATCATTATACAACCATTAATAGAGATACATTTTCTATATACCTATATTAGAGATGTTAATTACAGGATTCAGAACGGTATACCTTAACCATATTTAACATCATTAGTCCTTTCCTTCCACCCATCCCAAACTGAAAAGAAGAATAAATCAATATATACCAGAGCAACGCAGGAGGGAGTCACCAGAGAGATCCGCGTAGAAGCTTCATGAATGCCAGTAACTACAGTAACACGCCGACAACCTGGGTGACATTCCAAGGCGAAGGAATAGAGAAAAATGGGTTCCTGTCCAGGACCGCATACATCTTACCACCCATCTCTGTCTATATACTGATATCCATATCCTGTATCAAGGACCTAGATTTGAGGTCTAATAGAACCTTAGATCGGAGCCCCTGGGTTTTCAACCAGCTACCCCAAACAGAAATAAATTTACACCTAAAGGGGGAGATTTATCAAACTGGTGTAAAGTAGAACCGGCTTAGTTGCCCATAGCAACCAATCAGATTCCACCTTTTATTTTGCAAAGGAGCTCTGAAAAATGAAAGGTGGAATCTCATTGGTTGCTATGGGCAACTAAGCCGTTCTACTTTACAGCAGTTTGATAAATCTCCCCAACAGTTTATTTTAAGATATACCCCATACTCAAGTCTAACATTAACAGAACAAATCCTTTGGATACTCAGCTCCACTTTTTCATCTGTATTCTCGAAATCTAAGATGCCTAATAGGTTTGCACTGTAAACCCATAGAATGTACTCTATAACAGTAGCAACCACCTGGTGCCAATACACTAAGTGAGGGCATTTCCAAATCATATGAATCATTCCAGCTTTATCCGAACCACATCTTGGACAGCAAGGATTGGGCCTGAGGCCTGTTCTATACAGTAGGGCTGGGGTCTTGTATGTGCGATGTAGAAAGTATATTGGGACAGCCGTCTGCTTTCACCCAGTGACATCAGGGAGACAATGTATTCAGTAAGGTGTTCCGCATCTCTTTCCCATTTATGTCTAATCATAGGCGGGAAAGCCTTGTGATCGTCTAACAATAATTGTCTGTATCCATTGGATATAACCCTATCACCTCTCCCCTCTCTACCACAAGATCTAACATTGCTTGAGAGCTGATTATGACCGGACCCGCTCCTCTCTGGGCGTCAAAAGCGTGCCTTAGCTGTAAATACTGATAGAATTGCTTCCGCTGTGCTAGAAACACAACTCCTTTCCATTCCTATGGGGTAAAAGCCTCCAATCTGAGGAACTCTGACAAATAAGGATTCCTCCATCGAGGAGTGAAGGGGGTAAAGGAATAAATCCCAAGCAGACCCCAGACTTTCTTAAGCAGAACCAGTGTGGGTAATCCCTGACCTCACTGAGCCCACCTCAACAGCCATTGTAGGGGCCGGGAAACCTAAAAACCTAACCTACCAAAAGGCCATTTATAACCTGTCTCTCGCTCTCCCCCAACCCTTTATCTGTTGCAATTGTACTGCCAGGAGATATACCCAGGGGTTGAGTATAGGCAGACCTCCCGCTTCTTTTGCTCTTTGGAGTGTTTCTAGTTTTATCCCAGGAGGCGCTAAAAATGATATTAATCTTGTAGAAAAAAAACGAAGAGGCACCCAGACTGGCTGGGGGATTATGCAGAATATATAGGAGCTGGGGCATCATGATCATTTTGATCAAGTTGCCTCTTCCTATTGGAGATGGGGTAATTTACACCGTGCTGACACCTTTTGGCCAGGTCTAACTAGTAAAGGTGCTGAGTTACCTGCTAGATAGTCTTGAGCAAATTCCTAAATATTTGAACTTTTGCACCACTTGCAGCTGTGCGTTTGACAACCTGTAATCAGCGGGGAATTCATCCGTCAGGAGTAGTACTGATTTCTCCCTAACCAGAGCAGATGCCAAATTCACTAATAATAGACATAATAGGGTCTAGGGACTTTTTCACATCCCCTATGTACAGAAGTATGTCATCTGCTTAAAGCGAAATCCCCTCTTCCCTACTCCCTCTCTTAAGGCCCACGACATAGGTACGCTACATGCTAGGGGTTCAATTGCAAGAGGAGGGAGAGGGCGCCCTTGTCTAGTTTCTTTACCCAAATTGAAGTATTCCGATACTCTTCCATTACGTTAACCCTTGCCCTAGGGGCAGTATGTAGCCATTTCACCCATGAGGTAAACATGGTTTAGTTTATAAGGCTGAAAAAGACATTTGTCCATCCAGTTCAGCCCCCTATCCTGCAAGTTGATCCAGAGGAAGGAAAAAATAAACCCAATGAGGTAGAAGCCAATTTTCCTCACTTTAGAGGAAAAAAAAAATCCTTCCTGACTCCAATCAGACAAACTCCCTGGATCAACGACCCATCTCATAGTAACATAGTTTATAAGGCTGAAGAAAGACATCTGTCCACCCAGTTCAGCCTGTTATCCTTCAAGTTGATCCAATACATACCGAGTAGTCCGACTCGACGCTGTCATTAATAATAATGTATGTTGTACATAATATATATTGTTCTTAATCACCCTTCCCTTCTGAGCGTTGTAACTACTTTTCTCACAATGTAGTGTTATTTCTGATACAGGTTACTGAATGAGCAACTTCAGAAGTCTATGGAAGACCTCCAGCATCGCCTTACTGTGAAAGCTAACGAGTTGCAGTTATCACAAGAAGAGATATGCACTTTAGAAGAAAGAATAGGTAAATCGAATGCAGATGAAGAAGTACTCTCTGCTATCAGATGTCCCTATTGCATGATTTTCGGTCTTCTGATCTTTAAATAAAAGGTTCCTATTTCTCACCCACTATGAGTCTCATACAGGGTAACTGACTGTAAAATTTAAAGGGAACCTGTCACTTTAAAAATGCAGTCCAATCTGCAGGTAACATGACCAGGAGGAGCAATGCAGATTGATATATAGGTTTGCGAGAAAAGATTCTGTTAAATCACAGCGCTTTCTATACTTGAGTGGGCGAACCACCCACTCCATTACTATACTATGAATTTAAATGTGCAACATATAAGTTTTACTGTACATAAATCTACTCAGATTCTTCTGCTCTTTAACACACTCACTGGAGATAGGACTGTAATATACAATCTATATGGAACTGATACAATGCTTTTATTTGGTATGTTTAAAGGGGTGTAGTTTTTTATATATATGTATATATAACCTATCCTGAAGAAAAAAGCATTCAACCCCTTTAACTTTTCGTTGCTTTTGTTTGCCTTTAAGGTGAATTAAACCACAAGGTGTCTGCTCAGGCAACTGAAATGACAGTTCTCAGGAACACAATTTCTATCTTGGACAAGGAAAAAGATAACCTTCAGGATGAAGTTGATGAGAAGACGGAGCATGTTGCAAGTTTAGATGAGAACGTGGATAATAAAGTATGTTACACGACTTTGTTTGTGTCGATTTTCTCTGGGAAATCTTTCATATCTTTAAAACAGTTGTAAAAGCTTTTCTCTCTTCCAGGAAAAGACTATAACCAACTTGCGGCTGACCCTGACTGAGCTCGAGGCTACTGTTGAGTAAGTCCGTATAGTAGTCTTTATTTTTTATACTGTTACGGCACCGTAAAAAGGTTGCAGATTATGCAGCACACCATATTTGCGTCATAATTTGCAACATTGCTTTTCTCGCCACCTTACAAAAATGGGAGAGGGGCATGGCCGCCCACAGATTTACTTTCATTTACAGCAGAAACTGACATAAGTCATAGTGCAAATCTCATAGCTGTGCAGGTTTGAATGTCTGGAGTACGGACCGCTTGGAGAGGCACCAAATTTATTAATAGAACCATGCCTTAATATGTTTGGCTCATTTTGCACCGGAAGACTTTATACTAAGACTGACATATCTAAAATCAGGATTTCTCGCCCATTTTCCTTGGGGGACACAGGAGACCATGGGTATAGCTCAGCTCCCTAGGAGGCGTGACACTAAGTAGAAACTGTTAAGCCCCTCCTCCATCAGCTATACCCTCAGCCTGGAGAGAGAGACTGCCAGTTTTTGCTTAGTGTCCAAGGAGGCAAGACACTCCCTGCTCTGCAGGGCTGTTTTCTCCTTGTTCTTTTATTTTTGATTTAATTTTGTTTTGTTTTCTTCTAGAAGATCTGGGACAACAGAGACGCACTAGACCTCTCTGTTTCTCCCGGGGTTGAGCTGCGCCAGTGCCGGTAAACCGCACTGCTGCCTCCCCACAGAAGGCAAGGTGGATCTGGGCAGCACTAGCTCCCCTACATCCCGCCAGCGCAAGGGTCGCCCGCACGCCAAGTCCCTCCCCGGCTTCCTGCCACTGCGGTGCCAGTAGCTGAAGGGCGACCCTGCTGGAACGGACCGAGGTGAAGACGACTGTTGGTGAGATGAGGCTGATCCAGCCCTACGTCCCCCCTCACCCCGGTCTCCTGCGTGACTGACCCCCATACTGGTGCCTCTGGACCCTGCTGAGAGGAATGCTGCGCACTCAGCCTAGGCTGGACCCTGGGGTGTCGCATGGGCACCTATCATGCCCCCCCTCCTCCTCAGGGATGGCACTACAATATAGAATATATGGGGCGCTCCGCATCTGGGCCTAAAGACCTGCGCCCAGCTGCCCCTCTTCTACCCTCACGGGCACCGCCCCCCTCCCCCCACTTCAGGCGCTGCTTCAGGGCCACAGGGCCCACTCACCAACGCTGCTGACGCAGGGCCCTCGCTCCCGGCCGGCGGGTGGCACCCGCGGCTGGCATTTCCCCTGCGGCGCCGCTCCGGATCCCTCCAGACCCCGGCCGACCGTCGGTGCATCCCGGTCGGCCGTGCGCCGCAAATTTAGGCCCCTGTTTCGCGGCCTGCCGGGCCGCAATTCTGCTACTCCATGGGGGAAGCGGCTTCCCCCACGGCCCCTGACTCTTCCGGCCGCAGGGTGGGCACCCGCGGGCGGTATGTGCCGACGTCACCCCACGCCTCGGGCCCCGCAAAAAATTTAGGACGCGGCCTACTAGGCCGCAAAATAATGCCGGCCTTGGTTGTAGGGGGCGGGGACTTCATCCCAGGCGGGAATTTTCCCGCCTGGAGGTTCCTCCGCCCCCAGGGGATCGCTGCCCAGGCCGGCTTCCATTAACCCTTACGTACCGGCCATCTCCTGCGGCGGTACTGCTAAAGGCCCTCTAGCTGGGGTCTCCTAATAGGGCGTATAGGGCCTCTACCTACCTCTCAGAGAGGCTTTTTTTCTTTAAATAAAAAAAAAAAAAACGTTTGCTGGCCACATGCAAGTTCCCCTTCTGTGCGGACCTTGCCCTCTTATGGGATATGTTGCGGACCAGGTACATGTTCCTTGTTCCCACCGATGATGTCAGCTGGGTACGTGATCCCCTTCCTCTAGGCAGAATCCGCACCCTCAATGGTTACGGTACTGGCCTGTGCGCTACCCCCCTTACTAGGTGGCTTGTCGCACTCTCCCTAGCTGTGGGCTGGCCATGTGCATCCCACACCCCTTCCGTGGGCAGATTACTGCACCCTCTCTGGAAATGGTGCTGGCCGTGTGCATGACCCCCTTCCACAGGTGGAGTTCTGCATTTTCACTAGATGCGCTGGCCTTGTGCATAACCCCTTCCACAGGCGGTATACTGCACTCTCACTGGATGCGTGCTGGCCATGTGCATGACCCCTTCCCGGACGGATACCGCACTCACTGAATATGGTGCTGGCCTTGTGCATGACCCCCTTATTCGGGCGGTATGCTGCACTCTCACTGAATACGGTGCTGGCCATGTGCATGTCCTTCTTCCATTGGCGGAAAACGGCACCTCAATAGATGCGGTGCTGGCCATGTGCATGCCCCCCTTCCATGACGGTATGCTGCATTCTCACCGGCTGCGGTGCTGGCCATGTTCACAACCTCCTTCCGTAGGCAGGATGCTGCGCTCTCACTGGATCCTCTACCATCCACGTGCATGACCCCCCTCCATAGGCGGCATACTGCACTCATCGGCTATTGTACTTGCGACGTACACTACCCCTTCCTAGACGGTCCTCTACACTGTCACTAGATCCGCTGCCGGCCAGTACATGACCCCCTTCCTTAGGAGGAATGTTGCACTCTCACTGGATCCGCTGCCGGCCAGTACATGACCCCCTTCCTTAGGAGGAATGTTGCACTCTCACTGGATCTGCTACCGCCAGTACATGACCCCCTTCCATAGGCGGAATGCTGCACTCTCACTACATATAATGCTGGGAACGCGCTACTCTGCCCATGTGCATGCCTACCTTCCTTAAGCGGCATAATACGCTCTCACTGACTGTATTTGTTTTCACCAGATGCGTGGCTGGTATTGAGCATGTCCCCCTCCCTTGGGAGGAATGCTTGCACCCCTACCGGGCAGTGCTGACCTTGTGCATGAATGCTCACTGGACTCAGGGCTGATGCTGTACTCGTTGAGCTGGCCTCGCGCATGTCCCCCTTCTTTGGCGGCTTAGTTGCGCTCTTGCTGGTTACGGTGTTGGTGTATTGTTACACCACCACTACTGCGATGTGCCCGCGTCCATGTTCACCTTCCCTAGGTGGACTTCCCGCGTTCCTACTGGGTGCTTAACCGGGCCTTGACACTCTTGCCGATGGTAGTGTCTGCCAGGTGCACATCCCCCTTCTCCAGGCGGGCTGCTGGCGTTCCGTCGCATGCTTTACTAGTTTTGTGCATGACGCCCTTCTTGGCGGCATATTGCACTTGTGTAGATGAGGTGGGGCACTGTCGGCGCCCCCCCCAGACTGTTTTGAACCAGGTGGACGTTCCTGCACTCTCATTGCATTGTATGGGCCATATATGCCTTCTACTACGGTATGTGGATTGGCATTCTCACTACCTGTGAGCTTGCCCGTACGCTTGTCCTCCTTCCTTCCGAATACTTGTCGGAGTTGGCCAGTATTCTGTGGTTCCGCCTTTGACGGTACCCTCCATACTCATTGGCCCTTCCCGGCGGGGTGTTGTGGCTTCTGAGCGCATACCCCTCTTGTTGTCCTTCCAATGCCTTGCTTTTCTGCGCAAGCCGTCACATGGACGACAGGGCTGTCTGCAGCGACCTTCGGATTCTACGTTGACTCCGACGGGACTTAGGTTCCCTCACCTACTACCATTCCCTCCTCTTCAGAGGTAGTGTGGTTGGGCCCTTCCTACGGGCCCTCTCCGCTCTTAGTGCCGCTCTGTGGCCGGGTTCGGGCCACTCTCCTCTGGTGGGTCACCCGACTCCTCTTGGGTGCTTCGGTTATATCAGGTCCAAGGGACCCCAGCCTTGGGTGTCCACGGTTTTCACCTTCCGCAAGGCGGTTTGTCTGGCGACACATGCAGTATCAGGGAATCTGCCTCGGGCTGTCCTACCCCGCTTATCCTGTTACCCACTCCTCCCTTCGGGTAGGGGGGGTTTTGCCGGAGTCTGCCTCATCGGCTTCTTCTCGCCGGCTCTGTTTTGACTCCCATTCGGGGTATATCCCTCCGATTGGCTCCTGCCCTGGCTAGGGTTCGGTGGCTATTCCCTTCCGCCCTCTCCTCTAGAGTGGATGGTTGTTAACTTGGATGTTCCGGGTTCCTGTTGTGCCCTCAGAACATCTCCCTCATTTACACTGGCTGTACTAGTTGTATGCCACTTACCGTGCCTTCTGCGTCTGTCCTCCTGCTCGGGTGGCAGCTTGCGCTTCCGTTGTTGGCGGCGGTCATACTGTACCTTGCCTTCTCAGTCGGTTGACCCCCGGCCTTTGATTGGGTCTCTGCGGTCGGCAACTGTAGTGTTTCCGGCGCTTGCCTTGCCCTTTCTTGCCATGTTGGCCCTTGACTGTAGGTCTAACCTCTTACTCCCCGTGCTGGTAGTCTGTTCGCTCGGGTCTGAGGTAAGGATTGTGTCCTCGCTTACCTCATCCACTTCGAGGTTCGTTTTCTCTACCTTATCTGTCCTTGTCTCCGCAACTACTATGTTCCGGTTGTACTGTGGGTAGCGGCCTGGCATTCTACAGCCAGGCTCTCTTCATGTTGTTGCTTGAGGATCGTTTTTTCGATCCCTGCTTGTACTTAAATCTCCCTCGCCGGGTCGGTTGAACCTCCTTCTCCGGTGGCCCATCGGCATGGACTTTCACCCGATTTATCCTGGCGTCTGTCGGCTGCTGGACGGACCCCCTTGGTTTTTTCCGTCCGCTCTTCTGCTCCCCCATTCCGGGCGGCTATGGGACGCAGTTGCACGCGGGCTGATGGGACCATCCTGCCGGACTCTTCCGCCTGTGCCGCTGGTCCGCGTATGATCACACTGGTTTCGCGCCCAGCCGTGCTTTGCCCAGGATCGGTCTTGGAGATCTTACTTGCGGATCCGGGGGAAGCTGCCTTCCCCCACTCCGCCTTCTCTCCCCACAGTTGTGTCCTTCTCCAGTCCAGCCTGGGTCTGGGACCTTTTTCCCTGAGCGGTCATGTTTCGACGCTATCCATCCCCTTTCAGCGTCCCCTGGGCCCTCTTGGGCTTGTCCGGACCTTCATCCATGGGATGGCTTGTTGGTTCCTTCGTACCGTTCCCCGGTACCGTCCTGGACGCTGAATACTGCGCTCTCGGCATTCCAAGCTTTCCGTTTCTCTGGTTCCAAGCCTTTTCTGTCCTTCCGGGACAAGGCTGTTCTCCATCCCGTCCCTTCCTCTCCTTTGGCAGTAGTGTCTGATTTTGTCTCTCGAGGCCTTCATCCTCCTCTTCCCACCCCTGGGAACGGCTGCTGGGCCGCTGAAACGTTGTTCGGGCCTTGATGTTTGCCTTGGAGATCACCAGTTCCTTCGGTGCTGGGACTCTCCTTTTTCATCCGGAAGGTCCGTGTTCGTGGTTGCAGGCCTCCACGGCGGCCTCACCGGCTTCATCTACTTGGCCATTGCTGAACTTGCCTCACCATGGGCAGGGTTCTGTTTGTTGGTGTCACTGCTTGTTCCACCAGAGCGACCAGGGCCTCTTGGGTTTAGAGCCATCAGGCTTGGCTGATTATTGTGCATTGCGGCCACCGGTCCTTTTGCATGCTCTTGCCAGGTTCTACGGGTGCATTCTCATGCATCGTAGGCTGTTGCCTTGGGCCGCCTGTTGTGCCGGCGGCGGTTTCTTGCTGCCTGCGGCTGCTTTGCCTTGGTGCTGTGGTCCCTCCCTTCTTGGACTGCTCTCGGACGTCCCATGGTCTCCTGTGTCCCCCCAAGGAAAATGGGCGAGAAAACGAGATTTTTGTATAACTTACCAGTAAAATCTCTTTCTCGCTCTTCCTTGGGGGACACAGCACCCACCCATTCATTGTTTTTCTATACGGTCTCCGGACTTGGTTTACCCCGTGGGGTAGTTGGCCTGTTGTTTCCACTTGTTGGACATTGCCTTTTCTCACTACTTGGACACGCAACTGGCAGTCTCTCTCTCCAGGCTGAGGGTATAGCTGATGGAGGAGGGGCTTAACAGTTTCTACTTAGTGTCACGCCTCCTAGGGAGCTGAGCTATACCCATGGTCTCCTGTGTCCCCCAAGGAAGAGCGAGAAAGAGATTTTACTGGTAAGTTATACAAAAATCTCGTTTTTAAATTTAATGTATTATCAGGGGAAAAAAATAATGTTTTTATGTTAAACACATTTTTGGTGATGTTATTTTTAATTTTCCATGTCAATATGTCTGTTTGAGATAAAACATGAAATCCTGCAGTTTTCACACTGGCCACTAAGACTAATACTAGGCAGTGGGCACCACTCTGCACTGTACAGATCCGTTTACTGCAGTCATCTGCTTATCATTACTGGTAAGATTAGAATGACATAACACAGGATACACCATTCGCAATAGCTGATTGCCACAGCTTATCTACTCCCTCCTGACCTCTGCACAGATCTCAGAGCATGGCAGCGGCGGAGTCATTGTGCTCTTGTTACACATTGTATGTGACAGGCCTACGTAATTCTCAGGCAGGGGCGGACTGGGAACTTAATGTGGCCCTGGGGGAAAAAAACTAAAAGTGGTCCCATGTTGTAGGTGGGTCCAAATTTCCAGAAGGTGGGTCCACACACACAGGCAGGAACAACAGAAGTAGGCTGCAATACCTTAGTGCGGCAGAACCAAATACCACAGCGCAGCACAAAATACTGCCCCAGCAGAACCAGATACCACAGTGCAGCACAATATACTGCCCCAGCAGAACCAAATACCACAGTGCAGCACAAAATACTGCCCCGCAGAACCAAATACCACAGTGCAGCACAATATACTGCCCCAGCAGAACCAAATACCACAGTGCAGCACAATATACTGCCTCAGCAGAACCAAATACCACAGTGCAGCACAAAATACTGCCCCAGCAGAACCAAATACCACAGTGCAGCACAATACACTGCCCCAGCAGAACCAAATACCACAGTGCAGCACAAAGTACTGCCCCAGCAAAACCAAATAGTGCAGCACAAAGTACTGACACAGAAAAACCAAATACCACAGTGCAGCACAAAATACTGCCCCTCAGAACCAAATACCACAGTGCAGCACAATATACTGCCCCAGCAGAACCAAATACCACAGTGCAGCACAAAACACTGCCCCGCAGAACCAAATACCACAGTGCAGCACAATATACTGCCCCAGCAGAACCAAATACCACAGTGCAGCACAAAATACTGCCTAGCAGAACCAAATACCACAGTGCAGCACAAAATACTGCCCCGCAGAACCAAATAACACAGTGCAGCACAATACACTGCCCCAACAGAACCAAATACCACAGTGCAGCACAAAGTACTGACCCAGCAAAACCAAATAACAGTGCAGCACAATACACTGCCCCAGCAGAACCAAATACCACAGTGCAGCACAAAGTACTGACCCAGCAGAACCAAATACCACAGTTCAGCACAAAATACTGCCGCTCCCGCCAGAGAATGGCAATACAGTTTAATTCCAGAGCACACCTGCGGCCTCCAGCCAAATGCATAAGTACCTGATGTTTCTCGCATTAGTTAATGCTGAGAACTTTAGATCGTGGCTAGTGGCCATGAAGAGGACTCAGGCAGCCCCCGGAGCATCTGAGATATTTCCCTGTGGGGTCTATGGCCAGTCCACCCTTGTTCTCAGGCGTGCCAGGCATCCACATTATCCCCTCAATGTGCAGAGTAATTGCGTCATTACTAGGTGCCATTTTTAATGCCCTTGAAAATACTAGGCGAAACCCAGGTTGTTAGGCTTGCCTGTACGTCTGGCTTTTATGATATGTGTGATTTTTATACATCTTTTGCAAGTGTAATAAATTACCTTGGCTGATTTTATCTGGTGCATACTTCCCTATTTGGGTCCCCTCTGTTGTGTTTCTGGGAAGGAACATAGGAGGAGATCAGGGGCAGATTGGCCATAGACCTTACAAGGACTTGTCCTGTGGCCCGATCTCCCTTGCGGCCGGCCAGTGGAAGGTTTTGGGAATGTATATTGTGCTGCTGGCAGTATTTTGTGGTGGACTGTGGTATTTGGCTCTGTTGGGGTGGTATAATGTGCCACAATGTGGTATTGCTGGCCCTGCCTTCCAACAATTTGGACCTGACTACAAAACGGGGCCACTTTCAGTATTTTATCCATTGCCACTTTAAGTTCCCAGTGCACCCCTGGAGGAGATCGAGAGTGTGGAAAGCATTGAAGTCCAACTACAATAATTATCTGTGTGGTCGTGTGGAGCAGAAAGGAGGAGAAAATGAGTCCACCTTGCTTCTTCGGATTTTTATGTTCCTGGCAGCGCGGATCTAAAATTTTAAACTAGTGTCGAAATACTGACCATGTCATTATGCAACCATACTTCCCTCTTTCACAAGCTGCCAATTTGAGCCTAGCCTAAAAGTTAGAAAAAATTTATTTTTATTTTTTACATTTCCCTTGATTTCAAATATATGATAATTTTTATTATTTTAATTTGCAGCCAGTTAAAAGATGCACTCAGTAACAAAGATCGCGAGCTATCCAGTCTTCGACGCCAACTTGACTCTGCCCATGCAGATCTTACAGATAATGTGAAATTGAGAGAAATCTCTCTGAAGGAGAACAGAAGATTGCAGGATGATTTGGCCACCATGGCTAGAGAGAATCAGGTATAGGTTAAAAAATGTCCTGGTAGATGTAATGATGATTATTAACCAGTCACAGGGCCAGATCCTGTGGTATGGTGTTATGGAAAGTGATATGGGCTAATGTCACTGCTAAATGAATTAAGCAAAAGGATTGCACGTTCCTAACTGTTCACGGTATATAGCGCTTGAGATTTATCAAAAGCCACACCCAAACCTATCATGGGATATATGTAAAACCTGTTAAGGGTGTTTCTGTACAGGAGATGCAGAAAAATACATAAAAAAGTACAATTTATTTCTTTTACACTATGATTTCCCTTTTTTATGAACTGCCCCCATTTTACTGCACTGCCTTCCTTAATCACTTCTCAGAAATGGCGCAGATAGCACTACTAGCCTGACAGACTGCTTCATCTTACACATGCATATGTCATCACATCCCCTGTTGATATGATCTGTGAAGCAGTTTGCTTTTTGTGACATTCATGGTTATCTATTTTTCCATTTATTTAGGATACAACTACAAGGTGATTTTGGTCGCAACACGTGTCGCAGGTCTATGTCGCGCCCAAGTGTAGCAGAGAATCCATAGGAATGAATGGGGTCACAGGATGACTCATACATTTGCTGCAACCGTGACATGCGAATAGCAAAAAATCCAGCTGTGTTAGGGTACTTTTACACTTGCGGTGTGTGGAGACTGCAGGCAGTTCCGTCTCACCGGATCCGGCATACCATATGACAACTGAAAGCATTTGTAGACGGATCCGGCTTGCGGATCCGTCTACAAATGCATTGCAAGTGCGGATCCGTCTCTCCGTTTGCCATGCGGATAGACGGATCCATCCTGTATTTTTTTCCACAGTTTTGAAGGTTTGCGCATGCGCGGACCGGAGGGACGGCTCCGTCCTTCAGTCATTTCTTAATGCCGATCCGGCATTCTGTTATGTGTTCCGGCATTTCAGGACGGGGATAAAACCGCAGCATGCTGTGGTTTTGTCAACGTCCAAAAAGCGTTCACATACTGAAAGGGATGCATCCTGAACAGATTTCTCTCCATTCGGCATAGAGTTCTGAGGACGGAACTCTATGCCGGAAAAGAAAAACGCCAGTGTGAAGGTTCCCTTAGAGTTGCACAGAGACCCCATTCATTCCTATGGCTATACTGAAATACTTGGGCGTGACACAGGCGTGCAACACGTGTTGTGCCCCAAATCACTGTGTAGCCATACCCTTATTGGTCAGAGAAATCAGTGGCATCCACGTTGTTCAGCTGCTGCCACTGCTCCCGTCTGTATGCGGATTTACAGTGTGACTCTTCTCATGTAATGTGCTATATCTTATTATTTTATTAGACTGTTACCCTGGAATTAGAAACTGCAATACACGAAAAAGAAGACTTAAAACTGAGAGTGCATGGTTACATCTCTGAGGTCTCTAGAATTGAAACCGTAATGGCTGCCAAGGTGAGTGCTGTTCGGTATTATGTTAGACACTATAGCTTTGGTTCACTGTAATCTTAGCTAATGCTGTTCTGTAATGGATTGATATTTATAACTGTGCATGATGGTGCAGCAGAAGTCGCTCCAACAGATGGCCTAAATCATGAGCACGCTGTACTAACAGACACTGGCCCAAATGTTACATTATGCTGTGTATTCAGATCCTATATTAGATCAGCTTTATGGTAAAATGAAACCCTTCTCTATAATTTTTGTGCTTGTTGCATATGAGGTTGGGGTCAGTAGTGGAAACGTTGACATACCTTGCTTTTTAGGAACAAGAGAATCGAGATCTTCTGGATCAGTTCAGAATGGTTCATAGCCAGGCTGAGGAATGGGAAATGAAGGCACAAAATGCTCTTGGTGAAAGCAGTTCTATAAAGATGGAGCTGCTCTCTGTGGATACTGATAGAAGACATCTTCGAGAGCGACTAGAAGACCTGGAAAACGAAGTCCAAGAGGTAGGGCTCAGTAATACAATTGTTCCACATATGTATTGTTTGTTGTGGTAAAGGGGTTTTCAGGACTTAGAGAGTGATGGCCTGTACTCAGGGTAGGTCATGAATATCTGATCGATCCGAAGAGGTCCAACACGCCACACCCCCACCAAACAGGCGCCGGAGGTATAAGGTTCCATCCACTGTGTGGTGACCTTTCCAGGATACTGCAGCTCGGCCCCCAGACGAGTGAAAGGGTGTTGAGCTGCCTTACCCTGGTCCCTGAAACTACACAGTGGACATCTAATCCATGTCTTCTGTGTGCAATCATGAGCTAACTTAAAGGGAACCTGGCACCAGTTTTATGGTGTCCTAACTAAGGGCAGCATAAACTAGTGACAGATCCCCTTAGCAAAATGCTGGGTCACTTTCTTTTGACCCCGCCGCCAAAATCTTGTATTGAACAGCTCCAATGCATAATGATGAGTCCCGAATATTCATTAGAGCCTGATTTTCTCCAGGAGCCCACGGTGCTGGAACGGAGGGACCTTTAGCAGTTGAGTTAAGCTTTCTCTTTTATAAGCCTGGGTTCTCCTCTGAGAAATGTAAAAACTGTCAGACAAGCTTTTTAAATTCAATACAAAGGGAGAACATACCGTAGGATACATAGAAACTTCATGGGTTCAAGCGCAAACCCCCCCCCCCCCCCCCCCACTGATTTGACAGTGTGTCCCTAACGATTCCCTACAGTTCTCTCATCCTAGGCGCACAATTAGGGAACCGCTCTGAGAACCCCAAGCCCGTGTCATTGTGCATTTTCTTCAGAGTCTATTGTAGAGTACTCTTGCTGCCAGTACGTTCCAGACACCTGACAGAAAGGTTTAAACTGTTGCCAATTATACGCTAACCTATGAATTTTTCTTTTGCAGCACATGAACGCTCATCAGGCTTATGAAACTCAAATATCTTCTATGGCCAAGGCCTTGTCCAAACTTGAGGAGCAACTCAGACATGAGCAGGATGAGAAGGCTCTGATTCTGTCCGACTTGGCATCAGTGAGGGAACTGTGTGTTAAGCTGGACTCCAGTAAAGAGCAGTTCTCCAGGCAACTAACGGCACGAAATATGGAGTATGATAGAGTAAGTCCCAGCCTTCTAGTGCTAGACACAACATTTTGGTCTAAGCATGTTGGGAAGCTTTCTTTAAAAAAAGATTTGTTTTTCAGAAATAGCTCCTCTTATCCACTGGTTTTGTTTGCTATACAAAACAAAACCACTGAAATTAATGGCTGCTATAACGAACACAAACCATGGACAAGAGGAGATCTATTTCTGAAAAAAATCTGACATTTCTTTTCTAATCTTTTTCTCTACTGCCAATAGGTTGTGCTCTTTCCCATTTCATGTAAAGCAATACAATTAGGCTACATTAATGCGGCAGTAAAAAAGAACAGCCATTGAAAACAAACACACTGGTCATGTGTGCATCCATTTTGTGCCCATTTGTCAGTTTTTCATGGACGTTAAAACTGTTTTTTTTGTGTGTGTTTTTGCAACATTCCTACTCCTGAACTGTCCTCAGTATATATTATACACACCCAGGGTGCCCAAAGTATAAATAATAGTCATTATATGGCCCTCAGTATCTATAATGCCCCCCAGTAGTTCCCTCCAGTATAAATATAGCGCCCAGTAGTGCCCTCGATTCTGCTGGGTCCTAAAATAAAAACACTCACTTTGTCCACTTGAATGCGAGGAAACACTTGTTCTGCACTGGAGGGAGCAGGACCCGCCGTTCCCCACATAGTGACTTCATGACGCTCGATGCTTCAGGTCCTGCTCCCTCCATTGCAGAGCGAGTGTTCCCTTGTGTTTGATAGGATGACTCTTTTTTTTTTTTTTTTTTATCCCCTGAAAGTTAAGAAAGTTACTTTTATCCGTTTTTTAACAGCTGTTAGACAGATGCACTGCTGTGTAAACATTTGTTTAAAAAAAGGCCCATTAATTTCAATGAGGTCTGTCTGGCTTTGAAAACGGACAAAAAAAACGGCCATATGAAAACCCCTATAGACCTTTATTGGTACTAAAAACCAGCCGTCACAAAAACAGCCATTACAGAGCATTTTTTCCTATTTGTGTGAATGCAGCCTTAGGCTGCATTCACACGACCATATGTACTTTGCGGTCCGCAAAAAATATGGATGACGTCTGTGTGACATCCGTGTTGCATCAGTTTTTTTGCAGATCCATTGTAATAACAAAACGGACAGGAATAGGCCAAGTTCTATATTTTTTGCGGGGCTACAGAACGTACACACACATTTTTTGCGGACCCAGTGAAATGAATGGGTCCACATTTTATCCGCAAAAAAAAAAAAAAACACAACGGACACGGAAACAAAATACATTCGTGTGAATGTAGCCTTACTGTGTCAATTGCAATATTATTTATATATTTATGGATGAACAGATAATTTATATGCCACAAATTCAGCTGTTTATACATCTGCAGAATTGGGTGATCTATGAAAAGTAGTGTCAAAGATACATGAATGTCTGCCTCAATGTTTCTTCATGGAATAAATGGCAAAATTGTACTCAAGTATCTGCCTTTCGCTATACCTGAAATGCTATTCCCATTTGGTATATCCCTCGGATATCTCTAGGACAGGGGTCCCTGCTGGCTGCTGCATGTGCTTGGTTGTCTCCATTAGAGGGGTCGGGAGAAATAACTTTTGGGCGACAGTTATTTAATATCTATGGCTGACTTTAGTCTTGTGCATACCTCTAGTAAAAACACTGATTTGCTCATCTTTCTCATAAATGTATATTATTGTGTATATTTTTCCAGCTGTTGGATGAACTGGAAGATATAAAGTCTGAAGCTGAACTACTAAAGAAACAGCTAGCAAGTGAGAGGCTGACAATTAAGAACCTGGAGACTTTGCTGGCCACTAACCGAGAGAAGGAGTTCCAGAGTCATTTAAGTACCCATGAGAAAGAATCCGAGATTCAGCTGCTGAGAGATAAACTCACCCTAGCAGAGAGTAAACTGTGAGTATCCTTTCTTCATGTGATTATTTTTTTTTTTTTTAGCAACTTCACTTTCTTCCCTGATGTATTATTTACCTTCGTAAAAATGAAATTGATAGAAAAAAGTCTTTGAATGTTTTGTGAGTGCAGTCAACCTAAAATACCTGTATATATGATATTTGACCTCTTCCCGACATCCGCCCTACATGTACGGTAGATTTCAGGTCTTTAGATCTTCCCTGATCTCCACCATACATGTACAGCTGAAGTTGGGTCTTGAAACATGGCACCCACTCAGAAGCTGAGCGGACACCATAGCCGCCAGGTTTCTGCTATTTCTAAATGGACAACTGAAGCTAATGTCTATAATGAGTGATAACGCTGATTACACATTTACACCCTCAGGTGCCATGGTCAGTTGTGGCTTTTCTCAGGGAGCGCTGCGCTCCTGGACCCACTCCCTGCGCGGTGATCGGGGAAGTTGTTCATTCCATGTGATAGCTTCAAGCCTTTGGAAGGCTCGAGGCTATAGGTTCCTGTGGAGGCCTGCCTGCGGAACGTATTGAATGCTAACTCATTGCAGTCTATGGGACAAACAATCTAACGAGTGCATGTTCAAGTCTCCTAGGGGACTTAATATATAAAAAAAAGTTTTTAAAAATCTTAAAATTCAAATCACCCCTTTTCCCTATGATAAAAATAAATAAACAAAAAATAAACATAATTTCCACCACCACGTCTGAAAACACGTGTAACCATTAAAATATTAAAGGGGTTATGCGAGGCTGGAAAAGCCCCCCCTTATGCCCAGGCCCCTAACACAGATTCTACTTATCAGGAGACGCTAGGGAGTCAAATCAACACCGCACCCCGGATGTTTTTATCCGCACACGGGGAGAAGCACCTGCGGCAGTTCGAGGACCAGGAGTGGTGCGGGGAGCCAGGTAAGTAGAATCAGTGTGAGGGGCCCGGGCGTATGGGGGGGCATTTCCAGCCTTGGATAACCCCTTTAATGTATTGATCCCATACTGTGGGCGCTATAACGGGCAAAAAATAATAATTGATTGGGCCGTAGAGGTAATTTGCGTGTTGATGGGATGTCAGAGCAGCAGAGACGGGAGCTCAGCACTGGACCTAAAACAGTTTGAAAGGGTGATTTTTTTTTGTTTTTGTGTGTGTGTGTTTGTCTTTTTAATTTACACAGTGTCTGGCCCCATGGAATTCACTTTCCACTCTCGGACAATCCTTTAGATTTGGAAGAACCTGCTGCCCTTATATTGGGGTGTTAAAAACTTTCTGCTTGGACTTTACTTGGTTTTCTGATGCACAGATTGTAGATTTGGTAACTGCTGGAGTGTACACCGAGAAGAGCCCAGTCTACTACTGCTCAGATAAAATGTTTATTGAAAAACACAATCTTCTAAAATGGAGTTTAAGCTGAAATTTGACTAAATTCTGTAGATCTTGTGTTTGCTATAAGCATACTTAAAGGGAGTCTTTCACGCTGATTGACCATATTAAACAATTACCCCTGTTATGTCCATGGCAGCCCCCGTTTAAAAACGGTTCCCACGTAGCGTAGTTATTGAGAAAATCGGCATTCAAATTAGGACGTGAAGGTGCCCCAGGGCGGCGTTACAACGGCCGATGCCCAGGCCCCTGGGTAATTTTTATGCAAAGCCACTCCCCCTCCACCGCCTCTGCCCGCCCTTAGTCTCAGTGCTAACCTCCTTCTTCCTGTCCGAAATCCAGCGATGCAGCAACTATTCTACGGAGGAACAAACGGTAAGAACCGTTTTTATATGGGGGCTGCCATAGTTTAATATGGTCAATCAGCGTGAAAGACTCCCTTTAAGTATTTAATTTCTCTTAATTTACAACCATGTACAGTAAATATAAAATGGCATTAAAACGTGTGTAATATTAGCTGTTCTACAGTAGACTCTACTACCTGCATCATTGTAATCGTAAATCTCTATTCTGGCAAACTTGTAGCAACAGTCACTCCCGGGAAGCAACAATGCTTCGTAACAAGCTTACACAGATGCAGTCCGACTATGATATTGCAAAAAGACAGCTTACAACAGAGCGGTTTGAAAGGTAAGTGTACACGTTTCCATGGATAAATGCTCTTAACAGATCTGAAAGGGTTCATTTTTAGGAGTTTTCTGGGTTCCGGACCTATCCCCAGGAGTCCAACTGTATGCACCTAGTGTGAGCGCTGCAGCCTCTTCATTGTTTCAGTGGGCCTGTCTTCCTGCACACATCTACTTCGTAGCGGTGGTGCAGCTTTGTCCCGTTCATTTGCATGCCATCAATATCCTGAACCTGAGGTCTGTCAGCAGTTTTGTTGATAAAAAACTGCTGACAGACACTGATTTTAATTCAAGGATTGATGTTAAAGTTACCTGATTACCATGGGTGCCGCTTCCGCAGGCACCATGATTCAGTGCTAAGGTCTCCACAGCTCTTCTCCTCTTCTGTTATTGACTTCTGTAGCTGTCTTCTGGACGGACGCTACAGCCCTTACAACAGAAGATGTGCAGGGGATGTGTAGCAGCTGATACACTGGTGCTTTGCAGGCTGTGGTCCTTCAGGTACAACCTGCAGTCTGCTACAGCCGTCACTTACAGAAGGGGGCGCTGTGAAGTTTGTGGCACTGAGCCCTGATGCACCTGCAGGAGCTGTATCCGCAGCAGTCAGAGTTAACTTTCACATCACTTCTCAGATTAAAAGCAGTGACAGAGGTATGTATTGTATCCTATCCCCTGACCCTACCTATGTCTGTCAGCAGATTCACATTGACAAAACTGCTGATCTACTCACTGTCCCCAGGATAATCCCTATTGAAGTAAAGCCATAGCCTAATAGCACTTAGGACCTTATTTCCAGATGGGCCTTTGTTTCAGCAATAGATGTTTTCTATCTTCTGAAAATCCAGTTTATTTGGTATGCAAATGAGCCAGTAAGGTGCCCAGAGGGGCGTCACTCTTGCAAGAAGAAGCCCAGGCACGCCCTCATGCTGGGATCAGGGTAAAGGGGGGCAAAGTCATGGCTTGAATGTGATGTAGGAGGGGGCGTGCCTGGGCTCCTTCCTGCAAGAATGACGCCCCTCTGGGCACCTTACTGGCTCATTTGCATACCAAATAAACTGTATTTTCAGAGGATAAAAAACATCTATTGCTGGAACAAAGGCACATCTAGAAATAAGGTACTAAGTGCTATTAGGCCATGGCTTTACTTCCATTAAAGGAGTCATTAAATTTGACTATGGTTTCTGGGTATTTTTATGCATCGCTTTTCTGTGTTGGCTATGATTGTAATAAGGGTGTTACCTGTGCTAACCGAGAATGCCAGTGTAGTAAGCACCCCCAACCTGCCTCCTCAAATTCCAAGCCCTCATGCACAAGAGAGTCTAATGTTCCATAGGATGCGGCGTAAGGCAGCCAAGAGCAATGGGAGCGTGCAGTCTTTATATGTTTATATCCATTATAACAGGGAGCGTGCAGTCTTTATATGTTTATATCCATTATAACAGGGAGCGTGCAGTCTTTATATGTTTATATCCATTATAACAGGGAGCGTGCAGTCTTTATATGTTTATATCCATTATAACAGGGAGCGTGCAGTCTTTATATGTATATATCCATTATAACAGGGAGCGTGCAGTCTTTATATGTTTATGTCCATTATAACAGGGAGCGTGCAGTCTTTATATGTATATATCCATTATAACAGGGAGCGTGCAGTCTTTATATGTATATATCCATTATAACAGGGAGTGTGCAGTCTTTAGATGTATATATCCATTATAACAGGGAGCGTGCAGTCTTTATATGTTTATATCCATTATAACAGGGAGCGTGCAGTCTTTATATCCATTATAACAGGGAGCGTGCAGTCTTTATATGTTTATGTCCATTATAACAGGGAGCGTGCAGTCTTTATATGTTTATATCCATTATAACAGGGAGCGTGCAGTGTTTATATCCATTATAACAGGGAGCGTGCAGTCTTTATATGTTTATGTCCATTATAACAGGGAGCGTGCAGTCTTTATATGTTTATATCCATTATAACAGGGAGCGAGCAGTCTTTATATGTTTATATCCATTATAACAGGGAGCGTGCAGTCTTTATATGTATATATCCATTATAACAGGGAGTGTGCAGTCTTTATATCCATTATAACAGGGAGCGTGCAGTCTTTATATCCATTATAACAGGGAGCGTGCAGTCTTTATATGTTTATGTCCATTATAACAGGGAGCGTGCAGTCTTTATATGTTTATATCCATTATAACAGGGAGTGTGCAGTCTTTATATGTTTATATTCATTATAACAGGGAGCGTGCAGTCTTTATATGTTTATATCCATTATAACAGGGAGCATGCAGTCTTTATATGTTTATATCCATTATAACAGAGAGCGTGCAGTCTTTATATGTTATATATCCATTATAACAGGGAGCGTGCAGTCTTTATATGTATATATCCATTATAACAGGGAGCGTGCAGTCTTTATATGTTTATATCCATTATAACAGGGAGCGTGCAGTCTTTATATGTTTATATCCATTATAACAGGGAGCGTGCAGTCTTTATATGTATATATCCATTATAACAGGGAGCGTGCAGTCTTTATATGTATATATCCATTATAACAGGGAGTGTGCAGTCTTTAGATGTATATATCCATTATAACAGGGAGCGTGCAGTCTTTATATGTATATATCCATTATAACAGGGAGCGTGCAGTCTTTAGATGTATATATCCATTATAACAGGGAGCGTGCAGTCTTTAGATGTATATATCCATTATAACAGGGAGCGTGCAGTCTTTAGATGTTTATGTCCATTATAACAGGGGGCGTGCAGTCTTTAGATGTATATATCCATTATAACAGGGAGCGTGCAGTCTTTATATGTTTATATCCATTATAACAGGGAGCGAGCAGTCTTTATATGTTTATATCCATTATAACAGGGAGCGTGCAGTCTTTATATGTGTATATCCATTATAACAGGGAGTGTGCAGTCTTTATATCCATTATAACAGGGAGCGTGCAGTCTTTATATCCATTATAACAGGGAGCGTGCAGTCTTTATATGTTTATGTCCATTATAACAGGGAGCGTGCAGTCTTTATATGTTTATATCCATTATAACAGGGAGCGAGTAGTCTTTATATGTTTATATTCATTATAACAGGGAGCGTGCAGTCTTTATATGTTTATATCCATTATAACAGGGAGCGTGCAGTCTTTATATGTTTATATCCATTATAACAGAGAGCGTGCAGTCTTTATATGTATATATCCATTATAACAGGGAGCGTGCAGTCTTTATATGTTTATATCCATTATAACAGAGAGCGTGCAGTCTTTATATGTATATATCCATTATAACAGGGAGCGTGCAGTCTTTATATGTTTATATCCATTATAACAGGGAGCGTGCAGTCTTTATATGTTTATATCCATTATAACAGGGAGCGTGCAGTCTTTATATCCATTATAACAGGGAGCGTGCAGTCTTTATATGTTTATATCCATTATAACAGGGAGCGTGCAGTCTTTAGATGTATATATCCATTATAACAGGGAGCGTGCAGTCTTTATATGTTTATATCCATTATAACAGGGAGCGTGCAGTCTTTATATGTATATATCCATTATAACAGGGAGCGTGCAGTCTTTATATGTATATATCCATTATAACAGGGAGCGTGCAGTCTTTATATGTTTATATCCATTATAACAGGGAGCGTGCAGTCTTTATATGTTTATATCCATTATAACAGAGAGCGTGCAGTCTTTATATGTATATATCCATTATAACAGGGAGCGTGCAGTCTTTATATGTATATATCCATTATAACAGGGAGCGTGCAGTCTTTATATGTTTATATCCATTATAACAGAGAGCGTGCAGTCTTTATATGTTTATATCCATTATAACAGAGAGCGTGCAGTCTTTATATGTATATATCCATTATAACAGGGAGCGTGCAGTCTTTATATGTATATATCCATTATAACAGGGAGTGTGCAGTCTTTATATGTATATATCCATTATAACAGGGAGCGTGCAGTCTTTATATGTTTATATCCATTATAACAGGGAGCGTGCAGTGTTTATATCCATTATAACAGGGAGCGTGCAGTGTTTATATCCATTATAACAGGGAGCGCGCAGTCTTTATATCCATTATAACAGGGAGCGTGCAGTCTTTATACGTTTATATCCATTATAACAGGGGACGTGCAGTCTTTATATGTTTATATCCATTATAACAGGGAGCGTGCAGTCTTTATATCCATTATAACAGGGAGCGTGCAGTCTTTATATGTTTATATCCATTATAACAGGGAGCGTGCAGTTCAGGAGTTACGTCGTCATGGTCTGTCTACATCATCCATTCGTTCTTCATCACCACTTACGTCAACAATGAAGTCACCTGCATTATCTCCAGAGCGCTCCATATTAAGATCAGTGGATCGAGGTTCTGATAAGCCAGCAGAAAGGTAGGTTTTATTTTACAATCACTTTAAAGGTTATGGACACCATAGGTTTTTGCGTTTTCATTTTTCTTCCCTATCTTTATAACTTTTTTTATTGTCCTGTTCACATAGCTGTATGAGGGCTTATTTTTTTTTAGGACAAGTTGTACTTTCGAATGCCACAATTTAATATGGCATAATGCATAGTGGGAAGCGGGAAAAAATTGTAAAAAAAAATTGGAATTGGAAAAAAAACTTCCACAGTTTTATGGGTTTTGTTCCCACGTTGTTCCGTTTGCGGCAAGACTGATTTGTGCCCTTATTTTCTGGGTCAGTACGATTACAACGATACCACATATGTATAGGTTTTTATGTCTAAATAATGTAAAAATAAATTTAAACTTTGAAACAAAATGTTATTATTATTTTTTTTTTTATATCACCATATTCTGACCCCCATAACTTTTTTTTTTATAGTTTTTTATATCTACTGAGCTGTGCGGGGGCTAATTTTTGCGTCTCTAGTTTTTATTGATACCATTTTGGAGTGTGTGTGACTTTTTGATCACATTTTATTACATTTTTTGGGGGTAAAAGAAGCGATGAAAAAATGGCGAATTGGCCATTTTGACCCTTTTTTTCTGATTCGCCATATTGAAAAAATATTTTTATATTTTAATAGTACCGTAGTTTTCGGTCGCGGTGATACCCATGATGTTTATATTTTTTATTTATGTATTTTTTTTATTCTACGGAAAGGGGAGCGATCTAAACATTTTTTTTGTATATTTTTTAAGTTTTATTTTTTTTAATGCTTTTGAAGCTTGTATTTGAGCCTACAAAATCCATTACTTTATTTTTTTATTCTGAACTATCACGGGTCTTTTAGAGCCATTATTTGAGCAGAATTGCTAATTTATGTTGGCCTGTCACCTGCTGGCCAAAATAAGAAATGACCCAGGGTATTGAAATCAATTACCGGCATCCTCATTGGTCGCAGAGGATGCCGGTAAGAAGCCCGGAAGTGCGAGCTTCCAGGTTTTTCACCCTTTAGGTATTGTGATCACATGTGATCATGGCATCTAAAGGCTTTAATGACCACGATCGGCATTATTGCTGGTCGCCGTCATTAACCACGGGTCTCTGCTGTTTGCACTTCACTCCAGCGCTGTACATGTACAGCGCTGGTAGCGAAGGGGTTAAACATTTTCAAAATCTGTCTTCCACAGCTTTTATTTTCTGAACATTTGCAGACTAGCAGGCTCTCTGCCTCACTCAGTGAGTTGCTCTGTCGGCTGGACTTGTAGCCTTCATCTCTGAACTCTTGACAGCTCGTAACCACTCATTTAAAGGGGTTGTGTCATCTTAAGCATTGGTGCATATCGTTAGGATTTGCCACCGATGTCTGATAGATGTGGATCTCACCTCTGAATAGAACGGTGGCTGAGCTTGCAAGGTGTGCTTTCTTATGATTTCTGCGGGATTTCTAAAAATAGTCAAGTGTGCTGCTCTGCTATTTTCAGCACTCCTATAGAAATGAATGGAGGGTGGACGCGCATTCATAGTACACGCTCCTTCACTTTGCCGGCTCAGTTTTAGAGATAGATGCAGGTCCTAGAGGTGGGACCCACAGCTGTCAGTCAGTGGTGCCATATCCTACCGATATGCCACCAATGCTTGAGATGGCACAATCTCTTTAAAGAGGACCTTTCTCCTTTCCTGACAGGCCTGTTTTTATAGCTTTATACATTCCCCATGTAATAACAATTCTGGAGCATCTATTCTTATGGTTATGTTGTGCCATTCCTGTATTATTTCTACTAGAAGTTATAATTAAATTGCTATTAGCCTTCAGTAAGGGTACAGAGGGGTGGTAACCAGTTGGGGGGTGTACCTGCACAGTTACCACCCTCTGTACCCTTACTGCAGACTGCTAGCAATTCATTCATAACTTCTAGTACAAGTAATAACGGAATGGGACAACATTGAGCCATAAGAATAGATGCTCCAGAATTGTTATTACATAGGGAATGCATGAAGATATTAAGACCGACATCTCAGGAGAGGTGACAGGTCATCTTTAACCTAAATTCTTATCAAACCGATAAGAGTTTAGCTATAATGAGTGTTTATGAGCTGTCAGGAGTTCAGCAGATCTGATGGATTCAGGGTGAAGCAGAGAGCCTGCTAGTCTGCCAATGCACTGAAAATGAAAACTGTTGAAAATGTTTAATAAAGACCAACTGATTTATTTTTTATTTTTGTCAAAATGAGTAAAATGCAATAATAAAAAATTAACCCCAAAGGTGTCCATAGTCTTCAGGTAACGCCTTTATCTGTAGCTGTTTAGCTTGGAAGCCTACATGGTAGATGTTAGTGAAGAACACAAGTACATACTGTAGAAGCGAGACTGTGTCTCGGGAAACATTCATAAGATTTCTGTAGTGCAGTGTTCACACCATGTACCGGTAGAAATGCTGGCAATATGCTGATACTTGATAAATCCCTGCCATTGGAAATCTTACAGCTTTTTTCTCTCTACGCAGGAGTGTAAGTTTTAAAGACTGATGATCTGGAGCGATGAAGAGAGACAAACTCTGAATGTTTCTATATTTGTAGGTAGTCTTGGCACGCATTCATTTTTGTCTTGTAATTTCATGCTGCATTTGCTCAGTGTAAACCTCATATAAAGCAGGTTAGTAATACTTCACCACTGTTCTTGTATTACTATACATACCTGAACATAATTTCATCCTATTACAACAATACGTTTAATCCATGGAGCCACAGCATGCCCCATTAAGTAAGCGTCCACACGAAGGACATTATGGGGGCTGTGTAGTTATTGATTAGCTGAACATGGCGCTGGTCCTGTCGGTAGGAGATGACCACTAGCCAATACATTGATATTTTAAGTTTGGAACCTCCTGATCTAGTGCTGGTGCTATTTGGAAAGGCTAGGGAAACTCCTGTCATACACATTAAAGGGGTGTTCCCTTCTCGGTCATACTGGCATGGGATCAGAATACCTGTAAAATGAGGTGGGCTGTGCTACGCTGTTTCTGTATCCCATAGAAATGAATAGGAGTTATAGAAGCAGCACAGCTAGCTACACTGCTTATGTAATCCCAGCCGTGACTGGCTGAGATGGGAACACCCCTTTAATAGTGAACAGTTGCTATTTTAGCTGTTTTAAGAGATCTCAGGTCATTAATTTGCACTATAACATTTATAAGTCTATGGTTTCCGGTTTTATCACTCCATGTAACCAGTATTCACTGCAAAAATTGAGCCTTTTCTGCATAAATTCACATAATTGCACCTGCATGTCTACAGGATGGGACCCGATCGCTGGCAGGCTTCTATACTTATACTGTGTATGTACGTAGGTTATTTTTTATGTGCTAAAATGCATTTTATATATTGATATGAATTACAAGTGTGCAATACATTCCCAAATGAACATCCTATTTCTGACCACAGTATTGCTTGATACAGGCCAGTCCCACGTTCACGATGACTTGAGTAATGTGAGCCGATTTCTGAAACGAGTTACGTGTAAAACATGGATTATGTATTTCACCTTTTCGTCTGACTGGGATGTAACTTTTATCTTTCACCGTTTTGTAAATGTGAATAATGTAAACTGTTTTAATGTAATCCCAGTCAGTTGTGAATTTCTACTGCATTGTAATATACGTCTGACTTTGTGTATTTATTTTTATATTAATTACTATTTATAACAAAATAAATTGATATTTTTTTTCATCCACGCATCTTGAATTAGTTTTAAACCCTTCACTACCTAGCATGTATAAATATACCGTAATACCTAGCTTTCATCTTGATATCATATTAAAGTACAGAATCTCAGGTTTCAAAACCAATATTCTAGGTGCAATATTTGGACGCAGCACTGTGTGAAGTCAAGGGGGTGATGGCAGGAATACAGTATGCAGTCTTCAGTGGGGAGGTGCAGGACCTTTCTTCATGTTATCACCACCCTTAGGGAAAAGAGAGAATATATCACTTTTTATTAAAGTTATGAACAGTTGCACATATCCTCGTCCTAATCAAAGTTTATGGCATCTGGATAACTGAGATATTTGATGTTTTCACATCTGGCTATTATTTGGTGATATGTACATGCAAACCTAGGCAAAAGTGACGTGCATGGACTCTAAAAATGTTATTTTAGGAGATGTCCTTGGGTCCACTCCGTTACAAGCGATGGTCTTTCCTCAGGATAGATGATCGCTATCTCATCGGTGGGGGTCCGACACCATGCACCCCTGCTGATCAGCTGTTCTGCTGCAGTAGGTCTGTCCTTTGTGCACTGGACATAGCTTGGTTTCTACAGTGTTGCTGCATTTGCTTCATTGGGAGCAGTGCTGCAGTAACCAGCTTCGTCCACTACACTGTGGATGGAGCTGTGTAGTTTCGGAGATAGAGCGGCAGAGGCGCAGGGTGTCAACCCCTACCAATAAGCTTGTGATGTCCCACACGAAGGACAGGTCATTGCTTTTAAAGGAATGGGTAATCCTTTTAACCACAAACTTACATTTTTTTTACAATGTGTTACTCCATGATGTAAAATTGAATGAATGCGCCCATGATTTTAAAGTGCTGGGTGGCATATTCACAATACGCCTGGTGTCTGCATGTAAAAAAGGATTTGGGGGGTATGATGTTGTTTTGTTATTATTGTAAAATTCGGGTTTTATTTGTGCATGTCAAATTGTGAAAATTGTTTCAGCAGCTATAGGGGTAATAATAGACTGCGCAATGTGAATATGTATAAGAACTGGCTGTGTTCTGTTACTCATTTTTAAAGTCTGGTGATGAGCGCCTACTTCTTGACACCTTTGCTGTAGGCTTTTCTGGCGTGGCTTCTACAAAATGCAGTATTTTGGAACATGACAATACAGAAAAGAATGAGGCAACTGACCTAGGGAGGAATAAGGTCCACATTTGTATCAGATCTATGCACTGTATTAAGGAAGGCCCCTAACCAGCACATATCCAAAATGCTAAATAAAACCAATTATTTATTGTACCTTGGTAAGAAACCTGGTAGGAAGAAGTTTACACATTTCGAACCAACATGCATATGAAGTAATAAGTATTTGGTTTAATTTAGGGCAGAGGGGCACAACATTTTCTGGTCCATGCATCACATTGACAGATTAAACTAACCCCAAGGGCTACAATAAAACTTAAAGGGGTACTACCACCTGATACATTTGACATATTAGAAGTATATGAAATACATGTCTGATAGGTGCCAATTCTACTTCCTGAACTCCTATGTATAGAGTGCCCTCTTCTCCCCGTTTGCACTCAAGAAAAGATCATGCATTGGGCTCTCTTCATTGTAGTATGAGTTGCTAAAAAGCCAAGTGTTTCATTACTCCACTCAAAAAAAAAAATCTACAAAGAAGGTAGATTCAGGTATGTCCTCCTTTCTGTTGTATCTACACCTTTCTGGAATGCCACACACTGCACAAGATGAGTGCACAGTGCAACATTACCTATATCTGCTCCCATGCTGCCCACCACTCCTCTCTGATAAATATTTTCCCTTCCCCCACGACAGCACCACAGAGAGAGAGGATCCGCCCCCCGGGACAGGAAACCTACAGAATAAAAAGGTGGAGCATCTCTCCCACCAGTGGAATAGGAGACCTACAGTGTTTTTTTTTTCCCACAGGTCACCTACCGCTGGTCTTTCTTTTCCTAGGAGGTTCCTGATGTTTATTCCAAGGAGTTTCAAACAGAAATTTCCGTTTGAAGATGAAGCTTTATCAACCTGGGATAAAGCTCCCAAAATTGATGTGGCTATTGCTAAGGTTTCAAAGAGATGTTCACTTCTTCTTAAAAACCCTTTGGATAAGAAGGCCGAGTCATTCCTTAAAGGGGCTTGGGAAGCATCCACTTCCTTTTTTCGTCCTAGCATAGCGGCCACGATGACTGCTAGATCTTTAGTTGTTTGGTTAGAACAATTAGAAGCACAATTAAGAGAAAAATGTCCTAGGGATCAAATTTTGTCTTCTTTACCTACCTTGTAAAAAGCTGCCGACTTTCTAGCAGATGCATCATTAGATGCGGTAAGACTTGGTGCCCAGGCCTCTTCCCGGACTAATTCCGCTTGTAGGGCTCACTGGCTCAAGAATTGGAGCGGAAGTGATATTGTCTCGAAACAAAAGCTATGTGGTATTCCCAGGGTGAATTTTGGATGATCTGCTGGAAAAAAAAGGTTCCCTAACTCTTACCCTTCCTCCTTCAGACTTAGGCGGTCCTTTCGGTCCTCCGGGGGGTTTGCAGGGAAAAGACAGTTCAGAGATAAGGATCAAAAGTATAAGTCCAGAAATTTTGCTGGAAAGTGTTTCCTCTTTGGGAATTCTTCAGCAAATAGAAAACCCTCCCAACAATGACGCCAGGCTAAGGGTGGGAGGAAGGTTACGTTTTTTCCTCTCCGCCTGGGAAAAAATGGCAGGACAGTGGGCTCTAAAATGTATCCGTTTCGGTTTAAGACCAGAGTTTCGTTCCTTACCGCCAAAAAGGTTCATTATTACAAAGATAGGTTCTGTAAATCAGGGAATTTTGCCTGTAATAAAGGAGGTTCAAGACTTAACAGTCAAAGGTGTGTTAATCCCAATTCGGGAACAATCAGGAGGATATTTCTCCCCTCTTTTTCTGGTACCAAAGCCAGACGGTTCCTTCAGAACTATAATTAATTTAAGGAATCTAAACAAGTTTATCCCAATCCACCCGGACTTTCAGAAATTTCTCTGGATTGCAGTATACATGGAAGGCCGTCTTTGCCAATTCCAATTTCAGACCCTTCCTTTCAGCTTATCTATGGCTCCATGGATTTTCACCAAAATCGTATCAGAAATAGCATCCTTCATAAGGCTAAAAGACATTATGCTGATTCCATGCCTGGACGATTTCTTGATAATAGCAAGGACATCGGAGCTGAAAGGATGTGGCTCAAGAGGTAGTGAGTACCTTTCAGGGGCTGGGATGGATAGTCAACGAGAAGTCCAGACTAATTTCAGAAAAACATCAGAAATTTCTGGGGCTCGTTCTAGACTCAAGGTCTCAGAGAGTATTTTTGCCAGAAGAAAAAGTGGTGAACATTCACTCTCAAATACGATCTGTAACATCCCCCAGTTTGACAATTCGAAAAGCCATGTTAGTTCTCGGTTCTCTAGTGTCCTGTATTCCGGCAGTCCAATGGGCGCAGCTACACTCTCGTCAGTTACAAATGGAAATTTTGACAGTCTTCAAAAAAAACTGCGGGTTCCTATAGGCCAGACTTCAAATTTCAGCCAGAACAATAAGGAATCTAGCCTGGTGGGAAGACAGAGAACATCTAGTTCAGGGAATCCCGTGGAGTTATCCGGATCCTGTAGTCCTAACTACGGATGCAAGCCCCTGGGTGTGGGGTGCTCATATACTCGGTCACAGTTTTCAGAGTCCTTGGTCCTAGGCTCAGAAATCCTTTTCCTCCAACAGGAAGTAACTTCTAGCAGTAAGGTTAGTGATGGAAGTGTCCAAGACCTTGGTAGGACTCTGATATAGCCTGACCCTATCGGACAATCAAACGACGGTGGCATATATCAATCATCAGGGGGGTACAAAGTCATCCACCTTCTGGCTAGAAGCAAATCGATTGTTACAAGACTTGGAAGGGCAGGTCTGTCATATTTCTGCACTTCATATAAAGGGGGAAGGAGAATATTCAGGCGGATTTTTTTAGCTGAGACAGTGAGAATGGTCTTTGAACCAATCAATATTTTCAAGGATCACAGAGCTTTGGGGTACGCCTGTAATAGACCTTTTTGCCTCCTCCAGAATAAGAAGGTAGATCAATTTGTTTACTAAATCCCAGGGAATCCCCTTATGGGGTGGATGCCCTTCTCCTAAGATGGGACTTCTCTCTAGCATACGCCTTTCCTCCATTCCAGTTATTGCCCCTGGTGTTAAAGAAGATCAGGGGAGACAGGGCAAGAGTGATTCTCATTGCTCCCTTCTGGCCCAGAAGGGCTTGGTTTACTCCTCTCAGAACAATGTCTGTTTCCGATCCTTGGGTCCTTCCGGAGATCCTGGACTTGCTGTGTCAGGGCTCGGTTGGTCATCAAGCGGTCTGCGGTCTTCATTTGACGGCATGGAATTTGAAAGCGGCTTATTAGCTAAGAAGGTTTTTTCTCAAGAGCTTATTGCCATCCTTCTTAAAAGTAAAAAGCCGGTTACTCTATCTATTTATGCTAGGGTATGGAGGAAGTTTATTGATTGTTATGATCTAAATCCCAACAGTTTGCCTTGTTCTGTGTCCACATCTCAGATTCTAGAATTCCTCCAAAGGGCCTACTAGCTTTACGGTTAGCCAAAAACACCCGAAAGGGACAGGTTTCTGCCCTTTATGTTCTTTTTGATCAGAATTTTGCTAGAAATCCCTGGGTAGTGAGGATTTTTAAGGCAGTGGATAGAAGTGCGCCCGATTCGTATTCCAAAGTTTCCCCCTTTGAACCTATCCAGTCTCGTAGTATTAAGCATCTGGCCTTGAAGGTAATTTTTACTAGTGGCACTAACTTCGGCCCGTAGAATTAGTGAATTACATGCAATCTCCAAGAATCCTCCTTCTACAACCATTCTGGAGGATAGAGTCATTATGCAACCAGACCCAGCTTTTTTACCTAAAGTTCCCTCGCAGTTTTATAGATCCCAAGAAATAGTGCTTCCCTTTTTCTGTAATAATCCTAAGTCCCCCATGAAAAGAGAGGTTCACACTTTAAATCTTCAGTCTACTGAGGGTTGGCGAAAGACTTCAGGCTTGTTTGTCTTTTTCTCTCGGCCAAACAAGAGTAAAAAGGCTACAAAGAGTTCCTTGTCTAAATGGATTAGACTATAATGGGGTCTGTTAGGTTTCCGCTCAGAAGATGATTTTGGAGAGGAGACAGAAGTTGTGCATGCAGGACTTTTGTCTCCGCTTCAAAAATCTTCTTCTGAGCGGACACCTAACAGACCCCATTATAGTCTATGGGGTCCTTAGGCTCAGTTATGTGCCTAATCAATCATTTCCGTTCTCCTGCTACTAAACGGAGCAGGAGAATGGAAAGGCTGAACGGTGATGTGAACGAAGCCTAATTATTTGGTCCTCACCAACTTCTAGAAACAAAAAAACAAACAATTTTTCCAAAACATAAACCAACATTTAAAAACCAAGGTGGGAAAATTAAGTGCACCATATAATTCATTAACATGAAGTAAATCTGGGGGTTTATCAGTCTCTGGGACAAACACCTACAATGAGAAAGTAGCAGGGAAATGAACGGAGGGCGCATTGCTCATGCGCAGCCGCCCTCAATTCATTTCTATGGGGCTGGCGAAAATAGCCGAGCACTGGCTCGGCTATTTCCTTTTGCCCCATAAAAATGAATGGGAGCATGGATTGCGCAAGCGCGGTGCGCTCCCATTCACTTCTAGGGGAGCAGCGCTTGGTGGTGGCCGGACCCCGAAAAATCTGGGGTCCTCCAGCCACAGCACTCCCTGCTTCGTTCTCGTTGTAGGTGCGGGTCCCAGCGATGGGACCCGCACCTATCAGGCAATAGGGGCATATCCTAACTATATGCCCCCATTGTCTGAGATGGGAATACCCCTTTAAGATCCTACTGCAGCATCTCAATCAGATATCAATTTCCACAGTGCTTGGAATCAACGTCCTGGTGCATGACTCAGTTTCAGCCCAGCTGAAGTGGTGAAGTAACTATTTGGATATGATACGACAATGTGAAGAAAATATCTAATGCCTTCACAGAGTTTTCACTCAACAGCAGTGTCTGATCTGACCGACATACATTCGACTGCTATTCTTTCAATACACATGCATACTGTGTGTGTTCTCACTGAAGAGCCAGGAATAAACTGCTGCCAGACACCACTTCCCACGAGAAGGAAGGATTGGGCATGTTGCAATCCAAAATGTCCAATCTTTCTTTCCCCTGAGATCATCTGTCCAGGGAAAGTTCACACACTCCTGTGCACAGAAGATTGTCAGAAATTGATGCGTTCAGCCAGGATTTTACAGTAGCAGCAAAGTGGATGAGAATTTAAGAAATTTACTACACACGCTGCAAAAAATCTGCAGCGTAAACTGGCCTGTTTTGCAGTTTTTAAATCTGCCTCATGTCGATATATGCTGTGGAATTCACCGATTGCTAAGCATAGGAACACATCAGTGACAAATTTGTATATAATTGGGATTCTGCCTCAACATAGTTCATACATATCCTGACGTACGGTGTGGTTATTAATTCTCAGCACGTCCATTTATATTCCAGATTTCAACCTTCACGATGCAAAAGGTGAACTCTGCAGCAAACCCAAACAATTTCCAATTCTATTAAAGGGGTTTTCCGAGGCTTTTCAACCCAGGACCCCTGCTAATCAGCTTTTAAAGACATATTATTTGCCGTATATATTTAACACAGTGTATAGTGGCTGTGCTTGGTATCGTAGCTCAGCCCCATTCACTTAAATGGGACTGAGCTGCAGAAATGTCATATGACCGATGAATGTGAAGTCATATGTCCTAGGAAAAGCTGTGAGAAGGCTAAGGTGCTTACAGGAGCGCTGGAGCCTTCTCAAACAACTGATGGACAGGGGTCCTGGGAGTCGGACCCCCACTGATCAGATACTGATGACCTATCCAGAAGATAGATCGTCACTTAAAGGGAGTCTGCCAGCAGATTTGTACCTATGACACTGGCTGACCAGTTACATGTGCACTTGGCAGCTGAAGACATCTGTGTTAGTCCCATGTTCATATGTGTCCGCATTACTGAGAAAAACGAGGTTTTACTATATGCAAATGAGCCTCTAGGAGCAGTGGGGGCGTTGCCATTACTCCTAGAGGTTCTGCTCTTTCTGGAACTGCCACGCCCCCTGCACTTTTACAGGGCCAAGTGAGATGGCGTTTTCACTGCCTGGCCCTGTCAATCAAAGTGGAGAGAGCGCGGCAGTTGCAGAGAAAGCAGAGCCTCTAGGTGTAACAGCTACTTTTCCATTGTTCCTAGAGGCTCATTTGCATATATTATAACTTAATTTTTCTCAGCAATGCGGACACATATGAACATGGGACCAACACAACAGATGCCTTCAGCTGCCAAGTGCACATGGAACAGGTCAGCCAGTGTCATAGGTACCAATCTGCTGACAGATGCCCTCAAGTCTCAGAAAACCTGGTGTGGAATTCGGGCAGATACGTTGTGGATTTACAGCCAACCTGCCACTTATAGACACACTTTAACAATAACATGGGAAGTGACTCCCTTGTTCAACTGAAGTGCTCAGCTCTATGCCACTTATTTCTTCTTCAGCAAAGAAGATCCCAGCAGACGTGCTTGTTTCCAATCCGTTATATTCTTTTATTGTAACTATAGGATAATAATAGGACGTGCGTTTCGGCCCATCCAGCCTTTCTCAACTGCATGACGACTAATGAAATCTAGTCACATTTATAGGTGCAGGATCACCTGGTCATGACATGATCAGCTGATTAAACAAACAGGAAATGACACGTATAGACATATTTCTCTTCAAAGGAAGAAATGTATGCATTTGCGTAGGGCGGGGCCACATTCGAGCTCATCGTGGTCCCGCGTCGCTGTAGATAAAAGGAGTCGCCAAACAAAAAATAATTCTCATACAATACCAGCTGTAGTAATTCCACACAAAAATTCCTGTTTCTCAGTTGTACGTGGACTCGACCGCAGAAGCCCTGTAATTGCTTCTATACCTTTTTTGTGCTCTATAGACATGTATAAAATGACCACGTCTATAGTTACCAGCCAACAATCTTGTGAGACATCTTTCAATTCCTGTATAGATTGCAAGAAATGAGCAGTATCCAGCAGGAATGATTTTGTTTTTCGCACCAGTGGTGTCAGTACTTTCTCTAGAACTATCGCCAGAGGGGACAATACAGAGTTTACAGAGTCGACCTGGGGGCTCAACCAAGGTCTTATGCACTTTAGGCAATATATAAAATTCTGGCGTCACCGGTGAGTGGTTAATCAAAAACTCATATAGCTTTTTATCAATGACCCCACACTCCGCATAGCTCATCACCAAATTGTGAACTGTCACTCAGTTGTCGATTAACCTCATGTATACAGGGAGTGCAGAATTATTAGGCAAATGAGTATTTTGACCACATCATCCTCTTTATGCATGTTGTCTTACTCCAAGCTGTATAGACTCGACGTACTACCAATTAAGCATATTGAAGTGATGTGCATCTCTGTAATGAGAAAGGGTGTGGTCTGTAGCATATCAAGCACCCTATATCAGGTGTATAAACAGTAAACCTTCCTTTCCTTTAGCCGTGGGTCAAAGAAGGACTTGACAGGCTCAGAAAAGTCAAAAATAGTGAGATATCTTGCAGAGGATGCAGCACTCTTAAAATTGCAAAGCTTCTGAGCGTGATCATCCCGAACAATCAAGCGTTTCATTCAAACTAATTAGCAGTTATAAGAAGCGTGTACAAAAACAGCATAAATAGCTGAACTGAGAAAAGTCAGCGTGCAGCTGCCAAGATGCCACTTGCCACCAGTTTGGCCATATTTCAGAGCTGCAACATCACTGGAGTGCCCAAAAGCACAAGGTGTGCAATACTCAGAGACATGGCCAAGGTAAGAAAGGCTGAAAGACTGACCACCACTGAACAAGACACACAAGCTGAAACGTCAAGACTGGGCCAAGAAATATCTCAAGACTGATTTTTCTAAGGTTTTATGGACTGATGAAATGAGAGTGAGTCTTGATGGGCCAGATGGATGGGCCCGTGGCTGGATTGGTAAAGGGCAGAGAGCTCCAGTCCGACTCAGACGCCAGCAAGATGGAGGTGGATTACTGGTTTGGGCTGGTATCATCAAAGATGAGCTTGTGGGGCCTTTTTGGGTTGAGGATGGAGTCAAGCTCAACTCCCAGTCCTACTGACAGTTTCTGGAAGACACCTTCTTCAAGCAGTGGTACAGGAAGAAGTCTGTATCCTTCAAGAAAAACATGATTTTCATGCAGGACAATGCTCCATCACACGCGTCAAGTACTCCACAGCGTGGCTGGCAAGAAAGGGTATAAAAGAAGAAAATCTAATGACATGGCCTCCTTGTTCACCTGATCTGAACCCCATTGAGAACCTGTGGTCCATCATCAAATGTGAGATTTACAAGGAGGGAAAACAGTACACCTCTCGGAACAGTGTCTGGGAGGCTGTGGTTGCTGCTGCACGCAATGTTGATGGTGAACAGATCAAAACACTGACAGAATCCATGGATGGCAGGCTTTTGAGTGTCCTTGCAAAGAAAGGTGGCTATATTGGTCACTGATTTTGTTTTTGTTTTGTTTTTGAATGTCAGAAATATATATTTGTAAATGTTGAGATGTTATATTGGTTTCACTGGTAAAAATAAATAATTGAAATGGGTATATATTTGTTTTTTGTTAGGTTGCCTAATAATTATGCACAGTAATAGTCACCTGCACACACAGATATCCCCCTAAAATAGCTAAAACTAAAAACAAACTAAAAACTACTTCCAAAAATATTCAGCTTTGATATTAATGAGTTTTTTGGGTTCATTGAGAACATGGTTGTTGTTCAAAAATAAAATTAATCCTCAAAAATACAACTTGCCTAATAATTCTGCACTCCCTGTATATTTAGTCTTATCCATGATAACAATTGAGCCCCCCTTATCGGCAGGCTTAATAATCAGAGATTTGTCCGCCATCAAATCATATATTGCTTGTCTCTCCTTTTTTGTAATATTCTGTTTCACTTGTAACTCCTCTTTTCTGGCCATGTCCATTTCTTTTTTTTAGATCATTAGTCACCAGGTGTACAAATGTTTCCACTGGATGATAGCTTTTCGGTGGAACAAAAGTACTTTTAATGCATAAGCCCAAGTCAGTTAGCTTTAGTGTTTCACTATCATTATTTTCGCGGGCACCAGAGTCGCACAAACCCTGGAATTGTGATTGTTCCTTCACCGAGAAGTGTGCCTTAAGCCTCACCTTTCGAAAAAATTGCTGGAGATCTATGTCCATTTGGAAGAAGTCAAAATAACTAACAGGGCTGAATGAAAGACCCTTCTCCGAGATCTGCATGATATTTGGGTCTAACACTTGAGAGGAAAGATTTATGACCACGGAGGATCGCCTACCTGAGACCACGTCAGTACATTCGATGGTTGTACCCGCTCCGGACCTCCGATGTTTTCGGACCGCCCGGCGTTTCCGCGTGTATCTTGTGTGACGCTCGTATTGCTGCCGGAGCTGGAGGTATAATGGTTTCCGGATCTTGGCCCTCTGTAATTTTGCTGAGGCCTTGATGATGTATCCTGCCATCGATACACCCGGTTTAGCATATAGTCCTCACTGTCGCGAAGGAACTTAGATCTTTTCTTATCTTATATATATTTCTTCTTCATCCTCTTGGCCTTTATATAGACGTACTGGTTATATTTTAATTACTGTATAGTGGACTTCTTGTATTCAGGTCATACTAGTCATACATATCTCACATTATGTTAGTAACTATGTATCAATGGAGTTTGCTCCATTCATTTGGAATGTATAGAATTCTTTGAAACTCATGTTATTCTTGCAAGTGGCACAAAAGGCCTTAAGTGAATTTCTCTGTAAGTTACACCCACGTAATATAAATGAATACTGGCCCTTGTAATCATGCTAAATCAGTGTAGGATGCTCATTAACATGTAATACCATGCAGAAAATGAAAACAATTTTCTTTTGTTTTATTGCACAGATTTTATTACACTCCCGTGCTCAAGTATTATTTTAGATTATTTTGTTTAGTCCACTCATATTTATTAAATTGCATATAAATGACATGGGTTAGAGAAAGACTAGTTGCTTGAGATCAAATTGTATAGTGTATGTGAATTCCTCTTGGTTTATAGCATAAGGCCCCTTTCACACGAGCGAGTTTTGTGCTCGGGTGCAATGCGTGACGTGAACGCATAGCACCCGCACTCAATCCTGACCCATTAATTTCAGTGGGTCTGTGTACATGAGAGTTGTTTCTCACGCATCACTTCTGTGTTGTGTGAAAATCGCACCATGTTCTATATTCTGTTTTTTCTTTTTTGCCCTGGCCCCATAGAAGTGAATGGGGCTGCATGAAAAACGCACTGCATCTGCAAGCAAGTGCGGGTGCAATGCGTTTTTCACTGACGGTTGCTAAGAGATGTTCTTTGTAAACCTTCAGGTTTTTTTATCATGCGCGTGACAAACGCATCAAAATGCATTGCACCCGCGTAGAAAAAACTGAACAACTGATCACAATCGCAGACAAAACTGACTGATGAACCTGCTTGCAAAATGGTGCCAGTTTCCCTGAACGCATCCGGAGCCAATCCGCCACGCTCGTGTGAAGGAGGCCTAAAGCTCAGTGGGTCTCTGAGGGTTGTGTATATGTCCTCTACTGATACCACATTTAATCAATAGGCAGTTAGATGCAAGCTCAAAATCTAACAGGGTCTTACACAGTCCTCACGTGGCATGTAGTAAAATGCATTTATAGTCTATATACACTAGAAGATTTACTTTTCTTCTTTACGTTGTCCAGCTCAGGTTATCAGTATATAGAAACAGAATTTCCACCCAAAATGTAAAAACATATTCCAAATATTTTACTAAATCAGAGGTTGGTGCAGTAGCCACACTTTGGTTTTACTTAGACATGTTAGGGAGATTTATCAAAAATTAAATATGGAATCTAGTTGGTAGTTATGGGCAAGTAGGCCAGTTTTCCTTTACAAGATTATGATAAATCTCCCTCATTGTTATTTTTCTGTTTTGTTGTAGATGTCATATTTGTAAGGAAAAATTTAAGTGTTACCATATTGAGATGACCATATATAGAGGACCTGTCACCAAGAAATCCAATGCAAACTACAGGCAGCATGTAATAGAGCAGGAGGAGCTGAGCAGATTAATATATGTTTTGTGGGAATATATTCAGTAAAACTTGTAATTTATGCATTTAAATCTCTGCTCTTTCAAAACTTGTCTGCCCCTGTGTATAACTATATGTGACTGACAACTATCTATGTATTATACACTTACACAGAGAACACTTAAGTACTGATAATACCTCCCCCATGTACTGACAACTATCTATGTATACACACTTACACAGAGAATACTATCAATCACTGATAATACCTTCCCTGTGTACAACTATCAGTGACTGACAGCTATCTATGTATACACACTTACACAGCGAATACTATAAATCACTGATAATACCTTCCCTGTGTACAACTATCAGTGACTGACAGCTATCTACACTACTCACAAAAAGTTAGGGATATTTGGCTTGCGGGTGACATTTTAGGATGAACCTAAAATGCACTCTAACAATTATGGGCAAACTTAGTGTGACCTCTAAACTTTTGAATGCACATGTCCAACTGTTCAGTGTTTCAGTACTTTTTGCAAAACTTGCAGTTCTCTAAGAAGAGTTGTTTAATCCATTAATAAATTTCCTGGTTCAATTGCAATTAGTATTTAAACAGTCCTCTTCATCATACTGTTCACATTTTGACATCATGAGACCAAGACGACACCTAACAGTTTATCAACAATATCTTACCTTTGCGAGGCTTCAAGCAGGATGTTCTCAGACGGAAGTGACCACTGAGCTTAGAGTGTCACAGAGTGTCATAAGCAGGTTGCAACAGAGAGATTGGAAGAGTCACAGAAAGGCATAGAAGTGGACGTCCTTTGGCCACATCCCACACTGATGACTGCTTCATTGTGAACAATGCCCTGTGGAACCAGATGATGAATGCCACATAACTCCAGGCAAGAGGTGTTTGATCCATAAACCCCCTAATAAATTTCCTGGTTCAATTAAAATTGGTATTTAAACATTCTTCTCTTCATGCTGTTCGCATTTTGACATTATGAGACCAAGACGACACCTAACAATTGATCAACAGTACCTCACCTTTGCCAGGCTTCAAGCAGGATGTTCTCAGACTGAAGTGGCCACTGAGCTTAGAGTGTCATAAGCAGGTTGCAACAGAGAGATTGTTAGAGTCACAGAAAGGCATAGAAGTGGACGTCCTTTGGCCACATCCCACTCTTGACTGTGGAACCACATGATGAATGCCTCACGACTCCAGGCATATTTAATGGAGGTGAGAGGGACCGATGTGTCGCGAAGACCATTCGAAAACGTTTAACTCCGCGCGGTCTGCATGCTAGACTACCTACAAGGGTACCTGAGCACACCACCAGACACAGACGTAATCATCTTGCATGGGCCAGGAGGCATCTACGCTGGACGAAGGACCAGTGGGCCTCAGTGCTGTTCACTGATGAAAGTTGATTTACGCAAAGCAGAAATGATGGCCGCCATCGATGTTGGAGATGTCAAGGAGAGTCCTATGCATCAGCCACTGTTGTCACCAGATGAGCCTATGGTGGTGGTGGTGTTACAGTGTGGGCAGCTGTGTCTAGTCAATACAGAACTGCCCTACACTTTGTGACTGGTACAGTGACAAGCCCATAGCATCATTAATCCAGTCATTATGCCTCTGCATGAAAAACACAGGCCTAATTTCATCTTCATGGATGGCAATGCACCAGCTCATTGAGGTTGCATCATTAGGGAACAGACCTGAATCCAATTGAAAACCTATGGGATCAGCTGAGTCGCCATGTAGAGGCTCATAACTCTGTACCCCAGAACCTCAATGACTCTGAGGGCCGCACTTCAAGAAGAGTTGGATGCCATGCCTCAACAGATATTAAGTCGACTTGGTGAACAGCATGAGACGTCGATGTCAAGCTGTAATTGATGCTTAAGACCGCATGATAAGTTATTGAGACATTGACATTTTTTGTGGGGGTATACCTTCCACTGTTGTTGGCTTTTGTGTCAATAAATTGTTCGAGATGAGAAAATCACCGCATGCTTGAACTTAAATGTCCTACTTTCATTATAAAATTTCACTGTAGCGTCAACTTTTTACGTTTTCCATAAATTTCACCTGAAAGCCGAATATCCCCAACTTTCTGTGAGTACTGTATGTATACACACTTACACAGAGAATGCTATGAATCACTGATAACATCTCCCCCATGTACAGATATCAGTGACTGACAGCTATCTGTGTGTACATACTTACACACAGAATGCCATCAATCACTGATAACACCTCCCTCGTGTACAACTATCAGTGACTTACAGCTATCTATGTATACATACTTACACGGAGAATGCTATCAATCACTGATAACACCTCCCCGTGTACAGCTGAGATCAGAAAAGCAGAAACCTAAATCTTTAAATTAAAAGATTTACTGAATCATTTATCCAAAAATCTATCTTTCAATCTACTCTGCTTCTCCTGCTCTATAACATGCTGCCTGCAGATTGTACTGTATTTTGTGGTGATAGGTTCTCTTTAAAGGGGTTCTCCAATACTGAGAACCCATGTCAGCTAACAGGGCAGGGTACAAAAGTGAAAAAAATGCTGTTGGGGTTCAGACTGAGATCCTATCTTGTCTCTGCTGGTCTGGAAGTGTGACGTGTTGTCTACATGCTGCCGACAAGTTACTGCTGCCGACCAATGAGTGGACTGAATCGTGAGCTGTGCCGGAACGGCTTTTGAACCCTATCTAGCCCCTTGACCATGGCTTCCTCATCTTCGAGAACCTCTTCAAACCAGTTTATTTTAAATGCATGGGGCAAATCTTTTTATTTTTTAAACGCACTTATATGGCGCTGACATATTCCGCAGTGCTTTACAGATATTACCATTACCTTGCCCCAATGGAGCTTACAATCTAAATTCCCTATCAGTATGTCTTTGGAGTGTGGGAGTAAACCGGAGTACCCAGAGGAAACCCACGCAAACACGGGGAGAACATAGAAACTCCAATTATCCTTGTTCGGATTCAAACCTAGGACCCCAGCGGTGCAAGGCACCAGTGCTAACCACTGAGCCAACTGTTCAAACTGGCATCATGGCTACCGTACCGAAGATCAAAATGCTGCCCAATAGACTCCTTTGCAGTATTATAAGGTACACTGTGTTCCTCTGAGGTTTCCTCTGTTTTGCTGATGTGTGCTGCACTATTCTTGCCATCAAAGGTGATGAAACCCTCAATGGAAAGCCTAAATATAAATGTGAATGTAACCTAAGCTTCTTTGTATTAGACGATTGAATTGAGTGAAGATAATAATAAAGTTGATTCTCAATATGGCTGCACTTCCTGTTGTCTTTTTTGCAAATCTGTCTGTCTCACTGAAACAGAAAACCAACAATATCTCTCTGTAAGTCTTCCTTCACACATAGTTTTGTGGGGGCAGGGGGGGGGGGTGCATGTAAAAATGTGTTGAAACTCATACATTTCTTATAAACTTACAAACAAAGAGGATGTGCCACTTAATAATTTTGCCGCATATGCCAGTGGCCTTTAAGTACTCGTATTTGTGAACCTACCCTAACTAATACAAACAAAATTGCTGCTTTAACTTCTGGTTCTACTATTTTACTGCCCATTTGACGTTCCGGTGAAAATCTTCTTTAACAAAGCTCATTAACTGATAATGATATTAATTTTTAAGTTTTTATTGATGCACACTGTGGTTTTTCTTATTACTGTCCATAAAATAATGCATCTTACTAAAACAGTTACAACAAATGCATTCCTAATGACCTGTTATAGCTGCCTTATAAAAATCTGGTTTAACATATTAATGGATTGATGTATTTTCTAGGGAAGCAAAACCACACTATGTGACCACACACCTCATAGAGAAGTCATACTTGATAAACTGTTAAAATGATTTCATTCCTGCAAAACCCAGCAACAAAGACTATCCTAATGCCACGATTCACCCATAGACCTCCCGGTACGTTCCACAACTTCTGTTTGGGTCGAGGGTCATACCTGGCCCCTGGTCTACAGTGGTCAAAGCTAGTCTGCTGACTGATTGCCTGGATAATGTCTAAAGGAGGTGGAGCCAGAATACTTGGGAATCGGTTGCTAGAGAAAAAGACAGAAAAATCTGTGTAAAAACGTACATGTAGCACAAAGAGCATAGTACCTTTCCCACCTTACATACATCCACATCAACTTGTGATATGCATGTACACTATATAAAAACAAGAACATATGGAATGTATGGAGCCTTCTGCTTCCGGGTCCGTCTACTGTTTAGTTTCCGGTGCTGGCGACTGCTGATTGTGGGGGTTTGGGGTGTTGAACCCCCACCAATCTGTTACTAGTCAACTATCCTGAGGATATGTAATCAATATATAAAAACTGGAATAAGGCCTCCACAATATTAATGTATCAGGTCAAGGATTGTGCCTTTTGTTCTCTTTCTTACTCTCGCCTACTTTTGGTCTATCCTTGAACCGTTTTCTAAACAGACTATATAAGGCTATGTTCACACCTGCGTTGGAGCCGCTATCATAGAACCGGTCCGAAGTTGCAGACAGAACAAGGCAGGATGCTGCACTATTTTATCCTATAAAAAGTCCATGGCCATGAGAACTGTTGGGCGCCGTTGGTGTCCATGATATGCCAGCTCCAACACTTTTTTTCCTTGTTCTATTCCTATGACGGACCAGAACCACGTGAATTGTGAATACAGCCTTACAATGTTATAGCGCCACGTGGTCTTCCTGTTTTACCCATGTATAGATAAGGACAGGGCTTGCTGTATACTGTTATTATTTATATGGTCTCGCCACTGTTTTGTAGCACATTGTGCAGCGCCTTGGCAGATGATGGTGCTACATAGAGTAAATACCAGCCCCCTTTCATCATATAGATGTAGACCACTTGTCTGGATTCCCGCCCTTTGTCCTAGATGACAGACACATGAATATTATGACTTCTATGTATGAGCGGAGGGCTGCACACATTACCTCACTCATCCCCATGAGAAGACTGAGGTAAGTGCGCTGAGCTATTCCCTGGGTAGGCTGGCTGTGTGTGCCGGCTGGAGCTGTGCTAGCAGCATGTGACTCCTCTTCTTACATTGCCATGGTGTGGCAGCAAGCATCAGCTGTAAGGAGAGCAGCCATGGAGGCAGCCTGACATACACAGGCTGAGACTACAGACAGACGGCTGCTGTGGGGACACTGACAGGAGCAGACACCTCTCTGTAAGGTAGGCATGCTTTCTTCTGACAGGGAGATCTCCATAGCCCATAATGCAGAGAAATGCATTGTCTGCCCATGGCTCTGTATGAAGGATACTTTGCTGTAATCTGGTAGGCATTAAGCAATTGATTTTGCAGTCATTGATACATTGCTTCCCCATCAGTAGTCAATTGTTTGCATTGTGCTCTAGATGGAACCATGGACACAGCATGTTCAATGTCCTGAGGGTTAATCCCCAGCCTGGGACTGAATAGGTTAAACGCTAACATACAAGAGTGAAGGATTCTTTTTCGGCGTATTCATTGCTAGGGTCCGCCTTCCCTGGGGTGTGCATTGTAGTACACCCAGCTGTGATAGTGTCTCTCTAAGTGATTTCCCGGGGCAGATGACAGCAGCGAGCTCCAGGAATCCCTTCTACATAATAGTAGTCTGGTCTTTGCTTGGCTAACCTTGGAAATGCTCCATTGTGTCTGTAGCATTGTTGTCCATCCCTGCTTCTATTATCCACAAGCTGCATCTACTGTATACTCAGCAGAATTCTCCCAGCGTCTACACCGGATCCTCATGCCTTTGTCCGTGGTCCTGGGAAACCTTTTCTACACCACTTGTCCTCTAAATGTACCTTTTACCGGTTACAGCAGCCATTTCTGATTATTTCTACTTGGTTGGGTATTTCCATACGTGAATCTGAAAAATCTCAAATTTGTTAGACTTTGGCTGTAAATGTTGCCTTTTCTTTTATATGTGTTTCTATTGTCTATTTGTTGTGTTCATCACCGGATGTTGGTTCCATAGGAGCCTTTGTTGCCGATTCTGTCAACAATCTATGGACACCATGATGAAAACTTGACAGACCCTGTTATAGTCAATGGAGTGCATCAGGGGCCATTGGAGCACTTATGTTAGCTGTGCCTCTGCCAGTAGAAGTAAGTTCTAGTACCTAGTGGTCAGATGTCAAGGGTCATTCTTACTCGATAGAGATGAAGATGACTTCCATTACACAGGGTATCCTCCTTCTGACTACTGGCTTGCAAGGGGGACAAGGACCATACTCCATGGGCAACATAATATCTAGGTAGTCTTCATCTGCATATTGTTATAAATGTTGATGTATTTCATTGATACTATTTTGTAGTACTCGACTCTGATGAAATGAAGGTACATGGAAGGAGAACCAGAGGTCTACAAACTTTCCAGTGTAAAGCATACTACTATGTTTTGCTTCCCGAGTCTTGATCTTGGGTACCACAACCAAAGGGGCAGCACAGTGGCTCAGTGGTTAGCACTGGTGCCTTGCAGTGCTGGGGTTCTAGGTCTGAATCCGACCAAGGAGAACACCTGCATGCAGTTTGTTCTCTCCATGTGGCCTCATGCACACGACCGTATTCTCAGTCCAATTTTTTGAGTATAAAATACGGACCATGCCATCCGCATGCTTTCCACATCCATGCAGCCATGACTCATATAGAACATGTCCTATTTTTGTATGTTATTCAGACAAGAATGGTCATTTCTACAATGGGGCCTGTGAAAAGTGTGGGATGGACACGGACCGCATCCGTATTTTGTGGATCCGCGATTTGCAGATACAGTCATGTGATAAAACTGACAGGGTTATGTGCAGGAGGCCTGTTTGCATGGGTTTCCTCTGGACATTTTGATACAGAATTTAGATTGTGAGCTCCGCTAGGGAAATGTCTGTACAGCGCTGCAGGATATGTCAGCGCTATATAAGTGAGTAAAATAATTGAGGTGTGGGGGAAAAGGAGGGGTTGGTAACATGTTTGTAAGGGCTCATGCACAAAGCTTGGCCCGTATTGCGGCCCCAGCCTTTTTTGCACCACATAACCGATGGGGAGAGAAACCCTACGGAAGCACTCCGTAGGGGTTCTGTGCCTCCACACCGCAAAAAAATAGAACATGGTCTATTTTTTGCAGTGCGGATGGATCACTGACCCATTCAAGTTGAATGGGTCTGGATCCGTCTGCGGCAGCCGCACGGATAGTGCCCGAGCATTGGGGACTGCAAATTGCGGTCCAATGCACAGAATGGCCGAGCAATGACTGTGTGCATGAGGCCTAAGGCTTCTCTATAGCTCTCAATCGACATATCCTATTTCACCATAGACAAGTATCCATGGACCAGCTGCTGGTAAACAACCAATACCCCTCCTATAGCACAGTGCTTAAGACCACATTTTAGGAAACTGGAGCACCAGAGGTATTTGAACCTATATATTAAATACCTCTATTACAGAACAGGATGCTTACATATTTTAAAGTCCATTTCTGGTAAAATAGGCCTGCGTCCTAGAAAAGGAAACAAGATATAGGGTTCACACCTGAGCTGTCTTGTATTTTGAAGATGAGTAATATAGAAGTACATAGAAAGAGTTAAAAGAAACCTGGTATCAGCCTCCTTGCTTTGTAAAAATTTAATGCCTCCTCAATAATGGTTGGGAAACTGATCTGCGAATGGCCGTGCTGAAGGGGGAAGGGCAGATAGAAAGGGTAAGTGCTGTTTATGGCTGCAAGGCGCCTAGTAAATATTCCTCTGCTAATTTTCAATTCATTAACTTGTCAGCCTGATCTGTGTGGTCCCCATAAATCGTGATAAATAGGGCTTTCTGTGTATGCTATGTGTAGCTTGTTTCGCTGGCTTTTTTGTGATTCAGCTGCTACATTATAAAAATCCATAGATGGTATCATCGGTGCTGTATGTTTTGCAGATAGTGTTATTTAATAAGTAATATTTTTTAGCTCATGCCAGCCAAACCAGAGGCACTCATCCATTAGACAGCACACTTTCAGGGTTCTTGCCCCTCATCAGTACAAAGCAGGTTGGAGATATTAAGCAGTTAAAGGGGTTGACTAAGTACGGGCAGCAGGTGGCTCAGTGGTTAGCACTGGTGCCTTGCACCGCTGGGGTCCTAGGTTTCAATCCGAACAAGGATAATTGGAGTTTCTATGTTCTCCCCGTGTTTGCGTGGGTTTCCTCTGGGTACTCCGGTTTACTCCCACACTCCAAAGACATACTGATAGGGAATTTAGATTGTAAGCTCCATTGGGGCAAGGTAATGGTAATATCTGTAAAGCACTGCGGAATATGTCAGCGCCATATAAGTGCGTTTAAAAAATAAAAAGATTAGCCCCATGCATTTAAAATGAAAAAATGTATATATACACTTACCTCTTTTCAGCAGCTCTGTTCCTCCTTCCGCTGATTCTAAACAATGCTGCAGAGGTGATGCAGCATGTGACCACTGCAGCCAACCGCTGTCCTCAGTGGTATACAGAATGAGACCTACTGAGGAAAGTGATTGGCTGCAGAGGTCATGTGCCCTATACCGCCATGTCCGCGCTACGGCTTTGTATACAAATAGTGGGAAGACGAATAGACCAACGGTGCTGAAAATGAAGGGGGAGAAAGAGATGCGTATATAATCTTTATTTCAAAGCATTAGATGTCAGATTTAAATACCAATGACCTATCCTTTGGATCAGTATCGGTATGTGATCAGTGAATCAAGGCCACCACGTCCTCAGGCTCCACGGTCTGTGTGTGACCTCGACCTTTGTGTACTCTCTATAGTTATGTCCCTGCCAGGCTTACTTGTTGTCACTAGTGATCCATCACACATTTGCCTGTCACTCTCTCTCTCTCTGTCACTTAGGGAGAGTACTGGCTCTCCTTAAAGAGGTAAGCCCTGTATGGAGACTTACTGAAAGTACCCCATGGTATTAAGACTTATTGGCAATGCTCATTGGGAAAACAATGTAATGAGGTATCTCCCAAGGAAAGAGAACCATTTTGCTTACGCCACCTTGTGGAAGTGGCTCCCTATGATTGCCCTGCATAAGCTGCGCCCAAGGCATTGAACTCAACCAGCCATGTTCCTACTCCATACTGATGAGGGTCAAGCACCCTGAAGCAGCTGTCTGCAGATGGATATTTGGCTTGGCTATTTTCCCTTTTCATATCTCAAGGCTTTTTTTAAAAGTTGGATTTTGACTCATAGGGAGCCACTTCCACAAGGTGGCACTATTGAGATGTTCCTTCTTTCCTTGGGAGATACCACTTTGCATGTCTGTCATCAAAATCACATAGTTATCAGTCCTCATAAGCACTAGCCTGGCTGCTATAGAAGTATTCTTCTCCCCCTACTCCTGTGCACTCTAAGGGACTCCTTGATGGTAACTGGATATGTGAGGTGGATAATGTATACGCTTGTTGCATGAGCCATACATAATTTAATAGTGCGAAATTCAGTTTTTTGGGGTACTATAGACTCCATACTACTCCCGCTAATAATTTTGTCTTGAACGGTAACATTATCTTCACTTGGGTGCTCTCCACCCAACTTTGTGTACTTTGTCCCATGATATACGCAGTAGAGTACTGTATTGCATACCTTATTGTGGGCTGCATTTTTCTGTGTGGCCTTTTGTATCTCCGTCATAGAGATCCAACCTATGGTCATATCCAAGTGATGTGGATCCCAAATACAACTGTGTCCAAGCAATATGTGTACTCAGTTGGTAACACTGCATAAACTGTGCACTAGCATTTTGGCTTTGCTGATACTCTTTACAGTATGTATATATAGCTGTCTGTCCATATTGTAAGATACTGCAGAGGTGCACATTAAATACATGGGAATAAGACTCAGTGCAAGTGTGGGTGCTATAATATCAGGCCTCTTGGTTTTGATCATTTTTGAAGATCACGTGAGAATCCATTCATTTCTATGGGCCCACAGATCAAAAATGTCATCCGTGTGCCATCTGCATCCACATGGCTCTTCCACAAATTACAGAATATATCCTAGTTTTTTTCATTTTGCAGACAAGAATAGCCATTTCTACTGATAGTTGTGTGAAAATTGCTGAATGCATGTGTCCGGTATCCTTATTTTGGGGATACGTGGTTTCCGGACCACAAAATTGATATGGTCATGTGCATGAGGCCTTAGAGCAGCGTTTCTCAAATAGTGGGGCGCGCGAGGCTCCGTAAAGGGGGGCTCCAGGTGACAGGAGATGAACGCTTCCACTGTGGAAGCGTTCATCTCCATAGTGATCTGTATCGCCGTCCTCTGGACAGCGATACAGATCGCTGTGCTGTGCGGCAGGGGAGGGAGAGGCGTCTCCCTCCCCTGCTCCTCTGATAGGCTGCGGGCCTTGTGCCGGCAGCCTATCAGAGCGGTTCAGGCGGCGCGATGACGTCATCGCGCCGCCTGAGCAGAGTACCGAGCGGGACATAGGCTGGAAGAGGCCTGCATCCAGCGCTTCCAGGGAGGTAAGTATTGGGTGGGGGACCCTGGACTCTATTGGGGAGAGCCTGCACATGATTTGGGGGTTAATGGAGCCTGCACATGATTTGGGGGGTTAATGGAGCCTGCACATGATTTGGGGGGTTAATGGAGCCTGCACATGATTTGGGGGCGTTGATAGAGCCTGCACCTGATATGGGGGGGGGGGTTAATGGAGCCTGCACTTGTTCTGGGTGGGGGGCGGGTTAGTTAATGGAGCCTGCACATGATTTGGGGGGGGGTTAATGGAGCCTGCACATGATTTGGGGGGGGGGGGTTAATGGAGCCTGCACATGATTTCGGGGGGAGGGGGGGTTAATGGAGCCTGCACATGATTTGGGGGGGTTAATGGCCCTCACCTGTGGGGAGATTGGTGTACTTATAACAATTTTATAGACAAATGATACTATTTACAGTCGCGTGCGGGGGGCGCGAAATGTTTTCTTCTTCTTAGGGGGGTGGGGGGGCATGACAGAAAATAATTGAGAAGCACTGCCTTAGAGGAAGGTGGGCTAGGACATGGGTGGCCTCCATGTTGTAGGTCATTATTCCTATTAGTTGTTCAGAATTACTCTGCCACATACAGTATCCTTGGTATTACTGCCTGCTTTTCGTTATCTAATCATTAGGGCCCATTCACACGACCGTATAGCTGCCATGCCTGTGTTGCGGACTGCAAATAGCGGTTCCACAAAACACGGGCACCAGCCTTATGAACGCCGTACTGAGGTGTGGACATATTGACTTGAATGGGTCCGTGATCCCCAAGATACGGCAAAAGATAGAACGTGTCCTATCTTGCAGTGTGGACACATGGATCGGAAGCCCATGGACATGTGCTATGTTTTGCCGTATCTTGGAGATCGTGGACCTATTCAAGTCAATGGGTCAGCATCGCAATATGGAGTTCACACGGCCACTGCTTGTGTTTTACGGACCATATTGTCCTCTGAATAGTCCCTTACTGTGAAAGGACAGTTGATCTGCCACAATCTGAGACTATAGCAGATAACATCAGCACAAGCACTAACAATACTCTTCTTTTCCTTGCACAAAGAATACGGAGATGTTGGTTAATTCATCAAACATTACTGTTGACACCTTTCTGGAGTGAATCCTGCAGAAAATATGGTGGTTGGATATTTCATATGGTGTATTTGCTAACATCTTTTTACATCAACTACTCTGCTTCTAGGGCCTCATGCACACGACCGTATGTTTGGTACGCGTCCAATCCACCTATTTTGCAGCTCGGGCGCAAACCCATTCACTTCAATGGGACCGCAAAACATGCGGACAGCACTCCGTGTGCTGTCCACATCCGTTGCTCCGTTCCGTGGCCCCGCTAAAAAAAATAGAGCATGTCTTATGCTTGTCCGTTTTGCGGACAAGAATAGGCATCTTTATAATGGACCGCCCATTCCGTTCTGCAAATTGCGAAAGGCACACGGAGAGGCAAACACACACGGTTGTGTGCATGAGGCCTAAGGGTACTTTCACACTTGTGGTGTTTGATTCCAGCAGGCAGTTCCGTTGCCTGAACTGCCTGCCAGATCAGGCAAACTGTACGCAAACGCATATTATTTTTCTGACTGATCAGGTCTGGAAAATGCCTGATCAGTCAGAAAAATGCATTGCAATACCGGATCCGTTTTTCCGATGTCATCCGGCAAAATGGATCCGGTATTTATTTTTTTCACATTTTTAAAGGTCTGCGGATGTGCAGACCAGAATCCCGGATCCATCATTGCGGTATTTTTAATGCTGGATCTGGTGTTCTACCGAAAGTCTATAGCGGACGTCCCATGGCGTGCTGCGCAAGCACACAAGCGTACTTCCGCGAATCATTCCTGCAGCCTCCATTGCAGTAGTTCGCGCACTGCACGTGCGCACACTTAAGGGTATAGAGACTTCTTAAGGTGACAGTCATTTCCATTAAAATACTGCTCCGCCGCCGCCACCCCCGGTCCGACCGCCAGTATGTCATAGTTGCCTACATGAAGTGCAGTTTTATTTCAGGTATTTTTCAGTACAATTTTTATGTATATTATTTTTTAATATGTCAAGTTGTTTTTAGGTTTTATCCCATTTGTAATTTTATTTAATAATAAAAAAAAATATTTTTTGTAATCAAAATCATGACTTGACAATTACCGTATGAAGTGATAGATTTTACTGACATGTTTACTTATAGACCCAGATCACACTAGTGTTATGATCTGCATTTTTAATGGAAGCCATAATGCTGTGAAGGATTTGTCAACAATGGACCCCATTGACTTAAAGAGGCTTTTTTTTCTAATCGTAGGAATAGCGCTCCATGCCAAAATGCAATAGTCAAATAGCGTATTTTTCGCTTTACAAGACACACCTGATTATAAGACGCACCTAGGTTTTTGAGGAGGAAAATAAGAAAAAAAATTTTAACCAAAAGGTGTGCTTTTGGTGGGGTTTGAACTAATGGTGGTCGGTGGATGACACTGTTATGGGGATCAGTGGATGACACATTGATTAGGGGGGAGCTGTGGATGATACTGTTATGGGGGAGCTGTGGATTATACACTGCTATCGGGATATCTGTGGATGACACTGTTATGGAGGATCTGTGGATGACACCGTTAGGGGGATCTGTTGATGACACTGTTAGGGGGATCTGTGGATGATACTGTTATGGGGATATCTGTGGATGGCACTGTTATGGGGGGGTCTGTGGATTACTCTGTTATAGGGGGGATCTGTGGATGACACATATATAGCATTTTATGCTGGTCCCCTCTGTATCTTCTCATGTCCCTGTGTAAATAGTGACCCCCATTACACCCGGCCCCGCTCACAGCAGTCTTCATATGTAAAGTCTAGTCATGTAATCCTCAACCAGTGGCTCTGCTTTGTTAAACTACCGTAATCGTCTGTAGTAATACTCACTATCAAACTAGCAGCAGGCCGGCAGCGTAACGTCACTCACTTAGTCACGCTCCTGCTCCGCCAGCTTCATTAATAAATTGGGAGGAGCATTACGGAGTAAGAGACGTTACGCTGCCGGCCTGCTGCTAGTTTGATAGTGAGTATTACTACAGACGATTACGGTAGTTTAACAAAGCAGAGCCACTGGTTGAGAATTACATGACTAGACTTTACATATGAAGACTGCTGTGAACGAGGCCCGGTGTAATAGAGTACAGTGACTTCATCGGGCCCCGCCACGAATCCAACAGCAGTTGCCAGCCTCCAGCCCCTTCTCCCACCCCGCGTGATACAGCTCTGATACATTGCAGGCCGCGCTGTGCAGCATAGCGGCCGGCGATGTATCAGTGTCAGCAATGTAAAAAGTGTGTCTTATAAAACGAAAAATATGGTATATGCCATGCTAACACATTTTTAAGGTGTTTATGTGCATTCAATAATTGTCACCAACAGCTATTCTTACCGACTCCTCCCGTACATGTGCCTGCTCAGTGCATCTCAGCGTGTATGTCTTCTGAGTGGGAAGAAGGAAATAAGCAACTGCCAGAATCCTCTGACACCAGCTTATATACCTTGACAACAAAAGGATCAGGTATTGTGATATCCAACTGCCTGATTCTTTTCTCCTCTGGCATCTGACATCAGGGGCGAGGTGGGAAGCTCTCTCGTATACATTAAAGGGGTTCTCTGAGAAAATGAAAATACTTAAATATTACTTTATTATAAACATATTCCCAAATACCTTTAATTAGTTATAATAGCTGATTTTGTCTATAGAGCAATCATTTTGAGAAATAAAATGGCCGCCGTCCTCTTAGTACACACAAAATCTGTCTTAAGGCTTGAGAATACTGAGGTAAAGAGCTGCCTCATCCTTCTCTCCTACTTGTCAGGGATTATGATCCTGAATACAGATGAGAAGATCTTCAGCTGAATCTCCGTAGAAATGGAGTACATGAGGAGACATGAAGTACAAAGAGGATGGGCTGTGGTAATGGAGACTGCATACAAGAGCTGCTGCTCATTACTACACCCCACCCTCCTCTGTACTTCATGAAAACTGACAGAACTGTAGAGAACAAAAATTCTCAGCTGAACCCCAAATAGGCACCGGGCAATGGCTGTCATTTTGGAAATTATTTTACACTGCCCCTACTGCTTCCTGTATTCTTTTGCTGTTTCAAGGCAGACAAGAATATGAATTATTTGCAGTAGGGTTATTATTGCTTTACTACTAATGGAAACCTTTTATATAATGGAATTATAATTTTGTTAATTTACTAATCATTAAAGTATTTACACTTAAAAATATCTTCACTCTAAGCTAAGAGCTCATGATTTTCATCCATGCCACTGACTCAAGGCGCCCCTATGGTTCCTGACATGTAGGCATTCTGTGTGCTGTAGTATAGTGCCTCCATGTAGCTCAGTATTCTCTTTTGGAAGTAATGCAATAGGCATACAGTGCACCTGATAAACCAAACTGACCCACAACGGGTTAAAATGTTAAAATAGGATTTCCGAATTCTCATATGCACTGTGGTGCTAAGCGAAGTCCTGCTGACTGTAACTGGGTATAACCTTTCCATCCGTATTTGATCAATACTTCCTGGCCTGCACCTGATCACTTAATAAAAACCGTGTGAGATTTCAGCACATCAAGTACCAGCTTATATAATGTCACATGTACATCTCTATGCTTTGGTGACCCAGATCAGTCTACTGCAACCCATAGGACATATTGATTGTTATCTGAAATTGTGTTAAATACAAGTGTGGTGCTTTGAAGGGCCAGGGGGGATGTGAGGGCTGGTCCTAGGACTTATCCATAATTCTGTGTTTGGAGGGAAACCTTGATGTAACCCAGGGTACAAACGTAAGTTTTAGGACTCGTGGATACATGGTTTCCTGAAGACTGTCCAGATGGGACAAAAAACCTAAAACACTGGAGAAAAGAATATTCCAAACCTTGGAGGTAAAGAAATCCTTGAATTGGTGACTGTCAAGAGACAATTTAGAGCAAGGAGTTCACTGGAGTCAGAACCAGATATACTCCATCACAACAGATGGCAGAGACTCATGCAGACCCAGTGTCATTTCATATGAAGTTGCCCCAGGATATCAGGAGACAATCATCAAATTACTGTTTGCAATTTGAGAAGAGCTAAAAACTACAGAGATGTACTCCAAAACCTGACATGCCCTGGTCCACTCAGACATTAGCATGGCAGTCACCGGGGGGGACAAGACATGGTCATCTATAACTCCTCTCTTAAAAAAAAGAATTTCTGGGCAGAGAAATCAGTGGCAACTCTATCTGCTGTTCATCTGAAAAGTTCCCTGAATGCAAAGGCAGACTCTCTGATCTGTCACACACTAACAGTCTATTTGCCCAGAGGTCTTTCTTGTGCTGAAAAAGAAATGGGGTACACCATAAAAAGATCTTTTTGCATCAGGGGCAAATCACAAGGTGAACCAATTCTTTTCTCTCAGTCACTGAGATCATTCTACTACGGTGGATGCTTTCAGTCAGGATTGAACATACAGTCTGGCCTATGATTTTCCACCAATACCCCTATATCCCAGTGTTCTTAAGGGGGTTCTCTGGGAATTAAGAAAATGAAAATAATTAAATATTACTTTATTAAAAATATATTCCCAAATACATTTCATTATCTATAGTGCTTCATTTTGTCTTGGGATCCATCATTAGGAGAAATAAAATGGCCACCATCCTATTAGCACACACAAAACCTGTCCGAATCACACAGCAGGACAAGTTACTTTACAACACAGGTAAAGAGCTGCCTCATCCTTCTCTCCTACTTGTCAGAAATTATGATCCTGAATACAGATGATAAGATCTTTAGCTAAATCTCTGTAGGAATGGAGTTCATGAGGAAACATGAAGTAAAGAGAGGATGGACAGGACAGGTAATGTGGGGCTGTGGTAACAGAGACTGCATACAAGTGCTGCTGCTCATCAGCCACAACCCCACTTCCTCTCTGTACTTCATGTCTCCTCATGAACTCCATTCCTACAGAGATTCATCTGACGATCATATTAAACTGTATTCAGGATCATAATCCCTGTCAAGTAAGAGAGGAAGATGGCGCAGCTCTTTAACTTGTCCTCCTGTGTAATTTGGACAGGTTTTGTGTGGACTAGTAGAATGGCAGCCATTTTATTTTTCCTAATGATTGCTCCCCGGACAAAATGAACCGTCATAACTAATGAAAGGGATTTGGTAATATATTTATAATGAAGTAATATTTAAGTATTTTCATTCTCTTAATTCCCGGAGAACCCCTTTAAGAAATTTTCAAGGGAAAAATGCATGCTTATCCTGATTGTCCAATGCAGGCCCAGCAGTTGGTTGAGCCTACTGAAAGCCCTCAATTGGGAAGATCTTCTTCCTCAAGTTCCATAACTATTCTACAGGGTTTAGTCAATCACACAAACATACAGATGAAGTTATCAGTCTGGATTCTGAGAAAATCATCTTATTAAAGAGACACCTATCAGAAAAGGTTGTGCAAACCTTACTGAGCAGTAGGTAGTCTAACACAACTAACATTTACCTTAAAAGAAACCTGACATCAACGTCATGATGTCCTCACTGAGGGCAGCACAAAGTAGTGACAGACATGCTGATTTCAAAGGTGTGTCATTCATGAGCTAAAAATAAGTGGTTGCTGAGAACCGACATCATAATCATCGCAGCCTGATTCTGGAAAAGAGTCATGGCAGCCTCTGAGGAGTCATGGTTATTCAAGAGCTCCTGTTCTGTCCGCTACCTGCTGTTGATTTACAATGTTCTCCTTTGTTTTCTCCCCAGGAGAGGACTGCCAAAAATTATCAGATAATGGGTAGAGCAGTCACTCATGAATAACCATGTGTCTTCTGTGGCATCCATGACTTTTTCCAAGCCCAGGCTGTGATGATTGTGATGCTGAGTCTCAGCAACCACTTACTTTTAACATATAAGTGATACACTGCTAAAATCAGTGTTTCTTTCACTAATTTATACTACCCTCTGTGAGGTTAGCATAAAGTTGATCCTCTAAAATATGAAAGAAGTTTAATTCTTGGTGCGGTGATAAATTTAGTAAACTTTCTCCAGATATTCCCCTTATACTAAACTTCTTTCAGCATGGTTTAGATTTAGGGCTATCTCCCAGTACTCTGAGTCCAAAAAAAAGGCCCACACCCAATCCACAAAAAATACAGATTGGATGCAGACTAAAAATACGATTGTGTGAATGAGGCCTTACAGCGATTCCAAATCTTTGTGTTTTTTCTTATATTCTAATACAGGCATCAACAATCTCCAGCACTCCAGCTGTTCTGAAACTACAACTCCTTTCACTTCTATTGAAGTTACAAGAACAACAGAGTAAGTGTGCATGTTGGGAGTACTGAAGGTTGCTGATCCTTGTTCTAAAACTTTTCAAAAAATAAAGCATTGGTGTGACAGTCAAGGCCTGTGATTTGCCCCAGAGGTCACGGGACTTAGCCGCAAGCGGCCAGGAATGGAGCAGCGTCGGGACCCAGGATAGGTGAGTGACGTTTTTACTTTCAGAGGAGCAGGGAAGGACACAAAGGGTTGATGGCTCCAAGGGTGGACAACCACTTCAAATAATTGAACTTAAAGAAAGAAAAAATGTGAACAATAGAAGTATACTCACGTTTTTTAGTAAGGGATAAGTGTTCGCTACCACTATTCAAGAACCAATAATTACACCTTACAGTGGTCAGATACCAGGCCTTTAGAGTATCATCACACTGCAGACTACACAAGAGAATAGAGCACTTAGCAAACACAATCACGGGCAGAATACATAACTATTAGAAGATCTGTCAGTTCTCCTGACATGTCTATTTTACTAAATACTCGTATTTTCTGTGAATGAATTCTGCAGCATTTTATCTTAGAACTCTGCTCTGTGCTGTTCTTCTGTTATTCCTCCTTGAAAAGTATAGACATTGGCAACTTTCTGCCCCCTATGGTTCTCACCCACCTCTTACACAGACTAGTCTCCATGCCCCCTATGGTTCTCACCCACCTCTCTTACACATACTAGTCTCCATGCCCCCTATGGTTCTCACCCACCTCTCTTACACAGACTAGTCTCCATGCCCCCTATGGTTCTCACCCACCTCTCTTACACAGACTAGTCTCCATGCCCCCTATGGTTCTCACCGGCCTTTCTCACACAGACTAGTCTCCATGCCCCCTATGGTTCTCACCCACCTCTCTTACACAGACTAGTCTCCATGCCCCCTATGGTTCTCACCGGCCTTTCTCACACAGACTAGTCTCCATGCCCCCTATGGTTCTCACCCACCTCTCTTACACAGACTAGTCTCCATGCCCCCTATGGTTCTCACCCACCTCTCTTACACAGACTAGTCTCCATGCCCCCTATGGTTCTCACCCACCTCTCTTACACAGACTAGTCTCCATGCCCCCTATGGTTCTCACCCACCTCTCTTACACAGGCTAGTCTCCATGCCCCCTATGGTTCTCACCCACCTCTCTTACACAGACTAGTCTCCATGCCCCCATGGTTCTCACCCACCTCATACACAGACTAGTCTCCATGCCCCATATGGTTCTCACCCACCTCTCTTACACAGACTAGTCTCCATGCCCCCTATGGTTCTCACCCACCTCTTACACAGACTAGTCTCCATGCCCCCTATGGTTCTCACCCACCTCTCTTACACATACTAGTCTCCATGCCCCCTATGGTTCTCATCCACCTCTCTTACACAGACTAGTCTCCATGCCCCCTATGGTTCTCACCCACCTCTCTTACGCAGACTAGTCTCCATGCCCCCTATGGTTCTCACCGGCCTTTCTCACACAGACTAGTCTCCATGCCCCCTATGGTTCTCACCCACCTCTCTTACACAGACTAGTCTCCATGCCCCCTATGGTTCAAACCGGCCTTTCTCACACAGACTAGTCTCCATGCCCCCTATGGTTCTCACCCACCTCTCTTACACAGACTAGTCTCAATGCCCCCTATGGTTCTCACCCACCTCTCTTACACAGACTAGTCTCCATGCCCCCTATGGTTCTCACCCACCTCTCTTACACAGACTAGTCTCCATGCCCCCTATGGTTCTCACACACCTCTCTTACACAGACTAGTCTCCATGCCCCCTATGGTTCTCACCCACCTCTCCTACACAGACTTTGACCACAGTTATTTTAACAACTGTACTACTCTGGTGCAACTACTACAGGACCTTTGACATCATAGTCTCATGAAAATGTCCTGCAAGGTCCCCTTCTAGTAGGAGTTTAGCTGCTTTTTACGTAGAACTGCATCCGGAACATGCAAATTACAATAAATTGACAGTGTTTTTGCCTCAACTTTGCACAAAACCATAAAATGCAAAAGTAAGCCTGGCAGCATTATTCTTCCACAGGGGGACCGGCCCAGCCTGCCCCTTATAATAGCACTGTATCTCCACAATCTTCAAATGTTACCTTGTTCTTGACATGTTACAAGTTGTCTCCCTTCCAGGTCAAAATGAAAACTTTGTTAATCTAGGTATTGTGTCTGATACAAATCAAGGGAACCTTGATTCTTGTGAATGTAAGGGGCAAAGCATTTGTACCCACACATATCAGATGGAGTATCCTAGCAATGTAGTGACAATAAGCAAGATAGACTCTCAGCAACACATTGGTCATGGACCTTCCTTGACTCTAAACATAATTTAATTTGTTTATGAGGCTTTTTTTTTACTCCCCTTTAGTCCCCTGCGATACAAGTGTCATCGATGTAGCTGATGAAAGCTCCCTTGAGGTACTTTTCTGCTGCTTCTCACATACAAGACTTTTGCTGCCCTAATGCGAACATTATAATTATCTAGTGGTTACTGTCAAGTGCTTTTTTCCCCTATGTTTTAATGTGCACATATCAGGCAAGGAACCTTCTGCTTTATCTAAGTCCAGAATGCTATTACTAAACAAAAAATTCTCTAGTATTAGGGCCCTTTACACAGGCTAATAATCATTGCATGCTCATTCAATTGCATGTTAATGCAGAATCATCCCCTCTGTAAGGGAATAAATGATCGCTACTGCGCTTATTCATCCCTATACGGAGTAAGTGTCTGCCAGCAACACATCACAGAGTGATGTGCTGCCCACGAACAATAAATTAAAGGTGCCACATGAAAGATGTGATTAGCTAATTTGCCCTTTAAGAAAGAGTGGTCTTATAAAAGTTTTTCCCAGATAACTGTCCCTCCACCCATGTTCTCATTTGATAACTCCTTTAGGAAAGATAATCATCCCAGGTCTCTGGCTTATTCCCCTCTCCAAGCCCACCATACATGTGTTTCGAGGGGGAGTCCTGCTTACTGAGCATTCAGCCAACCACAATCTAAGGTAAATCTCCAAAAGTACAAAATTGCTGTGGATTTGTGGTGTGAACTCCGCTCTGCTCATCTGCAGCAGTTTACAGCATGATAAATGTGAACAGGGTTTTCAAATCCCATCCACATGTAGAGGAAATATAATGTGCAGGAAAATGAGCACCATGAATTTCACTCATCATATAAGGTGAAAATCCACAGCAATAAAGACCAAAGTCAGAGATATTCCGCAGCATCTTGTCTTATAGGAGACCTACCAGGATAAAAAGGAAAGCAAGGACTACATTTTCAATATCTAAGGCTACTTTCACACCAGCATTTTTGCTGGATCCATCATGGATCAGCAAAAACACTTCCGTTACTGATAATACAACCATCTGCATCCGTTATGATTTGTATCCGTTTGTATTTTCTTTAACATACCCAAGACGGATCCGTCATGAACTCCATTGAAAGTCAATGGGGGACAGATCCGTTTTCTATTGTGTTAGAGTTAAACGGATCCGTCCCCGTTGACTTGCATTGTGGGTCATGACGAATCCATCTTGCCCTGCATCCCAGGACGGACAGAAGACCGCAGCTTGCTGCGGTTTGCTCTCCGGTATGAGAACGGAACGGAATGCATTTTAGAGCAATATGTTCTGTTCAATTACATTTTGTCCCCATTGACAATGAATGGGGACAAAACGGAAGCGTTTTTTTTTTTTTTCACTATTAAGACCCTACGACGGATCTCAATACCGGAAAATAGAAACGCTAGTGCGAGAGTAGCCTTATTTCTATGCCAAGATCTGATCTCTGGAAGTTACTGGCCCAAAGCTAAAGGTTCTGTCCTGAGAGAATTTTATGATGCAATTTCTGTTTCCGATTTGTGTTGTGATGGAGACCCTATGTGGATCCAAACTGCAAAATACAGCATTATTTTATGTGCCTATATATGAGGACATTGATGAATTAAATCCAGGAGGCCTCCAAGACAACATGACACGGAAATATTATCAACAGGATCTCATTTCAGACTATTGAAAAATGTTTTTCAGAATTTTTATGTGCTACATCAAAGAGTCCATTTCCACATGTAGTTCGCCTTTAAATTAGAAGGTATTATTAATTTAACCGTTGTCGTGAAATCTTATGTAGTTTGTGGCAGCTGTTTCTAAGAGAATATGTTAATAGAACTATGAATTTGGCTTTACATAGAAAGCCAGACTACCCATCCGTATGTTATAACTGAGTCAAAACTGGGTCATGCACAATAACTATGATTAACACTGAAGCAAAACAGAATGGCTAAAGATGTAGAAGCTTCATGTCTTTTATTTAACGTCACATCAAATCCATAAGGTAATCCTACCGATGAAATTCTAGATGCTAAATAATCAGTTATCAGGGACCGATCATGCAAATGGTGCCCCAATGCAAAAGTTTTAAAGGGACTTTCCAGGAATAGAAAAAAGGGTCTGCTGGTAATCCAAAAACAGCACCATATCTGTCCATGTGATGTGTCTAGCATTGCAGTTCATCCCAATTCAAGTCAATAAAGTGTGGGGAGTCGCTCTGGTAGATAGCGGTGCGGGTGCAGTACAGAGGCAAAACAGGGAGTCCAGAAGGTGCAATGAACAGTGTTTTATTCACACTTGCACAAAAACAAACGATATAAACAGTCTCTTGGTGTTTGTTCACACATACCAGAAATCATGAGGCAAAACAAAACAGTCCAAATCAGGTTCTAGTCACCTGGGAGGTTTTAGGTGCAGGTTCGCACCTGGCTGTCAGTCCAGCCGCAAGACAGTCGCCGTCAGGCTTCCAGGTCGTCTGCACTCCTCCTTGCTGGGCTCTTGCGTCCAGCCCAGAGAACTTCCAAACACAAGTGACTCCACAGCCTAACAGCAGCTCCAGGACAATCACACCCACCTGCTGGTGCTGGCTGTGTTTTAAAGCCCGGCAAAGTCCGGCCTGGACCGTGGGGAGTAGGCACCACCCACCCAACTCTTTGCCTACTCCCAGTAAGAGCCGGCCCGGATTGGCTTTGCAGCCAAACTAACTATAAATGTCAAGCAGCACTAGCTGCTGCTGACACATAAAACCCGGCTCTCACCTCACCGAGGCCAGGAACCTCGGTGACACGTACTCCCGTCGATAACGGTACCTTGCACCTTACCACATACCCTCCCCTTTGTTCAACCCTGAGGGGGTGAACACATGTGAGGCAGTGGACGCGGGACAGGGCATCTGCATTACCCTGCAAGCGGCCTGCCCTGTGTTCTACCGAAAATTTGAAATTTTGCAAGGATAGGAACCACCTGGTGACCCGAGCATTCCTCTCCTTGGCCTGGCTCATCCACTTGAGAGGGGAATGGTCGGTCACCAGACGGAACCTCCTCCCTAACAGGTAATAGCGGAGAGATTCGAGTGCCCACTTGATAGCCAGGCACTCCCTCTCCACTATACTATACCTGGTCTCGGCTGGGGTGAGTTTACGGCTCAGGAAGACAACGGGATGTTCTTCCCCATTGACCTCCTGAGACAGTACTGCACCGAGACCTACCTCCGAGGCATCTGTCTGAACGACGAACTCCCTGTTGAAGTCGGGTGTCACCAAAACCGGGGACCCACACAGGACCGACTTCAACGCGGAGAAAGCCTCCTCCGCCTTCTCATTCCAGCTAACCTTCCCCGACTTTCGCCCCTTCAACAGGTCTGTCAACGGCGCTGCTATTGTGGCAAAGTGGGGCACAAACCGCATGTAGTACCCTACAATTCCCAGGAAGGACTTTACCTGCCTGGTGGTGACCGGTCGGGGCCAGTTACGAATGGCCTCTACCTTAGTTACCTGCGGCTTGATGACTCCGCGCCCAATAACATATCCCAGATATTTGGTCTCTTCCAACCCAATCGCACACTTCTTTGGATTGGCGGTTAGACCAGCTTTCCTCAGGGCATCTACTACCGCCTGCACTTTGGGCAAATGGCTTTCCCAGTCGGTGCTGTGGATGATTACATCATCTAAGTAGGCCGAGGCGTACCGACGATGAGGTCGCAGCACAATATCCATTAACCTTGGAAGGTGGCGGGGCGCCATGCAGGCCAAAGGGTAACACCTTGTAATGATACAGGCCCTGCGGAGTAACAAAAGCGTTTTTTCCTTGGCCGCCTCCGTTAAGGGTACTTGCCAGTATCCTTTAGTGAGGTCTAGCACAGAAAAATAACGGGCTTGCCCTAAATTCTCAACAAGCTCGTCTACCCGGGCATGGGATACGCATCGAACTTGGACACTTCATTTAATTTGCGAAAATCGTTGCAGAACCGCAACGTCCCATCCGGCTTGGGTATTAGAACTATGGGACTGGCCCACTCACTTTTCGATTCCTCAATGACATCAAGCTTCAACATTAATTGCACTTCCTCCGCGATGGCCCGTCGCCGAGCCTCGGGTACCCGGTATGGTTTTAACCGGATTTTGGCCTGAGGCTCAGTGACGATGTCATGTTGGATGAGAGACGTGCGGCCAGGGAGGTCCGAGAACACATCCGTGTTCCGACTGATGAACTCCCTGACTTCCTGAACTTGTTTGGAAGACAGGCTGTCTGCAATTTTTACCGTGGCTACCGCTTCGCAGGCCTCGAACTGTGGGGCTGGACCCTTGTCACCTAGAAGCCCTGGCCGGGGCTGTTGTCGTCGGCCGTGTCCCTGTCTTTCCACGGCTTCAGTAAATTCACGTGGTACACCTGCTCCGGCTTGCGCCGCCCTGGCTGGTGTACTTTGTAATTTACTTCCCTACCTTCTCGATAACCTCATAGGGGCCCTGCCACCTGGCTAGGAACTTGCTGTCAAGGGTGGGCACCAGAACCAAAACCCGATCTCCCGGGTTGAAGTTCCGCACCCGAGCCTGACGATTATACACCCTACTCTGGGCTTGTTGCGCTGCCTCCATATGCTCCCGGACCAGCGGCAACACCCTTTCCATCCGGTCCTGCATCTGGGTGACATACTCAATGACACTTTTGTGGGGGACAGGCTGTTGTTCCCACGCTTCCTTGGCGATATCCAACAGGCCCCGAGGGTGTCTGCCATAAAGCAGTTCGAAGGGCGAGAACCCAGTAGAGGCCTGGGGCACCTCTCGCACGGCGAACATGAGATAGGGCAGAAGCAGGTCCCAGTCCTTCCCATCTCTGGACACCACCCTTTTAACATATTTTTTAGAGTTTGGTTGAACCTTTCGACAAGACCGTCTGTTTGTGGATGGTAAACGGACGTCCGTAACTGCTTTATACGCAACAATTTACACAGTTCCCTCATAACTTTGGACATAAAAGGGGTCCCTTGGTCGGTCAGAATCTCTTTGGCAGGCCCACACGGGAAAACATTTCCATTAACTCTTTGGCAATGAGCTTAGCCGAGGTATGTCGCAGAGGCACCGCCTCTGGATACCGAGTAGCATAGTCCAGAACCACCAGGATATGTTGGTGACCCCTAGCAGACTTCGGTACGGGTCCGACCAGATCCATGGCAATACGCTCGAATGGGACCTCAATTATTGGGAGAGGGACCAGGGGACTTCTGTAATGCGGCTGGGGGCTATTTACCTGACAGGTCGGACAGGACTTACAGAACTCCTCTACTTCCTTAAACAAACCGGGCCAGTAAAATCGCTGTAGTACGCGGTCCTGCGTTTTCTGCCACCCCATGTGTCCCCAAGAACATGTTGGTGGGCAAGCTCCATAACAAGCTTGCGGTATGCGGTGGGCACCACCAACTGTTCAACTGGCTCACCTCGGATTTGGTTCACCCGATACAACATATCCTGAAGAACAATAAATCGTGGAAACATTAATTCAGCCCCAGGTTTCTGGGGTTTACCATCAATCATTACAACACTTTCCCAGGCCCTGGTTAGGGTTTGGTCCCGGTGTTGTGCGGTCCCAAAATTTTCCCCGGAGACATTGAGGTCTGCCAACTCAGGTCCCGGTGGCAAGTCCTCCGTGTCTCCCACCATTACCCTCAGTGGGGTTGCCTCCCTCTACCGCTGGAGCAGTGGTCACCCCTACCGCTGGCCCTTCAGATTCGGGCTCCCAGGGTTCTGGCCTTCCAGTGGTATCAGGCCACTCTACTAGGGTTACCCCTGTCTCGGGTCCATCAGATACTTTTATTGCCGGCCACAGCGCCGGAAACCTGGGAAGTCCCTCCCAAGTATCAGTTCATGTGGGAGTTTAGTAGCGACAGCCACCTCGTGGGTCCACTTACCAGCCGCTGTGGACAAAGTCACTAGTGCAGTGGGGTAGTCTTTTAGGTCTCCGTGGATGCACAGGACCCCGATTTTACGGCCGGTATACTCCACAGGCCGTACCAGGGCAGCCCTTACCAGGGAGACTAGACTCCCGGAGTCCAGCAGGGCCACCGCCAGAGAATCTCCCACCTCCACCTGACACAGGTGGTTATTGTCCTGCACCTCACGGGTGCCAGTTGCACACAGCTTCCGTGCATACAGGGAGTGGCGATAGCCGTAGTTCACTTCCATCGGCTCACCCTGATGCGGACAGTCGACCCTGAGGTGGCCTGGCTCCTGACACCTCCAGCATACCACGGAGGCGGAACCGCAGGGGCACATTCCGTGCAGGTCTCTCTGTCGCCGGTCGTCGGAACTGGGGTGGAGGCCTCCGGGGTTTGACTGGCCCCTTCCCAGCAAGACTCCCCTGCAGGTTTCTGGTGGCCTCGTAACGCTCCACCAGATCAACCATTTCAATGGCATTAGTGGGGGATACCTGGCCGATCCAGTGCTGAAGGGGGTAAGGTAGGGCCCTCCAGAACATGTTGGCCAGCAAACGGTCCAGTATAGCCGTCGGACTTAGAACCTCAGGCTGCAGCCACTTTTGCAACCTGTGCAGCAACTCATAGTACTGTGGCCTGGCGGGTTCAGCCGATTTAAAGTCCCACTGGTGGACCCGCTGAGCCTGGACCAACACATTTACCCCCAGTCTGGCCAGGATCTCCCCCTTCACCGCGGGGTAATCAGCAGCCTGGTCATCGGCTAGGTAAAAAAAAACCTGCTAGGGTCCGGATGCCAGGAACGGAGCGACCACCTCGGCCCACTGGTCACAGGGTAACTTCTCCCTCATGGCTACCTTCTCAAAGACCGCCAGATACGTCTCGAACGTCGTCCGAGGGGGTCATTTTTGGGATCGCCGCACGGACCGCTTTCCGGGCATCATGGACATGGTGGGACGCTTCTGCAGCTTGTAAAGCCATCACGTGCTGTAATAGTAGCTGGTTGGTCTCCCGCTGCTGCACGTTAGCCTCTATGAGAGCTTTCACAGCCACCTCCATGTTGCCAGCAACTCCTACTTGTAGCTTTGCTGGTTTAATATATTCCATGCACTCGTGCCCATCAAAACAAACAAACTTCGGCGTTCACGCCAGCCTCACTGCGCATGCCCGCATCCGACACCAAATGTGGGGAGTCGCTCTGGTAGATAGCGGTGCGGGTGCAGTACAGAGGCAAAACAGGGAGTCCAGAAGGTGCAATGAACAGTGTTTTATTCACACTTGCACAAAAACAAACGATATAAACAGTCTCTTGGTGTTTGTTCACACATACCAGAAATCATGAGGCAAAACAAAACAGTCCAAATCAGGTTCTAGTCACCTGGGAGGTTTTAGGTGCAGGTTCGCACCTGGCTGTCAGTCCAGCCGCAAGACAGTCGCCGTCAGGCTTCCAGGTCGTCTGCACTCCTCCTTGCTGGGCTCTTGCGTCCAGCCCAGAGAACTTCCAAACACAAGTGACTCCACAGCCTAACAGCAGCTCCAGGACAATCACACCCACCTGCTGGTGCTGGCTGTGTTTTAAAGTCCGGCCTGGACCGTGGGGAGTAGGCACCCACCCAACTCTTTGCCTACTCCCAGTAAGAGCCGGCCCGGATTGGCTTTGCAGCCAAACTAACTATAAATGTCAAGCAGCACTAGCTGCTGCTGACACATAAAACCCGGCTCTCACCTCACCGAGGCCAGGAACCTCGGTGACACGTACCTCCCGTCGATAACGGTACCTTGCACCTTACCACAGAAGCTAAACCACAAAACCAAACTCACCCCAACAGACATGGAGTTGTTTCTAGCCCAGGACAGTCCCTTTAAAATGAGTATATTCTCTTAAAATGTATCTTCAACCTTAAACATGTAGTTTTATCATTATTTATTTGAAAGCACTATTAATTCCCTGGCGCTGTACATCAAGAGGCGGTTACACATACATAATATACAATACAAGAAACTGTTAAGAGGCAGGTACAGAGGGGAGAGGACCCTGTCCGCAAGAGCTTGCAATCTACAAGGGAAGGGGGAAGAACACAGTAGGTGAGGGTAAAGGCTGCTCCTCTGGCTGTGTGGTGGTGCAGTTCACTAGTACTGTAGCCTACATCTTATTAGACATTCACCATGTCGGCATCTTGTAAAGGGAGTCTGTCACCACAAATTCTCTTATTAAACTGGCTCCCTGTAGTTGACACGCGCAGTATCCCAAACTTAGCTTTATGTCTGTTTATACTCTGAGCCCCGAAAAACGTCAATTATATGAAAATTAGTTGTAAAGGCTGACATATTGTGCAGTGCTTTACAGACCTTATCACTAGGGTTGAGCGAATCGGGTTCGGATTGCTGTATCCCAACCCGATTCTTTTAAAAACTATGTTAAGAATATCAGCTCCATCCTACTGTATTGGCTCCGTGGGGGGACTTTGCGAAGTTTCAGCAAATATTGCGAGACTTACTTCGTCTCGCTTCTATCGCATGTCACTTTGTTTGTTCACATGAATTACTGTGTCAAAATGCGAAGCTGAACTCAGCTTCGTTAATGAAGGTTTGGCCCAATTCGCTCAACCCAAATTATCATCACTTGGCGCTCACAATCTAAGTTCTCTATCACTTTCTCTTTGGAGTGTGGAAGGCAACCCAGGGAGAACATACAAGCACCATGCAGAAGGTTAAATTTTAACCCAGGACCCCAGTGTTGCACGGCACCAGAGCTAACCACTGAGCCACCATGCTTCACTTCCATCGAGTCCCGGTCCTTCCCTTGGTGCCTTATCTACATCTTCTGGTCCCAAAGTCATCAAGGCATTAGTTGAAATTTTGTGCAGTCAATGTAGTTAACCTCATGATGCTGCTTCCCACAGAAGGGCACTGAGTGTACAGGTGTGAATATAGTCAAACTGTGTGCCGAAGCAAAATTTCAACCAGTGGCTCAATGACGTCAGGACCAGAAGGAGGTTGAGATAAGGCAACAAGGGGAGGAGCAGGGCTCGATTCAGTTGCAATTACCTGGGCACCGTTAGCAATGTGGAACACCATCATGTTTTCAACTAATTTGCATATGCATCAAATGACATTTTTCAGAGGTCAGAATATCAACAAACAGACATAAAGGTAAATTTGGGATATCGTGTGTGTCAACTACAGGGCACCAGGAACAGTTTAAATTTGAGGTGACAGACTTCCTTTAATTGTGACAATGTCTCTTCCCGTGCCCCTTACAGAATGTTCGGTATATATTTTCTTTATATTTTGTAGCCAAAAATTATGAATTTGTGAGATTTAAATCCAGAAACGAGACATAGATTTGTTTGTTGCAATGATACTGTATGTGCAATGTCCTGTAAGAAGAAAACTGGAGCTTCACTTGTCAATGGGTTTTCTCAGTAAAATAACACCATCTGCCAGTCTTTGCAGAACTTTTTAACCCTTCTTGTCTGTTTTACTGATTAGCTATATACATGTTTAAAGGCTTGGGAAGTTCAATGTTCTAGCACAGAGATTCTCAATACCTGATGGTAATGCAGGGTCATGTTGTTTTAGAAGGTGACATCCATGGTACATTAACGTAAACCGCTATATCAGTGCCCATATATCTAATCAATGTAAACGCCGTGTGGGTGCTGTCAACCAGTGAACCAGCAGACCTAACTTGCCTGCTACTTCACTGAGAGTACAACAATTTGCCAGCATCTTAAAGGTATCATAATCCATTTTCTCTGACACAATAGAAAATAAATCCGTCCCCCATTGACTTTCAATGGCGTTCATGACGGATCCTTCTTGGCTATGTTAAAGATAATACAACCGGATCCATTCATAACGAATGCTGATGGTTGTATTAACAGTAACGGAAGCGTTTTTGCTGAACCCTGCTGGATCCAGCAAAAACGCTGGTATGAAAGTAGCCTTAGTAGAATTAGGACACTAGTATGATAGATTTATTGTTCTCTTGATAGGTTTAGATAAAGAGGCCCACAGAAGAGCATTGCACTTATCGGTGTAATATGTGATGCTCTAATTGAGTTACCAAAGGGGGGCTCTCTCTGGTCACATTGATGGTCTGATTGAGAGAGTTCAGTGAAACTTTTTGCTGTGCTAAATGCCCAAGCAAATGGGGAAGAGCCAGGGCATGATGTAGAATATATGGAGTGACTTTAAAAAATTATATCCAGAAAAAGGCTTTTAATATTTGAATAAAACATTTTGATGGTTGTGTCCCTTTCACCTTACCTTACCCTAAATTATCTGTTTTATATGTAGCCACCATCAATATTTAAAATCTTCCTCAACAAATATGCGGTAAATCAAAGAAAAATAATTTTTTTTTTAGTTTTAATAAAATTGTTCTTGGCTTGGCTTTACGATGTTCAGCAAATCTCTCTACTACTATTTGCTTCCCAAGTTACCCCTTGAAAAATAAGCTTCCATATGAATTAAAAAAGTTTTAATTTTCAGTGTGAACTGGCCCTTTCTGTTGCCTCTGCCGATATGGCGTACATGTATAAACCTTATGTGTTATTGTTGCTGGAGGTTCCCTGGAACAATGTTGTGCTGTTGGTTTGTTTCTGTTGCCACTATGGGATCGCAATATATCCAAAGTGTGGCTTCTTAAATTGTAATAGATATATAGTATCACTGGGTATTTAGATCACACAAAGGTGTAATACAGGAGCAATTCACACAATTACCTCAGAATGTCCGCAGGTTATGTAGTTCTACAGTACTGTGGAGACTTTGACCAGAGGAGAGGCAGCTCGATGTCAGACAGGAAGAGAGCACAATTCACATACGATCTATGGAGTGACTTATAACCCAAGGTCACGCACACTTTCTTGCTTTTCTAGGTTTGTATAATTATTTTATGGATAATATATTGTGCCCGTATGCTCTTCTGCCTGCTCCAAACAAAAGTTTTAAGGTAACATTTTAAGACAATTATGGTGATATAAAAATACTTACACAGAGTTTGGTGTTAGGAAACAACCACTTTTATCTGCCCTTTTAGGTAATATGTCAAGAGGGTGGTCTGTTTGGTTGCCATGTAATATTACATTTCTTCTGCAGTGGCTAGGGAAGTTCTGGAAATGTCTGGCTGGTCATGGCCCTCCCTGGCAAAAACAGCTGTGTGCCACCAATTTCTACCTGAAAAGGGTTGTGTCTGATGAGAAAACATCTTTAAAGAGGACCTAGCAGCAGAAACGACACTATTAAAAGGTTGATCCTACGGACTAAAATAATACCTGGATGGTGAAAATGTCATTGATCCTGTGAAAACAGAGTTTTCTTCTATATGTAAATTTGGGCTTCATTGCATGGAACAGTGGACCTGAGCCCCTGGATTCCGCTTAGCTCCACCATTTTCCACAACCCCTCCTCTTGACTGACAGGGCCAGGGATCAGCATCCTCCTGTCTGGCCCTGTAGTAGAATGCAAGCTGCATGCACCATAATTTCTTTGCATGCACAATAAGCACCTGTTCAGCTGATGAAGATTTGCAATGTGCCGCCCCCTCAGGGCTGATCGTGTGTCAGGCTCTAGTGTGGGAGGGAAACCCCCACACCAAACACAGGAGGGAAAGGGAAAAGGAAATAAGGCCTAAAAACTAGGGAAGGAAGATGGACACCTCCTAGTGAAAACCCTAATCAAAGTCCTGACTGACTACCAGTATGAGCAGACCCCAAAGGTAGATGAGTTAATACACAGCAATACCTAGAGTCCTATCTAACCCTAATGGACTCTGGTACTAATGACAGGTATGAGACATCCTGTTCCTCCAAAAGAAAGGATGAATGAGAGTCTCCCTAAGGCCTAATACAAAACAACAAAGAAATGCAACACACAGAAAAGCCAAAATACATAGGAAAAAGTAACACTTAACTTTCAAGAAGCTATGGGAGCACCAGGACCTCAGCCAAGATACAAACACCAGCTATCCACAGGTCCAACTGAAGCTATAAACCGCACAGCATTGTGGGAGAGACAACTATAAATAGGGAAAGTTAAATGACCACACTAGCAACACCTGGAGGTTAAGGGTGTGGCCAGTACCAGAAACAACTCAGATGCCACAAGGTAAACATGTCAAACTAAACCATGTGTTGCCAGTCTCAAAGATCTTCTGCCACTTACTGTCGCAGGGACGTCTGTATGTCTCAGTACGTCCATGACATCGTGTCCCAGGTTTTTCGGAATGCTGAGTAGTGTGGTGTGGCCTTAATCGTCTCTGTGTGTGTCATGGTGCTCCTACCTGGATACCGTCGCTCCCCAGGGTTAGGCTCTGAAACAATAAAGAGGAGAGTAATGGTGGAGGTGGAGAATAAGTTGAGTCCAGTTTTGGTGAAACATCAACAGCTTTACTTGAATAGACTTACATCAAGACAGTATTCTGTTTTTTTCATGGTCCCAGCAGGTTTACTGGCAGGCAAACTTGAATATTCTGCTTTATCTCTCTGCTGTGCTAAACTCAGGCTTCAGTCTGCAAGCTGGACTAGCGGTTCTGATACCTTTGGAGCAGGGTGCCTTTGGCTGTTGATACCCTCATATTACCCTGTCTGTTAATCTGTAAGGAGTCAGGGTGATTCTCATCCCTTTCCAACTTTCACTCTTGACTCTAGAATAGAAGTCAGGTTGTGATTGTTCCTGTGCTGCTGTGGTGAAAGTGTGTAGTGAGTGGACAAATGGCACCATTGCTAATAAGCGACGTGGAAACAATGGAGCACCAGGTACCATTGATAGGTAAACACCAGCTATGAAGATGCCCAAGAGCGGACTGACACACTACAGCCCTGAGTATGGGCTCCGAAGTACACAGATGATCACAGCACCTATGCTATTGAAGTTGCATCCACAGAAAAGGCTTCAATTTTTGCAAAAGTATTGGAATTGGACTTCACTGATTGGCAAAGTGTTACCTTCTCCGATGAGTAACGTTTTCTGCTTCATTGAATGGATGGACATTGGCATGTCAGATTAGAAACATGAGAGAACAAACCCTCTGCATCCTTTGCTGGAAGAACAGAAGCTGGTGGTGGCAGCGTTATGGTCTGGGGAATGGTTCTGTGGCATTTTCTACGTCCACTCATCCATATGGAAGGCACTCTAAACCAGTTTGGGTATGAATCCATCCTTGCAGATCATGTACACTCATACAAGCTTATTGTCTTTCCTGGGGCGGATGGGATCTTCCTGCAAGACAATGCAACATATCACACAGATAGAAATGTCTGACATTGTTTGGAAGATCATGATCAGGACTTCCAAGTACTACCATAGGCCCCTGATTTCCTAGACTTAAAGGGGTATTCCCATCACGCCGTTTCATACTTACCTGCTCCTGGCGTGCCGTCCACTTCCTGGTTTCGGCAGGGGGCGGGCTCCATCTTGATTGACGTCTTCTCCCGGCCGGGCCGCGCGCTGAACTGAACGCGCACGCGTCCTGGTGACTTCTTCCTGGCAAGTATACTATACTGGCCAGGAAGAAGTCACCATAGCGCATGCGCAGCGTCGTCGTGCGCCTTCAGGACTGCGCGCAGCCTGGCCAGGAGAGAAGAAGAAGTCGTCTGCGCAAGCGCGGCCACCGCGATTCCGGAGAAGAGCGGTGGCCGTAACTAGGGGAGATGGAAGACAACAGTCAGGTAAGTATATTTTCTTTTTCTTCTATGGGGTGGGAATTAGTTAATTAAATATATTTAGAAAAATGATCACTGTTAAATCATTAACAGATTTAACAGTGATCATTAAGATGGGAATACCCCTTTAAACCCAATTGAGAATCTGCAGGATCACCTCCATCATTGTGTTCTCTCTATGGATCCTCCTTCATGTATTCTCTAGCAGCTCTGGGATACCAGATACCTGTGACAACCTACCAGGACCTTACTGAGTCACTCCCAGCCCTGGATATTAGCTGGTGGTCATAATAATGTGACTATACTGTGTAGGTACTTGATGCTCACATCAGATGAGCTGCTGCCTGTCCACAGAAAGTGAAGAGACTGGAGCTACAGATGAGTAAGTTAAGCTAAAAAGGGTGAAAATTACACTGGGGAGCAACATTTTTGCATTGATATAGTTAGAAGCTGTTAGGTATCCTGTGAATAGGGGATAACTTCTATCAGATCGGTAGGGGTCCTACTACTGGCACCTCCTCCGATCACTAGAACGGGGGCCCCCATAACTGCTTACAGCACCCCTGAAATAAACTGAGTGGTCAGTCGCACATGCATGTGACCTCTGCATTCATTTCTATAGAAGTTCCAGAGACAGCCGAGTACCGCTCTCACCTATCTCTAGAATTCCCATAGAAATGAAAGAGGCAGCCGGACGCATGCCTGACCGCCCGCTCCGTCCATTTCAGAGGGGCTGCAGGGGGTACAGAGTCCCTGTTCTCATGATCATTGGGTGTCCTAGCGATGGGACCCCTACCGATCTGATAGTTATCCCCTATCCCGTGAATAGAGGATAACATCTAAAAAAAAGGAATAACCTCTTTAAATGTGATGAAGATATTCTTATCCTGCACTGCCACTACTATGTAAAGGCATGCAGGTAAACAAGAGATTGCAGTGTTCACACAAGCATCACAGCTAAGGATAGGACATTTCTGCAGAAGTTTAAAAAAAAAGGCATGCACTCGACCGGTATCCGTGTTTTGCAGATCTGCAATTTGCAGACCGCAAAACACTTACAGCCGTGTGCAGGAGGCCTTAAACTGATTTAAAAAGGAACACCATACAATCCCCATAAGAATTCTCTAATGCTTTGCTAAATCTAGGTTGAACTGGTGCCATGACGGAAGCTGGAATTCTACATATAGCTGTGGAAGGGAGAGAGAAGAATTGAGCTTTTTATAGGCAAATGTTCACTAGTAGGAAGTCATGTAACGGGGGATTGGAAATGTGTAATTTCCAGTAATGGTAAAGTTTCTCAAGATTTTAAATTACAGATGGTGAAATGAGATGATTCTAACAAAACTACCATCCCAAAATAAAATGACATATCTTCGATCTGACATAGATTTAATTCTAATCTCATGGATTGACGAATGATGCACTTAAAGGAGTTGTTCACCCTTGGAATGATTTTTTTCAGACCCCTCCAGAGTAGCCAGATCAGCGGTGGTGAGCATGCTTACCTGATCCCTGCCACTTGTTTCCAGCTCCATAGCTTCCTCTCGGGCACCACAGGTCCTGGGTCTACCTGCCTCGACTTCCTGTTTGACACGGGTCACATGACAACCATAGCCAATGACTGGCCACAGCGGTGACGTATCACCCATGTGTCATGTCACTGGGTCACATGACATGTCACCACTGTGGTCAATTATTAATTGCGGTGGTCTCGAGACCCAGTGAGGCCTGGGACCCGTGGCACCCAAGGGGGAGCAATGGAGCCAGTAGTTCCTCACACTGTAGTGAGGAACAAGTAAGTATGCGCACTACCATGTGTCCACTCACACTTGAGGGTCTGGAAAAAAAAAAAAAAAAGCACACTGAGGGTTAACAACCCACTGATGTATGACGATACATGCGCCTTGCCATCAATTAAGGTATCCTTCAGAGGCAGATATCAAGGCTGGCATAAAAATGTAAGTCTTGATAAATGACCCCCACAGTACAGTGCTGTTCTTTTAATACTGTACTGCCACTCTATTATTATTATTTTTTTTTCATTTTACTCACTTATATAGCGCTACTATATTCCACAGCGCTTTACAGACATTATCATCACACTGTCCCCACTGGGGCTCACAATCTAAGGCTACTTCTAAGTTACCTATCAGTATGTCTTTGGAGTGTGGGCTGAAACCAGAGTAGCCAGAGGAAACCCACACAAACATGAGAAGAACATACAAACTCCATGCAGATGTTGTCCACCGTGCTGCCATACTCTCATGGCAAATATCAGAGAAACCACAGATCTCCACTGTACAGCCGCTCCTATGCCTTAGTCAATGCTGACCTTGAGGTCCCTCTTTGTAAGAATGACCAGGATTCCCTGTGATGTAATCTCTGACCATACTATTATGTGTGAGTAATTCAATGTGTCCATGCCTTTGAAGAGGTTTTCCAGGATTAGGGCTCTTTCACACTTGCGTATTTCTTTTCCGGCATAGAGTCTATCATTCTGAATGGAGAGAAATCCGTTCAGGATGCATCAGGATGTCTTCAGTTCAGGACCGGAACGTTTTTTGGCTGGAGAAAATACCGCAGCATGCTGCGCTTTTTGCTCCGGCCAAAAATCCTGAACACTTGCCGCAAGACCAGATCCGGAATTAATGCCCATTGAAAGGCATTAATCCGCATCCGGCCTTAAGCTAAACGTCGTTTCGGCGCATCGTTTAGCATCCTGGCTGCCATGGTAAAGTGTAGTGGAGTGCGGGGGAGCAATATACTTACCGCCCGTGCGGCTCACGTGATCCATGCGCATGGGGCACTCTGACATCATTCTGGAGCGCCCTTGGAGCCGCACGGGCGGTAAGTATACTGCTCCCCCGCTCCCCACTACTACTATGGCAACCAGGACTTTAATAGTGTCCTGGCTGCCATAGTAACACTGAAAGCATTTTGAAGACTGATCAGTCTTCAAATGCTTTCAGTTCACTTGCGTTGTTACGGATCCTAACAACGCAAGTGTGAAAGAGGCCTTACTATGTTTTTTTTTTACAGTTTTGCTGATGTGGTTGCATACCTCATGTACATCTTCCCTATGTTTTACGTTTTTCAGTTTGGACTCTTGTGACCTATTTTTACCATGTAAACAAATCCCTCTGGTTTCTTACCATCCTGTATGTAGCACTTCCTGTTGCTGTATCCAACCAAACCCATGATGCACTTCTCCTTTCTCTACCACAGCTCCAGCACCGCCCCTAACAATACCCCGCTAGTTTATAGCTCCTCCCACCAGCTAGTTACATAGACACTCCCCTATCACTGCCCCTAACAACACCCAGCTAGTTTATAGCTCCTCCCACCAGCTACTTACATAGACACTCCCCTATCACTGTCCCTAAAAACAGCCAGCTAGTTTATAGCTCCTCCCACCAGCTAGTTACATAGACACTCCCCTATCACTGCCCCTAACACCCAGCTAGTTTATAGCTCCTCCCACCAGCTAGTTACATAGACACCCTCCTATCACTGCCCTAACAACACCCAGCTAGTTTATAGCTCCTCCCACCAGCTAGTTACATAGACACTCCCTATTATTGCCCCTAACAACACCCAGCTAGTTTATAGCTCCTCCCACCAGCTAGTTACATACACACTCCCCTATCACTGCCCTTAACACCCAGCTAGTTTATAGCTCCTCCCACCAGCTAGTTACATAGACACTCCCCTATCACTACCCCTAACACCCAGCTAGTTTAAAGCTCCTCCCATCATCTGGTTACATAGACACTCCCCTATCACTGCCCCTAAAAACGCCCAGCTAGTTTATAGCTCCTCCCACCAGCTTGTTACATAGACACTCCCCTATCACTGCCCCTAGCACCCAGCTTGTTTATAGCTCCTCCCACCAGCTAGTTACATAGACACTCCCCTATCACTGCCCCTAACAACACCCAGCTAGTTTATAGCTCCTCCCACTAGTTACATAGACACTCCCCTATCACTGCCCCAAGCACCCAGCTTGTTTATAGCTCCTCCCACCAGCCAGCTAGTTACATAGACACTCCCCTATCACAGCCTCTGTATGGACATAACATGACAGGAAATAAGAAAGAACTGCATGGACATGGTCATGTGACCACAGCCCAGAACGGGAGATAGGAGCAATACAGGGAAAAGAAATACATTACAGAATTACGGCTACCTTCATAAATGATTATTTTAAAGGATGCAAACTACAAAACCCCTTTAAGATAATTGCTAACGTCTTAAAATATAATTATTATGCAAATAACTTTCTTCTCAATTTTCCACATATTATACATTTATAAAAATAAGGCCTCGTGCACACGACAGTTGTTTTTAGCGGTCCGCAAAATGGGGTTCCGTTGTTCCGTGTTCGTTTTTGGTTCCGTTGTGTTTCTGTGGTCCGCCAGAAAAAAAGGAAAAAAAAAGTGTAATTTTAATATCTCCACCCAGGATAATGGAATATATATGCAGGTCATGGACGCGGACGCGGATGACAGTCGAATGTGCCTCTGCATTTTTTGATGGCCCCATTGACTTGAATGGGTCCGCGAACCGTTTTTCGCGGACAAGAATAGGACAGGTTTTATTTTTTTGACGGACAGTAATCACGGACCACGGACGCGGAGGACAAACGGTGCAGTTGACGAGTTTTCCACGGACCCATTGAAAACCAATTGGTCCGCAGAAAAGCATGAAAAACGGCTCACCGGACACGGAATCAAACAACGGTTGTGTGCATGAGGCCTAAAGCGATAGCATATGTGGACAATAAAATAGCACCGTAACAAAGTAGCTGCTAAATACACAGACATAACTCCTGGTAGTCAATACAAAATTAGTAACAGTAACATGTGCCATATATAACACTGGTGCCTTTCTATGTGGCAGGAGACCCTCGAGTCACCTCAGGCACCAAGGCCATGTTTGACCACTGCCTCTGCCCCCTTATATTTAAAATATCTGTTTGAGCCAGATAGAACAAAACTGGTGAGGACCACAGGAAGTTATAAGGCCTCATGCACATGACTGTATTTGATCCAGATCCGATCCTTATTTTTTGTGGATCGAATGCGGACCCATTAAATTTAATGGGGCCGCAAAAGAAATAGACAGTGCAGTGTGTCAAAACATTTACTTTTTGCAAGAGAGGATAGGACATTGAAATGGAGGCACGCATGTTTTGCGGATGCGCAATTTGGGGACCACAAAACAGATACGATGCTGATCCCTAAGTGGAATGATCCGGCGTGTCGTCAGTTTTTCACTACTTGCAATGCAGCCTTATGAAGTTTCAGTTGCCTGTAGCCATGCAAGCGATCACTACTGATCATCAAGGGAGCAGCTCTGATAATACGATTTTGCTGTACTAGGAAGTAGTATGCAGCGCCATAATTCTGTATATTACTTGTATTTATACGTAACATTCAACATGACCATTTAAACATGACATACGGGGTGATTGTCTCCAGTCATCATAGTGTATACAGTATGTATAGATTTTACTAAACCTTCACAGTCCATCAGCTTAACGTCATCTGTTCTAACAATGAGCCGTATAAATTGCCTGTTTATTGTGTGAGCTGACATATGATTGATGTAATGTCAGAGGACAATGTACCTATGTCAGGTGCACAAAGGTCATTCCGTTTTCATTCACGTGCCCTTTGAGGTAGTGAAGACGCAGAAACTGATAATTGCCATGACAACGCAGAATATCACTGGGGTTGTGAGCACATCTTGCAGCTCACCCTGATTCCATCTGACAGATATGGGAAATCATTAGCTGATCTTAAGTGCATACAATTGCCATGATAGCTCGAAAATTGGTTTAATGATGTAAATCCTGTTTTATGAGGGCACTGAGGTTTGCTACAAACGTGAGTAACAAGTAGGTGATGTACGTCTGTAATCATGGAGGTAAAAGCTCACCTTTTTACACAACACTGCAGAATTACAGAGGTTTTTATAATGTATAGAGAGAATGAAAAAAAGTGATCAATAGACAAGCACATGTATCAGGTACCACTGTACTGGCCTTATCTAAATATGAATGTGTGGTTTAAACAAGACACTAATATCCCAGGAAAAATAAAGAAAAGATACATTTTCAGCACCATTTTTGTTTTTCATTTGTTGGGCCATGGCAATTTTAGAATATTGTGGGGCCCAGTGTACAGGTGTCATGACTGCCCCTTCCCCTCCGTCTGTCTGGTTAAAATAAAAAGTATGGAACAGAGCAGTCATACAGTGGTGTCCAGCACCCGTAAATAAATTCAGACACCAGACTGGACACCTTAACCACTTCACATCACATGTTGCAGGAAAGTATATTGAGTGGGCTCAGAAGCGACTGCCAACCATACACAGAGGGCATGAAAGGTTTATTACGTTCACAGTAGCGTTTTGAAATCCGGCAGGCTTTTCTGGAAAAGTAACAGCCTGCCGGAGTTGACCAGATCCGGCATTGTCGGGCACTGCCCTAGCTCAGATTTATATGATTCTTATCCCACAAAACAATATACCAATCTGCTCAGCTCCTCCTGCTCTATAACATGCTGTAGCCCACATGCTCTATAACATGTGGGCTACAGAAATATTGTTAACCCTCAGACGACCAGCGCCAGTGCTGCAGTGATTTACCGCCCAGCAGCGTACATGTATGGCGTACTGATCAGGTGAGTACAGGAGCTGTGCTTGCCTGAGCAGTAGCAAGGGCCCGACTGTTACTGACAGCCAAGCTACTGCTGTAACCACCATGGTTCAGTAAAACTCAGATGCTGGTGGATTAACCTTTTAGATGTCAATGCTGACTGCCGCATCTATGGGGTTTACAGAGGAAGGGAGCTCCCTTTCTGACCCCAGAGGTTCTTCGCCATGCGATTGCAGGGTGCCAATGGCTGCTAAGGTAGCCCAAGGCCTTTCACAGGCCTTGCAGCCTTCCAGCCTCAAAGCCCTATAAGGACCAGCCTGGCCCTCCTTCCCTTCTGAGCCCTGCGGTGTGCCCATACAGCAGTTTATAAGCACATATAGGATGTTTCTGCAAACTGCAGAATCAGGGCAATAAATATTTATGTGTGTTTTACTGTTAACCCTTGCTGTGTCACAGGAAAAAAAATGGACTTAAATGGTAAATCTGCAAAAAAAAAGCGAAATTTTGAATTTTCACATCCATTTTTCTTTAATTTTTGTGGAACACCTAAAGGGTTGACAAAGTTTGTAAAATCAGTTTTGAATAATTTGAGGGGCGTTTATGTTTTTTTTTCTATTATGTAAGCGCCTCAAAGTCTTTTCATAACCTTAAAAAGGTTGGTTTTGGAAATTTTCTAAATTTATAAAATTGCTTCTAAAATTCTAAGCCTTCAAACATCCTAAAAAATAAAATAACATTTGGAAAATGATGCCAGTATAAAGTAAACATATGATGAATATTAACTGACAACTATTTTATAAAGTATCACTATTTGTCTTAAAAGCAGATAAATTAAAATTTAGAAAATAATACACTTTTTGAATTTTTTTAAATTAAATAAAGATTAAACATATTGGCTCAAATATACCGCTAACATAAAGTGAAATGTGCAATGAGAAAACATTCTCAGAATGGCCTGGACAAATAAAAGCATTCCAATGTTATTAACACACAATATATCTAAATAAACAATAGAGACTTCCTTATCTTAAGTCCCATATAGTAGCGTTGCTGGATCAACAAGAGAGCAGGTCCGCTTTCTCAGACAGTCACTATTGTATACTCTTGATCCGCACTGCTCATATCATCAGTAGGGGTTGTAACACCAGAAACAGCAAGCTGATCTCCCTTCTCCATAGTCAGTCACAATCCTTAAACACACCGTCTCATTCAGAGAAAGACATAAAGCCTCCGATAGTGTAATATTGTGTTAAAAACATACGCTGCACTAGCAATATTTTACTTACTACTTGGTAGAGAAGAGTAGGGGCTTAATGTTTCACAATTTCATAAGTCAAATGTTAGAACGTATGGTGGTGGCCTCAAAGACCCCACATTGATAAGGCCTAGAAAGTTGGTAGAGTTGGTAAATATAACTTCTCTCTACTGCCCAATACTACCCATTTTACCTCTTAAAGCTAAAGGGCTTACTATTTGTAACTGATGACCTATCCTCTGGATATCCTCTGACCTATTCTAGGGTAAGCAGCGAGAAGGCTGCGCTGCTCGACAGGAGCTCTGACTCCTGTGAGTGCCACCACCTTCTCGCTGCTTACCCTAGACCAGTAACGTCACGACCATCGGTCACGTGGCCTAGGCATAGATTAGCACAAGCGCCATCGGTCCTACCCCCAACAGTCAGATGCTGATGCCCTATCCTATCAGTAACAAATAGTCACATAACCCCTTTAAGTGCCTGGTTTCATTTCCATGGTTGACAAAGTGTAGAGGTTTTTCCAGTGTTCACAATACCATTACAGTAGAAATGTAAAATGCCTCATATACATGTACTCTACATATTACAGTTTATTAAATTCTCACTAAAATGTCATTGAGTTTAGAGAGCCAGCTCCCTTGGTAGTTGTTGTATTAAAGGCCTTGTCCTTTCTTTTCTAGTAATAATGTTAGCTTCCAATTAACTTGAAGCACCATCTGGAATCTCTCCATGGTCTTTGTACCAGACATTTTATTAGTGTTATTATGGTGTTACATTTATTGGGAAAGACTTGTTTATAGGCTTTAGATTACTGACTGCGCTAATTCAAATCTTTTATGTTAATAATAAACTATATTTGTTTTATGCACATATAAAATATCATGGAGTGTGGGAGGGAGTCAGAATACATAGACGTAAAGTGCACAAGGGAGAACATATAATCCTTATGCTCCCCATGCTTCTGGTTGGATTCAAACCCAGAAGTTCAGTGCCGACCACTGCAATCCATGTACTAGTTTAGTATCTCTTCTCTGAACTCTCTCCAAAGTTTCAATATCCTTCTGCAGATATGGTCTCCAGTACTGCACACAATACTCCCACTGAGGTCTTCCTAGTGCTCTGTAGAGCGTCACGAGCACCTCCCTCTTTCTACTGTTAATGCCTCTCCCTATACACCCAAGCATTCTGCTGGCATTACCTGCTGCTCTATGACATTGTCTGCCCACCTTTAGGTCGTCTGATATAATGACCCCTAAATCCCTTTCCTCAGATACTGAGGTTAGTACTGCATCACTGATTTTATATTCTGCTCTTGGGTTTTTACGCCCCAGGTGCATTATCTTGCACTTATCAACATTAAATTTTAGTTGCCAGATTTTTGACCATTCCTCTAGTTTTCCTAAATCCTTTTCCATTTGGTGTATCCCTCCAGGAACATCAACCCTGTTACAAATCTTTGTGTCATCAGCAAAAAGACATACCTTACCATTGAGGCCTTCTGCAATTTCGCTGATAAAGATATTAAACAATATGGGTCCCAGAACAGATCCCTGAGGTACCCCCCTGGTAACAATACCATGGTCTGAATATACTCCATTGACTACAACCCTCTGTTTTCTGTCCTTCAGCCACTGCCTAATCCATTCAACAATATGTGAGCTCAAGCTCAAAGACTGCAGTTTATTGATAAGCTTTCTATGTGGGACAGTATCAAAAGCCTTACTAAAGTCCAGATAAGCAATGTCTACTGCACCTCCGCCATCTATTATTTTAGTCACCCAATCAAAAAAGTCAATAAGATTAGTTTGACATGATCTCCCTGAAGTAAACCCATGCTGTTTTTTTTATCAATCAACCCATGGGTCTCCTTAAGTATGGTTTCCATTAATTTTCCCACTATTTATGTCAGGCTTACTGGCCTATAGTTGCCAGATTCCTCTCTACTACCTTTCTTGTGAATTGGCACAGCGTTTGCCAATTTCCAATCTTCTGGGACGACACCTGCTACCAGTGATTGGTTAAATAAATCTGTTAATGGTTTTGCTAGTACACCTCTAAGCTCTTTTAATAGCTTTGGGTATATCCCATCAGGCCCGTGTGATTTATTTGTATTAATTTTGGACAGCTGACTTAGAACCTCTTCCTCTGTAAAGACACATGCATCAAAGGATTCATTAGTCTTCCTCCCTAACTGAGGTCCTTCTTCTTCATTTTCCTTTGTAAAAACTGAACAGAAGTATTCATTGAGGCAGTCAGCTAGTTCTTTATCATCTTCCATATACCTTCCTTCTTTTGTTTTTAATTTGGTAATTCCTTGTTTTAATTTCCTTTTTTCATTTATACATCTGAAGAATGTCTTATCACCTTTTTTCACTGACTGAGCTAATTTCTCTTCTGCCTGAGCTTTAGAAGCTCTTATAACTTGCTTGGCCTCTCTCTGCCTCATCTTATACATTTCCCTGTCATCCTCGTTTTGGGTGTTTTTATACTTACTAAATGCCATCTTTTTGTTTTTAATGATTTTGGCCACTTCTGCTGAGTACCACAGTGGTCTCTTCCTTTTTTTGCCTTTACTGACAAGCCTAATGCACTTTTCTGTTGCCTTGAGCGAAAGATGCAAACCATCTTTCTTGTACAGTTCCTTTCTATTCCAGCTAGAGCCAACATGAGACACAAAGCCAAATCACTGGTTCAAACACCATTCACCAAGCCATACATTGAATTCCTTAATACGCAACTGCTTGTCATGCTGACGGTTATGCACAGGCAGAACTGCAGAGAATGAGACAGTCGATGCAATCTCCTGTATATCATTACCAAGTGTGTGAAAAGCTTCCTTCACCTTGGAAACTTCATTGCAAGACAGATCATTTGTCCCAATATGGACAATAACATCCACCTCCTTTTCCTTCTTTGCTTGCTTAATAATGTTAAGCATACGTCGTCTGTCCCTGCTTGCAGTAGCACCAGGGAGACATCTCACAAAACCATTTTCATCAAACTTTACACCTGTTATGATAGAATCGCCCACCAATAGCTGCTTACTATTACTATTTAGGGGGTCATTTATGATCAGATATACGCCTATCAGGTACAGATTCTGTCACACCCCATGGTGCTGCAGAATCTACGACTTCTTCCCCACTCACGCCAGGTCTAAAAAAGTGGGCATGGAAGGGTGAGGGGCCAGCAGGCCCATCTCATTCATCATTTTCTATGCCTGGTTTAGACATTGAAAATGGTCTAAATGTAAGACAGCAAGGAAGCTGTGCTTCTTCATAACTTTGGTGGAACCACCGCAGAGTTAGGGCTTTATTAAGACTGGCATCTAAAACGCTGATCTTAATAAATGTGCTCCTTAGTGCAAACAGTCATTAGAGATGGCTAACTACAGACTTCTGTCTGCAGAAAGATTTGACATGACAGGCTGGAAGATTTCGGCCTTGGTATCAAGATTGCCAATAAGGTATCATAGGCTGAATTTGGATGATCAGGGAGACCAGTCTGAATGGGAAAAAGGCTATTTTTCTTAAACGGACTCCCTGATATTCCACATTAGGCTGATGGAATCGTTCATACAACTGATCCCACAAATGATTGATTGACTGCATTGTGCATTATGTATTCTAGAAAGAAATCCAGAAAAATAGTTAGTCAAAGGCCAAAGATTTTAGTTGCTGTAACTTGCTAGAGTGTTGTCATCAGGAACAGGAGCATACAAGGATCTATCTCAATGACTTTTTCTTTCTGGTTATGTGTCCTGGAGATATAGCCGAACAGATGCCTGGAAGCCATTTATGGCTCGCTGCTTTGTTGTAATAATCGAGGAAATTTGGAACTGAAACTGATTACTGGTCGAATGATTGTACAGTCAATGACCAGTATTGGTTCTGTTAATTAGAAATAGTTGGTTAGAATTGTCCTGCCAGTAAGAACGTTCAATCAGCTTTAGGTAATAGGGGCATCAAAAAAGGCCTTCTCCCATTACATAACCATGTCCTGAAAGGGCTCTGGAAAAAGTGAGTACAGTTGTAAAGGTGGAAACCCCAATCAACACTTTTCACCTGCCACATGGTAAGTGTCTGATTGCTGAAAGTCCAACAACTGGGAACCTTAATGATCACAATCACACCAGTCCCTTGGTCTCCATTTGAATGAAGGGGTGGTCAAGCATGTGCACTACCCCTCTATTCAATCTCTATGGGACTGATGGAGATAGCCAAGTACAGTGCTCAGCTTTCTCTTCAGTCCCGTCGACTTTGAATTGAGTAGTAATGACTAAGCATGTCCACTGCTTCATTCACATAGGGAATATTTGAGATCGTTAGGGTTCCCAGTGGCTCGATTTCCAGTGAGTAGACACTATACTGTGTATAGGAGATGGAGTGTGGATTATGGGAAAACCCCTTTAAGGTATAGTATCTATAAAGAGTGGTCTATTGTCCAGAATCCCCCATATAATAACAAGATTGGAGTGCATCTACAATAGGCGTCTCCTCTGCCACCTCTCCAAATGGATGGATGTTTGGTGTCCAGGAGAACTGTGTAATACCTTATTTCTCCTGTGGCAGTGCTGCAAAGGACGTGAACACTTTATGCCCTGATTCCCCTAAAGGTTCCAGCTTATTGTGACTGTGTGATCAGCTTATAATCAGGAGACCCAATTTAGGCTACTTTGTATTGTATTTGGCCAGCCGCTTATCGGCTGCGGCCGGATCTACTCCGCTCCCCATTATAATGAATCACAGCACACTCACAGCATTCTCACAGCACACGTGTGTACACTGTAGTATGGATTCAATAGGCTGTTCCCCTGCCGAAACAGACTGCCAAACAGAGTAAACGCCAGTGTGAAACTGGTCTTAAAAGAAGTTTTTATTTCCACGTACAAATGTAATTTTATATATACCACAGACATAGAATAAAGAGAGGCATTAACATTTCAATTTTTCTACAACATGCAGTATCTTTAAATCTACTGAGGTCAATAGAAGATGTGCTGAGCTGACATACACAAAGCCCAGCACTTTGACTTTGCAGCTTTTATGAGAAATTGAGCTGAAACCATAAGTGGCATGTTCACATCTACTTACCTAAAAGGGCTGCTCAGCAATGCTGCAGTATATGCCTGTGTAAACAGATTCATGCTTTGGAGGATGGACAATTTTATTCTGCAAGGATGAATCAATATCTAGACACATTTATTTCACTTAGCTTCTACAGATCTGCTGTAGTAAATGAAGACCTTTATTAACTCTTTACTTGCCCCATCATTTGAGAATGTTTTAACCATTTAAATGGATTTCCAATACTTTTATATTGATGGTCTATCCTTAGAATAGGCCATCAATATCAGATCAGTGGATGTCTAACTTCTGGCACCACCCGACGATCAGTTGTTCTGCCATAGCTCTGGCGCCAGAGCTACATAGCACCATCCATTATGTAGTGGCTGGAGCTGGTTACTGCAGTGCTGCGCCCATTCTGTCGTCTCAATTTTGGACTATAAACTGCAAAATTACATAAGTAATAGCGCAGACATAGGGGGGTGACTTATCACCCGTCTTTGAATCTCCTGCGCTGCCGAAGGATGCGACTAGTTTATGATGAGGTGCAAGTGGTTTCTCAACACAACATGCCACTTTTATTGACTGCAGTCTCCGAATTATTCAACCCTCTGAGTAGAATCCTTCATAAGAGTAAACGTTTGCAAATCAAGTGTTGTCTCAAGCACATCAAGAGCTTCATTAGTTAAATTTGGTGTGCTTGAGATAAAACACATCAAGTACCTAGACTGGATAGGCGTTGGTTGACTGTTATGTACGAATGGTCCAAAAAGTTATTGGATCATTGCCTTGCACAAACAAGAAAAAGAATATAAAAAGATAGCAAAGGCACTAAATGCCCCTAATGATACTGGTAGTTGGAAGCATAGTTCACAGTTCAAAGTTAAAGGAACACCGACTACTGAAGAAAAAGGACTATCACTGGATGCCACCAGATTCCCGAGGAGGCAGGTGGTCAACAATCCTTGATTGACTGCAAAAGACCTGCAGCAAGATTTGATGGCAGCAAGCAATGAAGTTTTAGTTTGCACAGTAAGGTGTATGTTAAATGCTGAAGTTTTCTTTGCCTGAGATGTAGAGGTTACTGACACAAAAGCAGAAGAAATGTTAACTCCAATATGCTCAAAACCATATAAATAAGTCACAGAAGCTTTGGGATTCTGTTCTGTGAGGGACTGAAATAAAACTGGAACTTTTTGTGCCTTTGGATCTGTGATATGTCGGGCGAGAAAATAAAAAGCATGTGCTGCAAAGAAGACCCTGCCTACAGTGAAGCATGGTGGTGGGTTGGTGATGCGCCTCTGAGGCTTCCTCTAGAACTGAAAACCTGCAGCATATGGGAAGGCATGGTGGATTCAATCAAGTGTCATCAATCCTAGAAGAAAACAGCATGACTTCGGTGAGGCAACTGAAGTGTGGCCGTCATTGGACCTACCAATAGGACAATGATCCAAAGCATACCTCATAGACCAATAGGGCTTGGTTTCACAAGAAGTCCTGGAAGATTCTGGGGTGGCTGACATGGTCACCTGACTTGAACCTTATAAAAACTCTTTGTTGGGATTTGTAGAAGGTGATTGCAGCACACAAATCCAAGAATATTGTTATGTCGGCAGTCTGTGCCCCCTGCCGTTCTATTCCCCTGGGAAAGCTCCCAGAGAGCTTTGCACTTTGGATTGCTGTGTTGAGACTCTTAGATGAGGCTCCTTGGTGTTTCTTGTAGCTGGTCTCCCTGAGATCAGCTATTGTTTTGTTTGAGTATTCCCCTGGGCAGGGAAGGGGGGAGACAAGCCACTCCACTTTACCTGTTGCTGCTGTTCAAGTAGCCTGGACCCACTGGCCCTCCTCTGCCCTTCAGCAGCAGGCCTGGCCTCCAGGGTCTCATGTGTATCTCTCTCTCTCTGGCAGGCTTCTGCCTGCTTCTTGCCGGCAAAGGCCTCTTCTTCCAGTCTTTAAGGTGCACATGGACACGTGCTCTGGCTCTTAAAGGGCCAGCGTGTGCATCCTAATTCTTCCCCAGCCTACTGCTGGCACTTCTGGCTATTTAAGGTACCTTTCCCTGTGGGAAGCTGCCTGATCAATAGGTTATTCTAGCTTCCTAGTTCCTGCAAAGGTGTGCTGTTCCTGACTCTGATTCTTTGTGCCTGGTTACCGTTTTGACCCTTTGCTGACTGCCCTAACCTAGTACTGTTCTTCAGATTGCCTGTACACTTTCTGCCCTCACCTCAGCTTATCTCTGTCTATTATTTAACACGATCCCTCGGTGCTTAGACCCCTGCGGGTCAGTTGCCGACCACACAGAAACTACTCCAGGAGGTAGCGGCCTGGTGGCTCCCCTGCAGAAAAGTCTAGATCCCTGTATAGGGGTTAAAGAGTGGATACCAGGGGATTGCCAGGATAATGCCCTTAGGTCTAGCCCAAAGTCAAGTCTGTTGGTTGGCGCAGTGGTTCCACACCCACTGCCATAACAAATATTAGTGAACCAGATGCCATTGCCCATGAGGAATGGGCAAAGATTCCTCAGGAACGCTGCCGGAAGCTGGTGTTTATCGCCAGTCAATCACTTATGGAACCAGCTGGGGCGTCAGCTTCAGCAACCTACAAGTGTACAGGATCTACAGGCCCAGCTGTAACATCTATGGCAAATGTGCCGTAGGATACCATACAGAACCTGTATGCCTCCATGTCCAACGTACAGTTTTCCCCAATAAATGTATCCTTTCGCTCTAATATTGTTATCACTTTCATATATTATCATTACATTCATATAAAGTTTTATTCAGCTCCTGCTTGGTGCATTATTTTGTTAATGTATCTATGCCAAACGTCTGTCTAAAAAAAGTGGAGTAAACAGGCGCACCTAGAGTTTCTACACTTTTCCCCCGACATGCTCGAAAAGGGGTGGGCTTAGTAGATAATGAGTGAAGCTTCATTGGAAAGGAACAGGTCTAAGATGCACCATTTTGCTTCAACATTTTGGCGCAGTTCTGCTTTAAAAAAATATGGTCGAAAGTAAGCCAACCAGTAGTTGGTATAGAGTCAGAGAAAAGTGTCTATCCCTGCCCCACATTTATCATCCAGCCTGAGCCCCTGTGATAAGTCTGGTGCAGGCCTACAATGCCTGTTTAAGATTATGCCATCTACAGGCTTAGTAAATCTTACCCAATGTGTGTATTTTTCTGGACCAGAAAACCTGTTCAATGTTCCTACATACTTTTTTGCTTTCCCCTTGAACAATAAGGATATCCAGATAGAGAACTGAGGAATATTAGGACAGATTTATTCATGTATTTATGCCGAATTTAAATTAAATTTTAGATTTGCACTTCTTGCTGCTCATTTATGATTTTTTCAACCTCATTTTTTAATTAGAAAAGTAGCAAAAACAATGCAGACCCTTTTTAGCCCATTCCATCTTAATCAACAGGTCATGCATCCTACTGATGAATATGGCACATTACTGAACTGAGATAAAGGCTGCCATACTGCCTGACCAGTATGGTGGTATGAATAAATCCTATTGTATGAAGACCATTATTGTATGTGTGCTCTTCTATGCTGTGTCTAGTAAACAGATGACCCTCTCCTCTTGTCTTGGACCACTGTATCATATCCTGCTGGGATAATACTCTTCTCTTTGATGCTGTCTGTACAGAGCGGTGCTATCCCCTTGGTCAATCAGAGATGAAGCAGTCAGTTGATAAGAGGAATATTCAATTTATTTTTTACCATGCTTAACTGGAAATACTGCTGGAAATACTACTATTAGGCAGTACCCTTAGAAATGAATGTATCGAGCAAACAGCTTTGTGTTGGCACATGGTGCTGTAATTTCTGTATTGCCTGTGCCCTGGATGTACATCATTGTTATGTGTCTTTTAGAGTGTAGCTTATTGATGTCTTGCTGTTTTCGGTATCCATGTTTGGTTGTTTGCAGGTGATCACGTTACCTTTTGGACAATGCCATTCCTCAGCATCCACAATTAGAAACAGATTAATTTAGAGGGCACTTAACAAAGCAAGGGATCTGGTTGCAAATTTCTTATTCACGTGCAACTACTAAAAATAATTTATAGCTGGCAACCCTCCTTTATAATGTGTACAGAGGCAAAGAACAACTGAAATAAAGCGCTGAAATTTTATTCAAAATCATCATGGGTTTTTACAGTTCACTGATAGTACTATAATAACACTGAATGATAATAGAATCAAATTTTGAGTTGCCACAAAGGGACAACTCTGGGGTTAGGGTTCCAGGTTTTTGATGCAGTTCAGGTTCTTTGATTCAGTTTTTGGCGCCAAAGCCAAGTAAATCATAAATGCAGGACATGCATAAAGGAAAGACTGTGTCTTTTCCTCTTTTCCAATCCAACCCTTATTTGGATTTCAAAAACTACATAAAAAACCTGAATGTGGAAACCTAAACTTAAAGAAGGTGTCCATGACTGGACTGCAGTAAGAAGAATTGTAGCTAGAGTCCAATAGAATTAGAATTAGACTGGGTTGGGGTAGCCTGTGTCCACCCAAGGAATTTCAGAGTGATGTAACTGTATCTATATTGATTGCCTGAATGTTTCTTAATAACACACATATCGGCAACAGATCTCCTCCAAAATCCCTTCCACATAAAGGTGCGCCATAAGTTCAAGCTTTTCTATGCAGTTTTTGAAGCCAAAATCAGGTGTGGATCATAAACAAGAGAAAGTATTAAAGGGGTTGTTTGAGAATGGAGGGGCTTTTAGCAAACCTCCCCACTTGACTGGTCCTGTAAAGGGAAGCTAATTTACAGTGCCTTGAAAAAGTATTCATACCCCTTGAGATTGTCCACATTTTTTTACGTTACACCCACAACCTTAAATGTATTTATGTGCTATCCCAAGCTCTGAACATCTCATGAACACTCTTCAATCCATCATCTGAAAATGGAAGGAGTAAGGCACAACTGCAAACCTACAGAAACAGGGCCGTCCACCTAAACTGACAGCCCAGGCAAGGAGAGCACTAATTAGAGAAGCAGCCAAGAGCCTATCTTCCCTCTGGAGGAGCTGCCAAGATCCACAGCTCAGGGGGGAGAATCTGTCCACGGGACAACTATTAGTCGTGTACTCCACAAATCTGGCCTTTATGGAAGAGTAGCAAGAAGAAAGCCATTTTTGAAAGAAAGCCATAAAAAGCTCTGTTTGCAGTTTGCAACAAGTCATGTAGGGGACACAGCAAACATGTGAAAGAAGGTGCTCTGGTCAGATGAGACCAAAATTGAACTTTTTAGCCTAAGTGCAAAACTTGGTGGTGGCATTATGCTGTGGGGATGCTTTTCTTCAGCAAGGACAGGGAAGCTGGTCAGAGTTGATGGGAAGATGTATGGCGCTAAATACAGGTCAATCCTGGATGAAAACCTGTTAGAGGCTGCAAAATACTTGAGACTGGGACAGAGGTTCACCGGCCAGCAGGTCAACGACCCTAAACATACAGCCAGAGCTACAATAGAATGCTTTAGATCAAATCATATTCATGTGTTAGATTGGCCCAGACAAAGTCCAAACCTAAATGCCACTGAGAATCTGTGGCAAGACTTCAAAACTGCTGTTCATGGAGACTCTCTTTTCAATCTGTTTGAGCTTCAGCTATTTTGCAAAGAAGAATTGAGCAAAAATGTTATCCTCTAAATGTGCAAAGCTGGTAGAGACATACCGCAAAAGACTTGCAGCTGTAATTACAGGGAAAGGTGGTCCTACAAAGTATTGACTCGGGGCTCAATACAAATGGATGCCACAGTTTGCAAATTATTATTTATTCAAAATTTTGAAAACCATGTCTTATTTTCTTTTCACTTCACACATACTTGCTACTTTGTGTTGGTCTATCCTAAAAAACCCAATAAAATACTTTTAAGTTTGTGGGTGTAAAGTGAAACAATTTACAAATGTTCAAGGAGTATAAATACTTTTTCAAGACACTGTACCTGTTTCCCGGCACCAGCTCCCCACTCCTCCTTCCGGCATGGGATGTTCCGCTGGGCAAACTTGCTGTAAAAATCCAGTTTGAGATTGCCCCCACCAATCACTGGCCGTGGAAGAGACCAGCTCCCCGTACATCATGACAAATGGTCACATACCGCAAGTCGATCTGGTCTCTGTCATGGGCAGTATGTTGACAGCGAGAGAGCCCAACCGAGCATTGCAGGCCAGGAGGAAAAGGAGCAGGAAGCCAGTGCAAGGAAGCAGATAAGTTAGCTTCCCTTTACAGGTCCTGTCAAGTTTGCCAACTCCCAACCCCACCCCCCCATTCTTGCACAACCCATTTAATGGCAGATATAACTTCCATAGGTGTGGTGGCTATGCTCTATCATTGGATCTGGTTGTTCTCTGATCATATCTACAAGGATATTAAACATAGCCATACATATCCTCATTCTCTGACCCCACAGACAGTGAGACCTTTAGGAAATTCACCAAAATTTATTCCCACATTAAATGAGCAGCGCATTCATTCAGTGGGTATCACTATTGCCCTACGTAACTGGGGTCCTGGGGTTGAATCTGACCAAAGGCAACATCTGCATGGATTTTTTCATGTTCTCCCCATGTTTGCATCAGATTCCTTCAGGTAATCTAGTTTCCTACCACACTCCAAAAACATGCATATAGGTTAATCTGGAATTTAGATTATGAACCCCATGGGGATAGGTACCAGAGTGAGGGAAGACAATCTGTGTACAGCACTGCAGAATGTGTAAATGCTATATAAATGAATAAAAATTGTACAGTGATTTTCTGGGATGGGGGATGGGGAACAATTGTCAAAAACACATGAAAGTTTCAAAAAGTTAGGAGGGGTACTGCTTTGCTCGTCCCCAAGACCCTAACTATTAAGAGGGTTGGGGACTTGTTGGCTATCGCATCTATATTGATCTTCATAAAGAGGATTATTTGAAGATCACGATAATTTATGTAACTGCATCATTTACAAAGCAGTGCTGGTCACGATTTATATTACAATCCAGAGCAGCAGGGTGCAAGCATGCTCAAAGATTACACATTGAACATTGCTCTGAATACGCAGCATGGGGCCACCAGTCAATTATTTCTCTTTTACGGCAAATCTATACATAGGCCGGCAGTGAATTAACCCAATACATAGTTTGTTCTCAGGTATTAAATGATACAACTATTTCAGGATGTAGAAATCAATAATCCTAGCAATAATAAGAACATGTCATCGCTTCTGCTTTTAACCAACCACCAGCAAAAAAAAAAAGACGAGTCGGCATCTCCACAATTACTACTTTTATATTTGCTTATTGCAAAACCCAACAATAACTGGATGTCTTTTGAAATTTCCTTTTAACTTCCATAGATGCTGGAGTGTCGCACTGTGCATCAACAATTAATAGCTTTTAGATCGAATACCCTTTAAATTTTACTTTATAAAGGGTGGTGGGGGGTCAGCGACTTAGGACCCTCTTCTATTAGCCAGAGCAGAGAGGTGATGCAAAGAGCAGCTTCCGTCCTTGGTGGTTAATACCTTTTAATGGCTAACCACTGAAAAATCTCAATCTTTTTTTCATCTTATATTTACTGGCTAACACGGTACAAATAAATAAATATATATATATATATAAATATATATATATATATATATTTTCTTCTTCCGTCCTTAAGGACTCATTGTGACCTTTTTTTAAGCGCATATCCCATGACTAATGTAAGAAAAAAAGAAAATCAGACATCATGTAGCACATGATATCCTGTTTCTAACAACCGGCCCTGTAACTCAGATGGATCCAGAGATATTCCAAATCATTGCTCTGCTAGATTTTGATCAAGCTGACAGCTATGGGGCGTGTCCATGCTCTCCCTATTACAGCTCAGGGTGTGTGTCCATGCTCTCCCTATCACAGCTCAGGGGGTGTGTCCATGCTCTCCCTATCACAGCTCAGGGGGTGTGTCCATGCTCTCCCTATCACAGCTCAGGGGGTGTGTCCATGCTCTCCCTATTACAGCTCAGGGTGTGTGTCCATGCTCTCCCTATCACAGCTCAGGGGGTGTGTCCATGCTCTCCCTATCACAGCTCAGGGGGCGTGTCCATGCTCTCCCTATCACAGCTCAGGGGGCATTCGAAGGATGAAACTGAGCATGTGCGGCCATCTCAGTGAGCCGGAAAAAGAAAGGAAAAAAAAACTAACAGCAGGTGGCGCTGTACAGATACATTTTTTTGAATAACTCAGTGTCTATAGTAAACTTTAAATTACATGCAATAGAAAAGTATTCAGATACATGTGCTGGTTTGAAAACTGTAGAATATTTTTGTGGGAGAACCCCTTTAAGAAGGTGCCCATTATTTTGAATTGGCACATGTAATAGTCCATTGCTTTTGCAGTGGCTGCTAAATTGCAGTACCTGGTAACTTCTCCTGGCTATAACAGCTGATTGCTGCAGATTTCATCTGCCAGTCCTGCAACGATCAACTCATTACTAGCATAGAAGCTGTCTTTTAAGCCTCTATGAAATATACAGTTAAAGGGTTTTTCTGAGATTTTTATAATGATGACCTGTCCTCTGGATAGGTCATCGATCAGTATCCCTTCGGTGGGGGTCCGACACCTGGGACCCCCGCCGATCAGCTGTTTGAGAAGGCGACCTTTTTCTAGGACAATAATGACATGTTCATCAGTCACATGGCCTAGGAGCAGCTATACAATGTACGGCGCTGTGCTTGGTAAACTACGAGAAGGCCATTCCCAAGAGCACCAGTGCTTACTCAAACAGCTGATAGGCGGACCCCCACGATCAGATACTAAGTATTAACATTTTGGAAAACCCTTTTTAAGGAATGCGATCTAAAATAAAAAAGGTGATTGTAGTTCCTTCTGCCCCACATGCATGCATGTAAAATTCGGCTTCTGAGATGGGCAGAAGACTAGAATAGGACATGATGGTGGTTCAAGGATCTTTCCCGGTTGCTACAATTTGAAAACTGTGAATACATTACCACAAAAAATAATACATGTGAAAATACCATAATAATATTTTGCCAATCTTTTAAATTGTTGGCAGGTAAGAGTCATTTGCTGGGCTCAAGGTTTGCCATAATTCAGGCTAAATTTCTTCATATACAATTCTACAATTAATAAATTGAGAATTTGTAAATATCAGCTCATCTCTTATGATTAATTTCTGTATAATTAGTCGTGGCATATTAGAAATGACCATGCCAAGTGTCTAATAATGCTCTAAGGGTCCTTTCACACTTGCGTTCTGAGGATCCGGCAGGCACTTCCATCCCGCCGGATCCGTCAGAACGCAAGTCGCCTGAAGCATTAGAAGACTGATCAGGATCCTGATCAGTCTTCGAAATGCTTTGAGGTTACTATGGCAGCCAGGACGCTATTAAAGTCCTGGTTGCCATAGTAGTATTGGGGAGCGGGGGAGCGGTATACTTACAGTCCGTGCGGCTCCCGGGGCGCTCCAGAATGACGTCAGAGCGCCCCATGCCCATGGATCATGTGATCCATGCGATCACGTGATCCATGCGTGTAGGGCGCCCTGACGTCACTCTGGAGCGCCCCGGGAGCCGCACGGATGGTAAGTATACTGCTCCCCCGCTCCCCACTACATTTTACCATGGCAACCAGGACTTTAGCGTCCTGGCTGCCATGGTAACAATTGAGAAAAAGCTAAACGTCAGATCCGGCGATGCGCTGAAACGACGTTTAGCTTAAGGCCGGATCCGGATTAATGCCTTTCAATGGACATTAATTCCAGATCCGTCCTTGCGGCAAGTGTTCCAGATTTTTGGACGGAACAAAAAGCGCAGCATGCTGCGGTATTTGCTGCGTCCAAAATACGTTCCGGTCCTGAACTGAAGACATCCTGATGCATCCTGAACGGATTTCTCTCCATTCAGAATGCATGGGGATGATCCTGATCAGGATTTTTCCAGCATAGAGACCCGACGACGGATCTCTATGCCGGAAAACAAAAACGCCAGTGTGAAAGGACCCTAACACCTGATGCTTTGACATCTAGTGAATCCGCACATTCTATGTGACTCTACTGCTGAAGAGCACCTGTCGGGAGGATCAGTAAACGAGGCATACTGACTGGTAGGGCTTATCCTGCTGTTTAAATTGATACCTGTCTTGTGAAAACTTGTTGCGGCATTAGCAAGAAAAGAAAGTGTTATTCTTTATGAAATGAGGGCTTTAGATACTTAGCTTTCCAATGCTGGCCATGCCTCTCAGTGCACTGAAGCCCCTGGTCATATGTTCCTGCATTGCTGAGAAAAATGGTGTAATAATGTTTTAATATATGCAAATGAGCCTCTAGGAGCAACAGGGGTGATGTCATTACACCCATATGTGACAGGGAAATAAATCTAATTAATCCGTCTGTTAGTTCGGAGGGTGACATATGCCAATTGTTTGTGCGGGGTACACCTGCACTGCATATGTGACGGGGAAATAAATATAATCAATCCACCTGTTACATTGGTGGATAACATATACCAATTGTTTGTGTGGGGTACACCTACACTGCATACATGACATGGAAATAAATCCAGTTAATCCATCTATTAGTTCAGTGGGTGACCTCAAAGAATGAGGAGAGCATCAAATAAGGGACGTGGCCCTGGTCGTGGTGCCGCTGGTGTTGGTGGAGCTCCTGTTGCAAGGGGAGGATGTGGACATGGTTGATCTGTGACAGCTACACGCCCAAATGAAACACCTTCCTCAGGTGCACGTAGGCAACAGAACGTTCATCATTATTTTGTAGGTCCAAATGCCGGTTTACGAATGGTGAGGCAAGAACAAGTACAGGCGATAGTAGATTGGGTGGCTGACAGTGCCTCCAGTTCCTTCACATTGTCTCGCACCCAGTCCCCTGCTGAGAGCGCAGAGTTGGCACCTGCAGCCCATGGGCATCTGTCTTTCACCTCACTCCCTTGCAGATCAGGCAAGCAGTCTGAGCACCAAATCATGCAGCAGTCTCTTATGCTTTTTGATGACTCTGCTTGCAGGGTTGTACCCATGCACCTCCGAAGGGAGGGTTAGCATGGTTGAAATGTGGAAAAGCTTTGTCAGCACGCTTCAACAACCAGCACACGCCTACACGTACTGACTGATGGATCTGCCCAATTCAACTTCTGGGTCTCCAAATTGGGCACATGGCCTGAGCTTGCCCTTTACGCCTTGGAGGTGCTGGCCTGTCCTACGGCCAGTGTATTGTCCGAACGTGTGTTTAGGACGGAAGGGGGAGGGTGATCAGAGACAAGCACAGCCGCCTGTCCGCAGCCAACGTGGACAAGCTCACACTCATTAAAATGAACCAGGCATGAATCCCACAGGACTTGTCCGTACTTTGTGCTTAATAGACAAGTATATTGGCCGCACCCAGCCATTGTTAGACTCCAGCGCACTTTCTCTTTGCATTCTCTTTTCTATTTCCCAATGTTTTGGGGTCTTCCCAAATTTATTAAAAAAAATTAATAAACAAAGGGAAAAAAATAAAAAAACAACAAAAACTGTGTTGGCTACCTACTCCACAGCCGCTTCCACCTACACTGCCATGTCCACCGCCTCCTCAACCTCCTACTCCCCTTTGAACTCCTCCTTTTAGTTCAAGATTATAATTTTTTTATATTCTATGTTATTTTAGGTCATTTCCCTATCCACATTTGTTTGCAGGGCACTTGTCATGCTCTTACCCCCATTTTCCTTCTTTTTGCAGCCCTCTAGCCCTCACTATGACTATTTTACAGCCATTTTAGTGCACCAAAGATAGGGTCCCCATTGACTTCAATGTTCGGATCCCGAACCCGAATTTTGACCTGAAGTTCAGACGAACCCGAATATCCACGTGACCGCTCAACCCTACCAGGCAGTGAAAACTTCATCACACCTGACCCTGTTAATCAAAGTGCAGAGGGTCTGGCAGTTGCAGAGAGAGCAAAGCCCCCGTTGCTCCTACAAGCGCATTAGCATATATTAAAACTTTATTTTTCTCAGCAATGTGGGCACATATGAACATGGGACCAACACAGATGCCTTCAGCTGCCAATTGCACATGCAACAGGTCAGCCAGTTTCATAGGTACTAATCTGTTGACAGATGTCCTTTAATAGAATTGATACTGCTAACCAATGTTCTTTAATTATTGAAACCAGAGTTTTAAATTAAAAATTAACATTTAAAGAAACTAAGGGGATTCCTCAGTCATTTGTCCAATTTATAGTTAATGCACAGTTCATGTATAATTCCCTCTGCATAGTTCTAATTTAATTTACATGTATCCAATTAAGCAGACATCCTTATGGAAAACCTGTACAGGAGTGCGGAGACTATGTTATTTCTGTCTGCTGTCTCTAAAGTCAGGAGACAGAGTCACTTTAAGGGGGTTTTCCAGTCGGCATCAGCATACTTTAAAATAATCATTTATAAAATTGCAATGTTCCTTTTTAGCACTTCCTGATGCAGAGTTCAATAGGAACTTTATTATGGCAGGCCTGGGAGCCTTCACAAGGCTCTTGTCTGCCATAGCAACCAATATAATACTGTTTTCTCATTGCAGGGGGGTCCATTTGGTCAATGGAAACTGCCGAATCTAGTAAATGACCCTTCAAATGTTGTAGTGGCAATTAACCACAGGATCTTATTTGTTAAAACTCTGTGATTGAAATTGTCTCTGATCATGGACACTGGTAACAGGTGCATGCTGGCTATGACACCGACTCAGTTCCTGGGTGGGGAGCCATCTTTAAATGGTCATTGTACTTTAAGATAACTTTGCATAAATCAATAGTCCAGGAAAATATAAGAATCTTTGTAATATATTGTATCAGAGAAAAATGCATTGTTCTACAGTTATCGTCTGTTTTCTTTCTCCCCCTTTTCTAACCTAACTTTCTGAAATGTATGAGAAATTTGCCTTGTGAGGCCAAGATGGGATGCCTGCTCACTGAAGGATAAGATAACATAATTTAAAAAAAAATCTGTGGGAAGAAGAGAAGGACATAGGAAGAGCAAAGAGAAACAGACAGAAGAGAGACAGAAATGATTCTGCAGATTCAGCAGCCTATAGTGTTATATCTCATTCTAAGTGCTTTGGTCACATCTATACTGCTCAGCACTGTATTGTATGGGGCATCTGGGCAGTGCTGACTGATTTTGAGTGACTTACGGAGCCTAGTATCTGTCCCATGTGTATTCTGTGGGTAGACACGATGGGTAGATAATCTATACCAACCAACTCAGAGACAACTGAGAATTATAGATGCTGCCAGCAAAAAAGAAAACTGCTAAAAAAAAATGCCAGATAAAGTCATATCATAGTCAGATGTGGTAATATCACTCATGTATGCATACATGGCATCTTATTCTGAAAAGTAATCTAGTAAAAGTATAGGTACAGTTTAAGGACATGCATGGCAGATGTCAGGTAGGGGTTTTAGAAAGGTTCTGATCACTGGGGGTCGACCTCTGCCCTGCCTGAAGAAGAACACAAAGATTGTTAAACTCCACCCTTGGTTAAATCCTGCCCCTTCTGCCGTCCACCAGACGAAAAAATGGAACATCAGCAGGAAATAAACCCTTATGTTCTCTTTTTTTACCCGACTGTTTCAAGGCCATGTAGAAAATCCTGCAGACTGACAATCACTGGGATCAAGATTATCTGATGTTTCATTTCATTATTCATTTCTAGGTTTTATGTTCTTTCAATGTGAGATGCTGTGCCCCAGTGGCTGACACAGCCCATAGACAAGAGTGGCGCTGTTTATGAAAGGAGGGCATATTTTTCTAATCTCATACAAGCCCTTTAACGTCATCATCCATACAACGTGCACAGTGGACACGTTATCTCATTTACAAGTCTGATATTGGTAGCAAATGAAAGTCATTTTTTGAAGATAATCTAAAATCAGTTCCAGGATCTGATAAATAGTCTTTTTAGGAATCATAATTACATTTTGTGATGGAAATCTAGTTACATAATATAAGAAATGACTAATGCATCTCAGCTGTATACTTTTCTGTAGTGTGAGAATCGTACGGCTGGGAGACTACAGTAATTCCTTGTATATTTGTCTAGATCCTTTAAAAAGGGATGTGATGTGGATCGGTCCATGGAACTATCAGAGGATATGTGTCCTGCCATATAACGTCCTCCGGCCAGTGGTACTGCGTTACGTGGCTGCAGACAGGTTATCGAGCCTGTGGTAAGTAAATAATTATAAGATTACAAGATGGCAAAGCATCAGAACACAGTGCTGGTGCCATCTGGTGCTGTGGCTGAGCTGTTGATGGATCATACTTCGACAGTGTTTTAGCATTGATGACTAGCTGCATTATAGCTTAATAAAAATAAGGTTACGGCGCACATATGGTTTTCTGCAGGATCGGTATTTACAGCAAAAAAAACTGATTCAGCCCTGCAAAATCAGGAAACCCCTTCTTAAAGACATAAAATGTTTTTGTGCATTAGCCCTTGTAAGCCCATTTGGGCCCTGGTCCTAAAGGTGATGCAATATATCTTTATTGTTTGCTCACTTCCTGCTATTACCCATGAGGCTGAGGTTCATACACTATGTGGAATGTGTCTTCTCCTGTCCATTGTGCGTATTGTTCATGGTTCTGTATACTGCAACTATAAATGTGGCATTACCAACTGCTGATAATTAAGGTTTATATAAAGATATAGCTTTCACAAAAAAGCAAGTAGGTGTGTGTCCCAATGAATCATATATTACTGCCTGAGGAGGAGCTAAAAACAAAATAATAAACTTTATTTAGAAATAACTTCTTAAAAGCGGAGTAACACCCAATTCAGGCATGTACTTGTGACAAACTCTTTAGAAGAGATCCAGGTCCCGTGGATCTGTAATATCGTCTGGGTGCCGCTCCCATAGGGAGTTTTAGATAAACCTACAATGTGCTCCTAGACTAGAGGTACTGGAGATGTTGCTGGGACCCCACTGTATGTGTCCTTAGCAAACACCCTGGAATTAGGGATAGACAATTGAGAAGGTACACTGTAGGCAAGAAAAAGAGGACTTGGGCGCTCACAGAACGGTATTCAGTGTGCACTGTGTGTATACATTTGTTAGGATACAGAGCATACCAGAGGCTAAGTGATTGCCCACTCTATCTGTTTCCCCTATAAAAACATACCACTCATTGACCCACACCTGCATAACCCTATTGCTTTCCCTGCCTGACAGGTAGACGACCACTAGCTGTGTAACCCTGCATGCGCTCTACACATTTCAACTATTGTGTTATCATGAACCTGTGATATTCTAAGAGAGCACTCGTGGCCACAACTGGTGGTGCGTGGCATTTATGGGAAGGTGCCTGAGCAATATGGTTCCTAGCTTGTCTAGTCCCTGAAAGATGTTTGTGTCTTCTGAACTCCTGTGCATGGCCTCTTCCTATTCACTTCATTGATCATGTTCCTCCATCCTGATTTCTGCCTGTTTATCATACTAACCATGTACAAACTGCCCAGACCTATTGCCTGTTTACCAAATTGAACAATCTGTGCCAGCCCTGACCTCAAATTCTCCACTGACCACACTCTTATCTGTGCCTTTGGTGCCACACACCAATGTCACCGAACAGAAACGACTGCCACCTGGTGGCTCCGCCGCAGCAAAGTCCAGATTCCTTTAGGGATTCCAAAAATCAGGAGGACCACTTAGATAACACCCTTAGCTACTCTTTGCTAGCATTGTGTGGTTCCACATGCGTTGCGTTACACTCTTCTTTTTCTATTTTTTCACTCTTCTTTATCCCTTCTTTGGGTTTATCAAAGCATATTTCATCTTCAGACTATGCTACAACAACTATATGTAATGTGCTTTTCTCTCAAGGGACTCAAAGCCTAGTCTAGGAGCAAATAGTCGGTTGGTTATAGTGTTCTGTGGAGAGAGCAAATGCATTATTTGCTTCAGATGTCAAACTAAATAGATGCGTTTTGGGTCATGTTTTAAAAAAATCGAATGATCTCCCTGATTGATCTAGGTAGTACGTTCCAGAGAGTGAGGGCTTCATGACAACAGGCTCCAAGAACAGCATAGTATGGGGACTGCTCTGTTCTCCTATTAGCCAAAAAGACTGTTTGGCTGATCAAAAAGTACACTGGACACATAGTTATGAGTGCAGTGTATTCATGAGGGGAGCACTCCGCCACCCACCCCCATCCATGTTCTATAAACCCTCCTCACAGTGACTGACAGGCTGCTGTATATGCAGAAACACAGTGTCCAGCTGTCAATCACCACTGAAAGGGGAGAGGGAAGCAATCTTCTCATGAAAACACCAGACTCATAACTATGTGTCCGGTGAATTCTTTTATTGCCGCTAGTAGCCAAGAGCATGCCCCCACACCTAAGATAAAACTCACCAATAAATATAACTCTCCGAGCCGTCCCCTTTTGCCAAGTTGTTGAAAAATTCTCCCACTCTTATTCATGTTCATTTCCAGGAGCCTGTTTTCTCAGACTTCTAAGCAGCCTAACCGGCCCACTATGCACTATGATATAGAAGCAGAAGATGAGTTACTGCCTAACTATGAAGATTTACCATGTAGGGTTCTCTTAACCAACTCAAGCACCGTTCAAAAGAAAGAGCAAGTCGATCGGTGCTTGTTTAGCTCTATTTAGATGGGGCAACCATGGGCACTGTATGTGCCTATGGGATTGTTGTTGCGACCACTCAGGCACATATCGCTCCATTATTGTCGGCAGCACATCCCTGTTCACTTGGGGCAATGTGCCGCTGACAACCCATGATTGCTGATACCACATAAAAGATGCTTTCACCCAGCAAACTAGCTTTTGCACATTTGGTGATCAGGGGCATATTTACAAGGGGGGAGCGATCAGGCAAACTTTTGTAAGAATGTTCGATCATTGTCCCATGTAAAAAGGCACTTAAAGAGGACCTTTAACCAGTTCTGAAATTACATTATTAATACCTGGCACTGTAGGGCATGTTTAGGAGATGTGATTTAAAAAAAAAATTTTTTAGGTACACGGCTCCATTGCGCCACTGTGTCCCCTGTTATCTTTTGCCGCCCTATATGCTAATCAATAGCATCAGTACAGGGAGGAGGAGACGGACACATTTCTTTCTCAAACTCGGCTGTGATTGGACAGCTCACAGCCAGGGAGAAGGAGACGCCGGTGAGAAACGCGTCCGTCTCCTCCTCCCTGTACCTATGCTATTGATTAGCATATAGGGGGGCAAAAGATAACAGGGGGCACAGTGGCACAATGGAGCAGCGTATCTGAAAAAAAATAGCGATATCACATCTTCTAAACATGCTGTATAGTGGCAGGTATGAATACTGTAATCTCAGAACCAGTGAAAGGTCCTCTTTAAGACTGTAGGAAACTGGGTGACAAGTCCTCAGGTAATGGCATACTGGTCCATTTCTCGGGGGGACTTTTTTTTTTTTAATTATACATAATAAAGTAGTCTTTTACCAAGGAGTTGCCTGTTTAGGTGACTTATACACTTTAATTAGAGATATGAATTTAGCGGAATCATCAATAAGTAGATGACCCCAGTAACACGAGAACAGCATGCTTCTGAATATAATAACAAAGTTGTTTAATTGGAAAACCTTCTCCTTAGAAGACCTTTGTTGTTGACTTTCCGTTTGCTGGTCCAGTGAGATATCTTAAAAGCCTCTGCTGAATAGGTGTAATCTAAGTATTAGGCTCTTGGAAGGATTTAGTGTTCCTCTGCTGTGCCGTGCTAGTCTGGATCGAGGAGCAAGCAGGATGTTTTGCTGCACAAGTAAATATCCCCAAAAATGTCAACATGGATGTATGTATGAACAGGATTTCAGCAGCATTTTTATTTTTTAAAGTACGGAAATAAATGTTGTTATAGTCAGGTGTTTAAGGGGTTTAAAAACTATTAAAAAATAAAAAAGTAGTTTTAAAATTGCGTAAGAATTTGATGCAGACTCTCATGCTTTTAATGTTTAAGGCTAGTTTCACACTAGTGCTTACATCATCTGGCGGACTGTTCCAGCAGAGGAACAGCCTGCCATAGTTCATCATATCCAGCATAGCCAGACACCACCTTTCCCTGCCGGAGCCCATTGACTATAATGGAACCTGGCGGGGATCTGGCTTGGGCATTAGTGCCAGGATTCGGCTTTACAGAAATGCTGCTTGCAGCAGTATTTGTCTGGCAGAATTTTGGCACTAAAGCAGGAAACAGGCCAGAACCCTGCCGGGTTCCATTATAGTCCATGGGACCTGGCGGTGCTCCAGCAGTTTCTGGCTATGCAGGATGCAATGATTTTTGGCAGACCATTCCTCTGCTGGAACAGCCTGCCGATTGATGTAAGCACTTGTGAGAAACTAGACTAATATGAAAGCTTGGGGTAGCCAAAGCAAATAAGTTAATGAAGGGTTTTCCAGGAGTACCATACTGATGACCTATCCTCAGGATTGGTCATTAATATCTGATCGGTGCACCCCCACAGATCAGCTGTTTGAAGATCACAGCATGTCAAGTACAGTGGCCTCAGGGTATAGTGGCTAAATTTGGTGTTGTAGACCTATAGATGTGATGTCTCTGGCCTAGGAAGTGGCCGTGGTGCTCCCCTTCAAACAGCTGGAAGGTCTATGGGAGTTGAACCCCTACTGATTGTGTATTATTGACCTATCCTGAGCATAGATCATCAGTAATTTGCTCCTGGGAAACCTTTTTCCACCTATGGAATCCTGACCTGTCAGAAGTATATATGAGAGTTATGGTCACATGCCCCTGAGATACTGTGCAGGACTACGCTATCCAGAGGAACTGCATTTTTAGCAAACTTGCACAATTGGGAATGAAGTGTGAAAGAAACATGAGAATAGCAAAGTCCAGCACAAAAACCTAATTTGATTTTTGACATAGAGCTCCCCTCCTCTATGTATGCCACTGATCCTATATTCATATTAACATCACAACCCCTGAAAAAAACCTGTCCAAGCACTAAAAAAGTGGGAAAATGACCCTGGACTAATATGTTCTTATCATATATTCTGCATCATTGTTCCCCAGTCTAAGTATAATATAAATTACAGTCTCGTTCATGCAAATCACCCGAAAAAACTAACTTTGAAACAAACTACTAAACCTTCAAGTTACTGATACACATTACATAATCTCTAGTGTAGTAAATGATAAAATATCATTACCAGAGTAATTACCAGAATGAATTACCTAGAACTACTGGGATGAACGTCAAGGGTTTAAAGGTGGTTTTGGCAGAATACAGGTATATTATGTAATGTGACATTATACTTGACATTAGGCTGTTGTCCTTATTATCATTATGTTAATATAGGAATTTATTTAAATTATATATAATATATATATCATGCAAAAGATAGTACAAGATAGCAGCACTGTTCTTATTTGTCCCAATGGAAAAAGTAAAGGCGCCTGTGACAAACAGTGCCAAACCTAACTTAAAGAGGACCTGTCACCATGAAAATGCAGTGTAATCTGCAGGCAGCATGCGATAGAGCAGGAGGAGCTGAGCAGAAGTATGAATAGTTTTATGGGAAAAAGAATCTGTATAATTTGTCATTTATTGGTGTAAATTCCTGTGAATTCTGGTCATGGGAGTTCAGTGGGAGAAGTGACTCAATAACAGCCTTCCCTATATGAGAATATATACAAACATAGCTGACCATCACTGATAAGGACCGCCCACTGGACTCCTAAGCCCAGAATGAGCAGGCATTTCAATAAATAATATATGTTATTTTTAAACTATTCCCACAAAACTACATTTTTCTGCAGGTGCGGAAAAGTAAGCATGCTTTCAAAAATAGAAGTGTTAATAGTTTATTTTTTTTAATCAATTATCAAAATGCAAAGTGAATTAACAAGAGAAATCTTTGTTAAAGGGGTTGTCCCACGAAAAATATTCTACAGTTTTTAAACTAACACCTGGATCTGAATACTTTTGTAATTGCATGTAATTAAAAATGTTGTATAGCTACTGAGTTATTCAATAAAACGTATCTGTATAGTGCCACTTCATTTCTTACTTCTTTGCCCTGCTCACTGAAATGGTCGCACATGTTCAGTTTCATCTTTCAACTGCATCCTGAGCTGTGATAGGGAGAGCATAGACACGCCCCCTGAGGTGTGATAGGGAGAGCATAGACACGCCCCCTGAGGTGTGATAGGGAGAGCATGGACACGCCCCCTTGACTGCAGCAGGAAAGACACTCCCCTTGAACTGTCCGCTTGATATAAATCCAGCAGAGCAATGAATGGTGAAATCTCTGGATCCATGTGAGGTACAGGGCTGGTTCTAGCCTTGTTAGATACGGTCATGTCTGATTTTCATTTTTTACATTATTAATGGGATAACCCCTTTGAATCAATATTTGGTGTGACCACCCTTTGCCTTCAAATCATCATCAGTTCTTCTAGGTACACTTCCAGACAGTTTTTGAAGGAACTCTGCAGGGAGGTTGTTCCAAACATCTTGGAGAACTAACCAGAGATCATCTGTGGCTGTAGGCTTGCTCAAATCCTTCTGTCTCTTCATATAATCCCAGACAGACTCGATGATTAGATCAAGGCTCTGTGGGGGCGGTATCATCACTTAAGGGACCCTTTGGGGGAAATTCATTATTCTCCCTAGGACTGTTTTTGGTGTAATAAAAAGTTTCAAATCCACTGCATTTATGATTTTTTGCGGCTTTTCTAGTTGCAGTGAGGGCTCAGAGAGGGCAAGGACATTGGCCCCAGTTACTTCATCATTGTTTACTCCAGAGACTGGCTTAAATGACTAAACTCTATGGCAACTCCGAGCTGCCATAGATTTCATTCCGGCACATGGAAGGAGGCAGGTAATTTATGATGAGTTCTGCGCATCATCAGTAATGACCTGCTTCCTCTGTCAACGGGGGCCTTATCAAGGACAGTCTAGCACATGATGACCTTGATAAATCATGGCCTTTGTTCTTCTTTACTTTCTTTACACTAAAGATGGTTCCAATGACATTGGCTGTATGTTTGGGGTTGTTGTCCTGCTGCAGAATATATTTGGTGTCAATCGGACACCTCCCTGATGGTATTCTATAATGGATAAGTATCTGCCTGTAGTTCTCAGTACTGAGGATCAAATTCCCAACTCCATTTGCTGAAATGCAGCTCCAGACTTGCAAGGAACCCCCACCATGCTGCATTTTTACCTGCAGACACTCATTATTGTACTGCTCTCAAGTCCCTGGCAAACAAATTGCTTCTGTAACAGTCAAATATTTCAGTCAGCACCTGCTGCCATTTTCCTCCACCCAGTTCCTATGTTTTCGTGCATAAGTGGAAACAAGGCCAAGAGACTGAACTACTATGGGAGGAGAGGGGCTGCCATGGCCGATATGTCAAAGGGCCACAATGATGGTCATTGTAAATGGTCACATCGCTGCTGAAGCTAAGGAAAGATGAGAATCAGAATCTGTCATTATTATTAAACCGGTAGGAGTCTGACTCCCAAATCAGCTGTGCAAGTGCTGCACCCTCTTCAGTGTTTTCCTGCTCACCATCTACATTATAGAGAAGGGGAAGGATCATTACAGCTGTTTGTCCCATTGACTTGAATGTAAGAAGAAGCTGGTATTGCACTGCACCATCACTGCGATCTAAACAAAGTGCAGATAACATTGAAGAGGATGCAGCCCTCGTACGACAGGTGATCGGTGAGGGTGCCGGGAGTCAGACCACCACGATCTGACATCATCAATATTGTGAAACCAGAATACCACTTTAACTGTGTCTCTACAATGTTTTGTGTTTTAGTCAGTTTTAATCTTATATTTCACACAATATATGTATATGCAATTTTACATTTTTATTTCAGTAATCCTTAGGAAAAACATGGCAGATGAACGTGAAGCAATACAAGAGATTCAGGAGGCATTGCTGAGTGATAAGATATCAGGTAAAAACTCCCCAGGGCCTTTAGATTGCAAAGACAGAATCCATGCTAATCAGCCCATGTGCAGACGCATTTTATTGTGAACAGTTGGTACCTTTGGTGAAGGTCATTTAGGAAGTGTTCTCCATACAGAGACTAAAATGTATTGATCTAAAGTATAAAAGCACATTGGTAAAGAAAAACTAATGCCCCTGCTGGTAACCCAGGCAGTCCTCTGTCACATCCACTGAATTAGGGCTTGTTCACATGAACGTGCCGTGTTTTGCGGTCCGCATGCCTTCCGCAATTTGCGGAGCGGAATGGACGGCCCTTTATAGAAATGCCTATTCTTGTCTGCAAAACAAAATTATTTTTTGCGGGGCCACGGAACGGAGCAACAGATGCGGACAGCACACAGAGTGCTGTCCGCATCCTTTGCGGCCCCAATGTAGTAAATGGGTCCGCACCCGAGCCTCAAAAAATGCGGCTCGGAATTGGAACCAAACAACGGTCGTGTGAATGAGCCCTTAGAAAGCCAAACGTATTTAGCAGGGCACACTCCAGATCTGCAGACTGTTAGCCAACTTCTTCTGTAGCTTGCCGGTAATGTATATTACTACAGTGTATCATCAGTCCATTCACCGGCTTTACAGCGTACACCATTGGATCGCCACAAGATCTTAAATGACCAGCAATGGTATGGTGCTCATGAAGTGTAACTCAAGTTATGAAGCATTATATGCTGCAGTTCATTACCAGAGTCATTAGTACTGACTGAACAGCTCTAACAACAGTCCTGTGCATTCTCTGAGGCGTCTATAGCCAGCAGCAAGCCTCAGAGGCTGCTTTTACTGTGATCAACAGGACCTTTATGCCAGAGACTTCCTGCTGGCTATGGATGTCTAGAAGACAATGCACAGGTCTCTGTTGCTCGCTTGATTTAATCTAGATTACACGTGTGTGCAGCATGGGAGTCTGTGCTGCTGGAGCTGTTCAGTCTGTAGTAGATGTGTGTGCAGCATGGGGTCTGTGCTGCTGGAGCTCTTCAGTCTGTAGTAGATGCATGCAGCATGGGGTCTGTGCTGCTGGATCTCGTTAGTCTGTAGTAGATGTGTGTGCAGCATGGGGTCTGTGCTGCTGGAGCACTTAAGTCTGTAGTAGATGTGTGCAGCATGGGTGTCTGTGCTGCTGGAGCTGTTCAATCTGTAGTAGATGTGTGCAGCATGGGGGGTCTGTGCTGCTGGAGCACTTAAGTCTGTAGTAGATGTGTGCAGCATGGGGGTCTGTGCTGCTGGAGCACTTAAGTCTGTAGCAGATGTGTGTGCAGCATGGGTGTCTGTGCTGCTGGAGCTGTTCAGTCTGTAGCAGATGTGTGTGCAGCATGGGTGTCTGTGCTGCTGGAGCTGTTCAGTCTGTAGCAGATGTGTGTGCAGCATGGGTGTCTGTGCTGCTGGAGCTGTTCAGTCTGTAGCAGACGTGTGTGCAGCATAGGGGTCTGTGCTGCTGGAGCTGTTAAGTCTGTAGTAGATGTGTGCAGCATGGGAGTCTGTTCTGCTGGGCTCTTCAGTCTGTAGTAGATGTGTGCAGCATGGGGGTCTGTGCTGCTGGAGCTGTTCAGTTTGTAGTAGATGTGTGCAGCATGGGTGTCTGTGCTCCTGGAGCTCTTCAGTCTGTAGTAGATGTGTGCAGCATGGATGTCTGTGCTGCTGAAGTTCTTCAGTCTGTAGTTGATGTGTGTGCAGCATAGGGGGCTGTGCTGCTGGAGCTGTTCAGTTTGTAGTAGATGTGTGCAGCATGGATGTCTGTGCTGCTGAAGCTCTTCAGTCTGTAGTTAATGTGTGTGCAGCATGGGGGGCTGTGCTGCTGGAGCTGTTACGTCTGTAGTAGATGTGTGCAACATGGGGGGAGCCCCAAGGCTCACAATCTAAGCTCCCTATCAGTATGTCATTGGACTGTGGGAGAAAACCGGAGTACCTGGGGGAAACCCACACAAACACGGGGAGAACATACAAGCTCCATGCAGATGTTGTCCTTGGTTGGATTGGAACCTAGGACCCCAGTGCTGCAAGGCACCAGTGCTAACCACTGAGCCACCGTGCTGGGAAAAGCGTGAAGGGAAGGCAGTACTAAATGAGTGCTATGGTCCCTTTATCGTCAGGATTGGTGTGGGTCTAAGAGGACGGACCCTCCATGATCATAAAGTAATGGTACACCATTATTTTAACTATATCATTGCCAAAAATGCTGCTCTCCAGTGTAATTTTCACAATTTTGGCTTTTTTTTTCTCTGCCCCCAGTGATTCCACTAATGAATAGCACTATGGTATGTAATGCCCCTCCTCCTCCAATTTCTTTTTCTAAGAAGTAGAGGTGTATAAATGAAAGGTGTCTGGACCGCTCCATCTGCTTCACTATGAGATCACTACTATGGCATCGAGAGAGCAGAGAAAGGTGACAAACAGCAGGGAGTAAAATGGAAGGCCGTATTCACATCACTGCTAGTTAATTTAGTTGTTCATCTGATTTGGCACATAACCAAAGGAGCCGAACGGACCCAATTAACTATTGTGGGCTCCATTCAGTATCTGTTCGGTATCTGCTTTTTTAGTGGAAAGAAAAGTCCTGTATGAAGGACTTTTTTGTTAGCTTTTTTTGCGGAATCTGCAATGGAAGCCCTAAACAGAGCCTCTAACGCACACGTGAATAAGCCCTAATACTACATAAAAATACTAACAATCTGGCGATTATACTTCATTTGGAATGCCCTATTCATTGCATAATAATAATTGTGTGGGATAACCCCTTTAAAGCTTATAATAACTGCTGCAGCATATGATTCTTCATTTATATCTAGATGTGCACTTTGAAGACTTATATATGCTCCACAACAATCTCAGAGACATATACAGTCCGTAAATAACAGGTCTCATGTATATTTTATCATTTGTCTATATATACACTGCAGCTTCTAGTCCTAGCTATTACAGTCTGAAACATTTACCATGTATATGGATTATTAATTGTAGGAAGTACAGACAAAGCAGAAGATGCCATAGATTTTTATTCTTTTTATATTCACAGACAGGTCTAACAACTTTTTGAGTCCAAGTCTGTAGGGTGTTTCACTTGCATGAGTGTCCTAGCTCCTAAACCAAAAATATGTAACCAGTGATATCATCAGGTACCCATACATGCAAAACATTAAAGGGGTTGTCCCATCTTATACATGGGGGGCATATCACTAAGATATGCCCCCAATGTGTGAGAGGTGCAAGCATGGCAACTGCTGCATTCACTTCTAAGGGGCTGATGCGGTGCTCCGCTATTTTCGGCACTCCCATAGGAATGAATGGAGGGCGTCCACGAATGCGCTGTGCACCCTCCATTCTAAAGATAGGCGTGGGTCTCAGAGGTGGAACCCACACCTATCAGACATTAGGGAAATATCCTAGCAATATGTCTCCAATGTATGAGATGGGACAATTCCTTTAAAGTGTAACAGTCACTTTATTTTTAATATACTGGAGAGAGAGGGATGTTAAGCATTTTTGTAATATACACTATTAGGTCTTACGCACACGGCCAAGTATTTTTTCTGCATCCGATCCACATTTTTTGCAGGTCGGATGCGGACAAATTTAGTTCCACAAAAGATGTGGACATCACATTGTGTGCTGTCCGCATCCGTGTGTCCATTCCGCGACCCCGCAAAAATATAGAATATGTCCTATTCTTTTCTGTATTACAGACAGGGATAGGACAGTTATATTATGGGCCAGACGTTCCATTCCACACAGCCAGTATCTGTGTTTTGTGGATCCACAATTTGAGGACCACAAAAACGGCTACGGCTGTGTGCATGAGACCTTTGGGAAATTATTTTTTTTTTTGCACTAGAAAAACACTCTTCTTAGCAACACTCTAACTGAGCATAACTAAGCAAAGCCGTCTTCAGTGTTCTGCTGAGAGCAATGGAGCATACAGAGGCAGGCTGCTCTGCCCTGTCTCTTTTCTAACTACACCAGCCCCTTCCTCCTTACATGTGCCCTACCAATCCCTGCCTGACATCTGACTTGCTCCCAGTGCTAAGTGCTGCAGCCCGGATCCCCTCCCTGTCTTTCCAGTGTGTTTAGCATTTTATAACTGGAAAGACAGGAAGAGGATCAGGGCTGCGTCTCAAATTTTCTAAAAAAAAAATAAAAAATGAAAAAGTGGGTGCTGCAGGGCAGTGAGTGAGCGGTGCAGGGCTGGAAATCTACTCCAGCTCCTAGCCGGCATAGATTTCAGTTCTGGCACATGGACAAACCGAGATGTTCCAAAATTATTAATTGTGGCACGTCTGACAGTCTTAATGAATGTTCCCTGCTAGAAAACGCTAGTCTTAACAAATGAATTTTTGAAGTTTATTTTCAAAGCGAGGAAGCTTAAAATGAATGCTAAATTTGCGTCTACTATTATCTAATGTTTACTTTGATATGAAACCTGACTTAGTGGTCTAGGGCTATGGAGGCGCTGGTGCAGCATAAATGGGGTGGAGTTTATTAATATTTTAATATAATTAATTATTGAATAGACCATTAGGGGATGTGATTTATTTATTTGCTTTTATACTGCTTTCATAGCAGTCACAGTTGCAGAGGAAACAGCCCTGATGTCGCCCAGTTGTCAAAGTTAGGGCTTTGCAGGTTCCCATTTGATAGCAGCCCCTGCTGCTTCTTCACTTGTATACACAGTGCTCATTGAACACTGTTTATAAAGAGATATATGAAGTTGAAACTGTAAAACAAGTTTCTTTCTTCTCCTCTATGCCCTACTGTGTCTGCCAACAGAGCACCCATCTTGTATCTGCACGGATACTAGTCTGAAGCACCATGTTTTATGGCACAGCAGAAGTCCCCTAAATGGCCACCAAAAAAACACAGTCATTAGGAGTTAAAAGAGTTTTCCAAGATTTTTTAACAGATGATCTATCCTCAGGATAGGTCATCAGTATCTGAACAGTGTGGATCTGATCACAGTAGCACGACTGCCTTCTCACAATTCACTAAGCACAGCGCTGTATATTACAGCGGCTGTGCTAGGTATGACATCTCAGCCCATTCATTCAATGGAGCTGAGTTGCGCCTAGGTCATGTGACCAATGAACGTGATGTCACATGGCCTAGGGAAAGCTGCTACTGTGAGCGCTGGTGCCTTCTCAAACAGCTGATTGTGGGGGGTCTCAGATGTTGGACCCCCACCAATTAGATACCAGAGGGTAGATCATCAGTAAAAATATCTCAGAAAACCTCTTTAAAGGATAACATGCTAGCTGCGTGCACTCACCACTAGAGGGAGCTCAGGGACTCTGCATACTGTCTATAAATTCAACTCAATAATTATTAAGTATGCATCCGACTCATAAGCTCCCTCTAGTGGTGGAGCCATGCAGTGATCACAACCACCCTGTGGATGAGTGATAGATATTGATTCTAGGAATGTCCCTTTAAATAATAGATGTTAATGGGTCAGCAGAACAACCATAAGAAGTTTACAACCTACAGGAAGTGTTTCTTGTGCATAATCTTGTAGGTCCACCCTGCCCTTAATACTTTCCAGGTAGATTGTCACAATTGAAAACCTAAAATTCAGATAGGGAGGCCAAATATTTTTAGCTTATTATGGTTACATCATACCTATCGGCCCCCAGTAAAACTGAATGCAGGTATTCTATGAGCTCACACAATGCTAATGCACCTTGCTATATATTAGCTGATATTTTCCTCTAATATTATTATTTGCTAAAAATGGATTCTGTCTCTGTAGCCTGAAATGCGTGTGCTGTGGATCATGCAGACATGAATTATTCAAATGAGCTGAATAATTTCATGGTTTTGAGGTGTGCTGTGACCTTTTTCCTGCGGGGAGTGCTGCTATTCTTCAACAATATTATGAGAGTTCCTCCACTAATACTGAAAGCAGGGGGAGGGGGGATTTCTAAAATTCTTATAATTATTATTATGCTATAAGTTAATGAAACTGTCTTCCCTGCATGCTGTGTTAAAGAGCCGCATAATACGTGTGTAATGCATCATTTTACATGGTGGAAAATGGTATTTGCACTTTGCTTTGTACTGAATATAGAAACAATGGAAAATTGTTAATATTCCAACTGGGGACACAGCGAGAAGACAGAGCTAAGGGACTGACACCTGTCAGCGCTCTATTTCTGCACACTGTGTGGGTGTTACACTTCGGATTTTATTCTCTTTACGTTTCATGCTCAGTCTTTTTCAGGAGACCTTTTACTATAACAGGCTGGCCGTGCAGCCACTGAAAAACACGGAGCGGACAGGAAATAAAATGGCATTCGATTCAACTGATCACATCGTTCAGGCCCCCTAGTGATTTGTGTAATTTATCATATTATCATTATCAATATATCATATTTTTAACCTAAAATAAATGATCCCCACAGTTTGTAAAATATTACTGCAAGAAATTGACCCTTTAAATATTGGAAGTACCTGCTACACATTTTTCATCAATCGATGCAACCACAAAGTTCTCATAATTTGATTTTAATCTTTGAATTGCTGTTTAGGGGATTTTAGCTTTACTTTTCTTTTAGTTTTATATTTCTTATGCCAGTCTGAATCTAAAAAAAACACGCTGGCTTAAGAGGCACCAAATTTATTATGAGGTGAATGCCTCTTGGGATGGTCAGAGTCAAGAGGCCTGTGTGCCAATAGCGGTAATCTACACCAGCTGAGAGCTGGGATAGCTCTCCGGTGTAATTCGTCAGCCCATGAATGCCGCTCATGCTTAAAAGGGGGAGAAGCTGCAAATTTGTGTGCAAAATGGGGCTTGTGCAAAAATTTGAGACTTTTCTACGCTAGAAAACTGGCATAGAAGTATTATTACGTTCCCTCCTTTGAGCACAAACTTCTTGTTTGGGTTTCGCCACAGAGAGTGCAAACCAAGGGGGACAGTAAAATGCTGCACATTTTTCTGTGTCTGCCCATGAAACAGTACACCATCAATACAAGAAGGAAAATAAAACAGAAACACCTAATCACATGGTCAGATGCAGATGCCAGTGTATGCTACTTCTATGCAAATACCAAAATGACCAATAATACCATCGTAAAGTGACCATTTAGTGGGCAAAATGCCAATTCTACAAAGATACTTTACAGAGTATTAACACAATGCCGACTATACAATACAAAACAGTACTTAATAAAACAAATTTATATCATCAGTGACTTCTTCTGATTGTAGTTGCTTTCCTTCCTTCTCCATCTGGCTCAGACGGCCATGATGACTTCTCCCACCCATGACTTAAAGGGGTTGTCCATGTGTTTAATACCAATTAGCTGTTGGAGGAGGCTGTGGCACTCCAATGAGTGTTGCCATCTCCTTGCAGCTTGTCAAGCACAGTGCCATCAATTGGATAGCAGCTGTGCTTGGTTTTGCGGCTCAGCCCCTTTCACTTGAATGGGACTGAGCTACGTCTAGGCCATGTGACCAATAAACGTGACATCAATGGCCTAAGAAGAGGCGGCAGCGTTCCATTTGTGGTCACATACTGATGACCTATCCTGAGGATAGATGATCTACTAACCCCTGGTTGGGTCTTTAAGGATGATACCTGCTCCTGAGTGGAGCAGATGCCACAGCCATCATTTCCTTGAAACACGACCTTTAACCCCTTAGATTCCTTGGTCAATTGTGACTACTGCATCTAAAGTGCTTTCCCTGGAACCGCTCCGCACCTGGAGCCCGGACAACTCTCCCAATGACAATCAGGGGAGCAGTTTATTCTCTGTTATAGCCTCAGCCACTCTGAAGCATCTGAGGACATCACAGCAGTAGTTCCTGTGGAGGCCTGCAGGTGACAGGTCTCCATAGAAAAATAAAACAACTCCCATTGACTGCAATAGCAATTAATTGCAGTGTATGGGACAAGCAATCTAACAATTGCTTATTAAAGTCCCCGAAGGTGACTTAAAATATGCGTAAAAAAATCTTTGTAAAAATATAAAAATTAAAATCACCCCCCCTTTTCTCATAATAAAAATCAACAATAAAAATAAAGCAAATTCACACCAAAATATAAATGAATTTATCCCTGGTGTATGTACAAATGAGCAATTGCTGCTTTTTTGTCGCTTAATTTCTCAAAGTGATCAAAAAGTCATTCTCACTCCAAAATGGTATCTATAAACACTACAGATTGCCCCGCAAAAAATGCCCCCACGCCCTCCATAGACACAAATATAAAAAAAAGTCAGAATATGGCGATGCAAAGAAAAAATTAATTTTTTTAAAGTTTTAATTTTTTAAGTATTAAAACACAAGAAAAATTTATATAAACATGGTATACTGACCCAGAATGAAGTTAACAGGTTAGTTTTAATGCATAGGGAACGCTGTAAAAATAAAACCCATAAAACTGTGATGAAATTGCGTTGTTTTTTTTCAAATCCACCCAAGTTGGAATTAATTTTTTCCAGCTTTCCACTACATCTTATGCAATATTAAATGGTGCCATTAGAAAGTATAGCAGTTTGGAAGTACTTGTAGGTTATTTTGTGATTTGTCACTGTACTGTTGGAATAATTTTGTAGAATATACAGTGAGGAATAGAAGTACAAACACCCTGCGATTTTGCAAGCTCTCCCAGTTAGAAATCATGGAGGGGTCTGAAATTCACATTGTAGGTGCATTCCCATAAAAAAAAAAATCAGGCAATCACATTGTATGATTTTTTAAGAATTAATTTGTCTTGCACTGCTGCACATATGTATTTGAACACCTGCGAAAATCAGTGTTAATATTTGGTACAGAAGCCTTTGTTTGCAATTACAGAGGTGAAACGTTTCCTGTAGTTCTTGACCAGGTTTGCACACACTGCAGCAGGGATTCTGGCCCACTCCTCCACCACACAGATCTCCTCTAGATCTGTAAAGTTTCAGGACTGTCTCTGAGCAACTCCGCTCCCTCCAAAGATGTTCTATTGGATTTAGGTCTGGAGACTGGCTAGGCCACTCCAGAACCTTGATATGCTTCTTACGGAGCCATTCCTTGGTTATCCTGGCTGTGTGCTTCAGGTCATTGTCATGTTGGAAGACTCAGCCCCGACCCATCTTCAATTCTCTAACTGAGGGAGGGAGGTTGTTGCTCAAAATCTCACAATAAATGGCCCCATTCATCCTCTCCTTAATACAGTGCAGTCGTCCTGTCCCCTTCGCAGAAAAGAACCCCCAAAGCATGATGTTACCACCCCATGCTTCACAGTAGGGATAGTGTTCTTGGGATGCAACTCATCCTTCTTTTTCCTTCAAACACGACGAGTGAAGTTTAGACCAAAAAGTTCTACTTTGGTCTCATCTGACCACATGACTTTCTCCCATGCCTCCTCTGGATCATCCAGATGGTCATTGGCAAACTTCAGACGGGTCTGGACATGTGATGACTTGAGCAGGGGAACCTTCCGTGCAATACATGATTTGCAAACATGATGGTGTAGTGTTCTACCGACAGTGACCTTTGAAACTGTGGTCCCAGCTTTCTTCATGTCATTGACCAGCTCCTCCCTTGTAGTTCTGGGCTGATTCCTCACCTTTCTTATCATCAGTGATACCCCATGAGGTGAGATCTTGCATGGAGCCCCAGTCCGAGGGAGACTAATAGTCGTCTTTAGCCTCTTCCATTTTCTAGCAATTGCAACAGTTGATCTATAACAAACCACACCAATGCCCACGTTGTACCCTCAGGATACTACACATTTATTTACAAAAAGGTCACATAGACCTACTAAATCTTTTTAGGGGTTACAACATAGATATTAAAACGTAACCTTTATTATATTTTTATAAAAGCTGATACTTTTATTTATACACCCAGTCCCATTAAAATTATCAGGGAAGGAATCAGATATTCCACTCAATACTGGATGTGTGTAATCCTCTTTTACTTGGAGGTACTGCTTATGGCTGCAGTTCACTTTGCTGTGTTATAATGTGTGCATCTGCCATAGGTTAATGCATATGTTTTTCTACATTCCTATCAGGAATCCAGCGCATTCGTTGCTCAACATTGTGCTTGATGGCAACCTACAACTTTGTTGCAACACTGGAATGTGTAGCCAATTGCTCACTCTTAGAAGCTTCTTGGCAGTCAGATTCAGATTGTAAGTCAGTGTTGCAACAATGTGATTGTATAATAGAGCAGATTTCTATTTGCTCCTACTGCACTTATATTATGGCGTTGGAACCACTTGACTAATTCCTATGTTTGTGCACACATGCTTTGTCACACTATGGCTCATGAGAGAGGAAATAGATTCCTACAAAATTACCAGGGAATGGTTTATGGTTTAAGGTCTATGTGACCTTTTTGTAAATAACAGTTGATCTATTTTCACCAAGCTGCTTGGCAATTGCCCCGTAGCCCTTTCCAGCCTTGTGGAGGTCCACCATTTTGTCTCTGGTGTCTTTTGACAGCTCTTTGGTCTGGCCCATGGTAGTAGTTGGTGTCTGACTGACTGTTGATTGGACAGGTGTCTTTAAAGAGCTGAGACAGGTGCTACTAAGTTAGATTAATGAGTGGAGTAGAGGTGGACTTTTTAAAGGCACAGTAACAGGTCTTTGAAAGCCAGAATTCTTGCTGATTGCCAGGTATTAAAATCCTTCTGGGCAGCAGTGCAAGACAAATAAATTCTTTAAAAATCATACAATGTGATTTCCTGAATGTTAAAATACTTCAGGGTGTTCAAATACTTCTGTTCCCCACTGTACATAATTGCTCTTACATTTGATAAAAGTTGGTTGAATGCTGATAATCTAATGTGTATTGGGGTCTCATTATGTACACCAAAGATATTAGGTGCACAAGAGACAGATGTTGAAAACTTTTTCCCACAGGCGATAAAAATGTCTGCAGTCGAAACACTCTAACCACAGAGATAATCATGCACGTTAAGCTGGTGCCGCTATCTCCTTTCATAGTGGCACAGCATTATTGTAGAGACTATGAGGTGACTTCTTTACTGTCAAGAAAATGGTTCAATATATTGTGAGATTTAGATTTAAAATTAATGTTACAGCAGGGTCGGACTGGCCCATCAGAGTACCAGAGGATCCTCTGGTGGGCCCAGTCTCTAAAACCATGGTGGGCCTCAAAGATCCAGGAGAAAAATCCCATTTGGGGCTGCCTTTGGATCGCATGACTTTCCACTAAGGTATATTTCACCTGTTGGACTTTATTGATGATATATGGGTTGGGCACCAAGAATAATTTCCTCCGGTGGGCCCAGTCTCAAAAACCATGATGAGTCCCAAAGATCGAGAAGAAAAATCCCATTTTGAGCTGCCCTTGGATCCCATCACTTTCCACTAGGGTCTTTTTCACCTGTTAGACTTTATTAATGATAAATGGCTTGGGCCCCAAGAATAATTTCCTCTGGTGGGCCCAAGGAACCCCAGTCAGACACTGCATTACAGGCTGAAATTCCATTATAAGACATGTTTGATTGCAAATATTTGTGCTAAAGGTGGTGAAATATGCACAGTTACAGATTGTTGGGGGTCCCAGCTACTGACCCTCAGCTATTTGAGTCATAAGTCCTTTATTCATAAAATACTATATTATCTTGTAACAGGGTTGGGTATTGGAATCACCATACCCTAGGGTAGAAGGACCAACATCAATGCCATCGCAACGTCCCACTGCTCCATTTAACAACCGTCTAGGACGTATCCTCCATAGTTTTCAATAGATCCAGATACTGCATAGAAACTGTGGTTTTAGCCTGTTCTGAGAACATTGTCTGCTCTCTTGTGATATAAAACTTAAATAGGACATGATATCGACCTGTTGTAGAAGCCTTACTGTAATTGAAATTCATCTGCAGGGTCAAATCTTGGCACAGAGTATGTAAAGCTTGGGCTGTTCTAACAAATGTTTAATCTGTTCACTGCTCTTGGTAAAATATATATGCAGCTGAACTGATCCAGATGAAGAGCTTCTTAAGTGATTTATGAATCTGGTGGATCTCTATGGGCCTCTACCTGCACTGTACATCATTTAACCGAAACGGAAAAATAGCCTAGGACTCTGTTCACGCTTAACATTTCCATGTCGTTTTTTGCATGCAGATTTTTATAGTTTATTTTTTTTCACACAAAAGTGGGAATAGATCCCAAAACATAGCTATTTTTTTAATTCCTCCATTTAGGATGACTGGCCTGGAAAAAAAATGGTAAACCACAGTCCTGGCAGTGCATTGACATCCCACATGCTATTAATCTGGTCCTAGTGCCTACGTGAATGAAATGGAAGAAAGTAGATAGTGAGCCCCACTGGGGACTGACAGTGATGTTAAGCTGGCCACACTCCAGCAGATGGTTATCTCTCCGGATTCCCCCCAAATATACATGCACACTCAACTCAGCAAAGAATGTATGTGTCCTGAACAGAGAGAGAGGGGAACAGCCCCTGCCAAACAAGTATGTTAGCAGTTTATCTTCCAGACAACAGCCAGCCAATTGAAATCCAAATGTCCAATCCTTAACCAGGAGGCCTCCAATCCTTAACCAGGATGGTTGGTTGGTCCCCCTGAAATTGGGGGCTTCAGCCAACATTTATCTACTTTATATGGCCAGCCTAAAGCCGGCCGTACATTTCAGATAATGAACAGCTGAATGTTCAGCCAACAGCCATCTTTCTCCATCTCTACAAACACCTGCACACTCAAGATAGGGCATGCATGCATGCTTTGTAAATGTGAGGCACCTCTGGCAAGCAGCCTAACTTCCAGGTAACAAAAGGATTGGGCAGTTAAAATACAACCTGCTCTACTCTTCTGTCTCCAAACACCTCCCACTGGGGGTGAGTTTGGAGGCCACCATACACATTAGATGATTGGCATATCCTGGTGAAATCATTGGGCTGGCCAACATACACCTAATGTGTATAGCCCGCTTAAAGGGATATTCCCATCACAATGATCACTGTTAAATCTGTTAATGTATAGTATAGTATACTTGCCAGGAAGAAGTCACCATGGCGCATGCGCGGCGGTGTGCGCGTTCAGTCCAGCGCAAGGCCTGGCCCGGAAAAGACTTTAATCAAGATGAAGCCCGCCCCCTGCCGAAACCAGGAAATGGACGGCGCCTTGGTAGCAGGAAAGTATGAAATAGCGTGATGGGAATACCCCTTTAAGTGAGAAAAAGAAGGGATCACTTTTCATAGGTTTCCTATGAAGTGTTTCTCTAAAATGGAGCAAAATGGACACTTTTAACATATGGAACTATCCAGCTAGTTAGGAACTATCACCATAAAATGCATTGTAATCTGCAGGCATCATGTTATAGAGCAGGAGGAACTAGACAGATTGATACAGTATATAGCTTTATAGGAAAAGGTTAATTAAAACTTGTAATTTATACATTTTTATCTCTGCACTTTCTGAGCTCAGTTGTACACAGGGGCATCTCATCAGTGACTGACAGCTATCTGTGTATACACACTTTGCTCAAAGGAGCCGCTGCCAGGAGTTCGCACGGGCGCAGCAGGCTGAGTTTAGTGCACAGGCGCGGGATCTGCTGGCAGCGGCTTCGTTGAGCGAAGTGCGCATGCGCCGGCATGATGCGCACTTCGCTCAGCCCGGATATGCCCTGCAGGCGCGGGATCTGGCAGAGGGACAGGGAGGATTGCGTAGGCGGCGCTGAGCTGTGGAAGGCGGCGCTGAAAACAGGGAAGATGGAGCTGGGCACCGGACAGTGAGGGGTACAGCCGGGCACCCTGTATTAACGGACCTCCCCTTGGGCACCTTAGGTAAGTGATTGACAGGTTATAAAAAGCTGATTTTTGTGCAAATAGAGCCACAGTAAGGTATAATAAGGCCATGTTAGGATTCTACTTATTAGTCTGGACATGAACATATGTTTAGGTTAAATCTGCTGACAGAATCCCTTTAAGACTGCACAATTTGCTGCCCAGAAACGATAATTTAGGTGTCTGCACAAACGACAGGATCACTCAATGAACGAGTGTTTTTCTCCTTCATTGGGTTGTGGTGACACATTTAGATGAGAATAAGCTTTTGAAGGAATGTTTATTCTCAATAATCTGCCCGAAAATCAGTGATAACACCTCTTCTGTGTACAGCAATCAGTGACTGACAGCTATCTCTGTATACACACTTACACAGAGAATGTTATCAATCACTGATAAAACCTCCCTGTGTACAACTATTAGTGACTGACAGCTATCTCTCTATACACACTTACACAGAGAATGCTATCAATCACTGATAACATCTCCCCCATGTACAGCTATCAGTGACTAACAGCTATCTATGTATACACACTTACACAGAGAATCCTATCAATCGCTTATGACACCTCCCCCATGTACAGCTATTACTGACTGAAAGCTATCTCTGTATACACACTTACACAAAGAATGTTATTAATCGCTGATAACACCTCCTCGCGTACTGCAAGCTGTGCAAGTGGGTAGTCTTAAGTTTTAAAAAGCAGAGATTTAAAGGGACTTCGCCAAAAAATAATTCTGCCAGTTAAGATAGACTAGATAGCAACACATATCGTGTTTTCTAACTTTTGTATTCTGTTTCCTAAACAAGATTATGAGGGCTGCCATCTTGCCTAAACTGTTCTTCAAAAATTCCTAAAAAATATGTTTGACTTATATTACCAAAGTGATTTAAACAAGTCCTTAAGGCAAGTGATGGCATTAGTGATTGCTCCTCCCCATACTCTGGAGATGCTGGAAAAGATCGGTGCATGGAAATGGAGCAGTCTCCTCTGCTAACGATCAGCAGATTGTCAGGAAGGAACACTTGTTTCCCGACAATCTGCTACTGTAGATCCTCATCCGGTGTAAAGGGACCTTGACTGGGGAAGTCAATCAAAGATGTTTACCATGCAAAAGTCCAAACAATTCTGTTACGACGTTCATAGCATAGTTTTTTTTTTTTTTTTTAACAGATTGGAGTCGGACTTTAGATATGTTATATGTTTATCTATATTTTAAATGTAAAATTGGAAAAGGCGGCGATTTATACCTAATATTAAGGTGTGTGTGTTTTTTTTTATTTTTATTATTATTATTTTTTATTTAATTTTTATTTACCATTTCCCCCCTTAGGGGTAGGACCTGGGATCTTTTCATCCCTTGTCCTATTCACCCTAATGGATCTCTATCAGGATGAATAGGACTTTACATTTCCCTGCTGCCCTGTGCACACAGCAGAGGGAGCCCCCATGGCAGCCAGGGCTTCAGTAGCATCCTGGCTGCCATGGTAACCGATCGCAATGTAGGGCTCCGATCGGTTACCATGGCAGCCAGGACAAAACTGAAGCCCTGGCTGCCATGGGGAACTGCCACCAATGGAGGGGACCCTGTGGCCACTGCCACCAATTAACTAAATACTTAATACTAATTAACACCAATACTATACTAAATACTGGAAGGGGGGGGGGCGGGATTGAGGGCGCCCTGCGCACTTATTGAGTTTAGTACGGGTTGGGGGGGTCGCACTGCCCACACAATAATTAGCCTTTAAGGCCTCTTTCACACGAACGTGTCCGGATTAGGTCCGGATGCGTTGCGGATGTGTTCAGGGAAAACTGTGCGATTTCACAGGCAAAGCCATTCAGTTTTGCCTGCGATTGCGTTCAGTTGTTCAGTTTTTTCCACGCGGGTGCAATGCGTTTTGACGCGTTTTTCACGCGCGTGATAAAAAACTGAAGGTTTACAAACAACATCTCCTAGCAACCATCAGTGAAAAACGCAACGCATCCGCACCTGCTTGTATATAGAACATGCTGCGATTTTCACGCAACGCACAAGTGATGCGTGAAAAAAAACGCTCATGTACACAGACCCATTGAAATGAATGGGTCAGGATTCAGTGCGGGTGCAATGTGTCCTCCTCACGCATTGCACCCGCGCGGCAAACTCGCCCGTGTGAAAGGGGCCTAATACAGATACAGGCGGCGGATACCGCCAGCACTCACCTCCTGTATCTGTATTAAAGGTTAACAATCATTGTGTGGGCAGAACCGGGGTCACAGCGGCAGGAGCGGGGCAAGAGCGGCAGGACGGCAGGAGCGGGGCCAGAGCGGCAGGATGGCAGGAGCGGGGCCAGAGCGGCGGGAGCAGAGCGGCAGGACGGCAGGAGCGGGGCCAGAGCGACAGGAGCAGTGCGGCAGGACATGTACTTCTTGAAGGCGGAGGAGCACACAGGAGGAGGGGGAGGGCACAGGACACTGAGGAGGAGGCTGCTGCCGTTCGCCTGGCGCAGCAGTTCTCTCCTCCCATGTCTCTCCTTACTGGCGTACGCGTCATAGGAGGGAGGGATTCCCTACCTCCCTCCTTCTCCACTATGTACGGCCTCAGGGAACACAGCGTTTGCCGAGCGCTGCACACGCTGTGTCCTCCCATAACAGGAGATAACAGGAGTATTGAAAAAACGAACATCACGATACCGAATCGATACTGGCATAAAAGTATCGATTGGGTATCGAAAGTTCAATACCCGAAACAACCCTAAATGAGACCAAGACAACACCTAACAATTAATCAACAGTACCTCACCATTGTGAGGCTTCAAGCAGGATGTTCTCAGAGGGAACTGGCCACTGAGCTTAGAGTGTCACAGAGTGTCATCAGCAGGTTGCTACAGAGATACAGAGAGACTGGAAGAGTGACAGAAAGGCATAGAAGTGGACATCCTTTGGCCATATCGCACACTGATGTGATCAGTGCCCTGCAAAACCGGATTATGAAATCCAAAACAACTCCAGGCACGTTAAAGTGATGTGAGAGGCACCTAAGTGTCATGTCAGACCATTTGAAACCATTTACATCAGCATGGTATGGGTGCTAGACGACCTGCAAGGGTACCTGACCACACCACCAGACACAGGCATCATTGTCTTACATGGGCCAGGGAGCAGCTACGCTGGACGAGGGACCAGTGGGCCTCAGCCTCAGTGCTGTTCACTGATGAAAGTCAATTCACGCTGAGAAGGAATGATGGCCGCCAATGATGTTGGAGACGTCAAGGAGAGTGCTATGCATCGGCCACTGTTGTCACCAGACAAGCCTTTGGTGGTGGTGGTGTTACAGTGTGGGCAGGTGTGTCTAGTCAGTACAGAACTGCCCTACACTTTGTGAATGGTACAGTGACAAGCCCATACTACTTGAATAACATCATTAATTCAGCCTAATTTTGTCTACATGGATGACAATGTGCCAGGTAATCGAGGTCACATCATTAGGGAGTGGCTGCTGGAGACTGGGGTACCTCAAATAGAGTGGTCTGCACTTTCTCCAGACCTGAATCCCATTGAAAACCTATGGGATCAGTTGAGTCGCCGTGTAGAGGCTTGTAACTCTGTACCCAAGAACCTCAATGACCTGAGGCCCCCCTAAAGAAGAGTGGGATGCCATGCCTCAGCAGACAATAATAGCATGAGACGTCATTGTCAAGCTGTGACTGATGCTCAAGGCCACATGACAAGTTTTTGAGACATTGACATTTATGTGGGAGTAAACCCACCACTGCCGTTGGCTTTTGTTTCAATAAACTGTTTGAGATGAGGAAATCACCATTGCATGCTTCTACTTAAATGCCCTAATTTCATGATATAATATCACTGTAGAGTGAACTTTTTATGTTTCCATAAATTTCACCCAAAAGCTAAATATCCCTAACTTTTTGTAAGTAGCGTATGGTTTGTTATTATGTGATTAAAAAAAAATGATGGTACCATCCCTTTAAGCCTGGGCTGTGCTTATTACATTGTACTATATGTAAACAGACTTTACCTCAGAAGGTGATCAAGTGCTCGTCCTTTATATTCCTCACTTAATATTACTACAGTACCTGCCAAGGTCGCATTCTCCTGTTATGCTCATGATTACAAGGATATATTACTTCCCTCTTCCTGGTCTAGATAAGGTACACATACAATATATATATATATTCATATATTTATTTATATTATACAATATGTATATCTTTTTACAGTATTTACTATCTATTTTTTTCATTCTTAGTTCAGGTGGTCTACTATAGATCATGCTTCTGAAAGCCAGGAACATGAAGCTGTGACTTTGGGTGAACATTGCACTGTCTATAATGTATATGTGTGACAGTGGCCATAATGTTGTGGGGAGGCCACATAAAGCCGATGGACCACTTTTATGTGGATCCTGACTATCGAACCCCATGTCAAAGACATCCCAAGTCTAGAATGCAACTCATCTGTGTTCATTTCTGGCCAACTCGACCTCTTCAGTGCAGATACTGCTACAATCCACAGAGAGCTAGTGCAATAGAAAAAAATGTATTTACATAATTTAGATGATATGCAAATAAAGTGATACTAGTGGGTATAATTATAGCCCATAAACAGTTCACATAATATTGTCAATCAAGGGTGGAAAAGAAAGCACTTCTGGCTTTTATGGAGTCATGTGATGTATCCATACTTGTCAACTCCTCCAAAATACCTTGGAGACTTGTAGACTCCAAAGAGATGTCAACTTTTCGGGGAGCTGCACTTTAACTGTATGTGCTGGTGGGGGGAGAGGTGCTGTATCTGGCTGAGAAGGATCATGTTAAGTGACTTTTCAGCCCCATTTCGCATTTTGGAAATCTGTTTAATGGATGCACAGTATTTTTCACCCTATAAGACGCACCGGCCCATAAGACACACCTAGGTTTTTGGGGAGGAAAATAAGAAAAAAAATATTTTTAACCAAAAGGTGTGCTTTTGGTGGGTTTGGAACTAATGGTAGTCTGTGCATGACACTATTACTGGGGATCTGTGGATGGCACTGTTATGTGGGGGATCTGGGGATGGCACTGTTATGGGGGATCTGGGGATCTGTGGATGATGCACTGTTATGGGGGATCTGGAGATGGCACTGTTATGGGGGGATCTGTGGATGACACTGTTATGGGGGATCTGTGGATGATGCACTGTTATGGGGGATCTGTGGATGACACTGTTATGGGGATCTGTGGGTGGCACTGTTATGTGGGGGATCTGGGGATGGCACTGTTATGTGGGGGATCTGGGGATAGCACTGTTATGTGGGATCTGGGGAGCTGTGGATGATACTGTTATGGGGGATCTGTGGATTATACACTGCTATCGGGATATCTGTGGATGACACTGTTATGGAGGATCTGTGGATGACACACTGTTATGGAGGATCTGGGGATGACACACTGTTATGGGGGATCTGTGGATGGCACTGTTATGGGGGATCTGTGGATGGCATTGTTATGGGGATCTGTGGATGGCACTGTTATGGGGGGATCTGTGGATGACACACTGTTATGGAGGATCTGGGGATGACACACTGTTATGGGGGATCTGTGGATGACACTGTTGTGGTTGATCTGTGGATGGCATTGTTATGGGGATCTGTGGATGGCACTGTTATGGGGGATCTGTGGATGGCATTGTTATATATGTGTCATCCACAGATCCCCCACCCCATAACAGTGCCACCCACAGACCCTCCACCCCTTAACAGTGCCATCCACAGATGTCCCACATAAAAGTGTCATCCATAGAACCCCCCCCTCCACTCCCGTGCTGCCTTATGCAAATATAAAATGTCTTATTAAATTAAAGGTGATTAAACGATTAAACAAGCCCCCTCACTTGTAATATTACCGAACACACTAAAAGCTTCTGTACAACGCAGGCAGGCTGGGCGGCAGCGTGACTCCCTGACATCACGTGCCTGCGCCGCCTGCTTTATTCATAAAGTAGGCGGCGCAGGCACGTGACATCAGGGAGTTACGCTGCCACCCGCCCGGCCTGCCTGCGGCGTACAGAAGCTGTTACTGTGTTCGGTAATATTACAAGTGAGGGGGCATGTTTAATCGTTTAATCACCTTTAATTTAATGAGACATTTTATATTTGCATAAGGCAGGACTGGAGCGGCGGGGCCGGAGTAGAGTGAATGCACTGGCCCCGCCGCAATTGCTAACCCCCAGCTCCTCCTCCCAGTCCCTGCCTGCTCATGCATCGCAGACTGCGGTGTAAAATGTCAGCATTCTACCCATAAGACGCAGAGGCATTTTCCCCCCATTTTATGGGGGGGAAAAGTGTGTCTTATGGGGCAAAAAATACGGTAATAAGTGTATTAGGAGATCACACCAATGCTGTAATTTAAAGTCACAGGATAATCTTTCTGGGCCCTGTGTGGCCTATAATGTGCACTCACTGGGGCAGAAAAAAATATTTTTCCTTCATTTACCCCAGCTTTGGAAGATGTATAAATGTTGTTGAGTGATGTCCCCAGCTGTGCCCATCCTCTCCGTTCACTTACACTGCGCTGTCTAATTACAGGCATTAGAACAGTCTAGAGCAGTGTTTCCCAACCAGTGTGCCTCCAGCTGTTGCAAAACTACAACTCCCAGCATGCCCGGACAGCCTTTGGCTGTGCAAGCATGCTGGGAGTTGTAGTTTTGCAACAGCTGGAGGCACACTGGTTGGGAAACACTGGTCTAGAGACTGTCTCAGCTTACTGCTTCCTCCATATTGCCACTGTGTGGAAGCTGTGGTCTGAAGTGACAGGGGACGTCAATCAACATGAGACCACTGGGATACTGGGACCAGGGTTTAATACAGTATTGTCTGATGCAAAGCAACTTGACTATCACCTTAAAGGGTGTACTTCTTCTAGAGTAGACCTCCTTTGAGAGTAGATTTGGCCTTCGTGCATGTGTAGTCCCACACACCAATTTGTTTCCCAATCTTCTCTCTATGTAATTCGAACCATCTAATGGACTATCTTATAGCTGATTCCTGGACAATCCCTAAAGATAAGGCACTGTTTTCCAGTGTCTGCGAAAAAAAAAAAAATTGATGGTTATTAATTTTCTTGAGGCTGGTGGTGCTTGAGCAGATGATTGTTACTGTAAATATCATCAGCTTACAGTAAATTATGGTAATGCGTTCATCACGGTATATTGAGCTATAGACATGTATCACCAATCAGCTGTTTCGGGCAGCGCCAGTGTACAGAGTGGAGGCAGAAGGCTCCATCAACGTTGTAGTTGCCGGCACCAGCATACTGAGACACAGCTCTCATACAATTGAATGGGAGTTGAGCTGCAGCACCCTGGCATTGGCTACTGCAAAGTGGACGGAGTTGTCTTCCTCCAAGTCCCTACACTGTATAGTCTCCAGTGCCCCTAAAGCATGAAACAGCTGATTGGTGGGGGTCCTGGGGGTTGGACCCCCACTGATTTGATATTGATGACCCATCCTGAGAATAGGTCATCAGTATCTGTAGCTTGGAGAACACCTTTAAATATGGTCTTCCAATTTATCTGTAAAATGCTGGTTGTCAATGATTTTTGGATACGTTTTTCAGGAAAAAAAAATTTGAGGTTGGCAGCACTGATGAATTTGGATAGCATAAGAAGATTGTGCTGTAAAATACATGTTTCTCAATATGGAATCAGCTTCATACAATCAACTTTGTACGTGACTTGTTCCATAATTGCACATGAATGGGCCATGTCATTTCCATGGACGGTTTTCCTAGGATTATGTTTCGGCTTCCTCCCTGTAATTATGAGAATGTGCTCAATAATTATTACATCCTACTGTTTGGTTTTACATCTCAGCTTAGCATTTTACAAAACAGATTAAACAAATATAATGGAGAACGTCAATCACTAAGCTTTTCAAAGGAGACAAGAAGATTTCAATGATTAGCACATGAATTCAGTTTTTATCACAGCCATTACAGCTCTTATAGGTTGGGAGCTTCTCTGCACTCTGCGTACCCCAATATCTCTGTATATCAACCAGCCCTGAACAGCAGTTCTAGTAGTATTAGGTACTTACACTCGTTACATGCATATCTACATATGTTTATGCACACTAACTACATATGAGCACACACATATATTCTTTACATACATGTATTAATCAGAGTAGTCCCAAAAAAGTGCCAGGGCTATAGGGTCTGAGGCAGCCCAACATTTTGTGTTTTACTTGAGTGGGGTTGCCACTTGAAGGTCCTGTTTTGGGTGGGACTGCCACTGGGGGGCTCCTGTGTCTCATGGAGATGTCTAATACTTGTGGGGGGGTCCTGTGTTTAAGGAGGTATTTGAAATTGAGGTGGGCGGTGGGGATTTCAGTGTTGGGACTTTGTCATGGGGGGGGGGGGGGGCTCCTGTGTTAGTGGTGGTAACTGATAACGGGCAGCCTCATGGCCTTCTGGCCTGGGTCTATCCTTGCAGCCTGTGCTTTAGCTCTGCCTTGTAGATCCACACTGCCTCCATGCTCCCCTTGGCCTTCAGTAACTGTCTGTACAGCTTCAATACATTCAGAAGAACAGAAGAAATGTCCCCTGGCGTATGGTCTCTGGACTCCCATTCCAGTTCTGCTCTAGACAATAGAACTGTTGCTATATACATTTCCTGCACAAGAGATGTCTGTCGTTGGTGACATCACAAGGGATGAGACTTCACTAGTGAGCTGCTATAACATCAGAAGTAGTTTTCCATCAGGTATGATGCTATGACATCACTAGTGGGTGTCAGTGATTTCACAAGTGAATTTAAATCAGGAAAGCTACTGTGACATCATAAGTGGGTTTCAGCCAGGTGATATACTGTGACATCACAAGTGATTTTCAGGTAGGGATGCTGTGATGTCACAGAGGGGTTTCAGTGACGTTAGGTAAGCTGCAGTGATATCATAGGTGGTTTACAGTCATGAAAGCTGCTGTGACATCACAACTGCACTATCACCGGATATTGTGAGATGACATCACAAGTGTGCTTTAATCGGGTTAAGCTACTGTGACATCCAACTAATATCAGTCAGGTAAGCATATGGGTGGACATACCATATGTATCATCAAATTATCAGTTGGAAATCAAGCAAGCCATATACTATCATTGCACGGCTCCCTCTGATATTGGTGTCATCAGTCACGTGTGTCATAACCTTTGGAATAAATAGTTATATATACACACATTCCTTAAACTATTTGCTTTACATGTTCGATTTGAAGAATTCCTATATGATCTCTGACTACTTTTCCTATATGTTCCAGTCGAGAGGAATTTTTGAAATGATTGGATAGGTTTCTAACCTTATCAGTTGTTATTATGTGGGAAAGTAGTTCTTTCTTGAAGGCAACAGTGGCTGCATCAGCTTCATGACCAAGAGCCATGTCCAGGATCTCAGCAGCAGCCTGCATCCTTTTATTTCTTGCAGATGTATGTCCCTTTATCTCTTCATTTCATGTTCCTACAATTACTCCTAGCGGTCCTAGTGGAATCTGACAGAAGCAGCAGATTATTAGTCCAGGCCTGTGAAGGGACCGCAATGCTTCACCAAGCGTCATGCCCCTTTGACTCCTGAGAGATCTTCTTCTCTTTACTGCAAGGGAATACATACGTATTACATTCCTAGTACAATGCATGGGGGATTCCAACAACATATTCATAGTTTGAAGGCTCTTTGGGTCAGAAGAATAAATTGGCATAACATTCCTGCATAGAAGATGCAAACACACTACACAGTATAAAGTTAAGACATATCTCAGTATTAGTCTCTAGGTTGAGTTTCGGGCCAAGAGAACAGAACTGGAATGCTTGCTACTTAGGATTCACATTTGTTCTCATGGTTAAGATAGGGAAGACGTTCAACATTTACAGAGAGTCCTTGCACCATCTGCCATTACTCCTGCCTCCCCCAGTATTGAGGTCCTATGAGGATAGCTTCAATAGTCTGTGCGCTCGTTACTGAAGATATTAGAGGACTGCAGTTTTCATAGCATACATAATACAGTAAACAGGATGGAAATAAACTTCCTTTGCCAATCAATGTACCAACATTTAGAAGGAGGGAACGTTTGTGGCTTGATTCATTTACATGCATTTTGCAGTTAAAATTTGTATTATGTTCCATTTAAAATCCAATAAACCGTCAACCGTACAAATGTCACTGTAACCGCATTTGGTTGATATTCTGAAGATAGTTTTTATTGTTTTCTAGATTGTGTTAGATGTTGCATTATGTTCTCATATTATCTGCTGCTATGCAGGCAATAGAGAGATATATTTGTACAGCAAACACTCAGCAATTGGATGCCTGGCATTGGAAATAAATTAAATGTGGAAATACTTTAGTTAAAATTGAAATCATGATAGATTGCTGCAAAGTAAAGGGTATAAAAGCGCCCGCTCCCTGCTGATCCCGTGCAGCTGCTGGAGCAGAGGATTTTTAGCAGATGCTCAGAAGGTCACCCATGATAGGAGCTGAATTACAGCACTATTACGCTTGTCTAGGTAAGTTACAATAAAAAAAAACTTATAAAGGAAGATTATTCTCATGGACCAATGAGAGATCTTTTATTTAGCAATATTGCTATGATCGGCATACCTCTGTTCACACCTAAAGCATTGAGCTTTTGCTTTGGTGGTGGGTAGTTGAAGCATTTACAAGACTGGTCTTAAAGGCTATGTACACCTTTGGGGGAAATTTATTTTATTATTGCATTGTAAATCAGCCAGCACTCGTTCCGGATAGCGTTGCTGCGGGAAGGAGCGGAGCTCCACGTGGAACCGAAATGAAGAATCCCAGCAATCCCAGGTACCTATTGATAAAGGCAGTGTGCCGAAACGCGTTATGAGAATATGATTACTCAATAAAGAAGAAATTTACTTATTTTCAAACATTAAAGCGATTGCTGGGATTCTTCATTTCCGTTTTCTATTGCGTCTTGCTCCGCATCCATGAGGGAAAGAAGACCGCTGCATGCTGCGGTTTGCTCTCCAGTATGAAAAAGGAACAGAATGCATTTTGGAGCATTCCGTTCTTTTCAGTTACGTTTTGTCCCCATTGACAATGAATTGGGTAAAAACTGAAGCATTTTTTTTTCCGGTATTGAGACCCTACGACGGATCTCAATACCGGAAAATATTAACGCTAGTGTGAAAGTAACCTTAGTTGCTAGTGTGGAAACTGCAGGATTTTAGGATTAAAAAAATAAATGAATATATATATATATATATATATATATATATATATAGTGACATGAAAAATTTTAAAAAATCACCAGTTTTTGTTTTGCGCTCCCTGCCTTCCCAGAGCCATAACTTTTTTATTTTTCCGTTAACATAGCCATATGAGGGTTTCTTTTTTGCAGGACAAGTTGTACTTTCCAACGCTACCATTTAATATTGCATATGATGTAGTGGGATTAGGGGAAAAGATTCCAAATGGGGTTGAAATTGCAATAAAACTAACCAGTAACTTTCATTCTACAGGTCAGTACGAATCTGGCGATACCTTATGTGTATAGTTTTTCTTGCGTTTTGATAGTGATAAAATAATAGAAAAGTTGGAAAAAATCTGTTTTATTTTTTCATCCCCATGTTTTGCCCCCTATAACTTTTTTATAGTTGTGTACGGAGCTGTATGGGGGCTCATTCTTTGCCGGCGATCTGAACTTTTCATTAATACCTTTTTGGGGTGTGTATGACTTTTTGATCACTTTTTATTAAATTTTTTTGTAGAAAATGAAGCGTCCAAAAAAGGCCAATCCGCCATCCGTTTGCCATATGGGGAAGATATTTTGATATTTTTATACTATGGGCATTTTAGCATATGGCGATACCCATGGTATTTTTTTTTAATCATTTATTTTTATTTTGGGGAAAGGGAGGGGGGGGGTGATTTGAATTTTTATGCTTTTTTTTATTCATTTTTTGCAATATGAGGAAGATATTTTTATAATTTTATACTATAGGCATTTTAGCACATTGCGATACCCATGGTGTGTTTTTTTTAATTATTATTTTTTGTTCTTTTATTTTTATTTTGAGGAAAGGGGGGTGATTCTAAAAAAATTATTTTTTTTAAACTTTATTTTTTTTTAACACTTTTTTATATTTCCCATAGGGAACTATAACAAGCAATCATTAGATTGCTACTCTCATAAACCCTAATGCACTAGCATTGGAGTCTATGAGAAAATTGCTAGTTTCCTAAGGAGCCCTATTACAGGCAAGGGCTCCATAGGAAATGCTATGCAGCAGCCTCCTGTCATTCACAAAGATAGGGGCTGCTGCACCCAAGCTCCGGCTCCTCCAATCACTACATGGGGGAGCCAGAGCATCACCGGAACCGTGCCCTTCCGGTGTTACGCGCTCAGATGCCTTGGTCAGGATCTGCTTAGGAGCGGGAGCCATCTTTAAAAACCCGGCCAGCACCATACTAGTACGGTTGCTGGTCAGGAAGGGGTTAAATAGTATGCAATTTTCTATTGATATTTATCTAAACTGGTGGAAAGGAAAAATGGCTTAGTTGCCCTTAGCAACCAATCTGATTTCACTTTTCATTTTTCAGAGCTTCTTTGGAAAATGAAAGGTGGAATCAGATTGGTTGCTTTGGGCAACTAAGCCAGTTCTACTTTACACCAGTTTAGATAAATCTCACCCTTTATGTCCCAGTCAGATGTTGCCCATACAGCAGTTATCAATCGTCATGGAAACAATACAGAATTTTCCAAGAAAACCCAACATGGCCAATTCTCTTCTCTCCAAACCCTAGTTCAGAGAAGAGCCACTAAACTAGTACATGGATTGCAGGACAAAACTTACCAGGAAAGGTTAAAGGACCTTAACATGTATAGCTTGGAAGTAAGAAGAGACAGAGGGGATATGATAGAAACTTTTAAATACATAAAGGGAATCATCACGGTAAAAGAGGAGAGAATATTTAAAAGAAGAAAAACTGCTACAAGAGGACATAGTTTTAAATTAGAGGGGCAAAGGTTTAAAAGTAATATCAGGAAGAATTACTTTACTGAGAGAGTAGTGGACACATGGAATAGCCTTCCTGCAGAAGTGGTAGCTGAAAATACAGTGAAGGAGTTTAAGCATGCATGGGATAGGCATAAGGCCATCCTTCATATAAGATAGGGCCAGGGGCTACTCATAGTATTCAGTATATTGGGCAGACTAGATGGGCCAAATGGTTCTTATCTGCCGACACATTCTATGTTTCTATGTAATGGATGAGAGGTTTTCTGACGCCCATAGATGTTAGATTGTCAGCAGATCGGATTGAAAATGTTAAGCTGCTCTTTATGGGCACCTTCTCATCTCCTTTTTATGGAGTGACCTGTCCATTGGTATTATCCTGCTGCAGATCACGGTGCGTAGTGAAGTGCGATCAGATACCGTCACTGAGCAGCCAAGGAGGGACACTGCGATTTGGAAATCTGTGTTTATTAACGCATGACTTTATAATCTTAGTTCTGCTTCAGCGGCAATGCAAGACATTCACTCCGAGCCCTTGTTTGCTCACACTCCTGCTTATTGCACTTTGACTTTGTCCTATCTTATTCTTGGTAACTGTGCAGCCATGCCTTAGTGCTGGCAATTCTGATAACGCTATATAATTTCTCTACAGAGAAGAAAAGGACTGGAAAGTTTCAACCTCTAAGGAAGTTCTTTGGAAAGAAGAAAAAGAAGACTTCGTCGCTTCATTTTCAAGAAGGCAAACTTAAGCCAAGTCGGTCTATTGGCAGCGTGTGCAGTAAACCAATCTCAGCGTTGTCCTCGGATGAAGAAGCATGTGATAATCTGAGGTTAGCAACAGCCTATTCCTTTATTTACACTGGTGGATTGTAGTCATGGTTTTGATGAAGCTCATGATATGGGGTGCAGGTGTTACTGGGCAAAGATCCATAATTCACAGGACCCATGACGGGTCTGTGTGACAGAGGTAGAAGCAGCAGCACTCAGAGTACGGCCACACCGTCAGGTTTCCTGATGCAGTTTTGGAAGCCAAAACCAGGAGTGAATTCTGAAAAGAAGGAGAAGTGGCATCTGTCCGATACTTTCTCTGCTTTTATGATTCACTCCTGATTTTGGCTTCCAAAGCTGCCTTGGGAAACCTGTGGCCATACCCTCATACTGAGTTGTCTTAGGATGGGATATAATATTTTATAATGTGATACTGACCGACTAGCACTGCAGCTCATAAAGCCTAGGACTGAGACCCCACTATAAAGATTACAAGTCAGTATATGGTTTTGGTGAGAGGTAAGTGTCTTCTTCGGTTACAGTATTGGAAATTCATTTAATCCAGAATCTGATCAGTCAAAACCCTGAATTGTTTTCAGAGGTGTATTGTAATATAATGCATACATTTCCATAACAGAATGAAGTTCCTCTTATTAAAAACATAGTGTTATACTAGCCCATTTTCTGTTATTGTATATATTTGTGGGCTTTCTCCCTGAAAGCTCCACATCCTTATCAATAAATTATATACGCGTTTATACGACTAGCCAATAATCTATAATATTACATTGTCTATAGTTTATTTCCTTTACTTAAATAACAGAAATCTCTTGTGGATAAGGTTAGTAACACGACTGAATGATGAAAAAGATGTATGTTCATCAGTTCAGCCGCTGCATGTCTTAGGCTCTGTCCACCTTGGCACGGAATAGACTGATTGGAAGCTCTGTCCCAAATTCCACCAAATTTTACATGCCATGGCATTCTTCACATAAGAAAAACCTTAAACGGCAAACCACACAGAAGTAGTTTACCTAACAATACAATTTTGTTAGAATCACATGGTATGATCTAAAAAAAATCCCATAAATGTGGAGAACCTCAATGAAAAAGGTCACAATCGGTCCCCTGGATGAAGCGCGTTGAAGTATAGTGTCCCATATTGGTCTTTATGATTTGCCAGTATTGCTTGTGCATTTTTCTGTAGTTCTTTACATTGATTGATGTTTTGGTTCTGTTCAAACTTCCATTAAACATTCCATGGCATCTGACAGACCCTGCTGACTTTTAATGGTTTCATTGGGTTTCCGTCACGGTGTTTGTTATTTCAGTAGGAATAATAAGGCCGAATACTCAATTTTTCATGTCAAATATGATGTAGCCTCTGGTGCAAATGAGAACAGAGCATTAATGTGTATCTAAAATTTTATATAAAACTCAATAAAATCCATTGTCCATGTGATAAAAAGAATATTTGTAATATACTTTATTTGTTTTAAGTTTTTCTTGCAAAATAGGCTGTCGTGCTTTGGAATCTCTACACTCCCTACATCGCCAGCGGTGTACCGGTGTACGGATCTAACTGGGGCCTCACTGGGCGCTGTGCAGGCTGCAGAACACACATCGCTGCTCCGCTGTCATAAAGCTCTGCATAGCACATCATTAGTGAGTTATGCCAGGCTTTAGCGGAGTGAGCGTCTGCCTCTTGGTAGGCTTTTAGAAGAGTGGAGGCAGGAGTATACATAGTACATCTCTGCTCCTACCTGCGCTCGCTTCGCTGATGTGCCATGCAGAGCTTTTAGCAAGGTGAGCTGGTACAGGCAGGAGCAGTGATGTGTGTTCCTGCCTGTACAGCGCTCACTCCGGACCCAGTGGAATCCGTACACCAACACAGCACTGATATGCCGCTAAACCTAATAATAGCTGATACTTTTTGGTCTGTACAGATCACTATATATATATATATTCACAATAGGTGATATCACAACTTATCTACTCCTTCCTGACCTCTGCACAGGTCACAGAGCATGCCTAGAAAACTCTCCCATAGAAGTCAATGAGTCCCCTCCAGTCTGTTGTATCTATGGCCTATATCATAGCTCAGGCACAATGGCAGCCCCCATAACTATGTTCAGGAAATAGAATACAAAATTGTTCCGAAAATGAAAACAGATTCGGAAAAAAGGAGTGTGTGTCACTATCTGATTTTAACTGGCAGAAAAAAAAAAATAGGTGACACATTGCCTTTAATTAAACCCATTTATCTTTACCTGATCTGTGATATTATGTAAAAGCGACCACCACCTGACAGACCACATCGATAAGTCAATGGGAAGAAGATTAGTATAGAGCAGGGGTGGCCAACCCGTGGCCCCTGTGAAAAGTTTGTGGGCCCCCTGTATGTAACAGCTAATTTATTGAGAGTGGGGCGCCTATCATAGAGCTCCTTTCTAGCAAGTTGTTTAGTGATGTCTCAACTTGCAGATTTTAATGTGCCAGTAACAGCTACGACAACAGGTACCAGTCCTTTACATACAATAAAGTAGACATCAGGAAACATTGGGGGTTGTCTTGATAAGACGGTGCTGGACCCCTGTGCAGCTGCATATATTATGTCTGATCTTATTGCACAGTCAGCCCCAAATAAGATTATCTTCTGCTAGACCTCAGGGACCCTGATTTATTAGAGCTTGGACCCACTGAAAGATCCTCTGGTGGGCCAGTCCCACCCTGGCCTAGTGATGGAAATATACACAATTACAATGCTGAAGCACACTGACAGCTCAAGGTATATATGAATATGTTAAATCATATATAACTATACACTATAGCAATTTGTAACATCTAATAATATGAGACTTTTAACGCACAATCAATTGTGGTCAATTGTGTCTATTCATCATATCACACAGTGAATTCTTCCAGATGGGTTCCTACACTTAAAGGGAGTTGTCCCGTGGTTAATGTAAACAATTAAAATCAGACATCATTCAGTACATGACAATCTCTTTCTAACAAAGCTAGAACCAGCCCTGTACCTCACATGGATCCAGAGATCTCCACATTCATAGATCTGCTAGATTTATATCAAGCTGACAGCTCAGGGGGAGTGTCTTCTCTGCTGCAGCTCAGGGGGCGTGTCTCAGCTCTTCCTATCACAGCTCAGGAGGCAGGTGAAAGATGAAACTGGGGATGTGCGGCCATCTCAGTGAGCAGGTCAAAGAAATAAGTAAAAGAATAAACAGCAGGTGGCGCTGTACAGGTACATTTTATGGAATAGCTCAGTGGCTATATAAAATTTTTAATTACATGCAATTACAAAAGTATTCAGATCCCGGTGTCGGTTTGAAAACTATGGAATATTTTTCGTGGGACAACCCCTTTAAGCTAGCCATACCAGTTATATATCTGTTGGCCAAACACTCATTCGGCTGACACTTATTCCTCCTGATCCACCATGCAGGTGCTCTGTTGGGGAGAAGGGAAAAAGTTGCTGTCAGACATCTCTGGCAATGGTTTATCTCCCCTGGGAATAAAAGGATCAGGCATGCATACCTGTATATGCAGAACTTCCAAATGCCATACATAATAACCTAGGTAGAAATTGCTGTATTTACCACTGACCGAAAGCAGTTATGCTCAATGGAAACGCTGATCAAAATGAAATGAAATGCTTATATTATAGCACCCTAGAAATATCAGTACTACATTGTAAAGTCTGTATCCATATATACATTAGTGCTGACAGTGTGTATCTGCAATTTTGTGCCTGCAGCATTTTCATTTCAGTCACTGCGGTAAAGCACCTGTCTACATTTTTATCATATTCAGAAATATGGACCAAATCCATCATATCCTGCATTATGAAGAAATGTCAGCAAAATAACTTTAAATCAGAAAATGAGCACCAAAGAGAGAAGCTAAGTGCAAAAATCAGCAAATCATATGGACTTGAGTAATAAATTCTACTTCTTCTCATAATAGTATCCAGAAGCTGGTAAAATGTCAAGATCAAGAATAATAAATACAAAATAAAATTATGATAATAATAGTAGGGACTAATAAATCTAGCAGAGTAATTGGAGCAATGAATGGGGAGATCTCTGGGTCCATGTGAGGTACAGGGCTGGTTCTAGCTTTGTTAGAAAGAGACTGTCATGTACTATATGATGTCTGATTTTCATTTTTTACATAATCATTATGGCATAACCCCTTCAACTAACTAGTAGAACATGGACGTTTGCCTAACCCTATTTAATACAGTATATGATGTGATTTATATCGTCCCAAGGGCTTAAGTACATATAGACAGTCCATGCAACTATGGAGCCCATGAAAAGAGAGTGGGCCCAGCTTAGGTTGCCCCATCCTATTTAATGGCTGGTCAGTATCTGGGAGGGATCACTTCTCTACATGCTCATTAAGAGAAGACGGGGGCAAGCAAGCGCTAAGTCCTCTTGTCTCCGATGGTTGGGGGTATGATAGTGTTAACTAGAAGGGTGCCCCCTCATATATTTATATAGTATATTTATGTATAGTCCATATATATTCTGCACTGTCTTTGTATGATAAGGAGTCTGTCTCCAGTTTCAGGCTACCTGCACACATTAATGCATTCAATGCAGATTTTCTGCATGAATTTTGGCTCTGATTTCAATCACTGCATTTCCACGCTAAATCTGCATCAAAATCTGCATCAAGTGAATGGGAGCTGATCTGAACGCTGGAATACTCCTTTATGTCTCACTTACACTATTTGAAATGTTACTGTAACTAATTAGTAACACAGTTTCCCGAGGCTATAAACTTATGTCTAAACTCCAACTTGTTGTTAATGGTAAACCTAAATCTCTGTACGCCTGCCGGGTCAGCTTTAGTTTATCCGCTTATTAGAGTGTTGCTCGCCGACTCTATTAGTTACAGTAACATAGTTTCATTACTAGAGTATACTTCTAACATCTATCAGGAGTTTAATATTGATGGCCTATCCTCAGGATAGATCATTAGTATCTGATTGCTGGGGTTTTGGCTCCTGACACCCTCACTGTTCAGCGGTTTGCAGAGGCCGTGGTGCTCTGTTGAGTGCTGCAGCCTCTTCCTAGGCCAAATATGTCACGTTCATTGGTCAGATGGTCTATCTGCAGCTCCGTCCTATTCAAGTGAATGGGTCTAAGCTGTATAGAATGTACAGTACTGTGCTTGGTGAGGAGCCCAGAGTGCTGCGTCCAGGTGTTGTACCACCACAGATCAGATACTGATGTCCTAACTTGAGAAAAGGCCATCAAAATTAAACTCCTGAGAAACCCCTTCAAGTAGCATCAAATATCCTGCAAGTAAATTAGTCAAAAGTTTTCTTGAAAGAAAATACACGTTCTGCAAATGTAAATCTGCGAGTTCCCCTCTAGTCATTTAGCTATTTAATATATCTGTATGTTGGAAAAATATGTTCTCTATTAGGTCACCCATCAGAATAGTCGGTCAGCTCTCCCTGGCTCCTCGATGGTACTTAATAGCAGTAGTGGGGTACAGCTTCTCATATTAGTGCAAAAGGAAAGATGGGCGACAACACTGGGGTGTGAGGAGAACAATGGAAGGACTCTGATTATTTGGTGACTTCTTTTAAAACATGTAACATATCTGTAGGATATGACATAAAAGTCTGAACAGGGGTCTTATGACCCCCATTGTGCTACAGAAAGCAGCTTGTGGTGCCCATATCTATGGCCACAGTTATGAAAACAGGAATGTTGTCTGTGGCCCAAAAAGGGCTCCGATATGCCATAAATGTAAGTTGATAGAATACCCTTTTGACAATTGGGCTTTTATATGATTCCTATGGCATCTGCTTGAGACATGAATAATGTCTATTAATTGTTTGTCAGGTGACATGGGTCCTTGACTGTGACTTCTGCTCTGCAGTCCATAGATTGGAAGAAGGGATGTCACTCGTCAAGCCCAAGTATTCTACAGTCACATTCGCTATGCTTTTGCTATGTGTGCTGTTTCTATGGCTTATGGAATTTAAATATTTTCTTCTACTGGCATAATACAAATCACATTATGAAGGGCAGGTGTAATGGAATTTAGAAAGCCCCAGGGATAATCAAGTTCTTCATTGGTTACATAATTATGTGTATTATTATGCAGCTATATTCACAACCTAGATTCCAGCTGTTCCTACAGTCTCTCTTGACTCCTGAAGAATTATTGAAGATGTAACCACAGAGTAAACAGTTCCTTAAATTGGATATATTGGATGCAGTCAAATGTATAGTATAAAATAATAGAATCATACAGCTTATATAGAAATATATTAAAGAATGAATATGGCCTGGGTCATTGAAGGGGTTGTCCGGGTTCAGAGGTGAACCCGGACATACCCCCATTTTCATGCTCCCATGCGCTCCTTTCCCCTGTGCAATTTTGGCTTTTTTTATGAGATCCGTTGACGTACCGGGCTCTCCATAGGGACTGGGCATTGTGCAGGATCGTGCAGGGCTTTTTTGTTTATGTTTTTAATACTACTAGGCAGAGGCTTCCACCTAGCCTGGTGACGTCACCGTGGCTAATGGGCAGGCTTTAGTGCTGCCCCAGCCTGTAAAACAGCTAGGGCAGTGCTAAAGCCAACCATCAGAGCTGGTGACGTCACCGAATACACTGCTGGGTGGAAGCCACTAGTAGTATTAAAAGCATAAACAAAAAAGCCCTTGCCCTGCGCGATCCAGCACAGGGAAAGGGAGAATATCGGAGCATGTTATGCTCCGACGCTCATATTAGGGGCCGGAGGGGTGAAAATGGGGGTGTGCCCCAGTTCGAACTCGGACAACCCCTTTAAAAGGGCTGGCTTCTGAAAAGAAGCCTAACCCCCTGCTGTTGCCACCAGTTGACAAAACAAGCCATTATAACTAATGTAAGGTATTTGAGAATATATTTATTATAAAATAATGTTTAAGTATTTTCATTTTTTTAATTCCTGGAAAACTCCTTTAAGTCAGTCCTGGTTTCTCGAGACAAATTCATCATAGAATTCAGAGTGACTCTTATGTTAGGAAAAGGGGGAGGAAAAGTGCAGGTAACTGGAGAACAAGGCATTTATGCCATTCTCTCATATTTTATTTAGTAAAATTAATTGGGCCATTTTTTTGTTACATACAAGGGGGTGTTGTTATTCTTTAGTACCTTCTAGGATGGTTGTCCTCAATGATCTATCACAAATACAAAATTCACACTCCTCATTAGACCCCAGCATTGGCACATATTGCTAATTAGGAGGATCATGTGCATTGTCATAGAAACAAGGCTGCGGCATAAGCATAATTACGTATTCCTGATTTTCAGAACAAATCAATCTCTTATCATTACTTGAGTAATTACCCTGTATTAGTTTAGCTTTTTAACAGAGATTGCTTGGCAAGCAACCAAGAATGGCAGTAGATAATTCATTATGTCACCCTTTTCCTGAGCATTGCAGTCTCCAATTTGATTACATTTCAACCTTTTATAAACTAAGCCAGCTCCTGGCATTTGCAAACACCATGTGGACCTTCTCACAGTCATCCCGAGGAGCATTTATTTCACAAATCCTAAAATCTGGTCCCATCACTAAAGTCTTATTTGTATATCGGGAGAATAAGATTGTAATCTGCTGAAGAACATGGTGAGATAAGTCACTAAAATTCATCTGTGACTTGTCCCCTTCCGTTTACTTTGCTTCCCGTATGCGGAAGCATTCATTTCAATGGGGCCGCAAAAAAAAAAAAAAAAAACAGAAGTAACTCTGTGTGCATTCTGTGTCTGTATAACCGCGCGGCCGAACATGTCCTATTATTGTTTACATTACGGACAAGGAAACGACTGTTCTATTAGGGGTCAAACGTTCTGTTCCACAAAATGCAGAATTCACGTGGATGGTATCCCAGTTTTGCGGATCTGCAATTTGCGGACCACAGACGATCGGCTGTTCTGCAGTAGCTCTGATGTAGGAAACAGACAGAGAAATAGATGGGTTGGATAACCAGTGGCTACACCCAGTACCTTCCAAAAATGATTGTGGTGCACAACCCTTGGTCTGCCCCTATACCAAAAACGAATAAGTTAATAGAAAAAAGGTGGGAGGCACTCTGCTAACACCTGGGATATATAGAGATCACAAAGCAATACAGTGGTAAACTAATTCACCCTTTATTGACCATACCTATGCATAAACCCTAAAAAATATAAAAATATAAAAACCTGATATCAAAACGGCGAATAGATCATATGACAATAAAATATCTATATATAGATCCTCATAGCATTGTATCCTCCATAGAGGTCCAATTAATATGGACTAATTGTCTAAGTTGATACGTCCCATAGAATAGTTGTAAATAGCAAGCCTAGTGGCCCAAAGTTATTGTTAATTGCAGGCCTTATGGCTATAATAATTCACCTCCAGAAGGGTCAAATTTGGCATTTTGAGATAATACAGTCCGCTGTCAGGAATGTTCCTTATTATCTCCAAATCAATCTCAGATTCAAATATACAGCAAATGTTAAGTTGCGCAGGGCAATGAACTTAATGCTCCGTATAGTGAGGCATATAATACAGCCCAAACCAATCAGCTCTGCGCTACAGTGTTGCCCATTAGCATAATGTCATAATTGATAGAGAGAGGTAGTTACATTACCACCGGCATAAGTATCTGCGGCGTCCTTCTCTCTCCAGTGCGCTCGCTGTCTGTATCTTCCAGGACCTGCCGCGGCATCCCACGTGGTCCCTCCGTCATACAGTGGCGTCCCACGTGACGGTGGCAGCGGCGTCTGGTTGGTCAATCTTCTTTTAGGCTGTTATACCAGATGGCTTGATGTCATGCCGTTCCGAATGATTATTCAAGTAGTTTGTCATCCAATGGAGTAGTGCAAGAGAAATACATGGCTCCATCCTCTGTGTACTGGGTGCAACTGGTTACTGCAACACTTCTCCTGATGGGAGATAACCAAGTACAAGCGCTTGGCCACCTCTGGCAGCTTCATAGAGTTGAATGGAGTGGCTGCTCCATTCAAACAGGGCAACACAGGCTACATTTCCTGTGATCGCTGAGAATCGACATCTCCCCCCAATCAGACAGTTATCTCCTATCCTATGTCATGGGACAACCCCTTTAAATACAACTAATACAATTTATTGAGACCTGTGCAGTGGAGGGGCCAGACCATGGGCGGATTGGACATAGACCTTACAGGGAAATTTCCCTGTGGGCCGATGCCCAGGGGGCCGCCTTGGCCCTCCTCGTAGCCAGCCAGTGGATGTTTTTGGGGATGTATTTTGTGATGGACCGAGGTATTTGGCTCTGTTGGGGTCGTATAATGGGCCACAATATGTTATTGCTGGCCCTGCCTTCCATCAATTTGGACCCAACTACAAAATGGGGCCACTTTTAGTATTTTTTCCAGGGCCACTTCCAGGGCCAGACCTGCCTCTTCAGTGGTAACATTGTAAGTTTGGGATAAGTGAGTTTATTTAATGTTGTACAATATTTAAAGAGATAACTGACTCACATAGCTATGAAAGAACAGTACTGCAGGTATTTGGAGTAGGGGTCCATTCGCTCATAATGCTGCTTATTACAGGAGAATAAAGAGGTAGAAATAATCTAAAAAAAATCCACGGGAATGAATCAGCGCAGCATTCTGTGTTGTATGTGAGTGGTACCCGCCCATAGTTGGCAAGCACTGGTGCTTTCTAGTCACACACCTTCTATATGAACATGCTTTATCTAGTTACCTCTGAGATATTAGAGGATATTCTCCACCCTGGTGTGACCGATACCACGCTGTAACATGCATTAGCAATAATCAATCAATGTACTGTATATCGCCATAAAGCAAGTGCTGAAATACGGGCGACAAGCAAAATGAATACAGCTAGTGTGACTAAGAGCTTTTTTATCTTTTAGTATATCTGGCCATATAAATATTTGATCTTCACTCAAACAGGATACAGAGGTGATGTAATCCACCACAAATCAATAACTTACTGTATATAAAATACAGAAACGCCATTTCTTAGTCTCCAAGTGACTGCACCTTGGATGTAGTACCTGGTATTGCGGAAACAGCTCGTAGTACTCATCCAAAATGATACTATGATATGTAAATGCTACCGTGCTCCCATATATACCCTTTACTAATGAATATCATCCCTGCCAGTGATCAATTTCCTACATTCAGTACTGGCTTTGTTCACTTACTTAGTCAATATATTATGTTTGCATCTATTGTTTTAGTGCATTATTTTCCGTGATTTTATAAATGTAGCCATGCACATCCGCATATTTACTATCCTATCGTGCAGGATGCTTTGTATCTTTTTTCAGTGATTTTTCTTTGTTCACTTACAGCCATATACACAGGGAGAAAATATGTAAGCACACGACCGTCTGTATTTTGCTGTTCTCAAATTTCGTATCCAGGTCCACAGGTCTGTGTTGCAGCCGTATGTTTTTGCGGACCTATTCAATTCAGTGGGTCTGTGGTCCACATTTTCGGGCATGTTCTATTGTTTTGCAGAACTGACTTACAGATGCGGAAAGCACACAGATGACACCTTTACATGGTGTAGCAATGATCAGGAATGAGCGATCATTTGCCCGACCAAATATTTTCTTTTGTTTACTACCTTAGGGCTTTTACTATTCTCAGTTGTAGCTAATATATTTGTATTATGCTTTCTATTCTAACATAGTTGATTGAATTAATATTAATTAGGCAATAACTTTTTAATTATCCCATGAAGAGCTATGCCAGCCGTGTACATTGACTAATGCAATGTATTTACTGCAGTTTCTGAAACCTCTGTAGAGATAACACAGGATCCACCATTCACAGTAGGTGATGTCATAGCTTATCTACTCCCTCCTGACCTTTGCACAGGTCACAGAACATGCCTAGAAAACTCCCCGGTAGAAGTCAATGGGATCAGCTCCTCTCCATTGTGTCTATGGTCCATGTAGCTGTTCTCAAAAGACAGAGAATCTTATTTTAGGCCTATAGGCCAGTGCAAAAATTGCAGGATTTTTTAAAAATAAAGTATAGATAGTGACATGGGAAATCTTAAGAAATCACAAAAAAATTCCCCTCAAAAATATGTTATAATAGGCCATTTTCAGATTTAATGCCTTATTTGCACCAATAAGTCCATTAACTTGTGTGTTGTGGGTGGCATCTTGAGGACAAGTAACTGAGGGCATTTGACGATGACACCCATTCCTCCTCAACACTTGGTCTCATTGGCTTCACTTTCATGGTTCGAATGCCATGTGCAGTTGGTTATTAGCCAATCCTTAGGCTACAACCTAAAACACAGTTTTATCCCCAAGAAACCAGGGCCCCCTCCATATCTTCCTATCTTATCCCAGTTAGGCCACATTCACACGTCCGCATTTTAGTCCGCATCTATTCCGCAATTCTGCGGAATAGATGCGGACCCATTCATTGCGAATGGGGCCGGACGTGATGCGGAGAGCACACTATGTGCTCTCCGCTTCCGCATTTGCGGAGCCACGGCCCCGAACTTCCGGGTTTCGGCCCCGAAACATCAGGCCGCGGCTCCGCAAAAGATAGAGCATGTCCTATTCTTAACCAAATTTCTTTTTATTAAGAAAAAGCATAGACATAGTGCGCCAAGCATGGCCATGTACATAGTAAATTTTACATGTAGAGCAGCAAACAGCATAAACACAAGGTACACTGGTGCAGTATTGTGCCGCGTGCACTAAGGAGCAAATCATCGCAAAGGTGGGGTACAAAACAGGGGGGAAGAGGGGAAGGAAAGTCGGGTGGAGGGAGGGGTACAATCTGCTGCTATTAAGTCAAGTGAATTTCCTATAAGTTTTCCATGGTAACCATAGTTTCAAGAATCGTGGCCGGGTGAACAGTTCCCAGTGCGCAAGTTCTTCAAAGCGGTAGATCTGGTCCACCTTATCAGTCCACATTTGCAGCGTAGGTGGCGACTCGTCTTTCCACAGAAGTGGGATCAGTAACCTTGCTGCTGTGAGTAACATCGTCGGAAGGCTATTTCTAGTAGGAGTAAAGGTGTCATTAGGGCACCATAGTAGTATGAGCTTTGCATCTAATCTAATGTTAGTAGAGCATATCTGACTAATCTTATCTGCAATCAAGGTCCAGAAGGGCTGAATTTTCTGGCACGTCCACCAAATGTGCGATAGAGTACCAGATTCTACGCCACAGCGCCAGCATGCCTCCGGAATCTCCGAGTTCAATTTGTGCAGAAACTCAGGCGTCTTGTACCATCTGGTAAGAAGTTTAAAAGAATTTTCCTGAATTCTAACACAGCGGTTAAAGCCGTGTGAATGAGCAAGTATACTCGCTCTCTCCGGCTCTGTGAAGGTCAGGGAGAGCTCCTGTTCCCAAGATGTCATATAAGGGAGATCCGGAGGCATGGAGGAGAGTAGCTCTTTATACATCAAGGACAGTGGCCTTCTAATGGGTACAGAGGCCAGCAATTTCTTCTCGAGCCAGGAGGGTGAGTCCGGGCACGAGAAAGGTTTTGTGCAGAGTGTGCTATCTCTTTTAAAATTCGCTACATGAAATAGTGGCGCACCTTGAACCCCAGGGAGTCGTAATATTGAGTCCCAGTCTATCTTGCCGTCCGGGAGAAGGACATCTCGCAGAGCAACGTCAGCAAGCCTAGACCAAATCCCGGAGGGAGTAGATATAGAGGGATGAATGTGACACTGAAGAAGGCTAAGTGGCATGTTTGGGTTAGGGAAGCAGAACGTCTGTGACTGGACCATTTTGGACCACTCTGCTAACATACCCTTCAAGATAGGAGAGGAGAAAGCATGGTTGACTGAGAATACCTTGACCCCCCATAAGCTGAGACGTTCCTGTGTGGTGAGTAAGGTGGCTTCTAGGTGGGAGCAGGGAGAGTCAGTATTGCGGGATAGGGCAGCTACACACCTACAAAGCTGAACAGCAGTATAATATAATTTCACATCAGGGAGCCCGAATCCACCAAACCGTTTGTCCCTAGTGAGGACTGAATAAGCGATACGAGGAGACTTGCCCTTCCAGAGGAAGCGGGTGAACACCCGTCGCACTTCAGTAAAAAATGAGTTGGGGAGCCAAATAGGGAGGGATTGTAGAAGGTATAGGAATTTGGGGACAATAAAAGTCTTCAAATAGTTTTTCCTTCCTATCCATGAGACAAAAGGAAGCTTCATAGACTGTAAGTGGGTGCGGACCGATCGGAGGAGAGGGACAAAGTTTAGAGAGCTGAGTTCCTGAACATTAGCAGATATATGTGTCCCTAGGAACGAGATGGAATGGGTGGCCCAGGCAAACGGGGTAGTCCGTTTGAGGGTGTTTATAATAGCGGGGGGGCAGGAGATGTTAAGCGCCACGGACTTCCCATAGTTAATTTTGAAATTTGAGACAAAGCCAAAGTCCTCGAATATAAGCAATAATTTGGGTAGGGCTTCTTTGGGGTTAGTAGTGAGAATTAACAGATCGTCCGCAAATGCTGCAGCAACATGTGTGCGAGAGCCAACATGTAGGCCTTTTATCTGTGGGTCCATCCTGATCCTACACAGAAGGGTCTCCATGACCAGGACGAACAGAGCCGGAGAAAGGGGCACCCTGGCGAGTTCCATTAGAGATCTTGAAGGGGGGACAATGTGCCGTTGACCTTCACCCTGGCCGCAGGGGCCGAGTACAGAGTGTTGATGGCTGTAACAAACTGGTCAGGTATGCCAAACTTCGACAGGGTCCGCGACATGTAATGCCAACCGACCCTGTCGAAGGCCTTTTCTGCGTCCGTGCTGACCAGCACCAAAGGCTTTGAGTGTCGTTTGGCCCAGTTGATGAGATGCAGCACCCTCACTGTATTCTCAGACCCCTGTCGGCCCCGAACAAAGCCTACCTGTTCGCCGTGGATAAGATCAGGGAGCACTTCCTGGAGTCTGGTAGCCAGAATCTTCGCCCACCACTTGACATCAGTGTTGAGCAAAGAGATAGGCCTATAATTACTGCAGCAAGTGGGATCTTTATTATCTTTATGAATGACAGTGATATGTGCCAGTAGGGAATGGGGAGCCAGGGAGCCACCAGTAAGGAGAGAGTTGCACATGTTCCTAAAGCGGGGGATCAGGATGTCCTGAAAAGTTTTATAGTAGCTGATGGGGAACCCATCTGGGCCAGGGCTTTTGCCTGAAGGGATGGACATGAGCACTTTGCGTAATTCTAGATCAGTGATAGGTCGAACTAAAAGGGCCGCCTTATCAAGGGGCACAGAGGGGAGGTCTAGAGAGTGCAGGAATTTGTCTGTAGCTTCTGTGAGTGTATGTGGGGATGTACCGTCAGGAGAGGGTAAATTGTACAGTTGTTCGTAAAAGGCACAAAAGGCCTTTGTCACTGCAGGGGCGGACTTATGCCATAAGCCTTTGGAATCTTTAATAGAGGAAACATAGGAGTCAGTGAGTTGTTTTTTGGCAATAGCCGACATCAGCTTGTTACCCTTGTCACCATGGGCATAGGCTCTAAACCGCGAGCGTAGGATCAGTTTGGCAGATTGAACATTCAACAGGTTCTTTAACTGGGATCTGGCCTCGGTCAAATCCGTAAGAGTTCGTTGTGCCTGGGACTCTTTATGGGAGGACTCAAGGCTTGCAATTCTGGCCAGTAAGCTATCTAGGGCTTTTGATCTTTGCTTCTTCACATGTGCCCCAAGGGCAGTAAGTTCTCCCCTCATTACCACCTTATGGGATTCCCACAAAGCATGTCCTATTCTTGTCCGCATAGCCATCTCTATGGGGAGTGCCGGCATGGTGTGTTGCGGATCCGCAACACACTATGGACGTCTGAATGGGGCCTTAGGAGCCTCCTTAGAAAATTCCATCTTATTTGACTGTAAAATAGTGCAGCACGCTGTGCTATTATTCCGTGACACCATGATGGAAACTTCACGGAGCCACTATAAAGGTGGCCATGCACATTAGACAGAAGTTGGTTGATGGTTGTTCAAACTGTCCATATATGTTCAATGAAATCGGGTGATGGACAAAAGATCTTTTTGTGAATGTGCTTTCAAAGAAATATCTTTTGTCCAACTATCGGACAAAAACATTAAACACGGCAACTTCTTTTCATATGATACTGGTCTATCATTGGTTGGCTGAAACGATTGTTCCTTGTTAAATTTCAAATGACGAACATTCGTTTTGGTTGAAATCGTCCATTTTGATCAACTTTAGACTAATGTGTTTGACCACCTTAAGACAATGGGGTCCATTGGGTGCAGTTGGTGTCTGTCATAGGATGGATCCAGCACTCCATTATTTTAGTTTTTCTGCTCCTATGATGGAGCAGAGAAAAGGAAATTTTAATTAATGTGTTAAAAGATTCTTATTCTACGCAAGGTTCACATTTCCGGTGAGCGTTTCCAGCAGGCTGTTCCGGCAGCGTTCAGTGGATCCAGCATTGCCGGATTCTACAGATCACTATCAGAATAACTATAATGGGCTCTGGCATTGATCCAACCACTTTCGGGCATAAATACCAGCTTTCAGCCAGACAGCTGGCATTTGTGCTGGATCAGGCAACAGTTAGACCCCTTTCACACGGGCGTGATTTCCGCGCGGGTGCAATGCGTGAGGTGAACGCATTGCACCCGAACTGAATCCGGACCCATTCATTTCTATGGGGCTATGCACATGAGCAGTGATTTTCACGCATCACTTCTGCGTTGCGTGAAAATCGCAGCATGCTCTATATTGTGCGTTTTTCTCACAACGCAGGCCCCATAGAAGCGAATGGGGCTGCGGGAAATTCGCAAGAATCCGCAAGCAAGTGCAGATGCAGTGCGATTTTCCCGCATGGTTGCTAAGAGTCGGGACCTGATCTTTATTATTTTCGAAAATAATAGCATTCTCATTACAGAATGCTTTGTAAAATGTGGATTAAGGGGTAAAAATAAAAAAATTAACTCACCTTATCCACTTGATCGCGTAGTTGCCGATCTCTTCTGTCTTCCTCAAGCATTAGCTGCCATCTAAAGGACCTGTGGTGACGTCACATCACATGGTCCAATCACATGGTCCATCACCATGGTGATGGACCATGTGATGAGCTTGATGACGTCATCACGGGTCCTTTAGCCGGCAGCTAATTTTTGAAGAAGACAAAAGAGATTGCAACTACGCGATCAAGTGGATAAGGTGAGTTAATTTTTTTTTTTTTAACCCCTTAATCCACATTTTACAAAGCATTCTGTAATGAGAATGCTATTATTTTCCCTTATAACCATGTTATAAGGGGAAATAATAAAATCTACAGAATACTCAACCCAAACCCGAACTTCAGTGATGAAGTCCGGGTTCGGGTCTGGGTACCAAACATGCCGATTTTTCCCACGCGCGTGCAAAACGCATTCAAACGCTTTGCACTTGCGTGAAAAAATTGCGCATTTTCCCACAACGCACCCGCCTCTTATCCGGGCGTCAAATGTGACACCCGTGTGAAAGAGGCCTTAGGCAACTAGTTGCACACATGCATCAAAGAAATCTGGCGCATTGTTCCGGCAGAGTGCCATGTGCCTATCGGACCCTGTTGATTATAATGGGATGTAGAAGGTCTCCGGCCGCTTCCCGGCATATATCCTGGGATTTGTCTGGACAAGAACTGTTGTATGCAAGACCTTTTGTTCAACTGAATTAATGGGGTCCAGCGGGCACGCGGCACCATCTAGCTATGCCGGATCTGGAGAACTCTGGCAGGCTGTTTTCCGCCAGAACAGCCTCCAGATTTCTTTGCTGCAAAGATACCTAACACTTTGATAAGTTTCTATATATTATTATGTAGATGTACTTTATCTATCATGCGTTCCGTTCCATATTTTGGTGTACACTTTCTGCCAGGAATCCTTGTATGCTAGCGATGTATACACATATGTTAACTTTCACCTAATAAAAGGTGAGTTACCACATAATTTACATTTGACTTTAGGTTAAGGCCATATTCACACGTTCGCAATGTTCGTCCGCAACCGTTCCGCAAATCTGCGTAACGGGTGCGGACCCATTCATTTTGAATGGGGACATGATGGATGCGGAGAGCACACACTGTGCTCTCCACATCCGCATTTGCGGAGCGCGCCGCCGATCTTCCGGCCGCCGTCTCCGCAATAATATAGAGCATGTCCTATTCTTGCCCGCTATTGCTGACAAGTATAGGCATCTCTATAGAGCTGGTGGCAAGGTGTGTTGCGGATCTGCAACACACTACGGACGTGTGAATTAGGCCTAAATCTGTACATTCGCCTGTTGGCATTGACATCTCTAGTGCCGAAAATAACGGATGAATTGACTAGTCACACTTACTATTCCTGTTTGCCTGACTAGTACTTCCTAGTCACGACTGTAGCTATTTATGCTTAAATATCTGCCTAACCTTTTCTCTTATAGAAGTCATTTAGCAATGGTATAATGACAGATTGCTATTCCTTTTCCTGTTCAGTGAATGCATCGAAAAATATTGCTGAACACATTTACCAGGACAAGAAAGGCTGTATTCAGTAGATATAATAAGGAGACATAATACATACCTGCCAAATGTTAATTACTCCTTACTACACAGGTACTTTGCATTGTATTAGCCGTGTATTTTTATACATTGTGTTCTCAGAGATTTAGCCCATATAAGTCGCTGCATTAAAGAAATATCAGAATTACCGGAAGCTGAAGGCACGTAACAGCGAATAATAAAACACTGCAAGAAATAACAATATGAAATAGTCATTTGGAAATGGTAAATCTGTAGTGACTTAGAATTGTGAGAAAGACGTTTTCTGGAAACAGAATTGTGGAAGGGTAATAACTTTCCTAGTGGAGTCTGGTTCAAATGCTATACAAGGGCAACCAATGATAATATATATATATATTTATATGTGATAATAGTATACACCAGGCATGTCCAAATTGCGGCCCTCCAGCTGTTGCAAAACTACAACTCCCAGCATGCCTGGATAGCCTACAGCTATTAGGGCATGCTGGGAGTTGTAGTTTTGCAACAGCTGGAGGGCTGCAGTTTGGACGTGCCTGGTATACACTCTAGGATCTATAAACACTAAAATGAACCATTTGTAAGTATCGTGAGACAAATCCATTAAAGTGGACCTGTCCCCTCTCCTGACATGTCTATAATAGCAACTTCTTGCATCCCCCATGTAATAACAATTCTGTAGCATCTGTTCTTAGGACTCTATGTTGTGTCATTCCTCTATTATTTCTTCCGGAAGTTATGGATGAATTTCCAGAAGTTTACAGTGAAGGTCCAGCCGGGAGTTACCAGTTGGGGGATGCCCCTTTACAGTTTGACATTATCCATTCAGTGCTGCCAGTGTCAGACCATGCAGGGACACCTGCCCCCCAAACTGGCAACATCCAATTGGACATTTTTTTGCAGACTGCAACTAATTAATAGTAGGCATAATAAAGGAGTGGCAGATCATATAATGGTATGGAATACGGTGGATTTGGTGATCTCTGTAATGGAGACACCCCTTTGCTCGGTTTTCCTTCCTTTGAGGGATACCTGGCTTTCATTGTGTTGTAGACCCATAACTGGGGCTCCACATTTATTTAGCATATTCCTGTTTCCCAGGGAGCTTTGCACTTCGGATTGCTGTGTTGAGACTCTTAGGTGAGGCTCCGCGGTGTTTTTTGTAGCTGGTCTCCCTGAGATCAGCTATTGTTGTGTTTGAGATCATATAATCATAAGAATAGATGCTCCAGAATTTCTATTACATGGGGAATTAAAGTAGGTACTAAAACATGTCTGGAGATGGGGCAGGTTCTCCTTAAACTCTATATATACATGCATCATTAAGACCTTACATGCCATAAAGTCTGGTAGTGACAGCAAGTTCTGTCTCCCCTATAGCAATAGTGACCAATGCTTGACTCTCCAGTTGTGATATTACAGCTTGCAGCATGCTGGAAGTTGAAGTTTCGTAATAGCTGGACAGCCACCAGTTTGAGATTGTTAACAGGTGTATGTACAGCTACTTATCTGCCTGAATCATGTTTGTATGAGAAAAGAAGAACATGACTGCTTTCTTCCAGAAGCAGCACCACTAGTGAGTATAGGCTGTGCTTGATATTGCAGTACAGCCACATTGATGTAAATAGGTTGACCTGCCATGGCCATGGACAAGACTGGAAGGAAGCTGTTTTGTATTTCTACTCTGTTGCAACCCCTTATAAAAAAACAATGGACACAAAACAAGTTGCATTGCTCTTCAATGTATCAGATGGTTAATTTCATTGTCTAACATGTCAGTGGAAGTGTGACTTATTCCTGTGGGCAAAGCAAGAATTGTCATTTCCACTCATTGCTAGGCATAAACTCTCATTTGTTGGATTATGGAGTGTGGGAGTAGTGGCATTTTCTGTTTAAAATCCATTTAGTTTTGGAGAACAAAACAACTGAAAGGTGGCATTAAAACCCAAGAATGCAGTTGTGCATATATATACAGGGGAGCAGATCCTGCACTTGTGGCCCGTTGCTAATGGCGACCCCCAGCAAAAATGCATATGGTGGAGGATGTCCGCAGCGGACCACAAGTACCACAATAGACATCCTACACAAGACGGCAATTGTGTGGATGTGATAAATAATATAACAATATAGCAATAACAAATGACAAGACAGGTGCACACTGCGGTCTTACTAAGCCCTCAAACTGATGTTAAAATTGAGAGGTTAGTCAGCATGTCCTGCTATGGAGGACATGTCTTAAGCCCGAGCACCACGCCAAGGTCTCTCAAGTAGCTCGGGACCTAACACTCACCTACCTGTGCCGTATGGGCAATACCAGGAGCCAGTGGGCAAAATTACAGGAAAGTATTAGGCCGATTTCCAGCAGACTCCTCAGTTACCTCCAGCATGTAACCATGCCTGCAATGGGAGGAGGGAGAAGGCTGTGAGCCCCACCCAAGACTGTTTTGGAGAACCATTAAGATTGCTTTATTGGCAACTGTTTCATACATTTCAATACTTAAAGCATATGGACACCTTTTTTATTATTGCATTTATCTAGGGTTAAAAATCTTTTTCGGATTGGTCTTAAAAATTAAAGATTTTCAGCAGCTTTTGTTTTGGCTCTGCTGTTCTTTCTGAAATCCATCAGAGAGCAGCGCTGGCTCAATCTGTAGCTTCTATACATCTGACGCACATATCTCAGGCTTTTTTAGGACTATTCCAAGACTTTCCTGTTGACGACCTATCCTCAGAATATGCAATACACTGGATGGAGATGTGAATTTCTGGCACCAGAGCTGCTCAGGAACGGCTGATTTGGGGTGTTGGACCTTGATGACCTATCCTGAGTATAGGCCATCAATATTAAAATCCTGGAATAGCCCTTTAAGTAGAGGACTCTTTTATATTAGGTCCAATCGAAGCTATTATATAGATAGCGAGGGTCCTGAGTTAGATCCCCATTAATTAGTAAGTGATGGCATATCCTAGCAATGGGTCATCACTTACTTTAGTGGGAAAAAACACCATGTCTGGAGTGTGTGAACAACTCCTTAGTGCTCACCCAAAACCCAGTGTTTAAGGAAGTTATGTCAAATGTGTCTCAATGAAGCTAATGCCCTAATGATGAGAAAACATTGATTTGCCATGGACACGCTGCTGAGATGCTGCCGCATTGCTGATCTACCAGGAGCTAAAATATACACTAAATGATCATTCTGTGGTTAACTGGTTTCCAGTTAATATATTATAATTTTTTTGCCCATTTACTTCTCTAATTCAGCAATATGGATTAAAAACATAAGATATAGACAGTAACATGGTATGGGGTGTCCTTCAAGATTGTACTATTGTAAGCAGAAGCCGGTAAGCAGTATCTCTAAAAAGATGCACATGTCTACATGCTTTGAAGGTCAGAGGGTTTTTGTACCATATGGCAACGCCACTTTCATGTACCTGTTCCAGGTTCCTCACCAATAGCATGGGAACAAGAGCCTTTTCTCATGACAGTATATTCATACCGGATGGGCAGGCTGAAGATGAGCAAGAAACTCAGGCTACACCACAAGACCACAGTGTGGGGAAAGTGAAGTCTCTCCAGGTAAGGGCAGAAACTCAGTGTAAACTATTCCACAAATGTCATTTTCTTCTACAGTGAAATGCTAAAGAGGACCGGTCACCTGGCATGTCTGTTTTATCAACTACTTGCATCCATCTTGTAATAACAATTCTGGGCCTTACCAGTTAGGGGTCTGACATTATCCAATCAGTGCTGCCAGTGTCAAAATGTACAGGGACACACCTCTAACTGGTAACCCCCACCTGGACCTTCATTGCAAACTGCTAGCGATTGATTTATAAGTTCTAGCAGGAATAATAAAGGAATGGCACAACATAGAGTCATAAGAATAGATGCTCCAGAATGCAAGTAGTTACTAAACCAAACACATCAGGAAAGGGAACACGTCTTTAAGTGTTTTCAAAGAACCAAAAAGAATAATGTCAATCAATTATTTGCTAGGAAAAATTGAAATTGTTCTAAATCCCTAATTGGACTGAACACAGTCATGTCTGTGGAAGTTGTAGTCTTGTGGACATACCACTACAGCATGACCAGACACTAAGCTGCCACAAGGAAGCTGTTTGGCTCCATTTGCGTTATTTCCATATTCGTGTGCTGATTGTAAATATTTATATTACATTTATTGTACATTATATTACAATAAACATTATATTACACTTTAGCAACAATTGGGAAAGAATATTCGGTTTGGACAACCGCCGCCAGCCAATGTTTCGCTAAAGAGGATGCAAGATTTGGGTGCTACCACAGAAGAAATGGAGGAAACACAGAACAGTAGCATGGATAGTCTAGGGGAACGTGATGTGGGATTTCTCAGTAGTGGCAGTAAGGTAAGACGATGGAAATGTGTTAAAATTGAAAACTCAAACATTGCAAAAGACTGTAACAAAGAAAATATATTAATGTGTGGTAGGAGCCCTAAATATGTTTGCACTCACCTGGTGAGGGGGATCTGCAAATTGCTTGTCCGGTAATCAGATCTTGAGCAACATGGATAGGCAGTAGGTAGTAGTAGAGCAAGAAGGACCAGTATAGCAGAGCAGAGGAGTCGATGTTGCAGAGCTGAGGCAGCATGGTTGAAAAAGAGACTAATGTAGCAATTAACTCAAGGCGAGTCAGTTGCATTGGAGATCGGCGTTGCATGGTTGTAGCAGTGTTATCTTAGTGACCAATGTAGCAGAGTTGTAGCAGCATACAAAAGGCCAGTAAAGTGATGTGATGTAGCTGAATTTTATCACTTTACTGGAGAGGTATAGCAATGTACTGGAGCCTGGTATAGGAGAATGATGTAGCAGAGTTGGACAGCTGGGTGCTGGGGTGCCAATAACCAACATCAAGTCTGAGCCAGGTTTAATAACCTGGCAGGATGACTTAATTCCTGTCCACCAGGTTTCTGTGACAGTCCGACTGGATTAGAAACTGAGCCGGACAGATGAAGGGAGTTAGGAAGTGCATGGCGCAGTATGTTGGACAGGTGAGTAACAATGTCTTCTAAGACCTAGACTGTCCTAGACATTAGATAGCTGCTAGCAGCCAGGTACTAGAGCATTAAGATGTGTACGTTTTCTCATGGTATCTCTTTGGCCACTCAAATGAAAGAAAAGAACTATAAAATACTTTCGAGGTTGTACTATTGTCCAACTACCCTATATCGCATTCTCCCCACAGTGACAGATGAGCTGGGCTCAATATTGCACATCTGGTGGGGATGTCCACTAATTTGCAGTTTTCTGGGAAAGTTATAACATACCCTTGAATTGACCTTGTTATCTCTCTCCCTCTGGTTCTTTGGCCCAAGTGAAAAAGGTTTTGTTAAGACACCTAAGGTTTTGCTATACACCTAGATGACCAATGCAGCCAATCAGTGGATTTGGCGGTGTGCTGACATGTGCAGAACAGGGCACTGAGGCCAGTGATTGGCTGCAGTGGTCAAATAGGTGTATGGCACATCAACGCTGCATGAAAGTCAGCAAAGACCACCTGGGACAACCAGAGAGGTGGAGGATTTATTAAGTGAGTAATGGTTTATTTTTTGGTATTTTCTACTTTTTGGTCATTTTTTTCTCATCTGAGAAAACCTGTTTAAAACCATTCTCACTTGTTATCTATGAACTGGTAATTTTCTGCCGTTTCTTTGTCTTCCATCAGATTCTAGGGTCACCGAGTTCTCATGGAACCAGGAATGTTCCTCAGCCAGAACACAAGACAGAGGAGAAGGTAGTTCTATTTCACTGTCATTGCTGTACTTTTCTTCTATATATTTCTAGAAGTGGGCCATATGCGTTGGGGCCCCACTTAGTAGAGACAGCACAGTGAATTATCTATACCTCTAGTAACAGAAATGTGTGTGCTTGTGTGAGATTTTCTTGATGATGAAAGAGAAATATTTCACCATGAGAAGATTTTTCCCACATCTGTTCTTTGTGTTACAGGTCACTCCTGTGAAATCGTCTCGAACAAAAAGACCATCTGGCACAATCGAATCCATAAACTTGGATGTCGTTCCGCGATCTGCCTCTTGTTTAGATAATACTGCCGCTAAACACAAACTTTCTGTCAAGCCAAAAAATCAGAGAGTGTCAAAGAAACAGAGGGGAATGTCCCAGGTAATGTACCCAGATGTAGTATATAATGGCAGTTATCAAAATGAATGCATTTTAGATCGTCACTTTTCATTTGAAACTTTATTTGCCCTTACTGTTCCATTGCATCCAAAAACAAGTCTTGAATGTACTGAAGTCACTGCAAAAGGGAGCTCCGTGCATAGAGAGTTTTAGACTTACAATTGAGTTTAATGGTATCTTTATAGTTTATGGTTTCGTTATGCAGGACAGAAAACAAAGTCCTGCATAATGGAAACCAGATGGATCCGTTATGCTGCCCATAGACTTCTATTATGACGGATCAAAACAGAATGCCTCTTAAAGGCTTCTGTATTGCATTCTGTCTACGAATTGCGTTATATTCCGCTATACCTGAATCCATAATGGAATTCCTTCACCACCCGAACACCGAACCTGTAAAGTTCGGGTTCGCCCATCCCTAGCTCAGAAATCTTACTTTGGGGACTCTTACTAAGTTTTGCTATGGTGCCCTATGATATCCGTGTACCCCCCTGGTAGGGGCTGTGGACAGCAAAGTAAAAGTTCAGGTTCATATTGCTGCTAATAATAAAAGCACTGATAAAGGTAAGCTTGCCCAGGTCTCCGTAGACCCTACCCAGCACTTTCAGTAGTTACCCTTTGGCTGAGTTTACATATTCAAGGTTTCTGATGCAGTTTTTGCTGTGAAACCCACAGGAGTGCATTCAAAAAACAGGTGAGGTAGTTTCTGTCCTTTATACTTACTCTTCCTATGTGATCCACACTTGGTTTTGGCTTAAAGCGAACCTGTCACCGGATTTTTACATCTAAAACGGCTCACAGTACTTTACAGATCTTGTTCTTGTACTTTCCAAGCTGGTGTCATATGTAATTATGCCCTTAGAATTCTTGAAAAAATGACAAAAAAAAGTGCTGGTCCCATGCGTCTGCAGTCACGGCAGAAGTCAAGGAGGCAGACCCTCTGTGACTGCAGACAGTGACTCCACCGCCATAACCCCGCCTCTCATCCCTGTGATAGACAGTTCTCCCCAACAGCCGGGACCGCTTGTATCAGGCGCATGCGCCTTGCCCACTTTCGCAAGCGATCTCGAGCATCGCGCCAGGAAGCGCGATCCCTTCTCAATCGCGCCTGCGCAGTCCAGTCGCCGGCGGCTTTTCAATACGCCGCGCGCACAAGGCGACATTAGAAAAAAGCCGTCCGGCGTCGGGGACTGGACTGCGAGGCGCGATTGAGAAAGGGATCGCGCTCCTCGGCGCGATGCTCGGGATCGCGCTATGGTGGGCAGGGCGCATGCGCCTGATACAAGCGCGGTCCCGGCTGTTGGGGAGAACTGTCTATCACAGGGATGAGAGGCGGGGTTATGGCGGGGGAGTCACTGTCTGCAGTCACAGAGGGTCTGCCTCCTTGACTTCTGCCGTGACTGCAGACGCATGGGACCAGCACTTTATAAAGTCATTTTTTCAAGAATACTAAGGGCATAATTACATATGACACCAGCTTGGAAAGTACAAGAACAAGATCTGTAAGGTACTGTGAGCCGTTTTAGATGTAAAAATCCGGTGACAGGTTCGCTTTAAACTACATCAGAAAACCTGAACATGGATCTGGCCTTTAAGAGTAAATTTCACAATAATGTTCTTGAAAGCAATTATTTCCATTAGGCTAGTAGGCTAACTTTCCAAATAACTTTTCATACTTATTTAATGATGGATTTACATGGCTCGATTTTCAGGCCGATCAAGAGGAACGGATGTTTGTAAGAACACTCATTCCTGATAAACGGCCTGTGTAAAGCTGCCCCAGATCACCCAGTGAATGAGCAACACACTCTTTCATCGGGTGAAATGATCTTTTGTTCGGACACATCAGTCATTGTCACCTCAGTCAAGATCTTTCTGCCCAGAAACAATAAATCTGTATGAAGATGAGTGATAGCAGTAGCTATTGCTCATCCCCATACAGTTGAGGTGATCACTGCATGTAAATGCAGCTCTCCCCCTCCACTGATGCTTCCTTCCTCATAATTGTCTGCTGGTTGATGCAGTGTAAATGCAAATTAACTCCGTCTGACAATATGGAAAGTTTCAGGAGAATGTCAATGGACAAATAAAATAATTCTTCTGTATGTACAAATCATATTATTTGCCTTCCAATTAATCTCTAGGCTACCTAATCATATTAGATTGATGCTGATAGATCCTTTTAGTTTTGGCTTGGCCTACGATCTGCGTACTTGGGGCAATTAATTGGCCAAATTATATTTTTTGATAACCTGCAGCGTCTCCTTCTCCTAAGAATTCCTGACGTTTTACCTTATGGTTTCTGACAGTCATCTTTAAAAGTATGCCTTATGTATGCTTTATCTGTGAAGAATAAATCAAGGCAACTAGACTTGCTGTAGATTTCTTGAAAACGTTTCACTCGTTCTTCCAACGAGCTTTCCATAGATGTTGATTCCATAGTCCTAATTGGAGTCAGTAGGTGATAATGACCTCCCAGAAAAAGGTGTCAAGACAGCATTGTAAGTGGCAGACAATAGATGTCTAACCATCCCCCCGTCTCTATTTAAGCTTGGCTTCTCAATTTTTACATAGATGGCCTCCTTCACACCTCGTTTGTACCAATCGGCGTCCTTATCCAAAACACGTACTTTACGGTCTTTAAAGGTGTGACCTGTTTCTTTTAGATGTAAGGCTACACGGCTGAATCTTGACAAGAGGTTTTGGCTCTTCTATGCTGTTCCATACGCTGATGTAGTTGTTGTTTTGTTTCGCCAATATACAGTTAGGGGGGTTAGACATCTATTGTCTGCCACTTACAATGCTGTCTTGACACCTTTTTCTGGGAGGTCATTATCACCTACTGACTCCAATTAGGACTATGGAATCAACACTTTTGACCCCATGCTGGGTATAATGACCTAATTACCAGATGTTGATTCAGTTAAATATTTATTCCCAGAGAATTGTTGTACAAGTCACTCAGAATTGAGAAAGCTTGTTGGAAGAACGAGTGAAACGTTTTCAAGAAATCTACAGCAAGTCCAGTTGCCTTGATTTATTCTTTACAGATATACCATGACCTGGATAAATGAGAACCTTCACAGACTTATGTATGTTTTCATTTTTAAAACTTTTAAATTTCTCCACAGGATTGTTACAGCATAGAAGACAATGAACATGAAACTGGACTGAATGTGCATCGATCTCTCAATAAAGCCATGTACCACTCAATGGATATTTCCAACCAGGATATAATTGTGTCTAATTATTTTGAACGAAAAGCCCGTGGATTACAAATTCCTGATCATACTCAAGTGACCAATAGACAATATGAAGGGGAAAAACATGAGGAGCCAATCACTTTTAAATCTGAAGAAAGTAGGCAAATGGATAAAGAAAGGAAGTCAGTAGCAGATAAACGTAAAACAGAAGAGGAACAAAGAAGACAGGAAATCATTAGGAACATTGAGTTAGAAAGGCTCCAGCATAAGATAAAAGAACAGAAAGAAAATGAAATGAAGGAACAGCGTAGACGTGAAGAAGAAAAAAAGCTGCGGGCTGAACAAATTCTGAAAGAATTAGAAGAACAGAGAAAACAAGAGGAGCAAAAACAACGTGAGGAGCAGAGATGTCTCAAATTAGCAGAAGAGCAAAAGACTCGTGAGCTGGAGAAACAGAGAACGTTGCAGCAAGCTGAGGAGCAAAAGAAGATTGAGATAGAGCAGAAAATGGAGCAACAGAAAGCTTTGCAGGAAGCTGAGGAACAAAAAAGACGTGAAGTAGAGGAACGGAAAATGCGTGAAAAGGAAGAACAGAGAGTTCTGCAGGAAGTTGAAGAGCTGAACAAATGCAAACTTGAGGAGCAAAGAATTCTCAAGATGGCAGAAGAGCAGAGAAATCATGAACTGGAGCAACAAAAACCCCTCAAAATTGCAGAAGAAGAGAGAAAGTGTGAGATGGAACAGCAGAAAGCAATTCAAATGGCAGAAGAGCAGAGAATGCAAGAACTGGGGCAGCAGAAAGTACTTAAGATTACAGAGGAGCAGAGAAAGCATGAACAAGAACACCAGAAAGCACTTCAGATTGCACTGGAGCAGAGAAAGTATGAAATGGAACAACAAAATGTACTTCAGATAGAAGAACAGAAAAGACCTGAACTGGAGCTGCAGAGGACTTCTCAAATGGCAGAAGGACAGAAGAAACATGAAGTGGAAGTACAGAAATCTCTTCTTGTTGGAGAGGAGATAAAACATGACTTGAAGGAACATAGGGCAGCTGGGCTGCAGAAAGGGATTGAAGTGGAAGACCAAAAAGCTGTTCAACTAGTGGAGGACATAAAATTGATACACGAGGAACCTTTAAAGAAAGAATATCCAATTAATGAGGATATTAAGAAGAATGTAGTTGAGGTAAGGCATTCCTCTCCAGATCATGAAAGCAGTATTACAGAAAAACATCTACCTGAAAAGCTGAAAACAGATGACATAAGTAAAGAAAATGACACAGATTTAAAACAAAGACAAAGTAATGAAGAACTCCGATGGAAGGAGCTTGACCAAAGGCAAAGACCATTTACATTTAAGGTCACGTCAGGTGAAAAGCAGATTATATTTGAGAAAGTTAATTTATCTCCAGTTACATTAGTAAAAGAGCAACCAACATGCCCTGATACACTGGACCCTAAAGAAACTAAAACGAATGTTAGTTCACATGTTCTTCCATCCTCCCAGTGCATTCCCCACACTGCAATTTTGGTTACCGGAGCACAACTGTGTGGTACAGCTGTAAACCTTAACCAGATTAAGGACACCGCTTGTAAAACATTGCTTGGACTGACTGAAGAGAGGAAATTAGATCTTGCTGAAACCAAAAATGAAAGCGATATGGGCAATACTAAATATATCAGCAGTAAAACAAAATATACATCAGAGACATTGGAAAATCAGTCCTTCATGGAAGAATGGGCTTCCATTAGGTCAAAAATATTCAACAAATCTGAAAATGTTGCCGCGACCGAAAAGAATAAAACTGATCCTTGTGTACCTAGTGATGACTGGATAGGAAAGAGTAAAGGTGACTCCCATAACATCTTACGAAAGACAATGTCAGCTAGTGCAAAATTTTCTATAACACCAGCATGGCAGAAATTTCCAGAATCTGCAAAAAACGTTGAATTTAGTAGTGACACCCCAGCAATACAATCAAATAAGGAACATATAGGAACAGTGTTACCTGACAACACAGCTGAGAGAAGGCTCACAGACAGGGCACTGAGTGTCCAAGAAGTGGTGGCAAATAAAATGAAAAGGCAAGTTACGATTGAAGGTGGTGCAGAAGGTTGTATATTTTCTAAAGATCTTCCATCCTTCTTGGTTCCTAACCCACCTTCGTCTCCTCGTCGTGGTCATTTAGAAGAACAAACTTCAATCAATTCACAAATGGCCAACAGTATGAGAAAACCAGATAAATTATTACAAAGTTCAGAAGAGAAAATGGCTCCATTTGGAGTCAAACTAAGAAGGACACATTATTCCTTGAGATTTAATTCAGATCCTCAGAATGAACAGAAACGTAAGAAAAGATATAGTGCAGGTGACAGCTTTGAAGGTATTCCTACTCCATTAACTGCAGGAGATGAAACAGAAAAAAGGACTTTACCCAACAAAGAATTGTCAGCATCCCCTACTAAGTTAAAGAAAGATAGCACGGTTAAAGTATTGCTAGATCCCTCAAACTATCCATCTGAAAACATTTATAGTACTTTCATTTCTCCACTGACCCCAGGTACAAGTCCTCATTTGTCATCACCTAACAAAGACAGAAATGCTCCTAAGTCCCCCATCATCCAGAAACCGTCACTTGCTCCTAAACCATCCAGCCCAACTCCACCATCCTCCCCTCGTTCAAAACTGAATAAAACAGATGTGAAAGACCCACATGGGGAAAGTCTGGACAAAACAGAGCAAAAACGTGTAACAGAGGAAGTTAAAGTAAGCGCAGCTTTTCCATCTTCAAAACATAGTGAAAGTCTTGAGTATGATAGAACAGATGAAGCAAATTTGCCATCAATCCCATGGCGAGAGAAACCAGAAAAAAGACCAGAGAAAACAGGAAGAGGTAATGTGGTTACGTCTCAAATTCATAACTTTCAATTTTATATTAGTTATCTAATGCTGTCCATAGAAGTGGCAACCCAACAGATGATTTCCCCCATGTTTGGTGCAAGTATATATGACCATATGAATAATTCTGAACCTGGCTGACCTTATATTGAAAGGGTATTCTAAAAGACAAGACATTTATGGCATATACTTTCAGGAGAAGCAAGTCCTATGATCCCTATTGTACAATAGAAGCCAGGTAGTGGTGGACACAAATTGGACAAAAGGCAGGGAAAACTAATCCTAAATGTGTGTGGCATCATGACCTGGTCCTCTATGGTTCAATAGATCACCACTATCTACCGATAGGAATGTGTATGGTAATTGTTATCTCTGTCCTTTGCAATGCACCCTGTACTGTCCCTCACAGGGCTACCGAGTGGAAAAGCACCCCTTTGACCCTTACTTTAGAGGGTTTCATGGTACTTCCTTAGGATAGGCCATCAATATTTGATCAGCAGGGGTCTAACACTTCGCACCCCTGATGATCAGCTGTTCTGCAGAAGTTCCAATGCTGACTGCCCATTGAAGTTAAGGAGCCCAGTCCTGCAGTAACCAGCATCGTCTACTACACCAAACTGATGGAGCTGCAGTTCAGTTGCTGGAGCTACTGCAGAACAGCTGTTGGACTCTTGCCATTCAGATATTGATAGTTTATCTTGAGGATTGGACATCAATATAAATGAACCAGAAAACCCATGTAATCCCGATAATCCATCCCATACATGTTTCCTCATCAGTAGGAAACTAATGGGTCCATAAGGATAAAGACATATGTATGAGTGGCAACTAATGGTCACGTGGTTTCAATCATGGGTCAGATTTGGACTCTGGAGTATGTACTATGCTACCTAGATTAGGGATCGACCGATATAGATTTTTTAGAGCCGATACTGATACCTATATTCTGTGAACTTTCAGGCCGATAGCCGATATTTTATACCAATATTCTGCGCATTTTAATTTTTGGAATTTTTTTTTTCTGTTACAGCGTTCAACACTTTTTGTAAAAAAAATATTAATAGTTTGGACTTTTTGGGCACGGCGATATGTTTTTTTATTTATTGTTTATATATTTTGTTTTTTTTTTACTATTTTTAATTTTTTAAATTTTTATTTAATTACTATTTCCCACCTTAGGGGTAGAACCTGTGCTCTTTACATCCCTTGTCCTATTCACCCTGATAGAGCTCTATTAGGGTGAATAGGGCTTCGCACTCTCCCTGCTGCCCTGTGCTCTGTGCACACAGCAGCAGGGAGCTGACCATGGCAGCCAGGGCTTCAGTAGCGTCCTGGTTGCCATGGTAACCGATCGGAGCCCCAGCATTACACTGCTGGGGCTCTGATCAGAAGAGAGGAGGTGGGCGACCCTGTGGCCACTGCCACCAATGATATTAATACTGAAGGGATGGGGGAAAGGAGGGAGGAAGGGGGGAAAGGAGGAGGAAGGGGATGGGGAGGCGCACTGGCCACCAATGTTTTTATACTGTGGACAGGGGCTGAGGCGCACTGGCCACCAATGATAATAACGTTTCAGATATTACAAACACAGGCATTAGAAACATTGCCCAGACCCTGCCTCTGACAGAGCGCTGCGATCTGCGGCAATTAACCCCTTAGATGCGGCACCTGAGGGGTTAATTGCCGCAGATCGCAAAACTCTGTTAGAGGCAGGGTCTGGGCAATGTGTTTCTAATGCTTGTGTTTGTAATATCTGAAACGTTATTATCATTGGTGGCCAGTGCGCCCTCAGCCCCCCCTGTCCACAGTATAAAAAACATTGGTGGCCAGTGCCCCCTCAGCCCCTCCTCCTCCTCCTCTTCTCTCATTGGTGGCCAGTGCGCCCTCAGCCCCTCCTCCTCCTCTTCTCTCTGTCCATTGGTGGCCAGTGCGCCCTCAGCCCCTCCTCCTCTCTCATTGGTGGCCAGTGTGCCCTCAGCCCCTCCTCCTCCTCCTCTTCTCTCCATTGGCAGCGCGGCACAGGGGGAGGAAGAGACACTGCCTCCTTCTCCCCTGTGCTGCTGAGGGAACATGGCCGCGCTGAGACCGGCGCGCTCATGTTCTGTGATAGCACAGTTATCGGTATATCGGCCTGGTTAGGTGCCGATACCGATAACTGTGCAAATCATGAATATCGGCCGATAATATCGGCCAAACCGATAATCGGTCGACCCCTAATCTAGGTCTTTTTCTTTTTACTCTTGTACACTTTTTTTATACCTATTTTTAGCATGTTTTCAAAAGAACATCATCACTTTAAAATACATATTTTTTCAGAAATAATCACAAACACATAGCCAAATCCAAGCAGAAAGAATGGTCTTTCCATTTTTCTAGAAAGTGTTGTAGGTTCTGATAGGACTTTCTTCCTCCACTTCCTAACATGATGACATTTGTAGACCTTATGGGAATAGTAGACTGTAACACTACTAGTGAGACTATACTTTTGCCTCATAAAGCCAAAATAACTGGTGCTAAAACTGTGAATTTATCAGGTATCTGAGTAGTGATGTAATTTGTGTTCAAAAAATTGTACGGGTGAAGTGGACCATATTTATGCAAGCTGGGATATGTATGGCAGGTGTGAATAAAAGATTCAGCAATCAGAAGCTCCATTCACATACAGCCCCCATTATAAGTCAGCGGGGTCTGCCAGCACTGTTGGTATTTCACATGACTGATCCAGCATATCGTTGGGGCTTTCATTATAGAAGAAATTCACAAAAAGCTTGAGATGACACAGATGTCTATCTAGTATGCTATAAAGATATACACACATATTCCATGCTTCCTAGCAATGCTTTCATTAAATCTTAAAGAATCTAGAATCACCTCCATGATGCAATACTTTTGTCTATATATTGTATCTATATGAGAATAGGCCTTCCATATCCTGAACCCAGAAAGCCACTTTAATGGGGTAGTCCAGTCATTTTTTTATTGCTGCATTATTCTCAGGATTGGCCACTAACATCCGACCTGCAGAAGTCCGACACCCCACACCACCAACGATCAGCTATTCAGGAGTAGCTCCAGTGCTGGAACTACACAATGTAGTAGACGGAGCTAGTTAGTGCTGCCCCTATTGAAGTAAATGAGGGCAGCACTGCAGTCATCAGCACCATCCCCTACACAGTAGATGGTTCTACTCCTGAACAGCTGAGTGGCGGAGGTGCAGGGTGTTGGACCCCTGCCAGTTAGATATTGATGGTCTATCCTGAGGATTAAACAATATTATACACGTCAGCAACGTTTTACTGCCCTTACAATCTTGGCTGTGGGTACAATTAAGTTTTCCAACATATTCTTCTTTGATACCTGATTATCTTTCATACACATTTCCTCTAACCTTTCTCGTAAATCTAGCTGTTACGTAACTGTTTGTTATACTGAAGTTGTTGATATTGATAGCTGTAGAGAACTGCAATCTCAGAGTACACTAAGGCTAGATTTACATCTCCGACAGTCTGTTCTGGCAGGGAGCAGCCTGCCGGAGATGTCGGGATCCAGCATTGCCAGTCGCTACCTGATACCCACCGGCCCTATTAACTATAATGGGGACCAGCGGAGATCTGACCGCAACCCGGCAAATATGCTGAGAATCGGCCGGATGGCAACGTGGTAGCTTCTGGAATGCACAGAGATCCGGAACAGCCTGCCGGATCTAAAAGCACTAGTGTGCAACTAGCCTAACTTTACTGGTTTTATCTCTATAACTAGGGATGAGCGAACTTCTGTTTTCACGTTCAGCGTACAAGGTTCAGGTTATTTAAGAATTTCGCTATTGGTTCCGCTACCACAGACCATAACCATAACGGAATTCTTAGATAACTCGAACCTTGTGCGCCGAACTTAAAAACAGAAGTTTGCTCAGCACTACCTATAACCCATTTATCCAAACAGTTATTTTCCTACACGGAGCTTGTCAGGTTCCTGTGTCAGTTACAACACAAAGGCCCCTTTCACATTTGCGTTGTGAGGATCGGGCGTGCACTTACGTCGCCGGAAATGCCTGCCGGATCCATCACAACGCAAGTCAAATGAAAGCATTTGAAGACTGATCAGTCTTCAATATGCTTTCAGGTAACCATGGCAGCCAGGGCGCTACTAAAGTCACGGCTGCCATGGAAAAGCAGCGAGAAGCCGAAAGAAAGGCTACTTACCTTCCATGCGGCGGCGGGGTGCTCCTCGATGATGTCACCGGGTCCCTACGTCGCATGGATAACATAGCTATGCTATGTGAGCAATGCACCGTACGATCCATACGGCGCATTGTTAACATAGCATAGCTATGTTATCCATGCGACGCAGGGACCCGGTGATGTCATCGAGGAGCGCCGGGACTTTAGTAGCATCCTGGCTGCCATGGTTACCATTCTTAAAAGCTAGACGTCGGATATGGCGATGCGTCAAAATGACGTTTAGCTTAAAGTCGGATCCGGATTAATGCTTTTCAATGGGCATTAATTCCGGATCCGTCCTTGCGGCATGTCTTCCGGATTTTTGGACGGAGACCAATCTGCAGCATGCTGCGGTTTTGTCAACGTCCAAAAAACGTTCACATACTGAACGGAAGACATCCTGATGCATCCTGAACGGATTTCTCTCCATTCAGAATGCACTGGGATAATGCTGATCAGTATCTTTCCGTCCTAGAGTCCCGAGGACGGAACTCTAGGACTGAAAGCAAAAACGCAAGTGTGAAAGGGGCCTAAAAGCTGTTGGTATGCAATAGAATAAAAAGTCAGCAATACAGTAGGAAAGTTCAGGACAGATATAATGTACTTCTTCATGTTTAGGAACATCTTCAGCTAAATAAACTAAAATTGTTTATCCTATCTACGTATCTGTGCGTGTCTGTCTGTCTATCTATCATCACTATCTATCTATCTATCTATCTATCTATCTATCTATCTATCTATCTATCAATCATCACTATCTATCTATCATCACTATCTATCTATCTATCTATCTATCTATCTATCTATCTATCTATCAATCTATCAATCTATCTATCTATCATCTCTATCAATCTATCTATCTATCTATCTATCTATCTATCTATCTATCTATCATCACTATCTATCAATCATCACTATCTATCTATCTATCTATCTATCTATCTATCTATCTATCTAATCATCAATCTATCTATCAATCATCTCTATCTATCTATCTATCTATCTTATAACAATAGCAGGATTTTGTTATTAGAGATTATGGTGCCAGCAGTAAAATCTTGATTCAAAGTGACATACAGCCAAGAAACAAATAAAACCTTAATCGTTCAAAAAAACTATTTATTCACTCATGTTCAGTGCACGTTTCAGTTTACTGCCAGGATATTTTTCAAGCAGATTGAAACATTGCACTGAACATGGGTGAATAATTCTCTGTTTTTTGGACTCTTTTGAATGCCGCTGATCAGGGTTTCCAACCTTGCATTAGTTATTTCTGGGCAACTAAGACAAAATTTGTGGAGAGACAAATTTTTTACAGACATGTTCCCAAACTCCATATTAGCACACGCCCACAAAAAGCCTTAATCCAAATCACGAGGAGTACCACGGATGTCCCCAGTTCCCTAAATCAGAACCAAAAATTCACTTCCTTCTATTTACATCATGTATATACTGCTCTTACGTCTGTATACACACAGGGTGCAGTATATTAAGGCAGGAGCAGTATTTAGGTGTATACACAGAATGCATTCAAAAAGTGTTCACATCCTTTCACTTTTTCACATTTTATGTTGCAACGATGTGATAAAATATAAAAAATATCACATTTTCCCCATTAATCTGAACTCAATCCCCCATAATGACAAAGCAAAAACAGAATTGTAGAAATTTTTGCAAATTTATTAAAAAGAAAAAAACTGGAGTTTTTGAGCATGGACAGGGAGACTGGTCAGGGTTGAGGGAAAACTGAATGAAGAAAAGTACAGATGTAGTCAATGAAAACCTGGGTGAAAGGTTTACCATCTAACAAGACAATGACCCTAAGCACACCACCAAGACAACACAGGAAAGGCTTAGGCCCCATTCACATGACCGTATTTTTTGTCCGCATCCAATCCACATTTTTTTGCGGATTCATTCATTTCAAATGGTTTTTAGCCCAAAATGATAAAATTCAAACAAAAAAAAAATTGTCCCCAAGGGTGAACATAGCCTTTAAACCCTTAAAGAATTATCTAGGATAATCAGTAGACTTGGTATAGGTCATGGCTATTTCTAAGAGCTGAAGTTGTGTGGTCTCAACTCCAAGGCTGAGCAAATCGTTCTCAATTTTACCCATTTTGGTTGTATCTCTGCATAATTTAGGGGTCCCATAAAAAGGTAGATCTCAAGTTGTAAAGCAGTATCTGCTCACACTTATGGTCAAAAACTGAAGGTTTGACTCCTATTCTGGATATCATGGGGGAGGGGGGGGGGTTTAATCCTATCAGATTAATTTATTTGTCTGTGACTAGAAGATTGAAGTAGGAAAAGTAATTTATGTTTCTAGCATTTGTTCTTACAGAGAGACCAGTGCTTCAGAGTCGACATTCATTAGATGGCACCAGACTGATGGAGAAAGTTGAATCAGGTCAACCACTCTGGATCACACTTGCTCTGCAGAAACAAAAAGGATTCCGTGAACAGCAAGCATCCAGGGAGGAGAGGAGACAAGCCAGAGAGGCCAAGCAAGCTGACAAGCTAGCGAAAGAAACTGTAATTGAATTATTATACCTAAGTATATGATACTTCAGTCAATGTATTAAAAGGTCTGTTTTTTCCAGAAGTAGCGCCACTCTTGTCCATGAACGATGCCTGGTACTGCAACTTAGCCCCATTAGGCTCTAATACCGGACACTATGCCTATGCAGTGGTGCTGTTTCTGAAAGAAGTGGTCCTTTTCATCTAACTTTGGAAAACCTCTTTAACGTTCCTGATGTTTTAATACTTTATAATGGTCAGAACAAAGATGATGTACTTAGATCAGGCGACAGACAGTACTTGATACCAGAAAACAGGAGATGCTTATTTTCATATTCCTATATTAAGAACTATCACTTTTTTTATAGTCACCTGGTGTCCAAGTAGGCGAATACAGAAGCAGATCTGGGTCACTGCAGAAGCCAGTACCCCACGAAGAGAAGAAATGTGAGACAGTGGTGACTAGACTCCAGCGCAGGGAACAGCTACAGAAATCCAACACTCTTCCAACATCAGTCACAGGTAAATGCAACCTCCGACTTACCATACAGTTTACATAGCTTTCATCCGAGACAAGTGTGCATGTGTTCTCAATAGGGAAAGCCACTGCCAAATCTGGAGGTGGCTTATACGCCTTCAGAACTAAGATTTAGGCATGTAGAAATTCAACATCTTTGCCCTGACATCGGCCATGAGCATGGAGGAGGCCACGGATATTACAAATGGGCAGGTTCACCTGACAATAATCTAATGGATCTAGCCACATTTAGCCACGGCCATCTGTTTCGGAGTGTTGATTTAACCATCTACTTGGGCCACTGATGTTAAAGAGAAAAAATAACGGTGTTTAAATATGATGAATTTGGGATGAATACTTTAAATGACTTGGAGCTTGTTCATATATGTCTGGTTTCCTAGTTTTCCACACATTACACTCCTGTATTATTCCACACTCCGACTGCGCCATAAATGGCCCATGATAATAATTGGTAATAACAAATTTGCTGCAGTAAAAGCTTGGTAACATCAGACTTTTCACCTCAATCATGTCATAGTTTAATTTAAAGGCCAGAGGTGGACTCCACAGCCCTGCCTCACGCTCCCCCTTCTGTCTGTTCCGACAGAACTGCATTGATTAAGTTACAACAGCCAATAAGAAGCTCCAGCTGTTGTAACTTAATGCAGCAAAAGCAGGAGAGGGAAAAACAGGATTTCCAGAGACCCATACCATGCTCCCTGTCCACATCTCTTCTTGATTGTACTTGGGCAGGTTCCAGGGTCTACAGGGAATGAATGGAAACTTTTCTATCCATTATCCTACAATCACTGCAGCAGTCATAAAGCACACACACATTTTAATTTGCAGAAATTACATTACCATGGAATATGCTAACTGTAACTAGCTATAAGACTTGTTTATGATCAGTAATAGATACTAACTATAGCACAACTCCAGCTAGACATCGTCAAAGGATCAGATAAGAATTTATGGATTTAGTTTGTCGTATGCGCATGGTTTCTTGTGAAAAACATTACCTTTTTTTCTCCAACAGTGGAAATTACAGAGACTGTTCCCGTAACACATGCAAAGGATCTTCCAAAGAGGTTCTCCACTCCAGATGCCACTCCTGTCTCATCAGAACCAGCTTGGTTGGCATTAGCCAAGAGGAAATCAAAAGCTTGGAGCGACTGTCCACAAATTATTAAGTAGATCCCTTGTCGTAGGTAGTTAGATCCTCATTAGATGTCCTTAACTCCTCTCTGTTTACCACTATATGGTTGTTACGATAGAATTCCACCGTGATAACATTTACTTGTCCGGGTGCTTTCTCCAGAAATATTTATATAATGCTATTGTTATTTTGATCAAATGTGAATCCACAAATGACCTTTATTGCTACTTTTTAAGAGACTGAAGTAATGAAAGTCATGTGGCAAGGCATAGCGAATGGTGACTTAAACAGGGCTTGGAGTTTAGCAACCAACTACAGATCTTCACCATGCCTGTGGCATCACAGATATAGGTACTGTATTCAGGTAGTCGATTGGGTAGTGTATATGGATGTATTGATATTCCTTAAAAAAAATAATATGAGCATACATTTTTATCTTAGCTGAAAGATAGCTGTCACAATCTGCACAAAACGATGTCTTCTCTGGACCAATAAGGCCAATACAGATTTGCACTTTTTCTTTTTGATGCATTCATATTTTGCACAGTATGGTATTATGTGCCTCTACTACAGCACTATTAACTTGGATTAAACATATGGATTGTAGTAATGTTGGAGACTACCAGAGTGTTGTGAAATTGGTCAGGGGCTATTGCAAGCCGTTAGGTTTGTCACTTTGCCCCTGTGGATGGCAGCCATTGCTCTGTGGAGTACATATGTTCATTTTCTAATTAAATACATATAGAGTTAGGCTACTTTCACACATAGCGTTTTGGCTTTCCGTTTGTGAGATCCGTTCAGGGCTCTCACAAGCCCAAAACGGATCAGTTTTGCCCTAATGCATTCTGAATGGAAAAGGATCCACTCAGAATGCATCAGTTTGTCTCCGATCAGTCTCTATTCTGCTCTGGAGGCTGCCTGCAGAGTTTTGCTGTCCGCCTGATGAAGCCGAGCCAAACGGACCCTTCCTGGCACACAATGTAAGTCAATGGAGAAGGATCCGATTTCTCTGACTCAATCTGGCCCAAAATAAATGGCTATAGAAGACATAATACAACCGGATCCGTTCATGACTGATGCATGTGGTTGTATTATTGTAACTGAAGCGTTTTTGCAGATCCATGACGGATCTGCAAGAAACGCTAGTGTGAAAGTAGCCTTGGGGAGAAGTCTGAGGACTAGGGTTACTGTTACCATCCTCTAACCTGCAAGCTGACTAGTGAATACAGGGACGCTCTGTATATAATAGCTGTGGTTAATTAAGGAGGTAAGATATAAGGCACTATAGGGTCTAACGGTAACTCCAAAATGTAGTGGGTTCGTCCCGGATATATTATTGGAGCTGATCTTATTTTCCTATGCACATAGTAGTGGGTTTAAATGTGGTCTTTTTGGATTTAGTGCATGTCATGCGTGACTAACATTATAGAAAGAACAAAGAGTTGTCATTCTCCATAATAAAATAACTATTTTGTAATATAGCAAATGTAATAGTTGTGCCTTTAGTGTGAAAAAATACTGTTTTGACAGTCAGAAAGCAGGGCTATAATTGAACTCTCAGGATCTGGCCCTTTAAGGAGTGGCTGGGCACAGTTCCAGTGAAACCATAAGCAAGCCCTACTCCTTTTTGTGTTAGTATTTCTTAGTGGGAAAAGTAATTTATTTTTTGTAGAGTGAACATTAATGAAGAAAACTTGTCACACGATATTGTAAGATTTCTATGAGGGACACTCTGGGATACAGTGCTATACCTGGTATAGGGCTTAAGGGGGTGATTCACGGCACAGGGGTTTAAAGTACTCCATAGTACAGGGGCGTAGCTATAGGGGGTGCAGAGGTAGCAGTCGCTACCGGGCCCAGGAGCCTGAGGGCGCCCAAAGACCCTTGTGCCGCATAAGAAGACACACAAAGCACTGAGTGAGGGGGGCCCAAGCTGAACTCTTGCACCAGGGCCCATGAGCCGTTAGCTACGCCCCTGCCATAGTAAGAACCTCTGTGTCATGCACCTACATGGGTTTTGCCTTGAGTGTTCCTTTAATACCCTTTTCAACAAAGTGATGGGACCCGCACCTTTCTGACATTGGTGGCATATCCTAGTGATATGCCATTAATGTCCCAACCCCCTGAAGGCCTTGTAAAATACAGACAGTTTTTAATATGGAGTGAGGTCCGTATATTAGTGTAGGACACCCACCTGACACCACCAGAGACCATTGTCTCAAATAGTATCCAGGCCTGTGTTCTGAGACACGGAGCAGAACATTGATTGCCCTTGGTCCATTTGGAAAAATGGAGGTGTGAATTGCACTACTGGCTTGTATAGCTCCATATACAGTCCATTGCGTACATGGACAGAAAACACGCCCATCTGAATCAGGCCTAAGTTTTGTTTTAAATTCTTGTTTTTAGAGATTCATTTGTCACATACTATTGTTATAAGCATCTAGTAATATTCTCTACCTTATCATATACCAAAGAATCTAAAGGTTACCCCACTTGACAGAGAGAGATAAGGTGCTCCTTCCCCAAGGAGAGATAGTACTCCCCGCAGTGTTCCTTAGTTTATGGAGCCTACATACACTTATAGGTACATTACCACACTTCATTCAATGGCAGCTTCACTTCAGAACAGCTTGTTTTCTGGATGACAAGGTGCTGAAAAGATACCTGTTGGGTAGACGTGCTGCAAATTTACCACATTCTAAACAAGCTTTGTTGGTTAGAGGTATCATTACTGTACGGGTCACTGGAGTGGCCAAAAGTCAAGTTATCATTACTGGAAACAGCCAATCAGATAGTAGTCATAAAGGGGTACACCTGCTTGACAACAGTAGGTAGTTTGTGGCATTCAAACAATCTAAATTGGTATTAAGAGGCTTAATGTGTGCCAAGAAGAGCTCCCTCTTACCATTACCCTACCACCAGCCTGAACTGTGGACACAAGTTGGGTTGGATCTATCCCAAATTCTGATCTTACCATCTATACAGTATAGCAGAATAGATCTTTTTAGGCACAGTGCCCCTTCGTATAGTCAGCTTATATCACCACCTGTAGGTACATAACCATCCCTGAGCAGATGTTTTTACTTGCTTTCAGCAGTTTTGTGATATGCCCACTATTGCCTTAGTTTCCTATAGACAGGAGCAGAACCTGTTTTGGTCTTTTGGTATTATACCCTGTCCAAAAGGTTTAATGTGTTACGTCAGTGTTTCTCAGCTCCAGTCCTCAGGGCCCACCTGCCGGCCATGATTTTAAGATTTCCTTAGTATTGAGAAGATGATATCATAAGTGTCCATGCATCAGGACTTACCACAGGTATTCATTCTGTGGGATATTCTCAAATCATGAACGAGAGGTGGGCCCTGAGGACCGGAGTTGAGGAACACTGTTAGGTGTTCGGTGATGCTTCTCTGCACACTGCTATTGTGATGCATGGATACCGCAGATACTGTCTGGCTGATTACGTATGATTATTCGCCATCATTAAAGAGGTTGTGCCAAGTTATTAACTTATCCTCTATCTACAGGAGCCTCTGATCAGTGAGGGTCCTACTGCTGGGATCCATATCAATTATGAGAAAGGGTGCCCTTCCCCTGAATAAATGCAGCAGCAGGTGGTTCATGACCACTGCCGCTCCATTCATTCTCAATGGGACTGTCGGAGATAGTCAAGTACAGTGATGTACTCAACTGTCTGAGGTGGTCACACAGAGAATGAATGGTTCAGCAGTGGTCCTGCCGCTTTCTTAATTCAGGGGACCCTTGATTTTGTGATTGGTGAACTTCACTGATAAGCTGCTTATCCACTACAGTGTGGATAGAAGATAAGTTAATAACTTGGCACAACCCCTTTAACAAGGCATCTAGATGTCTGTTTTGCACCGCATACTCTCTGCATGAAAACCACAGATTTCTTTTAGTAAATGCTCGTATTTCCATGAAACAACAATTCTGATGCATCTCTTCTCATAATGCCTCATTCACAAGACCATATTTTTGGTCCACATTTTTTGCCAATCTCACGCGGACCCATTCATTTCTATGGGACAGCAAAAAAACGAATGTGTCCTATTCGTGCCCCATTTGCGGACTGCAAAACGCATATGGCAGTGTGCTGTTCCTGGCCTTAGAAATCTATGAATGAATTGACAACTGGGGATTAACATTCTCCTTGTCTGGCACTGTCGGCACTGACTGGACAATGTCATACTGTGTAGAGACACCCCCACAACTGGCAACACTCTGCTGTCAATGCATTCATAAATTTCTACTAGGAATGAGAGGAAAAACAGCACAATACAGAGTGCTAAACCTCCAGAATGGTTGGGAAAGACTATGAGTCATTAAAGCAGACAAAAAGCGGACCGGTCCTCCTTAAACCCCACTGTCCAGCACATTTCATCCCCAAAGGAAGAGGTCACTGGAGACATATTACACACAGGTTCAGATGATCTTGCTAGCACTAGAAATTCTGTTTAGTGCATTATTAATTATCTCTTTGGGTTTCAAATCTAGGATGAAAAAAATAAGTCATTAAGTTTACATTTACTATGTAACAAAATTGTGGCACATCTTACATCCCACCCACTTTCCGCTAAACTCCGCATGGCAAATTTTTCCCCCAGAAACCTTAGATGCGCCAAAACATGACATTTTGGTGCAATCACATAAATCTGGGCCACTGATTGCGTCAGGATCATGCAGAAAATACTGCAGACTGCCACGGTGTAGGCAACTATATGTCAAGTTTACTTTTAGTATGTGTTCCTTTAAAGGCCTTGTCTGAGATGAGAACAAAATGGTCTTCTGTCTTTCCAGAAATGGCACCTCTCTCATCCATAGGTTACATCTGCTCAGCCACAGGCACAAAGGAAAAGTGGAACTGTTTCTGGAAATTTTTTAAAAAAAAGCCAACTTTTTTTCTGATCTCTGCTAATCCCCTTAAAGTGCCGTGGTTTGGTTATAAAAGTATAGGTCATCCATAACTTTCTACTTTCTTTGCCATCCCATGTCGGAATAGATCAGGCCCTACACCGTATTCTGTTCAAAGTCTAAGTATCAAAAGAGAGCACAAGGGAGAAGGGGTTAGGTAGCATGCTCGAGTCATATCTATGACCCCCTGATGAGGTTACGCCTCTGTAGTAAACATGTCTACTGTTAATAACTATAGTACACACCTGTACCCAGCTGCAAGAGGGTAGAGCTCAGGAACATGGCGAGTTAGCAATGCACACAATATATTCGACAGTCACACTTCTAATGATAGTTTTTCATTACACATCTAAAGTGTATTGATTTTGTACGTTAATACGATGAACTAGTAAGTCAGATAAAATAATCAAATGTTGACATCCTAGAAAATTATTCATATTACATGCAGAGACGAGCTGGGGTTGTTTTTACTTATTGCTCTTCAGACATTTATATATGTGCCTGTCCTGACCAACCGTCTAGAGGGCACCACAGGTAACTGTCATACTGAAATGTAATGATGTATAGGGTCTTTTATAAACCTATCAAAAGCCTATACAGACAAACTAATAGCCCAAACAAAATAAGGCAACAAATATATATAACATATATCAAAATGTATTAAGGATATAGTCAAACAAATATAAAGGTGGAAAAAAAAAAACGAGGTGGAAAAGGGGACAAGATGTAAAATTCCCACTGAACGCCTGCAGAACAGAGACCACACGGGTATACAGACAGCCACTATGGGTATATATTGTGAATAGAATCAGGCCACCAAGGGCCCCTAACCCCTCAAAATAAATAGCCCGGTGGTAGAAAAACTACAAATATCATAGCACACTGAGCACAAGGGAGATATAAACCCCAAAGATATTAGCAAATAATGCTGCAGGGTTACGCTTGCAAGACTAGTAACAATATCAGCTAAGTACTTGCGTATCATGGTAAAATACACCTCAATCCGTTACTGGCACTAATATAAATAGGCAGTAACTCTGCAGCACAAAGTGGACAAGTGTCCATGTTTATGGGGTGAGTCGGGAAAGATAACTGTTGGTCAACAGCTACTGAAGTTGCATGGGCACCTTGAGACTATTGATATTTATAGGGGTATGCCAGTTGTGACAAGTTATCCCCTATCCACAGGATAGAAGAAACTATATCGGTGGAGGTCCACCACCGATCACCAGGATGGAGGCCCCATACCCCCTCAAAGAGCGGTAGGTCGAGGATGCGCACTGCCACTCAATTCTTCTCTATAGGAGTTCCGGAAATAGGCAAGAGCTGTACTCGGCTGTCTCTGGTAATGCCATAGAGACGAACAGAGTGGCAGTGCGCGTATTCCTGTGGACAGGGGATAACTTGTCACAACCGGAATAAGACTCCCACCGACCTGATACTGACCCATCATAAGGACAGGCCCTCGATATCAAACTCCTGGAAAACCACTTAAAGCATGACACGTCTTAGTAAACAGGTTCCATTGAGTCTCATACACTGAATGCTCCCTAGCTTTCATGATCCTAAACCATAGATATTTTCTTCATAGAAGACCTAAAACAATAGAAACAATTGAAGAATGAGCATATTCTAAATGTTGAGAATGATAGTCATGCTGCATATTACCGTATATTCAATTCTGATAGAGGTTTTTCTTTTCTTTTTTTTTTACTCACTTGAAATCTATTTGGCATGAGCTCCGTTCAATGCACGTATAAAATGCTGAAGTTGTATTACCATAGGATTGTAATGAGCATCTCAATTTTCAACTACACGTACAGAAGGGATGTCAAACTCGGGACCCTCCAACTGTTGCAAAACTACAATTCCCGGCATGTCCCGATAGCTGGAGGGCCACGAGTTTGACAGCCCAGACTTACAGCAATAATACAGCTTGGAGTGAACACTACATGTCCAGATTGTTGGTTTCAATCATAACCCCGTGGTCACACCGATGTAAAAAAAGAAACAAATATGGCTAGGTTTGCATGTAGCATTTTTTGTTATATATAAAAAAGCAAAAAAAAAAAAACACACATCCAGGGAAGTGATGGGCATCCTCTATCTCTATTCATTGTAATGCCGTGGGCTCCTATGACCAGTGTTGAAGAAAGGAAGGGACACAACAAAGTCACCTCAATACGGTTTATTGCTTGTTCCAGCCAACTTACAGTTCAGTACAGCCGGATCTCAGACGGGTCAGGTAATCAGTCCATGACATCCAAAATAAAAAATGAAGGCTCAGTTCTCCTTTAGATCCATACACAGGCCCGTGTTGCTCCACACGTGTCTTGCCCTTAGTGATCTGCAGCCTGTCACTCATACAGACACACCCTGCATCATGCGGCTGACTTTTAAACACAAAACCCGTACAAAACCCGGAGTAAACCGTGGGGAGTAAGCACCCACCCTGCTCTTTGCTTACTCCCAGTAAAAGCCAGGCCCGGATTAGGCCTCTTTCACACTTGCGTTCTGATGATCCGGCAGGCACTTCCGTCCCGCCGGATCCGTCAATACGCAAGTCGCCTGAAAGCATTAGAAGACTGATTAGGATCCTGATCAGTCTTCAAAATGCTTTGAGGTTACTATGGCAGCCAGGACGTTATTAAAGTCCTGGTTGCCATAGTAGTAGTGGGGAGCGGTATACTTACAGTCCGTGCGGCTCCCGGGGTGCTCCAGAATGACGTCAGAGCGCTCCATGCGCATGGATCACGTGATCCATGGGTGTGGGGCGCCCTGACGTCACTCTGGAGCGCCCCGGGAGCCGCACGGACAGTAAGTATACTGCTCCCCCGCTCCCCACTACACTTTACCATGGCAACCAGGACTTTAGCATCCTGGCTGCCATGGTAACCATTGAGAAAAAGTTAAACGTCGGATCCGGTGATGCGCCGAACGATGTTTAGCTTAAGGCCAGATCCGGATTAATGGCTTTCAATGGGCATTAATTCCGGATCCGGCCTTGCGGCAAGTGTTCAGGATTTTTGGCCGGAGCAAAAAGCGCAGCATGCTGCGGTATTTTCTCCGGCCAAACAACGTTCCGGTCCTGAACTGAAGACATTCTGATGCTTCCTGAACAGATTTCTCTCCATTCAGAATGCATTGGGATAATCCTGATCAGGATTTTTCCGGCATAGAGCCCCGAGGACGGAACTCTATGCCGGAAATCAAAAACGCTAGTGTGAAAGAGCCCTGCTGAAACCAGCAATGCTAGTTAACAAGAGCGTCCACTTTCTATTCTAGTGGACGCACAAGCTAACGGCTTTTACTCCACCAAGGCCGGGTACCTTGGTGGCACATCTCAGGTGAACTACAGCAGACCTCGATATGCATCTCCTTAATAGGTTTCTTGCACCATTCACGGAGATACACACCGTCCTTCATATATAAGGCCGGTCACGGCCTTACATCATGTATAAAGAGGACAACCCCTTTATATAAATGGCAATTACTGCATCACAAAATCACGCAAACACACAGTAAAAATACATTTGGTTTTTACAATGCAGTTTTGCTTTCTTTTTTTACTGGGCCGTGTACATCTAGCCCAAAGCTCTTCATGTGCATCAATTTCTTCAGCTTTTATAGAAGTAGAGTCTAAAAATGACAGTATGACTTGCATGGTATGCAGAAACTGGGACTGGCATATTCAGTTCAGATAGGGCTCACTGTGGTAAAGTAGAACACACAACTGCATGAAAAACATTATTATACACTAAATTAGGCACTTATAAAAATTATAATAAAGGTATAACTTGGAGATAGTATATACGGACTTGAAGCCTTCTGTCTATTATGCACCAGATCAATCAGGCAATAACACATAAAACCAGGTCTGGCAATGAAAGTGTATAAGTCACAAGGGAATCTTGTGCTACTTTACATATAATATGGCCATGTAGTATTTATAATTCTTTGTTTCCTAACTGAAACCTGAGTAGCCATAATTCTTATATCCTAAAAATATGCAAACATTTTTTTAAGACTGTAATACCACTCCTAAGCTGAAGGAGCGCTGTAAGAGCCTCAAACTTCTGTTATTTTAAATTAGATTCGTTTACTACAGATTGCATTGTTAGTAAATATTCATCTTCAGGTACCACTGTTAAAAAATACAAAAAGTCCAGCGTCATAAAGATAAAGATCCTTCTTTCTGAAGGGAAACAGACAAAAACTGCAGTACTTATAAGGCTTTCTGTTACCCTTTTGTTTTAAAGGAGTTTTCCATAAACAACACTGAATCCCCTACCTTTTTGATGGAACCCCCACCAATATGGGTGTTCCAGAGTTCCCTATGTGAATGGAGCAGTAGTACACATGGGTGACCATTGCTCCATTCACTTCTACGGTACTGACATATGGCCAAGAACCTTACCCGTCAGTACATGTGTACTACCGCTCAATTCACACAGGGGACTCTGGGACCCTGCTCTCATGATCAGTGGGGGTCCCAGCTGTTGGACACCCAGTGATGATACATTTATCTCCTATCCTGTGGGGGGAAATCCTTTTAAGTTTTATGATATTCAATCCAGTACTTTGCTGTTGCTTCTCTCTGGTCAACCAGCTTTTCTTGGAATGGCGAATCTTCCTACATGGACAGTGCTTTCACTATACTGTCACTCACATACTTGTATTTAATGGCATTTTTTTTTTTTTTTTAGAGGGAAATGTTTTGTAACATCTCTGCATAATGGAAGCAGACTTTCTGAGAGCTGCAGTAATAGTTGTTATCACCAGATTTCTACTATACTCAAATCTCCTCTGTAAATATGCAGAAAGTACTTGCAAATGACATCTATAGTCTGTAAATTACCATCAAGCTTGCATACAGATGGCACAAACAGTGAAAACATGAAACAGATAACACTGCTCTCATTTGCTGTGGACAATACCAGTCGTGTGGGACATACAGTTATCATTTCGGTTTAATAATACCGACCGTTGTGTATAAAGCTATTAACATGTAATATTGTGCAGTTTATGTTTATTGTATTTTATTTTTATTTTTCAAGTACAATGGTTTCTTATAAAACTTCAGTTTGGACTAAATTATTAGCAAGCAAACATTAAAAAGTACATAGTCACCGTCATCTCCATATAAAATACTTTGACATTCAGGATTACGTTTAGCTGAACTTTGTGCAAAAAGGTGTTTTGGAAAAAAGTGCAAGCAAAATTCTTATATGTGTAATTTCTATTTCAGTTTTGTCTGACTGTTATACAGAGGTCCATAAAAAAAACCACAAAAACTTCAATAAAAAGTATGAACTTTTTGAATGGATGTTTCCTTTTAGTATCGTTTAATACAGTAATATAGTTATACAATGTAACAGTTGTAATACTGGAGTGCCCTGCTAGGGGCTAGGCAGTAAAACGGACATGAAAGAGAGCAGGACCCATATTCAATGTCTTATGGGGGTTTCTTCACCAACAAGGATGAGGTGACTGAATTGACTTTCAATTGCACAATCCAATTCTATACTGCCGCATACACCTTGATCTGTTAATAACTATACCCATTTAATAAACTAAAATTAGCATTACATTGTAAAGTTTGACATTAAAAATTGTATAAAATATTAAAGGGATGTCTCAATTCAGCAAATGACTTATCATGTAGAGAACGTTAATGTATTGTGACGGTCCATATTGCCTCCTTTGCTGGCTGGATTCATTTTTCCATCACATTATACACTGCTAATAACCAGGGGTTACGACCACCCTGTAACACAGCAGCAGTGGCCGCGCTTGCACACTTTAGGCTGAGTTCACATTACTGTTCAGCCTTTTCGTTCTCTTCCTCCGTTTAGGACCAGGAGAATGGAAAGGACGGATTCAGCACATAACTGAGCCGAACGGAGCCTACGGACCCCATAGACTATAATGGAGTCATTAAGGTTTCAGCTCAGAGGAAGATTTTTGAAGCGGAGACAAAAGTCCTGCATGCACAACTTTTGTCTCCGCTTCAAAAATCTTCCTCTGAGCGGAAACCTAACGGACGCCATTATAGTCTATGGGGTCCGTAGGCTCTGTTATGTGCTGAATCCTTCCATTCCGTTCTTCTGCTCCTATAACGAAGCAGGAGAACGGAAAGGCTGAACGCTGATGTGAGCTCAGCCATAGAAAAAGGCGCCGGCCTCTCTAGTGGCCGGTACCGTGGGTGTGCGTTTGGGCCTGCGCTTTTTCCTATAGTGTGCAAGCCCGACCACCACTAATAGATTGCAGGGTGGTCGTAACCATGGAAGCGAGCAGTGTATAATGTGCTGGAAAAATTAATCCAGCCAACATAAGGTAGCAATATGGACAATCACTATACATTAGTAAGTGCCTTGTATTAACGTTCTCTACATGATAAATGCCATTTGCTGAAGTGAGACAACCCTTTTTAACTAGTGTTGGTGGGAAAAAAATACAGAACACAGATGACCTAAGGACAGACAGACCTCTCGCTGACAGCTTCCTACACATTTGCTGCCAGTCACAGTTGCCCTGTTTAAGACGAGGGTTCTACTTTTTTACATTTGATTGCAAGTTAGTTGCAGTAAAATTGCAACATTTGCACGGGTTACATTCCTTATATAAAAAATTACGTTGAATGGAATCTTAGGGCCTTCGTGACAAATCCTGTCATGTCTTTCTTTCACATAAGGAATATTATAGCGATTGACGTGTCCGCATGAAAACCAAAATTTTCTAATTACTTGACATTCCTGATCAAGTCAAAACAGTAAACTAAATTGTTCCTGCAGCCAACCACCAGTCGGCTGCCATACACAGCGGGGGAAGAAAATATCTCTCCGTCCAGCGCATGCTGCAGGATCAGAAGTCCTGAGTGAGCATCCAGTATCCACAACTTTCCATCTGTAGAAGGGACAGCCAGCAGCTCCGAGTTCCCAGTGTGTGGGTTGGGAAATGTAAATGGAGTAGCATACACTGGTGAGCTGGTCCTGTATCTCCATAATAATTCACCCTCAGCACTACAGCAGTAGATGAAGCCATCGTGTGAGCCAATCGTGACGTGCCTGGCGAGAGCGGAGATACAGGGGGAGGAGAATATCGGCCCATCGGTAGTCAACTGCCACAGCTGAACAAAGGAAGAACAACTGATGAAAACGAGTATTTGGTAACAATTTACGGTACTTATGGATCAACCTGTCACTATTTCCTCCTCTATGAAATAGAGTATACAGGGCATCTCTACACGATGCTTCATCGTCACAACTCATGGAGAAGACCTCCTTCACATCTACATACCCAGCTTTCTAGTCAATCACAGCAGGTAGTGGCTCGCTTGCCATGTGATTAAACACTCGGCATGTCTGGCAGGAATCACATGTCTAATTTGTATAGCAGTAAAGGTCCATGTCTCATGGACAAGGGGAATAGTGCTTCCCTTGGAGAGGTGCTCCCATATCTCCCCCAAAAAAAAGACATGTTGCAAGAGATGACCGCTCATTTTTACCCATGAGGAACGAGTAGGACATCTAAAAATCCTGCTCACTTTTATCTAAAATATTTCATGCTGTGTTTCTACATTAGAAACGGCAATAGAAAGGAAATTACTGGGGATGTCTCATGAAGACAACCTCAAATGCCCTATTACGGGATATGGTTGTCAAAGAGACTCCCCCGCTCCGAGTCCTGCTCTGGTGGACTCAAACCATCCAGATCTGACTGGACTGCTGCATCTTCCCTTAGAAAAATCAGCTACTTGTTGGGGGTGTCCAAAGCCAGATACATGCTTCCTATCAAAAAGGGGTTTATCCATAGTAAGGCAAACCCTTAAAGGGGTTATCCGACTTATATAAATTTAGGCTAATGTGCATTATATTTATATATTAAACAACTTTAATAATGTAAGTGAATTACAAAGATGCCCTGTTTTATCGTCTGCAGATTAGTGTGTTGTTATCTCTGACGTCATTCACCCTGCTCCGGCGGTGACGTCTCGTTTACAGGCTGCTCCCTGTAATCGGCTCCATGCGCGATCCTTACCAGAGCCGTGCTGACAGATTCAGCCGCACAGTCTGACAGCCTTTGGTGCCCGCCCCTTCTCTCTCTCTTATGACACAGCACGGCACTGGTAAGGATCGCGCATGCGCGATCCCTTACTGGAGCCGATGCTGTGAGACTGAAGCGAGAGGGGGGCGTGAACCGACGGCTCTGATGTTTCGTTTACAGAGCGGGGCCACTCCCTCAAGCAGGGAGCAGCCTGTAAACGAGACGTCACCGCCGGAGCAGGGTGGATGACGTCAGAGATAACAACACACTAATCTGCAGACGATAAACAGGGCATCTTTATTAATGTAAGTGAATTACAAAGTTGTTTAATATATAAATATAATGCACATTAGCCTAAATTTATACAAGTCGGATAACCCCTTTAAAATATCCTGCAGTGCGCGGACATTGTTTCTTAGGAAAATTTTAGCAAAGTACTTTCTGGCAACTGGATTTAACATCTTTCACTTAATGACTATTATATCTTCCACGAAGTAACATGTGGAAGCACATGGAAGGGCTTCTGTGTGCTTCTGCATCTGTGCGGCCGCTCCTCAAAAGATGGGACACGTCCTATACTTTGCCACAACATGCGGACCGCGGACCCATTGACGCGGCGTGCACACGGTTGGCATCCGTGTTTTGCAGATCTTTGGCGCGCAAGCCACTTATGGTCATAATTTACACATGTTCATTGCGTCCCTATTAATGTTTTCATTTGTGAACTTGGTTATCCATACTGATTCCCAAATTACTCACCTTTTCACCCATATGACTGAAGCAGTAGAAATTTGCATCAACACAGCCAACAAAAACGTGATTCCGGTTACATGACGGTGAAGAAAATATGGGCTTGCCTAGCTCAATCTTCCATATTGTTTTTCCTGTGACCTATAACAATAGATACTCAGATAACTTACGTCACCAATAAATACTAGTAATGTCACTTACAATTAGTTTATATGCTTCTTATAGGGGTTGTGTCAGCTCAGCAAATGGCATTTATCATGTAGACAAAGTTAATACAAGTCACTTACCAATGTATTGTGATTCCATAACCCCTGTATACGAGCCGTGTATAATGTGATGGAAAAATGAATCCAGCCAGCAAAGGAAGCAACATGGACAATACATCACAATACATTAGTAAGTGCCTTGTATTAACTTTCTCTACATGATAAATGCCATTTACTGAATCGAAGTATGGTCTCACATTGCAATGGGGAACAATTTCAAGTAAAACACGCAGCACTTGACCTTGCCTTTCAGTCGTCACATCTCCCCCACGTAGGGTGTCGAAACCATGAAAAGATGTCTTCTTCTATGTGTCTGATGGCTTACATTTACAACTCTCCCATTTGATAACTGTTCAATTATGGGTTAATTACAGTGAAAACCTGCTAATTAATAAAATTTGGCTCGGATCTTTGCTCAGTGTCAGTTATGCCACAGCAATATTGGTGCAGCCATACATACGCTTGTCGGCATGCATCATTCACATTCGACACGTACCAATCATTTCAGTTCTTAAATCAAAGATATGAGACATTTCCTACTCCCCTTAGCAGTACACCTTATTGTTCATTTAATCGCTGTTCATCCTGGGCCTAGGCATCCACTAGGCCAGGGATGGGCAAACTGCGGCTCTCCAGCTGTTGTAAAACTACAATTCCCACCATGCCCTGCTGTGGGCTGATAGCGGTAAGGAGTCTTTGCATGCTGGGAGTTGTAGTTTTGCAACAGCTGAAGAGCCGCAGTTTGCCCATCCCTGCCCTAGGCAGTTCTACTCAGTGACTGACGGCTATCCCTGGACTCCTAAATCCAAAAATGCTCAACAAGTTTTACTGAATCTTTTCGCCCTAAAACTATCTATCTATCAAATCAATCTGCTCAGCTCCTCCTGCTCTATAACATGCTGCCGGCAGTCTGGACTATAGAATATTGAATGGAGAATATTTTTTTAGATGTGTGAATGTACATTTACAGGTTCACATGGCACTAGGTTGTTGCCTGCTGTTCCATTCTTGTTCTGCTGCCACTGACATGTCCGCTTGTGAAACTGCACATTCAGGGCTCAGTGGGGTTCCCTGGAAATCATGCCCTGGAAATCATGACCTTTCCCTTCTATTAAAGCTCATGTGTACCTGTATGTCCTCCCTTTCTGTCTGCCATCACTGTGCAAACTGTAATTTATAGGATAGGTCTACAACAAGCCATGTGCGAATACCACTAAACTACTCTGAGCACAGACGCCTCTGCCGTGCTCCGGAGGGGAACAGCATGAAGAATAGGAGTAATCAGGTGACTGCAGGATCAGATTATACACAGGTTTTGGCTGCGGTTTATTACCAAGGAGCCACCCTTACATCTCCCAAGTCTGTGTAGAAGATTCAGACACCAAACAGCAAGACAGAATATTTGAAAAATAGATTTTAGAAGTAGAATAAAAAGGTGCACATAGTCTTTAGTAATGTGGCAGTAGTGTCCGATACATCCACTGACAGATCCCACTGGCACCTCCTAGGGATCCCAATGACTTGTCATCCATTGTGTATGTTCAGAAGAACAGCACTGTACGCTGAGCTCTTTTTTTCTGGTAAAGTTGACAGAATCTGTGACAGATGCACAATTAGGGCTTGTTCACACAGCACTTTTTTCATGTGGATTTCAATACATATTTTGGGGCAAAATCCACGTGAAAACCGCACCACCTCAACATATTGTTTCTAATGGGAATCCACGTTGCGGTTCATACGGCCGTTTATTTCTGGTGCAAAGTACAAATCCACGGAAACCGGCAAAGGAAAGAAAGGCTCGTGTCCACATGCAGATTAGCCCCACTGAATGAGGCTAAATCCGTGGGCAGATGCACGCCATGCAAAATCACAGCAGAAACGTGTGGTGGATTCAGCTGAGTCAGCAGGCCGAAGGAACGAAGATGTCAACAGAGCCTAACCAATAATCTGGTGGATGTCCATATCCACTCCTATACCTTGGTTGGACGCATGTCATTTTTCAACCATATTAACTATGTCCATATCTGTCTTCTCTCATACTCTAGTACGTCAGTAATGTGTCTATCTCTAGAAGAAAACTGGGCAGTATGGTAGCTCAGGGGTTAGCACTGGTGCCTTGCAGTGCGCGGGTCCTAGGTTAGAATGGGATCAAGGACATCTGCATGGAGTTTTATGATCTCTTCGTGTTTGTAGAGAATTTAGATTTAGAGCCCCATTGGGGACAGCATTATTCTAATGTCTGTAAAAGCGCTGTGGAATATGTCAGCGCTATATATCGTAAGTGAGCAAAATAAATAAAAACTGGAAAAAATATTCCAGGTCAGGCAATTTGAACATTGACTTACTGGGTTAAATGCCAGAACTCGTCCTCCAAGTGTAGCTACATATAAATGATGTGGTTCTGTACTAATACAAGGGGAAGAAAACACTGCTCCCCCTCACAATGAGCCTTCCAGACACATTGCTTCACCTGAAACAAGACACAGTCATAGTCACAACTCATCAATGCAATGGTCATATTTCATTTCAAGCCTCCCCGTGCTCTGCACTTATGCTCTTCTACTTGGGTCAATCACAGAGCACCAGATCAGCCGCTAGTTTAGGCCTCATACATTAATCATTTGGGAAGGGGGATTATGTATTGGGTCTGTATATCAGTGTCCTACGCATGGCCAGGATAAAAAAAAATACTTAAAAGGAGGGGGTGAAAAAAACAAAAAAATTATCCTTCAAATAAATAAAAAAAATTGGATTTTAATGAGGATTTGGGATGAGGACACTGGAACACAGCTTTTAACACATGGATCAGAGGCTGGTCTGTCTGTCTGCCATGATTATAACTGGGTAGAACAATGACTGAACCATTTAACAAGTTAGATGAGATATCCATCAATTCATACCTCAAAGTCCAAAGCGTAAAAGTGCTGATCATGTGACCCAACAAACGCCAGCCCCGACACGGGATCTATGACAGGAGAGCTCTTCACGGCATTGCCAGTGGTGAAGATCCAGTGCGTTTCCCCGCTGGTCCTCCTCATTGTATAGATACCGCCATCGTAGCAGCCTGCAAACAAACCACAGCGACTGGCTAGTAACCCATCACATCCCTTTCTTAAAATGTCCATCATACCCAGAGTAAAGACTATTAGCAAGAACTAGAGTGCTATGGATTCTTGTCTCATATACTTCTCATTGTATAACAGAACATTAATGAGGTGCAACTGGAGAAGCTCTTTCCAGCTAAAGTAAAAAGGATTGCCCTCTACTGTCTAAATGATTATTTCACATTAGCGTCAGTCTGAATGGAGCCATGACTGCTCTACTAGATCCATGTACATATGGCTCCCGACAAATGCTGATGAACCTTATTAACTTATAACGGGGTCCATTAGGAGTTATGCAGATTGTACTGTTGTTTCCATCCACCAGAACCTTCATTTCCCTCGTTCCTGGGAAGGCTGGTAGACAATGTGGATTCCACTAAATGTCACACCAACTTTCCTAGAATCTCAAATCACATGAAGAGGAAACATAGGTGCAGGAAGGATTATTGCATAACTGAACAAATATGCATTTGGATAACCCCTATAGCACCCCATTTTGGTTGACACCCAACTTCTCTAGAAACAGATGTAATTAAAGGGGCTTTCTCATGAAGTCAAATCCTTTCTTTACGTCTCATTAGGGATATTGATGTTATGTTATCCAATCAGGAACCCCCTCTATGAGCTAGGCGAGCCAAATGTTCACCATGTAATGCAGTTCCCCTGCAGCTGGTTGCAGCTTTAAAGGGGTTTTCTGTGAATTCTTCTGTTGTTAGTTATGCCCTATAGCGTGTATAAACTTATAAAAGAGTCATACTTACCTGCTATCCTCTGCTCCAGTCCGGTACCCTGGCTCGCCTTCAATCATCTTCTAGTGCCCTTGTTTACTTCTACTCAGGGCACAGGCACTGTCATGTGAGCTTTTGCAGCGAATGACTGGCTTCAGTGGTGACGTACCGCAAGTGACACGTCCGGTTGGGACACATGCTGTTTGGGGACACATCACAACTGAACCCAGACATGGCATGCAGCAGCGCACGTGACCATGTCTGTTTGGAAGTAAACGAACCAGAAGACTGGAATATAGCTGAATGGAAGCCAGGGTGCACGACTAAGGCACCAGGGACTAGGTGAGTAAGACCCTTTGATTAGGTCATACATCCTACTGGGCATAATTGAGAACAGAAGAATTCCTGGAAAACCTCTTAAGGAACCGGGATCAGCTGTAATCAGCCGATCATTGCTGTAGTTTCAAACTGAAAGAGTATGAATGACATTACTGCCATTCTCTTTACCATTTGGAAGATACCCTGCACATATTGTATAATCTCAATGACAAGGTTCCTCTCATTCTTACCTACGAGGATGTAATTTCCACATTTAGACACTGCAGCAGAAGATTCAACACGATCTCCCAGGATTCTCTCCCACACGACTACTCCTGTGTCCAGATCAAGCGCTTGCACTCTATGTGAATGAGATCCAATGTATACAGTCCTTGTGGAGTCTTTATTTGTTGATATAACACAGAGAGGTGAAGCATCCACACATTTACCTGTGTCTGATGCCCATCTTTCTTGTAGAGTAATTTCCAACTCAGAAGATGGAGTTGGCTTTGTCCGCTTAGCTCCTGAATTACTGAATTCTGAAAAAAATACTAGATCTGGATTTATCCCATGTGCTACTTCACACTGGCGGCCAACTTGGTCAGAGCACACATTTATGAACAGTCTGTTGCCTCGGCTCAAAGATACAAAGGATGTAGAATCCATTTGTAACCTCTGAGCTTCAGCATTCCTTTTAATCGGGTAGTCCTCCCTCCTTCCATCTACACTGGGATTGCCATGGTTTTCTGTGGCATTTACACTGGTGTGGTTCTGTAATTTCTCCATGACTGGAGAAGTATATTTTAGGATGAGTCTGTGAACATCCAGGAGAGTATCACTAAGGATGGCTTCTAAAAGTCCTGGGACAGATCTACCAACGAAAGCCTCCACTTCTTCATGGAACCGGATCGCCTTTAAAGAGTCACCACCACTGAGTAAGAATACAGAGTCTTCAGAAATGTCAGAACATCCTTCAGGAAGTCCCAGCGCAGACTAAACAGGAAAGGAGTGAGAATATTTACTACGGAACTCTGATAAACTAGAGGAAGACATGCCGGAAACAAAAAATACAAGCCAAACCTTCCATAGGTCCTGCAAGCCATGCCACAAGTCATCTACGTGTGGCAACTGTGAGTCCATCTTTTGCCGTAAGTGGTCACCATAAATTAGCTTTAATCTAGAAAGGTCTATTTTACCTTGACAGACAAAAGAAAAAAAACGAATGTGCTTCATTTTACATAGAAATACGATTCAATCACAAAAAACTTCATGAAATAAAAAAAATTATCCAGCACCCATTATCAGTGTGAAAAAAGAAATGCCCCAGTTATCTAGTATACAAAACCCATTTCCACCTAACCTAGGGACATTCAGGGGAGAGCCTCATGCATAACCATCATCTATTCTCTGGAGGAATCTGCTTTACATGGACAGCCAAGTGATTTCAAAAGGCACCTTGATATGTACATCTTTGGGAGCAATTATTTTTTATTAGTGCATTATACTCATTAAGAGCTAAAAATTATATTTTTGTACTTACCGTAAAATCCCTTTCTCGTTCAATGCATTGGGGGGCACAGCACCATGGGTACAGTCATGTGAAAAAATTAGGACACCCTTTGAAAGCATGTGGTTTTTTGTAACATTTTTAATAAATGGTTATTTCATCTCCGTTTCAACAATACAGAGAGATTAAAGTAATCCAACTAAACAAAGAAAACTGAAGAAAAGTCTTTTCAAGATCTTCTGTAAATGTCATTCTACAAAAATGCCTATTCTAACTGAGGAAAAAGATAGGACACCCTCACATGTATTCCCTCTTAAATTGGCTCAGATCTCACACAGGTATATCACACCAGGTGCACATAATTAGTAGATCGTTACTCTGCATGTTGAATGAGGCTTGCCCTATTTAAACCTCAGACATTTAGTTTGGTGTGCTCCTGACTGTTGAAGTGAGAGTGAGCACCATGGTGAGAGCAAAAGAGCTGTCAGAGGACTTCAGAAAAAGATTGTAGCAGCCTATGAGTCTGGGAAGGGATTTAAAAAGATCTCCAAAGATTTTGAAATCAGCCATTCCACTGTCCGGAAGATAGTCTACAAGTGGAGGGCTTTCAAAACAACTGCCAACATGCCCAGGACTGGTCGCCCCAGCAAGTTCACCCCAAGAGCAGACCGCAAGATGCTAAAAGAGGTCTCCAAAAACCCTAAAGTGTCATCTCGAGAACTACAGCAGGCTCTGGCTACTGTTGATGTAGAAGTACATGCCTCTACAATCAGAAAGAGACTGTACAAGTTTAACTTGCATGGGAGGTGTGCAAGGAGGAAACCTTTGCTTTCCAAGAGAAACATCGAGGCCAGACTGACATTTGCCAGAGATAAAGTTGACAAAGACCAGGACTTCTGGAATAATGTTCTTTGGACAGATGAGTCCAAAATTGAATTATTTGGACACAACAGCAGAGGACATGTTTGGCGTAAACCAAACACAGCATTCCAAGAAAAGAACCTCATACCAACTGTGAAGCATGGAGGTGGAAGTGTCATGGTTTGGGGCTGCTTTGCTGCAGCAGGACCTGGTCAGCTCACCATCATAGAATCCACGATGAATTCTACTGTGTATCAGAAGGTGCTTGAAGAACATGTGAGACCATCAGTTAGAAAATTAAAGCTGAAGCGGAACTGGACCATGCAACATGACAATGACCCAAAACATACTAGTAAATCAACCAAAGATTGGCTGAAAAAGAAGAAATGGAGAGTCCTGGAATGGCCAAGTCAAAGTCCAGATTTGAATCCCATTGAGATGCTGTGGGGTGACTTGAAAAGGGCTGTACGTGCAAGAAACCCCTCAAACATCTCACAGCTGAAAAAGTTCTGCATTGAGGAGTGGGGTAAAATTTCCTCAGACCGATGTCGAAGACTGGTAGATGGCTACAAGAACCGTCTCACTGCAGTTATTTCAGCCAAAGGAGGTAACACTCGCTATTAGGGGCAAGGGTGTCCTATCTTTTTCCTCAGTTAGAATAGGCATTTTTGTAGAATGACATTTACAGAAGATCTTGAAAAGACTTTTCTTCAGTTTTCTTTGTTTAGTCGGATTACTTTAATCTCTCTGTATTGTTGAAATGGAGATGAAATAACCATTTATTAAAAATGTTACAAAAAAACACATGCTTTCAAAGGGTGTCCTAATTTTTTCACATGACTGTATATGCGCAGCTACCACTAGGAGGCTGACACTAGTGGTAGGCCACTAGGCTAATTAGTTTGTACCAAAAGCAGTAGGAGAGAGAAAACGAAGCAAGGAACCAACAAGTGAAGTAAAAACAGAGGGTAGGTATCTGTGTCCCCCAATGCATTGAACGAGAAAGGGATTTTACGGTAAGTACAAAAATCCAATTTTCTCGTTAATGGCATTGGGGGGCACAGCACCATGAGACATCCCAAAGCAGTTCCCGAGGGTGGGAAAAGAACAGCCATGTAAAAGGTTGGGTGTACAGGTGCAGGAAAACCATACGACCCAACAGGAGAGGCCATAGCACGAAATGAGAGATAGGAAAACAAAGGAATGGGCCGAGAGGCTCCAGGACCAGGAAGAATCCCAAGAGAAAATAGTGGGAGACTGCCAGAACCCCAGGACAAGTGCCTGGTAGAAAATCCCAAATAAAGAATAAGGCAAAGGGAAACACCCAGCTCGACCCAAGGTTGGAGAAAAAGAAAAATCTGGAGGAGAGGAAGCAGGGCAGATGTCCTGCGTAGAAACAGAGGTGAATAAATGCACACTGGGGAGCCAGAGGAGGGAACTGGAAAATCCCCTGCCCCCATTGATAAAACAGGAGCGCATCACCACCGGAAAGTGACCGTTGGCAGTGACCTAGCCAAACTACATACAGAAATATGCCCTAGGAGAAGGATCTAGAAGAAGACAGATCCAACAGGAAGATATGGTGGTCCCAAAGAGCCAGCGAGGGAACCTGTCAGAGGAAAAAATGCCTGGGAAAAGACAGAAGTCCTGACCCAAGGAAAACAACTTCCCAGAGGGCAAGTAAATTCCATAAGGCCTAGAAACAAAAGAACCCAGCCAGAAAAAAAAGAACTTGGCAAGAAAAAACCACCCTGTATGGTCACAGGCCCAGGACATGCCCTGCCGTGGCAAATGCCATGCGAAGGCACAGGAGCAGATGCCAGGGTAGAGAGGAAACCGGGAGGCACAGGTGACTGAATGCTCCGAGAGAAGGAATCGCAACAGTCACCATGGGAAGAGAGCAAGCCTCCTTCCACCACAGAACAGGTGAGGGGAGAGAAACACCTGATTAGAAGGTGGGACCCCATCCAACCCAGGAATGCAGCCACCCCCTTGGGGAGAAGAGAGAACTTGGCAATGACTAGGACGAGGGCACGTAAGAGCATGCTTTCCCGAAAAAATGGGGGGAGAGTCATTCACCATGAAAACCGGAAATGTACGGCCAGAGGGAACCCTGAGCAGAGGAAGGCTCAGGAAAAACACGACCAGTCGCAAGCCCTGGAAATACGAGTGGAGACATACTCGCCTGAAAGATATTGGAGTAGAGAAGAGAAGACTCTAAACAGCCAAAGGAGGAAGCGTTCCCATACAGAGGGAAAGCACCATACCCCTAATGGTCAGAATGAAGTTAAATTGCTCTCTAGAACCAGCTCCAAGGAACTGGGACCTGAAAATGAGGAATAGAAAGTAAGGTTAGAAATCCAAGAAGGAAACAAGCCTATGGGGACCCAGGAGAGAAAGGAACCAAACTGGGCCCAAGAAGCTGCTCCCAAACAGAGCATATAGAGATGCCATGAGTAGCTGCCCCAGAGGGAATTGGCCAGCTGGATGGACCTGCGACCCCAAGTAAGAAGCCCAAGAGAGGCCCACCAGAGTGGACCACATCCCCAGAATAATAGCTGGCTATCAAGGAAAAATGGCTATGAAAGCTAGATGGACCTGCGACCATCAGAGCAGGGACCACAAGCAAGATAAGAGGGACCCACAGAAGCAACTACAGAGAAAAAAACATCAGCCATGGTTAACTAACTAAGCTAAGAGTAGAAACCAGCTATCGGCCGAGAGGGGGAAAAGGATTGGCCAGGGCATACAAGAAAGGCAAGGCCAAGTAAAAGGAGTGTCTGGCAGTAGCCAACTACTCCGAAAACATAAGGGAGTACAGAGGATGCCTGGATATGGAAAAACCCATGATACGGGAGCCAGCAGTAGAAAACTCACCCCACCTAGGCAGGTGTATGGTGTTCACCAGTCCTTCAGGTCCAAGAGATCTTGTTAGATAATGTATCATGCAACGAAGAAAAACCATGCCCAATATAGGGGCAATGAGAAGACTCGGTACATTCAAAAGGAATGCGACAGGCAGTGCCCTGGCCTGCACACACCACTAATAAAGGGGCTAACAAGAGGGCTTGGGGCACCCAGGAGGTGTGAATGAGACAGTGTCCTGCACACACCCGAATAAACCACAAAATTAAAGGGCTAAAGAGAGGCCCTGGTGCAGGGATACCGTACATGCTGTCAGACATTGAAGCCAGCACTGCCATAGAGAATTCTCCTAAAGGAGCAAGGCATAACTGCGGGAGTCTAACGGACACAGAACCAAGCAATTGTGTACTCACAATGCAGGGATGCCCGCTGGCACAACTACTCCCCTCCCCCTTCCCGAGAGGGGGGACCAATGATACCAGGTACATACCGCAACTGGGACGGTTGACAGATACAACACCGAGAGATGGTACAAGTACACCACTGGAGGGGGACGGAGATGGGTTTCCAGAAGCATACTGGAACAGGAAGGAGGGCTGAATACCAAGTTGGGGATGGTACCATGAAGAAAGAGCAACATGATGCCCAGCCCACAGTAAAACTAGAAAGGGCCATGCAAGAGATGGTAGACCACAGTTTGCACGAACAGGGCACAGGGCTGGAAATGGTCCAAAAACTCAACTGATGAGGGAGTAAAACAGCTACATGGTGCACACTAGAACCAGGATGGTGTCATGGCGACATTAACTGGAAAAGGTACGGATCCAGGAATGTGTGTCGAATAGAGCCCCTGCATAGAGCAGTTACCCTGGCTGAAAATGGAGACCTGGCACTGGCAACCAGGAAGGTCTGCCGGATACATCATGTAGAAGTGGTATGAAAGCCTCTCCCAGAAGGGGAAAGCGTACGTACCTGAGGTACCATATAGGCGTGTCGGCGTGCAAAGGGCCTGGCAAGGGCCCCACCACACACTGGAGAGTCAGCAATCTGAAGAACCCTAGTGAATTGGATGTACCTTTACAACCAGAGGAGTTTCACTAAATAATGAATTAAAGGGGAAACCAATCACGCAGAGGAGATACTTCTGTATGATAGAAGACAGCCTGGTGCTCTTCTCCGAGACAGAATCGGTGCAGAGTAAACACCCGATGAGGCAAAAGGTACCCTAGGTGATACCCTCAGAGCTAGTCCTATTCTGCAGGAAACCAGGATGTAGAGCGGGTATGGTCCAAACCCACGGCTCCCCAGCCGCCGCAAAACCACAACCCCCACCATGCCCGCCGGAGGCTGATAGCTAAAGGCAGTCTGGGCATGCTGGGAGCTGCAGCCCCGTGAAAGCCGGAGAGCCCCAGGCCAGCCATCCCCCATGTAGAGGATGAACTGGACATATGAGGGTGAGACCCTAGGCAGTATGGTTGCAGACAGGATCGTGCTCTGCCCAGATCCAGAATATGAGTCAGAGGTGTTCCCCGAAGCGGAGGAAAGACTGCAGACAACCTGCTTAGGAGAGGAGTCATTGCCAGCCGAGGACACAGAAGAGGAGCAGGACCTCGTGTCTGGGCGTGAGGGCAGGAAAGTGGTCCAATAACTCCACCATGGATTGGGAGGGTAGGGCTAGATTCCCTATGGCCTGGGATAGGGAAGGGGCCCATTCAGGAGGAACCTACGCAGAAAAGGGGGGGGGGCAGCCTGGAGACCAGGCATTGCGCACAAACAGGGTCAAGCTGACCGCATGGCGACTTTCTACAGCAGCGGGCGCATTGCCAGCCTTGAAGCCTGAAAAAAAGAAAAACAGTCAGACGCAGGCCGTCCTACTGGACCCCAGGTGCTGTGTCCCTGAAGAGCAGCCATCGCAGAATAGTACAGGAAGGCTGGCAAGATCTTAGAAGGCTGAGAAGATCCTCGATGCTGGCAAGATGGCGCCCTGAAGCAGGAAGTAAGTGAAAACTCCACCCACCGGGCTAAAGCCCACACTTGAATAATATAGGGGTGGGGGACCTCCTAAAAGCCGAGAGAGGGTGGGGAGGGGCCAGGAAAAAAGCCCGGAAGCCAGAAGGGGGCGGGAGAGGATGCGGCCTACTCGAGGTAAACATCTTGGCCTCGATTAATGAAGCGGCCAGAAAAAGTGCACCATCGGCGGAACGGAAACGGGGGAAGCCGGGGTCCCTGCGGAAAAAACAAAACAGGAGTGGGTGACTCCTGAGCAGGAGCGATGCTCAGGAGGGGGGAAAAAGGTGCACCTGGGACCCCAGGAAAGGCCAGAGAAGATGTGGCCTAGTCCCGGCAGCCGGGGACTAAATTAGAAGGAAAGGCGGGGGGGGGGGGGGGCATGGGTGGCCAGGAGCAGAAGGGTACTGAAGGGAGGGAAGAAAGTAGGGCCCTCCCACAAGTGTGGAGAAATGTAATCCTCCCTGAAAAAAACAGGGGGGAAAAGGGAACCTTTCCGGGCCCCCCGAATAAAGTGAAACCCACCCCCTGACCAAAGGAGGGGAACTAACCTGAGACCCCATGGGACGCAGGGGGTAATACTTACCGTCCGGCGTCTTCAGGCGCCGCAGGGTCACCCCTTCGGCAAACTCGCACTTACGTGGGAATGCCAGCGAGCCACTGCGGATGCAGTAATGGCAGACTGGGTGACCGGCAATGTACTCAAAGTATGCACCCACAGGAGGTGCAGCTAAAGTGGATACCCACGATGAAGCTCCATCCTGCAGCAGGCAGAGACATGCAGAAGAAAATAAATTAAAATAAAAAAGCAGCAAGACCAGACCTAGTCAGCAGCAGCAAAAAAAACAGACCAGGTCATGTCTGCCTCCTACGGACACTAGACTAAAACTGGTTATCCTAGTGGCTGTGAAGAGGGTATAGCCCACCTGGGCGGAGCCAACACTTTTATTTTGCTAGTGTCAGCCTCCTAGTGGCAGCTGGGCATATACCCATGGTGCTGTGTCCCCCAATGCCATTAACGAGATTTTTTTTTTTTAAATGGTCTTTATTACAAATAGGAGTCCTTTTCTCTGTACAGAGCTGAGATGCTCCTCTAGCAGGATCTGAATTTATGGATTATGTCTGTTTAATAGGGTTGATCCTGATGAGAGATGTTCTTTAAGACACTCCACGGATTTGGAACAAATATTTGAGGTAAAGTAAGCAACCAATAGGTTGAGTAAACCTAGAAAAAATATCTAACAATGAACCAAGTTTATCATTCTTGAAGTTGCATTCTGAAAAATGTCTTTGTTTCTTACAGCAACAAATTAATACTACATAAATCTATCTACTGTATCTATTTACTGTATCTATATCTACTGTATCTATCTACTGTATCTATCTACCTACCTATCTCTACAAGCACACATGTACTTGCTATGCTCTTTTCTGCACACAATATTTCATGACCAAACAAATCACGTATGGGGGCCACAGATCCTACAAAAATTACTAGGATCAGCAAACAGAACTGTAAGGTAAGTAATGAAGAGCACTGTGTCTTACCATGCTTTGTATGTGGCAATGAGTCCACCAGAACCAAGTCGTCGGGCAATGCATAACTCAGGAGATCACTCTGCATAAGTCTCCATAAGGACTTTATTTCTAAGGGTCTTTTAGGCACAACGAATAGGACTAATAATTGTTTGGCCTTAAACCACATCACTGCGCATGATTCCACAGGTTCAAGCCTTTCTACCACCTGAATCATGAGGGAAAGAAAAGTCACTTCTACATTTCCACATGGTTGATGTAGCCCTTCCATACAAAGCAGACTGACCAGACCCTCCTCTTCCACCACTGACCCAGGAATAGCATTTTATACCAATGTTTAACAGAAAATACTTTTATAAGTTGTAGTGAGGCAATGAATTGTGTAGTCACTAAGGCTTTATGAGTGTTTCTGTTGCCTCGTCACACATGGAATAGCCAACTGATGTGTTATGAAGGAACAAACACACTCCAATTTCAGCAGTGCCAGCCAAACATCTAATGGCCATCTTTATGACAGGTTTCCAGAAGGTAAAAACAAAGGTGCAATGGCACACTGCAGCTAGAGCTCCGTCCTGCCACTATGCTGGATGTTAGATGAGGCATTTGTTTATATTTTGGCCAAATTATGTAAGCCACCCACCACTTCACGGTTGCCTCTACGAGTGGTCCCTAACATGGGAGGCGTGGTGACCTCCATGCAGTCATGCACACCTGACTAGTGAATCCGCCCTGTAGGCTGGTTTTAAAGTCAGTATAAAACTGAGTCTGCTTTATAGAACTTACCAGAAGCCATTTGGTTCCAGGAGAAGTACTAGTGGGCTCAGCATGCATGTTGGTATTTGCATCCCTTGATCTGATGAACGCTGTATGGCACCAGACGGGGTTACAAGCAGAGTGTATCTGGCATGCATGCTGCACCTGCACTCCCTGGATTTTGTGTGGCTGATATGGCCCATAAAAGGTAAGAATTAATGTTAGGGACCACTCGTAGAGGCAACCGTGAAGTGGTGGGTGGCTTACATAATTTGGCCAAAATATAAACTAATGCCTCATCTAACATCCAGCATAGTGGCAGGACGGAGCTCTAGCTGCAGTGTGCCATTGCACCTTTGTTTTTATGTTTGTATGTGTATTTCACCATAGCAACGTGCACCTGCGTATTGGGTTGTGCTGACTGCAATCCCCATTTTAATCCTATTGGTTTCCAGAAGGATCTAGATTTTAACATGCCCGATCTTTTTGTTCTCACGGAATATTTCCTTCTCCCTATTAACCCCTTTGGGACACATGACGTACCGGTACGGCATGTTTCCCGAGTCCTTAAGGACACATGACGTACCGGTACGTCATGAGTTGTTCCGATCACTGCTGCTCAGCTGGCAGTGATCGGAACAAGGTACCTGCTGAAATCATTCAGCAGGTACCTTGTTACAATGCCCAGGGGGGTCCTGTGACCCCCCCATATGGGCGATCGCTGCAAACCGCAGGTCAATTCAGACCTGCGGTTTGCAGCGCTCACAGAGCTCTGATCCCCGCGGTCTATGACCGCGGGGATCAGAGAGTTAATGTCCCCAAATAGTTTTTAACCCCCTGCAGCCCCCAATCATACTGTGGCTGCGGGGTGCAGGGGGTGGTTGCGGGCGGCGCGAGGCGGGCGGGAGGCGGGCGGTGCGGCGGGCGGGATCGCGATTGCGATCCCCGCCCGCCTCCCCTGTAATCTATCCCTGGTGTCTAGTGGTTCTATCAGAGTGTCAGCACATTGCTGACACTCTGATAGAAACGGCTGGCATCTGTGCTGCAGATGCCAGCCGCTTAACCTCTTTCAGTACCGCGGTCCGTACGGACCGCGGTATGGAAGGGTTAACCGGGAGGGAGCGCTCCCTCCCTCTTCCCATCGGGGGCTGCTGTGCCTTTGCAGCCCCCAACAGGATGGGATCGAAGAGGGAGGGTGCTCCTCCTCCTCTATCCATCACCCCCTGCCCAGTTATGGCAGGGGTGATGGCTGCCATGGAGACAGGACGCTTCAGAAGCGCCCTGCTCTCCATGGTGCTGAAAGTCTGAATAGACCTGCTAAAGGTCTATTCAGACTTTCTAAAGTACAAAATACAGTACAGTGCACTATATAGTGTACTGTACTGTATTATACAGACACCAGATCCACTGGATCTTTCAGAACCAAGTGGGTCTGGGTCAAAAAAATGTAAAAAGTGAAAAAAAGTAAAAATGAAACAAACACATAACACTGAATAAAAACTAAAAAAATAAAATACACTACACATATTAGGTATCGCGCGTCCGTAAAAACCTGCTCTATAAAAATATCACATGACTGAACTCCTCAGGTGAACGCCATAAAAAAAAAAAAAAATGGTGTAAATAAGCCATTTTTGGCACATTACATCACTAAAAGTGTAATACAAAGCGATCAAAAAGGTGTTTGCCTCCCAAAATAGTACCAATCAAACCGCCATCTCATCCCGCAAAAACGAGCCCCTACCTAAAACAATTGGCCAAAAAATAAAAACTATGCCTCTCAGACTAAAACATGATTTTTTTGTTTCAAAAATGCTTTTTAGTGTTAAATGTAAAAAAAAAAAAAAAGTAGACATATTTGGTATCTACACGTCCGTAAGAATCTGCTCTATAAAAATATCACATGACCTAACCCCTCAAGTAAACACTGTAAAAAAAATAATAAAAACTTTGTCAAAAGCCATTTTTTTGCCACCTACATCACAAAAAGTGTAATAGCAAGCGATCAAAAAGTCATATGACCCCCAAATAGTGCCAATCTAACCGTCACCTCCTCCCGCAAAAATGATACCCAACCTGAGACAATTGCCTAAAAACTGAAAAATATATGGCTCTCAGACTATGAAGATACTAAAACATGTTTTTTTTCATTCAAAAAGGATATTATTGTGTAAAACCAAAATAAATAAAAAAAGGTATACATATTATGTATCGTCACGTCCGTAAGGACCTGCTCTATAAAAATATAACATGACCTAACCCCTCAGATGAACGCCGTAAACATAAAAAATAAAAACGTTGTCAAACAAGCCATTTTTTTGTCACCTTACATCACAAAAAGTGTAATAGTAAGCGATCAAAAGTCATATGCACCCCAAGATGGTGCCAATCAAACCGCCATCTCATCCCGCAAAAATGAGCCCCTACATAGGACAATCGGCCAAAAAAAAATATATATGGCTCTCAAACTATGGAGACACTAAAACATGATTTTTTTGTTTTAAAAATTATATTATTGTGTAAAACTTATATAAATAAATAAAAAGTATACATATTATGTATCGCCGCGACCGTCACAACCTGATCTATATAAATAACACATGACCTAACCCCTCAGCTGAACACAGCAAAAAAAAAAAAAAAAACGGTGTCAAGAGCCATTTTTGTCACCTTACATCACAAAAAGTGTCATAGCAAGCGACCAAAATGTCATATGCACCCCAAGATGGTGCCAATCAAACCGCCATCTCATCCCGCAAAAAATGAGCCCCTACATAACACAGTCGCCCAAAAAATAAAATAAAACTATGGCTTTCAGAATGTGGAGACACTAAAAAAAATATTTTCAAAAAGGCTTTATTATGTAAAACTGAAACAAAAACCCCAAAAAGTAGTCATATTTGGTATTGTCGCGTCCGTAACAACCTGCTCTATAGAAATAGCACACAATCTAACCTGTCAGTTCAACTATGTAAATAACAAAAATAAAAACAGTCCCAAAACAGCTATTTTTTTGCAAATTTTCCATTTTAATCCATTTTTGCAGTAACAAAGCAAGGGTTAACAGCCAAGCAAAACTCAATATTTATTGCCCTGATTCTCTTGTTTGCAAAAACACCCCATATGTGGTCGTAAACTACTGTATGGCCAAACGGCAGGGCACAGAAGGAAGGGAACGCCATATGGTTTTTGGAAGGCAGATTTTGCTGGACTGGTTTTTGACACTATGTCCCATTTGAAGCCCCCTGATGCACCCCTACAGTAGAAACTCCAAAAAAGTGACCCCATTTTGGAAACTACGGGATAAGGTGTCAGTTTTGTTGGTACTATTCTAGGGTAAACATGATTTTTGGTTGCTCTATATTACACTTTTTTGAGACAAGGTAACAAAAATAGAAATTCGAAATTTCATCTCCATTTGCCAATAACTCTTGTGGAACACCTAAAGGGTTAAAAAGTTTGTAAAACTGGTTTTGAATACCTTGAGGGGCGTAGTTTCTTAGATGGAGTCACTTTTATGGAGTTTCTACTCTAGGGGTGCATCGGGGGCTTCAAATGGGACATGGTGTCAAAAATCCAGTCCAGCAAAATCTGCCTTCCAAAAACCATATGGCGCTCCTTTCCTTCTGCGCCCTGCAGTTTGGCCATACAGCAGTTTACGACCACATATAGGGTGTTTCTGAAAACTACAGAATCGGGGCAATAAAAATTGAGTTTTGTTTGGCTGTTAACCCTTGCTTTGTTACTGGAAAAATGGATTCAAACGGAAAAATTTTCAAAAATCGAAATTCAGAAATTTTATCTTTATTTGCCATTAACTCTTGTGGAAAACCTAAAGGGTTAATGACGTTTGTAAAATCAGTTTTGAATACCTTGAGGGGTGTAGTTTCTAGAATGGGGTAATTTTTGGGTGGTTTCTATTATGTAAGCCTCACAAAGTGACTTCAGACCTGAACTGGTCCCTAAAAAGTGGGTTTTTGAAAATTTCAAGATTTGCTTCTAAACTTCTAAGCCTTGTAACGTCCCCAAAAAATGAAATAGCATTCCCAAAATGATCGATACATGAAGTAGACATATGGGGAATGTAAATCAATAACTTTTTTTGGCAGTATTAATATGTATTATAGAAGTAGAGTAATTGAAACTTGGAAAATTACAAATTTTTCAAAATTTTTGGTAAATTTGGTATTTTTTTATAAATAAAAATGAAATTTTTCGACTTCATTTTACCACTGTCATGAAGTACAATATGTGACGAAAAAACAATCTCAGAATGGACTGGATAAGAAAAAGCGTTTTAAAGTTATCACCACATAAAGTGACAATGGTCAGATTTTGAAAAAATGGCCTGGTCCTTAAGGTGAAATAGGGCCGTGTCCTTAAGGGGTTAAAAACATATGGACTCTTGGGCAACCCAAATGTGCATGTGAATGGGGGGCTCGAGAGGAATAGCTGTTGGCCGACAGCCATCTAATGAATGTGGACATCCTGAGAGTTCATTTGTAGCTTGAGTCAGTGTAGAGGACAATTGTGACTTTTACCATTACAAGGTGTTATTAAGGTGTTATTAAAGGGGTTCTCTGGGATTTTCATACTGATGGCCTATCCTCAGGATAGCTCATCAATATGAGATCGGCGGAGGTCTGACTCCCAGCACCCCCGACAAGCAGCAGATTATAAGAAAGCCACAGCACTCACTGGAGCTCAGCGCTGCAGTCTCCTCACATCCCAGAGTACACCTTTAAACAGGACCGGGAAACTCTAGAAATGGATAGCAGTAGAGAGCAACCATTTGGGATTTTGTTTCTATTGTACAAATTTGTATATTTGTTTCCTTTTAAAGTGCCTCTGTCCGCATGATCAACCCTATTAAACCAGCTTGGTAAGGTTGCTCATGCTGATAAAAACATATCCCTTATTATGACTGTAGCTCTGTTCCTAAGAAAAATGCTTTTTTATTCATAGCAAATGACCTATATGGAGCACGGGACATCTCGTCTAGCCCTGTCTTCTTGTGCCTGCTCTTCTCCAATCACGGGACCAGGAATCTGGTGCCTGCGCTGTATCTTCCGGTCTCCAAGCAGCACAGATTCCAAATGAGCAAACGCCAAGACCAGGAGACACAGCGCAGGCATGAGATGACAGGTCTCAGAGCTTGGAGAGCTGCAGACACGAGAATGAAAGAGCTAGACAAGATATCTAGCCCTGTCAATAGAGGGGTAGGGACTGAAGCTAAAGGGGTGTAACAAACTGGTGCTCCGAGAACCCTGGCTGGCCCTTCGTTGGACTAGTTAGGCAATTTGGCCGCATTCATAATAAGGGTATAGTTTTTATCAGCGTGATCAACCCTACCAGGCTGTATGCCTGGTTTAGTACGGTTGATCATGCTGACAGATGCTTTTTAATATCAGTGTGCATTTAACTTGTGGATAAACGGTCATCATATTAAACTACAGTTGCATGATATGCTAAGCATAACCTTTACACTGATATACCTGACACTATTATATATTTATTTATTATGTTTCATTAGTGTACAGGTTTTTTGAAAACCAATCAGGCTCGATGACTACTTCAGTTTAAGTTGTTGGGGGATTTTAGATACCCAACCATTGCACTGATCAGTGAGTTGATCCATCCTGTAAAGGGAAAATCTTCAATACATGCCAAAACACACACAATATCTGGGATAAGGGAATCAGTGATGCTCCAGTAACTCAACGTGGGAAAGATCCACAGTGTTGCCAGATACTAACAGACCAGGCTAAAGGCGGCCATAAACGTTAGATGAGTGTCGGCTGAACCAATTTTGTTGGAACAGATAACCATTTAATTTGTGCAAGGGTGTCTCGAATCTCTGATCAAGGCAGATGTTGGGGGGGAAGGGGTTAAGCACATTGTTTTTGCCCTTCCCTTATTACGAACAGACGTACAATAAGCTGAGCTGGGCATGCATGTATATGGAAGCGTTGGGAGAAATAGCCGATGACCAAAACCTGAAGTATATGGCCACCTTAAGGTGACAGACTAAATTGAATATGAAAAATGAAGTTGCATCTGCACAGGTCCCATACCTGCTGTACGTACTCCGTATTTAATCTCTTGCCATGGCGTTTAATCTGGTTATCTTTGCGTCCTAGGTAAAACATGTTCCCATCTTGCAATTTCACCCAGTCCCCCGTTCCTCTCATTTTTCCACAAGGCAGGACCATCTCCCCATCCAAAAAGCATACTCGCTGTTTCCCTCCTGAGAGTGGACAGAAGTGATATTCAGCATTACAACATAACTGCAGACGAGCTCATGCACACGGCCAAAGTTTTGGACCTATGTATCTCAACTCGTCCCCAAAAGAGGCGGAAAGCACACCTATGTCCTTTCCCTGGCCCCACAAAAAATAGAACATGTCCTATTCTTGTGAGTTTTGTGAAGAAGGATAGGACATTTTTACAGAAGTTAAAAAAATAAGTGGTGCCTTGCACTCGGCTAGGATTCGTTTTTTTTGCAGACCACAAAACCGTTACGGCTGTGTGCAACCGAAAACATCTAATGGTTTACTGATCAAATTCTTACATTTAAGGGGTTGTTTTTGATGGGGATGTAGCCTGAACATGCCATCAAAGTCAGATAGGTGCAGGTCCCTTCTCTAAGACCCAGAAAGTGAAGGAGAGCACACTGCATATGCATGGCCTGCTCTCTATTCATTTCTATGGTACTGCCGGAGATGGCCAAGCTCACACTCGGCCATTTTCGGCAGTCCCATAGAAATCGAATAGAGGGCATCTGTGCAGGCACGGCTCACTACAGAGGTCCCCTTCTGGAGATATGCTCGGGTACCATACACCTGTCTGACGCTGGTGGTATATACTAGCAATATGCCACTAATGTCTCGGATAAGACAATCCATATAAGGGGTTAATGCAGTAGACCCGTGTGTAATGGCACAACCTGTAAAATCCCCTCTGACTTACCTTAGCCCTCATGGAGTTTTCTCTCCCTTGGGTAGTGAATAACCAAGCGCTGGTGTCCTTAGCTGATCCAAGTACTTCTACAACACAAGCGCAGACACCTGGACGTCGTGCATCTGCACCATGTACAGTAGAAGAGGCCCTCTTGGAAAGGCTTTAGAGGCTGGTGCTTGGTATCCAGCACTGCAGGGAGGTGAAGGAGGCACCTACATGCAGGCTAAGGTATGTCTGCAGGTGATATAGTAGCTTGTTATGCCACTACATGTGCGTGTACGGCATTACTGAATATTTTGTACGAAGCAGACCACCCCTGAGATAGAACACTAAGTCTAGAAATGTGACTGTTTACTGCCTGCAGGGCTTTCTGCAAGCTCCTGAACAAACAGACTTGCCGAAACCTAACAGAGATTGTCTTCTCCATGTTCTGCTACAGATTGATCAAAACGAAAGTCTAAAATGGGCAAAGGTTGACCTCTCACATAGGGCGCAGGGCAAAGTAGAGCATCGGAGCATTCATGCTTAGCGGGGCTGCCAAGGTGGAACCCGGACAACCCCTTTAAAATGGGGTGACACAACAGACAGCACCCCATTTATTTTCAATGGTTTATCATTGTACTCTATGAGAATGATGTTGGTTGCCACTATGGAGTGCAGTCTACCAGGATTCTTAGAAAATAGAGTGCTGTCTACTATAGGAATCAATGGGGAAATTAAATTCACACACGATGTTAGGTGGACGCCTCATTTATTTGCGGTAGATGCTGTCTGATGGACTATGCTATCTACCACTGTGGAGACATATGCAATACTAAGTTATACAGTGCCTGGTGAAGGTATTTGGCCCCCTTGAACTTTTCGACCTTTTGCCACATTTTAGGCTTCAAACATAAAGATATAAAACTGTAATTTTTTGTGAAGAATCAACAACAAGTGGGACACAATTATGAAGTGGAACGGAATTTATTGGATATTTCAAACTTTGTTAACAAATAAAAAACTGAAAAATTGGGCGTGCAAAATTGGGCGTCCAGAAGTTCAGTGAGGATCTCTGAATGATCCAATGTTGGATAAATAGAATCCGCCTGTGTGTAATCAAGTCTCCGTAAAAAGGCGCCTGCACTGTGATAGTCTCAGAGGTCAGTTTAAAGCGCAGAGAGCATCATGAAGACCAAGGAACACACCAGGCAGGTCCGAGATACTGTTGTGGAGACGTTTAAAGCCGGATTTGGATACAAAAAGATTTCCCAAGCTTTAAACATCCCAAGGAGCACTGTGCAAGCGGTAATATTGAAATGGAAGGAGTATCAGACCACTGCAAATCTACCAAGACATGGCCGTCCCTCTAAACTTTCAGATCATACAAGGAGAAGACTGATCAGAGATGCAGCCAAGAGGCCCATGATCACTCTGGATGAACTGCAGAGATCTACAGCTGAGGTGGGACACTCTGTCCATAGGACAACAATCAGTCGTATACTGCACAAATCTCGCCTTTATGGAAGAGTGGCAAGAAGAAAGCCATTTCTTAAAGATATCCATAAAAAGTTTGCCACAAGCCACCTGGGAGACACACCAAACATGTGGAAGAAGGTGCTCTGGTCAGATGAAACCAAAATCGAACTTTTTGGCAACAATGCAAAACGTTATGTTTGGCGTAAAAGCAACACAGCTCATCACCCTGAACACACCATCCCCACTGTCAAACATGGTGGTGGCAGCATCATGGTTTGGGCCTGCTTTTCTTCAGCAGGGACAGGGAAGATGGTTAAAATTGATGGGTAGATGGATGGAGCCAAATACAGGACCATTCTGGAAGAAAACCTGATGGAATCTGCAAAAGACCTGAGACTGGGACGGAGATTTGTCTTCCAACAAGACAAGGATCCAAAACATAAAGCAAAATCTACAATGGAATGGTTCACAAATAAACATGGCCATTCTAACACCGGCATAAGTCAAAGTCCAGACCTGAATCCTATAGAGAATCCGTGGAAAGAACTGAAAACTGCTGTTCACAAACGCTCTCCATCCAACCTCACTGAGCTCGAGCTGTTTTGCAAGGAGGAATGGGCAAAAATGTCAGTCTCTTGATGTGCAAAACTGATAGACATACCCCAAGTGATCGCAGCAAAAGGTGGCGCTACAAAGTATTAACTTAAGGGGGCTGAATAATTTTGCACGCCCAATTTTTCAGTATTTTTATTTGTTAACAAAGTTTGAAAAATCCAATAAATTTCGTTCCACTTCATAATTGTGTCCCACTTGTTGTTGATTCTTCACAGAAAATTACAGTTTTATATCTTTATGTTTGAAGCCTGAAATGTGGTAAAAGGTCGAAAAGTTCAAGGGGGCCAAATACTTTCACAAGGCACTGTATATGTTCCCATAGGAAACAATGGAGAAAAGACTCACATAATGAGAGTCAGACACCTCATCTCTTAGGATAGAAGATGCAGCATATGAATAGGCTATCTGCTGCTGATGTATCCACTGCTGTGGACATACAGAAGAAGAATCAGTTGGGAAATAGTACAGGAATCAATGGGACACAGACACTGCCGGAGACCACAGACGGATATTGTCTAGGTCTGCATATCCCAAGACTATGGGGCTCATTTATTAACTAATATACCCCACTTCAGTAGATTTTGTTGCACACCATTTTGTGGTTAAATCTGCGACGGAAGAGGGCGGGACGGCAGGCTTGTCTCATTAATCATTTGCTACGCCAGCTGGTATAGATTTAAGTCTGTCACACGTCCTGCTGGAGGAAGCGCCTAAGTTACGTAGAGGCCTGTGCCTCCAGCAGTACAGACACAGTAATAAATGAACTCCCATAGCGTAATTCAGATAATCCTTTGTATCATCCTCCCACAACTTCTATAGGATAGGCAGCAGTTAGATGAAAGTTACAGGAATTAACTATTACTCTACCCAGAAAAACCTGTCCTTCTCCTTCTTCAACCCTCACATCGTCTTCATTCCGGACTTCTACCATCGTTCCATGCAGGGGGCTGCCAAGGGGCACTAAATCACTGAATGTTAAAAAAAAAAAAAAAAAAAAAAAAAAAAAGGAATAAATAAAACCGAAACGTTGGCAAAGATATTTAAAAATACACTACAAAGTTAAATCCTGATGGCTGAGAGCAGAGAAAAGGTAAAACAATCACGTGTCAGCGGCTAGAAGGGGAGCAGACCTCAGTACTTTCAGTGACATCTGTTCGCAATCTAAGGGCTCATGCACACTGCCGCAGCCGTTTTTGTGGATCTGCAAAATCGAAAACCGACCGTGTGTGTTCCACATTTTGCGGAACGTCCTGCCCCTAATAGAACTGACTATAAAATGGTGTGGCAGTAGAAGCAGGACATGGTGGCGCATCTATACCGGGGGCAGATCCTGCATTTGTGGTCTGCTGCTAGTGGCGATTCCCAGCAAAAATGCAATGGGGGATGCCCGCAGTGGACCACAAGTACCACAATAGACATCCTACACAGAATAGCAAATGTGTAGATGTGATAAACAAAATAGCAATAACATTTACACGAACAGGTGCACGCTGCGGTCTGACAAAACCCTCATACTTATGTTAAAATTGAGAGTTTAGCCGACATATCCTACTGTGGAGGACAGAGCCCAAGCACCACGACAAGGTATCTCAAGTAGCTTGGGACCTAACACTCACCTACCTGTGCCGTATGGGCAGTACCAGGGGCCAGTGGGCGAATTACAGGAGCGTAAGGTCCGACTCACAGCAAACTCCCAGTTACCTCCAGCATGCAGCCATGCTTACAATGGGAGGAGGGAGAAGGCTGTGAGCCCCACCCAAGACTGGCTGAAATAGCCCAGGCCTCACAGGTGCACCAGAATGTTCCCTGTGGAAATAAATAAAGGCGAATTCAGACTAGGAGTTTTATGCTCCTGTAATTCGCCCACTGGCCCCTGGTATTGCCCATACGACACAGGTAGGTTAGCGTTAGGTCCCGAGCTACTTAAGATACCTTGGCGCGGTGCTCGGGCCCTGATATGTCCTCCACAGTAGGATATTTCGGGTAAACTCACAATTTTAACACCAGTATGAGGGTTTAGTCAGACCGCAGAGTGCACCTGTCCGTGTAAATGTTATCGTTATACCCTAACAGAACTGTCCTATCCTTGTCCGTAAAACAGATAATAGGACAGGTTCTATTTTTTTTTTGCTGGGCCACGGAACGGACATACGGATGCGGACCCCATTGAAGTGAATGGGTCTCCATCCGACCAGCAAAAAAATGCAGATCAGATGCAGACTAAAAATACGTTTGTGTGCATGAGCCCTGACGTGTATAGGTACCAACAGTCTCTGATAACTGTCCACTCCAAGCGAAAATTAAAGCGAGTATTGGCCACATTACATGTGTTTGGTAGAGGGAAATGTACATAGTAATGGAGTAATAAGGTGTGACAACTATATAGGGAAAGGGTGCACAACCTATGGTTCAGGGGCCACAAGCGGCCCTTGATACCATTCTGTGCGGCCCCCAACCATCTGGTAACAGGCAAGACTGTGTCTAGTTGCCGCTCACATGTATTTTACCAACTCTAAACGGTTGTACACCCCTGATCTAAGGTCTATATGCACATTTACAATGCTTTAGAGAGTGCGCTGGGATAGTGCATGAGAGATCATTGGAATACAAGACTTGTCTATCACTTGGCCCTGAGCACAAACACCATATGCACAGTCATCTGCTCTGAATTTATCCAAATCCTCATAGCTGCAAGTCAAGGATGCCTTGAATTTATGAAGACTTTTACAGTACCCAGATGGAGAGTTAGGCATGGTCTCTGGGACTTCATAATAAGTTGCCCAACTTGAAACTTCAGTGACGCCATAAAGATTGAAGATGCGTGTCTTGTTGCCAGGCTGTCTCCAACTTTTTAAGACATTTAGAGGTGGGAATTGTTCTCCTCCAAGAGCCAAAATTCTTAGGGAAGTTTCTTTGGATAGCACACAAGCCTTGATTGAATGAGTACCAAATCTTTTCAAAAAAGTGGGTGTGACCTAAGCAAACAAAATGTTACAAACAATAAGACACTAAAAAAACAAAAACATTCAACCATGAAACAAGACCAACTAGCGACTTCAAAAAATCCTAACCATACACCTGGAAGTATGGTATCTTCACTACAGATCTGCCATTCATGATTTCCTCCTGCCTGTCCCTGGTTGGAATATATCATCAGAAAATGACCTATAGTTTAAAGGTCCTCTATCTGCAGGATAAATTCCAATAAACTAGACATACTACTTGGTAGGGTTGTTTCTGCTGACGTTACCTTATTTATGGTTCCACATGGCACCTTTCCCAAGAAATGTATATTTTATTAACTTGCAAATAGGGTCACTGGAGGACTGAGGGGCTGGCCTCAGTCCTCGGAGCATCACCTCGCAGCTTCGTCTATACCCCTTCTTTCCTCTAGATCGACTGGGCCCTGTATTCTTAATCCTGCACTGCTGTTCCGATGCAACACAGATACCTACTGCGCATGAAACTGAAGGGGACACTACGACTGTGCAGTAGTGTCCATCCGCCAGGAACTGAATGGGACAGTGCAACTGTGCACTATAGCGTCCATCTGCCAGCAATTGCGTACGAGTGGCAGTTCCTGCACAGTCACAGCGATGCAACAGTATGTCAAGGTGTGCCAACTACCTCAGCACCTTGATGTACTGATAATAAGAAAAGTTGGATGACATTACTATATCTAATAATTCATCATACGTGAATCATAATGATTTCTCATATATCCGAATGACCAGTAAGATGCCAAAAAGAGCATCAAGGACTGATCAGAAGGAAGGTGCAAGTGTGCAGTCTACTGGGCAACATAAACGGTGGGCACCAGGTAAGAAGTCTTTTGTAAGAGGATTTATGTAAATGTTGCCCTGAAGCTGAAAATACCTCGGGAACCTACCTGCAGCACAGTCACTTTATGCTGATGGAACAGCAGATCGCTCAGCCGCTGAGGCATCATTTTAAGGGGGTCTGGCAGAACCAGAAGACAGGCTCCGGCAGATAAGGCCACAAACATCTCAATGACAGATGGGTCAAAGGTTAGAGGTGATGACAGTAACACAACGTCATTTGGCGAGACATCAAAGATGGATCTGCAAAATAAATCGATATTACGAATGGACTACTAATGTGACATCTCCATCTCCATTCATTAAAACACATATGGTCAAAGTGGAAGAGGCCGTATAGTGCAATGCTACAATACTGAGCCTGAGCTTTCTTCACTGCATTGCTAAAATCCTGCCAATTTGGTTGCTTGGAAACCCGCCCCCATATATTGGGCTTCAGATGCACTAAATATTATCTGAGTACATCACGACTGGAAGATTAAATGTTCCTTTCCAAGGAGCTTGTCATGCAAGGCTGACAATTTATCCATCACCATTTGTTCATATGGGAGGAGATGACAGCGCTTGTCACAACGACTAAAGGTTAATCTGAAGAGTAGGCACCAAAGGAGTGAACATGTACCCAAAATCAGCTAGGAAAACTCCAAAAATTAATCTGCTCCACAATGTAACGCCAAAGAAAAACGATATATAACTGACTCAACACTACCAGCCGTACGCAAGGAGACCACGCTGGTCCTAACCAAAACCTGGAGATCCAGTGGGGTGCCTTCCGGTGGACAGGCCGATTTCTATACAGGTGCAGTAGGTTCTTACTCAGTCACAGTTTTTAGAGGGACGTGCAAATAGCTTTGAATAAAATTATGCTGCCGTTTTGTGTTTACAGCCCCTATGCAGACCTGTGTGTCTGCACAGAAGAAACTCTGGGCCGTCTGACCCTGCAGTCATAATCTGTTCTCTTTCTCTAGAGGAAGAAAACTGCAGGGCAGTCCCCCAAAGTGCCAGGAGAAGTAATAGTACGTCTACCGGACTGACCTCCCATTAAAAAGTGGTGCTGGTGGAATGTTATTCTACATTCAATGAATTTCTCAAAAAAAAGGCAGAATTCGGGTCAGGAAGGAAAAACAGGGTTAGTCAGTCCTTCATACAAAACAAATGCCAAGGAGCACGTATACACTGACGGACATACAATTCTGAATTGTACTACTGATAGGGTCACTATACAGAAAAATGTGAGGCCCACCTGCCACTAAAGAAGCGACCCTGCACTAAACAGACTAACCTTTTGCTGAATTGTAGATTTGGAGGGGTGGCTGCCTCCATCTTGGTCGTGCCCCGTATCCACCCATCTGTCCAAGGTTTATAATTAGAGCAGAATGTAGCTGCCTGGATCCCACTTTCTCTGGAGACCTAGGCCCGATGAGAGGTGAGTCCATTTAGTCTAGGGTTTCTTCTGCCAGCCTTGGCACTGGAAGATGGGCTCACACACGTTGATCATAACGTAAGCGAAGAACCTCGATTTGACATGTATAATGAATATATATAAAGAAAGGCGACTTTTCTGATGCGCCTGTGTTAGTAAATACCTGTGTTCCTTTTTTAGATTGTTGTGCTGAGTGACATGTCATTTCTCTGTTATTCCTCCCAGAAATGTATGAATAGATTGACCACTGTCTAGGCTTCCTAGAGACTGTGCTGGCAGAGAAAGAATGTGAACAGGCATGCCCCAATGACTAGGTGCATGGTAACAGCCCATCGTGAACTTATTCATACATTTCTAGGAGTTATAACTGAGGAATAGGCACAATGCAGATGTCTAAACAAGCCAGACTAATTATATATATGGAGAATGTCAGGTTCTTTTTTACAAATCAGTAAAAGAAGACATTAGGATACATTGTGCCTGCTGCTTTTCATGAAGCTTGCCTACCTTAGATGAAGAATATTTGGCACAATGCAGCAGTGTGGCACGCTGACTATTTTGGGGGCTCCTGTTGTCCCAGAGGTGTGCAGAACATAAGCTAAGCATTGTCTGTCTCGAATGTCAATGTATTCTTCATTCTGCAAGCTCTCGGTATAGTCTCTGTCACCAGGTATATGGTCAACTTCATTATCGGCCTCTGCTTCAACCCTCTTCTCACTTGTAACAGCCTCAAAAAGTGTAACGTGAAGATGCTGGACCGTGGATGACTCCTTTTCAGTCCAGCCAGGTAGTAACTTGAACATCTAGGATGAGAGAAACCATAAATAATACTTGAATGCCACTCACTTAAAGGGCATCTGGTATCTATGAAACTGACTGACCTGTTACATGTCTGAAGGCATCTGTGTGGGTCCCATGTTCATATGTGCCCACACTGCTGAGAAAACCAAGACAGATGCTGCCAGACAGATCAGCCAGATTCAAAGGTACAAATCTGCTGACAGATGCCCTTTAAAGGGGGTTACCAGTACATTTATATTAATGGCCCACAGATAAGCTGTTCTGCAGTAGCCCCATCCACTGTGTAGTAGACAGAGCTGGTTAATGCAGCGCTGCTCCCGTTCATTTCCACTGGAGCAGAGCTGAAGTAACCAGCTTTGTCCACTAAACGATGGATGGAGATGGGGAGCTCCGCCACCAACTTCCAGTGCTGCTGTAGAACAGTGGTGCTGAGCGTCGGACCCCCACCAATCAGATATTCATGGCCTATGCTAATGATAGTCCATTAATATAAAAGTACTTAAAAACCTCTTCAAAGTTGGAATTAAAGTTGACTTAAAGGGGTTCTGCAGTTTATTTAAACTGATGATCTATCCTCTGGATCGATCATCAGCATCTGATCGGCAGGGGACCGACATCCGGGACCCCTGCCGATCAGCTGTTTGGGAAGGCAGCAGCGCTCCCGGAGCGCCGCGCCCTTCTCACCGTTTACCGCAGGACCAGTGACGTCATGACTTGTATCAACTGGCCTGGGCGTGGCTAAACTCTGTTCACTTGAATGGAACTTAGCCGCGCCCAGGCCAGTTGATACAAGTCATGACGTCACTGGTCCTGCGGTAAACAGTGAGAAGGCCGCGGAGCTCCAGGAGCGCGTCTGCCTTCTCAAACAGCTGATCGGCGGGGGTCCCGGGTGTCGGACTCCCGCCGATCAGATGCTGATGATCTATCCTGAGGATAGATCATCAGTTTAAACAAACTGCAGAACCCCTTTAATCTAGTGGGTGCTGTGTGGCGCCACAAGCTAGCGTTTGGCTGCTATGCATTATATCCACTTACTAGTTCAATTGATCAGGACAAGCTCTATGTTTTCACCTCTACTCTGCTGATTCACCAAGAGAGGCTGTCAGGCAGGGCTTCTATTACACTGTGCTCACTGCCAACCTGTAAAAGTCAGCTGCTTTATGCCTTTTATAAGCATCTTGAGACGCCCACCTGACAGGCTTACCTTAAATTCCTGTCCATAAGGCCACGCACACTGTCACATCTAGCTTTTGTTTTGTTGAAAGTGATAAGTTTTCAGGCCAGGCTGCAATGTGTAATAGCGCTGTGTGATTGCTGCCAAGCTGCGTCTCTCCTTCTCTGCTGGCAGTGCCGTGCCAATCTAGCTCCAGGCTCAGAAGCTGAGTCACGTAAGACAGGCTGGCAGCCACAGATACAAAGTCAGAAAGCAAAAGATGTCCAATTTGCTTTTCCGGCAGGCAGTCTCAGATTACTCAGGTCTCCAGAGGAGGGCACAGAGAGGTCAGGGAGGCATAAAGAGAACCTGTCACTAATATTACACTGCCCTATAAGCGGGCAGTATAAACCGCTGACAAAGACCTGACTGAAATGCTGGGCCACTTACTTTATACGAGCTGTTGTCTTAAAATCCTGGGTGAGAACCTCCAGTGGAAGCCAAGCACTAGAGTCCTTCAATGTGAAGAAAACCTTAGACCTCTCACATGCCAGTGAATCACGGATATGAGCTATCCGTGGTCTCCACGGACAGCACACGTCTCTATTGACCTTGAAGAGTCACTGTAATTTCACACAATTTCATTTCATAGGGCTCATGCACATGACCGTCTGTATTTTGCGGTCCCATTGAAATGAACGGTTCCGCATACGGTCCGCAAAAAAAAGAAACGGGTTGGACACGGAAGAAAAATCGGATTTGGTACTTACCGTAAAATCCCTGTCGTTCAATTCATTGGGGGCACAGCACCATGGGTATATGCCCAGCTACCACTAGGAGGCGACACTAGATATGAAAAAGGTTGGCTCCACCCAGGTGGGCTATACCCTCTCCACAGACACTAGGCTAATCAGTTTGTACCAATAGCAGTAGGAGAGAGAAACAAAAGCAAAGAACCAACATGTCCTGGACCGGGGAAGGGAAGAAGAACAGCAGCCCACTGACAAAGATAAATTAAAACAAAGGGTGGGATCTGTGTCCCCCAATGAATTGAACGAGAAAGGGATTCTACGGTAAGTACAAAAATCCAATTTTCTCGTTAATGTCATTGGGGGACACAGCATAATGGGACGTCCCAAAGCAGTGCCCGAGGGTGGGAAGGAAATCTCATGCAAAAAGTTGGGCGCACAGGTGCAGGAGAACCATCAGGATCAGGAGAGGCCACAGCATGAGATGGTAGATAGAAAACTAAAGAAGTCAGCTGAGAGGCTCCAGGACCAGGAAGAGTCCAAAGAACAAAATTGTGGGAGACCGCCAGGATCCCAAGGACAAGTGCCTGGGAAAAAAGGCCATATGCAAGAAAGGAACAAAGGGAAACACCCTGCTTCACCCAAGGTGGGAAAAATAAAGAAGCTAGCAGATAGGGAGCAGGGCTAGATGTCCTGTGCAACAACCGAGAGTTGAACAAGTGCACACTAGAGAGCCAGAGGAAGAACCAGGGCCCCCCCCCTGAAGAAACAGGAGAGCAGCACAACCGGAAGGTGTCTGTTGGTAATGGCCTAGCGCCCTGCATATAGAAGGATGCTCCAGGAAGAGGATCTATAAAAGGACAGACCCAACAAGAAAAATTTGACCATCAGGGAACCTGGCAGGAGAGAAAATGCCTGGGAAAAGGACAGGAGCAGCCCTGAACCAAAGAAAAAAACTTCCTGGAGACAAACTAAAGGAAGACCCTGTGGACCACCTCTCGGCAAAAGGAAGCAAAGGAACCCGACCAGTAAGAGGCAAGGAAAAAACTCGAAATTGTCTCAAACCAAAAACAAGGCCTGTCCGTGACAAGCACCATGTGAAGGCCAGGGTAGATTAAAAAAAAGAAAGCACTGGAGGCTGAACTATTGAGAGAAAGAATAGCAAAGACTCACCATGGGAAGGGAGCAAGCCTCCTTCCACTGCAAGGCAGGTGCGAAAAGAGAAACACCCTATGAGAAAGTGGAAACCCCATCCTGCCAGAGAAAGCAGCCAACCTCTGGGGGAGAAGAGGATCCTTGGTAAAGGCCAGGAGAAGAGAACGTAAAGACATGGTTCCTGCACAAAGAAGGCGAGAATCGAGCCTCAGAAAAACTGGAACAAAATATCACTGTGAAATGTAAGAACAGAGAAATCCCTGGCCACATGAAGTCTCAGAAAAAAGGAACCAGTCACAGGCCCTGGTAATACAAGTGGAGACACACTAGTCTGATAGATATTGGAGTAGAAGAGAAAGGACTCCAAACAGCCCTCAAATTGAGAGAAAGCTCCATCCCAGAAGTGGCCAATAAAAATTGCAAACTGGAGCAACAAACTCCCAGGTACCGGCACCTGAACCTGGGAAGACAGGAAGAGAGGTCAGAATCTCAAGAGGGAAACAAGCCTATGGGGACCCAGAAGGGAAAAGAACCAAACCGGGACCAAAGAAGCAGCTGTCATACAGAGCATGTGCAGTCAGAGATGCCATGAGTAGCTTTCCCAGAGGGACCGGCCAGCTAGATGGTCTAAGAATCATTGGGGCAGGGACTCCAAGCAGGATAACCCAGTCAGAGGCTCTAGTATGGTCCACAGAACTGGACCACATGGACAATAAGAGCCAGATTATCAAAGGAAAAATGAACTGTAGCAACCATAGGGGGAAAAAAACATCAGCCATGGCTAACCAACCATCCTAAGTGTAGTAACTAGCATACTGTATAACACTGCCCCGGAAGGGGAAAGTACAGCACCCTGGATTTTGTAAAAGAATCGCCAAACAGTCATATGTCAGAAGATGCCGAATTCGCCAGGAGAAGCCGGGAGAGACTACAATGACATGTAGAAACCAGCTACCAGAAGAGCACAATGAAACTCCCAAGGAAGGGGGAAGAAACTGACAGGTGCAGACAACAGCAAGCCCCAAGCGAACGGCACTTCTGTCATGTAGCACAACTAATCAGAGAACATAAAGGAGTACCAAGAACGCCCGGACCATGGAAGAATTACGGGACCATGTCAGATACCAGAGCGAGCAGCGGAAAATTCCACCCACCAAGTAGGTGTGTGGCGCTTACTAGTCCAGTCACAGCCATATCAGAGAGGACGTTCAGCGATGACCCGAAAACTGCAGTAGCGGCTGGGGCTCACAATGCTGCGTATCCCTGCAGGATAGAGCATCCAGTGGTGATCCAGGTACTCTGCCAGGACTGGGCCATGTAACTGTGAAAACAAAGCAGAGAGGCAGTAACAACAATGTGAGTACTCCATCCATGAAATGGGGTAACGCGGTTGTGCGGAATACAGTAGTACTGACAAAGAACAAACTAAGAAGTCCTGTTAAGCAGTGCGTCAAGCAATAAAGTAAAAATCATGCCTAGCACAGGGGCAATGAGAAGACTTGGTGCACTCAGAGGGCCTGGGTCAGGAGGTACTGTGTCGGGTGTCAGATCTGAACAGGCTAGCCATATACTGGATCTAATAATTGCAACCCTACTCCGCCCAAAAAGAAGGGGAACATATGGTTACCAGGTACATACTACAACCAGGATGGTTTGTCGGATACAGCGCCTTGAGATAGTACAAGTACACTGCCGAGGATGACGGTAATGGGGTGCCAGATGCATACTAGAACCAGAAAAGAGTGATGAATACAGTGTCTGGGGATGGTATCATCACTCCGCATGAAGAGGGGCAACTTGATTGCCTAGCACACATTAGAGCCAGGAAAAAGCAATGCAGGAGCCGTATGGGCCACAGATTGTACCAATAGGGCACAGCACTTGGAGATACTACAAATACTCCGCCTGAGAATAGTAGTAATCTGGGTGAACGGTGCACACTATAATGAGAGTGGAGACATGGCTACAGCATCTGGAAATAGTATAGGTACTCCGCTTGATAAAGGAGTAATTTGACTGCGTGATGCACACTAGAACCAGACAGGTGTAATGGCTACAGCCTTTAGAGATGGTACAGGTACTCTACCTAATAAAGGAGTAATACAGCTGCATGGTGCACACTAGAACCAGACAGGTGCAATGGCTACAGCATCTGGAGATTGTACAGGTACTCCGTCTAAGAAAGGAACAATGTGGCTGCATGGTACACACTAGAACAAGACAGGTGCAATGGCTACAGCATCTGGAGATGGTACAGGTACTCCATCCAATAATGGAGTAATATGGTGCATTAGAACCAGACAGGTGAAATGGCTATAGCATTTGAAGATGGTACAGGTACTACGCTTGATAAGGGAGTAATATGGTTGCGTGGTGCACACTAGCACCAGGATGGTCTATTGGCTACAGCATCAGGAGAAGGAATACTGTGGCCTGGAACACTCTCAGACTAGGAGGGTGTGTTGAGTATAGTTCCTGGTAATAGTGAAATTACTTCAGCTAAAAAGGAGATACATTGGAACCAGGAAAGTCTGCCGGATACAGCATTTGGCAGTGGTACGAGCACCACCCTGTGAAGGGGAAGGTGTACGTACCTGGGACACCACATAGGTGTGCCGGTGTGTTAAACACAGTGGTGGGTAAAGCACCACCTACTGGAGAGGCGGCAAGCTGACTTACCTGTGTGGAAAATTACCTGTGCAACCAGGGGGGTGCCATCTGAAACTCCACTAAAGGGGATACCAACCCTGGAGAGGAGAGGTTCCTCAGTGGACATTTGTCTTTGACCATCCAGAGAGATTCTGTATGGTGAAAGACCGCCTCATACTCAGAGTCAGAATCGGTGCAGAGGAGTCCCCCGATGAGGCAGAAGAAACCTGAGGAGTTTCCCTCAGTGCTAGTCCCGTCCTGGGAGGAAACCAGGATGCAGGGAATAAGCGGGACCTATGGGGGAGACCCTAGGCCGCTATTGGACTGAGGCAGGAAGCAAAGGACTCCCGGGGGGCTGATGCTGCCGCATGAGGGCAGGGAAGAGCGCCATAATATCATCATAGCTGAGAATGGGCGTAGGCTACGGTGGAGGTGAGGGACCCACGTGGGGAGAAGGTGACCCCTGAACAAAGTGTAGGGTAACCCGACTAAGCCCAGGATCCAGTTACCGCATGCAGGCCAGCCAGGCCGATAGCACAGAAACCCCCAGCCACCCCAGGAGCAGATGCAAACCAGGGGGAGGGATGGAGGGCAAGGGGACCTGCCACAACATGAACCACTGAACAGGGGCCCAAGATAATACGTCCCACCAATGACGCTCCATGTGGGCGGGTTGCACTGTGAAAACAGCAAAAGCACCCTCTGGGAAGAAGGACATCTCGTCCTCCCACTGGTAACTCCGTGCAGAGACCTCTAGAAGGCCATGAGGGAGGCAACACCCCTAGAAAAAACGGGAAACCAAAAAAAATGGCGGGAAAGAGTTTGGCCTAGTCCTGGCAGAATCCGGGGGCTAGAGTAGATAGTGTAGATGAAAATGAGGCACACCCTGGCGGACTGATCCTGCAGGGTGCTGGGAAGCGGAAAAGAGCTCCAAAAAGTTAGGCATGGAAAGGGGTCAAAGCGACCCCTATTGGTGAGAAAAATGACCCAATAGAACCCCTTGATGGCAGGAAAAAAAAAAACGGAAAACAAATGCGGCCTTGTCAGAGCCTGGGACTAAAGTAGATGCCGCAGCTGAAAATGAAGCACCCTAAGTGGGCGGAGGGAAGGGGGGTCATAGCGACCCCCATATAGAGAGAATGATCCTGGATGCCAGGAAAAGGCAGGAACTGGCACAGCCTAGTCCAGGCACAAGCCCGGGAGTAGCGCAATTAGGAGGCCGAGGAAGGGAAAGACAGCCAGGGGGAGGGACCCCGATGGAGTATGGATGGATGGGAGGGAAGGAGTCCCTAACTAGGGCAGGAAGCATACTCATTATCTGGCGTCTTCGGGCGCCGCAGGGTCACCCCTTCGGTAAACTCGAACTACAGTGGGATTACCGGTACTCCACTGCGGATGCAGTAATGGGGGACTGGGTGACCAGCAAGGTAGCGAGGTACCGAGGTACGCGCCCACAGGGGGTGCTACTAAAGTGGACTTCCAAAATGAAGACCCCCTGCTGCAGGATAACACCTGCACCTGTAAAGTGAAGAGAAAATTTTAAAAAAATAACGAAAAAAGCAAAAGAAGTAGCAGCAAGACCTGCAGGAGAAGAGCAGGTTGTGTCTGCCTCCTACGGACAACTAGACTAAAACTGATGAGGGGGTATAGCCCACCTGGGCGGAGCCAACCTTTTTCATATCTAGTGTCGCCTCCTAGTGGTAGCTGGGTGTATACCCATGGTGCTGTCTCCCCCAATGACATTAACGAGAAATATGTTCTAGATAGACCAGGGACCAGCAACCTCCGGTGCTCCAGCTGTTCTGAAACTATAACTCCCAGAATCCTCCTTTTACTTCCATAGGAGTTACAAGAACAGCCAAGTAAGTGTGCATGCTGGGAGTTGTAGTTTCACAGTAGCTGGGGTGCTGAAGGTTGCCGATTCCTGTAATAGAGAATGGTGTAGTTTCTAAATTACTTCAATGGAAAAATTGCCTTCATTCATCTAAAAAAAAAAGCTGTAAAGTCATGGCCACTAGGGGTCTCACTTCCACCTAACATGCAGTCTACTGTCTAGACACATGGACCAAACATGGACCGTCCACAGACGAACCACTGACCATCTTATCATAGATGTCATCACTGACATATGAATGTGGCCTTGGAAAAAGAAAAGAAAGAAGTTTTTTTTTTTCATTTGCGGTTAAAGAGGTTTTCCTCCTCTGGATAGGTCATCAGTATATGATCGGTGGGGGTCCCACACTCGGGACCAACACTGACCCGCTGTTTGAGAAGGCATTGGTGTTTGCATCAGCACCTCGGCCTTCTCCAGCTTTCCATAGGCCAGTAACATCGCGTTCATCAGTCACATGGCCTAGACACAGCTCACCCTATTGAAGTAGATGGGCCTGAGCGCTATATCAAGCATAGCCGCTATACAATGTACGACGCTGTACTTGGTGAGCAGAGAGAGGGCAGTGGCGCTACTGTAAGCACCAGTGCCTTCTCAAACAGCTGATCGGCAGGGGTCCCGAGTGCCGGACCCCATCGAAAGACAATAGGTCATCAATAAAAATAAAATCTCGGAAAACCTCGTTAACCACCTCCCGTCACGCTACACCGAATCTCGTGAAACCCGAGATTACATGTGAACGCGCGTGCGTTTACTGCAGCGCGGCAGTTTACAACTTATTCTACAGCCTGCCAGCGCTGATCGTTCGCTGGCAGGCTGTAAGTGTCAAAAAATCGCATTCAAATCGCATATCAGACGCTGTTTTGTAAACAGCGTCTGATATACCTGCTGCCTGCTCCACTGGTGGTCCCTTTTGCTTGGGACCACCAGAGGACACAGGCAACTATGTAAGTGCACCAATCACCACACACCAACCCCCAACCCCCCTGTCATTTATTAACCCCTTATTAACCCCTGATCACCCCATATTAACTCCCTGATCACCCCGTCACCCCCATGTCACCCCGTCACCCCCCTGTAAGGCTCCATTCAGACATCCGTATGTGTTTTGCGGATCCGCAAAACACGGACACAACGGCAATGTGCTTTCCGCATTTTGAGGATCAGCACATTGCCAGAACTATATAGAAAATGCCTTTTCTTGTCCGCAATGTCCAACAAGAATAGGACATGTTCTATATTTTTGCGGACCTAGAAGTGCGTAACCGGAAGTGCGGATCCGCAATTCCGGATCCGAGCGGGACAAAGTCTGTCCCCATAGAAATGAATGGGTCCGCAATTCCGCTCTGCAAAATGTGGAACAGAATTGCGGACGTATGAAGGGTCCCTTATCACCGCCAGTTAGTTAGCTACTTGTTAGGTAGTTAGCGCCCAGCCCACCGCACGCAGTCACTGATTAGCGTCAGCTAATCAGCACTAGTACTATATAGTATCTGTAAGTGATCAAGACTGATCGCAATCAGATCTATATCAGTACATTAGGGTCACCTTAGGCTCTACAAAAAACGCAGTGTTTGCCCGATCAGGCCTGATCTTGTGCGCACACTTGCGTTCAGTCCGCCCCCACTGCAGTGACAGAATTTTTTTTTTCTGATCACTGCAAAAACATCGTAAAATCGCTGCGGCGCTATAAAGATCACTTTTGAGCTTTTTGGATCTTTATTAGCGATTGCAGCTTTAGGGTCCATTCACACGTCCGTGGTGTGCTGCGGACCCGCAAATTGCGGATCCGCAGCACACCATGACGGCACTCTCCATAGAGATTCCTATTCTTGTCCGCAGGCTGCGGACAAGAATAGGACATGCTCTATCTTTTGCGGAGCTGGGGCCGAAACCCGGAAGTTCGCGGCCGCAGCTCCGCAAATGCTGATGCGGAGAGCACATAGTGTGCTCTCCGCATAACTGCCGGCCCCATTCACACAGAATTTTTCAACCACATTGATCGATGCGAATGAAGAAATCTGCGCCGTTCATTTTATCTTTCAGCCCAGAGGCTGAACGGAAAAAGAAAATCTCATTACCCGTATGCTCAATATAAGGAGAATCGCAGAAACTCCTAATGCTGGCCATACATGTAATGATTGCGGAGACCCTCAAATGCCAGGGCAGTACAAACACCCCACAAATGACCCCATTTTGGAAAGAAGACACCCCAAGGTATTCGCTGAGGGGCATATTGAGTCCATGAAAGATTGAACTTTTTGTCACAAGTTAGCGGAAAGGGAGACTTTGTGAGAAAAAACAAAAAAAATCAATTTCCGCTAACTTGTGCAAAAAAAAAAAAAAATCTTCTATGAACTCACCATGCCCCTCACGGAATACCTTGGGGTGTCTTCTTTCCAAAATGGGGTCACATGTGGGGTATTTATACTGCCCTGGCATTTTAGGGGCCCTAAAGCGTGAGAAGAAGTCTGGAATCCAAATGCGTAAAAATGCCCTCCTAAAAGGTACTCATTGGAATTTGGGCCCCTTTGCGCACCCAGGCTGCAAAAAAGTGTCACTCATGTGGTATCGCCGTACTCAGGAGAAGAAGGGCAATGTGTTTTGGGGTGTATTTTTACATATACCCATGCTGGGTGAGAGAAATATCTCTGTAAGGGTACTTTCACACTAGCGTTTTGGATTCCGTTTGTAAGATCCGTTTCAGGGCTCTCTCAAGCGGTCCTAAACGGATCAGTTAAGCCCCAATGCATTCTGAATGGATAAAGATCTGTTCAGAATGTATCAGTTCGGCTCCGTTCCGCTTCTATTTCGTTCTGGAGGCGGAGACCAAAACGCAGCTTGCTGTATTTTGGTGTCCGTCTGAAGAGGCGGAGCCTAACGGAGCATTTGAATATGGTGCATTTGAAAATGGATCCGTTCCCCATTGACTTTTAATGTAATTCAAAACGGATCCGTTTTGGACTTTGTCATTTTTCTTTAAAACTAATGCAAATGGATTCGTTCTGAACGGATACAAACGTTTGCATTATAGGTGCGGATCCGTCTGTGCAAATAAACAGACGGATCCGCACCAACGCAAGTGTGAAAGTACCCTAAATTGACAACTTTGTATAAAAAAAATTAAAAAGTTGTCATTTACAGAGATATTTCTCACACCCAGCATGGGTATATGTAAAAATACACCCCAAAACACATTGCCCTACTTCTCCTGAGTACGGCGATACCACATGAGTGACACTTTTTTGCAGCCAAGATACGCAAAGGGGCCCTAAAACCAATGAGTACCTTTAGGTTTTCATAGGGCATTTTTACGCATTTGGATTCCAAACTTCTTCTCACGCTTTAGGGGCCCCTAAAATGTCAGGGCAGTATAAATACCCCACATGTGACCCCACTTTAGAAAGAAGACACCCCAAGGTATTCCGTGAGGGGTATGGTGAGTTCATAGAAGATACCAGCAGTAATAGAGTCTCTTTGGGCAATGACATCTCTGCATAGACGACAGATATTACACCGCCAGTCTCACATTTTTACACCATGTAGTCTATATGTTTCGGGCAGGTATCCCAAAAGTAACATCAGCAGAATTTTGTAATAAATCTCAGTATCATGGAGAAAATGACATGAACGACAAAGTATTAGCAAAGTTCCTTCTTGATCTTACTTACCTCAACTTTGTCTTTCTCCACAAGCACATGCTGTACCTTACACCGCTGCATTAAGGAAGATGTAAAGGACGATGGAGCCCCAGGATCTACTGGAGAATACGCAGCCGGCACTCTGAGAATCCTATGCAGAAAAAGAGTTTGAAAGCACTTATCTATTCATGCTCCATGTAGAGAACATGGACGTTAGGGAATATCGAATAAGGCAATGTAATTATTGGGTACCCTAGTATCCAGGATGGCAGATGGATGTTTGGATGGCAGTAGAGGCCAATAGGTTTATTTTCCAGATTATGGGATTTCAGGAAAAGTGTCAGCTCTTCAGCCCCCTGCAGCATGTCCTGGTACGTGCAGTATACTGGAGTCTTCTTGTATGGTTGAAAACATACTGCGTTCTTGTCTCTATATAACACAGCAGCCTGCACTACAATATCATGCAGCGTACCCGCCATCTGGAGATCAGCGACCTGGAAATACAGAAGTGATGAAGTAAGGTTGGATGGTACTCCAAGGGTTTAATTTGTGGGCAGCAGGAGATGGTTCCCAGGCCAGGTAATAATAAATATAAAGCCTCCTGTACTTCACTTTGCTGTTCAAAATGATGCTTTATTCAAATAACGGTTTACCAGTCAGAAAAACGTTTTTCGGCATATAGCCTTCTTCAGTATAACTGGTTGAGCCGCATAGAAAAAGAAGCGTGAAGATAAAGATGAAATACCCACAGTGGGTGGCAGAATATTGCGATGCAATCGGGCTCTATGGCCCTGTCTGGTGTACAAAGGGATCAGGCTTTGGCCTATGGAGAACGGCGCCATAGGCCGAAGCCTGATCCCTTTGTACCAGGGCTGTGGAGTCAGAGTCGGAGGCAATTTTGGGTACCTGGAGTCGGAGTCGGCAAAAAATGGACCGACTCCGACTCCTACTAGATTTAAATTGGAATAAAAAAAAATTGGAATAAAAAAAAAAGCAAGTTTAAATGTCCCAATTCAGATAAAGTTATAATGAATTACTTCTCTACTGTAAGAATAAAGGCCAATGCATGCAGTGCGTCACGTTACCGCTAAACAAAGACGTTAAGTGACCGTGAAGAAGCTTTTCATATGCTTTACTATGCAGTTAAAGGGACACTGACAGGCTGATATATCTGCTGGTATTCATCAGAGGATTAGGAATACAACTAGACGACTGTTACCCCAGTTGAGGTTTACTTGTGTTTAAAAACGTTTTAATCAATATGCAAATTCTCTACCTTTGTGCCCAAGGGGCAGGCGCACATGTAGAGTACTGGCAGCACTAGACAGGACTAGGTAGCGAGGAGGAAGAGAGAAAGCTGGCACAGCCTCAGCATAGCCAGGCGAGGCTGCTGCCAGCACTCTACACGTGCGCCTGCGCAGGAATTCAGCGCTCGGCTAGCCTGAAAAAAAGGCCAGTGCAGTGAATAATAACGAGGGGAACAGCGCTGGGAAGCTGTACTCGGGCGCGGCTGGGCACAAAGCCGCAGGGAGACGCTGCCCCATTGGGCACAAAGATAGTGAATTTGCATACAGATTAAAATGTTTTTTAAACACAAGTACAGCTTAACTGGGGGTAACATTAGTATAGTTTTATTCCCAATTCTCTGATGAATACCAGTATATATATATATATTTAGCTGGAAAATCAGCCTGTCAGTGTCCCTTTAAGGAGCGGCAATACTTACACTTTCCATTGTCTTGTGGTCTGCTGTTACAGGGAACCCATGGTTATCCTAGCCTCTCACTGATAACTGATTAAGGACTGGAGACACTTGTATAAGTGAAGGGAATGGATAGTCAATAGTTCAAGACTGAAGCTGTAAACCATTTGAAAAACTGCTATCATTCAGCTAAGGCTATAAAACATGTAAACTCAGATTGTTAGCTTAAATTTTAAACATGACTATGGGATTCTACTAGGAAAATCATGTTTTAAAATAAATGCCCCTTCCCCTGCCCCTTCCTGGATCCTCCCACTGCTCTATCTTCAGCAGAAGATCAGCACACAAAGGAGAAGGCAGCAGCTTCTGCTCAACTACCTCTCTGTGCTAGAGAAGATTAGAAGAACTTGATGGAACAGCTTCGTATTTGCATATTAAATACAGAGGAGTCGGAGTCGGAAGTTTCAAAATCTGAGGAGTCGGAGTCGGAAAATTTATCTACCGACTCCACAGCCCTGCTTTGTACACCAGACAGGGCCATAGAGCCCGATTGCATCGCAACATTCTGCCACCCACTGTGGGTATTTCATCTTTATCTTCACGCTTCTTTTTTTATGCGGCTCAACCAGTTATACTGAAGAAGGTTATATGCCGAAAAACGTTTTTCTGACTGGTAAACCGTTCTTTGAATAAAGCATCATTTTGAACAGCAAAATGGAGTACAGGAGTCTGTATATTTATTATTTACTGGAAATACAGAAGAGAGCATAAAACATTAGGTATCCCCAGGATACTACAGATTCCGGTGAGGCGGACACTTGCTCTTAAAGGGGATGTCTAACTTCAGCAAGTTATAAGCAATTGCAGCACACGACTTGTTTTATAGTATGCAATTCAACATGGAAAATGTATTAAACACACTTGTGTATACATGATCCAGACAGTTTGCCCACTTAATTAGTCATGTAACATTAACCGAACGTTTCGGCCTAATCCGGCCTTCCTCAGCGGTTCAAAAATCTGTGGCAAAAAGAATATTATACATTATAATATAGGACTATGTTGTAGATCATGTAAGAAAGGTTATCAAACTTGTAAATAACAGAGGGACAGTATGTCCCTCTAATAATGACATATAAATTAAAATAAAACCAAAATAAATTAGAGATCTGTGTCAGGGATTAGGATAACTCATAATGACTAGTGCATAGAAATCTTAGTAATGTGCCAAGTGAGAGGGGGATGGCAGTATGGGACAGAAGATGCATATAACTTATAGTAAGATCCGGAACCAAAAGATGTGGGAAAACTCTTCTGGTGAGACGAGGGCGATCGCAATATCATACTAAAGTATGTTGATCATAAATTATATACGGGCAAAGCCCTTCTTACCTGATGTGACAGTGGGTAGCAGGTGCGCTGGATCCCTGGCAGAACGCCAGTGAGCGCGCTCTTATTAGGGCTAGAATGTGGGCAGAGGTACAGAGACGGCAACCAGAAGTGACGCGGCCGGCGCAGCGCAGGTCTGCGTTCCACCTGCGTGTCATCGGCCGCGGCCTCTGGCTCAGTTCCCGTGCGGTCATGTGAGGATGTTATATCACATGACCGCCGTGGCGGTAGATAGTACGATGCTGTAGTGAATTTATGATGGCAATGTGTGGAATACTACTGAGTGTATGGTGTCACAAATGATGGAATATGCATGGTGGGATAATAAGTCAAAACAGAAATATATAATCTGGTGGTTAGTAGAGAAGGGGAGATGGAGACAATAATGCAGAAAACGCGGTGTCCTTTCTCCTTAAAGTGGTGTGGGACTTAAGGAGAAAGGACACCGTGTTTCGCAATTGAGGTTTCAGATCTTGGAACAAGTGGATCCACCCAGACGCGGCGGTAATCGAACTTTGTTACTAAAACAGAAAGAAGCCCTTTGGATACATAAACTTGGTACTCTCACACCAAAAGGCCTAAATCAGGAATGTGACTTTTTCATTAATCTATGAGCACATATCCATATCAAAGCAGGACTGCGATACTATACTATATGTTGTATAAGAAATATATGCCTGTTTCATTACCATTTATTGATTAATCTTTCATTTCCTTTCCAGACACGTTAATTCTTTTTCCGTACTCAAGTATGGTGAGATACTATCATTCCATACATATATTTATAGATACTAATGGGAATGTTTCTTTGCTAGGTACCACAATTCCTGTGCATTTCATGTTATGCCTTTTTAATATATATATATATATATATATTGTTTTCTGCATTATTGTCTTCTCTACTAACCACCAGATTATATATTTCTGTTTTGACTTATTATCCCACCATGCATATTCCATCATTTGTGACACCATACACTCAGTAGTATTCCACACATTGCCATCATAAATTTTGCGGACGTGTGAATTAGGCCTAAGTGGGGAAAATTGGCTTCTGCCTCACAGGGGTTTTTTGCCTTCCTCTGGATCAGCTAGCAGGATAACAGGCCGAACTGGATGGGCAGATGTCTTTTTTTCGGTCTTATATACTATGTTACTACAGCATCGTACTATCTACCGCCACGGCGGTCATGTGATATAACATCCTCACATGACCGCACGGGAACTGAGCCAGAGGCCGCGGCCGATGACACGCAGGTGGAACGCAGACCTGCGCTGCGCAGGCCGCGTCACTTCTGGTTGCCGTCTCTGTACCTCTGCCCACATTCTAGCCCTAATAAGAGCGCGCTCACTGGCGTTCTGCCAGGGATCCAGCGCACCTGCTACCCACTGTCACATCAGGTAAGAAGGGCTTTGCCCGTATATAATTTATGATCAACATACTTTAGTATGATATTGCGATCGCCCTCGTCTCACCAGAAGAGTTTTCCCACATCTTTTGGTTCCGGATCTTACTATAAGTTATATGCATCTTCTGTCCCATACTGCCACCCCCCTCTCACTTGGCACATTACTAAGATTTCTATGCACTAGTCATTATGAGTTATCCTAATCCCTGACACAGATCTCTAATTTATTTTGGTTTTATTTTAATTTATATGTCATTATTAGAGGGACATACTGTCCCTCTGTTATTTACAAGTTTGATAACCTTTCTTACATGATCTACAACATAGTCCTATATTATAATGTATAATATTCTTTTTGCCACAGATTTTTGAACCGCTGAGGAAGGCCGGATTAGACCGAAACGTTCGGTTCGGTTATTGCCACGTGACTAATTAAGTGGGCAAACTGTCTGGATCATGTATACACAAGTGTGTTTAATACATTTTCCATGTTGAATTGCATACTATAAAACAAGTCGTGTGCTGCAATTGCTTATAATTAGTACTACGACCAACGGTCCTTTGTCAAGCACCGACGCTGGTGGAGTGCGGTACCTCAACCAAATAACTTCAGTAAATGGCATTCATCATGTAGAGAAAGTTAATACAAGGCCCTTACTAATGTATTGTTATTGTCCGCGTTGCTTCCTTGGCTGGCTTCATCCATTTTTCCATCACATTATAGACGCCTTGTATCTAGGAGGTTCGACCAACCTGTAATCCAACAGTGGTGGTCGTGATTAGACACTATAGGAGAAAGCACCGCCTCTCACGGGGCCGGGACCGTGGGAGTGCGCATAGGCACACATGCGCAGCAGCTCCCGTCCTAGCCAACTTGTATCTCCGCTGCATATGAGCAGTGTATAATGTGATGGAAAAATGAATCCAGCAAAGGAGGCAATATGGCCAATCACAATACATTAGGATGTGCCTCGTATTAACTTTATCTGCATCAATGCTACGTGCTGAAGTGAAATGACCCAGCGTTGTCCCACAAGTGACATATCCAAAGGACAGGTGATAAATGTAATCGTGGTGGGCCCCACCCAGGTATCCTGAGCCAACCTGCTCCCCCTCACTGCGCAACCGCAGTGAGGAGAAGATCGAATGCAACACTCCTTTGCAACACTTCGTAACACCCTGAGCACAGATTTGACCACTGCTATGTCCAAACTCCTCCTCATTCCAATCGTGCAGCAAGGAGCAAAAGAGGTTTCGGACCCCTGAAAGTAGTGCACTTCTCTGCTCTTTGGATTGAGTCCTGTGTTCAATCTAAAAAAAATAAAAAATAAAAACGGCTAAAAGGTCTCTTTTTGCCATTCTAGCACTGGCTGGCATAGTCATATGATGGCAGGTAATCCCTGCAGCACCGTAAGGGAGTGTCACACCAGGACCATGGGCGCCAGAACGGATCAAGGATCTGTATATTTGTTCTTATGCACCATAAGCAGCTAGCAGGAAATCAACAATTTCCGCATCAGATCCACACCAAAATCCGCATCTGTTACTTGCGGATTTTGATGCGGTCTCGCCCTGATCTCAGCCTTTGAATTGTAAAGTGAAACCTGCACAAACAAATTCAAAATCTGCATGGCAGTTCAATTTTCGCAAGAAAAAAATATGAAAAATTGTATATGAGATCTGTCAGATCTCACCCACTTTCCGCTATTGTATGACGCTGCGTTTTTTCCTGCACAAAATCGGCACCATATGCAGGTAGCTATAAGAGTACAGCCACACAGGGTGGATACGCTGCAAAAGTGCAGGAGATTTTAAATAAGCCCATTCACATGCTGCGGAAAATTTCTATAACAGGATCAGATCTGTGGTGCAGATTGTAAATCCGCAGTATGTCACAACGGTTTCAGCCGCAAATTCTGCACTTTGCAATGCAAGGAGCGAAATCACTGGCAGTTCCCCAGCAGATTTTCAGCAACAAAATACGTCACGCGTGGGCGTACCCTGAGGGCAGGTTCAGACGTAACTGATTGGCGCTGTACTGAACCAGCAAAGTGATGAGCTTTCAGCAAATATTAGCCCCACACGTGGCTGAAAAATAGTCCACAGCAGAAAAAGACCAGTGCGTGGTGTGGATTTGAAATCTGCAGCATGTCAATGTACACCGCAGATTTCACGCTTTCCAATGCAAAGAATGAAGCCTTGTCTAATCTGCAGCATTTTAGCAACAAAATCAGTGGCAAAAAAAGCACCATTTGTAGATTATAAGTGTAAAGGCTGTGGATTTTCTGTGAACCGAGCCTAAGGCCTCTTTCACATCAGTGAATTTTCCGCCCGGATGCAATGAGTGTGGTGAACACATGAGGGAGTCATTTACGATCAGAAATAGGTCTACAAAGGTTATTCGCGCCACAATCTGCGACCTTCCCCGCTCACACCAGGTCTAATAAAGTGGATGTAGTGTGAGCGGGGACAAGTCGGCAGGCCCGTCTCATTCATCATTTTCTATGCCTGTTTTAGGCGTAGAAAATGGTCTATAGGTAAGGGCAATTTTACAGAACGGGTGCGGACCCATTTATTTCAATGAGGCGGAAAAAGATGCGGACAGCACACAGTGTGCTTTCCGCATCTGTGGTTCCGTAGCTCCGCGGAAGAGATAGAACATGTCTGATTCTTGTCTGCAATCGCGGGCAAGAATAGGTATTTTCTATTATGGTCGCGGCCATGTGCAGTCTGCAAAGTGCGGATCCGCAAAGCACCACGGCTGTCTGAATGGGCCCTAAGACAGCTAAAAAGCTGTCCTACATTTAGACCGCCGCTGGATACAATAAAGTTATGTAGAGGCCAGCGCCTCTACATAACTTTGGTGGATCCACTGCCAGGCAGTGTCTAAAACGCCGGTCTTAATAAATGACACCCCCAGCATCTGGACTGAATCCTGTCGCATTCATTTCAGTGGGTCTGTGCACATGAGCGTTGTTTATCGCTGATCATCTCTGCGTTCAGGAAAAATCGCAGCGTGTTCTATAATGTGCATTTTTCACGCAGCCCTGGTTCCACAAAAGTGAACGGGGATGCAATGCGTTTTTCAGTGATGGTTGCTAGAGATGTAGATTGTTACTTTTCAGGTTTCTGTCACATGCACGTGTGCAAAATTATCCGTTTTTTTCCTGAACAGATCCTGACACAATCTGTATCGCTTGCGTGAAAGGGGCCTTAAAGGTTGTCCTGAAAGTATTTTACTTATTTTTTTATAACTTCCAGAATGCTTTAAGGCCTCTTTCACACGAGTAATACGCATTGTGTTAGGATCTGACTAGGGAAAAACTGATGGTTTGGTCACAAGGTCAATTGCGTTCAGTGTGTGCATGTGTTCCTTGCAGATTGCATATGTTTTTCACAGGCGTGAAAAAAAACTTAACACTAATAATCTACATCTCCTAGCAATCATCAGTGAGATACGTATTGCATCCCCATTCACTTCTATGAAGCCAGAGCTGCATGAAAAAAGCACAATATAGCAGATGCTGCATGAAAAACAACGCTCGTGTGCACAGACCCATTGAAATGAAGGGGTCAGGATTCCGTCCGGATGCTGTGCTCTCACTATATGCATCGTACTGGGACAGAAACCTTGCTTGTGTGAAAGAGGCCTAAAGAGCAAAAAAAACAAAAAAAAAGTACCGTAATACTTCATTAATCCCCCCGCTGCCCCCCTATCTGTACTATAGGCCATACCTTTTTTTCACATGAAAGGTCCTCTTTAGTACTAGACCGGTGGAGGGAGGGCTGACACTCTGCACCCCCTGATAGCTGTACTGATCTTGTAGTTGGGAATAAGGATGAGCGAACTTTTGTTTTCAAGTTCGGCTTAGAAGGTTCGGGTTATCTAAGAATTCTATTATGGATTCTGCTATCCCGGACCATATAACTTATGGTCCGTGGTAGCGGAATCCATAACGGAATTCTTAGATAACCCGAACCTTCTGCGCCGAACTTGAAACACAAAGTTCGCTCATCACTAGAGTTGAGCGAACTTCTATTTTTAGTTCGGCGTCCAAAGTTCGGGTTCGGGTAATCGTAGCATCCCGTTATGGATTCCGCGGACCAGAAAGGCATTTGGAATCCATAAGGGGCTGCTTCATTGAACCCGAACCTTGAACAACCCAAAGGACCTGGGGTGACGTCACTGTCATGTGATCAGTGCAGGGGGCGTGGATCAGTACTGGATTGGATAAGAGGTGATCCAGTGCTGAGCCACGCCCCCTGCACTGATCACATGACGGTGATGTCACCCCAGGTCCTTAGGGTTGTTCAAGGTTCGGGTTCATTGAAGAATCCCCTTATGGATTCCAAATGCCTTTCTGGTCCGCGGTAGCGGAATCCATAACGGGATGCTACGATTACCCGAACCCAAACTTTGGATGCCGAACTAAAAATAGAAGTTTGCTCAACTCTACTCATCACTAGTTTGGAGCAGCACTGCAGTTATCAGCTCTGTCTACTACACAATGGACAAAGCTGTGCTGACAGACAGGGGTGCAGGTGCCGGACCCCTCCAATCAGATATTGAGGATAGGACATTAATATAAAAGTTAAGCTAAAACTAATAGGTGATTTCAGACAATGATCTAATGTGTATGGGGGGCCTCCTAACAATATTGGCTTCCTGCAGGGCATACACCACAGCTAGAGGGGTCTGCCTGCGTGTTATTTCAGTCTTCAGTGACAGAAACATGCATGCTCCGTCAAGTGTGCATGTTTATGGGGGGCGTGCACTTGCTGGCTCTAGACTGCCCCACAACTGTACCCAGTCTAGGCAACCATCTGCAAGGTAAGTGAATGGGCAGCAGAGACAGCAGGCATCACTCTCTGATCCTGGGCGTTTGCTACAATGTATCAGTGAATGTATGAGCCTGGAGTCCACACTCACAGAAGGCCTGTCTGTAAATGGTGAGGCGAGTGCACACTTCTGCTCGGTGAACTAGAATCCATTGCTCTCGCACCCTGTGCAGACCTGCAGTGGCGGAAACCCAAAGTACTGCTGGCAATGCATATAACATAATGAGGTTACCTTCCCCAGAGCATCATACACTCTGCAGACACTTGCTGCTAAGGAAGCCTGCATAAGGACCGCAGCTCCATAGTAGTAAATACATGCAGCCTATAGTGCGCATGCGTGGGCCTTGCCCTTTGGTCCACGCAAGACCCGGTAGGAATAGCTGACAGTCCTATAGTAAAGAAGCACTTTCCGTCTGCGCGTGCGTAGTGGCGTCTGCTGCGCACGTGACCCGGAAGTGATATTCAAGTGAAGGATGCGGCTTTGTTTCCGTAGTAACCGATTACTTTACTGTCACCGGGCTGGTATGGACGAACTCGGAAACATCATGAACGGCTGTGACAGCTAGGAAAGGTCATCTATGAAACATAGCATCCATATCCAATGCATCGGCAGCTGCACATGGAAGCTCCTCTATCTATCTATCTATCTATCTATCTATAGCAATGATGGGAAGAACCAGTGCAGCTGTGGGGAGACTATAACTCCCAGCATACCCTGACAGCCTGCAGCCCACTAGTTGTAGTTTATATATATATATATATATATATATATATATATATACACCTGCACGCCCCCTCCTTTGTCCAGTTTGAGCTCATGCTCTGTGTTTCTTCTTGTAGGTCACGCCCCCATAGAAGACCATGAAATATTTCTAACCATGCAGAATATAAAGGAGGAGCGCGTGGATGCTGGTGAGTGTGTCCACTGAAATGCAATCAGTTGGCAGCTTTATATAGTGCCGCCATCGTCTGCAGCTATTTACAATGGGGGAGGTAACAAACAAGCAAAATAAAAAAAGATCAAAACAAAAAAAGAGGCCAAAGAAGAGAAGTCGCTGACCGGAAGAGATTACCGTCAAAATGGTGATGAGAGATATGTGTGGATTTTACTAACACTCCTAGACTACACACAGTACATGTAGGAAACATTAAAGGGGCGTTCCGAGAGTAAAATATTGGTGACCTACCCTCAGTACAGGTCATTCATATCTGATGGGTGGGGTCTGACTTCGGGCACCCCCGCTGATCAGCTGTGAGAAAAGGCTGTAGTGCAGGGATGGCCGACCTGCGGTCCTCCAGCTGTTGCAGAACTACAACGCCCAGCATGCCTGAGCAGCCTACAGCTAGCAACCTACGACAGGGCATTGTGGGAGTTGTAGTTTTACAACAGCTGGAGAGCTGCAGGTTGACCATCCCCTCTGTAGTGCTTCAGTAAGTGGGGTGCGGCCTCTCCCTAGGCCAGTGATGTCATGTTCATCGGTCACATGGCCTAGGCACTGCTCAGTCCCATTCAAGTAGCGCTCGTTAGATCTTTTGGATCACCTACCCTTTGGATGAGTGAAATATTCTTATGGTGGGACAACCCCTTTAACTGAGCTTTTCTTTTTATTGGATGTCACTGTTCATTTAGGTGCAGATGCAGTCAGCGGCAGATCACAAGAACAGTATTATTCTTATCTAGAAGACACTGACTTCAAGCAAGGTACTGTATGTCATCTGAGCAGGGGCGGAGCACAAGGGTCTTTGGGTCCCCTCAGGCTCCTGGGCCTAGTAGCGACTGCTACCTCTGCACCCCCTATAGCTACGCCCATGCATCTGAGGCCATGGTCTACTAAGCAGCTGTCCTACCAAATGGACTAATGCTGACGTCCTGAGAAACATAGGTGCCATCTAGTCTATTTTACATTGTAACCAGTAACATTCCCATTATATAGAAGGATAAAATAAAACGTGCATTTTTTCTAAATTTAAAGGGCATCTGTCAGCAGATTTATACCTATGAAACTGGCTGACCTGTTACATGTGCATGAGGCTCATTTGCATATTGTAAAACATCATTTTTCTCAGCAATGCAGACAACACAGATGCCTTCAGCTGCCAAGCGCACGTGTAGCAGGTCGGCCAGTTTCATGCTGATAGATGTCCTTTTAAACAATAGTTTATTTTTCTGATGACCGCATTCCCTTTAAAATTAAAGAAGGGGGGGGGGGGGGGGCACATAGTTACAGGTCCTGTCTATATTGCCTACTAGGTATATGGACATTATAGAGAAGGATTCCCACTTTGTATAACACGGTCTCCCATTACATTCATATTTGCCCTGCATTGAACTGCAGCATCTAAGCTCCAATGATCGATCACACAAAGTGCAGAGGGCGCGGCAGATGCAGAAAGAGCAGAGCCTCCAAGTGTAATGGCAACGCCCCCGTTGCTCCTAGAGGCTCATTAGCATATACTAAAACATTTTCTCAGTAATGCGGACACATATGAACGTGGAGCCAACACAGAGGCCTTCAGCTGCCAAGTGCACATGTAACAGGTCAGCCAGTGTCATAGGGACAGATCTGCTGACAGATGCCCCTTAAAGGCTAATTGGTCTATACGAGAAGAGCACATTAACCCCTTAAGGACTCAGCCCTATTTTACCCTAAGGACCCAGCCATTTTTTGCAAATCTGACCAGTATCACTTTATGTGGTGATAACTTTAGAACGCTTTTTCTTATCCAGGCCATTCTGAGATTGTTTTTTCGTCACATATTGTACTTTATGACAGTGGTAAAATGGAGTCAAAAAATTTCATTTTTATTTATAAAAATCAAAATGTGGTAACAAGGCGGCTACACCCCTGGCTCGACCTCTGGAGATGGTGCTCACCTGTCGGTGCACCCAAACCGAGTGGGAAAAATAGAAAAACAGAAAGTGAAATGAAATCAGGGGCAGTGAATCTGGGAACCCCTTGAGCCAAATAACATTTATTAAAACAGAATAAAATCAACACTGATAAAATATATAAATGAGTAATCAAAAAGCAACCATCTCTGCAGCAGACTGACTCCTATACACACCACCAGTGAAACAATGGCGCATACTAATGTCCTGGGTAGTGAACCCTATCCAATATTTTTGTGGTGGAGGTGGCAGAGTCCACAATACAAAGTCAATAGTATACCGTCCTCCAATCTAAGTCCGCATCTATAGGGATGCCTAAATCAATAAGAATAGGATAAAGTGGGACCGCAAGTAACCATAAGTGAAATAAATCAGCCTCTCACCACATTCACCATCTGGCTGGCGTGGGGTATTTCGGCATCTCCTCCCGGTTCACCTGCGGTCTCTTGCCGGGTTCACGTCCTGGGGGTTACGTACACACACCAACGCGGCGTCCCACGTGGTGTAGGAGTATGCACGTGACGTCTCACGTGACTACAAATACAAAGGTCCTAGAGCGTATTTCAAAGGTGTGTTCCCAGGTCCTTGATCCTCAGTATTTCGGATCTCAATCTTTACCGGCTTCACGTTGAAAGTCCTTGGGCAATCTTTCATATAGAAATGCGGTACTCCAGCTTCGTGTTATATAGTTCTCATCCCATATGCGCTCCTCTACTGCCTTGCTGTCTCTCTTCCCTGAAGAAACAATCCGGGGCATTGCGAAACGCGTTGAATTTTACCCAAACCATAGGGGCACCCGTACAGCACTGTGTGACGTCACACGGAAGATGCTACCTTCCGTTCCCGCGGTAACTACAAGCGCGGTTCTCTGTGCGTTCACGTGAGCCGCCGGCCGGGGCCACGCTAAAGTGAGCCATAAACCGGAAGCACCACAAGGTGAAGCAACACCAGAGGACCTATAACGAACTACACTGAAAGCCCAACATCAAAGAGAGAGGTAATAACCTTACCCTTCATTTAATTATTACACCAGGGGAAGTGGCAATAATCCCCTTTTTAGAATTCTGCAGCAAGGATTTAAGAAGCATACGCTTCAGACCGATCCCCTCATTTAGGTGGTATATGTGGGAGCGCGGGTAATTTATACATTTATTATTTTTAGATATTGGATAGGGTTCACTACCCAGGACATTAGTATGCGCCATTGTTTCACCGGTGGTGTGTATAGGAGTCAGTCTGCTGCAGAGATGGTTGCTTTTTGATTACTCATTTATATATTTTATCAGTGTTGATTTTATTCTGTTTTAATAAATGTTATTTGGCTCAACGGGTTCCCAGATTGAGTGCCCCTGATTTCATTTCACTTTCTGTTTTTTTATTTATAAAAAAAAATACCAGATTTACCCAAAATTTCTCTACTTCTATAATACATATTAATACCGCCAAAAAAAGTTATTGATTTACATTCCCCATATGTCTACTTCATGTATCGATCATTTTGGGAATGCCATTTTATTTGTTGGGGACGTTACAAGGCTTAGAAGTTTAGAAGCAAATCTTCAAATTTTTCAGAAATTTTCCAAAACCCACTTTTTAGGGACCAGTTCAGGTCTGAAGTCACTTTGTGAGGCTTACATAATAGAAATAATAATAATAATTGAATAATAATAATATTCAAAACTGATTTTACAAATGTTGTTAACCCTTTAGGTTTTCCACAAGAGTTAATGGCAAATGGAAAAAAAAAATCAGAATTTCGATTTTTTTTTTGAACATTTTCCATTTTAATCCATTTTTTCCAGTAAAAAAGCAAGGGTTAACAGCCAAACAAAACTCAAGATTTATTGCCCTGATTCTGTAGTTTGCAGAAACACCCCATATGTGGTCGTAAAATGCTGTATTGCCAAACAGCAGGGCGCAGAAAGAAAGGAACACCATATGGTTTTTGGAAGGCGGATTTTGCTGGACTGGTTTTTTGACACCATGTCCCATTTGAACATCAAGACACAGCAGTGATGTACCATTCTTCTAACCACTGTGACCGCTGAGGCCTGTGATTGGCCACAGCGGTCATATGACCAAGACGTTCACTGGTGCAACAGGGATTGGAAGGGGCCTGGAACACAACAGAGGCGGGACTGCAGACAGGCGAGTGGGATTTTTATGTACAGTAGGACCGCAGGGGTTGTCTCCTTGAAGGGCACACAACTCCATTAAAGGGGTTCTCCGCTTTTGCTAGAGTGATAAAATATAGTCATCTGAGAATAGGTAATAAGTATTAGATTGGAGGGGCCCAGACTTCCGGCATCCCCACCAATCAGCTGTTTGAAGAGAAAGCAGTGCTCATACGAGCACTGTGTTTTCTTCTCTGTTTACCTTCTCGCCGTCTACACTGCAGCGGTGAGCAGTGTAATTACAGCTCCTTTGTCCCATTCACTTCAAAGGGATGGATGTGTCCTATTTCAGTGAATAGGATGGAGCTGTCCCATTGAAATGAATGGGTAGGAGGAATTGTAATTACACTGCTCATTGCTGCAGTGTAGACAGCGAGGAGATAAACAGAGAAGAGAACATGGTGCTCGTATGAGTGCTGCTTTCTCTTCAAACAGCTGATTGGTGGGGTGCTGGCAGTTTTGCCCCTGCCAAACTGATATTGATGATCTATCCTGAGGAGAGGTCATCAAAATAGCAAAAGCGGAGAACCCCTCTAAACAGAGCTGTTAAATCTCTTTAGCTCAGTAGCTTACTGAATTTTGCCAGGTTTTGTTTTGTTTTTTTGCTGGAAACAAATGTTTCCAAGTTAAAATGTTAAAAAGTGAATGAGAGAAGAACGTTCTGATGCGGAGCTCCTGATGAAAAATATGAATGGTACTTGATTATTTACTTCATTTTTGCATTTTCCACTAGAGAATGCCCCTGAGCTGGAGAGTGAGGTGGATGGCGAGATCAGAATAGTGTCGATAGAAAGTGCAAAGGAAGCCAACAACTGGGTTGACCATGGTGTGAAATCACTGCTCAGTGTATGGTCAGATGACAGAATCCCCCATCAGCTGAAAGGTACGACTTGTGAACCAGTGTAACCAGTTCAGTTTCAGTGGATTTGTGCGTTATGTCACGGATATAAAGCGCAAAAAATGCTTTATATACAAAAAAAACAAAAGAAAGGATCAAAGGAAAAAAATATCAAAGTTATTGATCCTATTGAGGAGAGGGCGACATAATAACCTCTCAGCTCGTTGACGAGAACCTTAATTATTTTGTGCAACTAGAAAGGAAACGAGGTACCATCATCTATGCAAAAATATATGTGAGTTTATTATACATAAGTGCTAAATACAAAATCGATGATACAACCTGTACAATGATAGATAATGAAATATAATACCACTACCTTCAAACAATACTGAATATCGCCAATCAATGCAATGATATGCAACAATCCAAATTAAAAAAAGTGCCCCTTTCTATCACCTTTTAACCAATTGAGATATATGGCGGCACTATAAATTTACCAGCTCGGTATCAGGCTAGGGAATAACAAAGTTCCCAAGGACTAGGTACCAATGTCTGATGCTCAATTAGCAATATGCATCTTTGCTAAGAGAATGATCAAACTTGATCAGGAGCCTTATCAAATACAGATCCACAAATGGGGACCTTTGACTATATACCGGGCTGGGTAACTTATCAATACCGCAAGCAATAAGCAAGATATACGTTACCAAGGGTCAAAAGGTGAGTAGGGCTCCGGAGGGACGGTCAGCTCTCCAGAGGGTACCCCGTGATCCAGGATAAAATCCACATGTCTGTTTAATCTTTTGTTTGTAGTTTTTTTTTCTTTCTTTCTCCTGGAATCCCCTCTATCATCCCGTCTATGATTAATATTCACAGACTTATCAAAAGAATACACCCCTTTAGATAACGGTCTTCCAACCAAACCAGAGGGTGTGCACATATGGTAATGGTACTGTGAGATCATACATTACCCAAAATGCTTTGTGGTGAACGTGTTATGCTACCTGCCGATACCTAGGCGGCAATGTTGTATAAGCTATAAATGTGAAGCTTTTAGGAGTTAAATTTATATAATGTGACTTCATGTTAAGTGGTAGACATCCACCACCTGGGACATACATCAAAAAGGGAGGCATACCCCATGACACTTGAAGCAATTAAAAACCTAGATTCCCAGAAACTAGTATGACTGTTCTCATGTCATAAAGCTAAAATGTAGACAACAAATGTGTGGGTTTTGGATTTCACAGGTGCCTTATCTTATGAAAATAACACAACTTTTCTGAACAGAAATCCAACTGAGCATGGTTTCCCACATACCTCAGGAATGCACGCTTCTGGTGATACACACACAGGATATATATATGTTAGTATACGATTAGAACATGTAACTAAATAAAACCAATATGTGAAATATAAGACAACACATATGTGATATATCGAATAACTTGTGTCAAAACTAAATACGATGCACTATATGAACAAACAGACATTATATGATTGTCTCATTAATACATCTTATTATGAAAAGATGACATACGAGCGCCAGGAAGAACCTTATCTCGGCTTATAGCCTAGTGATGAGGTAAAATCACTCCCTTAGATAGGCCCACATCTGCCAGGAAGGACCTTTCCTTGAACCCATTTTTCTCTTTTACAATGAAGGTTCATACAGGAGGGTGAATATAAGTACAACATGGCTGCTTATAGGCCATGAATACATGTTATAACAATAATAATGCATAAATGTTTGTATACTTATGAAAAGGCATGGCAGTTACTATATACTAGCTTATATATACCTGGCATTGCCTGGGTGTACATCTAGATAAATATTTTACGATCAAATACTCATTGTCAAAGAAAACATTCATCATCAATTTTTTTATTTAAAGTTCCTGTTACACATTAGTTCATTGTTGGCCAAATCGGCCATTCTCTTTCAGGTGCCTCTTTATGGAGGAAATATCTTTGCACCTGCCCCTTTGTATACAGTCTGTTGGATCTTACATCTCCCCTGCATTTCAGTCTGCTTCTGATTTGCCTGCAAGTGCTGTCTAAAAGACAAACTGTTTGTTGCCCACAGCAACCAATCACAGCCCAGCTTTCATTTTACAACAGTGCTATTGTGGCTCTCCAGCTGTACAAAATTACAGCTCCCATCATGCTCCAACAGCCTGTAGCCATTAGGACATAACATAATGGGGTAGTTTTCAACAGCTGGAGAGCTACAGGTTGGTAAACATAGGTCTAAAGTACTGTCAGAAGCACTGGTAGCGATGGGCAACGGTTTGTCTTTTAGACAGCACATAGGAAGATGAGAGGTAATCTGAAATGCAGGGGAGATGAGAGGCAGAGTGAGAGGTAGTGCATCCACAGTTACTGTTACATTGAAGGTTAACTAAATCTTTAGAAGTATTTTATTAAAACCTGTTGTAAATGCCTTGAAATACATTTTTCTAATATACTTTTCCCAGCAAAATAGGCACCAGAAGTCAGCACTCACATATAGCACTGTGTATGGGAGTACAGACTCCCCTGTGGCCACACTGTACCAGCACTGCTTTCCTAAAGCCTGGCATAGATGTGCTATGACAGGCATCAGCAGAGCGGGCAAATGCAGAAGAGCAATGTGCTCATGTGAGAAATAGCACCTCTGCCTGTGGCTGCTCTGCTAAAGTTAGACATAGCCCATCTACTCCCGGCTTTAGGAGAGCAGTGCTGGTTCTAGCAGGAGCAGCGATGCTCTGGCCTTTACGGCTCTCAGTGCGGCCGCAGGGGAGTTCGTACTGCAGTACACAGCGGTGTGTGGGGACACAGATCCTGAAGCGCAATAGGCACCTGAACTTCAGGTGCCTATTTCGCTGGGAAAACATTAAAAAATAAAAAAAGTATATTAGAAAAATGTATTTAAAGGATTTGGCCACTTTCTGTTACTGTTCATCATTGTATTTGTAACAAATTTACTAATATAGCCTTTGTTAATATTCGGCACCATTTTCTATATTTCATAAGATATGCCCCTTTGTTGGCCAAGTCTTTTGTGCTGTCCACACGGAGGTCCTGTCCATTAAATGGCTGCTGATAGAGTGATTTGCCTGGTCACATGGTCCTCCATCTCCTCCATTCTAATACACATCACTCAGTCGCCTCCATTCAAATAGACTGCACCTACCATCTGCACTTGCACTGTTGGGAGTTTAGTGTTGATGCAGTGTGTTAGAATGGAGGAGGCCGAGTGATGTGTCTGGTCACATGACCCTCCATCAGCAGCCATTTTATGGACAAGACATCTATTCGGACACCACAGAAGATTTCACCAACAAGGGGACATGGCTTATGGAATCTACCAGACAGCATTGAAAATCAACAAAGGCTACATTAGGAAGTGCTATATAGTCCTCTTACATACACACTGTCAAAAGTAGCCAGAGGGTGGCCTACTCCTTTAATGACATTTAAAACAGGTTTTAATAAAGTATATATTTAATGGTTTAGGTATACTTTAATGTATGAAATGCACACTGTATCCTTTGTTGCCATGGGCAGCAGATTGTCTTTTAGACAGCACATGTTGGGAGATTACCACTCTGAATCACAAAGGACCTTATTTTTTACAAAAAGCAGGGAGAGGCACTGTAGCAAAATAAAAGCTGTGCTGTGATTGGTTGCTATGGGCAACAAACAGTGTCTTTCAGACAGCACATGCAAGGAGATGAGAGGCAGAGTGAGAAGCAGTGCCTCAGTAGTTACAGTTACGTTAGTGCATACATTTTAATGCACCCTGCATCAAAAACATATTACTTGATATCATATATTTTTCATTACAAAGAACAAGACGGAAAAAATCCAACATCACAAATCCCACTAATAATACATGCCGTACTATTAGTAGCTAAAAGATGCATCGTGAAGTTTTGGATACATCAGACAACTCCCACAACTTCAGAAGTGATATCCCTAATGTCAAAGATGATGTGTATGGAGAGAATAGATACATTAAATAACAAAGAAAAATAACACATCATTTAAAAAAAAAATAATGAAAACTTTTATTGAAAGACCCTTGCAAACTCACAAAATAGAAAATCTGATGGCTCCATTCCAACGCACAGAATGGTACAATGTAAAAAAATAATGAAAAAACTCCCTAGGGAAACTAAATATTCAAAACATTTATAACACACACACATATATATTTATATATATATATATATATATATATATATATATATTTTATTTTTTTTATCTTATTTTATGTTTTATGAAAAGGCATTTGTTATACCTTTTATTTATATGTACTGTAATTGAAAATTACAATAAAAAGATTTAAAAAAAACTTTTCTTAAAAACTTAATTTCTGCTGCCCTCCCTTTCTGGCCGCATGTAACATGCCTTTCCTCGTCATACATTATCAGGGTCTTTGCCAAAATCTGTGCAAAGTTTAAGCCACTTGAACACACCCTAAATGAGGGTAGCTGCCAACTGCAGTGTTAGATCAGGCACTGTAGGAATACATGCAGCACTCAGGTGGGAAGGCTGGAAATGATACAAGGTAAAGATTAAGAAAAGAAACTATAACTACTAAGCTATTTCATTATTGACCACTTCTGGCCCGATTTTTCCCTTTCTTTAGAAGCTGATGAGAACTTTGTGGGTGGCAGTGAAGCTGAAGTATTTGCGTTACGAAACAAGAGGATGGGATGTCAGAATGGTGAGATTATGCTGCTCTGTTGCTATAGAGTTATCATTGGATATAATGGGGGGGGGGGGGGGATTTATCACAGGGGCTTTGCAACTTTTTGGCCTTGTTTGCACAAAAAAATATGCGACTTTTTACACCACTCAGTCCAGTTTTGTAGGGGGGTGTTGTAGGTAAACTAGATGCAAAAAAGTATCAAGCATTACACTACCTTAGATAAAGTTGGTGCAAAGTACTGCAAAACTGCCTCAGGACTCCGTATTAGGCCTGATTCACACGTCAGTGATTTCCAGCCAAAACCAGGTGCCGGTCTAAACACAGAACAAGTGCAGATCTTTCCCTTATCTCTATGGAGACTCCAATCCTGGTTTTGACTCATTATGGCCTCATGCACACGACCGTTGTTTGATTCCGTGTCCGTTGCTCCGTTTTTCGTGATTTTCTGCGGACCCATTGGTTTTCAATGGGTCCGTGGAAACCTCGGCAAATGCACCGTTTGTCCTCCGCGTCCGTGGTCTGTGATTCCAGTCCGTCAAAAAAATATAACCTGTCCTATTCTTGTCCGTGAAAAACGGTTCACGGACCCATTCAAGTCAATGGGTCCGTGAAAAAATGCGGATGGCCATCCGTGTGTCATCCGCGTTCCGTGTCCGTTTTTTTTGCGGATCCCTTGGCAGGCACTTGGGAAAAATTGTCAGCCTGTCTTTTGGTAAAATCTTTTGGGTCATGTCCGCTAAAAAAAACGGAAGACACACGGAAACACAACGGAAGGCAAAAACGGACACGGATCACTGAACAATAGAACCCCTTTTTGCGGACAGCATAAAACAACGGTCGTGTGCATGAGGCCTATTACTAACGGAAATCACTGACGTGTGAACGAGGCTTTAATATGAACACGTGATTTATGAGCGACCTGAGACACAAAAGTCTCTTTTGTTACATGACTTTTTTTTTTGTTTTGCTGGACGACGGCTACTTTCACACTAGTGTTTTTGCTGGATCCGAATACTGTACTTGGAACCGAACCCGAGTTCGGGAAATGTTTTTTTACAGTATAAATCAATTTCTGAAATTATGTGAAGTCTCGCGAGAATTCGCAAAGTAATAACTTCAGCTTATCAGCGCCAATACATTTTCATACTGTGCGGCGCGCTCGCTCCGTACAGCATTGAAATAAAGTTTTATGCGAATCTCCGAAGTCGATTCGCTGATCCCTACTGATAATACAACCTTCTGCATCCATTAAGAACAGATCCGGTTGTATTATCTTTAACATATCCAAGACGGATCCGTCATGTACTCCATTGAAAGTTAACAGGGGACGGATCCGTTTTCTATTGTGTCAGAGAAAACGGATCCATTCCCATTAACTTGCATTGTGGGTCATGACGAATCCGTCTTGCTCCGCATCCTTGGACGGAAAGCAAATCGCAACATGCTTTCGAATTCTCATGGAGTACAATGTACATGTCCTACGATGCGGCTTTTCCGCACAGAAAATCTGCACGCAATCCTGATCGTGTGCATTTACCCTAAAAGCCATTATGTTAATGGGGTGGCTGGACATAAGATTGAAATGTCAAAATTTACCTAAATCTGAAAAACTGAATACAATCAAATCGGGCTTTCCGACTAGACAAGAAATTAAAGGATTAGTTTACGAGGGGAGGGATTTGACTAGAGTGGGATTAAAATGGAAAACGGTTTTGTCCATTTTTTTCAACGTTAAAGAAGTAATAAAAAGGCTAATATTGTAATTGTGCCTCGGTGAGGTGATTGGCGGGCAGGGGGTGAACTGTGGCGAATCTCGGGAAGAAGGAGGTTTCATGCACTGAACATTGTCATGGTGTTGCGGTTGACTATATTCTATGCAGTGAATGAACCTTCACAGTATTATCTTCTTGTTTAGATCATCAGGTTCCATCAAAAAAAGCGATTTCTGCTGACATAAGAAGTGGAGTTCCTGTTGAACTCTCATCAGGGATCCATGCCAGTGAGGAAGTAGGCGGGATTCAAGAAGTACAGAACTTTATTGATCAGCACGGTGTCTGTTTCAAGGATCAGTCAGAAGGCCACAGATATAAACCTCAGGTGCATCTCCCATTATGAACTTAGCATGGTGGTCACGTATTCCTGTGATGTCCTGTATGCGGACATGCTTCTTTTACCTTTCAGATGTCGCACCTGCAGACACGGCTTACGGGAGACAGCATTCTTAATCGATTAAGCAAGCGTGGCCGCCCCTCCTCCGGAAAACTGAGGAAGGTCTGTAAAGATATCATATGTTTGCCTGCTGAGTACCCAGAGGATAACTGCACATACAGAGTTCCCCGGGGGACGGAGAGAGAACAGCTTGCCATGCTGGGACTGGTGGGGAAGATCCTCATACAGTCTTCCTGGAACTTTGAGAATTTCAGGACTGAAGTGATTACCCTTTTCCGAAAGTGTTTTACATGTTCAGAGGAGGAGTTTTCGTTTCATTTCCTCCAGGTAGGGGTTTTGGTGTACATTATATTATCATGCGGTATTATTTCACGATTGCTGGAAGAAGTCCAGTGGACGCCAATGGCTGTTACATCCATTGTTCCAAAGATGGCCGTGGTCACATGACCACCTTCCCAGCTGCGCGCTCATTGAGAGTGTTCAGCACATGCACTGATACCTAATCTGCACAGGCACCAAACGCTTAGAGTCCATTCACACGTCCGTAATTTGGGTCCGCATCCGTTCTGCAATTTCAGGACCCATTCACTTTGAAAGGGGCTGGAACGGATGTGGATCTGCATTTCCAGGATCCGTGTTTTCGGGAACCGCAATTCCGTTCCTGAAAAAAATAGAACATGTCCTATTCTTGTCCGTTATTGCGGACCAGAAAAGGCATTTTCTATTATAGTGTCGGCAATATGCGGTCCGCAAATTACGGATCGCACATTGCCGGTGTCCGTGTTTTGCGGATCCACAAAACACTTACGGACGTGTGAATAGAACCTTGTAGTGCCATAGCAGAAGAGGGCACAGCCATCTTGGGGAGCGATGGACGTGTCCACTAGTTACCCCCCCAGCATCTTGGGCAGTAGGGGACCTGGAACTGGGAAGCTGCAGTAAGAAATGGGGGCGTCTTCCAGAACAGTACACACCGGTTTAGAGCATCGTTTATCAGAACGTGGTCAACCACGTTAAACAATCTACACTTTATTAAGTTCAGCACATTGCCACAGTTGTCACATATATTGCATTCATCATCCGGAGGGCGGGAGCGGCATGCTTCATTGGACTCTTCCTTCTCACAGCACTCTCCGCACACTGCTAAGACTACTGAATGCCATTACAGGGGTTAGGATTGCTGAAATCAACAGGTCTGTCGCTACACTGGGCTGCCCTCAGTGACGGCAGCATATGGGAGCCGGCAGGTTCCCTTCAAAGGGGTTGTTTCACGTCAACAAAAAGTATTTATTACGTAGAGGAAGGTAATACAAGGCACTTACTAATGTGTTGTGACGGTCCATATTGCCTCCTTTGCTGGCTGGATTCATTTTTCCATCACATTATACGCTGCTCGTTTCCATGGGCGTAGCTATAGGGGGTGCAGAGGTAGCAGTCGCTACTGGGCCCAGGAGCCTGAGGGGGCCCAAAGACCCTGGTGCCGCATAAGAAGACACACAAAGCACTAAGGGAAGGGGGCCCAAGCTGAACTCTTGCACCAGGGCCCACGAGCCATTAGCTACGCTCCTGCTCATTTCCATGGTTATGACCACCCTGCGTTCCAGCAGTGGTGGTCTTGCTTGCACACTAGAGGAAAAAGCACCAGCCTAGGAGCGCTCCCACCGTCCCGGCCACCACAGAGGCTGACGCTTTTTCCTATAGTGTGCAAGCACGACCACCCCTGATGGATTGCAGGGTGGTATAATGTGTATAATGTGATGGAAAAATGAATCCAGCCAGCAATGGAGGCAATATGGACAATTACAATACATTAGTAAGTGTCTTGTATTAACTTTCTCTACATGATAAATGTCAATTGCTGAAGTGAGACATCCCTTTAAGTATTTATGGATGTATATATTTGTGATGAATTTATATTTCCGCACTTTGTCACGTGATCTTGTAGGTTGATTGTGTCTGTGATGTCTTTACAGTGTCTACCAGGGAATCGGAAACTGATCAAACCAAATGTGTCTGCAACTTTTAAATGGAGTGGTGTCGCTATAATAAGCCTGGCTGCACAGGGCTCATTGTATGTCAAAACGGCACACACACTTGCCGCTCCTGCAAAGGTAGGTCATTGAGCTTTTATAGGCCTCATAATGAGTACATAACTTGAGGTGTCAGTGGACTTATCAGTTTCTTGTGCTCCCAACTATTTGGGCTTTGTTTTCTGATTGATATCATCTTTACTGCTAGTCTCCTTTCACCATCCCCTCACATACCACACTTGAAATATAATTTCTGCTGCCTTTGCAGAATCTGTTCTTTAATACCAAGCGACGTCTTCCTGATGCTGAGAGTGAAAATATTGCTTCAGGTAAGATCTCTTTTTCACCTTAAAGACAACCTGTAACCTCTCTTGACATGTCTGTTTTAGGCTATTTTCACGTTAGCGGCAGGGGAGTCCGTCAGGCTGTTCCGGCGGGTGAAGAGCCTGTTGGATCCGTCCTGCCACTAGTTCACGTGTGCCCCCGGACTGCCGCTCCATCCGCATTGACTATAGCACGGCGAGAGGTGGACAGACTAAAAGTACTGCATGTCGTACTTTTAGTCCGGCGGTCTCTCGCCATGCGCTGCCGCTGGAATTCCACGCCCGCCCCCATTATAATCAATGGGGACGGAGTGGCAGTCCGGGGGCAAACGTGAACTAGCAGCAGGACAGATCCGACAGGCTGTTCACCCGCTGGAACAGCCGGACGGACTCCCCTGCCGCTAACATGAAAGTACCCTTAGTAACTACTTGCCTCCCCCTCATAACCATTCTGGAGCATCATCTCTTATGACTCTATGATGTTTCATTCCTCTATTATTCCCTCTAAATTTTATGAATGAATTGCCAGCAGTTTGCAGTGAAGGTCCAGATGAGTGTTACCAATCAGTACTGCCAGTAGTATTAGTAATGGACCTCCATGGTAGGAAAATCATATAGGTTCCAGTTGTCCACAGCCTTTGTCTGGTATTAAATCTTTAGGTGCACAAAACGGGAGCGTACATAAGATGCCTTCAGTATATATCCCTGTCATACAGCAGCAGATGGTATGAGGCTTGTTTGGGCATCTAATAGATGCACCAGTCTTAGGCTACTTTCACATCTGCGCTTTGGTTTCCGGTTTTGAGATCCGCCAGGGGATCTAAAAACCAGAGCAAAACGCTTCCGTGCGATTTAGTACATCAGGATGCATCCAATGTAGTGAAAAGGAAAATTCAGCAGCTCTCACCTGCCCCACCTTCACCTGTGAGCACGGAGGACCCGTGTCAGGCCTGGGTAATATAGTGCAAAGAGGTTCAATACCAAGAAAAGAAAAAATCGCAGCCCGTCTCGGCTCACGACTAAAGGGAGTTACAGGTGTGGACACCATAGATGTATCTGCTGCACTCATATGTCGATTTCCAATACTTTTGTCTCCGCTTCAAATGGCAGGGTTTTCCCGCATGAAATCATACCTTAATTGTAATATAACTTATGCAGTTTATTTAATTACATGTAAAAATGCAAACTGCAATATGTGGGTTGTACTACCAATGCCATTACAACTAGAATACGCAAACACATTTCTGATGTGCCCCACCATGGCAACCGCAATATATCTGCAGCTAGTCTGCATTTTGCTGTCTGCCATGGTGGGGACACATCGTATCTGGTGGTACAGGGCATAGAGAGGGTTTTACTGCCCAAGCGAGGAGGAGACCATAGAAGAAAGTTATTAAACAGAGAATCCTTCTGGATTTTTGCATTAAATACGCATCAACCAGATGGTCTGAACAGACGCCTAGATTTGATTCTGCAACAATAATCCATACTGCCAGAGTCCTCACAGTTTCCCAACGTGAAACTTTCTCCTTTATTTTATTATCTTTCATAGCCACTATACATCTCATGTATTTTGCATAGGTTTTTTATTGTTTATTATATGGTTTTTTTCTCTTTTTCTTTTTTCTCATGAGAAATGTTGTTCTAAGGTGTGGCATTTTTTTTGAAGGGGTTTGCAGTCATGTGACCACAATTAGTGAAGACAGGTGCAGTCTCTCCTACAAATAGTGCTATTTTTATGTCTTACTGTGTCATGAGTAAGGGCTTGAATAGTTTCTTGTAGCCTGAAACGCGTAGACAAGACTTTTGTAACCGTAACTGGATGTGATTTTACTGCAAGCAAAATAAATATTACTTTACCGAAGTGGAGCTGGATTCCTTGAAAATCAGGATGCATCTGTTCCGTTCGGATGCGGTTGTATTAAATCGAAACTGAAGAAACAGGATCCGTCACTAAAAACAACGTACGTCAACGGGTGACGCATCGGAAGAAAACGGATCCGGCACAATTGACCTACATAATTTTTAGTGCCGGATCCCATTTGTTCAGCTTCACTAACCGGTCACAAACCGGAACGGAATGCATCCTGGTCTGTTTTTCCCCATTGACAATGCATGGGGACAAAACTGAAGAGCAGATGTGAAAGTAGCCTTACATAGGTTCCCAAATGCAAACTTCTGGGCGGTTCTACAGAACCCAATGAATAAAGCAGCATTATTTCTTTTTACAGCTTGCCATTTCCCTTTACACCAGTGAAGATCAATGTCTGTGTTCAGTTACCTTATTTGTATGGTAATAAGCCTATTTTATTTTACATTCCTGATAGACAGACAGATTGCGGAAATCAGTCAGCCAGGGGTTTCTCCCCTCATACACAGTGTGGATAAGAAGGAGGATTCGCAACACTGCACTGTAAAAGACCTCAAGGTTCCCCAGCATCAGACTCTGGTTGGTATAAACATTGATTCTACTGCTTAGACTGCCTTTTCTAGTTCTACGGTAAATGCGCGCTTACGTGAAATTCCCATGAATGGCACAAAGCTGCAGTACCCTCCACAGCCACTCCATGCAGAGTAAATTGTGGCGAGGCCACAGTGCTCGCCCAACCATCGTGGCCCCTTCAAACAGCTAACTGGCTGGGTCGCCCAGAATCCGGTCTAATTTTGAGGGCCTATCGTCAGATTAGGCCATCAATATTGTGAACCCAGAAAACCCCTTTAAGTACTCTGGTTCTTCTGTGCTGATCAGTCCTTGTTCAGTGTGACTTCAAGTAATATACACCAGTGAGATGATACTCTGTACATAAGTCTTAGGTCTCACAAATGTTATGTTTCATTTTTATCGCTGTAGGCTCAAGATCGCACTGATGAAACTGCATCAAATACAGGTTTGTGTCATTTCCACTATATGCTTCTTCTGCACTGTCCATATGCCTCCAAATAGAATTTCTTTGAAAACGATTATGATAATGTGCATTAAAGGGATTGGCCCTTCACACATATTGGCATAACCCTCCATTCACCTATATGGCAGTGCTGGAAAGCACCAGCTCGGGCTATTTTCAGAGCTTCCTGGAGGCGAACAGAGGGGCACTCACGCTTGTGTGGTTTGCTCTCCATTCACTGCTTTGTGAGTCCTAGAAATAGGTGAGCGCACTCGCTCAGCTCTTTTCGGAACTCCAATAGAAGTGAATGGAGAGCACCTTGCACATGTGCAGTGCACCCTGCTTCGCTTTGAGGACCCCATTCTAGAGATAGGTGTGTGACACTGGTGGCATATCCTAACAATACTCCACCAGCGTGTGAGATGGGCAAACACCCTAAAATGTAGTTTCCTGACTTCTGTCCACAATTCAAATGGACAAGTATACCACATGGAATACCGTTACAAAAAAAGCCTAGACAATCATGTTTTTCTTTACATTTAAAAAAAATTGTGAGCTAGAATGGAGAGCTGCCATGCTGGGCCACGCTTTACATTGGATGGCCATTCTGTTGATGGGCTGCCATGTAATGTTACATTTTCCCTGTCTTCATGAGACAATGCCATCAATGATGTAGCCGAGTGGCACCGTTTTTATTGTTCATGGCTTTAATGGCTAGAAAACCTTCATTCACTGATTAACGTTTGCAAAATTACGGGGATAGTTTGAAAATCTGAAATGTGTAATTTAATAGGTCTACTCATATTCTTAAGGTTATATTTAGGTTTCTATTACGGCTAAAATAAAAGCAATATAGAATAAAATGTATTATATATCATCAGCTGGAAGCACCGGGATCCAAGTGCAGAAATCAAAAAGCACAAAGCATCATACTTGTCAATTAAAGGGGTTCCACAAGACTTGAACTATCCTCTGTATAAGGCCTCATGCACACGACCGTATGTGTTTTGCGGTCCGCAAACCGCAGATCTGCAAAACATGGATGCTGCTCCTTGTTCCGTTCCGGAATTTGCGGAACGGAGCGCGGCCCATTGTAGAAATGCCTATTCTTGTCCGCAAAACGGACAAGAATAGGACATGCTCTATTTTTTTTGCGGGGGCACGGAACGGAGCAACGGATGCGAACAGCCCACAGAGTACTGTCCCCATTGAAGTTAATGGGTCCGCGCCCGAGCCGCAAAATATGCAGCTCGGACGCGGACCAAACATACTGTCGTGTGCATGAGGCCTAAGCTATAAGTTTTTGATCATTCCCTGTCTGATCCACAGGACCCCCACTGATCAGCACAATTGGAGGGGGGGGGGGGTGGGGTTACTATTTCTCCTTATGGCGAGTGACTATTAGGAAGTCTTTTAGACCATGCAATGCTTCTCTGGGAAAAAAGTTTGCAAATCTCTTTCTAAAAAATATATAGCTATGTCACTAGCGCCTCCTGTTGGAAGGAAGCTATCCTATAACATAACTCAATGTCCAACATCAATGTGTAAAATCACTTTAGCAAAAGGCTGGGTCCCTTTAAGGCCTTATTCACACGTCCGCATGTATTCCGCAATTCTGCGGAATACATGCGGACCCGTTGACTGTGAATGGGACACGGAAAGATGCGGAGAACACACACTGTGCTCTCCGCATCAGTTTTTGCCGAGCGTGCCGCCGATCTTACGGCCGCAGCTCCGCAAAAAAAGTAGAGCATGTCCTATTCTTGCCCGCAATTGTGGACAAGAATAGACATTTCTATGGGGCTGCCGGCCGGGTGTGTTTATGGATCCGCAATTTGCGGATCCATAAACACTACGGACGTGTGAATAAGGCCTAAAAAGCTTCTACTGGACAGCTCCAGCGCTACAGCTGTTCAGTATACCATGCAAGCTGATCGAGTCCTGATATTCATGAGGTCCTGGCTCTCTCTGCCCCTGCCATTCATTGCAATAAAAAAAAAATGTAATATGGGTGGTGGGGCGAGTCGGATGCTTATGAATAGCAGGACTCATCAGCTCACTGAGTGTATTGTTCAGCTCCAGTGCTGATGCTGTTTAATATAAGATTTTTAGCAAAACAGCTGGGTCAACTGAAGAAAGTGATCCAGTTTTGTTAAGAGAGTCTGTCACTAGTTTGTGCTGCCCTTAGTTAGGACAGCAAAACACTGGTGACAGATTTCACTAAAAACAGGCCTTGAAACATAACCTAGGATGTAAGCCAAACTGACACACTTCTGCAGACAGCTCTTGATTAGCAGAGAGCAGAGTACTTGTTTGACTGTGTGAGAGGCCTTTGCCGGGTATCTGGGGGGGGTACTATTTCTCCTCGAGAGTGCTTGTTCAGGCGCTGTGGCGCTCATCTGTACAAGCAGCTCTGCTAGATATTGCAGAGTGTTCCATTTATATGGGATACGATCAGTGTTCTCATTCTGGGAAATGCCTTTAATATCTTGCTCTGATTGAAGCGTGTACTGCTTGTCATTCAGATAAATATTGTAGAGGATATCTCTAGAGGCAGACGCATCCGGTGAAACTTTTAATTAGGCACAGAAATATCACTATTGCAGCAGCAGAGAAGTCATCATCCAACAACTTGCAGGAAACTTTAAGGGTACTTTCACACTTGCGTTGGTGCGGATCCGTCTGTTTATTTGCACAGACGGATTCACGCACCTCTAATGCAAACGTTTGTATCCGTTCAGAACGGATCCGTTTGCATTAGGTTTAAAGAAAAATGACAAAGTCCAAAACGGATCCGTTTTGAATTACATTGAAAGTCAATGGTGAACGGATCCGTTTTCAAATGCACCATATTGTGTCATTGACAACGGATCCGTCCCCATTGACTTACATTGTAAAAAAAAACGGATCCGTTAGGCTCCGCCTCTTCAGACGGACGCCAAAATGCTGCATGCTGCGTTTTGGTGTCCGCCTCCAAAACGGAATAGAGGCGGAACGGAGCCGAACTGATGCATTCTGAATGGATCCTTATCCATTCAGAATGCATTGGGGCTGAACTGATCCGTTTTGGACCGTTTGTGAGAGCCCTGAAACGGATCTCACAAACGGAATCCAAAACGCTAGTGTGAAAGTACCCTAAGACTTGGCTCCTTATGTCAATTTAGAGTCTGATAGCTCGTTGGTATTTTTTATATATCATTAAAATCTGTGTCAAAAGTAGAGCTTTCTTTTTAAGAGTCACCTTGGTGTATATTTTTGTGACTTTTTCATGTGTGCCATTGTTTTTTAATGGAAGGCCTGAGGCCTACTGAGAACCCATACCAGGGAATGACTAAAGAGACGTGTGAAGTTCCTCAGCATTCTGGAAGTTTACTGACGGAGTCCACAGACGAAATATCTACAGGGAACACTGCCACAAAGTACCACGCAGAGGGCAAATCCTTCAACATGACCAACAACTTTGTCTTTAAACTTCTGCGAGATGCAGGTTGGACATTTCCTCTTAAAATCATAGCTGCATGTGGAGGGGATCTTAAATCTTATGTCGATAACAACCCTACGCACAGAGACACATGTACAGTAAAATCTGAATGAGGTATTCGCAGATAAATGATTGCTGATTGACAATTAAACATTTCTCAGGTATCAAGACAGCACTTGTGAGGAAAGTCAGTGAGAACAGATTTGTCACCTGCGGTTGTGAAATAATTCCCATTACATGGGGGTGCTGGAGGATAGCCACGGGCATGTACCTCAAAAGACATCCTGATGCTGAAGGACGCAGGCTTTACCCTCCCAGGGTAGAGATGTTTTATAAGGTAACCCTTAGATATGATCTAAGATATAAATGCTGTGTAGGTGTACTGGGCCAAGATAGCTAAGCAGTTCAGAAGCTAGGGTGATCCTTGGTGAAAATGACCCTTACTCAGCAGTGGGTATTCTCAGTGTGATCATGACCATTGTCAGATGTTATATTTCAGTGGGAAGAATAATTAAAGTAACACTCTACTTAATTAAAATGACCTTGTACATAGCCCTTTATAGCTGTTCATTAAAATAAATGGGGGAAGATTTATCATACCTGTAGTATCAGAAAGTTGCACATTTTTTGCACAGAAATTTGCAACTGTTTGTCCCTTCTCCACGCTTGCCACGTTTCTTAAAAATGGCCGGGAGGGGCTCCGACACCCGACACCCCTTCGAGCAGTTTTATGAGGGGGTGACGGGTGTGCGCATGGGGGTGCCGGCTGTGCGCAGTGCTGTCTCCCTTCTCTCTTCCTGCTCACCGCAGCTTTGCCATAGACATAAAGCAGTGAATAGGAAGAGAGACGGAAGACACTGCGCGCGACGTCTTCCCATGCAGCTAATCGGCGGGGGTGCCGGATGTCGGACCCACACCAATCTGCTATTGATGACCTTAGACATACAGCTGCAAACAGGAAGAGAGACTGGAAACGGCATGTGCACCCTGCGTGCGAGGTCTTCCCATACAGCTGATCGGCGGGGGTGTCGGACACAGACCGATCTGCTGTTGATGACCTTAGACATACAGCTGCAAACAGGAAGAGAGACTGGAAACGGCATGTGCACCCTGCGTGCGAGGTCTTCCCATACAGCTGATCAGCGGGGGTGTCGGACACACACCGATCTGCTGTTGATGACCTTAGACATACAGCTGCAAACAGGAAGAGAGACGGGAGACTGCACTGCGCGCAACGTCTCTCCATACAGCTGAATGGTGCGGGTGCCTGCCGGTTGTCGGACCCCCGCCGATCTGATATTGATGACCTATCCTGAGGATAGGTCATCAATAGAAAAAGCCCAGACAACCACTTTAATTCTTGCATAGGACCTAAATGGTGCAATTTCACTTGCATTTATAATGTATACGTTGTCCTAAATGTGCTAGATGGGGGACAGCACGTTACCTTATGTAATCAGCTGTACTGCACTTCTGGGTTAAAAGCGCTGGGTAATATATTTAGATGCTCAACATCACACAACTGTTATCACACACATGTTATTCATACTGTACCCTCATAGTGATCACACTCGTAGTTCAGGCATATACTCTCACTATTAAAGAGCCCTTCATCTTCACAGAATCACACTTTTTGGTATTATACTTTTGTGTAAACCTTTTTTTTTAACAGGACGATGTCCGTGGCGACGTTGTGTGTTCAAAAAAGCAATTACTGGCCTCAAAGATGAACCTTGCAGGTCTTTCCATTGGTCAGTCTGAAATCGACATCATAAATCACAGCGTGGTGGCCATGTTTGAAATTTTGGAAAAAGCTTGTTTGGCTGCTGACTTCATTCTTGTGAACATGAAGGTGTGTACCATGTAAAATACAAATATCCATTCCTCTGTGTTAAATGAGGACTGCCAGAACATACCTACTGTATATATCTAAAGGGTTTGGGGGGCAGGATAACTTCTGAGTCCACTTGAGGTTTAATCAGATGTTACCTTTTAGCCATACACACCACTTGTTTTGGTCATACATTTCTCTTCCTTCACATACTCAGGTTCAGTTTGGTGTGGACCTGGACAATAAAGAAATTGTCCTCGCAGACGTCATTCAATATAATTGCTGGCACCAGACACAATTAGAAGACAAAAGGCAACAGGATGACAAGCAAGTGAGACTCAATTTATCACTGTTCTAAATAGAGTAGAAAGAGGATTCAGCATAAACACCTCTCTGTGGGAGTACCGAGGACCCCGCTGCTATAATGTGCCTGCCAGAACATTCACTGTATAACCGCCCTCGCTGTAAATCGGCTTGTGTAGGTTGTAATCCAGAAGCGGAATCAGAGATGGAAAGCATTTCATAGACCTACACCCTGAACGTGAGATTATCATCTAACAGTATGCAGCAGCAATCTGAAATGAAAATGCCATTATTGCTTACAGTGCCTTACATTAAGATATGTTCTGCATTCTCCAGAATCTGTTAAGTCCGAGAGGCCAAGGAAGAGTAGTTGTCCTGATGGAATCCACATCATACCTTGTGCATTGCGAACAAATTAAGGCATCATGTGCAAAGTACAATATCCCATGTGAGCTAAGGGTGTCGTCTGCATATAGCGGACCTGGGGAGACTCTGGATATAAAATCACAATATGAAGGTACATAACTGCTGCATGTCCAAGGCAAAAAAAATACACTAAATAATTTGACATCCCATATTAATAGATTGTTAATTTTATCCCAGGATACCAAAGGGGGTATGGTCCAAACATGGCATACACAAGTAGATAGAACTAGCCTGCTCAGGTTAGTGCTGTAGATGAGCCCCACGTGTATCACTAGCCATCGAGAGAGGCTCTAGTTGAAGACAGTGATGCAATCAGATGTAGCTCTTTTTATCTACTCATGGATGCCATTTTCGGACCATGCTATACCCTGTGGTATTATGGGATGAATTTAAAAATATTTTCATCAATACTGGTTGTCAAGTTATTTAGTATATTAATTTGAGCACTTTATCAATGAAGCCTACTTCTGTTTGTAATTCTGGATTTGTGTGCGCATTGACTCTTTAAGGGTAGTGTTTTGTCTTCATACACAGTGTGCAGTCTGACATTCAGCATAAACCATTCCTGTCTTCCAAATAAGAGGACTGTTTTCTGTAGTCTAACTTGTTTATTGGCAATGAAAATTACAGACTCCTGTAATCTACAATGTTTCTTTTCAAGGATAAATTTTATTGCATAAGCGGGTTCCCAGGTATAGGATCATAAAACGTTTTCAGCATATAGCCTTCCTCAGCATAACTGGATGAGCCGCAAGTAGTGGGGACAGTTAGAGAGGTGTCAGATGCCCGCAGTGGGTCGCAGAGAGCTGTTGTGCGATGGGGTTCTGTGGTCCTGGCTGGCGCATGTAGTTGGTGGGCAGTAGCCCAGTGGAGAGAGTGCCATGGATGTGCGATCAGATCTTCCATCTTCTTTTTCATGCGCTGCACTGGGATGTGATGTCACACAGCTTCAGGTCCTAGTGCGCGCTTACGTGCCAGGATCCAGGGCCGGCAGGTGACCAAGGAGACATTATAATGTATGGGGGCAGCCACAAGGAGACTTTATACTGTATGGGGGCGACCACAAGGAGACGTTATACTGTATGGGGGCCACAAGGAGACGTTATACTTATGGGGGCCACATGGAGACGTTATACTGTATGGGGTCAGCCACAAGGAGACGTTATACTGTATGGGGTCAGCCACAAGGAGACGTTATACTGTATGGGGGCAGCCACAAGGAGACGTTATACTGTATGGGGGCCACAAGGAGACGTTATACTGTATGGGGTCAGCCACAAGGAGACGTTATACTTATGGGGGCCACAAGGAGACGTTATACTGTATGGGGTCAGCCACAAGGAGACGTTATACTGTATGGGGGCAGCCACAAGGAGACGTTATACTGTATGGGGGCAGCCACAAGGAGACGTTATACTGTATGGGGGCCACAAGGAGACGTTATACTTTATGGGGGCCACAAGGAGACGTTATACTGTATGGGGGCAGCCACAAGGAGACGTTATACTGTATGGGGGCAGCCACAAGGAGACGTTATACTGTATGGGAGCAGCCACAAGGAGACATTATACTGTATGGGGGCAAGCCACAAGGAGACGTTATACTGTATGGGGGCAGCCACAAGGAGACGTTATACTGTATGGGGGCAAGCCACAAGGAGACATTATACTGTATGGGGGCAAGCCACAAGGAGACGTTATACTGTATGGGGCGGCCACAAGGAGACGTTATACTGTATGGGGGCGGCCACAAGGAGACGTTATACTGTATGGGGGCGGCCACAAGGAGACATTATACTGTATGGGGGCAGCCACAAGGAGATATTATAATGTATGGGGGCAGCCACAAGGAGACTTTATACTGTATGGGGCAGCCACAAGGAGACGTTATACTGTATGGGGTCAGCCACAAGGAGACATTATACTGTATGGGGGCAGCCACAAGAAGACATTATACTGTATGGGGTCAGCCACAAGGAGACATTATACTGTATGGGGGCAGCCACAAGAAGACGTTATACTGTATGGGAGCAGCCACAAGGAGATGTTATACTGTATGGGGGCAGCCACAAGGAGATGTTATACTGTATGGGGGCAGCCACAAGGAGATGTTATACTGTATGGGGGCAGCCACAAGGAGACGTTATACTGTATAGGGGCAGCCACAAGGAGACGTTATACTGTATGGGGCAGCCACAAGGAGATGTTATACTGTATGGGGGCAGCCACTAGGAGACGTTATACTGTATGGGGGCGGCCACAAGGAGACGTTATACTGTATGGGGGCAGCCACAAGGAGATGTTATACTGTATGGGGGCAGCCACAAGGAGACATTATAATGTATGGGGGCAGCCACAAGGAGATGTTATACTGTATAGGGGCAGCCACTAGGAGACGTTATACTGTATGGGGGCGGCCACAAGGAGACGTTATACTGTATGGGGGCAGCCACAAGGAGATGTTATACTGTATGGGGGCAGCCACAAGGAGACATTATAATGTATGGGGGCAGCCACAAGGAGACATTATAATGTATGGGGCAGCCACAAGGAGACTTTATACTGTATGGGGGCAGCCACAAGGAGATGTTATACTGTATGGGGGCAGCCACAAGGAGACGTTATACTGTATGGGAGCAGCCACAAGGAGACGTTATACTGTATAGGGGCAGCCACAAGGAGATGTTATACTGTATGGGGGCAGCCACAAGGAGACATTATAATGTATGGGGCAGCTACAAGGAGACTTTATACTGTATGGGAGCCACAAGGAGACATTATACTGTATGGGGGCAGCTACTAGGAGACGTTATACTGTATGGGGGCAGCCACAAGGAGATGTTATACTGTATGGGGGCAGCCACAAGGAGACGTTATACTGTATGAGGGGCGGCCACAAGGAGACGTTATACTGTATGGGGGCGGCCACAAGGAGACGTTATACTGTATGGGGGCAGCCACAAGGGGAGGTTATACTGTATGGGGGCAGCCACAAGGAGACGTTATACTATATGGGGGCAGCCACAAGGAGACTTTATACTGTATGGGAGCCACAAGGAGACATTATACTGTATGGGGGCAGCCACAAGGAGACGTTATACTGTATGGGGGCAGCCACAAGGAGACGTTATACTGTATGGGGGCACAAGGAGACGTTATACTGTAAGGGGGGCGGCCACAAGGAGTCGTTATACTGTATGGGGGCAGCCACAAGGGGAGGTTATACTGTATGGGGGCAGCCACAAGGAGACGTTATACTATATGGGGGCAGCCACAAGGAGACTTTATACTGTATGGGAGCCACAAGGTGATGTTATACTGTAAGGGGGGCGGCCACAAGGAGTCGTTATACTGTATGGGGGCAGCCACAAGGGGGGGTTATACTGTATGGGGGCAGCCACAAGGAGACGTTATACTATATGGGGGCAGCCACAAGGAGACGTTATACTATATGGGAGCCACAAGGAGACTTTATACTGTATGGGAGCCACAAGGAGACTTTATACTGTATGGGGGCAGCCACAAGGAGACTTTATACTATATGGGAGCCACAAGGAACGTTATACTGTATGGGGGCGACCACAAGGAGACGTTATACTGTATGGGGGCAGCTACAAGGAGACGTTATACTGTATGGGGGCGACCACAAGGAGACTTTATACTATATGGGAGCCACAAGGAGACGTTATACTGTATGGGGGCAGCTACAAGGAGACGTTATACTGTATGGGGGCGACCACAAGGAGACGTTATACTGTATGGGGGCCACAAGGAGACGTTATACTGTATGGGGGCAGCCACAAGGAGACGTTATACTGTATGGGAGCAGCCACAAGGAGACGTTATACTGTATAGGGGCAGCCACAAGGAGATGTTATACTGTATGGGGGCAGCCACAAGGAGACTAGGGTTGTTTCGGGTATCGAACTTTCGATACCCAATCGATATTTTTCTCTGGTATCGCACTCGATACCAGGATTAGTATTTTATCGATACTGGGCTGCGCTACTGCACAGCCCAGTATAAGAGAGCATGGCTGCACTGCTCTCAGCGCGGCCATGTTCTCCTCGGCAGCACAGGGAGAAGGAGGCAGTCTCTCCCTCCCCCTGTGCTGCCGCTGCAACAATAGAGAGAGAGGGGCGGAGCGGGGCGGGAGGAGGGGCGGGCGCACTGGCCATCAATGCAGAGTACCGTTTCTTATATAAATGCAGGCAGAAGGCACAGGCTGCCGGCACCTGCCTGTGACCGGCGCTGCGATCAGAGGCTATTAACCCCTCAGATGCCGCACCTGAGGGGTTAATAGCCTCTGATCGCAGCGCCGTCTCAGGCAGGTGCCGGCAGCCTGTGCCTTCTGCCTGCATTCATATATGAACGTAATTACTCTGGCCAGTGCTCCGCCCCTCCCTAGTATTAAAACATTGGTGGGCAGTGTGCCCCCCTCCCCTCCCTAGTATTAAAACATTTGTGGGCTGTGTGCCCCCCGTCGTCGTCCCCCTTCCCCCAGTAATAAAATCATTGGTGGCAGTGGCCACAGGGTCCCCTCACCTCCTCCTCATTGGTGGCAGTGGCAGTGATCGGAGCCCCAGCAGTGTAATGCTGGGGCTCCGATCGATTACCATGGTAACCAGGACGCTTCTGAAGTCCTGGCTGCCTTGGTCTGCTCCCTGCTGCTGTGTGCACAGAGCACAGGGCAGCAGGGAGAGGGTGAGATCCTATTCACCCTGATAGAGCTCTATTAGGGTGAATAGGATGAGAAGATCCCAGGTTCTAGCCCCTAAGGGGAAAATAGTTAATAAATAAACTGTAAAAAAAAAAAAAAAAGTTAAAGTACACCAAAATATTAATTATAAATCACCCCTTTCCCAATTTTACATATAAAATATATAAACAATACATAAATAAAATATTACATATCGCCACGTCTCAAAAGTCCAAACTATTAAAAATCCACTTTTATGCGGTGAACGCCGTAAAAGAAAAAAAAAGAAAAAGGAAAAAATGCACGATTCGCCATTTTCTTTTAGTCGCCTTGTCCCCACAAAAAAGTAGGATAGGACTGTTGTATTATGAGCCGGCGGTTTCATAAAATGTGGAATGCACGCGGATTTTTTTGGCGTTTTTATTTTTTTCGCGTGGTATCGAATGGTATCGAGTATCGCAATACTTTTTTATGGTATCGATACCGAATCAAAATTTTGGTACCGAAACAACTCTAAAGGAGACGTTATACTGTATGGGGGCAGCCACAAGAAGACGTTATACTGTATGGGGGCAGCCACAAGAAGACGTTATACTGTATGGGGGCAGCTACAAGGAGACGTTATACTGTATGTGGGCAGCTACAAGGAGACGTTATACTGTATGGGGGCAGCCACAAGGAGACGTTATACTGTATGGGGGCAGATGCATGAAGATGTTATACTGTGTGAGGGCCACAAGGTGACATTATAACCCCTTTACCAAATCAGTATAATGTCTCCTTGTCGCCCCATACAGTATACAGTAATGTCTCCTTATTGCTCCAGTACAGGGGCCACAGAGAGACATTATAGTGGGGGGGGCTTCTACTGCTAGGCCTCCTGACGGGTATATTCCCCATCACCTTCTAGTGTGTAGAGAAGCCCTGTGCAGGGGTTACAGCTGGGGCCTAGGAGGAGAGGGCCACTATCTTTTACCTGCTTCTCCCTCCTTGGACAGTGGCAGGCCAGGATCTGGAGAACTCCCTGAGAGACCTGCATGGCCTCCCTCACTTGCTGCTGTCCCGGCACTTCCTGCCTTTGGTGGTGGGTGGGGGTAGGAGCCAGGAGGCAGCGGCTGCTGCGGGGAACGTCATGTGCCGATCCCCAGGGTCTCCAGTCTCCAGTGCCCCCAGCTTTTTCAGGCCCTTCTATGGACTCCAGGATGCGGCTGCAGTACGTAAGGGTCCGCTCTGTGCCCGCAGGTCCCGGGCTTTGTGTCAGTGGCAAAATAGGAGAAAGCAGGAGGCAGCCGCTGCAGTGACCAACACTTACTTTGTGCAGGCGCAGTACATGGACCTTTTAGGAGCGGTCGGCACATGTGTGACAGCTCCTATGACGTCATTAAATATCGCGGTTATTAGGAAACTGATATCACCCTACACGGAGCAGTAAGTAATTTGCATCGAGGATTTTTTTTGTTTCCAGTAACTCAATTACATCGAGTAATTGTTGCAGCCTACTTGATATGACCGATGAACGTGACATCACGTGGCCTAGGAAGAGGCTGCAGAGTTCAAACAGCTAATCTAAGGGGGTGCCTGGATTCAGACCCCCAGCTGATTCGTGAGGATAGGCCATCAAAATCGCTGAAAACCCTTTTAACCTCCTTAAGGGTATATCTTTAGAACGTTAGCTCCACGCAGCAAGTATTGATACTGAATGGGATGCACTCTAATCCGGTAGGTTGGGATTTCTGTCATGTTGTGGTCATGGTAACTAGAAGGGCGTAATACGACCATACTTCTTTTCATTAGTTGTGATGTAATGCCGCATGATTGTAATCTTATGTTGTACAGCCACAAGATGCCGTGTAGCCTTATGGTGGTTTATTGTCTGGTCATTATGAGCCTTATTATGGACTAGTACTGTTGTGGGGTCACTTCATTTAGGTAATCCCTTGCTCTATCCCTTTTTTTTTTTTATGTTTTTAATTTTTGTTGTATAGCTTGTTTTGTGCAACAAGGAAAAAAGATCCTTCTTCAGTTGTGAAGGATTACGAGTGTGCATACGTGTTATTCATGTGTTGCCTTTTCCTGTGTTCCATGTAACATGTAGCTGACGCTTGTATTGTTTTCCCCAGGAGATGGCACTCCTACAGTTTTTATCACTGTGGCCGGAAGAAGTACCGGTTTGGCATCTGTACTTTCTGCTAACACTGCCTATCCTGTCATTAACTGCCCGGCTGTCACAGCAGATTGGAGAGCTCAAGATATGTGGTCTGTCCTCAGCGTCCCAGACAGTATGTCCATCATGTCATCCCATTCAGTTCTTAACAGTCTGCTGTAAAACATTATGGAAAATAAAATGCATGCCTCTGTGACGTATATCACGTTCTTCTGAAATGAGGGAAGTGTAAGCGGCTTTTCAGGCGACCATATCCGCAAAACACGAATGCTAGTTGTTTGCATCCCCTATTTTTCCCGCACTATGCCTAGTCTTATCTGCAAAACAGACAAGAATAGGAGGGTTTTTTTTTTTTTTTTTTGTGGAGCCGCAGATCAGACATACGGATGTGGAGAACCCCATAGAAATTAATGGCTCCGCATCAAAATGTGGATCAGATGCGGACCTAAAATACAGTCATGTGAATAGCCCCTAATAGTGTGAGCAGACTGGATGTTTCATACTTACTGTCTAAATACCCCCTTTAGGGTGCTTTCACACTTGCGTTTTTACTTTCTACGCTGGAAAGAAACTGTTTAGGATTATCCCCATGCATTCTGAACGGAGAGAAATCCGTTCAGGATGCATCAGGATGTCTTCAGTTCAGTATTGTAACGTTTTTTGGACGTTGACAAAATACTGCGGATTTGTCTCAGTCCAAAAATCCGGAAGACTTGCCATAACGCCGGATCCAGAATTAATGCCCATTGAAGTGCATTAATCCGGATCCGGAATTAAGCTAAACGTCGTTTTGGCACATCGCCGGATCCGACGTTTAGCTCTGCGCATGCGCAGTTCCGATCGGGGCCCCAGTGTAAGCTGGGGCTCTGATCGATAAGCATGGCAGCCAGGACGCTACTTAAGTCCTGGCTGCCATGGTAAGTACTCCGCAGCAGTGTACTTACCTGCGCTGCAGCCGCCGGGCGCGCCTTCATGACGTCACAGGTCCGGGCGGCGCATTGATCTATGTGCCGCAGGGACCTGTGACATCATGAAGGAGCGGCCGCAGCACAGGTAAGTACACTGCTGCGGAGTACCATGGCAGCCAGGAATTCAGTAGCGTCCTGGCGGCCATGGTAACCTGAAAGCATTTCGAAGACTGATCAGGATCCTGATCAGTCTTCTAATGCTTTCAGGCGACTTGCGTTCTGACGTATCCGGCGGGCCGGAAGTGCCTGCCGGATCCTCAGAATGCAAGTGTGAAAGCACCCTTATAAAGTTTATGGAACTCATGGTACCCTGTTCTCTTGGAAGGGGCTCTTTCTTCTTTAAACGGCCTGTCTGCTTTGGACATTCCCTATGTATTAGGAGGATCCCCTAACAATAGGGTAATTTCTGGGAACCTGTCACAAAGTGTTCACCGGCTCTGCAGTGCCCTGTACAGAGTCATGTGGGCAGTCCTTGTCTCCTGATGCACCATTACAATCCAGTTCGCCCACCGTCCAGCACGTGCAATGGGGCAAAGTGCCCCAGCCTTGGCACAATCTGAGCACTGCGCATGTGCCGGATGCCACAAGCGTGTAATGATGTCTCCTGGCCTCTCAGCCATCAATCACAAACATGCTGCAAGAGATGTTTTAAAGCTGTTTTCCGAGATTTTGATACTGATGACCTGTCCTCAGGATGGCTCACCGGTATCTGATTGGTGGGGGTCCAACACCCGGGACTCCGATCAGCTGTTTGAAAAAGCACCGGCGTTCCTGTGAGCGCCACAGCCTTTTGTGCAGCTTACCAAGCACAGCGCCGTACATTGTATAGCGGCTGTGCTTGGTATCGTGCTCAGTCCCATTCACTTCTATGGACTACAGGTAGTGCTCTATAACAGAAGTGAATGGAGCGGTGGGCCAACATGCACATTGCCACTCTATTCAGAGAAGGGTTTGGGGATCAGACTGCCATCCACCCCATGATCCGAAGTGTATCACGTATCCTGTGGATAACACCTTTAAGGTGCCTATACACATTAACTGATGCCAGTAGAGTCTAGTTGCCCTCGATCCCATTGAAAACACATGCACGCCCAGACCAAAAGAAAATGCATGCAGCAAGAATGAATTAAAATACCTTTTTTTACATTGTGATGCTTTCTTCTGTCTTTAATACTCTCCTTTTACCTTCCAGATCTTGGATTTTGCACTGTGTTGTCTCCTCAAGCAGCAGCTCAGTTTTCTGCCCATATCTTAGGACTAAGTAGTCACCAGTTATGGTCCAAGCTGCGCTCCCGCACTCTTAACAAGTGGATCTCTGTGAAACAAGAGGATGAGAAGCTGAGGGACAGCAGCATGTGATGGCCGTCTGCTCAGTTTATGTCCTTCAGCCCGTTCACTATAACCGTATCTTCAGACTTTTCCATTTGGATATTACTTGATTAGACTGACAGAGATGTAAGGACTCTCTAACCCAGTCGGTCTTCAGAGGGATGATGGGAAATGCTTGGTGCCCCATTTATATTTATTACTTTTATATTTAAAATCTTGTAAATTGCTCATAGTACCATTTTTCAATAAACCATAAAACATTTTTCTTTACTTGTACCAGCACTTACAAGCTGCATTTTCATTCTCTGCATGTTACATGATTACAGTTGTCAGATGTGTTTAGGTGAAGCTACATGGCCGACAGCGAGCGAGAATGCTCATATGTCACACTGTAACTTGTGCCATAAACATGATGAAAACACAATGGGAATTACATTCCTATCACTACTTCTTTTTAAGAAACTTGGGCTTCCCTTGCCATAAATTAGCCTTACACTTCTATGAGCTTTTTTTTCTAAAGTGTTGGGGAATGTTTTTTTAATATAAGTTGAGTGAATTTCTACATTTCTATTAAAAACTGTAGTTGACCTTAGCAGCTCTCTCTAAATGAGTATTGTGGAGGAAAACCCGTCTTCACTGCTCAGCACAATACATTACTGTACACCGAGTATTGCAGAGGAAAACCCGTCTTCACTGCTCAGCACAATACATTACTGTACACTGAGTATTGCGGAGGAAAACCCGTCTTCACTGCTCAGCACAATACATTACTGTACACTGAGTATTGGGGAGGAAAACCCGTCTTCACTGCTCAGCACAATACATTACTGTACACCGAGTATTGCAGAGGAAAACCCGTCTTCACTGCTCAGCACAATACATTACTGTACACCGAGTATTGCAGAGGAAAACCCGTCTTCACTGCTCAGCACAATACATTACTGTACACCGAGTATTGAAGAGGAAAACCCGTCTTCACTGCTCAGCACAATACGTTACTGTATACTGAGTATTGCAGAGGAAAACCCGTCTTCACTGCTCAGCACAATACATTACTGTACACCGAGTATTGCAGAGGAAAACCCGTCTTCACTGCTCAGCACAATACATTACTGTACACTGAGTATTGCGGAGGAAAACCCGTCTTCACTGCTCAGCACAATACATTACTGTACACTGAGTATTGGGGAGGAAAACCCGTCTTCACTGCTCAGCACAATACATTACTGTACACCGAGTATTGCAGAGGAAAACCCGTCTTCACTGCTCAGCACAATACATTACTGTACACCGAGTATTGCAGAGGAAAACCCGTCTTCACTGCTCAGCACAATACATTACTGTACACTGAGTATTGAAGAGGAAAACCCGTCTTCACTGCTCAGCACAATACGTTACTGTATACTGAGTATTGCGGAGGAAAACCCGTTTTTACTGCTCAGCAGCAGTGTGCACGGTACCATCACCAGCCGTGTGCACGGTATCATCACCAGCAGTGTGCACGGTACCATCACCAGCAGTGTGCACGGTACCATCACCAGCAGTGTGCACGGTACCATCACCAACAGTGTACATAGTACTATCAGCAGTGTACACGGTACCATTATCTGCAGTGTACACGGTGCCATCACCAGCAGTGTACACGTTGCCATCACCAGCAGTGTACACGTTGCCATCACCAGCAGTGTGCACGGTATCATCACCAGCAGTGTACAGTACTATTATCAGCAGTGTACACGGTACCATTATCAGCAGTGTACACTGTACTATTATCAGCAGTGTACATGGTACCATCACCAGCAGTGTGCACGGTACCATCACCAGCAGTGTGCACGGTACCATCACCAGCAGTGTGCACGGTACCATCACCAGCAGTGTGCACGGTACCATCACCAGCAGTGTGCACGGTACCATCACCAGCAGTGTGCACGGTATCATCACGAGCAGTGTACAGTACCATTATCAGCAGTGTACACGGTACTATCACCAGCAGTGTACACGGTACCATTACCAGCAGTGTGCACAGTATCATCACCAGCAGTGTGCACTGTACCATCACCAGCAGTGTGCACGGTACCATCACCAGCAGTGTGCACGGTACCATCACCAGCAGTGTGCACGGTATCATCACCAGCAGTGTACAGTACCATTATCAGCAGTGTACACCGTACTATTATCAGCAGTGTACACGGTACCATTACCAGCAGTGTGCACGGTATCATCACCAGCAGTGTGCACGGTACCATCACCAGCAGTGTGCACGGTATCATCACCAGCAGTGTGCACGGTACCATCACCAGCAGTGTGCACGGTACCATCACCAGCAGTGTGCACGGTACCATCACCAGCAGTGTACACGGTATCATCACGAGCAGTGTACACGGTATCATCACCAGCAGTGTACAGTACCATTATCAGCAGTGTACACGGTACTATTATCAGCAGTGTACACGGTACCATTACCAGCAGTGTGCACGGTGCCATCACCAGCAGTGTGCACGGTATCATCACCAGCAGTGTGCACGGTGCCATCACCAGCAGTGTACACGGTACCATCACCAGCAGTGTGCACGGTACCATCACCAGCAGTGTGCACGGTACCATCATCAGCAGTGTGCACGGTATCATCACCAGCAGTGTACACGGTGCCATCACCAGCAGTGTACACGGTATCATCACCAGCAGTGTACACGGTACCATTACCAGCAGTGTACACGGTACTATTACCAGCAGTGTACACGGTACCATTATCAGCAGTGTACACAGTACCATTATCAGCAGTGCACACGGTACCATCACCAGCAGTGTGCACGGTACCATCACCAGCAGTGTGCACGGTACCATCACCAGCAGTGTGCACGGTACCATCACCAGCAGTGTACACGGTACCATCACCAGCAGTGTGCACGGTACCATCACCAGCAGTGTGCACGGTACCATCACCAGCAGTGTGCACGGTATCATCACCAGCAGTGTGCACGGTATCATCACCAGCAGTGTGCACGGTACCATCACCAGCAGTGTGCACGGTACCATCACCAGCAGTGTACATAGTACTATCAGCAGTGTACACGGTGCTATCACCAGTAGTGTACACGGTGCTATCACCAGCAGTGTACACGTTACCATTATCAGCAGTGTACACGGTACCATTATCAGCAGTATACACGGTACTATTACCAGCAGTGTACACGATACCATTATCAGCAGTGTGCACGGTACCATCACCAGCAGTGTGCACGGTACCATCATCAGCAGTGTGCACGGTGCCATCACCAGCAGTGTACACGGTATCATCACCAGCAGTGTACACGGTATCATCACCAGCAGTGTACACGGTGCTATCACCAGCAGTGTACACGGTGCTATTACCAGCAGTGTACACGGTACCATTAGCAGCAGTGTACACGGTACTATTACCAGCAGTGTACACGGTACCATTATCAGCAGTGTACACGGTACCATCACCAGCAGTGTGCACGGTACCATCACCAGCAGTGTGCACGGTACCATCACCAGCAGTGTGCACGGTACCATCACCAGCAGTGTGCACGGTACCATCACCAGCAGTGTGCACGGTACCATCACCAGCAGTGTGCACGGTACCATCACCAGCAGTGTGCACGGTATCATCACTAGCAGTGTGCACGGTATCATCACCAGCAGTGTGCACGGTACCATCACCAGCAGTGTGCACGGTATCATCACCAGCAGTGTGCACGGTACCATCACCAGCAGTGTGCACGGTACCATCACCAGCAGTGTACACGGTACCATCACCAGCAGTGTACACGGTATCATCACCAGCAGTGTACACGGTGCAATCACCAGCAGTGTACATAGTACTATCAGCAGTGTACACGGTACTATTATCAGCAGTGTACATGGTACCATTACCAGCAGTCTACACGGTACTATCACCAGCAGTGTACACGGTACTATTATCAGCAGTGTACATAGTACCATTACCAGCAGTGTGCACGGTATCATCACCAGCAGTGTGCACGGTATCATCACCAGCAGTGTGCACGGTACCATCACCAGCAGTGTGCACAGTACCATCACCAGCAGTGTGCACGGTACCATCACCAGCAGTGTGCACGGTATCATCACCAGCAGTGTACACGGTATCATCACCAGCAGTGTGCACGGTACCATCACCAGCAGTGTACACGGTATCATCACCAGCAGTGTACACGGTATCATCACCAGCAGTGTACAGTACCATTATCATCAGTGTACACGGTACTATCACCAGCAGTGTACATGGTACCATGATCAGCAGTGTACATGGTACCATTACCAGCAGTGTGCACGGTGCCATCACCAGCAGTGTACACGGTACCATCACCAGCAGTGTGCACGGTATCATCACCAGCAGTGTGCACAGTGCCATCACCAGCAGTGTACACGGTATCATCACCAGCAGTGTACACAGTGCTATCACCAGCAGTGTACACGGTATCATCACGAGCAGTGTACATAGTACTATCAGCAGTGTACACGGTACTATTATCAGCAGTGTACATGGTACCATTACCAGCAGTCTACACGGTACTATCACCAGCAGTGTACACGGTACTATTATCAGCAGTGTACACGGTACTATTATCAGCAGTGTACACGGTACTATCACCAGCAGTGTACATGGTACCATTACCAGCAGTGTGCACGGTATCATCACCAGCAGTGTGCACGGTATCATCACCAGCAGTGTGCACGGTACCATCACCAGCAGTGTACACGGTATCATCACCAGCAGTGTACACGGTACCATTATCAGCAGTGTACACGGTACTATCACCAGCAGTGTACACGGTACCATTATCAGCAATGTACACGGTACTATTATCAGCAGTGTACACGGTACCATTATCAGCAGTGTACATGGTACCATTACCAGCAGTGTGCACGGTATCATCACCAGCAGTGTGCACGGTATCACCAGCAGTGTGCACGGTATCATCACCAGCAGTGTACAGTACTATTATCAGCAGTGTACACGGTACCATTATCAGCAGTGTACACGGTACTATTATCAGCAGTGTACATGGTACCATCACCAGCAGTGTGCACGGTATCATCACCAGCAGTGTGCACGGTACCATCACCAGCAGTGTACACGGTACCATCACCAGCAGTGTGCACGGTACCATCACCAGCAGTGTGCACGGTGCCATCACCAGCAGTGTACACAGTGCTATCACCAGCAATGTACATGGTACCATCACCAGCAGTGTACACGGTACCATCACCAGCAGTGTACAGTTCCATTATCAGCAGTGTACACGGTACTATTATCAGCAGTGTACACGGTACCATTACCAGCAGTGTGCACGGTATCATCACCAGCAGTGTACACGGTACCATCACCAGCAGTGTGCACGGTACCATCACCAGCAGTGTGCACGGTACCATCACCAGCAGTGTGCACGGTACCATCACCAGCAGTGTGCACGGTACCATCACCAGCAGTGTGCACGGTACCATCACCAGCAGTGTACACGGTATCATCACGAGCAGTGTACACGGTATCATCACCAGCAGTGTACACGGTATCATCACCAGCAGTGTACAGTACCATTATCAGCAGTGTACACGGTACTATTACCAGCAGTGTACACGGTACCATTATCAGCAGTGTACATGGTACCATTACCAGCAGTGTGCACGGTATCATCACCAGCAGTGTGCACGGTGCCATCACCAGCAGTGTACACGGTACCATCACCAGCAGTGTGCACGGTACCATCATCAGCAGTGTGCACGGTATCATCACCAGCAGTGTACACGGTATCATCATCAGCAGTGTGCACGGTGCCATCACCAGCAGTGTACACGGTATCATCACCAGCAGTGTACACGGTGCTATCACCAGCAGTGTACACGGTACCATTACCAGCAGTGTACACGGTACTATTACCAGCAGTGTACACGGTACCATCACCAGCAGTGTGCACGGTACCATCATCAGCAGTGTGCACGGTATCATCACCAGCAGTGTACACGGTATCATCATCAGCAGTGTGCACGGTATCATCACCAGCAGTGTACACGGTACTATTACCAGCAGTGTACATGGTACCATTACCAGCAGTGTACACGGTACCATTACCAGCAGTGTACACGGTACCATTATCAGCAGTGTACACGGTACCATTATCAGCAGTGTACACGGTACCATTATCCGCAGTGTACACGGTACCATTACCAGCAGTGTACACGGTACCATTACCAGCAGTGTGCACGGTACCATCACCAGCAGTGTGCACGGTACCATCACCAGCAGTGTGCACGGTACCATCACCAGCAGTGTGCACGGTACCATCACCAGCAGTGTGCACGGTACCATCACCAGCAGTGTGCACGGTATCATCACCAGCAGTGTGCACGGTATCATCACCAGCAGTGTGCACGGTATCATCACCAGCAGTGTGCACGGTACCATCACCAGCAGTGTGCACGGTACCATCACCAGCAGTGTGCACGGTACCATCACCAGCAGTGTGCACGGTATCATCACCAGCAGTGTACACGGTGCTATCACCAGCAGTGTACATAGTACTATCAGCAGTGTACACGGTACTATCACCAGCAGTGTGCACGGTATCATCACCAGCATTGTACATAGTACTATCAGCAGTGTACACGGTACTATTATCAGCAGTGTACATTGTATGCACGGTATCATCACCAGCAGTGTGCACGGTATTATCACCAGCAGTGTGCACGGTACCATCACCAGCAGTGTGCACGGTACCATCACCAGCAGTGTACACGGTGCTATTACCAGCAGTGTACATAGTACTATCAACAGTGTACACGGTACTATCACCAGCAGTGTGCACGGTATCATTACCAGCAGTGTGCACGGTACCATCACCAGCAGTGTACATGGTACCATTACCAGCAGTGTGCACGGTATCATCACCAGCAGTGTGCACGGTATCATCACCAGCAGTGTGCACGGTACCATCACCAGCAGTGTGCACGGTATCATCACCAGCAGTGTACACGGTATCATCACCAGCAGTGTACTGTACCATTATCAGCAGTGTACACGCTACTATCACCAGCAGTGTACACGGTACCATTATCAGCAATGTACACGGTACCATTATCAGCAGTGTACATGGTACCATTACCAGCAGTGTGCACGGTATCATCACCAGCAGTGTGCACGGTATCATCACCAGCAGTGTGCACGGTATCATCACCAGCAGTGTACAGTACTATTATCAGCAGTGTACACGGTACCATTATCAGCAGTGTACACGGTACTATCATCAGCAGTGTACAAGGTACCATCACCAGCAGTGTACACGGTATCATCACCAGCAGTGTACACGGTACCATCACCAGCAGTGTGCACGGTACCATCACCAGCAGTGTGCACGGTATCATCACCAGCAGTGTGCACGGTACCATCACCAGCAGTGTACACAGTACCATCACCAGCAGTGTGCACGGTACCATCACCAGCAGTGTGCACGGTGCCATCACCAGCAGTGTACACGGTACCATCACCAGCAGTGTACACGGTACCATCATCAGCAGTGTACACGGTATCATCACCAGCAGTGTACAGTTCCATTATCAGCAGTGTACACGGTACTATTATCAGCAGTGTACACGGTACCATCACCAGCAGTGTGCACGGTATCATCACCAGCAGTGTGCACGGTATCATCACCAGCAGTGTACACGGTACCATCACCAGCAGTGTGCACGGTACCATCACCAGCAGTGTGCACGGTACCATCACCAGCAGTGTGCACGGTACCATCACCAGCAGTGTGCACGGTACCATCACCAGCAGTGTGCACGGTACCATCACCAGCAGTGTGCACGGTACCATCACCAGCAGTGTGCACGGTACCATCACCAGCAGTGTACACGGTACCATCACCAGCAGTGTACACGGTATCATCACCAGCAGTGTACACGGTGCCATCACCAGCAGTGTACACGGTGCTATCACCAGCAGTGTACATAGTACTATCAGCAGTGTACACGGTACTATCACCAGCAGTGTGCACGGTATCATCACCAGCAGTGTACATAGTACTATCAGCAGTGTACACGGTACTATTATCAGCAGTGTACATGGTATGCACGGTACCATCACCAGCAGTGTGCACGGTACCATCACCAGCAGTGTGCACGGTACCATCACCAGCAGTGTGCACGGTACCATCACCAGCAGTGTACACGGTGCTATCACCAGCAGTGTACATAGTACTATCAACAGTGTACACGGTACTATCACCAGCAGTGTGCACGGTATCATCACCAGCAGTGTACACGGTATCATTACCAGCAGTGTGCACGGTACCATCACCAGCAGTGTACATGGTACCATTACCAGCAGTGTGCACGGTATCATCACCAGCAGTGTGCACGGTACCATCACCAGCAGTGTGCACGGTACCATCACCAGCAGTGTGCACGGTATCATCACCAGCAGTGTACACGGTATCATCACCAGCAGTGTACAGTACCATTATCAGCAGTGTACACGGTACTATTATCAGCAATGTACACGGTACTATTATCAGCAGTGTACACGGTACCATTATCAGCAGTGTACATGGTACCATTACCAACAGTGTGCACGGTATCATCACCAGCAGTGTGCACGGTATCATCACCAGCAGTGTGCACGGTATCATCACCAGCAGTGTACAGTACTATTATCAGCAGTGTACACGGTACTATTATCAGCAGTGTACACGGTACCATTACCAGCAGTGTGCACGGTATCATCACCAGCAGTGTGCACGGTATCATCACCAGCAGTGTACACGGTACCATCACCAGCAGTGTGCACGGTACCATCACCAGCAGTGTGCACGGTACCATCACCAGCAGTGTGCACGGTACCATCACCAGCAGTGTGCACGGTACCATCACCAGCAGTGTGCACGGTACCATCACCAGCAGTGTGCACGGTACCATCACCAGCAGTGTACAGTACCATTATCAGCAGTGTACACGGTACTATTACCAGCAGTGTACACGGTACCATTATCAGCAGTGTACATGGTACCATTACCAGCAGTGTGCACGGTATCATCACCAGCAGTGTGCACGGTGCCATCACCAGCAGTGTGCACGGTGCCATCACCAGCAGTGTGCACGGTACCATCAACAGCAGTGTGCACGGTATCATCACCAGCAGTGTGCACGGTATCATCACCAGCAGTGTGCACGGTGCCATCACCAGCAGTGTGCACGGTGCCATCACCAGCAGTGTACACGGTGCTATCACCAGCAGTGTACACGGTACCATTACCAGCAGTGTACACGGTACTATTACCAGCAGTGTACACGGTACCATTACCAGCAGTGTGCACGGTACCATCACCAGCAGTGTGCACGGTACCATCACCAGCAGTGTGCACGGTACCATCACCAGCAGTGTGCACGGTACCATCACCAGCAGTGTGCACGGTACCATCACCAGCAGTGTGCACGGTACCATCACCAGCAGTGTGCACGGTACCATCACCAGCAGTGTGCACGGTACCATCACCAGCAGTGTGCACGGTATCATCACCAGCAGTGTGCACGGTATCATCACCAGCAGTGTGCACGGTACCATCACCAGCAGTGTGCACGGTATCATCACCAGCAGTGTGCACGGTACCATCACCAGCAGTGTGCACGGTATCATCACCAGCAGTGTACACGGTGCTATCACCAGCAGTGTACATAGTACTATCAGAAGTGTACACGGTACTATCACCAGCAGTGTGCACGGTATCATCACCAGCAGTGTACATAGTACTATCAGCAGTGTACACGGTACTATTATCAGCAGTGTACATGGTATGCACGGTATCATCACCAGCAGTGTGCACGGTACCATCACCAGCAGTGTGCACGGTACCATCACCAGCAGTGTGCACGGTACCATCACCAGCAGTGTGCACGGTACCATCACCAGCAGTGTGCACGGTACCATCACCAGCAGTGTGCACGGTGCTATCACCAGCAGTGTACATAGTACTATCAACAGTGTACACAGTACTATCACCAGCAGTGTGCACGGTATCATCACCAGCAGTGTACACGGTATCATTACCAGCAGTGTGCACGGTACCATCACCAGCAGTGTGCACGGTATCATCACCAGCAGTGTGCACGGTACCATCACCAGCAGTGTACACGGTATCATCACCAGCAGTGTACACGGTGCTATCACCAGCAGTGTACATAGTACTATCAGCAGTGTACACGGTACTATCACCAGCAGTGTACATAGTACTATCAGCAGTGTACACGGTATGCACGGTATCATCACCAGCAGTGTGCACGGTACCATCACCAGCAGTGTGCACGGTATCATCACCAGCAGTGTGCACGGTATCATCACCAGCAGTGTGCACGGTACCATCACCAGCAGTGTGCACGGTATCATCACCAGCAGTGTGCACAGTACCATCATCAGCAGTGTGCACGGTATCATCACCAGCAGTGTACACGGTGCTATCACCAGTAGTGTACATAGTACTATCAGCAGTGTACACGGTACTATCACCAGCAGTGTGCACGGTATCATCACCAGCAGTGTACATAGTATTATCAGCAGTGTACACGGTACTATTATCAGCAGTGTACATGGTATGCACGGTATCATCACCAGCAGTGTGCACGGTACCATCACCAGCAGTGTGCACGGTACCATCACCAGCAGTGTGCACGGTACCATCACCAGCAGTGTGCACGGTACCATCACCAGCAGTGTACATGGTACAATCAGCAGTGTACACGGTACTATCACCAGCAGTGTGCACGGTACTATCACCAGCAGTGTGCACGGTACCATCACCAGCAGTGTGCACGGTACCATTACCAGCAGTGTGCACGGTACCATCACCAGCAGTGTACATAGTACTATCAGCAGTGTACACGGTACTATCACCAGCAGTGTGCACGGTACCATCACCAGCAGTGTGCACGGTACCATCACCAGCAGTGTACACGGTGCTATCACCAGCAGTGTACATAGTACTATCAACAGTGTACACGGTACTATCACCAGCAGTGTGCACGGTATCATCACCAGCAGTGTGCACGGTATCATCACCAGCAGTGTGCACGGTACCATCACCAGCAGTGTGCACGGTACCATCACCAGCAGTGTACACGGTATCATCACCAGCAGTATACACGGTGCTATCACCAGCAGTGTACATAGTACTATCAGCAGTGTACACGGTACTATCACCAGCAGTGTGCACGGTATCATCACCAGCAGTGTACATAGTACTATCAGCAGTGTACACGGTACTATTATCAGCAGTGTACATGGTATGCACGGTATCATCACCAGCAGTGTGCACGGTACCATCACCAGCAGTGTGCACGGTACCATCACCAGCAGTGTGCACGGTACCATCACCAGCAGTGTGCACGGTACCATCACCAGCAGTGTGCACGGTACCATCACCAGCAGTGTGCACGGTACCATCACCAGCAGTGTACACGGTGCTATCACCAGCAGTGTACATAGTACTATCAACAGTGTACACAGTACTATCACCAGCAGTGTGCACGGTATCATCACCAGCAGTGTACACGGTATCATTACCAGCAGTGTACATAGTACTATCAACAGTGTGCACGGTACCATCACCAGCAGTGTGCACGGTACCATCACCAGCAGTGTGCACGGTATCATCACCAGCAGTGTGCACGGTATCATCACCAGCAGTGTGCACGGTACCATCACCAGCAGTGTGCACGGTACCATCACCAGCAGTGTGCACGGTATCATCACCAGCAGTGTGCACGGTATCATCACCAGCAGTGTGCACGGTATCATCACCAGCAGTGTACACGGTATCATTACCAGCAGTGTGCACGGTACCATCACCAGCAGTGTACATAGTACTATCAGCAGTGTACACGGTACTATTATCAGCAGTGTACATGGTATGCACGGTATCATCACCAGCAGTGTGCACGGTACCATCACCAGCAGTGTGCACGGTATCATCACCAGCAGTGTACATGGTACCATTACCAGCAGTGTGCACGGTACCATCACCAGCAGTGTACATAGTACTATCAGCAGTGTACACGGTACTATTACCAGCAGTGTACACGGTACTATCACCAGCAGTGTACACGGTACTATTATCAGCAGTGTACATGGTACCATTACCAGCAGTGTGGTACTATCAGCAGTGTACACGGTCGGTACTATTGTACGGGCCCTTCAGTGGACGCAGCAGCATCTCTCTACAGAACAGAACTAGTTTCGCGGCCTCCGCACAGCTCTGTTACTCCGCCCCTAGCGGCCATTCTCTTGACGATATGCTAATGAATATTTGGAGTCTGTGTGTGATTGGCCGGTAGCAGTGGGCGGGCCCAGGGCCTTCCTTATTGGGACGCTCCCGCTCAGTCAGGTATTACTGTGGCGTCCTCCTCAGCCTGCGGCTCGGCTCCTGTTTGCTGGCGGTAATAACATCATGTCGCCATGTGCTTCTCCCCCTCATGTCTGCCATATAGACCGGGGGCTCGGCCTAGAAATACAAGTGACGCTCTTTACAGCAGTAGCACTACAAATCCCATCGTGCCCTGTCAGCTCTGCATACCTCTATGCTCTATTTATTAAGTGTTAGTGATGGCGCCGGCTTCATGTGGTTTAACCCTTGTGTTTCTGTTTGTGTTTAGATAAACGGTTCGTAACGAAGATGGAATCCAGCGGAGGTAAGTGTCCGGGACCTGGGGAGCACGTGGTGCCCCCGCAACCATCCTGTCATGTGACCTGGGGGACAAGGTGGGGGCTGATCCCAGGAGGCAGATCGTGAGGTGTCAGTGGCTGACAGCCCAGTGTTCAAGGGGTTAAAATCTGGTCAGGAAGGTGGGCACCAGTTTTGCCCCTCCAGGAGACAGGCAGGCTCTGTCATCCGGATCAACCCTTCCCTGCTGGGCACATAGCCTGGTAGGGTTGATGATGCTGACAAAAACTATACCTTTCTTTCTGCTGTCGGTGTTGAAAAATGAACTTTTAGAAATTGTATAATGAAGTATTCGACGCCCCTTGTGCTCCATAATGACCCCCTCCGCTGTAGTTCACACACCCTGCCTTTCGATTGACAGCTCTAGACCCTCTGGTTTAGCACAGAGATCCTGCGCACCTGTGTCCAGAGCGGTGCTAGCGCACATCTTCATTCCTGACTTATGAAACGCCGTCGCGTCATGGAACCTGGAAGTGATGACGTGTGCGCACTATACAACTTCAAAGGTTGGGAAGGAAGAGGTGCGCAGGATCTCAGTGCTAGACGAGAGGGTCTAGCGCTGTCCATCTAAAGGCACGGGGTGTGAACCACAGCAGAGGGCGTCATAATGGAGCACCGCATAGGCCTGCTTCCTAGTGCTCAAATACTTGATTTGCATATTCTTAAAAGTAAATTTTTCGCCAGCAGACAGAAAGGTATGGTATTTGTCAGCATCATCAACCCTACTAAGTTATGTGCCCGGCAGAGAAGGGTAGATCTGGGCGACAAAGGAGTCTTTCACCACAAATAAGCAATTTCTAACAGTTGGACCATTCTGATCAATATAGCCCCCTCATTAAAACGCTTCTTACCCTAATGCTGTCCGATTCACAGATCTTCTTAAAATCACTTTTATTTGGTATGCAAATTTCTGGTGAAGGTACCCAGGCCCCATGGTCATTTTCATTACCCAACTACCCCCTTCACCCAGTCGGCCCACCCTGTGTCTTGATCTTCTCCTCCTTTTTTCCTGCGCTGTGGAACAAAGCCTGCGCTCTGGTTTAGCCTTTACTGTCGGAATCATCGGAGTGTCCAATGCGCAGGCCCGCGCCGCATCAGAGGGCTGTTCCGAACTTGCGTACGGGCCTGCACCTGCGCATTGGACACTCCAGTGCGGAGGCCCCGTTCCACGGCACAGGCATGGGAAAGAAGGAGGAGAAAATCAGGACGCAGGGCGGGCCGACTGGGTAGAGAGGGTAGTGGTATCCTATGAAAATGACCCCAGGGCCTGGGCACCGGCTGTTACAACACCGCCACCTGGGCACCTTCACCAGAAATTTGCATACCGAATTAAAGTGATTTTAAGGAGATCTGTGGATCGGACAGCATTAGGGTAAGAAGCGTTTTAATGTGGGGGCTATATTGATCAGAATGGTCCAACTGTTAGAAATTGCTTATTTGGGGTGAAAGACTCCCTTTAATGTCTTCTGGCTTTACCGTAATTCAGTGTAAACACCTTTGCCATGTCCGCAGGGTACACGTGGATTCACTGCTAAGTCTGCAACGTTTCTGTTCTTTGCATGTACATTTAGGGCCCATTCACACAAATGTATTCTTGTCCGCATCCGTTCCGCAATTTTGCAGTTCGGATGCGGACCCATTCATTTCAATGGGACCGCAAAAGATGCGGACGGTATATAGAGTGCTGTCTGCATCTGCACTTCCGTTCCGCAGCCCCGCAAAAATGATTGAACATGTCCTATATTTGTCCGTGTGTTTTTTTTTTTTTTTTTTTTTTTTGTTTTTTTTTTTTTTTTTAAATCGGTCTGCATACAATCCGCAAATTTGCAGAACGGATGTGGACACGAAAAAAAGTCGTGTGAATGGGCCCTCACAGGGAAGGACGCTCTGATCCACAAAATGCGGCATGCACACGACTAGTATCTGTTTTGTGGTTCGGTGGTTGTGTGAATGAGCCCTTATAGGGAACCTGTTACAAGATTAGGGGTGACTAGACCACCAGCCTGTCCCTATACAGCGGAGGTCTAGCCTTCCAAGGATGGCCCTGTTTTACAGTTATGTGGTCAAGACTGATTAGCGCAGCAAGTGTCGTCCGCTACCAGCAAAGTGGATGAGAACTTGGGGGTTCTCATCACACTATGTACAAAAACACAGGGGATATGAAATCCGCAGTGTGAAAATTTAGTGGGTTTCACTCTTTGCAATGGAGCGGATGACATCTGCTGGATCTTCCGCATGTAATACATGCAGCTTTGCTGTGGAAGGGCAGGAAGATCCACAAATACAGACCTGGTCCTTGTACCATCCGCATTTTCACTTCCGCATCCGTATGTCTGTTTCGCCAAAAGGTTGTCTGCAAAACACGGACCACAAACCCATAGAAGTCAGTGAGTCTACAAAAAGTGTACATAGTTTGCAGATCCATGATTTGTGGACCTCCAAAACTGATACGGTCGTGTGCATGAGGCCTAAAGCTACAGATCTTGGATTAATGTGATTGTTAAAGGTATTCTCCAACTTCTTGTAACTGATTAGTTACCCTCTTGAGGCCCGGATCCGCTGCGCTCCTGTGAGCCTTGCGTTCTTCTCGCTCCTTACCCCGGGCCAGTGACCACACGAGCCATTGGTGTAGCTCAGCCCTGTCCACTTGAATGGCACCTAGGCCGTGTGACCGATGGGGTTGCCGTCACTGGACAAGGGTAAGGAGGGAGAAGGTGTTTCTGAGCAGCTGTTAGGCGGGGTTGTCGGACTCCCACCGATCAGATGCTGATGACCTATCCAGAGGATAAGTCATCAGTTACAGAGTGTCGGAATATGCTGGACAAATAATTGGATCATTGTTAATGTGCAAAATTAACATTTCTGTATGTTTATGGGCCTCTTTCTTCCCCACCAAGAACTGAGACTTGGCAAGAAGCTAAATGAAGGTAAAACTAAAGAGGTGTATGAGCTCCCGGATCACCCCGGCTGTGTGCTCATGCAGTCCAAGGACCAGATCACTGCTGGGAACGCGGCCAGGAAGGACCACATGGAGGGGAAAGCTTCCATCTCAAACAAGACGACCTGCTGTATCTTCAAACTGCTGCAAGAAGCTGGTAAGATGAAAGTTCTCCTTGTGGGGTGCAGTGCCGACTTTCATAGCACAATAGGGTGACTGAGGCTGTCTGCTGAAGGACAGCTCTGTGATGGACCTCTGTGGAGAGTGAAGGTCTTCTCGGCCTGTATTGAACTGTTCTCAAGTGTTCTGGGTTTCTTCTTTACGTGGCCAGTATGATGGGGCTGTGTCAGAAAATGTTTCTAGTTGTCTAGAATGGTGACAAGCGAGGTAACAATTACATGCTGGAAGCATAGTATTAGCCTGTGTGTCCGACGCGGGAATTTTCCCTCACATTACCTGTGCATGGCCACCTGGCAAATAAGCATTGCGTATCTGCTGACAAGCCGCGTGGGGTATGGTGTGTGTTCTGTATTCGCTACACTCTAGTTTAGGGCGGCAACGATTAATCAATGTTATCGATAATATTCGATAACTGGATCCGTTGTCGACGAATCAGGTTATCGTATAATCTGCCGAATCGTCGCTATGCGGGCGGTCAGGGGCTATTGCCTGCAGGTCCCGTAACTCTCGCACGCTGAGAATATGGCGTGTGCTGCGCTCGGCAGACTGTGGAGAAGGAGAGATAGAGTGAGGAAACCCCTCCCTACTATGACGCAACCGCGCTAAGACCAATGAAGTGAGCGGGCTCTGAAGCTGCCAGCACCACTTCCACGGTGCGCCAATGAATGTGTGCATAACAATGAAAGCAGGAGGAGGGACGGGGGAGGTAATAAAGGTACCGCTGCGCCGGCTGAGTTAGTGAGCTCAGTGTCGGCCCGAGCACGAGCCTCAGAGTCAGTGCCCTGAACAGCCTGCAAAGAAGCTACCCCACACCTAGGGTGATTAGCCTGCTTCAAAATAGAGGCAGGCAAAAAAACGTGTATCAGGCAGCCAGCAAGATTGGGGTTAATGTGACTCACTGCTGTTTTTGTCTGGCCGCCTTTCTGCCTGTTTTTGCGTGGTACCTCCAGACCAGAGTGCAGTGGTCAGCCCTGACCATGTGGACATGTCTTTTTTACATTCTAAGGCCTCATGCACACGACCGTAGGTATTTTGCGGTTCTCAAACCGTGGATCCGCAAAACACAGAAGCTGTTCCGTTCCGCAATTTACGGAACGCGCCCCATTGTAGAAATGCCTATTCTTGTCCGCAAAACAGACAAGAATAGGACATGCTCTATTTTTCTTGCAGGGCCACGGAACGGAGCAAAGGATGCGGAAGATACACGGAGTGCTGTCCGCATCTTTTGCGGCCCCGTTAAAGTGAATGGGTCCGCGCCCGGGCGGCAAAATAAGCGTCTCGGACCTGGACCCAAAAATGCGTTCGTGTGCATGAGGCCTAATGCAAAATTTTTATTATGTAACTCCTAAAATTGTTTTAATATGGCCTTTGTACATAATTTTTCAAGTAAAGTCATAAATCCCTTTTTTTTGTCATTTTTGTTTTTTTCCCGATTAATTGATGAAATTATCGACAACTAATCGATTATTCAAAAAATCGTTAGCTGCAGCCCTACTCTAGTTTTCTCAAAATGTTTCTCAGCTTGAGATCAGATGGTAAATTTTATGCTTCCTTTTTTCTACCCTTTTCCTCAGGTATCAAGACGGCATTTGTAAAAAAGTGCAGTGCCACCGGATTCATTGCCACGCACTGTGAGATGATCCCGATAGAATGGGTGTGCAGGAGAATAGCCACAGGCTCCTTCTTGAAGAGAAATCCTGGGGTCCCTGAAGGATACAAATTTTATCCCCCCAAAATGGAGTTGTTTTTCAAGGTTTGCTTTAAGGCTCTGCACTCATGTGATGCTCTTGTGACTTGGAGGACTTGTCACGTCCTCACTGAACTGAAAATGTTCCCCACTAGTGAATTGTCCAGTTGGTGAACTCCATCAGTCTCTGTTTGACCTGTTATCAGTATTAGAGATGAGCAAAGTTTAGTAAAATTTGATTTTGCTGCTTTGGCAAATTTTACTAAAAAATCTGCTTTATGACAAATTACTTTGTCACGAGCCACATTTCTTTGTAAGTAGTGGGTGCAATGACGGAGCAGCGATTGCACCGCTTCCCGCCATTGTACACCTGAGGTGCCTCATTCATAGCTGATTGCGGCATCTGACCGTAATAATACAGTGTAAAATCTAAAAACAAGATGGTAGAGGCTGGCCTGTTGTGAACAAATGGATCAGGGACTTTTTTTTTTGTTTGTTGTTTTTTAATGCACTATTTCAGGTTAAGTTGGTTCACTACTGCGAAGCACGAAGAAATTCTGCTTCGTGACTAATCGCATTTATCGTGAACTTCGATTGACTCATCACTAATCACTATCTGATCAGTGGGGGTTCTGACACCAGGTACAGACACCAATCAGCTGTTTAAATAAGCAGTTGTACGTTGTATAGCGGCTGTACTTTGTATTGCAGCCCAGGCCCATTCACTTGAATGGGATTGAGCTCCACCTAGGCCATGTGACTGATAAATGTGACGTCACTGGCCTAGGAAGAGGTCGCTGTGCCCCTTACAGCGCTACGGCCTCTTCAAACAACTGTTTGTGGGGTGCCAGGAGTCAGACTGTCAACGATCTGATGATATCCTAGTCTTATGATGGGCCTTCAGAATTAAACTCTTGGAAAACCCTTTTAAGAAATGTCATGTCATCCATTGACCGTGAACTGTGGAGACCACCCACCAAATAGTTCAGTGGTATTGGCTGGGTAGAGGAAAAAAAGACTTCACCAAAACTAGTGCAGTCACTAAAGAGTGATTTACACAACTGATCCAGGATCCTGTTTGTCGCTGCATCTCTGCGGGTCTCCTGACCTTAACTGATTGCATTAGGGTCCATTCAAACGTCTGTAGCTCAGGGTCCGTATCCGTTCTGCAATTTTGCAAAAAGATAGGCATTTCTATCACAAGGCCGGCCATGTGTGGTGTCCACAAAACACTTGCGGACGTCTGAATGGACCCTTATAGTGATTTGACAGTCAGTTCCTATCAGATCACTGGTCTATTAGAGTGTACTCGCATGATGTGCGATAGACCCGCCATCTGATAGGAGCCGACTGTATCATAACACTTGTGATGCAGTCAGTTCAGGTCCTGGAGATGTGGGGGGACATACAGACCATGTTTCCTGGATCAAGCATGGTGGTGTGAATCAGCCCTAGAGGCATGCAGTTCAGTGGAGAAATAACGTGCCCTTTACCATCCGCTTCTCTGTAGACTCTCTTATGGTTGCCACTTCCACAGTTCAGTCTCCATATCATGGTGCCTATGCAGACATTGTATTATCCGTTTCTTTTAGGGAAGGTGGATGGTGCCGTAATAAATGAATCTTGGGAATAAATTGTGTCCTGTACTCCGTCTTTTTATATATTTTTTATGCCCTTTATATCTCTTCTGTTTTATTGTAGGATGATGCCAATAATGACCCTCAGTGGTCTGAAGAACAGCTGATAGCTGCAAAACTAAATTGTGCTGGGCTTGTGATTGGTCAGGCAGAGGTGGACATCATGAGCCATTCCACAGTGGCCATCTTTGAGATTTTGGAAAAAGCATGGTCAACCCAAGACTGCACCCTAGTGGACATGAAGGTGAGATGCATGGGGTAGGAGGTGGTGTGCTCTGCTTTCTTTGTCCCTACTTTTATCCTGTCCTTGTTTGAATTCATACCTTTTTCCTAAACTTAGATTGAGTTTGGTGTTGATGTGACCAAAAAAGAAATTGTCCTTGCCGATGTGATTGATAACGACTCGTGGCGTCTATGGCCTGCCGGAGATAAGACCCAGCAGAAGGATAAACAGGTATTTCCAGCATATAAGCTGATTGGCAGTCGAGCCATGTAGTGACCAGAGCTTGTGTTGTCACTTCTACCTCTTCTTTATATGCTTGTCCATGCCACAATGAATAGAGCATGTGAACAGAAGGTCCTGGTTTAATGTTCTCTCTAAGGTACTGCCCCACATGGTGGCTCCACTGCAGAAAGTCCTAACCTCATTGTGCAGATTCCTGAGTAAATGTGGCCGATTCCACCCTTTGTGTTTATTGCACAGGGTGAAATCTTCATAAATTGGAGCCCATCAAGGTACGTGCAGGATTTGTGAATCTGTTCTATAGTGTGTGGATGAGTAAAATCTCCTCCAGTTTCCTGCTTCTGTAAAAGCTGCTGGTTTTCCACATGCAATTCACCTGAGGAAAATCCACATGTGTGACTATACCCTAAAGAAGACTTGACTAAGATGATGATGTTGTAGTTCATTCGTTACTTGGTTTTTGTCTCTAGACTTACCGGGATCTAAAGGAGATTACTCCAGAGGCTATGCAGATGGTGAAAAGAAACTTTGAATGGGTTGCAGACAGAGTGGAGGTAACTTCTTCTAGACGTCCTGCTTGGACGTTGTGGGACTTCATCTTTTCTTATAAAACTTATGAGAACACTTGTGTTTCAGTGGGGGGCGGCAGATCTTCTGTTTGAGATTGTCCGCTGGAGGGCAGTTTCTTGTCATAGAAATGAATAACACAATGGCAAATAATTTTTATGCATCTCCCAGGATCAAAGTGAGCCAACACTCTTAAACAATTTTATTAAGACTTATTCAAAATTGCATATAATGAATATTTGTCATATACTTAATTTTTTTTTTCTAATAAAATGGCACCTGAGTTAGATTTATGCGTTGTAGCTCAGTATGATAGAAGTGCCGTATCTTTGACTGTAATTGGCATTTGGTTAATATTTTCCTAATAATTGTATTTCCTCAGCTCCTACTGAGAAGTGAAAGCCAAGGAAGAGTCGTCGTGTTAATGGGGTCAATTTCTGATTTAGCGCACTGTGAAAAAATCAAGAAGTCGTGTGCAAACTATGGCATTCCCTGTGAACTGAGGGTGACGTCTGCTCACAAAGGACCCGATGAGACTCTGAGAATAAAGGCCGAGTATGAAGGTAAGATCTGCACTAGCCCCCTAACGATGGCTCTACACAGAACAGGGGCCATAAAACCGCTTCTGTAGTGCTGGACCTGAAGCTTGGGGCATTGAAGAACCCTTTTCTGAGAACATCATGAAATGTAATCTGAGGTGATAATTTCCCAACCAAGTGCATGAGCTCACGCATAATAATTTCTGAGGGGTCATGCACATTTCCGTCCTACTCATCCACAGATCTGCAGAATAACCTTTTCTATTGATGGGAGTAAACAAAAAAATGTAAACCACGTGAAAGCTGTCAGTTTTTCATGGGCCAAGTCTTGGATATGACTGTGTGCATGAGGCCATAGTATGGCACCCATACTATAGGCCTACTGTACCAGCAATTTTATTCAGGTAGGCATCTGTGCTACAGACCTACAAGGACTCGTGCACACACTGACCATATCTGCAGTATTTTGAAGGAAGTCAGGAGTGGATGTGACAAAGTATATATCTTAAATTTTCTGTGTTCGAGATCCAATCCTGGTTTTGCCATCACAATACTAATCAGATCTTCTGCAGATATAGCAATTGTTAACATTAGTTGTAAATCTATTAACATGGTGCTTTTAGTTGTATGACTGAAAAAAAGGCCTGTAACATATAAAACTGAAACAGTGGCTCCCAGTATGTTGACCATTGCCCAGCTAGGAGGTCTTCAGAGTGTCATAGTGGGATGTGTGCTTTTACGGTTACCATCTAATCTTCTGGTTCTCTTAGGAGACGGCGTTCCCACAGTTTTTGTCGCGGTTGCTGGTAGAAGCAATGGCCTGGGTCCTGTTCTCTCGGGAAACACTGCTTATCCGGTTATTAACTGCCCTCCAGTTACTCCTGATTGGGGAGCACAGGACGTCTGGTCGTCTCTCCGAATGCCCAGTGGTAAGGGGATCCTCTGGAAAATTTTAGTCTTGTATAATGTTATGTGTCTGACAAGTGACTATATTCTGCCTCCTGTGTTCCTCCTCTTCCCCCCCCCCCCCCCATGCAGGGCTCGGATGTTCAACTGTTTTGTCTCCAGAGGCAGCGGCCCAGTTTTCGGCGCAGATATTTGGATTGAACAATCATTTGGTTTGGTCCAAGCTCCGTTCTTGCACTCTGAATACATGGATTTCTCTCAAGCAAGCAGATGCCAAGCTGAGACAGTGCAGCATGTAACCTCGCTCCTGATCAGATCTTCTTCAGATCTTCATTGTACCATTAAAGTTGCATTTTTTTCCCTAGATATTTGTGTCTTGATTTTATTTTCTTCAGTCACGTAAATGTTCTCGGTAATGGAGGTAAAGTCAAGGCTGCCATACTTGAGGGTAGTCGATGAACATGCCATTTCTTCTGTAGTTGGCTTGTCATGTGGAAAATAACCTACCTCCAGTTGTGATGGTAGACTTGTTAGAGGGCAAGTAGGAGAGAACAATGCACCCTAAATCCTACTGAGTGACCTAATAGTAGTAAAGAGAGGTAGCCCTATTGAAGTATAGGTAGCTATAGAGCAATGATCACACACTAGTTAGCGGGTTTTTCATGTTTGGATTTAATTTTGTTCCGGAACCAGCTTTGGATCTGAAAGTGAGACCTTGTACGTACATTGTATTCCATCACCTCGTTCATGCTATGGGTGCTTCTAATGGCTGAATACAACTAAGTCATGTTCCTTCAGGTGGCTTTAAGAAAAAGTTACAGCTATTTTTAAAATGACAAAAGTCAGTCTTGGGTTCAGTCACAATTCTGTATTTTTACAGATGCTGTTTGATGAACGGGTCTTTTCACACAGCAAAAAAAAAAAAAAATCAACTGTGGTTTCTCTCTGCTGCTGTATCATCAGTCCAAGTAGGGCTTCAGAAGGGAGGGGGTTTGGGAGACTGGACCATATAAAAGGAGATCGGGGAAGCCTTCTTACAAGAAGTAATGCACACAGCTGTGTCTGATTTTTCGGTCTGCAAAAATGTATACCTCTCCTGTGCATTCTGTATGTTTCTCACGCCCATCAAAATAAATTGTGACTCTCATCTACAGCCAGGAGTAGGACTTGTGCTGAATCTTGTGGATAGGGTACATAGATGTGTGGGGAGGAAAAGATGTGTGCATGCGTCAATAGATTCCTCCCCCCCAAAAAAAAAGAGATGCATCCTGTTTCTCACTCCCATAATTAGAAGTATCTGCTGGAGTGCTTCAGCGATAGGTTATGCTAGATTTAGGATAACTAATGATGAATTTAGGAGTAAGTAGCCTGAGATTGCCAAGAAGAAATGGCGCATTCATAAATGCTATAGCCTGCAGTATTGGGAAGACCATATTTGAGCAACAACTGCAAAAAAGGTGGTGACTAGAGGTCTGGTTATGAATATCTATTCAAGTATGAACTACTAGGTGCTACAAAATGTGGATCCATAAGGGTGACCTCACACGTGGAAAAATCTGCGGCATATAGACCTACCCCATGTTATCCTATGGCAGGGATCAGCAACCTCCGGCACTCCAGATGTTCTGAACCTGCAACTCCCAGAATGCTCCATTTATTTCTATGGGAGTTGTGAGAAGTGCTGAGGTTGGAAACTGTCAGTCCCTGCCCTGTGTTCTGCTGTGGAAATAATGTATTGCACCAGCAACTCATCTAAAGCAGAATAGGGGTCATTTATTATGACTCCTTATGTCAGGAGCTGGTGTAAAAAAAAAAAAAAGTCACTCTGCCCCATTTTGTGACTTTAAACAACTGTGCCCCTAGATTTTGGTGCACTTAAAGTATAACTCCTTTTTTACTTTTATTTTTTTTGTAATGTGTAGGGGCAGTGACAGAGGAGCATTGCCAAGGCTCAAAATGGGCCGCTTTAGAGCTATTTTTCTAATAGAAATGTATAATTTCGGTAATTTAAGTATATTGCAAAAAAGGTTTAGTATCATTGCCCCTACACAATGCAAAAATTAAAAAAATGACATTTACACTTTAAGGTATCTGCACATGGCTGCAGGTCAATATGCAGCAGCTCTTGGTGGATTTTTGTGTTTCTGCACCCAAACCAGTTAGAAATTGGGGTTTTTCCCCTTTCATCCTCCATGACGGCATACCATGAGAGATGACCCGCCTCCAACCAGGTAGGGACAGGAAGTATAAATTTGACTCTCCTCTGACTCCTCCTCAGTGTCTTCCTGTCCCTCTAGGTAGGAGATGGGATTTCTCATGGTAGCACCAGGAAGAATCAAGGAAAAGTGATCATATGAGGAGGCAGCAGAGTCCGGGCACTAGTTGGGGTCTCGGGCGCTGAAACTACCTGTCTCTTACCTACTGCTGGCACGGGCAGGCAGGTCCATGTGAGGCCGGACACTCAGGGAGTCCCTCCGGTCTGTCACCAACTCCAAACACTGCGATCCGGCAAGGCTGGCGCTCACAGTGGCGTCACCGGAAGTGGATGCGTTCTACGGTCTACTTCCGGTTGACGAGGATGCCGGAAATGGCGAAATTTGAAAAATCGCGCGTGATTATGGCGGAAATCGCCCTCTGATCTGAGGTCTAAGGTAATGAAACATTTATAAAGGGGATAGCCTTACTGGTAACTGCCCTTATCTATAATGGATCCAAGTGGAGTAATGGAGACCACTCAGGGATCCACAGCCGTGAGTAACAGACTAACATTACCGGGACCAGGGTGAACAGTGTATTACTGTAGTAAACCCTAGATGCATTTTTTCTGTGTTTTTTATTCTTTCTTTCTGTATGGTTGCAGAGTGAGAAAGAGGTGGCTCAAAAAGTTAAAACTAGCCATTCTAAAAAATGCAGTATTTGTTCCGTAAAACTACCGGATTCCTATAATAGGAAAATTTGCACAAAATGTACTGACAATATCACAAAAGATTTAGTGTCGTCCTTAAAAGAAGAACTTAAAAATACTATTAGGGATGAAATCAGATCCGCTATATCTGGCGCCTCATTACTGCCTTCCTGTTCAAAACAGGCACCTAGGGCCTCTGAGTCAGATTCTGATTCGGATAATGATTCCGAGTCAGGGGAACTATATTCCAGGGATTCCTTGGGATCTGATTTAGATTTCAAAAATTACCTTTTTTCCTCTGAAGATACTAAGGAGCTAATTAAGGCGGTAAGGGCCACCATGGATCTTTCTGAAGAAAAAGTCCGGAGATCAGTCCATGACGAAATGTTCAGCAGTTTTGAACAAAGGTCTAGCCGAGGTTTTCCAGTTCATAAAAATATGCATGAACTAATCAAAAGAGAGTGGAAAACGCCGGATAGAAAATTGTTCATTCCCAAAACAATAAGGCGACGATTTCCCCTTAGTAGTGAGGACAACACAATATTAACTACCTGTCCTAAAATAGATGTGTCCCTATCAAAATTAGTGAAAGGTCCCAACGGACTGCCCTTTGAGGACATGGGATCCCTAAGAGATCCTATGGATAAAAAAACGGATCAATCTCTTAAGAAAACATAGGAAGCGTGTTCGGCCCTATTTAAACCAAATCTAGCCGCAACATCCGTTTCTAGGTCCTTAAAAAGATGGCTTATACAATTAGAATCCTTACTAAAAGACGGCAGTTCTTACGACAACTTAAAGGATTCCTTTCCCTTGTTAATTAAAGCTGTGGATTTTATATCAGACTCTACTGCTGAGTCAGTTAGGATGGCAGCTAAAGCTTCTGGTTTGGCAGTGGTAGCGAGACGTTCCTTATGGTTAAAATCCTGGTCAGGGGACGTCAGTTCTAAACTAAAATTATGCAGCCTTCCATTTCATGGGAACTTATTGTTTGGAGAAGATCTAGAAAAATTCTAGAAAAAGCTTCAGATTCTAAGAAAAACTTTCCCAAGGAGTCGGGCAAAAGAAAGTTTCCCTTTCGTAAGGTCAAAAAAGGAGCCCCCTTTCAAACAAAGAAAACTAATAGGGAATCTGGCTGGAAGGGAAGGAATCAAAGGAGCAGAGGGTTCCTGTTCACTTCAAAGAATACAGAAGCTTCAAAGCAATGACGCCAGCTCTCAGGTAGGAGGAAGACTAAGTTTGTTTCTAGGATATTGGGAAAATATTACAACAAACTCCTGGGTCCTAGATTTAATATCAGAAGGATACAAAATTGTATTTCGTCTTCCTCCTCCCTCAAATGTGTTCAGGATCACCTCATTTCTAAAAACAGACACCCTACAAAAAAACCTGCAAGAAGGGATACAGAAACTAGTAGCCCAGAAGGCCATAATTCCAGTCCCACCTTCTCAACAGGGTCAGGGTTATTATTCCACGGTTTTCCTAGTGAAAAAAACAGACGGGAGGTTTCGTTTAATAATAAATCTGAAAAATTTGAACAAATTTATACAATACAACAAATTCAAAATGGAAACAATAAAGTCAACAGTAAATCTACTAGGAGAGGGAGATTTTCTGGCCTCGGTAGATTTAAGAGACGCGTACTACCACATTCCAGTATGCAAACAGTCTCAGAAATTTCTACGGATAGTGGTTTATCTAGGGAAAAATCTTTGCTACTTTCAATTCCAGGTTCTCCCCTTTGGAATAACCACAGCACCCAGGGTGTTCACCAAAGTGATGCTGGAATTAGTGGCACATCTGAGAAGAAAAATATCCTGATCGTCCCTTACCTAGACGACCTACTGATAGTAGGCAAGACCAGACAGTTACTAGAAGACAATCTACTAACTACCTGTCAGACTCTATGTCAGGCGGGGTGGCTAATAAATTGGGAAAAGTCAAAACCAGTCTCATCCCAGGAAATTGTCTTCTTGGGTCTCTCCCTAGATACCACTCGTCAGATGACTTCTCTCCCAGGTCAAAAAGTGGCAGGAGTGATAGAGAAAGTCACAGAGTTTCAAAGCCGTCCATCCTGTACTATACGGGAGGCAATGAAACTTCTGGGGACCTTGACATCCTGCATCCCGGCAGTGAAGTGGGCTCAGTTCCACACTCGAACTCTGCAGCAATGGGTTTTATCCTGTTGGGATATCAAACGATTCTGATCCATCTAGCGGTAAATCAGTCCCTCCTATGGTGGAAACAGGAATGTCATCTTCTCCAGGGGATTCCTTGGAATCTAGAGGAGTTGGCAGTTGTCACAACAGATGCAAGCCCTTGGGGTTGGGGAGCGCATTACTCCCATCATTGTTTCCAGGGGCCCTGGGCTGTCCACCAAAAGACCTGGTCATCAAACCAGAAGGAACTGATGGCAGTCTGGGAAACTGTGAGAACCGCAAGTCACAACATAAACGGGAGAAATGTCCAGATAAGATCGGACAATACAACTGTGGTGGCCTATATAAACCACCAAGGAGGAACAAGAAGCCGACATCTGAGTCAGATAACAGAAAACATTTTTTCTGGGCAGAAAGAAATATAAAGTCCCTTTCGGCGGTTCATCTAAAAGGAAGCCTAAACTCAAAGGCAGACTTCCTAAGCAGGGTCGAATTAAAACAAACGGAATGGAGTCTAAAAAAAACAGGTGTTTGTCCAGATAACAGAAATGTGGGGAGTTCCTCAAATAGACTTATTTGCGTCAGCCGCAAACGCAAAAGTGAGTCAATTTTATTCCCTCAATCCAAAAGACGAAAATGTAGGGATAGATGCCTTGTCGATAAAGTGGGTTTTTTAACTAGCTTACGCATTCCCCCTTTACAACTAATATCTCGGGTGATAAAAAAGATTCAGACAGGGCTCATGTAATTCTGAGAGCCCCCCTATGGCCAAAGAAACCCTGGTTTCCACTATTAAAGATGTTATCCATACAAAGCCCGTGGATTCTTCCCTGGGAACAGGATCTGCTATCTCAAGGCTACATCTAGCAGCCTGGAACCTGAAAGGATGACCTTGAAAGCTAGAGGCCTATCAGATGCCATCATTAATACTATGGCTGCCAGTAGGAAGGAAATTTCATCAAAAATCTACAATAAAATGTGAAGGTCTTTTAATACCTGGTGTAATAATAGATATCTTCCGAAAAATTTTCCATCCTGTCTATCCTAGGATTTTTACAATCAGGACTGGAAAAAGGTCTGCGGCCCAATACTTTAAAGGTTCATGTATTAGCTATTAGTGGGGTTTTTGATGAAAAAATTGCAAATCATGCATGGATTATCAGGTTTTTAAAAGGAGCAGACAGATTAAGACCGTCATTGAGATCCACGTTTCCCCCTGGGATCTCAATGTGGTTCTATCAGGACTAGTTGAAAGTCCCTTTGAACCTCTACCAGATGTATCATTAAGATATATAACACTAAAAACCCTATTCCTTGTGGCAATTACGTCAGCCCGCAGGGTTAGCGAAATCCAGGCCCTAAAAATTAATGAACCCTTCTGTGTTATATCTGCCGATAGAATTACTTTTAAGTTAGATAACTCCTTCCTTCCCAAAGTTGTGTCTAATTTCCACAGGCAAGAAGAAATAGTGGTTCCCTCGTTTTGTGACGACCCAAAAACGGAAGGAGAAAAGAGATTTCATAAATTGGATGTTCGCAGAGCAGTTCTTTCATATATAGAAGCTACAAAACCCTTCAGAAAGACGGACTCTCTATTTGTTCAGTTTGTAGGTACAAATAAAGGCCAAAAAACGAAAAAAAAAAACACTGTTTCCAGATGGATCAAAACAGCCATTTCCGAATCGTATAAGGCCCAAGGGAAAGCTCCCCCTGAAGTCTTTACAGCTCACTCAACAAGATCAATATCTGCATCCTGGGCAGAAAAAGCTAATGCCTCATTAGAACAGATATGTAGTGCCGCGACCTGGTCTAACCCTAACACGTTTATTAAACATTACAGGGTCCAGGTTAAAGCAAGCCAAGATCTGGCTTTCGGGAGGAAAGTACTCCAAGCTATAACCCCCCTAAAAATAATTAATATGCTATATCTCATGGTATGGCGTCATGGAGGATGAAAGGGAAAAACCAAATTACTTACCGGTAATTCCCTTTTCATGAATCCTCCATGACAGCATAGGAATTTTCCCACCGCAAAAATAATTTTTTTTTTTTTGAGATATACACAAAATAATAATAGTTAAGATAAATATACTACATAGGTGTTGGTGTGTGTGATGGTGTGTGCAAAAAAAAAAAAAATGAGAATAAATGATAAGTTCGAAAGAGACTCTCTAGGCTGTCGGTCCAGAAAGACACTGATGAGGAGTCAGAGGAGAGTCAAATTTATACTTCCTGTCCCTACCTGGTTGGAGGCGGGTCATCTCTCATGGTATGCCGTCATGGAGGATTCATGAAAAGGGAATTACCGGTAAGTAATTTGGTTTTTGGTGCAGATTTGATGTGGTTTTGATGAGCTTTTTTGTTTAATCATGTACCATGTGCTACACTGCAGTTTTTTTTTATGTGAAAAAAACTGCATGTTCCGCTACGTGTGCAGGTAGTCGGCTGCTGCCTGGGAAGTGCTTTTTTCTTTCTCGCCTATGACAGCACCCCTGGAGAGACCGCCTCCACCTCTTCAGGGCAGGGAAAAGGAACCAGAACCGCCTTTTTAAAGGAGGGATCACCCCCTCTATCTCCAGTTCTGCTTCCTGTCCTAAGGGGCAGGAGGGAATCGGATCTGCTAAAAGAAGAGTTAGCAAAGAATGCTGGTGGGGCCCCAACTATTGTAGTATTGTGTGGAGGGTCGCTGAAAAAGTCTGGGCTCCCTTCTCTATCCGTCCTCCTTCCTGAGAGGGTTTTATTCAACACTTTCTGGTCAAAAAACCAAATGACTAGTTTCGGACCATAATAAACTTGAAGTGTTTAAACCAGTTTCTGCAGTACGAGAGAGTTAGTATGGAGTCCATCAGATCGGTAGTGAACTATCTTTTCCCGGAATGCTTTATGGCCACAGTAGACCTGAGAGATGCATTATATCATGTCCCCATTCATTCCAGCCACCAGAGTTTTCTGAGGGTAGCAGTCCAGTTAGAGAAGGAAATTCTGCATCTTCAGTTCCGAGCGTTACCCTTCGGACTCTCTCAGGCTCCGAGGATCTTTACAAAGATCATTTCGGAAATGATGGCCCACGTCAGGGAGCAGGACATTATCATTATACCATACCTGGACGATTTTCTGCTGGTGGTGAGTTCAGATTCTTCAGGGTCAGATTGCCAGGTTGAGGGAAAATCTAGAGAGGCTGGGATGGGAGATAAACCTAGAAAAATCCAGTCTATGCCCAAGCCAGAGATGCAGTTTTCTGGGAATGATTCTGGACTCCAGTTCCCAAAAGTGCCTACTACCCCTGCAGAAAGCCTTACTGATCAGGTCAAGAGTTCAGCTTCTTCATTCATCTCCGTCAGTCACCATAAGAGAGGCCATGTCTGTGCTGGGTCTCATGACATCCGCTATTCCAGGGGTGGAATGGGCCCAGTACCATTCAAGGTCTCTTCTGCGACAGATCTGGCAGCACTGGGACGGGAGTCTCCCCTCTCTGGACATGGAGATGTCTCTGTCCTCCCAGACCCTAGATTCCTTGGGCTGGTGGATGGTTTTAAAGAACTTAGAGAGAGGAGTTCCTTGGACCAGTGAGGGGGTTCTCCCCTTAACCACGGATGCAAGCCCCTCCGCTTGGGGAGCCCATGTGGGGTCCCTGCTGCTGCAAGATGATTGGGACAGCAGATCTCTTTCCCAGTCGCACAATTTCAGGGAGTTGGATGCAATCAGGATAGCCTTGATGCAGAGTCTACTGGTCATCAGGGGCAGAAACGTAAGAGTTTATTCGGACAACACGACAGCAGTGGCCTATATCAACCGACAGGGAGGGACAAGAGCTCAGGGCCTAATGTCTCTCACTCATCAGATTTTCAGCCTAGCAGAAGCTTCTCTATTATCTCTTTCTGCAGTTCATCTAAGAGGTTCAGACAATGTGAAAGCAGACTACCTTAGTCGTCATCAGCTATACCAGGGAGAGTGGTCCCTAGATCAGGGGATTTTTAACCAAGTAGCAGCTTTGTGAGGTTCTCCAGAGATAGATCTCTTTACCACCAGGTCAAACAGAAAAGTAGAGGTCTTCTGTTCTCTTTCTCCGGAGAAGCATCCGAGTGCAGTGGATGCTCTGGACCAGTCTTGGAGGCAGGATCTTCTGTATGCCCTTCCCTCACTAAAGCTGCTTCCAAGGGTCCTCAAGAAGATCAGAGACGAGGAGGCCACGGTAATAGTGATAGCTCCCTTTTGGCCGAGAAGGGTGTGGTTTTCCTGGCTCCACAGAATGTCAATAGCAACACCTTGGGTGCTTCCAGAATCCCAGGAAATTCTGCCCCAGGGTCCAGTTTTTCACCAGAGGTGAGAAATCTGCACCTGACTGCCTGGTTATTGAAAGGGAGATTTTAAAGAAAAGGGGTCTCTCTGAGTAAGTAGTAGGCACTCTGTTGGCCAGTCGGAAAAAGGGTCACTTCCGAGATCTAATGGCACACTGCAGCTAGAGCTCCGTCCTGCCACTATGCTGGATGTTAGATGAGGCATTAGTTTATATTTTGGCCAAATTATGTAAGCCACCCACCACTTCACGGTTGCCTCTCTGGTCCCTAACATTAATTCTTACCTTTTATGGGCCATATCAGCCACACAAAACCCAGGGAGTGCAGGTGCAGCATGCATGCCAGATACACTCTGCTTGTAACCCCGTCTGGTGCCATACAGCGTTCATCAGATCAAGGGATGCAAATACCAACATGCATGCTGAGCCCACTAGTACTTCTCCTGGAACCAAATGGCTTCTGGTAAGTTCAATAAAGCAGACTCAGTTTTATACTGACTTTAAAACCAGCCTACAGGGCGGATTCACTAGTCAGGTGTGCATGACTGCATGGAGGTCACCACGCCTCCCATATATGCTACAAAAGAAAAAAAATGGGGATTGCAGTCAGCACAACCCAATACGCAGCTGCACGTTGCTATGGTGAAATACACATACAAACGTAAAAACAAAGGTGCAATGGCACACTGCAGCTAGAGCTCCGTCCTGCCACTATGCTGGATGTTAGATGAGGCATTAGTTTATATTTTGGCCAAATTATGTAAGCCACCCACTACTTCACGGTTGCCTCTCGAGTGGTCCCTAACATTCATTCTTACCTTTTATGGGCCATATCAGCCACACAAAACCCAGGGAGTGCAGGTGCAGCATGCATGCCAGATACACTCTGCTTGTAACCCCGTCTGGTGCCATACAGCGTTCATCAGATCAAGGGATGCAAATACCAACATGCATGCTGAGCCCACTTGTACTTCCCCTGGAACCAAATGGCTTCTGGTAAGTTCAATAAAGCAGACTCAGTTTTATACTGACTTTAAAACCAGCCTACAGGGCGGATTCACTAGTCAGGTGTGCATGACTGCATGGAGGTCACCACGCTCCCATATATGCTACAAAGGAAAAATGGGGATTGCAGTCAGCTACAACCCAATACGCAGGTGCACGTTGCTATGGTGAAATACACATACAAACGTAAAAACAAAGGTGCAATGGCACACTGCAGCTAGAGCTCCGTCCTGCCACTATGCTGGATGTTAGATGAGGCATTAGTTTATATTTTGGCCAAATTATGTAAGCCACCCACCACTTCACGGTTGCCTCTCGAGTGGTCCCTAACATTATAACATGGTATCTGGCATGCATGCTGCACCTGCACTCCCTGGGTTTTGTGTGGCTGATATGGCCCATAAAAGGTAAGAATTAATGTTAGGGACCACTCGAGAGGCAACCGTGAAGTGGTGGGTGGCTTACATAATTTGGCCAAAATATAAACTAATGCCTCATCTAACATCCAGCATAGTGGCAGGACGGAGCTCTAGCTGCAGTGTGCCATTGCACCTTTGTTTTTACGTTTGTATGTGTATTTTACCATAGCAACGTGCACCTGCGTATTGGGTTGTGCTGACTGCAATCTCCATTTTTTTTCCTTTGTAGCATATATGGGAGGCGTGGTGACCTCCATGCAGTCATGCACACCTGACTAGTGAATCCGCCCTGTAGGCTGGTTTTAAAGTCAGTATAAAACTGAGTCTGCTTTATTGAACTTACCAGAAGCCATTTGGTTCCAGGAGAAGTACTAGTGGGCTCAGCATGCATGTTGGTATTTGCATCCCTTGATCTGATGAACGCTGTATGGCACCAGACAGGGTTACAAGCAGAGTGTATCTGGCATCCATGCTGCACCTGCACTCCCTGGATTTTGTGTGGCTGATATGGCCCATAAAAGGTAAGAATTAATGTTAGGGACCACTCGAGAGGCAACCGTGAAGTGGTGGGTGGCTTACATAATTTGGCCAAAATATAAACTAATGCCTCATCTAACATCCAGCATAGTGGCAGGACGGAGCTCTAGCTGCAGTGTGCCATTGCACCTTTGTTTTTACGTTTGTATGTGTATTTCACCATAGCAACGTGCACCTGCGTATTGGGTTGTGCGGACTGCAATCTCCATTTTTTTTTTCACTTCCGAGATCTACCTTAGAATTCAGACGGACCTTTTTCAGATTTGCCAAAAAACCTGTGGATGGGCTAGAAGCGCCTGACATCCTGCTCGTGTAAGATTTCCTACAAGAGGGTTGGAAGAAAAAACTCAGGCCCAGCACTTTGAAGGTCCAGATTTCAGCCTTAAGCGTCTTGTTTGAATTTAAGTTAGCAGAACACCCCTGGATTAAAAGATTTGTAACGGCAGTGTCTAAATTATCTCCGGTATGTAAAAATAGAGTTCCCCTCTGGGATTTAAACTTGGTCCTCTCTGCTCTCACTTCTGACCCTTTTGAGCCTATTGATAAAATCTCCCCGAAGTTGCTCACCCTTAAGCTTGCCTTCCTTCTGGCCATTACCTCGGCTAGAAGGGTCAGTGAGATTGCTACTCTCTCGCTTGACACTCCCTATTTGGTGATCCTGGAGGATTGGGAAGTGATTTTGCCTGATCCTTCTTTTTTACCAAAAGTCTCTTCACGTTTTCATCGTTGTCAGGAGATAGTGTTACCTTCCTTCTGTGCTTCACCAAAAAAATAAGAATGAGTCTGAATACCACTGTTTGGATGTTAGGAGATGTATCTTACCATATTTACAGGTCACTCATTCTTGGAGATCCTCCTCATGTCTGTTAATGTTGTTTTAGGGAGCAAGGAAAGGATCGGCAGCCTCCTCTCAGACTATTGCTAGGTGGATTAGACAGGCCATTTTCTTAGCCTACTCTTCTAGGGAAGTTATTCCACCCTCGGGGGTTGGGGCTAATTCTATGAGATCAGTCTCCACATCATGGGCAGAGAAAGCTTCAGCCTCTATAGAGCAGATCTGTAAGGCAGCTACCTGGAGCTCTCCACATAAGTTTTTTAGACACTATAGACTACTGTTACCTTCTAATGAAGGTCTTTCATTTGGTCGTAAAGTACTTCAGGCTGTGGTCCCACCCTAGAAAAAATGATTTCCTATTCTCCAGGGGTGCTGTCATAGGCGAGAAAGAATGATTAGATTCCACTTACCGGTAATCGGTTTTCTTTGAGCCTATGACAGCACCCGGTTAATTCCCGACCCTAGATAGTTACTGTAGAGGGATGTATATATGTACATATATATATATATATATTGTGGGGAGTCGCTCTGGTAGATAGCGGTGCGGGTGCAGTACAGAGGCAAACAAGGAGTCCAGAAAGTGCAATAACCAGTGTTTTATTCACACTTTGCACAAAATAAACAATAAACAGTCTCTTGGTGTTAGTTCACACACATAAGAAATCATGAGGAAAAACAAGACAGTCCAAAACAGGCTCCAGTCACCTGGGAGGTTTTAGGTGCAGGTTCGCACCTGGCTGTCAGTCCAGCCGCAAGGCGATCGACCTCATGCTTCCAGGCCGTCTGCACTCCTCCTTGCTTGGGCTCTTGCTTCCAGCGTGAACTCCACACAGCACAGAATGGATCAGAACTCCCAAACTCAGATGATTCCACAGCCTAACACCAGCTCCAGGATAATCACCCCTCAGCTGCTGAGGAGGCTGCCTTTAAAGGCCCGGATAAAGTCCGGCCTGGACCGTGGGGAGTAGGCACCCACCCAACTCTTTGCCTACTCCCAGTAAGAGCCGGCCCGGATTGGCTTTGCAGCCAAACTAACTAACAATGTCAAGCAGCACTAGCTGCTGCTGACACAAAACCCAGCTTTACCTCACCGAGGCCAGGAACCTCGGTGACACATACCTCCCGTCGACAACGGTACCTTGCACCTTACCACATACCCCCCTTTGTTCAACCCTGAGGGGGTGAACACATGTGAGGCAGTGGACGCGGGACAGGGCATCTGCGTTACCCTGCAAGCGGCCTGCCCTGTGTTCCACCGAAAATTTGAAATTTTGCAAGGACAGGAACCACCTGGTGACCCGAGCATTCCTCTCCTTGGCCTGGCTCATCCACTTGAGAGGGGAATGGTCGGTCACCAGACGGAACCTCCTCCCTAACAGGTAATAGCGGAGAGATTCGAGTGCCCACTTGATAGCCAGGCACTCCTCTCCACTATACTATACCTGGTCTCGGCTGGGGTGAGTTTACGGCTCAGGAAGACAACGGGATGTTCTTCCCCATTGACCTCCTGAGACAGTACTGCACCGAGACCTACCTCCGAGGCATCCGTCTGAACGACGAACTCCCTGTTGAAGTCGGGTGTCACCAAAACCGGGGACCCACACAGGACCGACTTCAACGCAGAGAAAGCCTCCTCCGCCTTCTCATTCCAGCTAACCTTCCCGACTTCCGCCCCTTCAACAGGTCTGTCAACGGCGCTGCTATTGTGGCAAAGTGGGGCACAAACCGCATGTAGTACCCTACAATTCCCAGGAAGGACTTTACCTGCCTGGTGGTGACCGGTCGGGGCCAGTTACGAATGGCCTCTACCTTAGTTACCTGCGGCTTGATGACTCCGCGCCCAATAACATATCCCAGATATTTGGTCTCTTCCAACCCAATCGCACACTTCTTTGGATTGGCGGTTAGACCAGCTTTCCTCAGGGCATCTACTACCGCCTGCACTTTGGGCAAATGGCTTTCCCAGTCGGTGCTGTGGATGATTACATCATCTAAGTAGGCCGAGGCGTACCGACAATGAGGTCGCAGCACAATATCCATTAACCTTTGGAAGGTGGCGGGGGCGCCATGCAGGCCAAAGGGTAACACCTTGTAATGATACAGGCCCTGCGGGGTAACAAAAGCGTTTTTTTCCTTGGCCGCCTCCGTTAAGGGTACTTGCCAGTATCCTTTAGTGAGGTCTAGCACAGAAAAATAACGGGCTTGCCCTAGATTCTCAACAAGCTCGTCTACCCGGGGCATGGGATACGCATCGAACTTGGACACTTCATTTAATTTGCGAAAATCGTTGCAGAACCGCAACGTCTCATCCGGCTTGGGTATTAGAACTATGGGACTGGCCCACTCACTTTTCGATTCCTCATAGGGGCCCTGCCACCTAGCTAGGAACTTGCTGTCAAGGGTGGGCACCAGAACCAAAACCCGATCTCCCGGGTTGAAGTTCCGTACCCGAGCCTGACGATTATACACCCTACTCTGGGCTTGTTGCGCTGCCTCCATATGCTCCCGGACCAGCGGCAACACCCTTTCCATCCGTTCCTGCATCTGGGTGACATACTCAATAACAATTTTGTGGGGGACAGGCTGTTGTTCCCACGCTTCCTTGGCGATATCCAACAGGCCCCGAGGGTGTCTGCCATAAAGCAGTTCGAAGGGCGAGAACCCAGTAGAGGCCTGGGGCACCTCTCGCACGGCGAACATGAGATAGGGCAGAAGCAGGTCCCAGTCCTTCCCATCTCTGGACACCACCCTTTTTAACATATTTTTTAGAGTTTGGTTAAACCTTTCGACAAGACCGTCTGTTTGCGGATGGTAAACGGACGTCCGTAACTGCTTTATACGCAACAATTTACACAGTTCCCTCATAACTTTGGACATAAAAGGGGTCCCTTGGTCGGTCAGAATCTCTTTTGGCAGGCCCACACGGGAAAAACATTTCCATTAACTCTTTTGCAATGAGCTTAGCCGAGGTATGTCGCAGAGGCACCGCCTCTGGATATCGAGTAGCATAGTCCAGAATCACCAGGATATGTTGGTGACCCCTAGCAGACTTCGGTACGGGTCCGACCAGATCCATGGCAATACGCTCGAATGGGACCTCAATTATTGGGAGAGGGACCAGGGGATTTCTGTAATGCGGCTGGGGGCTATTTACCCGACAGGTCGGACAGGACTTACAGAACTCCTCTACTTCCTTAAACAAACCGGGCCAGTAAAATCGCTGTAGTACGCGGTCCTGCGTTTTCTGCCACCCCATGTGTCCCCCAAGAACATGTTGGTGGGCAAGCTCCATAACAAGCTTGCGATATGCGGTGGGCACCACCAACTGTTCAACGGGCTCACCTCGGATTTGGTTCACCCGATACAACATATCCTGAAGAACAATAAATCGTGGGAACATTAATTCAGCCCCAGGTTTCTGGGGTTTACCGTCAATCATTACAACACTTTCCCAGGCCCTGGTTAGGGTTTGGTCCCGGTGTTGTGCGGTCCCAAAATTTTCCCGGAGACATTGAGGTCTGCCAACTCAGGTCCCGGTGGCAAGTCCTCCGTGTCTCCCACCATTACACTCAGTGGGGTTGTCTCCCCTCTACCGCTGGAGCAGTGGTCACCCCTACCGCTGGCCCTTCAGATTCGGGCTCCCAGGGTTCTGGCCTTCCAGTGGTATCAGGCCACTCTACTAGGGTTACCCCTGTCTCGGGTCCATCAGATACCTTTATTGCCGGCCACAGCGCCGGAAAACCTGGGAAGTCCCTCCCAAGTATTAGTTCGTGTGGGAGTTTAGTAGCGACAGCCACCTCGTGGGTCCACTTACCAGCCGCTGTGGACAAAGTCACTAGTGCAGTGGGGTAGTCTTTTAGGTCTCCGTGGATGCACAGGACCCCGATTTTACGGCCGGTATACTCCGCAGGCCGTACCAGGGCAGCCCTTACCAGGGAGACTAGACTCCCGGAGTCCAGCAGGGCCACCGCCAGAGAATCTCCCACCTCTACCTGACACAGGTGGTTATTGTCCTGCACCTCACGGGTGCCAGTTGCACACAGCTTCCGTGCATACAGGGAGTGGCGATAGCCGTAGTTCCCTTCCATCGGCTCACCCCGATGCGGACAGTCGGCCCTGATGTGGCCTGGCTCCTGACACCTCCAGCATACCACGGGAGGCGGATCCGCAGGGGGTACATTCCGTGCAGGCCTCTCTGTCGCCGGACGTCGGAACTGGGGTGGAGGCCTCCGGGGTTTGACTGACCCCTTCCCAGCAAGACTCCCCTGCAGGTTTCTGGTGGCCTCGTAACGCTCCACCAGGTCGACCATCTCCAGGGCACATACCGAGACGCCTGGCCGACCCAGTGCTGGAGGGGATAAGGCAGGGCCCTCCAAAAGATGTCGGCCAGCAGACGGTCCAGCATAGCAGCCGGATTTAGAACCTCAGGCTGCAGCCACTTTTGCAACCTGTGCAGCAACTCATAGTACTGCGGCCTGGCGGGTTCAGCCGCTTTAAAGTCCCACTGGTGGACCCGCTGAGCCCGGACCAACACGTTTACCCCCAGTCTGGCCAGGATCTCCCCCTTCACCGTGGGGTAATCAGCAGCCTGGTCATCTGATAGGTCAAAAAAACCTGCTGGGGTCCGGATGCCAGGAACGGAGCGACCACCTCGGCCCACTGGTCACGGGTAACTTCTCCTCACGGCTACCTTCTCAAAGACCGCCAGATAGGTCTCAGCATCATCCTCGGGGTCATCTTGGGAATCGCTGCACGGACCGCTTTCCGGGCATCATGGTCGTGGTGGGACGCTCCTGCAGCTTGTAAGGCCATCACCTGCTGTAGTAGTAGCTGGTTGGTCTCCTGCTGCTGCTTGTTGGCCTCCCGCTGCTGCAAGTTAGCCTCCACAAGGGCTTTTACAACCGCCTCCATTTTGTCCGGGAACACAGGCTGCAACTTTGCCGGCCTAATATAGGACATCCAGTCGTGCCCAGCAAAAACAAAAATTTTCGGCGTTCACGCCAGCCTCACTGCGCATGCCCGCATCCGACACCAAATGTGGGGAGTCGCTCTGGTAGATAGCGGTGCGGGTGCAGTACAGAGGCAAACAAGGAGTCCAGAAAGTGCAATAACCAGTGTTTTATTCACACTTTGCACAAAATAAACAATAAACAGTCTCTTGGTGTTAGTTCACACACATAAGAAATCATGAGGAAAAACAAGACAGTCCAAAACAGGCTCCAGTCACCTGGGAGGTTTTAGGTGCAGGTTCGCACCTGGCTGTCAGTCCAGCCGCAAGGCGATCGACCTCATGCTTCCAGGCCGTCTGCACTCCTCCTTGCTTGGGCTCTTGCTTCCAGCGTAAACTCCACACAGCACAGAATGGATCAGAACTCCCAAACTCAGATGATTCCACAGCCTAACACCAGCTCCAGGATAATCACCCCCTCAGCTGCTGAGGAGGCTGCCTTTTAAAGGCCCGGATAAAGTCCGGCCTGAACCGTGGGGAGTAGGCACCCACCCAACTCTTTGCCTACTCCCAGTAAGAGCCGGCCCGGATTGGCTTTGCAGCCAAACTAACTAACAATGTCAAGCAGCACTAGCTGCTGCTGACACAAAAAACCCGGCTCTTACCTCACCGAGACACATACCTCCCGTCGACAACGGTACCTTGCACCTTACCACAATTATATATATATATATATATTAATAGGGAATGCAGTTCAGAGCAGCACTCCTTTGAGATGGCAGAGTGCCAGCGGTATTATCCGACCAAGGCTAAGTTCATTGAAAAAGAAAAAGCGCAGCACTTCCGATGTGGTGATAATGTGGGATCCTTTATTCACCCGTGCAACATTTCGATCCTCTTGGATCGTTGTCAAGCAATAAACAGTGTTGAATCATACATATTTATAGGGTGTTAACATAAGTCATTAACCAATGAAAAAACATCAAGTGTAAGTACTACATAATATTTATATATCAGTGTTACATTACATCCAAATTAATATATCAGTACAAAACACAAAAATTGGATGTGTATTCAAAAAAAATACAACAGAGTAATCATGATTAATACCGCAATATAGTTAGGCACTCCTTACCGACCTACGATAGTCAGTACCTTTCAATAAAACAACATATATAATAGGAAAATCAAACACTTCTCAGATATCTATTCAACACTAAAATCAGCTATAATGGGTAAAACGTCCATAAAAATAAATGGATGCTCTGGTATTCCATCCTCAGATTGGGCTGGAATATGTGTTCACATATATGGATCCACAGTTTAGCCTAAAGAAAGTCTGTTGTTGCAGGCCTGAAATGATTTGCACTGGATATACTTAGCGCCTATAATAGTAATCCGAGCTCTTACCAGTTGGCTACATTTAGCTGTACTCAAATATTGGTACTTACTATTTCGGACTTGAAACTTGTATGTTCGAGTGGCTGTGGCGTCCCACGCTTAGACCCCGCGTAGTTCAGTTTCGATTTGTCCTGTGAGATCTCGCAAGAGAATCCCCGATGGTAGGGAGAGCTTCGGATAGCTTTTGAACTCACTTATACGCTTTTGGGTGGATTAAATTCCCATTTCATCTCCCGGCAGACTGTATATAGTTGTCACTTGTCACATGGGTACTATGTGCTCCACTTTAATGTAACCAGACGCGTTTCGGGACTTTTGTGTGTCTTGTCCCTTCCTCAGTGGTCATGTGTAGGATTTCTCAGGTTCCGCCAGGCTATGGCATTCTTTTGTCCTGGGCTGATTTTCTGTTACATCTTGTGTTACACCATACCGCATACCCTGGTTCCCTTTCTGTTTAAACAAGTTTCTGAATACCTGATCAGTCAAGTCTATCCGGCATAGGGTGATCCCAGTGCAGGTTATGGATCCTTAACCAACTCCTCATCTTCATTCGCCAGTGCCTGCGCACCCTTGCTGCCTTGGCTCCATACCCTGCACCCGGCGCCTGCATTCGGTCGTCCTATTTGTTGTCTGTATCAGGTTACTCTGGTGAATTGGAGTTCCTATTACGAATTTGTTATAGCTGGCCATCTAGCTCAGGTTCTATATTCATCTTATTCTATGTCCTTATAGTTTTGGGTCAGGCCCTGGATTCGTCGCCTGGATCGCCCAGGTCGGGGTTCTGGGTACGTCAGGTCCTGTGTTCATCTCACTCCTCTCACTATTCAGCACCGTGGGCGTTTTTTTTTGTTTTGTGCTCTCTAACTTGGTGTCTCCTGGAACGCCCAGGACCACGGCTGTCTGGTATTAGTATTTGGTCACGGATCCTCTCCGTTGGCTCACTCTCTTCTCTGTCATTCCCTGGATCACCCAGGTCTGTTCCTCTTAGTTCACCCAGGTCCAAGTCTGTCTCCCGGATCGCCCAGGTCTAACCCCCGTCGGGTTGTCACACTCGGTCATGGGGGGCTCACACTTTCCGGATCGCCCGGGTCTACCTCCTGCCATCTTTACTGTCAGCTCAGTCAATATTTAGTCTCCTGGATCGCCCAGGTCTATCGTCTCCTGGATCGCCCAGGTCTATCGTCTCCTGGATCGCTCAGGTCTATCGTCTCCTGGATCGCTCAGGTCTATCGTCTCCTGGATCGCTCAGGTCTATCGTCTCCTGGATCGCCCCAGGTCAATCGTCTCCTGGTTCGCCCAGGTCTCTCGTTCACCGCCTGGATCACCCAGGTTCAACTTCACCTGGTTTTCGGGGTCTGTCTTTCTCCTCCTGGATCGCCCAGGTAGTGTTATTTTCTGCCTCCGTGCTCTCGCTCTCTTTTACCATCTTCCGGGCTTTCTCTTCAGCCCTAGACAACTGTCCTTTTGGGCACTCTCTTAGTCTGGTACTAAAGGCAGCCATGTACCTCGGCTTTTATGGCTTCCTCAGACCCGGGGAGTTCTCAACTGGTCCTGGTCAAAGGAATTTTCTTTAGAAGCGACATCTGGAGAAGGTTAACGGCCATTTCATCCTTCGTCTTCCTACTACCAAAACCAACCAAACGGGCCCAGCAACCGAGATTAAATTTTATCCCACAGGCAACCAATGGTGCCCGGTTAAGGTCCTCCAGCAGTTGTGTTCCCTCCTGAATACTCTTCCTCCAGATAGCCCATTGCTGCCCTGCGGGGTCAAACCTCTCTCCACTTCAAAATTCCTGGCGTACGTTCGTCCGCTGATACACGGTATGGGTCTCGACCCCAATGCAATATCCGCCATTTGTTCCGGATAGGGGCGGCTTCTGCCGCTTCCCGGCATAACGTAACAGCTCATATAATCCAGTCCATGGAGCGCTGGCGGTCCTCTTACTTCACCAGATACGTTCCGAATCCTAAAACGGAAATCTCTCAAGCATTTTCTACTTTAGCTTTGTGATTAAACAATAAAGGAATTTGACATCTGAGTCTTTTGCCCCCTTTTTTGGCGTACTCACGGACGTGGCTCCCGGCACACCTCAGCCACTATGGTCAGGGTTAGGGTTTTTCACGCCTCCAGCTTCCTAGTCCTGACCATAAATATCTAATGCTGATTTGTCAGCCTGTATTTGTGGGAGGGGCCTCTTGTATTTAACGCTCACCCACATAGCATCCTGGCGCACGTGCAGCTCGCCCCTCCCTCCCACCCCTTTTCTCTTCATCATTCCTTAGGGTATGCCCCCTTTTTTGGCCTACTCACGGACGTGGCTCACGGCCTCAGCCACAATGATCAGGGTTAGGGTTTTTCACGCCTCCAGCTTCCTAGCCCTGACCATAAATATATTTTTATATATATATATATATATATATATATATCAGAAAACTGGTGAGCACCGGAAAATCACAAAGATCGGGTGCAATATCGTCCTAGAGACCTGACTGCGCTCAAAGCCCATATATAGGAAAAGGAAAACGGACAGCACTCCAAAGTACAAACGGTGAAGAATATGGTTTATTCACCCATGTGGTAAATACAATGCGACGTTTCGGCTCAGCATATAGAGCCTTTCTCAAGCTGAATACATGCATGCAAAGTGCACACAATAAATAGGTGTAGTCGATTAAGGCGATCACATGTGATACATCAATTTAATGTATGATTACAAGCGTGAATAAGTGACAAAAAGACACTGCATCCATAATAAATATAAGCCATAAAAGTGCATACTTCAATAAAGTGCCATAGTGCAAATAAATATATAAGTAAAAGGACAATTTCATATGTTTATATAATACCGATGTGTATAATAAGGGGCGTGCTATAGTGACATAAAAACAAAGCGCCATGGAACTGTTGCAATCACATACATACCAAACAAACAAAGCATGGTGGGGTAGCGGGACTGACATCGCACACATTGATGACGTGTTTCCAGGGAGAGCATAACGCCCAAGGATCGTGATAGATACAAGGAGAATAGGTCAAGGTATGCGCATGCGTTGTATAGCAAGCACCACTCCGGGGCCATATTGAAAAGGGGCAACATGCCAGCATGGTCTGGGAAGCTACTGATTCGGCAAAGACAGAGTAGTAGCTTATCACGGCCACAAAACTCCATCTCACCTCTCCATAATGTGCCACAAGACCTACTGCGGGGCACCGCAGCGTGCCGAGTGCACTTCTGGGAGTATCCGAACCCATATAGCGTCGGCACATAGGGATCTCCTATTACGGCAAACATGCCCCCATTGTAAAGTGGACACCCGAGGATGCTACAAAGTTGCACTGTTTCAAACAATACAGTCTGCATATCGCAAATAAAGTTACAAGCACAAAAAAAATATATATATAAAAAATTAAGTGGCGATGTCAAGTCCCGTCATCCCATTGGTCACAAATATATGCTGTTGGATATGTGTGATGCCTGTTCCTCATGTAGGCGCTGTAGAGCTCGAGCATTTGTGACCAATGGGATGACGGTCTTGACTCGCATAATTCATATTATATGTGCTATTCATTGCGATATGCACTGCAGTGCAGTAATCTAGTGCCACTACAGGAGCATGTTTGACGTTATGCTCTCCCTGGAAACACGTCATCAAGTGTGCGATGTCAGTCCCGCTACCCACCATGCTTTGTTTGTTTGGTATGTATGTGATTGCAACAGTTCCATGGCGCTTTGTTTTTATGTCACTATAGACGCCCTTATTATACACATAGTATTATATAAACATATGAAATTGTCCTTTACTTATATATTATTTGCACTATGGCACTTTATTGAAGTATGCACTTTTATGGCTTATATTTATTAGGATGCAGTGTCATATTGTATTTATTCATGTTTGTAATCAACATTAATTATGTATCACACGTACGCTTAATCGGCTACCCTATTGATTGTTACACTGCATGCATGTATTCAGCTTGAAAAGCTCCATAGCTGAGCCTAGCGTCGCATTGTCTTTAAATGGTGAATAAATTTCACACGGTTTGTACTTTAGAGTGCTGTCCGTATTTCCTATATATATATATATATATATATATATATATATATATATATACAGTTGCAAGAAAAAGTATGTGAACCCTTTGGAATAATATGGATTTCTGCACTAATTGGTCATAGAATGTGATCTGATCTTCATCTAAGTCACAACAAAAGACAATCACAGTCTGCTTAAACTAATAACACACAAGTAAATAAATGTTACCATGTTTTTATTGAACACACCATGTAAACATTCACAGTGCAGGTGGAAAAAGTATGTGAACCCTTGGATTTAATAACTGGTTCACCTACTTTGGCAGCAATAACTTCAACCAAACGTTTCCTGTAATTGCAGATCAGACGTGCACAACGGTCAGGAGTAATTCTTGACCATTCCTCTTTACAGAACATTTTCAGTTCAGCAATATTCTCGGGATGTTTGGTGTGAATCCCTTTCTTGAGGTCATGCCACAGCATCTCAATCGGGTTGAGGTCAGAACTCTGACTGGGCCACTCCAGAAGGCGTATTTTCTTCAGTTTAAGCCATTCCGTTGTTGATTTACTTCTATGCTTTGGGTCGTTGTCCTGTTGCAACACCCATCTACTGTTGAGCTTCAGCTGGTGGACAGATGGCCTTAAGTTCTCCTGCAAAATGTCTTGATAAACTTGGGAATTAATTTTTAATTCGATGATTGCAATCCGTCCAGGCCCTGACGAAGCAAAGCAGCCCCAAACCATGATGCCCCCACCGCCATACTTCACAGTTGGGATGAGGTTTTGATGTTGGTGTGCTGTGCCTCTTTTTCTCCACAGATAGTGTTGTGTGTTTCTTCTAAACAACTCATCTTTGGTTTCATCTGTCCACAGAATATTTTGCCAGTACTGCTGTCGAACATCCAGTGCTCTTGTGCAAACTGTAAACGTGCAGCAATGTTTTTTTTGGACAGCAGTGGCTTCCTTTGTGGTATCCTCCCATGAAATCCATTCTTGTTTAGTGTTTTACGTATCGTAGATTAGCTAACAGGGATGTTAGCATATGCCAGAGACTTTTGTAAGTCTTTAGCTGACACTCTAGGTTTCTTCTTCACCTCATTGAGCAGTCTGCACTGTGCTCTTGCAGTCATATTTACAGGATGGCCACTCCTATGGAGAGAAGCAGCAGTGCTGAACTTTCTCCATTTATAGAAAATTTGTCTTACCGTGGACTGATGAACAGCAAGGCTTTTGGAGATACTTTTATAACCCTTTCCAGCTTTATGAAAGTCAACAATTCTTAATCGTAGGTCTTCTGAGAGTTCTTTTGTGCGAGGAATCATTCACATCAGGCAATGCATCTTGGGAAAAGCAAACCCAGAACACGTGTTTTTTTTTTTCTTATAGGGCAGGGCAGCTGTAACCAACACCTCCAATCTTTAAGGATCCATATTTGGAGCGATCCGAAACACGTCGATGATGCAATGATGCTATTGATGGTTTTTAAACGTGCACAGGATTAAATAAAGTCTATGAAACTTGTGAAGCTGGACCTCTGCTTTTGCTCTCTACTGATTTCAAGTGAACGCCTTGGCTCCCGTCGAGGTCCAAGCTCCTACACTCCCTAGGTGAGCGCACCATTCCTCTTGTGTGTTTTTCAACACCTCCAATTCATCTCATTGATTGGACTCCAGTTGGCTGACACCTCACTCCAATTAGCTCTTGGAGATGTCATTAGTCTAGGGTTCACATACTTTTTCCACCTGCACTGTAAATGTTTACATGGTGTGTTCAATAAAAACATGGTAACATTTAATTATTTGTGTGTTATTAGTTTAAGCAGACTGTGATTGTCTATTGTTGTGACTTAGATGAAGATCAGATCACATTTTATGACCAATTTGTGCAGAAATCCATATCATTCCAAAGGGTTCACATACATTTTCTTGCAACTGTGTATATGTATATATATATATATATATATATATATATATGTAAAGATATTAAGGTGTGTTAGGTTGTTAAGATGTTTTGGTCTTAGTTCTTGAGAAAAGGACTAGAAGATCGAGGGGATGATCCCTCCTTTAAACAGGCTGTTCTGGTTCCTGTTTCCTGTCCTGAGGAGGTGGAGGCGGTCTTTCCAGGGGTGCTGTCATAGGCTCAAAGAAAACCGATTACCGGTCTAATCATTTATTTATTTATTTTGTATTACTTGCACTTAGCTACAATCCACACAAGATAGCATATATCCTGTGAGGGATATACATAATGAATGCTCTTACCCATAGTAAAGCTGGAAACCATTTTAGACTGTTTTTGACAATAGAGCCCAAATCAGGGATCAAAGGGTCCCATTGTGAAATTGAATTGCCAAACCCTGATTAACCTTTGGCCATTGCGTAAGAAAAATACAAACACTTCTTTTGGAAATGCCAAACCGTGGTCATTTAGTACTATAGCTCAGTAACTCACAAGGTCACATGCATGGTGCGTATTAAGGTATGGCTACATGGCAACACTGGTCGTGGCCAAGATTCCAGTTTAGTGGTGATACCATAGAAATAAATCTAGCAGTCTTGGATTTTTTGTGATTGGCTTGTCAGGGTCGCAGAAAACATGCGCGTCGCTCTGCGGTCCCATTTCTTGCTATGGGATCACCGCTACACTGTAATCCTTGCCATGACAGAGGTCGTGCGACCAGTGCTGCTGCACCCTTATACATGGATTTTCCCTGGAGACTTTTGTGTGGAAAATCTGCAGCGTAATACAGTACTGGCTAAGTAGATTAAATTTTTAAATTTCATGTACACAGTGTGGAAACTGACCAGTTGTGCAGATTTTTAAATCCACGGTACGTCAATTGGTAATGTGGGTTTTCAGTGCAAATTTCACCCTTTGCAAAGGAAATATGGGGCAAAATGCACACAAAAAAATCTGCAAGTAAGGGCTCATGCACACGGCCTGGGGTGACGTCACCGTCATGTGATCAGTGCAGGGGGTGTGGCTCAGCACGGGATCAAATCCAGTGCTGAGCCACGCCCCCTGCACTGATCACATGACAGTGACTTCACCCCAGGTCCTTCGGCTGTTCAACAGTTTGGTGGCAGCCGTCCCTTATGGATTCCATATGCCGCTATAGTGGAATCCATAACGGGATGCGCGACTTACCACAACCCGAACGCCGAACACCGGACTTTTTTTTAAAGTTCGCTCATCTCTAGTTGAGACCAATGTCCCTACCCTGACTGGTCCCCCGCCAGGCCCCCATCGCTCCCTCCCAAGTGGTGAGCATAGTGCAAAAACACCCGTGCAACAAAATATTGTCCTGTGACTTTTTTTGTTCCGAAAACGGGCGTATTGCCCTTCGTAAATGACCCCCAATATTTCCAGTGTTGACCCTTCTTTTTTAGGACTCATGAAGTTCACCCTGGCATGCTGGATATCAGCTTCTGAGTTAAATTTTGACTGACAGATTCTTGCCCAATCAGTACTTGGCTTTATACAATTTCTGTGTTTTTGTTTGTTCACACACCATAGGTTCCCAGTGGGATTGAGATCTGGGGATGGACCCAAAAGTTCAATGTTTTGTTCATCTTAGTTATCAAGCTATTGTGATATGGTGCTCCATCGTCAGGGCTGGCCTTAGATTATGGTACATGCTGCCCTATGTTGGAAGTCTTTTTGGTGCACCCCATAGACACACACACCTCTAAAACCATTATAGGAAATTAAATACACTAAATTAGTAGCATCAAATTTAAAAGGTAACTTAATTTAAGGGAGAAAAAAATGCAAAGCTAATGCTTAAAAGTCCGACATTTGCGGGATCCACCTCTGGGGGACCCGCTCCTATCTCAAGGATGGAGGCCCAAAAGTGAGTAGAGAGCAAGCGACACACGTGCGGCCACCCTTGCATTCACAGCTGTAACTTCTGAAAATAGCTGAGTGCTGTAAATGGTGACGACATAGTGCATGCGCAGTGTGCTAATTTAATACAGCACTAGAACCAAACAGTACATACATTCAGCACCAAAACTAAGCTCATTACATATATACAGCCCTAGAACCAAGCATGGTACATAAATACAGCACAAGAACCATGCACGGTACAGCTCCTAGTAGGTCCTGAACATGTGTTGAGGTATGCTGGAAGTTGTTTCAAAACAGAGAATGCTACCAACCATCATCATGTTGTAGACCATACGAGCGACTACAGCACTGATAAGACACAATCACTGGCAGAATAATAAAAATTGAAATTCATGTCTCCTCCAGAGTTCTTCTCTTTCCTTTATTTTAAATACGGTTCCACCATAGTTGGATTTTCCAGGCCAGGACTCATCTCTTCAGAGTCTGCTGCCCAGATGTCTTCAGCTTCTCGCTTTACCAACACATCCAATGCACCCTATTTATTAACACAAACTTCTCTCAGTGCCTGGATCTGAATACTTTTGTAATTGCATGTAATTATACATTTAGCATAGCCACTGAGTTATTCAATTAAATGTAGCTGTATTGCGCCACCTGCTACTTGTCCGGCTCACTGAGATGGCCACACATGCTCAGTTTCATCCTTCAACTGGCTCCTGAGCTGTTATAGGGAGAGAGCTCCAGCAGTAAAGACACTCCTCCTGAGCTGCAGAAGAAAAGACACCCCCCTTGAGCTGTCAGCTTGATATAACTCACGGTCCCCCCCGTGGCAGAGGTTAGAAGATCTGAGAGACTGGTTGCACGTGAGGTTATCTGACAGCCTCTCTGTTTTCACGTGTGGCAGTGGTGTTGTTGGAAATGACCACACCTCTTGTGTCAGGTGTAGCTTGTGGTCATTACTGCTCCTCTATTTAGTCTGGACTCACACTTCATACTATGCGGTTGATATTCTCTGCCTGGAGTTGAAAGAGTTGGTGTGTTGTCCTCTTCTGAGTTCCTGCTCATCCATTTTCTATTGAAGATAAGTGTTCTTCCCCTTGTATTTTGTTGTTCTCATTTGCTCGTTGATTACTAGGCCTCAGGGAGATGTTGGTTCGTTTATCTGGGAAGGAACCAGTAGTCCCAGAACCTGTCACTACTCTTAGGGCTATTCAGGGTTACCAGGGCCTAGGTTTATGGTGTATGAATATTCCCACCTTCAGGGTCTATTCATACTAACAGGAGTCAGGGCTAGGTTTAGGGTTTCATAGGTAGTGACTGTTTCCCTTTCCCTAGCCTTGAGGCCTAGTTCCTTTTCTTTTTTCTTCTGTTGTCATTCTGGTGTTGCTCCCCTTACATTGTGACAAACGTAGCAGAGCAATGAATGTGGAGATCTCTAAATCCATGTGAGGTACAGGGCTGGCTCTAGCTTTGCTAGAAAAAGGTTGTCATGTACTGTATGGTATATGATTTTCATTTTTTACATTTATCATGGGATAACCCCTTTAATGGTAGTGCCCTTTTGTGTTTTGTGCCCTTTATGTGGACGCATATAAAGTTGAGTGCAGGGGCACCTGGAAACTGGTTGAATGGACCCAGTGACCGGGGCAGTACAATTTTATTTAAATTAGGGTTAATGCAATTCATCTGTTCACTCTTTGTAACAATCCAGAGTTAATGCAAATTGCCACCATAAAAACTGAAGCAGCAAACTTTGTGAAAACCAAAATTTGTGTCACTCTCAAAACTTTGGACTACAGGGGGCGTGGCCTGCTGCCGTCCGAGATGGCTGCCTGGTGAGAGAGTTCCGGCTCCACATCTCTCTTAAGCGACCCTAAGCACCCGAGCAGGGAAGTTTATCCACCCGCTTTTATCGCCGTTCGCTGAAATGATTCGGAGGGCAGAGACGGTGCGGGGCATTCCAGCAGGCAACAGACAACATAAAGTTGGGTTGTTTGCAGACGACGTGATTTTATCTTTGTCTGACCCCTTAACGTCTTTGAGGACCACTCTTCAAATTATTAAAACATTTGGAGAGGTGTCGTATTATAAAATTAACGAATCTAAATCGAATATTTTAGCAGTTAATATATCTACCTCTATCCGTTCAGCTATTGAGAGAGAATTTCCTTTTAAATGGGCTCAATCCTCAATCACATACCTAGGCATCCAACTGTGTTTCCCCCTTTCCAGATTAGTTAGCTGCAATTATGACATCCTATATAAATCTATACAGGATGATCTGGATAAATTCACTAAACTAAATCTGACTTGGATGGGGCGCATTGTTACGTACAAAATGATGATCCTTCCGAAAATCATATACTTGTTTCGAACTCTTCCCATCCCCCTTCCTGTCAGTGTCCTGACGAAACTCAGGTCCCAAATGCTTTCCTTCATATGGAATAGGGGAGCCCATAGACTAGCGGCCTCTATTCTATATAACCATAGAAGCCATGGAGGTATGGGGGTACCGAACCTCCAGGGATACTATGATACCTTTGTTCTTAAACAGCTGAAATTATGGGGCAAACAAAATGATACCCCCAGCTGGACACAAATTGAGCTGGAACTTAACAAGGGGCGCTCACTATATTCTTTGCTTCTGTTGCACGCTACTGATCCTAAGGCTCCTCTCCCAACGGCTCCGACTCTGAAAGTATCTGTTCAGGTTTGGAAGCGGCTCCTTCAACACATTGGCCCAAATGTCCCGCAGAAATTGGTGCAACTTCCCATAGAAATCCTACAATATTATATTCCGGATCTTGCGGTGGGTGGGTGGCGCCTCAAGGGAATTTGCATGTTACCTGACCTGTACGAAAGCAATGTCCTGAGATCCTTCTCTTGTTTACAATCGAAATTTGGAATCCCTAGTTCCTTCTCCTTCCAATATTCTAGGATATCCCATTTCCTAAACAAGTGGAATAAAAGAGAAGTTCCCCTTCCAGCTGTCCTTTACAACTATATAATGAACCTACAGGGAGACTCCCAAACCCCCACCAGCATACTTTACAGAACGGTGACAGGGGATTTGCTGCTAATGAAAAAGGCGCATTTTCTCAATTGGGAGAAGGACCTACAGACCTCATACTCCTCCGGTCAGTGGCGAGAGGCTATCTCAAACACCTTTCGGGCTACAAAATGCTCGAATTTGTTAGAGTGCTACCATAAATTGCTCACCCGATGGTATTTTACTCCATCCAAGCTTAATAGATTTTACCCCAACGTGGAAAACGTCTGTTGGCGCTGTCAAAAATCCCCCGGTGATATTTTTCATATATTTTGGGACTGCCCGATCATTAGAATATACTGGCTCAAAGTGAAGGGATTGGTGAAAGAAGTGACAGGCTGCGCAATTTCTCTGACCCCGGCTCTGGCGCTTCTTTCTCTAGACCTGACGCTCCTCCCTCGCACTGACAGACTGCTGATTTGCCATATTCTATTAACAGCCAAACTTCTGATTGCTAAACTTTGGAAATCAAATTCCTGTCCACATATAGATGACCTCACAGATAGAATCTCCACTCATGCTATCTTTGAACAAATATGGGCAAGGAGGTCAAATAGAATACAGCAATTCCAGTCTTCTTGGGCATCTTGGCTTTCTAAGTTTCCTATCCCGTAATAGTGTGTCCTGCGAGGTACACTACGAGAATACATGTGAGCACGGTTACTCTGTTCGTATTGTATATGAGTACATTGAAATTCTGGCCCAATAACAGGGCTTGTTAGGCTGGATTCTCTGTTCACTTTTTGTTTTTGTTTTATTTTATTTTATTTTCTTTATAATGTTTTCATACCATGCCTAAGAGGTTCCTTCCCATGCGTGGGAGAGGATAGTTCTACGTTGGCAGCACCCGTGCGGGTGCCGTAGAACACGTATGCTTCTATTTACTCTAATTTTGTTTTGTTGTGGCTGCGCCCACCCAAGCCTCTGTTTCACTTTTAATGTATTCAGGTGGCTGTGCCCACATTATTGTCTTATTAATTTTCAAAATTCAATAAAACTATTTGAGAAAAAAAAAAAAAAACTTTGGACTACAATGTCAGGTTCCATTCCTCTTATGCTACATGCTTCACAAATATACAAGGGCTTTGTTAGGGATTTACTCAGGATTTTTGCCCTGCGTTGCAAAGAGTGAAATCCGCAATGAAGATCTGCAGGAAGAAAATGCAGAAAATCTCTGCAACGTGTAAACAGCCACAAAAAGGTGTATGAAGGAAGCCTAAACAGGGTTTCCAAAATTTATGATTTTTTTTTCCCATTGGAATAATCTCTACTGTGTTACAAAATGTATAAAATAGTACATGAAAAAATTCTGATAGTAGAGAAATAATGTTCTAGGTTTCTGCCACACACATATTTCATATTACATAAATGAACTATGCTCCATTAACAAGGAGACAAAACATCCGCGGCTATAAAATTGTATTTCTGCGAAAACATCAGTGTACATAATGTTCATCAGGCGGAGATGTAGAAAATAGGGCAGGTTTTGTTCCTGATTTCACAGTCCTCCACACACGATTAACTATGGCTTTGACTGTCTTCCAAGTTGAGTTTACATAAGGTAAATACAAATAGTTATCATGTGTCTCCTATCACAGAAAAGGAATTGCGGTCAGATCTAATTTTCCTGTCTAAAGCGTTAATAATGGCCAGTCGTAACATACCTAATTATCAACTTACATTGGACGTTGAGGAATTTTAGGATAAATTTCTGACTGAGCTTCTCAGCAAAATGAAAAAATAAGTCTGACAATATTTTTAACTTGGCAGTGGGCAGATTTTTTTAGGGGGTGGGGTGTAGGGCAGGTAAGATTAAGGCCACTTTCACAAGGCTAGTATTTGTAAGTCAAAACTAGAAGTGGGTCCAAAACACAAAAGAAGCACAAATATTTCCATTATACTTTTTCTCTGTAGGTTCCTCCTGATTTTGGCTTACAAATACTGATGTAACATACTGACCAAAGACTGCGCTGGAGAAAAAAAAAACAATTAGCCAAAAACAACTACTGTATTTGTCGCCCTATAAGACGAACCTAGGTTTTTGAGGAGGAAAATAAGAAAAAAATATTTTTAACCAAAAGGTGTGCTTTTGGTGGGTTTTGAACTAATGGTGGCCTGTGGATGACACTGTTATGGGGGATCTGTGGATGGCACTGTTATGGGGGATCTGTGGATGGCACTGTTATGGGGGGATCTGTGGATGGCACTGTTATGGGGGGGATCTGTGGATGACACTGTTATGGGGGGGATCTGTGGATGTCACTGTTATGGGGGATCTGTGGATAGCACTGTTATGAGAGATCTGTGGATGACACTGTTATGGGGGATCTGTGGATGGCACTGTTATGGGGGACTCTGTGGATGGCACTGTTATGGGGGATCTGTGGATGGCACTGTTATGGGGGATCTGTGGAAGGCACTGTTATGGGGGAGCTGTGGATAGCACTGTTATGGGGTGGGGGATCTGTGGATAGCACTGTTATGGGGGATCTGTGGATAGCACTGTCATGGGGGAGCTGTGGATGGCACTGTTATGGGGGGAGCTGTGGATGGCACTGTTATGGGGTGGGAGGATCTGTGGATGGCACTGTTATGGGGTGGGGATCTGTGGATGACACTGTTATAGGGTGGGGATCTGTGGATGACACTGCTATATATTGTGTCATCCACAGATCCCCCACCCCATAATAGTGCCATCCACAGATCCCCCATAGCAGTGTCATCCACAGATCCCCACCCCATAATAGTGCCATCCACAGATCCCCCGCAATATAATATTGCTATCCACAGATCCCGCCCCCCATAATATTGCCATCCACAGATTCCCTATAGAGGGGCCCCGCTACTCACTATCTACAATAATATAGCCTACAAGTGTGAATAGCTTTAACTAAACTTGGCTCCCCCATTTAGTAACACTGCTTACTAACCAGTGAGTTACGCTTATGCTAGAGAAAGTTAATACAAGACACTTACTAATGTATTGTGATTGTCCACATTGCTTCCTTTGCTGGCTGGATTCATTTTTCCATCACATTATACACACCTTGTATCCAGGGGCTATCACCACTAGGCTTGAGGAATCAAGCTTCAGATCATAGATACAAAGTCGATTCGTCCAAACACTTAGGGGGTCATTTATTAAGACTGGTGTTTTAGACGCCAGTCTTAATAAGCCCCTGCGCCTTAAAATGTATCGCAAAGTCCTATCTGTGTCTTTTAAAATAGGGGCTTTGGTACTGGTTGATATCTCGGTACCAAAGCCCACTTCGGATTCCTATTTTAAAATGTTATCAAAGACGCAGATAGAAATACCGGAGTAATTCATTGAAGTCTCACACAACTTTGGGTGATACAAACTTTGGCACCGCGGAGCCAATACATTTTAAAACTTTACGCAAACAGCATTAAAAACAAAGTGTTTGAATGAATTGACTTCAGATCTATGATACGAAACTCGATTCGCTCAAGCCTAATGACCACTCTGCAATCCAGCAGTGGTGGCCTTGCTTGCACACTATAAAACCGCCTTCATCAGTTATACCCTTTTTATCCTTTATTTTCGACAAATTAGAAATAGACTCCAATGGTATACATGCGATGTACAGTCAACGCGTTTTGGTTAGATGACTTACTCATGACATGAGTTATCATGAGTAAAGTCGTCTAACTAAAAGGCATTGACTGTACATCACATGTATACTATTGGAGTCTACTTTTAACTTGTGGGAAATAAGGGATTCAAGGTTTTAATCTTCTGAGTGCTGGACAATCTTTACCATGTCTGAATATGTGTACTGGAGTCTGAGGCCGCACACTGGAGGGGAACTATCAGCAAGACTAGCTGCACTAAGTCCTTTCCTATACTGTTTTTATGCAGACATATGTTCAAGAATAATCAATTTCAGACATGACCGATTCCTTTGATGGTGGCCACATTGCAGATGTTATATCAGTGTGTGTTCAAACTGGTCCTCGTGCGTTATGTGTTGCAACCCACATGCTGTAAACCACAGAGACATGTAGCTAGATAAATAACACCTCTGTGAGCACCACTGAGAGGATGTTTAATGGTGAAGGATTCCCCCATGACTGAGAGATAAACAGAGAAACCCCACATGCAATGATCTCACAGCATTAGCTCCTGGGGTTGCCACAACTGTAGTAACCCATGGGGTTCATGTTATTAGTCAATAAAGTACCCCCTAGGGGAGTCTAAGGAAGTTGGGACTAGGGTGATTTTCTAATTTAGAGCTCTCCTAAAGGTCACTAAGATGCTGTGTGCACCTGAAGGAGCGTCAGTTTGTAACCTGTGATAGATGATTTTGCTGTATCCCTAGGTTGTGCCTGCCATCGTACAACCAACTCTGATAAGGAGTACCAGTTCATTGCCTGCAGTTACCATTAGGTTATAATTGTTCAATACTTTATTGAAGTTTTCAATAAAGAAAAAGATTATAAACAAAAATACTAATAAGGTAAAGCAGGAGTACATTGTCCTTGAGCATAAATCAGTACAAAGAAATACAAGTACAGCATGATACAAATGCAAATATAATATGGATGACAGAAATTGACGAGCAATAATGTTGCGGGACGCACTTAGGATGTGAGCAACAGTCCACTGGAGTCTAGTGGGGATATCTGATAATCCTATACCCAGAATAGTTAGATCCGGGGAGAGAATAAGGTTTTCTGCTGTGACCTTCTTAACAATATCGGAAATTTCAGACCAAAATGTGCTGACTGATGGGCAGGACCACCAGATATGAAGTGGGGTTCCTCTCTCACCGCAACCCCTCCAGCATAATGGGGAGTAGTTAGGAACCAGATGGGCCAGTCTATTAGGGGTCAGCTACCAGCGCAATTGGATCTTCCTCGCTTGTTCTACGTGGTTGATACATTTAAAGGACCAGTAAAGGGCCTTCTGCCATTAAGAAATAGAGAAGGGCTTTCCCATTTCCTGTTCCCATTTTAGCATGAATGTTTGCTTATTCTCTATGCCGGGGGATAACATACTAGAGTAGAGGGTGGATAATTTGGGACGTGGACCCTTGCGATTTTCAAGGAAGGGATTGAGAGGTTTATTCTCCTGGCACAAGAAATTGGAGAAATTGATAGAACAACTTGTTTCGGAGTTGGTATTTATTGTGAAGTGTTTCAAAATCTACCAGTATGGATTTATCATATAGACACCCAATGGAATGGATACCCTGAGCTACCCATCCTGTGAGAGATATTGTAGGAATATGATAATTCAGTGCTATAATAGGGAATTTAGTTATTGAGATATGAAAAAGTGGCCTGCATGGTTAGCAATGGCAAGTTGTGCTGAAAGTGCTTTTTAATATATGATGCCAACACAGCTTTCAAAGACTGCCCTCTGACATATGTCTCCTCAATTTAAAGCCACCATTCTAATGCCTGCTCTGCCAGATTGGCTAAGTAATATGTATAAACATTAGGAACTCCTAGGCCGCCAGATCTTATCGGAGGGTGTAAAGCAGATTTTGATACTCTAGGACGGGTATTGCAAGACCTGATCCAGGAACCACCAATGTACTGTCAAACGCTTTTTCGGCACCGAGAGAAGTAAATATTGTGGGGACCCTGGATCTGTCCGCTATCTGAATAAGGTTGACCATGCGCCTAGTACCATCTCTACATTGCCTCCCAGGAACAAATCCAACTTGGTCAAAATCTACTAGGGAGGGGAGGAGAGAATTAATATGGGTAGCCAGAATTTTTGCATAGAGTTTTAAATCCACATTTAACAGGGAAATAGCGTGGAAGTTTGTGGGGTCATCATGGGGTTTACCCGGTTTTGGAAGTGTGACAGTGTGAGGAAATGATACCTGTGGAAAGGAAGTCATTATACAGTGTGGTCAAATAAGGGGCCAACTGTGTTTGGAAAGTTTTATAATAGTTGGAAACAAAGCCGTCTGGGCCTGGGGCTGTATCTAATGGAGTAGCTTTAAGAGCTAAGGTGATCTCTTCCTCAGTTATCGGCTTATTAAGTGACATTAACTGATCAGCAGTAAGAGAGCGGAGAGTAAGCGGATCTAGGAAGGATCGTATCCCTTCCTGAGTGGGTTTAGGTGTGAAAGCATCATCCCTAAGATTGTACAGCCGAGCATAATAGGAGGTTTGTGATCTCTTGTGGGTGCGTGATTACTGAGCCATTGTAGTGGAGTCTCTCTATTCTAGATTCTGCTGCCCTACGCTTGAGTCTGCGTGCAAGTAGCGCCCCTGCTCTATCTCTCATATAATAAAATGTTTTAACTGTTCAACTGTCTTAATACTCTTTCATGTTTATATAGGAGAAGGGATCTTAAATGTAGCCGTAGGCGTTGGAGTTCTGTTAATTGTGAGGGGGAAGGACAGGACTTATAATCTTCAGATGTCATGTATCTTTAGGAGAATTTTGTAATTCCTCACGGTGGGAGCTTGCAGTGGATTGGCAATCCAATTCTGCGTTTATTGGAATATTAAAATCGCCAGCTTTCCTTTTTTTAACAGATGGTGAATGAAAAATAAATGGAAATTGTCGGTGTGCACATCGGTGCTGATCAGCTTCCATTAGATGGGATTCCTGTATCAGGGCCACTTCGCATCTAAACTTTAGTATATCAGACCTAAATTCAGATCGTCTGAATGGTGAATTCAGACCTCTCACATTATTGGAATAGATCTTTGACCCTATACTGAGGGAGTAGGGAACATATTATGTGCAAGCATTTGTAAGCATGTAAAGCGTCTCGACGCAACAGTAAAAATGCAAGCAGAGAGATAATCTGAACTTTGAGACTCAAGGACACCTGCAAAGAGTTCGCGCTTATATTCCTTTAGAATTCCCAGATGTCATCTTTGAGGGAGTAAGGTAGCGTTTCCAACATGAAGCGCATGGCGCCTTCTGTTAGCGGGAGGGAGGATGACCCCGAGGACAAAGGATCTACTGCATACGGGGAAGTCCCCGGAGATGAGGTAGGGGAGACTGCAGCCGAATGAGCCGAGGACGATGAGCCGGAGAGACCTGGACTGGTAGTGGCTGGTCTGGCAAAGAACTCCGTGAGTTTTTTCAGTGCTTGCCTTTTCCTTAGTTTGCCCATTACAGAAGACGCTGCTGGTCACTCAGGAGTCTCTTAAATTTCACTTGGATATCTTATGTAAGCCGTTTCTGGATGTCTGGTGCAGAGCTAGCAAGTTATGCAGCCAGCGCCAATAGCGTGCAGGCCACGCCCCAACCATTGGGTTTATACACTAGAGCAGCGCCCCTGTCTTGCTTTGTTTTACAGCCATTTTTAGAATAGGCCATCAACACCTCAGTGTTGTAAAGTATCTTGTCCTCATGTGTGATCAGGACAGGTTTTGTGTGACCTAATGGAACAGCGGCCATTTTGTTTCCCCTAATGATTGCTCCCCAGATAAAATGAACCATTATAAATAATGAAAGGTATTTATAATAAAGTAATATTTAAGTATTTTCATTTTCTTAATTCCCATGAGCATTTCCTCATTCATTGGGTGATCAGCAGCAGCTTTACACAGGTCAATAATCATTCCTAGGAAAACTTCTCGTTAATTGCCATGATCATTGGTCCATGTAAATAGGACCTGAGTTTTTACCATGAGATTTTGTAGAAATGCTTATTCTTGTCCGCAAAATGGACAAGAATAGGACATGCTCTATTTTTTGGGCGGGGCCACGGAACGGAGCTTTTGCGGTCACATTGAAGTGAATGGGTCCGCCCCCGAGCCGCAAAATATGCGGCTCTTCACAGAATCGAAGGAAGGACTTCCAGGTTCTATAATAGATCCTGGAAGAAGCGGGCTTCCTGGCCCGAATGAGCGTACGAACCACCGCATCGGAAAAACCCCGCTGCTTTAGAAGGAAGGTTTCAAGAGCCACGCCGTCAAACGTAGAGTAATTAAACTCGGGTGGAAGACGGGCCCTTGGGACAGAAGATCGGGTCTGAGAGGGAGCGGAAACGGAGCATCCCCCAGCAGGAGGACAAGATTCGAGTACCATGCTCGGCGCGGCCAGTCTGGAGCGATCAGAAGAGTCTGAACACCCTCCCACTTGATCCTGCGGAGAATCAGAGGCAGGAGGGACAACGGAGGAAAGACGTAGAGGAACGTGAATCCGTCCCACGGGGCCACGAGAGCGTCCACCCCGCAGGCTGCGGGATTCCTTGCGCGGGCGAAGTAGCACGGAAGCTTGTGATTGAGGCTGAAGGCCATCAGATCCACATCCGGCTGTCCCCAGCGACGACAGAGGTCGTGGAAGACTTCCGGATGGAGAGACCATTCCCCAGAGTCTATCGTCGTCCGGCTCAGAAAATCTGCGGTCCAATTGGCAACACCGGGAATGTGGACCGCCGACAGAGCCTGAATGTGGGTCTCCGCCCACCGGAGCATTCTTGCCGCTTCGGACATGACGGACGAGCTGCAAGTCCCCCCTTGATGGTTGATATACGCCACAGCCGTGGCGTTGTCCGACTGGACCCGGACATGAAGGCCCCGCAGGAGGGGAGACCAATGGCGCAGAGAGAGGAAAATCGCCCGAAGCTCCAATACATTGATGGAGAGTCTGGACTCCGACGGAGACCATACGCCCTGGGCTGTCCGAGTGCCGAAGACTCCTCCCCAACCCTGCAGACTGGCGTCGGTCGTAATGACCGTCCACCTGACCGGCAGGAAGGACTTCCCCACCTCCAGGTGAGTCGGGGAAGCCACCAATGGAGGTCCGACCGAACCTCCTGAGGAAGAGAGAACCGACGATCCAGGGACCCCTGAGACCCGTCCCAAGTCGAGAGGATCGTTCGCTGAAAGGAGCGGGTGTGGAACTGGGCAAATGGTACCGCCTCGAACGAGGCCACCATGAGACCCAACACCCGCATACATGTCCGGATGGAGACTGCGCACTGCCGGATCAACCGGAGCACCGCGCCGCGAAGGACCTTCACTTTGTCTGTTGGAAGGCACACCCGGGCTGACCCCGAGTCCGGGATCATTCCGAGGAACCGAATCCGAGTGGATGGGATCAGGGAGGACTTCCGAAAGTTCACAATCCACCCAAAGCGGGCGAGAGTGTCCAAGGTGATCTGCAGACTCTCCCCGCACTGCCGGAACGACGACGCCTTGATGAGAATGTCGTCCAAGTACGGGATTAAGACGATGCCTCTGGAGCGAAGAAGGCCCATCAGCGGAGCGAGCACCTTGGTAAACACCCTCGGCGCCGTCGCCAGACCGAACGGCAGTGCAACGAACTGATAGTGAACCGAGTGGACCGCGAAGCGCAAAAACCTCTGGTGGGCGATCGCGATGGGGACATGTAGGTAGGCGTCCTGGATATCCACGGAAGCCAGCCATTCCCCTTGCTCCAAGGAAGCAATCACGAAGGGACTCCATGCGAAAACGGCTCACTCGAAGGTAACGGTTCACCATCTTGAGGTCCAACACTGGGCGGACAGCTCCCTCCTTCTTGGGCACGATGAATAGGTTGGGATAAAAACCGTAAAAACACTCCTGTGCCGGAACTGGGGAGATAACTCCCCGGACCAGCAGATCACGAACCGCCTGGAAGAAGGCCTCCGCCCGAGCTGGCTCCCTGGGAGGACGGGACTGAAAAAAACGGTTTGGAGGCATGGATTTGAACTCCAACTTGTAGCCTGAAGTGACCACCTCGAGCGCCCAGGCATCTGATATGTGGGCCTGCCAAACCTCCTGAAAACGAAGGAGCCGACCCCCCACCCAGGAAGGTGGGGGCGCACCTTCATGCCGGGGACTGCTTGTTAGAGGAAGAGCGCTGAGGCTGCGCCCGGGGGCGCCAGGCGGGCTGCGGCCTAAACTAAGGCTTCCGTCTCTGCTCCTGGGTGGGCTGTCTCGCGGTCGAGGGAGCTGCCGGGCGGGTACCCGTAAAGCGGCGAAAGGACTGGCGTTGCGCGAAAGGACGCGGACGAGATGAACTCTTGGGTTTGGGCTGCGGAAGATGGGTGCTTTTGCCGCCCATGGCCTCAGAAATAATCTCGTCGAGTTTGGGTCCAAAAAGACGAGAACCAGCGAAAGGTAGAGAGAGAAGGGAGCGCTTGGAAGAAGAGTCGGCCTGCCAGGCCTTCAGCCAGAGTTCCCGCCGAATGGAAACGGCGAGGGCAGAGGAACGTGCGACCATGGAGCCCGCATCCAGTGCTGCCTCGCACAGATAATACCCCGCCTGGGATATTTGGATCGCCAGAGCCTGGAGATCGGCGCGAGAAAGATCCGAGTCTAAGTCCTGACGCAAGCGCAGGGCCCATTCGGACACCGCCTTGGCTACCCATGCCGAAGCGAAAATGGGGCGAAGCGCGGAACCGGTGGCTGAAAAGACCGACTTCGCAAGCGATTCCACCCGTCGGTCCACTGGGTCCTGCAAAGAGGAGCCGTCTGCGACCGGAATCGTGGTATTCTTGGCCAGGCGAGCCACCGGCAGGTCCACCTTTGGAGGGGAGGACCACTTACCCACCCAATCCAGGGGGAAAGGGTAAAGGAGATCCAGCCGCTTGGGAATCAAAAACTTTGACCCTGGTTGTTCCCATGCTTTAGCGGTGAGAACAGAAAAGTCGTCGTGGACCGGGAACGATTTGGGGGCCTGCTTGGCCCGCAGAAAAGAAACTCCCTGGAGACTAGAGGAGGGGCCCTCCTCCTGGAGTTGGAAGGTGTCCCGGATCGCCGAGACCAGACTGTCCACCAAGGTTGCCATCTAAGACGAGCGGTCTGGATCCAGATCCGCATCCGACTCTGCGGATTCCCAGTCAGACGCATGTTCCCCAACAGACGAGGACACCTTGGACAGCGAACCGGGGGAAGGGGGCGAAGGCGAAGCGTCCGAGGAGGAAAGACGTTCCTGCCTGGGACGCTTGCTGGGGTGTCTGCTCCTGGATGGTGCGCCCTGAGAAAGCTGAGGCTGCGCAGGTGACGACATCTCTACCAAGCGACCCATTAAGGAAAGGGTGGATTGGGAGATCCTGGATAGGTCAGTCACCGCCTGGGACAGAGATTTTGCCCACTCCGGTTCCATACTTCCAGCAGGCGGGTGCACGTCAGCGGACTGCGACGGCACACCCTGGGTGGCCTGGCATGAGGCACAGAGGGGATTCGCCTGACCCCTAGGAAACTTCACGTTACAGGAAGTGCAGGCATAATGGGTAGCCCTACCAGGGACCTGGGGTGTGGGATCCACTGGGTCCGACATGACGGGTGAGTGGGGCCAGAAGGGGCACCAGGGAGGGAAGCAGCACTGGTCCTACCAGAGTGGAGCAGAGCAAACCCTTGTCTGGATGTGTCCCCAAGTCAGTAGCAGCAGGTTGAGGCGATTCCCTTGAGCTGGTTCCCAGTCTGGAGAGGAGGAAGCAGGCTGCAGTATGGCTGGATGCCCTCAGGAGCGGACAACTGCACGGCCGGGCAGGCAGGGAAGGAATCGCGGCGGGAAAGTTAGGCTCCGCCCCTTCTAGCCGCCCGGTGGAAGAACGGCCGACAGCACGAAGCCACGCCCCCCGCTGCAGCCATGCCGGGACCAGGATCCATGGAGGGGAGCTCCCTCCTGCCGGTCAGTAAAATAATTAACATGGGAGATCGCTCCCAGGTGCGGACCGTAGGGGGGAAGGGGAGAGCGGCAGCATGCGCCGCCGCCCGCGCATAGATGAGGCAGAATGGAGCGCCTCAGATGAATTAACCCCCCAACCCCGTCCAGAGGGGGGAAGGGAATCCGGAGGGTGAACGCACACATACACAGAAGACATACTCACCTGTCTTCATCTGTGTTCTTCACCCTTCATCTAGACCAGCAGCACCACCTCTTCAGTCCCTGGCACAAGTGACAGGGACTGGATAGCAGGGCATGAACAGGTGGTCCTATGGCTTGGGGGAGCAGGAAGGTCAAGCCCTCCTGGTCCACTTTGTCTTCTTGTGGGGGGCAGAGCGGTGGAATAAGCGTCACACCCCCCCCCCCCCCCCCTACCCGGGGATGCAGAGCTCTGAATAGCCCTGGACCACCAACCTAAGGGAAATAAAATAAATAAAGGGGGTCTGCCTCCTACGACACTAAGCTAAAAACTGAGGCTCTCTCCTGGCCGGAGGGGGTATAGCTGGCGGAGGAGGAGCCAACAGTTTTCAGCCTAGTGTCGCCTCCTAGTGGCAGCAAGCAGCTATACCCATGGTCTGTGTCCCTCACTGATATAAGCGAGAAATATATCCCATAATATACCCCGTTTTTGTGTCTCCATTTTCGGAACGCCATATTTTTTTATATTTCTGCTGATCGTCTTTTGCAGGGGCTCATTTTTTGCAGGAAGAGTTGACGTTTTTATTGGTACAATTTTTGGGTACATATGATTTTTTGATCATTCGTTATTACACTTGATGGGGCAAGGTAACCAAAAAATTTGTTGTTTTGTAACAGTTTTTATTTATTTCTTTTTACGGCGTTCACCTGTGGGGGTAGATCATGTGATATTTTTATAGAGCAGTTCGTTCCGGATGCGGGGATACCTAATATCTCAATTTTTTTTTATTTATTTCACTTTAACACAATGAGAGCATTTTTGAAACCGAAATAAATCATTTTTTTACAAAAATGTTTTATGATGTAAAATTAAACAAAGTAGACGTATTTGATATCATCGCATCCGGAACAACCTGCTCTTTAGCACATGATCTAACATGTCAGGAGAACATTGTAAAAAAAACAAAAAATGAAAACTGTGCCAGAACTGTCATTTTTGGTTCACAAAAAACATAATATAGAGCGATCAAAAATCATATGTATCCCAAAATGATACCAATACAACTGTCACCTTGTCCAGTAGTTTCCAAAACAGGGTCAGTTTTGGGGAGTTTCTACTGTAGGGGTGCATCTGGGTGGCTTCAAATGGTTCATGGTGTCTAAAAACCAGTCCAGCAAAATCTGTCTTCCAAAAACCATGCAGCACTCCTTTCTTTCTGCGCCCTGTCGTGTGCCCTTACATCTGCTTAGCACCAGATTTGGAGTGTTTCTGGTAAACTGCGGAATCAGGGTAATTGATATTGAGTTTTGTTTGGCTGTTAACCCTTGATGTGTTACAGGAAAAAATTGATGAAAATTGAAAATCTGCCAAAAAAGTAAAATTTTGAAATTTCATCTCAATTTTTCTTTAATTCTTGTGGAATACCTAAAGCGTTAACAAAGTTTGTACCACTTGAGGTGTGGAGTTTCTAAAATGGGGTAATTTATGTAAGCCCCACAAAGTGACTTCAGAACTAAACTGGTCCTTAAAAAGTGGGTTTTGCAAATGTTAAGAATTGCAGTATGTCTGGTTTAATAGGGTTGATCCTAGTGACAGAGCCTCTTTAAAGGTGGTGAAAGGCACGTATGCCAGAAATCTGACTCAGCCCGAGACAATTCTGGTGCAATTTCAACTCTTTCCCCAGTATGGCTATAAATCACTAGTACTAGTGTATGGTACAACCAGACATGCTCTTCAATGAAGAGAAGCAGCAGACGTGTTTCTTCATATATTTTCTCTGACTAGGTTTCACTCCGGGGTTTGGTTTACAAAAACGTATCCGCAAGATACAGCAAAAACAGGACATGTCCTATCTTTTTTGTAACGGAGGCACTGATTGGAAGCACTCCAAAGTGCTTCTGTGGGCTTTCAGGTCCGTGCCTCCACACCATAAAAGATCGGACATCTCCTGTCTTTTGCTGTAGCTTGCAGATCGCAGACCCATTCAAGTCAATGGGTCCGCAGCACGGAGTCCCTTACGTTTGTGTGCATGAGCCATAAAGGTGGGTTTCTGTGAGAGAAAGCCTGATAAGTTTTCTCCGACTACAGTGCAAGACAGAATGTTATGAAATGGAGAAATCAGAGTCGTCATATGTTACAACAGTGTGGTAAGGAGTACGTTTGGGACCTTGGAAGGAGATGATAGATGTAAATCATACAGGAAAACTGAATAAAGAGAGGGCATTACTTCACCCTTTTTTATTTATATGGACTATGCCATCAAGCTGAAATAAGGTAGGTACAAGTCTTGTGCAGGCTACCTTCAAGTTCACACTACAGCAAACTTATAAAGTGCGGCACATATTAGACATGATTCCTTCAGTGTGTGGACAGCTATCATTAAGGGGGTTATCCCATGACTAACAAAAAAAAAAAAAAGAGATATAGTACATGAAAATAATTTTCTAATAAAGCTAGAACCAGCCCTGTACCCATGGATCCAGAGATCTCCCCATTCATTGGGGAGTGTCTTTTCTGCTGCAGCTCAGGGGGCGTGTCCATGCTCTCCCTATCCCAGCTCAGGAGGCAGTTGAAGGATGAAACTGAGCATGTGCGGCCTTCTCAGTGAGCCGGACAAAAAAAAAGTTTTTAAAAAACAATAGGTGCCACCATACAGATACATTTTCTTGAAAAACTCACTGGTTAAGCTAAATTTTTAATGACATGCAATTACAAAAGTTTTCAGATTCAGAAACCTGTATTTTTCATGGGACAACCTCTTTAAGACCTCACAGATCGGTGAGTAACAGGTGTCATGAACACTATGGAACCATATATATTCTCTTCTGTAACCGTGTTGCTTCGGGACAAAATCTCCAAAAACGTATGTACAGGGATAATGTGTGTCTTTCCCCTCTCCAAACACAGGTTTGGGGTAAAATGTACTTGCGCCAACATAAAAAAAAAGAAAAGCGCTTCATTGCCAGTCCTCCAGGTGTTGCAAAATAAAGAAGGAAGAGCGTGACACTATGCACTGCTTTAATACAAAAAGAAAAGACAATCAGATATGCCTGGACATCCTGACATGGCTGATTTAGTAAAGACTTGTATTCACCATGAAATAATAATTCTGTGCCATCTGGAAATTTAGGTGTTACCAGTTGGGCCCATCTGTTCCCACTGACCTTATTAGACTGTTAGGATACACCCAGTCTTCAATTTATTTAGACATTCAGAAGGAATAATAGAGGAACAGCAAAGAGCAGAGTTATGAAAAATAATGTATATAACAACACAGACATGTCAGGACTGGTGACGGATCCTCTTTAAGAACAAAGGCCAGAAAAAGGTGATTTACAGAATTCAGAAGTTCCATCGAAAAGTCGGACCACATTTCGTCAGTGGAAAGACACCCCTGACCATTATTCTTTTGGTAGCAGCAGTCATTCATCTAAAAATAAATAAAACAGCCGGACCTATACAAAAAAACAAAAAAAAAAAAACACACTGACCGCATCGTCGCCCACAGTAACCAAGATAAAATTAAAGGGGTTAATCTGCATTAAAAGAAAATAAAAAAAAGATTTTCACTGGCTGCTACGGGTAACACCCTCACTTCTCTCTACATCAGTGAGCCCCATTGTCCAACTGGGAAGATCAAAGACGACGAGCTGACAACTTGGAGGAGGTCACCATTCCAGTTCCACTGGGTACTCTCCAGTAAGGCATGCTGTACAGTGGCCATGGGAAGTGGGGTACGCGTTTGTGCCATTAAATCCATTCTGTTGATCTTTGAAATGTTTAATGCCTTCACGCACGGCAGAAGTGAGTCCTTCCACAGACAGGTAAACCACACTGTTCGCACCTATAATAAAAACGCATCAAAATTAACCTTTAAGATATACCAATAATGACTTAAAGTGAACCTGTCCGGTGATCTCTGCTGCCCCATGTGAGAGCAGCCGTGCTCTGTGATATATAGGTTTATACGACTTAGAAATCCTGCTCCAAGATAAAAACAGTAAAGCCTGACCGGACTCCTAGGACAGACAGCAAGAGTCCTGTCTACCCTGCTCACATATAGTGATTGACAGCTCTTCCTGTATCAGCGTATGTATAGAGAAAGCTGTCAAGCATCCTATCTGGTAGGGCAGGGATCGCCAACCAGTGGATCTCCAGCTGTTGTAAAACTACAATTCCCACTCTGCCCTGCTGGAGGCTAATAGCTGTAGGTAGTCTGGGCATGCTAGGAGTTGTAGTTTTGCAACAGCTGGAGAGCCACAGGTTTGCCATCCCTGTGGTCGGGTAATCAGGACTCTCACCGATTCTTCTAGGAGTCAGGGTTTTCTCTTTTTTTAGCTCAGAAAGCATGCTCCACATGCTATAAACCTATATCTTTACTTCTCTCCCTCTATCATATTGTGCTATCACACAGGGCAGTAGAAGGCACCTGACAGGTTCCCTGTAACTGTATTCAATATAAATGTTCTTACCAATATACCCTGCCAGGTCATTGAACTCTGGGCGGTTCGCAATCAGTTCTTCTTTTGTCGGAATATTAATTCCCATATAACAGGGATGCCTTATTGGTGGAGAAGCCACTCTTATGTGAACCTGAGGGAAGACAACATTGCATTGGGTCAAAGAGACAAATCAGAACTCTGGACACATCTCAGACTTTCTGATGAGCACAATGATGCAAGAAACGTAGACCAAGGATGGAAATGTTCTGCAGCTATGGCTGTTTATTACTCCTGCCTCTTGCTGTACATAAGACTATGGCGATTTTCCATCTGTATGTTCCTTCATGAGCACTAAATAGACTCCTCTTTGGTGTTCAATGGTTTAGAGATATTAATTCTACTCTGAAGGCCACTATAGTAGCAGGGCTTGTCTTATGGCCATTATCTCCTACAGTAACACCAACCTCTTTGGCTCCAGAATCCTTCAGCAGCTTAATAATGGGAGAAATGGTGTTTCCTCGTACAATGGAGTCATCAATCAGAACTATTCTCTTGCCAACAAAGTTATCCGACAGGACGCCAAACTTTTTAGCCACGCCAAGCTGCCGTAGCCTCATGTTTGGCTGAATGAAGGTGCGACCGACATAGCGATTTTTACAGAGCACTTCCACATACTGAATACCACACTGTAAAGATTCAAGAAGAATATTAGTTACGTACGCCTCCACCGAATGTCATAGAAGTTAAAGTTCACCCGTACTTCACCTAATGTACTGACATGTCATGTGACATCTCAAAGGATTTGATCAGTGGGGGGGGGGGGGGGGTCTGAGTGACGAGACCCCACCATTCGCCAGTAGTAAAATGAAGCGCTGACACTGAGGGAGCCCTCCTTGTTGCTAAAGATGGGATCAATCGAAAGCATATGAGCCAATCTCCAGTACTCTGTGTGAGCTTTCTCCTCCTTCTAGATCTCAGCACTCACACCCTCAGTGATCAGACCCTTTGGCAAGTCACTATGACATATCAACGTTTTGTTGAAGTACAGGTGCACTCTAAAGACTTGAACAAGGTTTACCTTCTCTGCATAACCAAGAGCTGCGGGTGTTGCAGATTCTGGCACGGTGCTGACCAGGTCAGCCTCTACTGGGGCCTCGATAGCCAGCTGTTGTCCACACCTTCTTCTGACTGAATACACCATCTGACCTTTGGAGAAAAGTAACAAACCCATTAATGTCTACACATTGGCAAACCAAAAAGCTGAACAGTTCTGAACAAATTAAATACAGTTCTTCAGTTTGCAGACAGAGAGCAATATCCAACATCAATAGTTTCCATCAGGACAGAACTACTTATTCCATAGGCCGGGTTGTAAGCCAGCAGTTCTAGGCTAATCAAAAGCAACAAGTCTTGAGAAGAACATACTTTCCCCGGCAGGCAACCCCAAGTAGACATCTGTCCAAACATAGGACTTCTCTTGAACATGATAAGAAAGGGGCCAAGTTAGGCTGCCCATACACATTAGATAGTTGGTGTCCACAGTCATCTTTCCTGATCCTCCCATAGGTATGTATGCTCTCATGAATGGAGAGAGAGGAGAAAGAAGCTGCTAGAATCCTCTGGCAGCAGTCTCTCTCTCTACTGGTAAAAGGATCAAGCAATTCAATCCAACAAATCGGATCTTTATCTCCCCTGACATCTGCAGTCAGGAGGCCACCATACACATTAGATGGGTCAGATGAACTTGCAAAAAAAAAAAAAAAAAATTTAAATGTGATGCATTTGGCCAATACACATCTAAAGTATATGGCCAGCTATAGATCTGATCCCAGGAAGCCAGTTAGGTAGCTGCTCAATGGAAGCTGCTGTCTGACAAAGTCTAGTATGTAAGGTCTATGCAGTGTATTAAACTTCAGGAGGGTTTATGGATAAAATACTAGATTAAAGAAAATACCTTCAAAAATGGAGTCTGGCCGAGCAAAGTAAACATACTCAAAGATACAGAAAGCAGATGGGTCTCTCTCTCGGTATCTGGGCACAATATCCAGAGTCTGTACGCCATCACGAGAGATTTTCACAATCTCTCCAGGTAGGACTTCACGGTAGTACCTACAAATGCAAAAAGAGAAGACTATACATCTGTCTAGTACGCTACTTCTGTGGTACGTTTTCCAAGAATAAATTTTTTTTTTTAAAAAAAAGGGTGTCTCGTGGCCTTCACTCTACACATGCTTGCATAAGCTGACAGAATACATACTGCATGAAACAAGTTACAGAACCACTCAGATTTGATTAAATTACAGCTCCGGAGGCATTCATTCTTCATTAACTGGTTACAACACGTGCACATCAATACTTACTCTGCACCAATGGAGAGGAAGCTACAGGATTCAGAGGACACTACCCAACCCTCCGTCTCCAATGGGTTCTTCGCTAACAAAAAAAAACACATAAAGGCGTTACATAAAACAATTAAAAAGTGAACACCTGACTCTTCTAGCATAATACTGTACATTCACACTGGGGTTATGGCTTTGTGTTATAATGGCTGTCATGAAGCGGTGGCAAATCAGTCAAAGCATTGTGATGGTAAGAACAGGACTGCAAGTGTCGGGGTAACGACCTACAATTCCAACTACACAGACTTTGTCGATAACTTCAGTTGATGTGGCATTTGTAGGGGGCATAGGTCCCCGAGACTTCCTACTGTAAATCCAAACATTTTGAGGGAAAGCTAGATGATCTGTACGGGAAGCAGTAATGGTGGTTACCCAGCTTTCCTAGATACAGTCAGGGAGCTGCTAATCAGAATTTTTTAAGTCACCGAAGAGGACAACATAACTGGTCATAACTATCATTTTTTTTTTACCCAAATTAAATTTCATGTAAACTTCAGTAATAAAAGTGTGAGGTCCGTGAACAGCCGAGCACGGTAATATATTTTGAGGGCATTATCACGTGCGCAGACAATTTGAAGAGGTCAGAGCAGAGATATGTTCATGGTCACAGGGCTGCACAAACAATGGTGAAGCAATGCTCCTTGCTATTGGCAGCAAAGCTTTATTTTAGGGATTTCTAATCTAATCTTCCCCACTTGACAGACTTCTGAATACACTGTGGGAAAGGGAAAAACCTTGGACCTCAGCATAAATATCAAAAAATTAATCTGAGCAGAAGGAGAGCACAAAAGGTAGTGAATATTTTAAAGAAACAAGCTGCGGCAGGCTAGTCTACACACACACACACTAGTGACAAGATGGCGCCGTTGTGTCCATGCGTCCTGAGCACACTCATCTACTCCCCCAGGATGTTTGGGAGGCATCCTGAAAACGGATGAGCTATGACACTTCTCAATCATTTATTCAACTCAGCCCAGGTGGGACGTGTGCTTGTTTGTTTAGTGGATCTGGTTTATAGTCCATTTTCATTTTGGGAAGTTCTGGCGGGGGTCATAGGTACAATTTAAATGCTGTAGGCTGGGTGGGGATGTTGCCTATATAAAGGCTCCCATGTTTGGCACTTGTCACCAAAACAGGACAGTGTATGCACAAAATTAGGCGAAGCAAAAAGTGGTCACGTGGCTCCTTATGCTTAAGGCATCCTACTAATCCAAACTCATAGGTTGGTACAGTACCAAAACCCACACGTCACGTGATATGTACACACACATGACCACTTCAACCTCCTGCACTGGCTCAGCCTCGTTTTGCACATGCTCTTCCCTGTGAGGGACACCACAATACAGTTTTTACATCAAAAGAATTAATGACATTATAAAACTATATATTTTAGTTTGAAAAACAAAAAACAAAAAAACAACTCCTGGTCCTAAGTACCTCTTTCTTCATTTGACACAGGAATGAGCCGCCCGATGCAGAGCGGACGATTGCCATAGGGATCACGTACAGCATAGATAACGTCATTGTGCATGATGAGCAGGGAGTACGAAGTTGGGGTCTCATTCATCAAGTTCTTTATTCTGCGGCAAAATTAAACAGTTACTCAAAACTTTGCCGGTATAAATGACAGCTTGCATCATTAGTGACTAGCGTTGAGCAAACTTGTGTTTTTAAATTCGGTGCGCAGGTTCGGGTTATCTAAGAATTCCGTTACAGGTTCTGCGATCACGGACCATAACGGAGTTCTATGCGATAAGAAGCATTCCGTATTGCATTCCGTCATAATAGAAGTCTATGGCCAGCATACCACACACAGGCCATGGACAACAGTGGCGCTGTTTTAAACTTTTTTTTTTTACCTTCTACAACCTTTATAATCACAAAATGTCTAGCAGTAAGTGGTGGGACAGGTGATACTAAGCTGCTAACAAAAGTAGACAACGGGTTGCTGTTGGTTTCAACACCCCTCAAGAACCACATCCCTCGCCAAAAGCACATATAATACAATAGAATAATTAATAGTGGAAACATTTTTGAGGAACTACAGCTTCAGCAATCATATTCTTGTTTACCGTGCCACCCAGTCAGCAGAGTGATCTTCTTCCATAGGAGGTGTGAAGGCCAGGAGCTGTATGATCAGTTCACTGTCGGAGCTTGTGGACAGGCCGATACCGTGACGCATCAACTGTGGAGACACAGTCATGTCATGCTATACAATTCCACTGTGTGTGTCTAGGGCCATTTTCACACAGGCAGTATATTGCATCAGCATTTGTAAGACAAAACCAAGAGTGCATCTTACAGCTCTTCCATGTTCTCGACCCACTCCTGGTTTTACCCCACAAATACTGATGCAAAATACTGACTAATGATGACAGTCGAACCCGATTCGTTCCTCATTATCTTTGTGACTGTAGGAATATCTTTACTGCGCTTTTAAAATGTGTTTTTCCCCCATGAGGGAAGATTAAGATGGCCAGCAGTACTGCGAGACTATCAATCTCGAGCATGCACCGTTACTATGACTAGCGGCACATGCATGAACATAGTTCGTTACAAATCTGAAGGCAGATTCATTATTGTTGTGGCGCACCCTGTAATCCCAGGTTCAGATACGTAATGAAGTATATTTTTGCGTGTGCCACTACTCACAGTGTATGCTCGAGATTAAGATAGTCTTGTGATACCGGTGGCCATCTTAATCTGTCTTTATTGGAAAAAAAAAATAAAAAAATTATATAATATATATATATATATATATATATATATATACACACACACATTTTAAAAGTGCAATAAAGATATGCCCATGGCCACAAATGAGATTATATGATGAACAATTTGGGTTCGCCCGTAGCAGTATCACTAATACTGACCATGTGAAAGTGGCCTTATTCTTTTACATTTCCTTTGCGAAATAGAGAAAAGAATTAAAGGACAAAAAGCGCAGGAAGCAGACAGCATGAAAATATTCTAAAACCAACAGTAGTAAAGAGAAGAACTATATACAAGTCTATAACATTTATAGCATGTAGTGACTGAAGAAGAACCAAGAAAATTGTTATTCCTTCCAGCCTATTGCTCATAAATCGCATGTTCACATATTTACAGAAATTACCTCCGGTCACTGCTGTAAAGTAACTTTTTTTAGTTTTTTGTAATAAAAATCTGCAAAGTCCCAGACACATACCATGCCTGAAAATTTGAGATTCAGTTGCATTTTTACAGCACTTTATCGAATTATCATACATAATAAGCAGACAAAAGTCTTAGGGTCTGGGCACAACCAGTTTTGTGCACAAGTTTATCATGTGGGCCAGAAGAGCTGACACACTCTGAATGTATCCATGCGGCCTAGTGTATGCTCACAGATCTATACATCGGCATACTTTTTTTTACTGTGTAGGAAAACAGTCACACCAACGAAAAGCTCAATTATGTGTAAAGAATAAATGGAGCAACTTTGCAAATGGTCATGGGTTTACAGGTCCCATGCAGAACAAAGTGTCTCCATGGAAACAGACTACAAACAACCCCAATTGTTGTCTGACCATGCAGTCATGCATTACTCCCATGATTGCTAAGTTGGCAAGGGATGGGGCGGTGGGGGCTCTGGCACGGAGCAGTTGGAAGGCTGGACGGTTTGGTTGCATCCTATGGAGACATCTGAGCTGTAGGAGTTGTACTTAATAAATCATTTGTAAAGCTGCATCTTTTTCTTTCAACTGACCATGCAATAAAAGTGCTGCAAATGGTGTCCATACCCAACTAATGTTAAGCCCAGAAGGCTCCTCAGCTATTTGCTTGGTACTCCGGTGGCATTAAAGGGGTCGCTAGGATATACCACTAATGTCAGATAAGTGCAGGTCCCACCTATCTCCAGAACGGGCCCCGGAAATTATAGAGTGCACTATATGTGCACGGCGTGCTCTCCTTTCAGTTCAGTTCCGAAAACAGCCAATTAGGCTCACTCTGCTATTTTCGTCAGTCTCGCAGAAATGAATAGAGGGCGGCTGGGGGGCTCTGTTCTAGCGATATGTCACTAATGTCTCAACCCCCTTAAGACCTGTATGAAAACACCCCCACAACAGGTCCCCCATCCCTTAAAAAAAAAAAAGGCTCATCGAGTAAAGGCCATATTTACTATAATCGACTTGAGATAAAAAGTAAATCTTTTACGAACTTTACACGCCACTGTGAAAAAAATTGGCGTTTCTATGCCACGCTCACCGCTTTCCAAAAAGGAGTAAGGAGAGGGGCCAGCAGGCTGGTATATTTATCTTCATTTACGACATTTTTCTGGCGTGAATGAAGACAGAAATTTCAGTTCGGCGCACGGCCTGCTGGAGGATGCGCCTCGCCATAAGTTAGGCACATCCTCCGGCTGCACAAGGGAAATCAAGACTGAAGAAAACACTGGGCTTCATGAATATCCCCCACTTGTGTAGGCTGCCCCCAAGTCACACCACAAGTGCCTCTTGGATTTAGCTAATAGAACTGGCCCACAAATAAGTTCAAGGGGTTCTCCAGGACTTCTGGAAAAACTATCAATGTTTGAAACGTAGGAGTCCAATCTCCACGACACCAACTGATCAGAAAGGAGTTTACAGCACCAGACAAAGCCACCAGTACGATAAAGCCTTTGTAAACAGTGAAGGGTTTGTGATGCTTGCAGGTGGCCCATAGTCTCTGCATTGTACTGATCGAGGGTGGTCCTAGATGTCCATCAGTCCATCCCGAGGATGGCACATTACTTCACCAATGCCTGAAGTATTGCCCTCTGACAAGAGCAGCTTTGACTGCAAGTAACGTATTCTGAGAAATTTATCACAATTGTTCTGGACCTTATCAAGTGTGAGTAGTAGATAAAGAGGTGGGCGAGGAAGACATGTTCAAGGTTTATCAAGACTAATCATTTTTCTTTGCAGACATTGGTTACATCTTGTGTTTTACCCCTTATAAAGGGGATATTTAATATCCATACAGACAACAGAACACGTTTTGGAGTTATTTTTTCCACTCATCTTTTAGGAAAGGTTTCTTAGCCCAGCTCAATGGAAAACCCACATAGTACTGCTTGTAACTACGTACAGTCACATGCAGTTTGCAGGGCTTGCTCCTCTCCATTTCTCTAGCACTCGTCTATCCAGAATTGGAGTTGTCATCTGCAACCACCAACCAGGTTTAAGCACATCTCTCAGACTATGTTGTCTTTTATTAAGGGAATTATTCTTAAAAATGTCCTCCTGGCCAGAAAGCAAAGACCTGTGCACAGAAAAGCTGCAATGTCTGAACTAAAATAGAGTAGAAGCCAAAATCTAGAATACATGCTGTAGGTCAAGGAGGCCTTAGGCCCCTTTCACATCAGCGTTTTTGCTTTCCGTCCTAAAGTTCAGTCCTCGGGGCTCTAGGACGGAAAGATACTGATCAGGATTATCCCAATGCATTCTGAAAGGAGAGACATCCGTTCAGGATGCATCAGGATGTCTTCAGTTCAGTACTGACACGTTTTTTGGCCGTAGCAAAATCCACAGCATGCTGCGGATTTTCCTCCGGCCAAAAATCCTGAAGACATGCCGCAAGGACGGATCCGGAATTAATGCCCATTGAAAAGCATTAATCCGGATCCAACTTTAAGCTAAACGTCGTTTCGGCACATCGCTGTATCCGACGTTTAGCTTTTAAGAATGGTAACCATGGCAGCCAGGACGCTACTAAAGTCCCGGCTGCCATGGAAAAGCAGCAGGGAGCTGGGGGAGAAGTACTTGCCTTCCGTGCGGCGGCCACGGCGCTCCTCGATGACGCCACCGGGTCCCTGCGTCGCATGGTTCACATAGCAGGGACCCGGTGACGTCATCGAGGAGCGCCCCGGCTGCCGCACGGAGCTTTTCCCCCGGCAGCCAGGACTTTAGTAGCGTCCTGGCTGCCATGGTAACCTGAAAGCATATTGAAGACTGATCAGTCTTCAAATGCTTTCAGTTGTCTTGCGTTGTGACGGATCCGGCGGGCATTTCCAGCGACGTAAGTGCACGCCCGATCCTCACAAGGCAGATGTGAAAGGGGCCTTACATCTTCAGCAAGCGATAGGTCATCCAGCTTTGACAGGTTATTATGCATACACGCTGGGCAGATTTGACATTTAGGAATTTGGACATGCTTAAAAATCCTTTATAACTTACCTTCTTCCTTAGTCGGGCTGCATTTACAAGCTCCCCGTTATGAGCTACTGCAATCTTTCCATGCAGCGTTTCAACCACAAATGGCTGGCAGTTTTCTAGAGCTGAATTTCCAGATGTAGAATATCTTGTGTGGCCAATTCCCAAATTACTCATGTTCAGCTTCTTCAGACACTCCTCACTGAACACGTGGTTGACTAGACCCATACCCTTCAGGAGATAGAAGAAAGAATTGCGGGCAGTCATGACTTGTTACGCAGGAAGTGTTCAGGGGCCTACACACGTGGCCGAAAATTCTGGGACTGAAAATCAGTTCCATTCATTTGAATGAGGCAACAAGTGCACAGATTTTTGCAAGGTGAATGGAATGGATTTTCAGTCGTGGAACTTTCTGCCACGCGTGAAGGTATCCTTAAATGGATTAACTGTCCACCAAGGTAAAAATAAACTAAAGCCTGGAATGCATTTAACATAAATAAAGAAAAACACTCTATATTCACCGGTGGTCTGTTCCAGCACTGGGGGGTCCTGTCCCTGTGGCTTCCAGTCCTCTTTGGACTGTTAATGTGATGCCCCATTCATTGCCATGTGCACCGCTGCAGCCATTCACTGCCCTCAGAGGCAAAGTAACCCTCAGCTCTAAAAAGGATCACCAGTCAACAAGTGAGTGGCATTCCAGGCCTTAGATCAGTGATGGCTAACCTCCGGCACTCCCAAAATGCAAACTTGCTTGGTTGTTCTCAGAATTCCATAGAAATCAATGGAGCCGTAGTTTCACCGCAGCTGGAGTGCCCGAGGTTAGCCATCATTGCCTTAGTTGATCTGTTAAAACCAGTGCACCCACTGGTTCTGCTTGGCTTTTCCAGCACAAGGAGTACAGAACCATAGAAAGTATTCGGGATCCTCATACCACATGCTGGAAAATCAGAGCAGAGCCAATGAAAGCCAAAGGTGCCGAGCGCTCTGCAACTTTGTAGTTTTAGCAAAGGTTTACATCCCCTGCCACAGGCTTCGGCATTCCCAAATGTGCTTGGAGCGATTTCAGCTTTAGAACTGGACAGGTGCATTAGGAGCCGTTCTCCAGGAATCCATTACTAGACTGAGCCTAGAGAGGTGGCGGGTAAAGAGACCCAGAGAACATCTGCAGTGCATACATGGGTTATTAATACAGGCTCTGCTCTCTCTGCAGCTGGCAGGCATTCTACACTGACAGGGCCAGGTGTGATGATGTTTACACTGCCCGGTTCTGACAAAGTGCAGAGAGAGCAGAGCCTCTAGGTGGAACGAGAACGCCCCCGTTGCGCCTAAAGGCTCATTTTAATATATTAAATTTAAAAAAATGTTCTCAGCAATGCGGGCACATATGAACATGGGACCAACACAGATGTGTTCAGCTGCCAAGTGCACATGTAACAGGTCAGCCAGAGTCATAGGTACTGACAGATGCCCTTTAAGGGGTTAATCTTACCTTGTGTGCTTTATATGTGGATACATCACTTCCATCGCTGGTCACAATGCCCGCACTTTCCTGCCCCCTGTTCAAAGATAAAATGCACATTAGAGTCCACCAGGACTGCTGCAATCAGCATGACCCACCGTGCAGAGACTGGTGTAATGGGGCCTGTAGACGGGGCCCCACCTCACCCACTAGAGCCAAGAACATCCAAAGCCCACATTGTTGCACTAAGATGTTGTTCTTGCTCAGGAACCCCCAAATCCAATTAACCTATTAAGGAACTGGCCAATTTTCATATTTTGCCTTTTCATTTCTTTCTTTCTCACTTCCAGAAGTCATAACTTTTTTACTTTTCCTTTCATTTTGCGAGACAAGTTGTATTTTTTTATGGCATCATTTAAATTACCATATTGCATTGAAAATAGGGGGGGGAAGAGAGATACAATTCCGCCATGTTTTATGGGGTCTGTTTCCACAGTGCTTACTGTGCACTAAAAAAATAACATGTCAACCTTATTGTGTGGTCAGCTTTATTTCTCTCCCGATATGGTCATTATTATTACTTTTATAGTTTAAAGGGGTTATCTAACAATCTTTGAGACCTCAGAGAGTGGTCCGATTCTCAGTGGTGATTATACTTACCTAGTCCCTGCCGCTGGATTTTGGCTCAGTTGCTCCACCGTCTCTCTCGGTATCCTGTTGACGGGGGCACATGACCGCTGGCCACAGAGGAGACCTGTCGCTCGCAGCGATGTGCTGCATATGGGCGACGGCTCACTGCTACAGACAGTGATTGGCTGCAGCAGTCAGGTGTCCACATCAACAAGATGTTGATCCTGAAAGATGAGAGCTGCGGTGAAGCCGTAAGCTAGTGGTGGGGACCAGGTAAGTATGATCACCACTGTAGGACCAGCCACTCTCTGAGGTCTGAAAAAAAATAACACCTTTAATAGCATGAACATTTTCAGACATGGAGACAATTATATTTTTTATTGTTTATTTTTTTGGTAAATTGGGAAAGGGTGATTTGAATGTAATGTGTATTTTTAATATTTTAAAAAACTTGCTAATTTCTAGCCCCCTTAGGGGGACTTAAACACGTGATCATTTATACTACAGACTGCAAAAGATAGCCAAGTGCTTGTACTCTATTACCCTGGGAACACACTTCGCGTGTTCCCATAATAGAATATGGGTTGCATCGCGCGTGGTGCCGCGCGATAGTCACGGCAGCCGGCGCGATCGCGTAGGGCGTTTTACAGCGCAGTCGTCCGCGCTGTAAAACGCCGACATGTGAACCATGCACATAGGGATGCATGGCTTTTCACATGTTGAGCGTTTTTCAGCGCGTATGAACGCGCTGAGAAACGCTCAGGTGTGTTCCCAGGGTTAGGGATGAATGAATGGGACTTCAGATGAAACATCCAAAGTCGATTTGCATAAAACTTCGTTCCAATACTACATGGAGCGGGAGCTCCGTACAGTATTAGAATGTATTGGCTCCGTTGAGCTGAAGGTATTACTTTGCGAAGTCTCGTGAGACTTTGGGTAATGACTTCACAAAATAATTTCTATTGTTAAAAACCTTTTACCAAACTCGGTTTCGGTTCCAAGTGGTACCGTGGAAAGACATAGTTGAGAGAGATAGCTATTGGCCTAACGATTATTGAATGTGTAGGGGAAGCTGTAGCCAAAGCCTTTGACCTAGCTTGCTCTAATTCTGGAAAACCATTTGATCTACATGGCCATCTCCATTCTGTTGGTCAAAGAAAGTGATCATTAGCGAACTTGTTTTTTTAAGTTCTGCGTCCAAAGTTCGGGTTATTGAAGAACCCAGTTATGGATTCCAAATTCCGTTATGGTCCGTGGTAAGATTCTTCGATAACCCAAACCTTCGACGCAGAACTTAGATGACAGGAACCACCAAAATAACCCATCCACTACAGGTATAGGAGGATCAGATGAGAAGGTAATCACCAATATGGTGGCATACATGGGCTAGATCAATGCTGGCCACTCTTAGGAAAGTTTTGAAGACTAACCCGTTGCCATTGTCTCCTCACAGCACTAGAAGTCAAGGGATGGAGCCATGGAGTGGAGCAGGTCAGGATTCCTACATTGTATCTAGAATGCTACAGCCAAACATGTGGAGGAGCCACAAGTTATCAGAATGAAGGTCAAACAAAGGACCTGCTGAGGGCCATCAAAGTCACAACTCGGTGCAACCTGCAGGATTTAGGTTTGGACTTTTGGCAGAGGACGAGGTCACAGGACATGATCTTAATGTAGGAAGAGTAGGTTTAAAAGAGGCATCGACAAACCAAAGTCATGTGGCTACAGATCTGTACGGCAAATGGTAACATTTGGGAAGTTGCCCAAGAAATGCCCAGGCACCAGTGCAAATACTCCCATTGGATGGAATTTGGCAAGCACTATACATATCATGGAGTACAGCGAGGGGGTGACCGGCCAACCAATGCATCCACCACCAACTTCACAAGCTCCATGTGCCACAGGACACATCTGATGGTGGACCACCCCAGAACCATGATCAGTCCCCATCCCTTCTCTGTGCCAAGATCAGAAGCTGCTCCCAGGCTACAGGTAAGGCATTCTCCCGGACAGTGGCACACAGCACCAGAACCTCTGCTGCAGACAGCATCCCCTGTGTACTGGACCCATCAGATCGGGGGTGTGCCCCCTGAGAATACAGCTCCACTTACCTATGCTGCAAGCCCACCAGCCCCAGCGTGATGACATGAGGCACATCCAGCTGCGTGGGCCACGCGCCAGAGGCGATGCAGCCGAACACCCCGCACTCCTCCCGGATCCCCAGCTCCTCCAGCTCCATGGTGCGCACACGTGGGTCTCTGCAGAAACAAACACTTCCTGGGCGAGTGGACAAGGCCCGGCCTGGGGGATAGAAACGGCAGGGCGGCAAACTCCACCCTGCGGCCGGGGGGAGAGGGAGGCAGAGGCAGGAGGAGAGCCGCCGGGAGCGGAGCAAAGTTACCGGGAGAGAAGTGCACGGCACACGGAGGCCATGTGAGGAGGAGGGGCGGGGCTGACACCGGCCGGAGGGGAGGGGCTGGGACTCAGGGGGAGGGACCGACCGCCAGAGGGGAGGAGCTGACTGCTGGACTGCTGTACAACGAACATGCAATAGACTCATGAGCTCCTCATAGTGACAGGAGGAGTGCGGCTCCTGCACACATAATACTGCTGTACCCCCAACTCATCAGTGACAGGAGGAGTGCGGCTCCTGCACACATAATACTGCTGTACCCCCAACTCATTAGTGACAGGAGGAGTGCGGCTCCTGCACACATAATACTGCTGTACCCCCAACTCATTAGTGACAGGAGGAGTGCGGTCTCACGCACACATAATACTGCTGTACTGTACCCCCTAACTCATAAGTGACAGGAGGAGTGCGGCCCTGCACGCATAACACTGCTGTACCTACATAAGTGACAGGAGGAGTGCGGCTCCTGCACACATAATACTGCTGTACCCCCCAGCTCATCAGCGACAGGAGGGCGCAAGGCTCCTGCACACATAATACTGCTGAAACTCCCTAACTCATTGGTGACAGCCAGAAGGAGGCGGCCCTGCACACATTATACTGCTGTACCCCAACTCATTAGTCCCCAGAAGGAGGCAGCTCCTGTGCACATAATACTGCTGTGCCTCCAACCTCATCGGTGACAGGAGGAGTGCGGCTCCTGCACACATAATGCTGCTGTGCCCCCAACTCAACAGTGACAGGAGGAGTGCGGGTCCTGCACACATAATACTGCTGTACCCCCAACTCATAAGTGACAGGAGGAGTGCGGCTCCTGCATACATAATACTGCTGTACTGTACCCCCAACTCATAAGTGACAGGAGGAGTGCGGCTCCTGCACACATAATACTGCTGTACCCCTAACTCATTAGTGACAGCCAGAAGGAGTGCGGCTCCTGCACACATTATACTGCTGTACCCCTAACTCATTAGTGACAGCCAGAAGGAGTGCAGCTCCTGTGCACATAATACTGCTGTATCTCCAACTCATCGGTGAAAGGAGGAGTGCGGCTCCTGCACACATAATACTGCTGTACCCCCAACTCATCAGTGACAGGAGGAGTGCGGCTCCTGCACACATAATACTGCTGTGCCCCCAACTCATCAGTGACAGGAGGAGTGCGGCTCCTGCACACATAATACTGCTGTACCCCCAACTCATCGGTGACAGGAGGAGTGCGGCTCCTGCACACATAATACTGCTGTACCCCCAACTCATCAGTGACAGGAGGAGTGCGGCTCCTGCACACATAATACTGCTGTACCCCCAACTCATCGGTGACAGGAGGAGTGCGGCTCCTGCACACATAATACTGCTGTATCTCCAACTCATCGGTGAAAGGAGGAGTGCGGCTCTTGCATACATAATACTGCTGTACCCCCAACTCATCAGTGACAGGAGGAGTGCGGCTCCTGCACACATAATACTGCTGTACCCCCAACTCATCAGTGACAGGAGGAGTGCGGGTCCTGCACACATAATACTGCTGTACCCCCAACTCATCAGTGACAAGAGGCGTACGACTCCTGCACACATAATACTGCTGTACCACCAAGCCATCAGTGACAGGAGGCGTGCGGCTCCTGCACACATAATACTGCTGTACCCCCAACTCATCGGGGACAGGAGGAGTGCGGCTCCTGCACACATAATACTGCTGTATTCCAACTCATTAGTCCCAGAAGGAGTGCGGCTCCTGTGCACATAATACTTTTGTACCACCAACTCATCGGTGACAGGAGGAGTGCGGCTCCTGCACACATAATACTGCTGGTTCCCCAACTCATTAGTCCCAGAAGGAGAATGGCTCCTGTACACATAATACTGCTGTACCACGAACTCATCGGTGACAGGAGGAGTGCGGCTCCTGCACACATAATACTGCTGTACCCCCAACTCATCAGTGACAGAAGGAGTGCGGGTCCTGGCTGCAATACATATATTCAATGTACGGCACCTCAACCAGCCTATGTTGATATAAAAAAGAAATTGATAGATTATTAAGGAAACTCCCCGGTGTATTATTATAGACACGATCAGAGATGAGATGACTTCTAGGTATAGAGGAAAGCTACCAGTGTCCTCTTCTCCCCAGGACCTATCTTCTCAGGACCCCATATCACAATCATCTAGTAGCATCTTTCTGCTGTGTGAGAAGGTAATATTTGAATGTATATTTGAATATCTGAATCTATCCGTACAGTGGGCCCCAAAAATAAATTTTACTGGTGGGCCCTAGGTACCCCAGTCCGGCACTGTATGGGGCCCCCCATAGCGTGTAGCTTGGGGGACTAATGGGAATACAGTCACTAGGGATTTTGTGTAGGTTTTGGTGTTTAGTTTTAATGTTTTGGCTGTTAGGTGGTTGTTGTGTTCTCCCGTAACCCCCCCCCCCTCTATGTTTGTGTTTTGTGTTCACAGGTCTTACCTGAGGTGAATCCAGTTCTAACTGGTCTCGGTTCTTCTGCCCAGCAACGGTTCCTGATGATCCAGCTGTTCATTGGTTCCGGTGTCTTGAGGCGGGAGAATTCTTCTCAGCTGATTGGCTGGATCCTCTGGAGGCGGGAAACCTAGGGATTCAAAAGAAGGGACATCACTATTAGTAGCTGGGAGTTTGAAGAAGATCAGGACCAGCGCCAGGGATGGAGGAACTTCTGTGGCAGCTGATTCGGCCAGCGGAGTCGGCCAGCGGTGAGGAGTGGCATTGCCTTGCCCAGCCTGAAGTTGTGGCTGAAGCAGCGGAGGAAGCAGAGCTGGGAGAGCCGGCGGAGGAGCGATGGGGAGTATCGTCGAAGAGCAGCAGGCAGTCAGGGGCAGAGTTAGAGGCGCTGCCTAGCAAAAGAGCTCGCAGGGCACGGCGAGCCTATACTCCGCCCTCTGAGGCTAGAAGAAGAAGGGCCGGATCCACGGAGTCAGCGGAGGAGGAAATGCCGGCCCCAGCAAGTTACAGGAAGAGGCGGCACCGGCAGGAAAATGAGAAGGCAGCTGTTGATGCAGGGCAGCAGTGCTTTATATCGGCGACAAGCAGTGCTGGTTATATCCAGGGAGGGCAGCAGATTGGGGAGCCAAGCACATTTAAACCCTTAAGGACACGGCCATATTTTACCTTAAGGACCAGGCCATTTTTTGCAAATCTGACCAGTGCCACTTTATGTGTGAATAACTTTAAAACGCTTTTACTTATCCAGGCCATTCTAAAATTGTTTTTTCGTCACATATTGTACTTCATGTCACTGGTAAAATGGAGTAAAAAAAATCATTTTTATTTATAAAAAAAATACAAAATTTACAAAAAATTTGGAAAAATTTGCAATTTTTCAAGTTTCAATTTCTCTACTTCTATAATACATAGTAATGCTGCCGAAAAAAGTTATTAATTTACATACCCCATATTTCTACTTCATGTTTGGATCATTTTGGGAATGCCATTTTATTTTTTGGGGACGTTACAAGGCTTGGAAGTTTAGAAGCTAATCTTTAAAATTTTCAGAAATTTTCAAAAACCCACTTTTTAGGGACCAGTGCAGGTCTGAAGTCACTTTGTGAGGCTTACATAATAGAAACCACCCAAAAATTACCCCATTCTAGAACCTACACCCCTCAAGGTATTTAAAACTGATTTTACAAACGTCGTTAACCCTTTAAGTGTTTCACAAGAGTTATTGCAATTGGAGATGAAATTTCAGAATTGCAATTTTTTGGGCAAATTTTGCATTTTAATCCATTTTTTCCAGTAACTAAGCAAGGGTTAACAGCCAAACAAAACCCAATATTTATTGTCCTGATTCTGTAGTTTTCAGAAACAACCCATATGTGGTCGTAAACTACTGTATGGCCAGGCGGCAGGGCGTAGAGGAAAAGGAGCGCTGTGTGGTTTTTGGAAGGCAGATTTTGCTGGACTGGTTTATCTACACCATGTCCCATTTGAAGCCCCCCTGATGCCCCCCTGGGGTAGAAACTCCATAAAAGTGACCCCATTTTGGAAACTACGGGATAAGGAGGCAGTTTTCTTGGGACCATTTTTATAGTATATATGATTTTTGGTTGCTCTATATCACACTTTTTTTGAGGCAAGAAAAACAAAAACTGAAATTTTGAAATCTCATCTCCATTTGCCAATAACTCTTGTGGAACACCTAAAGGGTTAACAAAGATTTTCAAATCAGTTTTAAATACCTTGAGGGGTGTAGCTTCTTAGATGGAGTCACTTTTTTGGAGTTTGTACTCTAGGGGTGCATCAGGGGGGCTTCAAATGGGACATGGTGTCAAAAAACCAGTCCAGCAAAATCTGCCTTTCAAAAACCATATGGTGTTCCTTTCCTTCTGCTCCCTGCCGTTTGGCCATACAGTGTTTACGACCACATATGGGGTGTTCCCTTACGTCCTACCAGCAGCACAGATGGGGTTAACCACCCCCCCGTGGACTGTCAGGACCGGCGGAATGTTTAATGAGCCCAAGACTAATAACTCAATTTAACAATTAAGTATCTACTTAAAAGGAGGAAGTCCAGCCCACTGTGTTTTTTTCTGTCCTCCTGGGGGGGGGGGAATGACAAGGAGAGGGGGGGAGAGTAAAAAGAGTGGAAAGAGAATGACAAGAGAATGACAAAGGAGAGGGGGGAGAGAGAATGACAAGGGGTGAAAGGGAATGACAAGGGGGGGGGGGGAGTGTGAAGAATGATAAGTGGGGGGGGGGGGAATGACAACGGGGGGGAGAGAATGACAAGAGGGGGGAGAGAGAACTGGCGTTAGTTAAAGGGGTTCTGCAGTTTATTTAAACTGATGATCTATCCTCTGGATAGATCATCAGTATCTGATCGGCTGGGGTCCGACACCCGGGACCCCCGCCGATCAGCTGTTTGAGAAGGCAGCGGCGCTGGCAGTAGCACCTCGGCCTTCTCGCTGTTTACCGCAGGCGCAGTGACGTCACGACTAGTATCACTGGCCTGGGCGGGGCTAAGCTCTGTTCACTTGAATGAAGCTTAGCCCCACCCAGGCCAATAATACTAATCGTGATGTCACTGCGAGAAGGCTGAGGCGCTACTGCCAGCGCAGCTGTCTTCTCAAACAGCTGATTGGCGGGGGTCCCGGGTGTCGGACCCCTGCGATCAGTTTAAATAAACTGCAGAACCCCTTTAATATGGCAGATCATATGGGTGGGGCATTGTGATGTCACATGGGGGGGGGCGGCAAACTTTTCTTTTGCCTAGGGCGGCAAAAATCCTTGCATCGGCCCTGGTGACAATACTATCAAATTACGTCAGGGGCCTATATTTAGCATGGCCCTGGGGTCGGCGGCCCTTATGCCTTCTTGGGTTGCTGACAATTCCTCAAAATACAGCTTATGTGGCCTTCCACTCGAGCCCAACCGTTTGTTCGGTTCGGAGCTGGATAAGATCATGGAGGGCTTTTCAGACAAGAAGGTGAAGAGCCTTCCCCAGCAGTCCTTTCAAGAGCAGGGCAGACAAGACCGCTGTTGTAGGTCTGGCCAGCAAACAAGCTCTCGAAGTGACTGGAGAGCACAGCGAAAGGGTTTGAGGCGCTCTCGTGGAGGAGCCAAAGATAGAAAATCCACCTCCTGAATACGGGCCTCTTCGAGGCTCCTGGTTAATTCCCGTTACTCCTGCCATCCTGCCAATAAGCTTCCCCACTCCTATGCTTCATGTACCCATCGGGGGTCGTCTCTCCCACTTCTGAGAAGAGTGGATCCGAGAGATCTCAGATCCCTAGGTCCTGAACATAATTTCAGAGGGTTATTTAGTCAACCTCACCTCTATTCCTCTGGACAGGTGTAACATAGTAACATAGTATATAAGACCGAAAAAAGACATTTGTCCATCCAGTTCGGCCTGTTTCCTACAAGTTGATCCAGAGGAAGGCAAAAAACCCCTGTGAGACAGAAGCCAATTTTGCTCACTTAAGGGGAAAAAAAATTCCTTCCCGACTTCAATCAGGCAATCAGAATAACTCCCTGGATCAACGACCCCTCTCTAGTAGCTGTAGCCTGTAATATTATTACACTCCAGAAATAAATCCAGTCCCCTCTTGAATTCCTTTATTGTACTTACCATCACCACCTCCTCAGGCAGAGAGTTCCATAGTCTCACTGCTCTTACAGTGAAGAATCCTTTTCTATGTTTGTGTACAAACCTTCTTTCCTCCAGACGCAGAGGATGTCCCCTTGTCACAGTCACAGTCCTGGGGATAAATAGATGATGGGACAGATCTCTGTACTGACCCCTGATATATTTATACATAGTTATTAGATCTCCCTCAGTCGTCTTTTTCTAAAGTGAATAACCCTAATTTTGATAACCTTTCAGGGTACTGTAGATCCCTCATTCCAGTTATTACTTTAGTTGCCCTCCTCTGAACCCTCTCCAGCTCTGCTATGTCTGTCTTGTTCACAGGAGCCCAGAACTGTACACTGTACTCCATGTGTGGTCTGACTAGTGATTTGTAAAGTGGTAGGACTATGTTCTCATCACGGGCATCTATGCCCCTTTTGATGCAACCCATTATCTTATTGGCCTTGGCAGTAGCTGCCTGACACTGGTTTTTGCAGCTTAATTTGCTGTTTATTAAAATTCCTAGATCCTTTTCCATGTCAGTGTTACCGAGTGTTTTACCATTTAATATGTACGGGTGAATTGTTTGTCAAGATCAACCTTCTACAAGTTGCCAGGCAGGCGATCCTGGAGACCTACATTCAGGACTACATTTGCAAGAGATATTTCAATCGGTTTATAAGGAAGGTGAAGTTTTGTGTAGAAATCATCAGGTCAGTAGTTCACGTCCTCAATCCTGGAGACGTGATGGCAACCCTGGACCTCAAGGATGCATATCTGCACATCCCGATCCACCCTGCTTCCAGGAAGTATCTCAGGATCACGGTCCAGGTGTCCAGTGTCGTCAGGCATCTTCTGTTTGTTGCCCTTCCTTTTGGCTTTTTTTCTGCCCCTCACACTTTTACCAAGGTGGTGGCGGCTTTGAGGCTTCAGGGACTGACCATCATTCCTTATCTGGACGACTGGCTTTGAAAGCCTCTGCTCTAGCGATCCTAACCCAACTTCTTCAGGTAACAATCTCCATTCTGTTCCACCTAGGTTGGATCATCAGCTGGCAGAAGTCGAACGTGAGCCCGTCGACTTCAGTAAGATATCTAGGCTTCATAATCGACTCCACTGGGATGTCGCTCCAGTTGACTCCAGAAAGAAGATCTGGGTTCAGAACATGGCAAGTTCCTTTCCGTTCCCTGGCGAGTTCCAATCCGGACTCTCATGAAGATGTTGGGGCTCATGTCAGCGTCTGCGGAAGCAGTCCCTTGGGTTCTATGGCACCTCCACCCTCTACAGTCAGAGGTCCTCTCCAGATGGAATGGCAGCCCTGCTGGGCTAAACAACCTGTGCTCCCTGTCTTGGCGAACTCGGTATTCCCTCAGATGGTGGTGCCATCTTTTAGATGGGAAGTCTATGACCCAGCCAACCTGGGTCATATTGACTACGGATGCGTCCCAAGTAGGCTGGGGCGCTCACCCAGATGACACTCCAGTTCACGAGACCTGGTTTCCACAGGAGTGGCTTCTTTCATCCAATCTCCGCGAGATTCAAGCTATCCGGCTAGCCCTCCTTCACTTAGCCCCTCAGATCTGGGGCAAAGCGGTGAAAGTCCTTTACTTCTGCTGCCTTTAGCAGAAGTCAGATCAGACTTACCATTACCATGGCAAGCAGGACGCCTGTGAAGGGTGTCCTGTTGCCATGGTAGCCATCACCCGTTGCCAGAACAGAGCAGCGGGTGATGGGGGGGGGATCCCCCTCCCTCTGTGATTCCGTCAAGAATCGGGTGCTGCAAGGGCATAGCAGCCCCTGATGGGAGAGGGAGGGAGCTCCCTCCCTGTTAACCCCTTCCATACAGCGGTTCCGTACGGACTGCGACATGGAAGGGGTTAAACGTGCTGACACTCTGGTATACCCACTGGCCACCAATAAATATTAGAGAGAAGTGCAGCGTACTCAAGTTAGGGTTAATAGTGTTCCTGAATGTTGTAGTGCAATGGTGACCACTAACCTGAGACGGCTGACTCTCTGCAAGAGCAGGTAGTGATAGGTAATGTTCGTGACGCCAGTGCCAAGTAACGGTGGCACGCCGTTTGCTGATAGCAGGAATAACTGAGGAACCACGTGATGATAAAACAAACTCGAACTTTACTTGATCTTTAGTAGTCATCATACATAGGCATAGATGGAAGCGCAGTTCCTTTGAAGACAGTTGGTTTCGGTACATTTAATGCAGGCAATATGTAGCAAGGTGATCTCAGAGGGTTAAACACAGGACTTGCAGTACAGGCGGCTTGCACTCTATTCCTGACTGATCCTGGAACATGGAAATTATCCTCCAAGGCCCAATGCCCTATATCTGGCGTATATCTTTGGGTCTGTAATTATCAAGTACCTCCTCTGTTGTCTTTAGTACCTCTTGCTTTCCTAGACTTGCCTCTGCCTCTCTCAGCTTCCTCAGGCTGGTTGACCGTGGTGTTCCTACTTCTGCAAATACGGACTCAGGAGGGGAACCTTCTCCTTGGATCTGGAACCCGGTTACAGGGACTGCAATGCCCTCTCCTAGTCTGCAGGCTCCAGGCCTGCTCTGCTTTCACAGGCTCATGGCCTGGACTTAACTCAGACACAGTCTAATCTGCCTTTCCCTTCCCTGACTGGGCCTTATATAGACTAGGGCTCCCTAGCTCCCTCTAGTGACTCAGAGCTGGAATGACATCCCTAGCAGGCCTGCACATGGCAAATATCACAGTAACAGGGAAGTACATAACATTACATTACATTACACTTTATGAAGATGACTTATACCAACCTCCCCATAAATAAGGGGAAACGACAGCACACAAGTGACCCTTCTGTAGTGACGGGCATTACAGCTCTCGTACACTACAGAAGGAGGGCGGGCGATCCCGATCCCGCCCGTCGCACCGCCCGCAAACCCCCCGCCTGCACTGCCCGAGGGGGGTCAGAAACATCGGAAGGCGCTGCAAACCGCAGGTGTGAATTGACCTGCGGTTTTCAGCAGGTAACTTGTTCCGATCACCACCGGCCAAGCAGCGGTGATCGGTAGTACACATGACGTACTGGTACGTCGTGTGTCCTTAAGTACCAGGACACCATGACGTACTGGTACGTCATGTGTCCTTAAGGGGTTAAAGACCCACAGTGGATCTACAATGTTCCAAGCAGCAGCCTGCCTTTACCCCCAGCAATCATACCTGAAGTCCAGGGTGAAAATCCTCAGAAGCTGGAGGCGAAGAATCTTCATTCCTCTGATCCTGGTCAGGATGCGCCATCTAGTGGTGAGAGAGTCAATGTTCAGTCCATGTCAAATTTACTTTCCAATAAACAATTTGTTTCTGGCTTATATTCCCTTTTTTCTGATTTTATTCAGAAAGGGAATATTGCATCGCCTTCTGGGGTCTGGCTTAATCAGCCCAAGGCAGCAATTCAGAGTCAAACTATTCCTGTACTGGATAAGGGTAATGGTGTTTCTCAAGCCTGTGTTAAAGAGGTTTTGTCTTGTGAATTATCGCCTCTAGGCTTTCATTTAACACCAAACATTAAAGAACGCATATGGTGTTTAGAATTTTTAGAAATTTTACCATTGTTACCGTCTAGTAAGGAACATATTTTCCGAACAGACAAGAAGGATGAAAAGATGGATGAGCATAGAAAGCGAAGTCTGCCACCTTCTTTTAATAACTGGCTGCAGGCTTTCTGTATTTATTCAGCGATACTTGGGGAAAAATTTCCAGAAAAATGTTGCGCTTTATTCCAACATTTGGACATCGTATTGTAGGCATACCATAACTTTGGTGGTGTGGCATGGTTGCCATATGATGAATTATTTAGGAAAAATTAGCAGTTCATCCATCTTTAAAGTGGGGTGTTAAGGATATCGGCTAATGGATCAATTTGATGTTACCGCCAAGAACTGCTCCGCTTAAATAATCTCCCTCCCCTCAAGGTTTGAGTAAGGTAGTTTGTTTTATGTTCAATGAGAATACCTGTAAGTGGTTAGCAAATTGTCGCTATAAGCATGAGTGTTCCTTTTGTGGAGGCACCCATCCTTTGTCAAGATGTTTCAAGCGGAATGGTCAGGCAAATTTTCAGCAGTCATCAATTAAGGAGCAGCTTGCAAAAAGCTTGGACTCGAGTGAGACTAACAGAAATGTTGCCATGGCTAAAGCGATATCCAGACCAATTGAAAGCTAATTTAATCATTGATAGTTTTTCGCTAGGTTATTTGGTTCCTGAATTTAAGGGTATTGGTTGTTCATTGGTGGATAATTTTAAATCTGTAGTGAGATATGCGGATGTAGTTCGTACTAAAATTAAGAAAGAATTAGAAGTTGGTAGGATTGCGGGCCCCTTTGATTATCCACATTTTGAGAATTTCCACTTATCCCCTTTAGGGCTCATGCACACAGCCTTTGCCCTGGCCTGGGCGGGGTCTGCAATACATGGGGCACCGGCCATGTGCACAACGCATCACAGATGCAGACTCATTCGCCCGGAATGTGTCCGCAAATCCAGAGATGCGGTGCGGAAGCACGGATCGGAACCCCGTGGAAGCACTACGGAGTGCTTCCGTGGTGTTTCTGGCCTTGCCGTCGCACTGCAAAAAAGTAGTGCATGCACTACTTTTTTGCGGTGCAGACTGTCAGATGCGGATCGCAGATCCCATTCAAGTGAATGGGTCCGCGATCCACATGCGGCTGCCCCACGGTCGGTGCCAATGGATTGCGGACCGCTATTTGTTGTCCACAGCACGGGCCCAGCCAGCACACGGTCGTGTGCATGAGCCCTTAGGCATAGTTCCTAAGAAGGAACCTTGGGAGTTTAGATTAAGTGTTTCAGTGTCTTATGTGTCATTTGATCAAGTAGTGGATTTATAAAAACGTTTTGGCCAAGGGGCTTTACTCCCAAAAGCGGACATTAAATAAGTATTTAGGCTGTTGCCAGTTAGGCCGCAAGGTTTTAATTCGTTGGGTTTAGATTTGATCTAAAGTGTCTCCCTATGGGTTTTTCTATGTCTTTTTCCTATTTTGAATCATTGTCTACATTTTTTCATTGGGTAGTTTAGGTTAGTATTCCAGAAGGTGGTGTGTTACATTACATAGACGATTTCCTGTTTGTAGGTTTTTCCGGTTCTCAGTTGTGTTCGCAGTTGTTACAATGTTTTATTGGTATGGCTAAGCAGTTCGGTATTCCCATTGCAGAAGAAAAAACAGTTTATCCTTGCGTTTGTTTAGAATTTTTAGGTATTGTTATTGATGGTGTTAAGATGGAGTTTCGTTTATCTAAGGTAAAGTTTCATTCGATTAGATCATTATTAGTGAAATTATTAACCAAGGATAAGTGCACCTTGAGGAAACTGCAATCTATTTTAGGCTCATTGAATTTTACGTGTAGAATCATTCCAATGGATCATGTTCTTTCTAAGCGGATGTACTTTGCTACTAGAGGTTTGCGTTCCCTGGCACCTCATGTTAGACTGACTAGACTGAGGAAGTCTAACGGTAGGACTTGTTGTCAGGAAGAATTTCAGGACTCAGATTCTTTGAAATTATTTACTGACGCAGCAGCGAGCTTTGGTTTTGGTGCCTTCTGGAATAACAAATGGTCTGCAGGATGTTGGCCAGATATTTGGATAGAGAAGAAAATTACAGCTAATATTGTGCTCTTAGAATTATTCCCAGTTTTAGTTACAATAGAAGTATGGGGTTAGTTTTTTAAGAATAAGAGAATTTGTCTTTTCATAGATAATAAAGGTGTGTTTTTTTCCATCAATACACTGTCTTCTAATTGTAAGGGGACAGTAGATGTTGTGCTGTATGTCCTTTAACATTTGGTTGAAAGCAAGGCACATTCCTGGTAGAAAAAATTATATAGCTGACTCTTTGTTTCGTTTCCAGTGGAAGAGATTTCGGGAGTTGGTTCCATCAGCAGAGCAAGTGGGGACCCCTTGTCCTTCACACTTATGGGACCTGCTGCGGGATAAGTAGCTGATAGTATTCGTAGTTCTGTGGCTTCTTATGCAGCCACATGGAGAGATGGGTTGTCGTTTAGTCAATCAGTTCAAGAGAATCCATCAGGTAATATTGAAAAGTTAGGCCTGCTGTTTAGGGATCAGCGAACTTGTGTTTTAAGTTCTGTGTCCAAAGTTCGGGTTCAGGTTATCGAAGAATCCCGTTATGTATTCCAAATTCCGTTATGGTCCGTGGTAGCAGAATCCATAATGGGATTCTTCGATAACCCAAACCCGAACTTTAAACGCTGAACTTAAAACACAAGTTCGCTGAACCCTACTGTTTTTTGTTTCATCACTCATGTCCAAAAAGTTTTCTTACTCTCATATTGTTAAAACAGTAGCTGGGGTGTCATTTTTTCAGAGGTTATTTGGTCATTCACCTCTTGCTATTGTATTTATCATTAAGCAGATGTTGAAAGGATATCGCAAGGCTAATTTTAACTCAGATTTGAGACGTCGTATCTCTTTAGAGCTGTTGGAAAAAATGTTGGGCATTCCTCCCAATGTTGCAATGTTGCTTCTGTTTAGAACGGCTTTCATATTGGCATTTTTTGGGGCTTTCAGGATTGGGGAGTTGATGGCTAGTTTTAAGTCTTCTGAATCAAGTCTGTTGGTTTCGGATGTCGTAGTTGGTAAGGGCATGATAAAAATTAGGATTTGACGTTCTAAGATGGATAAGTTGGGCCGGGGTCAATTTATTTTGTTAAATAGTTGGTCCAGTTCTTTGTTGTGTCCAGTCAGAGCTGTTACAGCTTGGCTGGAAGTTAGACCGGTAGTGCAAGATGCTTTCTTAATTCACTCTAATTTAAGCCCGCTAACGAAATTTCAATTCAATTCTTTGCTTAAGAAATGTTTAAGTACACTGAATCTGAGTCACCTCCAGATATCCAATTCTTTCCGAATTGGAGCAGCTACGGAAGCAGCTAGGATGGGATTGGAGGATACAGTAATTAGGAAAATAGGCCGTTGGTTTTCTAACAGATATAAATTATATGTGAGACCAGATTTGTTGTTAGATTGATCTTCTTATGTTTTTCAGGTTTTCAATTAATCATATGGGTTATTGGACATCCGTTCATTTATTGGGCTTAGAAGAGTGCCGGGAAGAGGTTTTACTCTGAGAACTTATCATTTGAGTCCAATAAAATGCATATTTTTTTGTGCGGTGTAAGGGGTTTGAAATGGAAGAATCTTATGAATGAAATTAAAAGATTGGCGGTTAAATGGCCTGCCCCACATGTCTTAATTTTGCATGCTGGGGGTAACAAAATAGGCAGTATAAAAACTTTAGATTTAATTTGAGAAATGAAAAAAGACAAGGCCCTGTTGAAATGCTCATATCCGGATGCAACTGTGGTTTTCTCTGAGATCGGCCAGAGATTGATATGGTTTGCTAAAGATGGAAGATGAAAGATTAGGAAGTGGATCAACAGGGCCATGTCAAAAATTTGCCAGTCTTAGGGGGTTTTAGTTACAGACACATTGATCTAGAAGGCTTTGTCCCAGGCCTACACAGGTCTGACAATGCACACTTGTCAGAGGTAGGTTTGGATATTTTTAATTTAGGACTTCAGAATGCAAATGAGAAGTGGCTGTGTTGCTTTTTTTTTTTTTGGGGGGGGTGCATGCTCTCATAGAGGCATGGCTTGTGGGATTTTAGCTGGGTGGACTTTTGGTCAAGATTTATTGGTTATTGATGAGATTATTATTATCTATTTATGGTTATTTATTCTTTATAGATTATTTAATGAAGTATTTATTGGTGCAATTTTATGGTAACCACAAAATAAAGCAACACAGCCTTGTTTATCCAAATATATGTTTGGATGTGTCTTCTCATTTATTTATTTAGAGTATTATGTGACTTGTGACATGTATGGAGCCCCCCAGAGCGTGTAGCTTGGGGTACTGATGTTCCAGCTTTTCATTGGTTCAGGTGTCTTGAGGTGGGAGAATTCTTCTCAGCTGATTGGCTGGATCCTCTGGTGGTGGGAAATCTAGGGATTTAAAAGAAGGGACATCACCATTAGTACCTGTCAGTTGAAGAAGATCAAGACCAGTGCCCCACCCTCCCTCCCTTGTTCTAGTCGTGTTGCCTTTATTTGGGGGATTTTGTCGCCCAGCTTATGCTGGGTGGACTTTTGGTCAAGATTTATTGGTTATTGATAAGATTAATATTATCCCAACCCCAAAATAAAGCAACACGGCCTTGTTTATCCAAATACATGTTTGGGTGTCTTCTTATTTATTTATTTAGAGTATTATGTGACTTGTGTCACCATGATTACAGGTGTGGTCTGATTAGACACTAGGTCTTGCTACAAGAAGTGCTTCCCCCACTGACCTATAGAAAGGCTCTCAGAGGCTACTTTTGGGTAGTATACCTCTTGGTGAGAGATTTTTGCCTGCTATACATGCCTCTACGATGCACTCGAAGAGAGTTTGCTCATTTGATAGACTTTGAGAGGGGAAACATCATCGGACTGGGAGAAGCAGAATGGTCCTTTTGAAGAATTGGCCACCATCTAGGACGTTCTGACCTAGCTGTTAGGAGATGTTGGGAGCAGTAGTTACGTGAGGGCACTCACACATGGTGAACAAGCTCTGGATGTCCCAGACAGACCACCAGTATAGAGAATTGTTTGATCTTGTGACAAGCATTGAGCAGCTCCCACAGTTTCGTTGAGCACCGTCCACACAGAGGTGGCATCTTCAGTACACACCCCAGTCTCTGCCCTAACCATTTCCAGGTGCTTAGCAGATGTAAAATTGGTGTCATGGTGCCTGTTACATGTCCTGCCATTGACAGCCAGCCAACATCACCTTTGTTTGCAGTGGTGTTGTGAATGAGAAACCTGGACTTATACGGACTGGAACGAATCCAGGTTCTATTTTGGATCCCACTACTATCAGGTTCCAGTATGAAGGCCTGGTGGTGAGCACTTCAATCCTGCCTGCTGTGAAGCGACACACTAACAGCTCAGTAATATGTGCAGAACATCCTGCAGCCACATGTGTTTCCTCTCATGGCAGGGCTTCCAACTGGCATTATTAAGAAGAACAATGCTCGTCCACACACACCAAGGGTTTCCCAGGAATTTCTCCCCCAGATTACACTTCCTTCACCTGCCCGGTCACCAGATTTATCATCAAGCATTTATGAGACCAACTCTGACTCTAGCTTCAGCAGCCTACGAGTGTGCAGGATCTAAAGGCCCAGCTGCAACATCTGTGGGCAAATGTGCCTCAGGATGCGATACAGAACCTGCATGCCTCCATGCCCAACTGTATCTCATCTGGTATCCAGGCTAGACGTGGCACAACAGGGGACTAGAGCCTCCTTTCAGTTGTACAGTTTTCCCCAATAATTCCCCTTTGTCTCTAATATTGTAATCACTTACACGTATCATCGTTACACTCACACATAGGAACTCCTTCTTGGAGTGGGATTATTTTTGTCAATGAGTGTACTAATGTTGCCTAGTGTCTACATGTACAATGTCACATTTTTGTATAAGGGTATGGCTGTGTTCACATCTGCATTGTAGACACCTTTATGAGCCTCTTTCACAGATTCTGTAGTTTTTTAAAGGGAAAAATAGCCCTGCATGCTGCTCTGTTATTCACTTTTAAATTACATATACCTCACCAGAACCCAGTGGACCCCATTTTAATTCACTGGGGTCTTTTGTGATGGATCTGACATTTTATTGTGGCTTCTGTTGTGAATGGAAATCACAATCCAGTTGTGAAAACAAGCTTAGTAGGTTCCTGATGGTGTAGAGCAGGGGTCGAATTTACACATGTAACAGGTATGACAATAGTTAACAGGCTTTCACATGCAATGAAGTAGACATTGGGATGGATTGGGGGTTGTCTAGATAAGATGGTGTTGGACACTTTTCCTACAGGCCTGTGAAGCTGCGTATATGGTATGTTGTCACAAGTATACGGGAGAGGAAAACATCAGAACACACACAGAAGGAAATAGACCGGTGTCTAGGCCTCAAAGCTAGGGAGAGGAAATGTGACCTGCTAGGAATCTCTAGACCTCTCACTGACTTCTGCTAATATGAGTAGACCCTGAAGGTGGGAATACTCATACACTGGAACCTTAGCCCTGGAGACCCTGGAAATCCCTAGGAGTGGTGGCAGGGAATGAGACTACTGCTTCCTTCCCAGATAAAGGAACCAGCGTCCGTTTGAGGCCTAGAAAGCAACTAACACGAGCAAAACAACAAAATGCAAAACAAAATGAACTTAGCTTAAAGCAGAATAGAGGAGCAGGAGATCCAAAGGAACAACACACCAGCTCAACCAACTCCAGCAGGAAATATCAACCGCATGGTAAGCAGTGTGAGACAGAACTAAATAGGGCCTCAGTAATGACAGGCTGCACCTGACAAGAGGTGTGGTCATTACCAAACAACAACACTGCAAGGAGAAAACAAAGAGACTGTTAGATACCCTCACGTGTCGCCAGTCTCTCCGATCTTCTCACCTTTGTCATGGGAGGGACCGTGACATATGTCTACCCCTGATCTTATTCCAAAATCAGCTCCAAATGAAATTGCCTTCTGCTAGGCCTTAGTTGGCATGTTGTATTAGTTCTAATGTAATAAACTTACCTGTCTGGGCTCCATCGGCACGATCCTCTGCACAATGTTAGGAAAGACGTGCTACTAAGCCACACCCCCTGGTGACGAGACTGCATCCTTAGTAACATAATGCAATGCTCTGTTTCTCCCTGTAGCAGGCGTGTTCTCGAAGAGATTAACAGTGGGCTGATTGCTCAGCTGCTCTATTACTGTGTACTAGTGTTCCTGACTAATGTAGTGCCAAGTCATGGACCTGTCAGGTTCTGATCCAGGGATTCGAGCTCTATTTAAATCCCTTCCTGGCCATACACCATTGCCAATTATAGTCTTGTTGGGCTCACTAGCTAAGTTGCTTGCTTCTCGTTCCTGTTTAGCTTATTGATATCCTGTGTTTCTGACCTCCGCTTGTCCTGTTACCACTCTCCGTCTCCCGTTCTGGTAATACATAGCTTGTCTGGTTCTGACCCATTTCTGACAACTCTGGTATTCTGTTTTGGTGTTTGTGTTTGTTTCTCCATCTCTTCACTTAAGTAGCATAGAGACCGTCAACCAGTTGCGGTCTAACCATCTAGGGCTTGTACTGCAAGTAGGTAGGGACAGTGAGGGGTTTCAGTCCAGGGCATCACTGTCCTTGTCCGTATCTACTCTACTGACATGACATCTGTATTATGTCAGAGCTTGGGTCCACTGGAGGATCATCTGGTAGTCTGGTTGGCCAGTTCGACCTTGGACCCTGATTTGCACCACTAAATACTTAAAAATCACAAATAATAAAAAAAGACTTCTAGCCGATCTTCTCAAAATCTCCCCATTTCCTTTGATCCTATTTATCTCATATTGCAATTAAAGGTGAATTTACATGGCCCGATGTTCGAGCAGATTATTGGGAACGAACGTTCCTTCGAACACTCATTCCTGACAATCTACTTGTCTAAATGTGCCGTCGATCAGCCGATGAATGGACAAAACACTAGTTCATTGGGTGATCCTGTTGTTATTGCAGGTACCTAAATTATCATTTCTGGGCAGCAGATCATGCAGCCTAAACAGCAATCTGTCCAGAGACAATGATTCTGTATGGGGACCAGCGATCATAATAGTGACCCCTCGTCCTCATACTGTAAAGGAGATTGCTGCATGTAAATGCAGCGGTTTCCTTCCGTGAATGAGCAGCGGACTGTCGGTAAGGAACGCCTCCTTCCTGACAATTGGCTTTAGCTTGGCGCATGTAAACCCGCTTTAAAACTCATAAAAACGGCACTTCCTGTAAGATAACAGGCCACAGGAGGTGCCTCTTCCATGTGCTCTGACTGCAGTAGGGCACAGAATATTGTAAGCTCCTTACCTTGGTCATTTTTTTCTGGACCAGGCTATTTTGGTCTTCCAAGATGCTTACTCCCATCTCAGCCTGAAGGGAATGGAAACAGTGTAACTTGCTGTGGTATGCTGTTTGCACAGCTTCCATGTATGTTTATTGGTGTTAAAGGGGTTATCCATTAATGGATAATGATGACTTATCTTCAGGATAGGTCATGATTATCAGATCAGCGGGGATCTGAGTCCTGGCACCCAGCTAGGAGCCTCCGCGCTCACCAAAGCTCTGATAAGCGCAGGTGGCTCCCAGCAGCTCTCCAAGCATAATGCCGTGCATAGTATACTGGCAGGGCTTAATATTGCAGCTCAGCCACATTTACTGGGGCTGAGCTGCAAATAGGCCTTGTGACCGATCTATGGTGACATCACATGACCTAGGAAGAGGCCGCGGTGCTCACGGTGCACCGCCCTCTTCTAAAACCTGATCGCCAGGGGTCCCAGTGTCAGTTCCCCGCCAATCTGATATTGATGACCTATTCTGAGGATAGCTGTTTGAAGGGGCTGCAGATCTTGTGCGATCTCTGCGTCCTCTTCAGTATTCACCTGCCAGTGGTGCAGTGTATTTACAGCTGTTCAAGTGAGTAGGAGAGGGAGATGTAATTACACTGCACCGCTGCTACAGAGTAGATGGCGAGCAGGTAATCGCTGAAGAGAATACAGAGATTGCATGAGTTCCGCAGACTCTTCAAGATGCTGATCGGTGGGGATGCTGGGAGTCGGACGCCCACTGATATGATATTGAAGACCCATCCTGGGGTTAGGTCATCAATATCTGTAGCACACAGAACCCCTTTAAGAAAACAGCCAAGCACAAACACACATTCAGCTGTTTCCGGAACTCCACACACCCCTGGCCACTTCTTACCAGGCTGAGATGGGAATAAGCACTGAAGGATGAGCCAAACATTTTTTTCTTATTATTATTCATTAACCCTTTCAAGAATGGGTGATTTTTCGTTTCTTACTCCCAGCCCTCTCAAAGCCATAACTTTTTTATTTTTCCATTCACATAGACATATGAGGGCTTGTTTTTGTGGGAAAAGATGCATTTTCTAATAGCATCATTTATGGTTGCATACAATGTGGTGGTAAGCAGGGAAAAAAATGGGGTGGAATTATAAAAAAAAGATCATTCCACCACAGTTTTATGTTTTGTTTAGTTTTTTTACACCATCTTCTATGTGGTAAAACTGACCTGTTACTTTTATTCTCCAGGTCAGTATAATTACAACGATACCACATATGTATAGTTTTTCTTGAGTTTTAATACTGAAAAAAAATTAAAAACTTTGAAAAAAATCATTTTTCCTTTGGATTGCCATATTCTGACCCCCATAGCTTTTTTTATTTTTATGTGTACAGAGCTGTGTGAGGGATCAATTTTTGCAGGACAATCTGTACATTCATGAGGGGTGTATGACTTTTTGATCACTTTTTATTAAATTTTTTGTTGGAGGTGAAGCAACCAAATTTTTCCTGGTTTGTTTTGGACGAATCCACTGAAATGGCGCATTGCACCATTTTAGTGCACATACTGGCGGGAATGTCCTTTTTAACAGCTCACTCTCAGACAGCAGCACAGAGCTGTCTGAACATGAGCTGCAGGGAGAAAGTCACCCTCCCTCCCACCCCTGCAGCTGACAGAAGTTGATTATTTTCTTCATTTTATCAATCCCTGTCGGAGGCGGAGTGGGAGGGGGACGTTACCTAACTGGATCGAGGCGTAGCTACCCTAGGACATCTTACCTGCCCCTGAACTGTGACCTCCACAGCACCCCGCTCCCTTAACAGTGTCATCCACAGAGCCCTGCCCCTTTAAAGCTGACCTACAGCAGTGAAGAAAAATGTCTCGGTTCTTATGGAAGCCTGGTTTAAAACTATGTGTATGTGGATACCAAGGGCCTGTGAGTTTTTATTGGCTGATAAGGGTCATGTGACTAGGCTTTTATTGGCTAATGCATTTTTTGGGAATATCTCAAAAAGCTGAGACCCGGTCTAAAACCTTCCCGGACACATGATGTACCTATGTGTCAAAATTCGTGATTGTAAATGCGATTCCTTTAGCAGACATTCATACATACACACATATGTACACCCAGCTTTATATATTAGACTAGAAGAAGGACCCGGCTTCGAGCGGGTATATTTCATCTATTTCATTTAATGTTTGTGTGTGTCATTAAAAGATATCGACAGTATCCACCATAACAGTGACATCTACAGTACCCCGCCCCTTTAAGAGTGACCTCCACAGCAGCCTGCCCTCTTAACAGTAACATCCACAGGGCCCACCCTTTAACAGTGACTTCCACAGCGTCCGCCCCTTTATTAGTGATCTCCACAGTATCCCGTCTCGTTAACAATGATTTCCACAATAACCCGCCCCCTTAGCAGTGACCTCTACAGAGCTCTGTTCCCTTAAAATGTGACCTCCACAACACCCGCCCCCTTAACAGTGACCTCTACAGCACCCCGCCCCTTCACACTGACCTCCATAGCAGATCATCCCCTTTACTGTGACCTCCACAGTTCCCTGTCCCCTTAACACAGACCTCCACAGCGCCCGCCCCTTTGACAGTGACCTCCACAGCATTCTGCCCCCTTATCAGTGACCTCCACAGCAGCCCGCCCCTTTAACAGTGACCTTGACAGCATTCCGCCCCCTTAACAGTGACATCCACAGCAGCCCACCCCTTTAACAGTGACCTCCACAGCAGCCGCCCCTTTAGCTCGCGCTACCCCTCCTTCCTATCACATGTATTAGGTCAGCGTTGCCACGCCGTGTTGGAGATGATTGGCCTGAAAAAGAGTAACCACACCGGCGAGCAGTTGCTCAAGTACATCAATCAGCAAACATCCCAGTGACTGTCTGCCACCCTGCCGACTCCAACTGGGCAAGGTGGTCAGCGACAATGGGCGCAACATCGTAGTTCAAGGCAAAATAACACATTCTCCCTGCATGGTGCACGTCATCAACCTAGTGATGCAGCGCTTTCTATATAAGTACACTGGTTGCGCAAGGTGCTGGCAAAGTCCAGGAGACTGTCCAAGCCCTTCAGCCACCCTTATGTGGTGGAGAACACTCTCCTGGACCTGCAGTGACAGAATGGCCTGCCAGTACCGGCTTAATCCGTGACTCGCTATATAGTCGACATTGCACATGCTTGAGTGTCTGTATGAGCAGCAGAAAGCTTTGAATGATTTTGTCGTGCACCAGACAGCCTCAGCAGCAGGGAGCACGTTTTGCATCGAGGCCAGGCAGTGGCAGCTCATCAGAGACACCTGTTGGGTGCTGAAGCCCTTTGAAGAGGGTACAAAGTTTGTCAGCAGGGACAACTGTGGCATGAACAATGTCATCCCTCTCATATTTATCTTAGAACAGACGCTGACGCTCATGTACCAGGGGACCACTGCGGAACACATCTTGCTGTCCACCCTATAGCTGTTAGGGACACACAAACCGAATCTTCCATAGAGGAGGAGGATGGCGAAGATGAGGACGAGGAAGATGAGGAGCTGCCACTGCAAGAGCAGGAGGAGCAGTCGAAGGTGAAGCAGCAAGAGAACGTTGATGAGGATGGCACAATCCAAGACACCCAACTGGAAAGAAGTGGCCCCTCAGGCATGCTGGCCAGAATAGCCTCCTGTATGCTGGCTTGTTTATGCAGTTACAGGCATATTGTTGACATGATAACTGGATAGCCCTGCTTTTCGACCTTCGCAACCAAGGCAAAAGGGGGGAATATTTTCCTCTAGCAGAAAGGGAGGACAAATTACGCTACTACCAGGAAACACTGTGTACGCAGCTTGCCGCAGCTTAGGACGAGCAGATGCCTGCCGCCAGCATGTCTGAAAGGGTGGCCCCCCTCCTCCCCTCACAGAGTCCCCCAGCAGCAGCCATTTCAGTCTCCTCAACACGATGGAGCAGTTTTTTCATGTACTGCGCCTGGCTGAGGCCAGTCAGCAAGCCGATAGCTCTCTGTTTAAAGCCCAGGTTGAGGCCTACCTTAACTCTGGCCAGTCTCTGTTGCATACCAGTTCCTTGACCCCATAGATTTCTGTACAGGCATATTGGAACAGTGGCCCGAACTGGCACAGCACACTCTCTATCTTCTTTCTTGCCCTGCCTCCAGTCTCATCTCGGAGAGGGTTTTCATCGGCACGGGGGGCGTGGTGACCAAGTTGTCCTCCGCTAGTGTCCAAAACATCACTGTTGTCAAAATGAACCAAGCCTGGATTCAGGAGGATTTTCATGTTCCTCCAGCTAATTCCAATGTATAGACCTTACCCACCTCGCCTTGTTGGCGGTGCCCCGTTTTGCTACTGTTGCTGTTTGCCTATTATCACGTTCTGTATGGCTGCTGCTGCGACCTGCACCATGCTGGTAATTCCAGTCAGTCATCAGTTTACGTGTATTCACTTTCCACGCGGTTACAATGTAAACATTTTCAGGGGGGTTAACACGGTTGAAATTTTTAAATTTTTGTGTGCGTGTGTGGGGGTAAATTTATTTATAGTGCAGCAGTTTCGTGTGCTCACTTTCCACATGGTTTAAATTTGAATTTTTTTTGCCCCCTCCGTTAAATTTTTTTGGAAGGCGCACTTGCGCTGCATAATTTTGGAGGATTACTGCATCAATACCGCCATTCTGTCATAGTCCAGAGAAAACTGGAACCTGCAGTGCATCATGTCACTGCCACTAATGCCTGAAGGTCAGTTCCATGTACTCACTTTCCACACGGTTGAAATTTTAAAATTATTTGGGGACAGGGAGGTTAACACTGTTGAAATTTTTTATTTTTTTGCCCCCTTCATTAGATTTTTTTGAAGGCGCACTGGCTCTGCGTAATTAAAGTGGATTACTGCATCAATACTGCCATTTTCTTACAGTCCAGGCAAAGTAAGAGTCTGTAATGCATCATGCAACTGTGACTAATGCCTGAGGGTCAGTTTGAAAATTAAAAAAATATATATTGGGGGGTGGGGCCTCCTGCCATCACGTACTGTATGGCTGCCGCTGAGGCCTGCATCATGCCACTAATGCAACTTGCCAACCATCACATTCCTTCAAGCCACTTTTTTTTGTTTTATTTTATCTCATTAACACCGTGTGTTTAAGCATCATCAGCCCCTGATAAGGGCCAATTTTTTGAAGCTTTGGAATATGAAAAAGCATGAGACATGTGCCTCCACAGTGTCGTTATATACACGCTGTATGATAACACCGTCAAATGTACGTTTGGGGAGGGGGAGAGAAAAAAAAAACATAAAAAAGAAAAGAGATAACAAATTTTCCTAAAAATTATGAGTCCTAGGAGGCTAAAGAGCGTTATATGTTTAAATATTAAATGGACCGCGCAGAAAGTACTTCTTTTCTCACACCAAAGGGAATACTCCTTGACCGATCTTTGACATCAAGCTCACACTGCTTCCTTTCTTATGTATCGATCTGTACAGATTGAAAGGAACCACACATAGTGAAGTATTGCCAGTTAAAACCTGCAGACACTCTGGAATTGCACTCACCGTGCTCTAGTTGTAACACTAGCGTATCAAGATGTTTAAACACAGGTAACCGGCTTGCTTTCCTTCATCCTATGTGGAAATAACTTCTTCCATAGTGAAGACCGTAACACAGCATATAAAATTCCAATTTTAATCTACTTACAAACTGGTGAATAAAATCACAGCGTATAATAAAAACAATCGCGTCTGCCCGACCCGGGTTTCGCTCCAAATGGCTTCGTCAGGGGCGTTAGATGCACTGGACTATAATATCCACCTTGAATTTGGAGGAGGAAAATAAGAAAACATTTTTTTTATCAGACCCCCCAGTCTTAATCAGACCTCAGGTTAGACCCTTATCAGATCCCCATGCTCCATCAGCCTCAGCTCAGACCCCCATCAGCCTCAGATCAGACCCCATCAGACTCAGATCAGACCTCATCAGCCTCAGATCGAACCCCTCGCCCCAACCAACATCAGCCTCATATCGGACCACCATCAGTCCTCATATCAGATGTTGAAACAAAAAAAAACACAAAAAAAAAAACTGACCTCGCTTAGTCCGGACAATGCTGCCACTCACTGCTCCCTAGTCTTCTTCTGTCCCACACTGCACTGTGACCTGATGTCAGGTCAAAGTGTGCGCCTGCATGCAGAATATCCTGACGCTGTCAGAACATTGTCTTCATTAACATTTTCAACAGTTTTTGTTCTACAGCATTCATTGTCAGTGTATCATCTTTAATTTGTCATGGAGCTGCTCTGACTCTTGATCTGTACCCCTTATCTCTAAATTCCTTAAGGCTGATGAACATTAAAGAATTTAGCTATAAGAGTTTATGAGTTGTCAGGAATGTACAGCTAAGGGTTACAGATTGAGCCATCAGAGCAGCTTCCAGATGGATTCAGTGTAAAGTAGAAAGAAATGGTCTGCAGAACAAAAATGGTTGAAATTTTAAGTCATAGTCCGAAATGAGTAAAATGCGATTAAAAAAATTGCCTCCTAAATGTGTTCATAACCTGTAAGAGTTTTGAATAACTGGTTTTCACTGGTTTTCTACTTGCACTGATACTGAATGCTGTATAGTCTATTATATTGGGGGGCACGCTATGTGGCTGGTGCTAGAGAAAGCTACCTTTATATCCTACTGCTTCTTCTTAAATTCACTTTCAAGGTTTGGCATATGGTCAAAGACTACCATGGCCTCCTCCCACAGTTCCTCTGTGGCAAAATCCTATGTTTTCCTACTTGGACAACCTGGAGGATTGTTTTTTTGGGGGGAAATGAGAGGTGTTGTTACTATGTATACGTTAGCAATACCAATAAATCTTTCACTAAATGACAGGAGGTATATCATTTACTTTGTCACTCTTTTGATATCTACAGTTATGTCACGCTTTATGCTATCAGTACCCTTTAATTGGCCACCTAAGGTCCATAGGGACTTGTCTCTGCATTTTGGTTCTGTGTCTGATCCACATTTTTTGCGGAACACAGACACTGTCATTTCTACGGGGCTGCAAAAATGCAGACAGCACAGGGATGTCATCTGTGTGCTGTCCACATCCGTGTGGCTCTTCCGCACATTACAGAACATGTCCTATTCTTGTCCATTTTGTGGACAAAGATAGGCATTTCTATTGAAGGGCTTCTGTCACCCCCCAAAACTCATTTTTGGGCATATTAAAATCCTTATTGTCCGACTATTCCATATATAGGGCTCTTACCCTGTGCTGTGCCTTCGTTTCTTTAAAAATTGTGCTTTTATAATATGCTAATTACTTCACTACCAGCAAGTAGGGCGTTTACTTGCTGGTAGCCGCCGCCGCCCCCCCCTCCTTCAGTTGATTGACAGGGCCAGCGAGCGCTCTCCTCCTCCGGCTGGCCCTGTCTGCATTTGAAATCCCGCGCCTGCGCCTTACGTGTCTTCGTTCGGCGCAGGCGCTCTGAGAGAAGGACGCTCGCTTCCTCAGTGCGCCTGCGCCGATGACGTCTTCTTCTCCTCCCCCCTGTTTCAGCTTCTAGTTGGTTCAGTCTAGCCACTTCCTGTTTTCCCAGCCATGCATTACTGTTAGTGTGTGCTCCAATTCTGAGGAGAATCTCATCCTATTTTTTGAGGAGAATATTGTTGGCATAATTCTTTTACCATTTGGATTCCCTGCACATCTTGTAATACAATCTCCGGATTAAAGACTACTTGATTAACTCCTGGGTGTCTGACGTGTAAACTGTAAGTGGAGAATGTCTGATTCAACAAGTCACCTCACAGATGCGTGATTGAATAAAGCTGACATTTCGAAACACCACACTCCCTAATGCAGATTTGTGGCATATGGTATGGAAAAGCAAGCATATTCAGTCATTCTAAGATGAGGTTCTAAATATCTGAACTAATATTGTAATGATTCCAATTCTCAAACACACAGACTACATGGCCCAACCACACACATTTTCCTGTGAGAGATTCTATTTTTTAGCTTGGAAAACTATTATCATTCATTGATTGGGAAATAGGCTTCCACGTTTAATTAATAGACAAAACATGTACAGTGCCTTGTAAAAGTATTCATACCCCTTTAATTTTTCCACTTTATACCCACAAACTTAAATGTATTTTATGTTATAAACCAGTGGTACCCAACCATTTTTCGTCTGAGGGCGCACTAGACATGGTATAAATTTCGCAGGCCAGAACCAGGTAGCTTTGCCAGACAGAATTGCAAACACTGTGGGGGCACGTGTGAGCATTACTAAAATACATAGGCCTTCAAATCTGCGTTGGAGGCTGCGTTTGGAGCCTCCGTTGCAGATTCTGTCGAAAGACCAGACAAAAAAGCCTTTTATGCAGCACTTTTTTGTCCAGTAAAAAGACAGGATCCCGAACGGAAAATGAACAGATCCCATCACAGGCGGTGGAGTCTGTTCAGTTTCTTCCCTGGGGGGTCACTAGTTGGGTGACAGGAAGAGGGGTAAGGAGGGTCACTAGTGAGGTGACAGGAGGAGGGGGAAGCAGGGTCACTAGTGGGGTGACAGGAGGAGGGGGAAGCAGGGTCACTAGCAGGGTGACCGGAGGAGGGGGGAGCAGGGTGACCGGGTACCAGTGACATGAGTCCGCGGCTCCTTACCTCTCCAGCGGCCCTGTCATGTTTCCCAAGGTCCTCGGGTAGCAAGCCTCGCTCTCTTTACAACAGCCACTCCGGGAACCGGCCCCTCCTTCCAGCTCCCACCGGCTTCCCCTGCTGCAGGGCACAGTATCACTCCAGAGCACGCCTATACCAACCAATAACAAAGCTCCGTACTGTAAGGAGCTTTGTTATTGGTTATTTCAGGCACAGGCAGCATCGCTTCGCTACCTGTGCTGTTCACAGCGCTGATGAATGTGGGGGAAAAGTCTAAGGCGTATTGGTACGCCTTAGACTTTTTCCAGGAAGTCGCATGGGCCGCCTGACACAGCTCCGCGGGCCGTAGGTTGGGCATCACTGTGATAGACCAACAAAAAAGTAGCAAGCACAGTACATCTGAAGTGAAAAGAAAATGATACTGGGTCTTCAAAATTTCTTTATAAACAAACATCTGGAAAGTGTGGCGTGTATTTGTATTCAGCTCTCTTGAGTCAATACTTTACTCTCAAGTCTTTTCCAGCCTCTATCGGGTTTTTCCCTATATTTAGTTCCATCCATCAACTCTGACCAGCTACCCTGTCCCTGCTGAAGAAAAGCATCCCCACATCATGATGCTGCCCCCACGTTTCATGGTGGGGATGGTGTGTTCAGAGTGAAGTGCAGTTAGTTTTCCACCACACAGAGCATTTTGCATTCAAGCCAAAAAGTTCAAATTTGGTCTCATCTGACCAGAGCACCTTCTTTCACGTTTGCTCTGTCCCCTACATGGCATGTGGCAAACTGCAAATGGGACTTCTTATGGCTTGCTTTAAAAATTGGATTTTCGTACTTACTGTAAAATCCATTTCTCGTTTAATTCATTGGGGGGACACAGTACCATCGTATATGCCCGGCTGACACTAGCCAAAGAAAAGTGTTGGCTATACCGTCTCCACAGGCACTAGGCTAATCAGTTTGTACAAAAAGCAGTAGGAAAGAGAACAAAAGCAAGGAACCAACAATTCCTGTACCGGGGAAGAACAAGAAACCAGCCCGGTAACAGAAGCAAAAACAGAGGGTGGGATCTGTGTCCCCCAATGCATCAAACGAGAAACGGATTTTACGGTAAGTACAAAAATCCAATTTTCTCGTTAATGGCATTGGGGGACACAGTACCATGGGACGTCCCAAAGCAGTGCCCGAGGGTGGAAAAAGAACAGACATGCCACCAGTTGGGTGCACAGGAGTAGGAGAACCAAGGGACCCAACAGGAGAAAACAAAAAATGGGTCAAGAGGCTCTATGAGGAGGAAAAAACCCCAAGGAATAAGCAGCGAAGACCTCCAGCACCCCAAGACAAATGCCTGGGAGAAAATCCCAAATGCAAGAAGAAGGCAAAGGGGAACACCCAACTCGAGCAAAGGCTGGAGAAAAACAAAAAAACAGAGCTGAACAAACACCCACTGGAAGGCTAGAGGGAGGAACTGTAAGAACCAGGGATCCACCTGAAGAAACAGCAAAATAGTCCAGCACTGCGTGTAGGTAACTACCCAACGCTCTAAACCAGTGTTTCCCAACCAGTGTGCCTCCAGCTGTTGCAAAACTACAACTCCCAGCATGCCCACACAGCCAAAGGCTGTCTGGGCATGCTGGGAGTTTTAGTTTTGCAACAGCTGGAGGCACACTGGTTGGGAAACACTGCTCTAAACGGTTTCAGACCAAAAAGACAAACAGTCCGAGGCCACCCATGTGAAAAGCCAGGGCGCAGAGGAAACAAGGAAGCACTGGGTGCCAAACGAGCGAGGGAACCATAGCAAGGCTCAAATGTGAAGGGAGCAAGTCTCCCCACACGACAAGTCAGGAGAAGAAGATAAACACCCTATTGGAAGGAGAAAACCCAAAGTTGCTAAAGGAAACCGCCAACCCTTGGAGAATGGAGGAGGTTGTAGGCAAAAGCCAGGAAAAAGAAAACAATAGGACCTGCCTCCCAAAAAGAAGAGACGAGGAATGAGCCTCTGAAAAACAAAATATCGCTGTAAGACCAGAGAAAACCCCTGGCCACAAGGAGTATCAGGGAAAAAAGGAACCAGACGTAGACCCAGGAAATACCAGCGGATACACACTGGTCTGAGAGGCACGGGAGTAGAAGTAGAGTACTCCAAACAACCTAAGGAGGAACAGTTCTCCAAACAAGGGAAGCTCCCTCCCGAAAAAGACCACAGTAGAAGTGCAAACCTGAGTACTAAACTACCCAATACCAGGCACTTGACCTGGGAGGATGGGAAGAGAGGCAAGAATCCCAAGAGGTCCACAAATCTATGGGGACCCACAAGGGAAACAAGGCCCAAAAAGGCAGCTGTCAGACAGAGCCGGTGTGGACAGATAAGCGGGGGCAGGGACTCCAAAGGAGTACCCGGGTATGGGTTCAACAAGGGGCCAAGAACTGAACCAGAATATCCAGGAAAGGCAGCAGGACCTGCAAAACAAAAAAACAAAAAAAAAAAAGCAGGTCAGGTCTGCCTTCTACAGACACTAGACTAAAACAGATTAGCCTAGTGCCTGTGAAGAGGGTATAGCCCACCTGGGCGGAGCCAACACTTTTCTTTAGCTAGTGTCAGCTGGGCATATACCATGGTACTGTGTCCCCCAATGCCATTAACGAGAAAAATGGCTTTCTTCCAAAGGCCAGATTTGTGGAGTACACGACTAATAGTTGTCCTGTGGACATATTTTCCCACCAGATCTGTGCAGCTCCTCCAGAATGACCATAAGCCTCTTGGCTTCTTCTCTAATTGGTGCTCTCCTTGCCTGGTTGTTAGTTTAGATGAATGGCCACGTCTTGGTAGGTTTCCAGTTGTGCCATACACCTTCCATTTTCAGATGATGGGTTGAACAGTGCCCTGTGAGATGTTCAGTGCTTAGGAACATCTCACAGGGGTTAAAACCTAACCCCTGCTATACACTTCTCCACAACTGGATTTTATTTAGGGTTATCGGAGTACAAGGGACTAAATACAACTGCACGTCACACTTTTACAGATTTTTATTTATTAAAATTTTTGAAAACCATGTATCATTTTCTTTTCATTTCACACATACTTACTACTTTGTGTCGGTCTATCACATAAAATCCCAATAAAAGTTTGTGGGTGTAATGTGAATAAATGTGGAAAAGTTAAAAGGGTATGAATACTTTTTCAAGGCACTATATATGTGGCAATTCGATATCAAAATGCTGTATAGAAAAACGGGATGTCCTCAGAAGTTTTGGTCTGGGGTCCATGGCGCAAGTAACCATTAGGGCTCATGCACACGAACGTATTTTCTTTCCATGTCCGTTTGTGGACCATATGCGGAACTATTCATTTTAATAGGTCCACAAAATAACAAAAAACAAAACAGAAGTAACTCCGTGTGCATTCCATTTCCGTATGTCCATATTTCCCTTCTGCAAAAAATAGAACATGTCCTATTGTTGTCTGCATTACAGACAAGGATAGTACTGTTCTATTAGGGGCCATCTGTTCTGTAAAATACATACAGACTGGGATCCCCTTTGTGAATCATTCTGTTTTCTCCAGAAACTGCTAGTTGTCTGGGCTTCGATGTCTCCAACTTTGTAATCTATGCATCTAATATCTCAAAAGAACTCCTCCTGGCTGCAACAGTGATGTTCTGTAGACTGCTGCAGCCAATCACTTGCCCCAGCGTTCCTGCACCATACACCACAGCACTTGCCTGGTACGATGACAGAGTGGCGGTAATGGATGGGAGCGGGTACAGTAAGGGAGGGCAAGTTTTAATTTTTATCATCATCACTTACCAAGCCCCCCCCATCACTTTGTAAAATAATCATAATAAAAAATTTAAAAAAAGACCAAGAAGTGGCACCTATTATTAGGCTTTTTGGCCAGTGTAAATACTGCAGGATGTAAATTATTATTATTTTTTTAATATAGAGACAAGGAAAATTAAAAACAACCAAAACGTGATTTAAGTAATAGATCATGCTCTGATGTCATATTCCCTTTAAGCATTATCAAATGTTTTCTTCCCTTTTTGTTCAGATTTACTGATGTGTCTGCACCAAAAATCTTTCGGGGTGGGCGGGTTTTGGAGGTGCAAATTGGCACGTCTGAGGTTTCTACACTTTTTTTCCATCATGCTTGACAAGGGGGTCAGGCTTGGCAGAAAGGGACAGGCGTAATTGCGTCACAATTCTGGTGTAAAAGTCTGTCACTTCACAAAGTATCTCCCTATGGCCGTTTCTACATACAACAGCATCTGTGGTAGTAAAAATCTCATGATTGCCGCCAAGCTTCTAAAGGAGTGTCATTCACAAAAGCTAAAGCCTACGATGTAAAACATAGGGACAGTTAACTCTGACAGATGATTTACTTGAAAAGAAAAAAATTTGGACAAGAAAAATACTGCATAGATTTATAAAAAAAAAAAAAAAAATCACCACAACGTACGGACAGCAGCAATGCACAAAATTCACACGTTTGGAAGTCTTGAATTTAAATTAATTTACAGTATTTAAAATACAAACAATAACTTTATACATAGTGCAATATGTTTCCTGCAACAAAAAGAAGCAGATTATCTCCAAACTTTCTACAGGTAGAAGCAATTTTCAGCTGGCAGGCATCCAGAATGGTCCAGAAATTTGTTCAAACCAATGCCATATGTGCAAAGACAGCAAAGACTCCGGCGGTGAGTAGAGTCAGGACTGGACGACTTGTAATGAGGTTCCAGGCGGTTAGTCATTTGGACTGGTCTCTAGAAAAATATGTCAGGATATGCTGGATTTTCAGGAGACGGTCTTTTAATGATCTCATAGAAAGAACAGACAGCTGATACCTGGGATCCACAGGTAACACAGCCAGGAGCCACCAGCACCAGGCCGGTCCACTCGGAGCAACCTGAAATTGGATAGAGATGCATCAGATTTGAATTAATCAAGGATTCAAATGCCAAGACCAGCACAGAAATGTATTAAACATAGAAGCCTCTCTCCATCTGTACCAGTCTGTAACTCTGTATTGTCTGCATCATGTATGTGCACCCCTTATCATATGTACAGCGCCATGGAATGAATGGTGCTTTAATAATAATAATAAATAATACAAAAAAAAGAGTCATAGACAACATTTTACACAGTGTGTTTTCATTGAACATAGTTCATATTAGGATTAATTAAAATTAACACCACATTCAGATATATAGTGGCATCTAAAGCATGGCAGCAGCAGGTTAGCTCTGTGGTCTTTCAAGGAGTTATCCCAGAGACAAACCACTTTGAAAATACTGCCCCTGGGACGTCTGGCTGATCACTGGGTGGCCATCAGTAGGAAACCCACAGCCAGTAGAATGGCAGATGGACAGGCTGAATCTGCCATAATGGGAGCAACTCCTACAGAGCTGCTCTTTGTTCTGTCTCATACAAGTAGTCCCAGCCGTATACTGCGGAGGCTGACAATTGGCTGCACGGTCACCTGGTGTGTGGAATGTCACCGCTGCAGCCAGGGAGAGGACGTCAGACCTGCACAATGATATAAGCAGCAGGGGCTAAAAAGGGCGAGTATAACTTTTGTTATTTTATGACATTTACTGCTGTTGCCAGTGCTGTAATTCATCTCGGACAACCCCTTTAAGTAATTTTAAATGTCCTTGCTGCCCATAGCAACCAATCACGGCACAACTTTCATATTACAACAGGTTAATAAAAGCTGGGCTCTGACTGGTTGCCATGTCCAACAAGGATAGTTTTTTCTTTTCAAAAGTGCTGATATATCTGCTCCGTGATCCTGCACTAGAGGCCAGAGCTGTACTCCTCTAGGCAAGGCTGACCCCTACCTGAATATTATCCTCTCTCTCTGGCATGGAGCCAAAATGATGAAGGATCTGACTCCGAAACCTGTACCTAAGGTTCTGAAACCAACGACAAGCCTGAGCGTAGACGGCATTATGAAGTTCTCTGAGCTGTTGCAGTTCTTCTTCATCAACCTGTCCAGAAAATGAGGAGTACGAAAGTTAGATTTTATTCAACTCTTTCCATATACAAAAACTATGGGGGTCATTTACCATCAGAAATACGCCTACATTAGGTGTATTTCTGGCGCAGATTGCGGAGCAAAGGTTATTTGCGCCGCAATCTGTGACTATTCCCCGCTCACACAAGGTCTTAAAAAGTGGGCGTGGTTTCCTGCTTTAAGCCGCTGCCTCTACAAAACTTTGTCAAATCCACCGCCAGCACGGGGCTTATTAAGACCAGTGTCTAAAATGGCGGCCTTAATAAATGACCCCCTAAACTTTTTTGGTCTTGGAATTGTGAATTAAAACACATGCACAACTGGCATCAATGGTGTAAGTAGGAGAAAAAGAAATATAAAATTACCTGAGTATCGGTTAAGTACTCAATGTCAGCGGTGCAATAACCATCCCTCATTCCTCTGTGTAAAACACGGAACCTTTTCCCTCCAATTGTATCAACCACAGAACGACCATCAGGTAAAAAATGGACATTTCGAATCTGCAGCATGCAACCATAATCTGCAAAGCTAAAGGAGAATGCAGCGTTACACAATCTGCCTTGGACGTAAGGTGGTACATAGTGTGAGGGACAGATACTTGCAGCATTACATCAAGCCATGTTAACGCCACATTTAAAGGGAACCAGTCAGCAAATTTCTGCTGCCGTAATTATGGGAAGTATAAAATACCAATGGGCTCCCTCATGACAATGAGCCATTGTTTACTTTCTAGCACCAAGTCATTTCAGAGAAAAAAAAGTTGGGCATGAAGAGAAGTGCCTCGATTGACAGGCATCTCTCGATTAAGTGGGTAGGTAGAAGCAGGGGGTGGAGCGTCATCTAGCAGACAATACCCCCTGTTCCATCTCTTTATTTAAACTATGGGGGAGATTTATAACAAGAAGCAATTTTTAATCCCTTCCCAACATCTGCCATACATGTAGAGTGGATGTCGGGTCTTTAAAATGGCCCATGCTCAGGAGCTGAGCAGGTACCATAGTCACAGAGTACCTCCCCTCCTCCGCAGTACTAAACTCTCAATAGTGGCGGCGGCAGCAGCGGCACAGGGGGAGGGAGGGACTACCTCCTTCACCCCTGTGCTGCTGAGGTGAACACAGCACGCACTGAGAGCAGTGCACACCGGTATGGGTCAGGTTATGCGATAACGCTGCCAGTGGTATTTAGTAAGCATGTTAAAAAAAAAAATAAAAAAAAAGCATCAAACTACAAAAAGTTTAAAATTGCCCCCTTCCTTAATTTTACATATAAAATATATAAACAATAAAAAAAATATATATATTACACATCGCCATGCCCAAAAAAGTGTAAACTATTAAAACATTAAAAAAATTATAAACCTGGACGGTTTCCAGCACGTCCTTTACCCTGCGCAAGGCATTTTCTGGAGCTCCGGAGGCTTCCGCCCAGCAGTGTGTTCGGTGATGGCACCGATTAGCGGGTTTTAGCGCTGCCCTAGCCTGTAAAACAGCTAGGGCAGCGCTAAAGCCAGCCCATCAGAGCCAGGGACCTCACCAAACACACTGCTGGGCAGAAGCCTCCGCCTGGCAGCCCTAAGGAGAGCCCGGTTCGTAACGGTGCTCCAGAAAATGCCTTTGCCCTGCGAGATTCAGCGCAGGGCAAAGGAGAGCATTGGAGCGTGAAATGCTCCGATGCTAACATCATGGGGGCTGCCTGTGTGAAATTATGGGTATGTCCGGGTTCAGCTCTGAATCCGACAACCCCTGTAAAGGCGGAAACAGAATAAGGGAGATTAATCAAGACTGGCATGTCTCACCATAAATTAGGCACAGATCGGCACCAAATGTAGGCCAGCTCGCCAGTAGAGGTCATCTGGAACCTGTCGTATATGATGACTGCCCACACCACACCCTTTTTCAAAAAGCGATGAGAGTGTCGGTAATACTCCATTTGCACCAGTATGGTGTATGGGAGTGATAAATCTCTCCCTATGTATTACTTATAGTGCTCCTCAGTGCGAACCATTATGTATTAATATGCTCATTCATCCTTACAGTAGAACAATATTTATTTTAAATCACAGGCAAAATTACCCCTTTTCTGGATCACTGATGCACATTCCAAATTGCTTTGTACCGGTTTCCATACATCTTCGAATCATAAGTCGATAGCGTGGTTCAAACACATGTAGAGGACAAGGCACGGTCGGATAGGCCATTGTGCATACAAACATAGGCACGTTTTTTGTTAAGCTAAAAACAAACAAATAAAATAAAAAATTTTGTTAGAAGCCTGCCCTTATGTCATCAGTACCAACCAGTACCAGCACCAGCGTCTATATGTAGTGCAGATTCTTGCTTAAAAGCATATATATGTAAGAAATCTAATTACTCTGATAGTTCATTTTTTTCCTCTTCATGAACCCTTTTCCTCTCAGACAGCTCTTCAGGGAGATATTGCTTAATTAAATCTTCCAATAATGTTGTCACATTGTAGGTTCTGCGCGATAGATACTAAGAGAAAAAGAAATCACGTTACAAGAAGGATAAAAACACACAATGGGACTCAATGGTGATAAACTTAAAGTATAACTGTCCAATTTTTTTTTTTTTACTATTGGATTTTGCTGATTAATATCACCTTGTTGGCCCTGTTTTAATTTCTGATTGTTTAATAAATAACCCCTAAAAGCCACCTAAAAGTCCCCACTATTGGCTATTGTTACCTGAGATAAAATCAGGTTGCTATGTTCCTTCTGTCTACCAGATAGAGGACGGAGCACGCTGCGTGCACTGGGAACTGATAGTGAGTCAGCATTGTAAGGGAATGTATAAAAAGCCAGGTTCTTCCTGACAGGAGATAACAGTGCTGGGCTGTGTGTGTGAACTTCTCCACATGCCTGTGCTTGGCAGACACTCCCTTAGCAGTGCAGGACAATGTGGCTGCTCAGTGTATAAATGACAGCCTTATCTGATAAGAGGAGAGCTTGTGGAAGGACTACAGGCTTCAGCCAGACCTGGGAACTTCACTGCAAGACCCCCCTATACAGAGCTGGTCTTCACTAACTTCACTGCAGGTGTCCTATGGATTAGCCTCAGGGCTGAGGGCGGCCATCTTAACAGAATAGTGAAATTGCAGTTTTATGCAGACTGGTTGCTAAGGGCTGAATCTTATTAAATAAGGGGTAAGGAAGTCTAATAGTTATTGATTTAGGAATATTATCATAATAGTAACAATATATATGAAAACTGAAATTAGGGTCTAAATGTGACAGTTATCCTTTAAGAAATGGCATAAGCCGGTGCTGAATGCTGCCACAAAAGGAGCATGCAACATTTAAAGAGGTTGTGCAAGCTGGGGGGTGGGGGAGGAGGGGTTTGGCAAACATCTCCTGCTAGGGTCCAGCATCAGGATTCGGGCGAGTAAGTGTCCCTTTGCAGGTCTGCCCTGGAAGGGGGAGGCAGTTGCCCTCAGAGCACACCATGTTCTCATCAGCCGGCACAGTGGAAAAGGAGGGAGTCCTTCCCTCCCCACTGTGACACGGCTGCTGCTGCCGCCACCAATGAGAAGATAATACTGAGGAGGGGAGGGGCGGTGAACACTGCTCTACCAATGCATATAATAAACCCCAAATACAAACGTAGGCAGCAGGTGCGGACAGTATGCTGGCTGTGTGATACGGCTGGCACCGGCCACCTAAGTTTTTCTTTAGAGGTTAGTTATATTCATTGGTGGTGCATTGGCCAGTGAAATTGAGGGGCTCCGATCGGTTACCATGGCAGCCAGGACACTACTAGGCCATCCATGGCTGCCATGGTAAGCTCCCTGCTGCTGTGTGCACACAGCACAGGGCAACAGGGACCGTAAAAATCCTATTCACCCTAATAGAGCTCTAAGGGGGGCTAAAAGTTATTAAATAAAAAGTAAAAAAAAAAAAAAGTTAACAAAAAAAAAAATTAGAAGTTTAAATCACCCCCTTTTTTAGTCACCTTGTCCCCCCAAAAAAATAAGATAGGACTGTTCCATTATAGGCTGGATGTTCCATAAAATGCAGACTGCACACAGTTTTTTTAGGCGTGGTATCGAATGGCATCGAGTATCGCAATACTTTTTTATGGTATCGAAATCTAATCTAATTTTTGGTATCGTGACAACCCTATTAGGCACTCACCTCTGTTAAGCTCTGCTTACATAAGGGACATTGAGGTGTGTGATCTAAGCAGCGCTCCAGGCATTTCTTGCAGAAGGTGTGTCCACAAGGTGTGGTAACTGGCTCATAAAATAACCTGGAAACAATCATAATTCATTTATTCTTTCTACAACACAGAAACAACAATGTTCAAACATAAACCAAACTAACTTTCCAAAAAGAAGAAGAGATGACTGCGGCACTCAATGTCTTCAACGTTAGGCCACTTTCACACTAGTGTTTTGGCTTTCCGTTTGCGAGATCCGTTCAGGGCTCTCACAAGAGGTCCAAAACGGATCAGTTTTGCCCTAATGCATTCTGAATAGAAAAGGATCCGCTCAGACTGCATCAGTTTGCCTCCGTTCAGTCACCATTCCGCTCTGAAGGCGGACACCAAAACGCTGCCTTCTGACACAATCTGGCACAATAGAAAACGTCAGCCATTGACTTTCAATGGTGTTCATGACTAATCCGTCATGGCTATAGAAGACATAATACAACCGGATCCGTTCGTGACGGATGCATGCGGTTGCATTATTGTAACGGAAGCGTTTCTGAATATCCAAGATGGATCCGCAAATAACGCTAGTGTGAAAGTAGCCTTACTTCAGTGTTTATTCACCAGACATGCGACGTTTCGACTCATGCGAGTCTTTTTCAAGCATTCTGACATCGACATTGCTTGAAAAAGACTCGCATGAGTCGAAACATTACAGGGCTGGTGAATAAACACTGAAGTGACATTAAAGAAATGGAGTGCCGTGGTCATCTATTCATCTTGGGCCCAACACTGCTGGCACCGCCACCTTTTGAAACAACTAAGAGGTGAGTAGTGCTGTCTTATGGATTCCCAAACTAACTTTTTAACCATGAGATCAATGCTCATACTAAGCACATAGACTATAATGACATACAGACCACAAAGTTAGGCTACATTCAAACGACCGTATGGATTTTGCGGTCCGCAAAAAATCCGGATGACGTCCATGTGATATCCGTGTTGCATCTGTTTTTTTTGCGGATTCATTGTAACAGAAACGTGTGCATTTTTTGCGGACCCATTGAAATGAATGAAAAAAGAGTTCCACTCTTGTCCATGGGCTTCATCTGATACTGAAGCTCCCTTCCGCTCACTTGAATGCAGCATAATCTTTCTAGGATATATCAAAGTGCTGCAAAACAGCTAGTTACTAACCTTATGCAAAGGGAGCACTCAAAGTCACTTCCGTCAATCAGCTTGCATAGGACGGATGGGTCTGCTATTAAACTGGAGGAGCCACCAACAAAGGTCTCTAGAACAGAACAGAAATAATTGCTGTTAGCTGAATATCTCACGGGGCACGAGATCTAACACCAAGAGGCCTAAAAGAAATTGAGCTCATTTTCTCACTCATTGGTGCGATTTTTTGGATAACATCAAATGATATTCCTCTGTATATTTCCAGACAAATCTCTATTTGCAAAAAAATAAAAAATAAATAAAAAATAATAAAATCGCTTTATATTGGGCCAAATCTTTATGGCTATGCCCAGCTGTACATATACAGAAGAATCTCCTAAGTGGAGGTCCACTAAATAAGTTCCTACTTTACACAATTTTGGCTAGAAGAGCCCAAGCTGTGGGACACCCCCCCTACCCGGCCAAATTGGAAAAAAAAAAATGGGCTGTATAGGTCATAATTGTGTAAGGTAGGCTAAAGATGGACATAAATGATAGTCCTTACCTCCATGCCGTAAATGTTTCTTCCGGCCATCGTCACATACATTGACATCTTGATCAGAGAGGGAGAGCTTTCTTTTTAGCAGCATGCCATTTTCATGGCTTGATAGGAGGGGTTCAGAAGCGACTCTTTTCAGGCCTTCCTCAGTCTTCTCCTCGCAGTGCAGAACATGCACGGACTGTGTGCGCTGCAGGCCACTATTGATCAGGCTCTTTTCTTGTTTTGGCGTGCCCGCATCCTGTAAATGAGCATAAAATTAGCGATTAATCCAAGGTATAACTTGTCTGCGCTCAATCAACTGAATATACAAGTGGGAAGGAGGATAGGGGGAGGAAATCACAAAACTATGGACCTCAATTATCAGAACCAATCCCTCTGCAGCTTTCTAAGGGGTAAGTCCAGTCTGCTAAAAATATAGAGCACTATATCGGTCCGCAGTATGAATGTCATGAGACCGAAACAGTGTAGTGGTAACAGTTACGGCATCTGCCGATCATGTGATCGCCCCTCCAGCTTGCTCCGCCCCCTTTCCTGGAACTCAACGCTTTGCCTGCCTGCTGACGGTCGTACAGTGCAGTCTGTCCAAATGACCAGTTCAACAGTTAGCAGGACATTGTCCGGTCACAAGATCTAAGGGGAGTCACAACCCAAACTGAAATTGGGAAGCTTATTATATAACGCAGACAAATACTTTATTCTACTTTTTAGCCGATTGGACAACCCCTTCCGATTAGCAGAACAGTTTAAGAAATTAACGCTTAGTTCTTACTGGCCGCTATAGGCGAGACCTCAGTTTAGATGCAGGAGAACATGGTTCTCTGATGTGATAAAAAAAAGTAGACCGCTAAATGAGCCAAAAATCTGAACTTTACCTGCTCTAGACTTGTGTGCAAATGATTAGTCATTTCCTTCCTATCCGATCCCAATACAAATGGTTTTAATGGCAGATTTGGCAAAGGTTTTATTTCAAGATCTTTCAGAATACCTTCCACAGTCTCCGGGACAGGAAAAAGGAAGTCACGCAGAATCTGCAAAGAAAAAATTAAAAGAAACCTCAGAACAATTGTCTATGACTGAATAAAAACCCAATGTGGCATGTTCAGCTGCAGAGGAAAGGACTACAACTCCAGTACTGTAATCCTCTGCGTTCCGTATAGTCTGTATAGTTTTCAGTCAATACATCTCACATCTTGGTTACTGTAGATCTGTAGGATGTATTACAATCCCCATGAACGAATTCCTCGAACGGCACAGATTGTTTTTTGTTTTACAGCTCAAAATCTTGCAAAAAGGTTTAAAACACACAGTGCGGGTGAAGTATTCAAGCCAAAAAGTAAAATGTTAGGGAGAAGGCTCAGAGTCCTATGACATGTGCTACAGTGCAGCCAGCCCAATGTCACAAGCATGACTTGATCACAGGGCTGAAAATAGGGTAGACAGTAATCCATCATCGTTTCTTTCACTTAAAGGGGTTGTCTCATCTCAAACAATGGCAGCATATCGCTAGGATATGTCCCTATTGTCTTATAGGTGCGTGTCCCACCGCTGGGACCTGCAACTATATTGAGAACAGAGTCCCACAAAGTGGTGGCAGGAGGACTCCGGTCCGGCCGCCACCAAGCCGGCTCCCCATAGAAGTCAATAGGAGCGCATGACTGGCCACCGTTCCATTCACTTCTATGGGCCCAATGGAAATAGCCGAACCAGCGCTCGACTATTTTTGGCGGCCCCATAGAAATGAATAAAGGGTGGCTATGCATGTGCAGTGCGCCCTCCACCACTTTCAGGGCTCCACACCTATCAGGCAATGGGGACATATCCTAGCAATATGCCCCCATTGTCTGAGATGGGAATACACCTTTAATAAGAATGTGTCAGCAGAAAGTGTTAAACAGCTTTTTAAGACTTTTTAATTTTCAATGTCATTATTCTTTAAAAAAAATAATAAATCAAGCAGTTTTCTCACTGGCCACTAAGCCTTGTAATAAACCGTCACTATCCATTATCTAGAGATCACTTTTAAGTAAGTCATGTCAGACAGGATTACAATGAACAGACAACACCTCTGTATCGGTAACACGATGCAGGTAGGTGATGGTACAGTCACTCTCCCTCTCTGTGCAATGACCTCTGTACAGGTCACGGAGAATGCCCAGGAATTTCTCCCATATAAGTCAATGAGTCCCCTCCAGAATATTGTGTCTATGGCCCACTGCTGTAAAGCAAATCTCTAAATGCTGTTAACAGCTCAGGCAAGATGGCCGCTTCCATAATCATGAAAATAGAATTCAAAAAATAAAAATAAATCTACAACCAGAAAATAAAAATAGATTAGGTTTAGCTCAACTGAATGTAATGATACCTTTCAGTCAGTGATACGTTGCTTCATTCTGGAAAAAAAAGTACTTTTAATGTATATGCAAATGAACTGTCAAGTGCACCAAGGATGGGCCCAATCCACTCTGTGCAATTACTCTTCTGCTAACACCTCTCTACCTTCCTAATTGACAATGACAAGCAAGTTGACGGAGGGGCTGGTAGAAGAAGGAGAAGGAGGAGTAGTAAGGTTGCACACCGTAGCCTAGGCCCACAATCGGGGCACTTAACTGCTCATTTGCATATGGATGCAAACTACTTTTTCCCCAGAATAAAACAATGCATCGCTAAAGGAAAGATATCATTATATTCATGCAAGTGCCTGGTTTAAAAGTAAAGACTCAAGAAACTAAATGCACAGCTGACAGAATGGAAACGCGTGAGCAGGCAGCAAAATAAACACTGCGGGAGCCTACAGGCACATAAATCTTTGGCGTTCTGAGCTCAGAGCGCCAATGCACACTATAGATAACATAGAGCTGCTGCTCTGACCCATTTACTAGTAAATGGAGGGGTCTTAGTGGTCTAACACTTTGTGGATAGGGGATAAATGTGGTTTCCCTTTATGGGACTTGCACCCTAACTTACTGCATAATCAGCCATTATGGCCGGAGGATCGACTGAAAGTTTCAACCTATGGACGCCAGCGACTTTGTGTATTACGTAGTGTGAGCACTGTATGGTCATAGATTCAGGCTGGGAATGGAGTCCAGTTAGGCGAGACACAGAGGAACGCGTTCAATGTGAGCAAGCTGCTGCGTGTGTGCAATTCTCCGTTCTGACGTCTGCTCCCCTGACAGGATCATAAGGCATTATAATGACTTATAATGCAGTGTGTCCCTGCCGGACCTTTATCTAATTATGTCAGAATAATTCAGCAGATCCGAGGTCTCGCAGGGACACAGAATTTATAAATGATAATGCCGTGCCATCCTGTCAGAGGAGCAGAGGTCAGAACGGGAAATCACACTTACACATGCACTAAACTCGCTCGTCTGTGACTGGCCCTTGTCCTTGGCTTAATCCTGGTTGAGCTGAGGTTATCCGTGTGTATGAAAAGCTACTTTGAACACCAGCCACCCAGCTATGCACATAGTAATAGGGACAGCCCAATACTGGGTACATGGTTTGTAGACTTTACAGAAGCAGACAATGCTCAGTTACCTTCTCTATCTCGTTCCTGGCAGACGTAAACTCCTCATCTAAAGCCAGGCACTGTAGATAAAATCTTAAAGATTGGTAAAGGTTCCCCGTCTCCTGCAGCAATTTGGCTTTCCTGAAGTAGACCTATGGATATAAACAGGGTTTGTATAGTCATATAACACAGCAGATTTCACAGTATGGGAGTATAGATTAAAATGCGTCAGTTTGCCAGGAGCAAACTCATATGTAGCAGAATCCACCCAACTAGGGGGGCAAAAAGAGTGGTGTATACCCTCTTTCTGCTGTATGGAATAGAGCAGTGAAAAAATACACACTGCACGGTCTACCTGTGTCTAAGATGGAAGCCTACGGGCAATGAAGTTGTAATTAAAAAACATGTAGGTCTAACGCCGCCCGCTATGCCAGACATCACTTTCTCAAGGTGTATATATATGCACTCACTTGGATGAGGGGCTGTAAACCAGACTGGACAGGGCAAATGGAAGTTGTGTAATGCTTAGCAGATGTTGGCTATATGTTCACTAGGACGACCACTAGGTGATCACGGGGGTTCCTGCACGGTTGTATCCAGTGGGGTAGGAGAGAGCGTTTAACTCATCCGCTGAGGGTTGGATTTGTATGTGAAGTTTAGGATGATTATGTATAGAAGCTGAATGGGATCGCTTCCCCTGGCTGGCTGTAATAAACCTTAGGACTGTATTAGACCTGGAGAAAGTCGGGCAGATCATCGCCAACAAGCGTTCGTAGGAACATTCATTAGCGATGATCTGCCTGTGTAAAAGTGCCGCCGATTGCCCGATGAATAAACAAAATGCTCATTCATCGGGAAATTACAATTTTATAGCAGGCCATCGTTGTTTGCCGGCGGCAGATCGTTTCGTCTAATCACACTCTGCTGCCAACCAATAATGATTCTGTTTGGGGACGAGCGATGGCATTAGCGATCACCTCACCCCATTACTATAGAGGAGATCGCTGCATATAATAGATTGTCAGCCTTATCTGCTGGTCTAATACTCTTCCTGAGGACATGACAGGTCATCATGTAGTAGAATCAGATAATCAATAGGGCTGGGAACCTTGTAACATTACCTCTCTCTCACACAATATACACACGTTTACTGTAGAAACTTCACGGTAACACCATCCAGACCTGATACATTTCTACTCTCCCAAACTCCTCAGCCCTGGTTTCAAAACTGTAGAAATAAAATTCCCAGCGTGCCCTTCGGGTAAAAAAAAAATCCTTCTCCCTCTAACGCAGGGTTTCTCAACTCCAATCCTCAGGGCTCACCTGCCGACCATGATTTCAGGATTTCCTTAGTATCGAGCAGGTGATATAATGAGTGTGTCAATGCATCAGGACTTCATTCTGTGGGATACTCTCAAATCCTGACCGGTAGGTGGGCCCCGAGGACCGGAGTTCAAGAACCACGCTCTCGTGTGATACGTTTATATTTTGCACAATATTTCAGTATACTTCTTTAATCATCACCTCTGGCCAGTTGGGTTGCTTTGAGAGGGCATAGTCCAGATCCTCGTGAGCTTTCCCATATTCAAATAGTGCAGCATGGGACTCGGCTCTGTAAACGCGTAGTATCAGGTCATTGGCGTCTGCAAGAGAGAAAGGTGGAAGCACAAAGAAGCATGAAGAACGGGGCCAACAATCCAAGTGGCTCATTAATGAACCCAACTAGAAGCCCCATAATGGACCTTAGCTGGCCGGGCTCTTACAGATCATATACATTACTCCTTTTAGTGTATTAAAGGGGTTTTCTGGGATTTTCATATTGATGGCCTATCCATCAACACGAGATCGGTAGGGGTCCAACGCCTGTAACCTGGCCAACCAGCTGTTTAAAGAGGACCCAGCGCTTTTTGAGCATGTCACGTTTATTGGTCACGTGGCCCAGAAGCAGCTCAGTCCCAATGAAGTGAACGGGGTGGAACTGTGATGACAAGCACACCCGCTATACAATGCCCGGCGCTGCGCTTGCCAAGCTACGAGGAGGCTGCGGTACTCATAACAGCTGATCGGCAGGGGTCATGGGTATAAGACCCCCACCGATCAGGTACTGATGAGCTATCCTGAGGATAGGTCATCAGTATCAAAATCTTGGAACACCCCTTTAATGTCATAGCTAGTAAGCTTTCCTCTCTACTTCTAATCTCGTTTGGAAACTCTTCTAATCCAGAAAGCAGTAAAGGCAGTTGTACGTAGGACTAGCCAATAAACAGCAGGTCAGACTCTGCGTCCAAGTACTCAATCACAAAAAAAAAAATTTTTATTTTTTTAAAAGATTGTGTGGGCACCTTTTTTTTGCCAGCCCTTGGAAGAGACACACAGGTAGATAACATAGTGAACCCTCTAAGACGAATGGCCAAAAGTGCGTCGTTAAAAACTAGTCTTCTATGGCCATGTGATTGCTGAGGCCAGAAGTGGTCCATGGACGTGACGTCATCGCTGCAGAATGACGGGAGTGTCAAAAAAAAAGTAAGGATTATTTCTTTGTTTTAGTAAACCCCCTTTAACTCAATAAGGATTTTTATAAAACCAAAGAAAAACAACCCCCAAAACTATGTCCTCCACAAATGTCCTCATCTCTGACACCCAGTAAAGTGCAGGATTACCAGTTTGTTACCCTAAAGCCACATTTCACTGCTGACGTATCTTTTTGCACACCTCTTGAAGGCATAGAATGAAATCCAGCCCCGTACAGAGAGGAGATGCTCTCACCCCCTCCTCCCCTGCCCTGGGTGCTAGTTGTATAACGTATGACGTCACAAGAGGATTGTTTCATAACCAGCATTCACGTGACCCCTGAGAGGAGCCTCCATCCCCAGCCAGAATGCTGTCGGTTCTCAGGCGCCTCTCAGCAGATTACTCACAACTCAGCTACAGTCCATACAACGTGGACCCAGTCTAGGCCACTAGATGGGACCACTGCACCTTCAGCAGGAGCCACAGTAGTAATACTCTGGGAACAGTCGGGAGTGGATTTTCTGAAACAAATATGGAAAATCTGCATTTTTTTTTTTTACAGTAGCTGCAGTGTATGAGATTTTTTAAAAATGGCATCCACTTTGCTGAAATGTTGCAAAAAAAAAGTCCACAACAGCACGATCTACTGCCAGCAAATAATGACATGACAGCTGAGATGTAGAAGGGAGGTTATAACTCACAAATACTGTCACTGGTAAGAAAATTACCTTCACTACAGATTACATCATGCACCTTTCTAACAGGTCAGAGAATAACATTTTTTGGGGGAGTGCTTCTTTAAAGAGGTTCTCCGGGAATTAAGAAAATGAAAATACTTATATTTCTTTAGTATAAATATATTACCAAATACATTTCATTAGTTATAATGGTTCATTTTGTCTAGGGAACCATTATTAGGAGAAATAAAATGGCCGCCGTCCTATTAATACACACAAAACCTGTCCTAATCACACAGGAAGACATGTTACTTCAGAACACTGAGGTAAAGAGCTGCCTCATCCTCCTCTCTGCTCGTCAGGAAGTATGATCCTAAATACAGATAAGATCCTATAGCTGAATCTCTGTAGGAATGGAGTTCATGAGGAAACATCAAGTACAGAGAGGACAGACTGTGGTAATGGAGACTGCTGCTCATTATCTACACCCCCACTATTCTCTTGTACTTCATGTCTCCTAATGAACTCCATTTCTACAGAGATTCATCTGAAGATCATTATAAAAACTGTATTCAGGATCATAATCCCTGACAAATAAGAGAGGAAGATGGCGCAGCTCTTTAACTTGTCCTCCTGTGTAATTAGGACAGGTTTTGTGTGGACTAGTAGGATGGCAGCCATTTTATTTTTCCTAATGATTGCTCCCCGGACAAAACGAGCCATTATAACTAATGAAAGGGATTTGGTAATATATTTATAATGAAGTAATATTTAAGTATTTTCATTTTCTAAATTCCCAGAGAACCTCCTTAAGTGCCTGCACAAACAATCCAATTACCCAAGAAAAGAGTGTTTCGCTCACTCATCGAGTAATCGGCAGCACCTTCATGATGACACCAGATAATCGCTAACAAGCGTTCCTATGAGCATCGGAGATTTGCCTCGGCAATCACCCCACCGTCTCTCCACGCCCAATGTCAGGTGGCTGTGCACAATGTGTACTGGTGGTCCAAGACACTTCCTGATGGCCCACAGCTACTCGTTGCTGCGAAGAAAGCAGCAGGGAGAGGACAGCACGTCCACTGTGGCTTTCTATAGAAGCATTTCATAATGCTTGTTCTAGAGGCCGGGTGGCATTCTCAGAGCTTGCAAAAGTATTCACCCCTCTGGGTGGTTCTCCTATTTTACAGTATTGCAATCTGGAATTAAACTGGATTTTAGCTTAGATTCTATGGAATGGACCTGACAAATTGTTACTGAGGAATGAAAACAAAAATAAAAACTGAAATCTATCCGCCCCCTGTTGTTACAAAAACCCTAAATAAGGTCTGGTGCAACCCAATTAACTTTAGAAGTCACAATTAGTTGAATACGGTCGCCCCGTTGTACAATCTAGATATCACGTGATCAGTCACACAATGCAAGTATACATTCCCCCCCCCCCTTCTAAAAACCCTGGAGTCTGCGGCAATATGAAGACCAAGGAGCCTCGAAACCACTCAGGGACAAAGCCGTGGAGATCCGTTCCTGTACGGACACCTATACATTAGAGCTGTCCAGTGACAAACACTTCTGTCCACAGGCGGGGGGCTTGGATGTAACCACCAGGGTAGCCTGCAGTGCAGCTGCTAGGGGGCCAACAATAAGAGGGGCCCTCCACACTCAAAGGGCGCAGTTACTCATGGAATGTGTGCAAGGTGACATAGAAAACTGAATGTGTCCCAATCTTACATTTTACTATCAAAATTAGTTACCACTGCTGTGTGCATTACCCCTCAGCTGTGACATCACTGTGTGCACATCATCTGCATCACTTATTGGACTGTCCTTGTAGCGGACATCACCGCGTGCATCATCAATGTAGCGGACATCACCGCGTGCATCAATCAGAGACATCACAGCGTACATTATCCCACTACTATTACATCACTGTTTGCATTAGTCCTGGGCATTAGGGAAACCAATCAAAAACTTTTCTGAACTTGCTGCTGAAGGTGGTCCTGGTGAAGTGGGGCAACAGGGTTATTTGTCACCCCTCTGGATAGGGAAAAGGTGACTGGTGAGGGTCTGACCGCAAGATCTCGGGCCCTGAGTAGCCCCAGTTAAATGAAGTGTCGGTCACGTATGCGTGCCGCTGCTCCGCTCAACCCTATGGGACTGCTGCAGATTGGAGAGCGCTTGTACTCGGTCATCTCTGGCGGTTCTGTAGAGTTGGACGGAACGGCAGCGTGCTCGCGTGATTCCGTGGATTTGCCATGATTTTGCGGTAATCGCAGCAAAGAGAAATACAAAAGGCTATTTCCTTGTACCAACTGAACGCACAGTAGATGTAATCTAGAGGGGGTTCCCACATAGAAAAGCTGAGTCTCTATGTAATAAAAGGTAACAGATTTGTAAAACATTGCATCGAATTCACTAGAAAGCACACGTTGGACCGTCCCAACGTCAGATCTAACTACGCCTGCTATGTGCCGAAACTTCTGCCATATTCTGTAGGGCGATTTCAGTGCCAGAAAACCCCTCTGTGACGGCAGTATTTCCCGGGCAGAACGCTGCTCCTGTCACACAGACTCAGCGTCCTGAATAGTACTGTCACAGGAGCAGCGTTCAGTCCAGGAAATACTGCCGTCACCCGGACTGGCCTTAGTCTTCACAAATCCGCTCCACCCCTCTACCGGATCACACTGAAAGTGCGCCAGTACCGCCCATCTGACGTTTTATAATACCGTTCTGCTGAGGGCGTGATCTGTCTGCCCCGACAGTAGGGGGGGGGTGGGGGCCCAATCACCCAGAGGGCAGAACCCACAAAGTAAAAACAACAATCAATAGGCCATCATCACATCTGCCATAAGGGTGACCACCCAGCTCTCCCAGATGGACAGGTGTGAAAGGGTAACTACCCCGCCGCTCCCCAGTAGTCACCCCGCCGGCGCAACTACCCAACCGCTCCAGTAGTTACCCCGCCGTGGTCACTACCCCAACGCTCCCTAGTAGTCACTGCACTGTGGTAACCACCCCGCCGCTCCCCAGTAGTCACCCCGCCAGTGTCACTACCCCGCCGTGGTCACTACCCCAACGCTCCCCAGTAGTCACCCCGCCATGGTCACTACCCCAACGCGGTCACTACCCCAACGCTCCCCAGTAGTCACCCCGCCATGGTCACTACCCCAACGCTCCCTAGTAGTCACTGCACTGTGGTCACTACCCCGCCGCTCCCCAGCAGTGTCACTACCCCAATGCCCCCCAGTAGTCACCCCGCTGTGGTCACTACCCCAACGCCCCCCAGTAGTCACTACCCCGCCACTCCCCAGCAGTCACCCCGCCAGTGTCACTAACCCAACACCCCCCAGTAGTCACCCTGCCGGTGCCACTACCCCAACGCTCCCCAGTAGTCACCCCGCCGTGGTCACTACCCCAACGCTCCCTAGTATCCACTGCACTGTGGTCACTACCCCACCACTCTCCAGCAGTCACCCTGCCAGTGTCACTAACCCAACACCCCCCAGTAGTCACCCTGCCGGTGCCACTACCCCAACGCTCCCCAGTAGTCACCCCGCCGTGGTCACTAACCCAACGCTCCCTAGTATCCACTGCACTGTGGTCACCCCACCAGTGTCACTACCCCGCCGCTCCCCAGTAGTCCCCGCACAGGGGTCACCCCACTGCTCCCCTGTAGTCACAGCAGTAGTACCACATAGTGCTGACATTCAGGGGACTTGGAGAGCCTAGTGCTTTCCCAGGCACAGATCTCTATGGGCAGCAGGCTTCCTACCTGTATCTATGGCGGAGCGGATCCTGGCCAGCGCCTCCTGGTGCTCCCCGGCCTCCAGCAGCTCGGCGATATCCCGGTGCTGCCAGCTCTTCCCGGGCACACACTTGTCGGCCAGCTGCCTGAGCTGCACACAAGTCCGGCGGGGCGGGTGCCCCATGTCCCCCTTGCACAGCCGGCAGCGCTTCCTGGGTTCCCCCCGCAGACAGGGCCAGCAGTACGTGTGCCCGCACTGCACAGTGACCGGGTCCCGCAGGAAGCCGCCACAGCCCGGGCACCGCAGCACACACTGCGGTTCCTCCCGCACCACCACCGAGCCGCGGTACTGCCGCAACAGACACTCCAGCAGAGGCTCCAGCTGTAAAGGGCGCGACATATTGAGAGAGTCTATGAGCGCACAGGGCCCCGGGGACGACATGACGAGGAACGTCTCCACTACCACATACTGCCACACTCTCTGACTACCTGCTATTACATAAAGTGCAGCGCAGCCAAATGGTCAGGTGACCGCCGGGGACACTTCTGATTGGCTGCGGCGCGAGAGAAGGTTATAAAATAGCGCGGCGGATGTCCAGTTTCATAACAAGGCAATGGGCATAACAGCCAAACAGAGGCAGGGCCGGGGGAGGGGAGAGGCCGCTGACGTGCGGGGGCTCTCGTAACCGAGCATGTAATAACGGCGCGTCACCAGCGCGACACACTTCTGGCTTGTATAAACGCCGAGACTGGGGCTTATGTAAGCGGCCTCCGAAAACACCACTATTACCAGAGGCGTGCCTAGAGCACAAACACAGACGGCGCGCGAGCGTGAATATATATATATATATATATATATATAAAACATACATGTACATAAATATATATAATAATACACAAGTACACTCTGCATACATACAGACCCGCACTCATATAATTATCAATATAAACAAACTTTTAGTTATATTACCCCGCGCTGTAAAATTAACCCAGATACACCTTAGTTTTATTACCCCTGTATAAGGTACCCTGATACCCCTCAGTTCTATATAACTGAGGGGTATCAGGTATATTATACAGGGGGTAATGTAACTGAGGGGTATCAGGGTATATTATACAGGGGGTAATGTAACTGAGGGGTATCAGGGTATATTATACAGGGGGTGATATAACTGAGGGGTATCAGGGTATATTATACAGGGGGTAATGTAACTGAGGGGTATCAGGGTACATTATACAGTGAGTAATATAACTGAGGGGTATCGGTATATTATACAGGGGGTAATATAACTGAGGGGTATCAGGGTACATTATACAGGGGGTAATATAACTGAGGGGTATCAGGGTACATTATACAGGGGGTAATATAACTGAGGGGTATCGGTATATTATACAGGGGTAATATAACTGAGGGGTATCAGGGTACATTATACAGGGGGTAATATAACTGAGGGGTATCAGGGTATATTATACAGGGGGTAATATAACTGAGGGGTATCAGGGTACATTATACAGGGGGTAATATAACTGAGGGGTATCAGGGTATATTATACAGGGGTAATATAACTGAGGGGTATCAGGGTACATTATACAGGGGGTAATATAACTGAGGGGTATCAGGGTATATTATACAGGGGGTAATGTAACTGAGGGGTATCAGGGTATATTATACAGGGGGTAATATAACTGAGGGGTATCAGGATACATTATACAGGGGGTAATATAACTGAGGGGTATCAGGGTACATTATACAGGGGGTAATATAACTGAGGGGTATCAGGGTATATTATACAGGGGGTAATATAACTGAGGGGTATCAGGGTACATTATACAGGGGGTAATATAACTGACGGGTATCAGGGTACATTATACAGGGGAGTGGGGACAACTGAGGAGGGGTAGCAGTAGCACTGTGGGACAGGGTACATTACATACTTCTTTTTTATATGCGTTATAGAACTGTATGGGTCGGTCCCGGAGCTGCTGGGCAGTGGGCACGCCTATGCTTATTACCCATGGCTACCTACCTGGAGGCACCATTATGCTGTATTTTATAAACCACACTGGAAAATGAGCAACAAGGCAAATAGAATATGTACTAGTAGGAGGGGGCACATTTATACAATGATACCGGGTACTTTCCTAATTGTGCTGTAGACCTTGCGCCATTTTGATCCGATTCTATAGGCCTGGATTTACATCACATTTTTGCCATCTGTTTAACGCAGTGATGCCCAACCTGCGGCCCTCCAACGAGGCTGAAGTTGGTTTCTTATTCGGACAGTTTCTTATTCACATCATTTGTATTTTTTAAAAGAATTTTGAAGAAACCTTATCAACAGTAACAGAAAAAGTTGCAGTGAGCCGTGCTTAAAGAGGACCTTTCATGGTTTATAATTAATTGAGATTAATACTTTGACTTGCGGGGTACCCCCCGCTGATGCTGCCACCCTGCCTGATCTTCTAAAATACCGCTCGTACAGCCCGCTGTGCCCTCCTGTAGTTTTCAGTATGCTAATACTGAGCATCGGTACAGGGAGGAGGAGACGCCAGGGTTTCTCAATGGGCTTCTCCTTGGCTGTGGCACTCTACGCCAAAATTGGATCGCGGCACAGCCAGGGAGAAGGAGACGCCCATTAAGAAACCCTGGTGTCTCCTCCCTGTGCCGATGCTAGTATATGTAGATGGTAAGATGGCATCATATAAAGGGGTGCAAGTTATAAGGTAATACACTAGGGAAGATCAGTAGAATGGGAGGAGGACAACCAGTGCTCCCAGAACTTCTCAAAGGCCACAAAGGTATCTGTGCGGATGGCATTGAGCCTTTTATAAAGAAGTATCCTATTGACTCCAGTACTGCCGGGAAACTAAGTGAGGCCGAGCGCCATTTGAAAGCTACATGGATTCTGGCTGCTAAAAGTAACCAAGAGGGTTTGTCCCCCAGGAGACATAAGGGTAGAGACGTAGGATAGAGGCATCCCAACACTGAGGTTAATAAAGTGCAGATTCGGCTCCAGAATCTCCTCGCAATAGGACAGGCCCACCATATGTGTAACATTGTGCCCTCCTCATCAGTGTCATCACATCCACGGAAGCACCTTGAAGAGACCTCCGGGTATATGCGGTGTAATCTAGCTGGGACCATATAGGTCCTATGATGTTTTGCCAAGGTTTGCCAAGATCCCTTAGCCTACATGCACACGACAGTTGTTTTTCTCGGCTTCCATTTCAGTTTTTTTTGCGGATAGGATAGGAACCCATTCATTTCAATGGGTCAGCAAAAAAATGCTGACAGTTCATCCGTTTGTGTTCCGCATCCGTTGTCCGTGTTTCCCTTCAGCAAAAAAAGTAGTGCATGTCCTACTTTTTTCTCATTTGCGGAAGAGGATAGGCATTTATTACAAGGGATCTGTGAAAACAAAGGAATCCTCCCCAAAAAACTGATGCACATCAGTTTATTTTTGCGGATCCGGATTGGCGGACAGCAAAAAACAACTGTCGTGTGCATGTAGCCTAGGTGAGAGTCTAGGAGCGCTGGTACCACCTAGAAGCTGAATATTCTACCTCTAAATCCTTCTCCTATGCTGTCATATATGGTAGTTTAGATCCTTCCGTTACAGCGTTGCGTGTCCCATAGATCCTAGATAATAGACCTTGTTTGTATAAAGAATAAGTTACAGAGCGTTCAAAGGGTGTAAAATCAAAGGTCTGTTACATGTCTGAAGGGAGTGTAAAAAAGAAAAGATCCGATTAGCATTAAAACTAACTGATGTTTTAAGGGGTTAACTGAATTCGGGCCAGTGATGTCGCACTGCCAACATACAGTGGGCGATGCCCCGCATCAGATACAGTGGAGGTCAGCCTCGCCCAAACAAGTTCTGTGCATGAAAACTGGCATCAAAATGGGCAGACAGGCACTTTTCACTGAATTGAATAAGTAACATTAGTTACTTATTGAAATCCGTGAAAAGTGTAACAGCAGCTGCTGTGTGGCACTGTTCCCCTGCTTACCGCCGCGGTCCCGGGCGCCGTGATCTGCGGCCGGTGCTTCCCATTCACCACAGCAGTCCTGGGCTCTGTCTGTGTGGGTGCTGTTCTGGGATCCGCTCCACAGTTTGCGCTCAGCCCTGGCCACAGGACGCTTGCTGTTTGTTTCAGCACTTCCTTAAGGGCCGGCATGCTTCACTTCCTGGGCTTTATGGGTAAGGTCATGTGACCTCGCTGACCTATCCTAGCCCTCCCGTGCATATTTAAGTGGCTCAGCCCCCTTCCCAGATGCCTTAGTGTCAAGGTCCTTGTGCCCTGCTAAGTGTCCTGGTGTCAGCTTGTGTTCTTGATTCATATCTGTATTCCTGGACTCTGCTACCTGTTTGATCCCTGCCTGCTTGCCTTGACCCCCCCTGTTGCGGACCTGGATTGTTTAACCTGTACCTGTGCTGCCTGCCCTGACCTTTTGCCTGTCTGACTACGCCTCTGCCTCATCCTTCAGACCTGCACCTCTGGTACCTTGCTCAGGTACCTCCTGGTCCGCCTGGATCAGCTGCCTCGTGTGCCTATCCTCCTCAAGAGGTAGCGACCTGGTGTTCCCCTCGGGAAAGTCTATCCCCACCATCAGGGGTACTGTGAAGATCGAGGGGTTCACTGAGGCAACGCCCTTAGAGGAGGTAGGTTACTTGGCACAGTGGGTTCACTGCTGGTTCGTGACAAAAAGTGTCCGTCCGCCCACTTTGCCTGTTTTTATGCCCAGAACCTGTTCGGGACAGGCTGAACTCCACTGCATCTGATGCGGGGCATCACCCTCTGTATGTTGGCAGTGCGACATCACTGTCCTGAATTCAGTTAACCCCTTAAAAACATTAGTTACTTTTTCAAATCAGTAAAAAGTGTCCGTCTGCCTACTTTGATGCACGTTTTTATGCCCAGAACCTGTTCGGGCCAGGCTGAACTCCACTGCATCTGATGCGGGGCATCACCCTCTGTATGTTGACGGTGTGAGATCAGTGGGCCAAATTCATCTAACCCCTTAAAAACATCAGTTACTTATTCAAACCAGTGAAAAGTGTCCGTCTGCTCACTTTGATGCCAGTTTTCATGCCCAGAACCTGTTCAGGCCAGGCTGAACTCCATTGTATCACAAAGTGTATGTTAGGGCATCACAAAGTGTAAGTTGGCAGTGCGAGATAACAGGCCCGAATTTATAAAATTTTTAAAAATCACACTTTTTTTGTGCCCACTTTAATGCCCATTTTGTGCCCATCTTTTGTATTTTAACATTGCTTTTAACTGACGTACATTAAGCATTGCTCACTGCATCTTTTTCTTTTACTTTTGATAAGGTTTCCTAAAAATTCTTAAAAACAAAAAATACAAATGATGTGAATAAGAAACTGACGAATAAGAAACCAACTTCAGCCTCATGGCCCTCTAGTTGTTTCAAAACTACATCTCCCAGTGTGTCTGGACAGCCTATAGCTATCAGCTTATGGCATGGCGGGAGTTGTGGCAGGGGCGTAGCTAGAAATGACTGGGCCCCATAGCAAAAAAAATTTCGGTCCAATCGCGGCCCCTACTCCACTCACTGCCTCCCTCATACTTGCCTTCCTGTTCCTCCTGGCTGGGACTTCAGCGCACCCTATGTGTAAATAACATGACCCCTCTCTTCAGCCCCTCCAGCATACAGTACCATCAGGGCCGGTGCAAGGATTTTTGCCGCCCTAGGCAAAAGAAAAGTTTGCCGCCCCCCCCCATGTGACATCACAATGCCCTACCCATATGATCTGCCAAATTAAAGGGGTTCTGCAGTTTATTTAAACTGATCGACAGGGGTCCGATACCCGGGACCCCCGCCAATTAGCTGTTTAAGAAGCAGCGGCGCTGGCAGTAGCGCCTCCGCCTTCTCGCAGTGACGTCACGATTAGTATCATTGGCCTGGGTGGGGCTAAGCTTCATTAAAGTGAACAGAGCTTAACCCAGCCAAGACCAGTGATACTAGTCGTGACGTCACTGCGCCTGCGGTAAACAGAGAGAAGGCCGAGGCGCTACTGCCTTGTCGGACCCCGCCGATCAGTTTAAATAAACTGCAGAACCCCTTTAATTAACGCCAGTTTTCTCTTCCCCCCCCCCCATGTCATTCTCTTCCCCTCCCCCATGTAATTCTCTCTCCTTTTCTTGTCATTCTCCCCCCCCCATGTAATTCTCTTCCCCCTCTTGTCATTCTCTTTCCCCCCTTTTCATCTCCCCCCCCCTTGTCATCCTCATTCTCAACCCCCCCCCTCCCTTTGTCATCCTCTTTCTCACCCCCCCCCTCTTGTCATCCTCTTTCTCACCCCCCTTGTCATCCTCTTTCTCAATCTCCCCCCTGTTCATCCTCTTTCTCAATCTTCCCCCTTGTCATCCTCTTTCTCACCCCCCGTCATCCTCTTTCTCACCCCCTTGTCATCCTCTTTCTCACCCCCTGTCATCCTCTTTCTTCTCACCCCCCTGTCATCCTCTTTCTTCTCACCCCCTCCCCTGTCATCCTCTTTCTCACCCCCTTGTCATCCTCTTTCTCAACCCCCCTTGTCATCCTCTTTCTCACCCCCCTTGTCATCCTCTTTCTCACCCCCCTTGTCATCCTCTTTCTCACCCCCCTGTCATCCTCTTTCTCACCCCCCTGTCATCCTCTTTCTCACCCCCTTGTCATCCTCTTTGGCCGAGCGCTGTATGCTCCATGGGTACAGGAGCTTTAGTCTCACCTCCTTCCAGTCCGGCCGGGTACAGGAGACAGATGCTCCTGTACCGCGGACTATACAGGGCTCGGCCACGCTACAATAAGGAACTGACAGGAGGGAGCTCTGAGCGCTTCCCTCCTGTCAGTCCCTCTCTTCTTGCTGCGCCCGGGCGGTGCACCCTCATGGACGCACCAGCCCGGGCAGTGCTGCAGCCGCCTGAGGCTCTCTATAGAGCGCTCCGGCGGCTGCAGCATGAAGGGGGCCGGCGCTCCTAGCAGCGCCCCTTCCCAAGGGGGCGCTCTACGCAGCTGCCTAGTCAGCCTATAGGACGCGCCGGCCCTGAGTACCATGTAAATAATCCTCCATCATAGTTTTATGTAAATAATATCACCTCCTCCAGCATAGTCTTATGTAAATAATATCACCCCCCCAGCTCCTCCAGCATAGTCTTATGTAAATAATATGACCTCCCCTTTAGCCCGTCCAGCATAGTCTTATGTAAATAATATCACCCCCCCCCAGCTCCTCCAGCATAGTCTTATGTAAATAATATCACTCCTCCAGCATACAGTCCCTTCAGACCCCAAGTAAACATAACAGTGAATCTTCTCCATTGTCCACATACTGACCTGCAGCTTCTGCTCCTCTTTCCTTGGTCTGTATCTCCCACACATCTGGAAGCCCCGCCCCCTGCGTGACGAGACTCCGCCTCTTCCTCTCATACCTGGAGCCACTCCATTCTAGCGCTCAGAGGGGAAAAGAGCCAGAGGCATTGAAGTGCTTGCTGTGGGGGCCCCCACTCCCCCTTGAGTGCCGGGCCCGGTTGGAACTGCGACCCCTGTATGTACACGCCTGCTTACTAACTACTGTGGTGCACGCGGACTCCCCGGCAGCTGAATCTCTGCCTCCATCATGCGCCTCCTGCCCCTTCTGCCTGCTCCTCCCCCTTTATGAATGAAGGAGGGAGGGATAAAGCTCCCGGGGGGTCCGCGTGCGCTACAGTAGTTAGTAAGTACCATACTAACTACCCCTAGGTTGCCGCTATTTACAGATTTAACCATCACATGAATATGAATAAAAAAAAATTAAATACTCAGCCGCCGGCCCGGGCCCCCAGTGGCGTAGGGCCCCATAGCCATTGCTATTGCTGCTATGTCGATTCCTACGCCACTGAGTTGTGGTTTTACAACAGCTGGAGGGTCACAGATTGGGCATCACTGGTTTCACAAATGTTGGAAAAAAAGGATACAAAATGTAGCACATCACGCTAAAAAAAAATGTATCTGTTAGGCCTGTTTCACATGTGCGTTGTTAATTCCGTTTTTGAGATCGGACACAGGAGATCTGTTGGATCTCAAAACCAGAAACCAACAACGCTAGTGTAGTTTCTTATTTTTTTACAATGGAACTCTATGGTGACGGATGACACAGTGTGGCATCAGTCTGGGGCATCCGTTAATGTACACATTTTTTTGGATACGTTAAACGGATGCCAAAGAGCGCCATGTGGACCCAGACAAAGACATAGGAGTCCGTACCTATGGCGGAAATTGCTGGTGGAATTTTGGTGTGGCCGTATCTGCCTCCCATTGTTTTCAATAGGAATTTTGTACCAAAATTAGCTTTTTTGTTCCCATGCAGAAACTGACCTGTTCTGCGGTTTAGAAATCTGCAGTATGTCAGTTTTTTGTGTGGGGTTTTTGTGACATCACTGGCCCGAATTCAGTTAACTCCTTAAAAACATTAGTTACTTATTCAAATTACTGAAAATGTGTCTCCTCTGCCCACTTTGATCCCAGTTTTTATGTCCAGAACCTGTTCCAGGCTGACCTCCACTGCATCTGATGCGGGGCATCACCCTCTGTATAATGTCAGTGCGACATCACTGACCCGAATTCAGTTAACCCCTTAAAAAAATCAGTTACTAATTCGAATCAGTGAAAGGTGTCTGTCCGCCCAGTTTGATGCCAGATTTCATGCAGAAACTGACCTGCTCTGTGGATTTAGAAATCTGCAGTATGTCAGTTGTTTGTGTGGGGTTTTCATTTGTGCAAATTTCACCCTTCAGGGCAAAAGTGCGTCAAAGTCTGCTAATAATACACATGCATTTTAGTGTAAAAATGCTGAGAAATTGGTTTCTTTGGTACAAAATTCTCGCTGTGTAGCTCGCTGACATGAGAGTATCTAGGATGTTGTGGGTTGCACCAAATATTATGTATCTTGCATGATATTTATACATTGATCACAATTAGCCCCCAGTTAAACACTGAGAAAATAAACATGTTCTTCTTGGCTCATGCACACGACCGTATGTATTTTGCAGTCCGTAAAAAAAAGGGATCCACCAAAAATATGGATGATATCCGTGTGCATTCCGTATTTTGTAGAACAGAGCAGCTGACCCCTAATAGAACAGTCCTAACCTTGTCTGTTATGCAGACAATAATACGACATGTTCTATTCTTTTGCGGAATGGACATACGGAAACGGAATGCACACAGAGTAACTTACGTTTTTTTTGGGGATGGTTCCGCATACGGTCTGCAAAAAAACGGAATACGTTTGTGTGCATGAGCCCTAAATGTGTCCTGCTGGTTGAAATCAGAAGTGGCAAATAGGATATTCAAAGCACCCAGTTTACCCTAAAGGCTCAAGCACACAAATGTATTTTTTTTCCTTGTCCATTTTTATTCAGTTTATGTATGTACGTTAAGCAAAAAAATAGACCGTGTCCTATTATTGTCCGCATTACGGACACGTATAGGGCTGTTCCTTAAGATGGTGAATGCACACGGCCGGTATCTGTGTTTTGCGGATCTGCAACTTGCAGACTGCAAAACAACTAGCAGTCGTGTGCATGAGCCCTAAGGACGAGATCCCCAAGCAGCAAACTGACATGGCGTAGAAAACACTGACTGCAGTAATGAAAATACTTGCCAACTCTCCCGGGAGGCATTTGAACAAAACAGAAGACCTCCCAAAAGAGCTGACTAATCTCTCAGGCACCATAGAGGGTCCTGCCCTAGCAGCCCTGGATGTGTGTGGAGCTGTAATGCTGCATCATCAGACTTGGCTCCACGTCCAAAAGCACGTTGTTGGGGTGGTAACTGATCTATAAAAGGATCGTGTTACTCATCACTCACAGTGATCAACATTAGGAACAAAAATGACATAATTGTTGTTTTTGGTTACTTCACCTACCAAAAATCTGGTAAAAAGTTATGAATGTACATCATATTACAATTATATGTACCGAAAAACGGTATGAATAAAAACTACAGCTCGCCTTGCAAGAAACAAACAAATCTCCAAACAGCTGTTTTGATGGTAAATGCAAAAAGTTATAAAACATAAAGATAATGAATTTTAATTTAAAGAAAAGTGGTTTTTATGGTGCAAAAGTTGTAAAATATAGAAAATTCATACATTTAGAATTCTAACATTGTACTAATCTGCACAATATCCCCTTCCCTGGTTGTCCCCGTCGTCGCCCCCAAAAAAAAAAAAAAAGATCTCTTTAAACAGAAAGTATAGTTTAATTAAAAAAAGTTTAATTAAAAAAAAAACATTTAGTTTAATTTAAAAAAAGTTAATTTATAGTGTAAAAGTAATAAAACATAAAAAACTTGAATGGGTGCCCGATCCACAAGATACGGCCAAAGATAGGACATCTTTTGTGGTGCAGAGGCATGGACCTAAAAGCCCACGGAAGCTCCTTGTAGTGTCTCTATGGGCTTCTGATCCGGGCTTCCACTCCGCAAAAGATAGGACATGAACTGTCTTTGGCCGTATCTTGCAGATAGCAGACCCATTCAAGTCAATGGGTCCTCATCCGCAGCACAGAATGCACACAGCCAGTGCCTGTATATTGCGGACCCGCCATTTGTGGTCCGCAATACGGGCACGGAGCCCTTACGTTGGTGGGCATAAGCCCTTAGAATGTGGAAAAAGTTTTATGACGCAGAAGTAGTAAACCACAAAAAAACGATATAAGTTTGGCATCACCATAATCTTATCTACTCAAAGAAAAAAATTATCATAAAATAAAAATCACTTGACAGAATAGTTTTTTGTTCATCTCATCTACCAAAACATAAAGCGGTCCTGTGAGCATGTTCAAACCAATTAAATCAGGCACACTGCCTACAAGGGTTCATCATGCTGATTAAAAAAATATATTCTTTACTCTGTACCTGTTGGTGAGATAAGTGGACTTGTATCCATATGCAAATTAGAATTTGGAGCACCGAGGGGTGGGCTGTATTGCTTCAAGCACCGTTACAGCAATATACTTCCCCCTGATAGTTGATTGACACGACAAGACATCTTGTCTTGCCCTGCTTTCTGTGCCTACACTGCGGCTCGCAGTGTTCTAAGCACTGGGGCGAAGCGCTATAGCCGCCCCTCAGTGCTCCAACAATTTGTGTACAAATAAAAATCCACATATTTTACCAATGCTAACAGAAATATATTGTTTTTTAATCACCATAATCAACGCTATCAGGCAGTATGCCTGGTTTAATAGGGTTGATCATACTGACATGGCCGCTTTAAAGGGGTATTTCCATCTAATGCCGTAGGCCAGATACTGTTAATGGCACTTACCGATTGTGTTCTACAAGGGAAAGTGCCTCCTTTACGATCTTTTATTCCTTTTTTTGTCAGGGGATACGGCCACCGCTGTGGTCTAGTGCAGTGCACATTTCCTGTATCTGTGGTGGCCAAGATTGTGGGATCATTCATAGTTACGCATGCGCGCCAGCTCCCATCCCAACCACGTCTCAGCCGCTTTTAACCCGAATTATAACTTCTATAAAAGGCCCCTTTCACACGAGCGAGTTTTCCGCGCGGGTGCAATGCGTGACGTGAACGCATAGCATCCGCACTGAATCCTGACCCATTCATTTCAATGGGTCTGTGTACATGAGCGTTTTTTTTCACGCATCACTTTTGCGTTGCGTGAAAATCGCAGCATGTTCTATATTCTGCGTTCTTCACGCAGCCCTAGCCCCATAGAAGTGAATGGGGCTGCGTGAAAAACGCATTGCATCTGCAAGCAAGTGCGGGTGCGTTGCGTTTTTCACTGATGGTTGCTAGGAGATGTTGTTTGTAAACCTTCAGTTTTTTATCACGCGCGTGAAAAACGCATCAAAACGCATTGCACCCGCGCGGAAAAAACTGAACAACTGAAGCGCAATCGCAGGCAAAACTGAATGGCTTTGCCTGTGAAATCGCACAGTTTTCACTGAACGCATCCGCAACGCATCCGGACCTAATCCGGACACGCTCGTGTGAAAGAGGCCAAACACTTGCAGAGTCAAAATGCTCACTGCACCCCTGAATGAAATTTTTGAAGGGTGTAGTTTCCAAAATTGTGTATTTGGGTGTGTTTCTTATGTGTTGGCATCTCAATGCCTCTACAAATCTAAAATGGCTGCAAAAAAAAAAAAAAAAAATCCCCACAAAATGTAGGCCCTAAAATACTCAAGGTTCTCCTTTATATCTAAAGCCCGTATTTGAGTAGCACTCTAGGAACACATATGGGATATTGATAAAAACTGCAGAATCAGGGCAATAAATACATCCTGTGTTCCAAAGAAATGGATCAAAATTGAAAATCTGCAAACAAAATGAAATTTTTAAATTTTACCTCCTTTTGCATATCCATTTTGATGTGACACATCTAAAGAGGTAAAAAAAAACTCCTAAATGCTATTTTGAATACCTCGAGGGGTGCAGTTTTTAAAATGGCGTGATTTAAGATGGTTTTCTATTATATAGGTCCCTGAAAGCCACATCAGACCTGAACTGGTCTGTAAAAAACAGGTTTGGTAAATGTTCATGAAAATGTGAAATTGTTGCTAAACTTATTACCCTTTTTAAGCCACCATAATGAAAGAATGTGGACATATGGTAAATATTGTATTAATTATTACCAATGACTTCTGTGGAGGACCCAGTAGTCTTATTCCCTGCCACCACTCCTAGGGCCTTCCAGGATCTCCAGGGCTAAGGTTGCGGTGTATGAGTATTTCCACCTTCAAGGTCTACTCATATTGGCAGGAGTCAGGGAGAGGTCTAGAGATTCCTAGGAGGTCACCATCCCCCTCCCTTAGCTTTGAGGCCTAGACTCCTGTCTAATCCTTCTGTGTGTTATTTGGTGTTTTCCCCTCCGCATTACCCGTGACACCCTCCCACACTGAAGCGTGACACAGATTTACTTAATATGCAAAATAAATGTGGAGCCCCAGTATTGGGTCTACAACACAATGAAAGCCAGCTATCCCTCAAAGGAAGGAAAACCGGTGCAAAGGGGTGTTTCCATTACAGAGATTACCAAATCCACCATATTAAGTGGCCCCTATGTCAAGATCCCGCTTTTTTACAAGCTTTAAGGATGTGACGGGGAAAACCTAAGCCAATTATCCATCCATAGACAGCTGTTTTGGGATCTTGACATAACTTGATATAACTTTTACCCAAACCAATAAATATACACTTATTGGATTTTTTTTTTTATCAAAGACATGTAGAACAATAAATTTAGAGAAAGATTTATAAAAAAAATGTAGTTTTTTTTTAAACATTTTACAACAGAAAGTGAAAAATGTCATTTTTTTGCAAAAATTTGGGTCATTTTTGATTAATAGCAAAAAAAAGTAAAAATGTCAGCAGCAATGAAATACCACCAAATGAAAGCTCTATTAGTGAGAAGAAAAGGAGGTAAAATTCATTTGGGTGGTAAGTTGCATGACGGAGCAATAAACGGTGAAAGTAGTGTAGTGCGGAATTGTAAAAAGTGGCCTGGTCATTAAGGGTGTTTAAGCTAGGGGGGCTGAGGTGGTTAAATACAGTTGTAAAGGATGGATTTATTTTTTGAAGTTGTTGAAAATATATAAAAGTTGAAATTTTTTATTTTTTTTCCTGTTTTTGGACCACTGTTTGTGTCAATTATTAAAAAATATATTTGGTTCCATTGAATATAATATTTGCATTGCACTATAAATAAAACACAAGGACAACCATGCTTGTTTTTAGATTTTTTTTATTTTTATTATTTATTATTATTTTAGATTTTATATTATTTTATTAGTCTTAGATTATTTTAGTTTACGATTCTAAAAATCAGGTCTTGCTGTGCATCGGAAACTGGCAATCTTTTGTTTTTTGACATATTTTTTGTTTGGCCTTTCTAGATTTGCATGGTTAGGTGGGAGAAATGGAGCACAGGATATCCAATTGCTTTCAATTTCACCTTTTGCAATTTTTAAAACATTGACTACTGCTTCTTCCAAGTATTGCACATTCATCCTTTCATATACATTTTTCACAATCCATCTAGATTTTCCTTTATGGAGGAGCAATAAACTGTGAAAGTTCTCAAGGGAGCCCGTGTGACAATTATGGACAGGGTGTGGCAAGTCGTCAATAACTGTTGGTTTGTTACTATCTTCTCTATATTCAGGTAAGGTGACATCTCTTTGTTTAGCCACAGGACTTCTTGATCTTCAACTTTTATTGCTGTGACTACAACAACTGTATTTATCTCCTTCCCACTCATGCACATTTACAATGTGTTTCAGAAGGGACAGCCATCTTTCTTTTAGATTATCCATGTCATCGTCACACATTTGTATACACTACCAGAAATGGAGAACAATTTTATCTATCCATGGGATAATTTCTTTACAATATCTCTGTTTGCTGGCTTTGGTTAATTTCTTCTTAATTGATTTGGCATAATGCCAGACGTCATACTGGTAATTGATTGCAGAAAAATCTTCTCATAGTTTCTTCTTGATTCCAACATGGTGATCAGAAGCAAATACTGTAATCCTCATTCCTTCATGTAGTGGTCTATTCATGACTATTCTGAATCCATACTTTTCCATTGCCACCGAAGAAGTACATTGTGATTTTTGAACGGCTTCATAGTCCAGTATTTTTTCTGACATACAGTCCATAACTGTATATGTGCAATATTTTGCATTGTGACCTGGACTATCACACTGCCCGTCTCCGGATACACAGAAAGCTTTGTTCTTAAACGAATTGAAATTTAGAAGTTTTTCTTTATTCCATGCTAATTGTAATGCTGGAAATAGAAACCTTGTTTGAAACCTTGTTTATCTGTAATAAGCTTTCTCTGATATTGACACAAGTCCTAGAATGTTAAAAAGCTCTTTGACCTTTTGAAAATTCAAGCCCGAGAACAAAACCGCAGAAGCCAATTGAATATTTCCTGAGTGAAATCTTCCAACTCTTGGCTATCGTTCAAAAATCTTAAAATGATGTCCCTGATAACACTTACCTCTAATTATGCAACACGAACCGTCTATATTTTTGTTACATTTTTTCACAGGGTAATTACAGCCAGGCTCAATACATTTTACTTTGAGGATTAGGTTATCCAATGCAGATTCAAAAACAAGGAATTTTCGATCTTCTACCTGGCTGCTCTCTGTAGTATCCTTCAATTCTGGGACTGCCGGGATCAAGTCACCATAAACTAAATCAGCTAAACCCAGGCATTCTGAATCGTCAAGGCTATCTTCTCCTGGTATATACTCCTCTTTATTTTGATTGTTGTCTTTGATATCAATTTCTGAATCTGAAAACTCTGTACTTTGGTGCATGGGATGGAAAACAGATGCGCTGAAATTGATTTTGGTTGTTTCAGTTTCTTCAAAACATGTTATGATCAAATTTCTTAGAGTATAATCTGTTTGTGTGGACGCTGAGCACATGATGCTTTGACTTGTCAGACTGCTCATAGCTTCTTCATACGATTGCTCAACATAAGTAGCAGAGGAAAGGCATCCAGTGGTTTCTACTTGACTTTTCCTTTTAGTGTTTCTGTCTTTTTTGAGTGTCTCGTCAATTAATAGTTCTCCTTCTGAGATTTCTGGAAATACGCTTGGCAATGCATCTTGACGTAAGGCGACCATAAACAAGTGCCGGACTGAACACTCTAGAGTGAAATGTAGTGAACATAGGCGATATTTGTTGAATTTGTTTTCTTGAAATATTTTTCTAGGCATTTCATCTAAATTCTGAAAATTCCGTCCCGTTTCTGTCATAGTTTTATTCTATCGATATTTTTTGGGAATGGATGTAAAATAATTTTTTTTCTTTGTCCTTTACTCCCTGTTCTGCTCCAACAGTTTTTTTTATCACACAAGTTGGTTTACCTGTCCAGATAAAAAATAAAATAAAATTAACGTACACTTGAAACAATCACTAACATCTTGGATGTGAAGTGTGTAATGAAGGCCTTTGGCCTGAAGACAGAACAAAAACATGGTCTATAGGTAAGTATATATATATATTTTAATTTATTGTGCGCTACTGTTGGCAATAGCCGGGGTATACTTTGCTGAGTTCACTACAACACTTGTACAAGCGTCAAAGATGCTTGTTCAGACCATTTTAGTCTATGACAATATAATAAGGTACTACAATGTGGTGGTAATTTTTCCCTCCCATTATTCAACAGAGTGAACGCGCTGTACAGTGTAGGCAGCACGGTGAAGCTGCTTGTACATACAAGAACCTTTAACAAAGCGCCGAAGATATTCTGTAATTTAGGGCTACAGAGCTTATGGCACACTGCACTAGAGAAGTAAGCTTCCCGGATGTGCACTGAAATTTATTTTGGTTCCATGTAGAAATCTCCTGAGACATTACATCATATGTGACTGATATCAGCCGGTCCTCTTATAACGCTCTAGCACTGATATAACCTCCAGAGACATGTACATAATATGTGACTGATATCAGCCGGTCCTCTTATAACGCTCTAGCACTGATATAACCTCCAGAGACATGTACATAATATGTGACTGATATCAGCCGGTCCTCTTATAACGCTCTAGCACTGATATAACCTCCAGAGACATGTACATAATATGTGACTGATAATCAAGCACTCCTCTTATAATGCTCCAGCACTGATATAACCTCCAGAGACATTACATCCTATGTTACTGATATCAAGCACTCCTCTTAGGCCCCTTTCACACGGGCGAGTTTTCCGCGCGGGTGCAATGCGTGAGGAGGACGCATTGCACCCGCACTGAATCCTGACCCATTCAGTTCTATGGGGCTGTGCACATGAGCGGTGATTTTCACGCATCACTTTTGCGTTGCGTGAAAATCGCAGCATGTTCTATATTCTGCGATTTTCACGCAACGCAGGCCCCATAGAAGTGAATGGGGATGCGGGAAAATCGCAAGCATCCGCAATCATGTGCGGATGCGTTGCGATTTTCCCGCATGGTTGCTAGGATACGATCGGGATGGGGACCCGATCGTTATTATTTTCCTTTATAACATAGTTATAAGGGAAAATAATCGCATTCTAATTACAGAATGCAATGTTCCCCGGGCTTTAAAGGGTTAAAAATAATAAAGAGTTAACTTACCTTCTCCCATTATGCAGCGCAGAGCCCCAGAGCGTCGTCTCTCTTGATAGTTTGGCTGCTTGAGGACCTGTGGTGACGTCACAGGGTCACATGGTCCAATCATAGAAGCATTTGAGTGGACCATGTGACCCATGTGATCCTGTGACATCACGGCAGGTCCTTCATCGAACATCTGTTGTTCGATGAAGGACCTGCCGTGATGTCACAGAGATCACATGGGTCACATGGTCCACTCAAATGCTTCTATGATTGGACCATGTGACCCTGTGACGTCACCACAGGTCCTCAAGCAGCAAACTATCAGAGAGACGACGTTCTGAGGCTCTCTGCGTACAATGGGAGAAGGTAAGTTAACTCTTTATTATTTTAACCCTTTAAGCCCGAGGAACATTGCATTCTGTAATTAGAATGCGATTATTTTCCCTTATAACTATGTTATAAAGGAAAATAATTACACATACAGAATACTCATCCCGAAACCAGACTTCAGTTTTGAAGTCTGACTTCGGGTCTGGGTACCAAGCATGCGGATTTTTTCACGCGCGTGCTAAACGCACTACAAACGTTAGCACACGCGCGGAAAAATTGCGGCTATTCCCGCAACGCACCCGCATCTTATCCGGGCGTCAAACATGACGCCCGTGTGCAAGAGGCCTTATAATGCTCCAGCACTGATATAACCTCCAGAGACATTACATCATATGTGACTGATATCAAGCACTCCTCTTATAATGCTCCAGCACTGATATAACCTCCAGAGACATTACATCCTATGTTACTGATATCAAGCACTCCTCTTATAATGCTCCAGCACTGATATAACCTCCAGAGACATTACATCCTATGTTACTGATATCAAGCACTCCTCTTATAATGCTCCAGCACTGATATAATCTTCTGAGAAATTACATCATATGTGACTGATATCAGCAGCAGCTTCTGGAGTCTCCTAACTTCAATTCCACAGTTACCTACCCCAGTGCTGATGTGTGGAGTAGGGGGAGCAGAGAGGGGAACCTTATCTTTCTGATTCTGAGAAGTAGCAGAGTCTCCATTATTTCCTGCTGCAGCCCCGGCTCCTGTGACTCCGCCCCCTCCTCACACATGAAGCATACTCCCACAGCAGAGGGGGTTGAGCTGATATTTAGGGTTGAGCGAACTTGTGTTTTAAGTTCTGCGCCAAAAGTTCGGGTTCGGGTTATCAAAGAATCCCGTTATGGATTCCGCTACCATGAACCATAACGGAATTTGGAATCCATAACGGGATTCTTCGATAACCCGAACCCGAACTTTGGACACAGAACTTTAAAAAACAAGTTAACTCAACACTACTGATATTGCGTCCCTGAAGTTTGCTTTGGAGAAAGGGACAAGCGCTGCAAGGTATTGTACTGTCCCTTTCCTCAAATTAAACAGCAGTGGTTGTAACTTTGAGCTAGCCCTTGCTTCCTTGCAGCATGCACAGTTCTAACAAGCCCATAAGCCTGGTGTCTGATCATTGTGTAGCCTGGAAAGCTCCCTGACCTGCAGCCCTATCTCACTATCTACTTTCTAGTGAGAGCGCATCAAGGCCGGCGATGTTACATGGATGTACAGACCTCTTCCCGATGTTCTAAATGCAAAACCAACTAAATTGTGGGGCAGCAGGGAGAATCTGTGTGAACAGTGAGGCTGCCTGTTGCCTGTCCACTGCACAGTTCAAGTCAAGCAGGAGAACCTTACCGGAGATCTGCCTGCCAAATAACTCCTGCTTGTACCGGCAGTGAGGATGAGCCGACGCATGCCCAGTTTTCTTCTAGCTATGAATGTGCATCATTACACTTATCAGACAGTGCGCATGCGCTGGATTTGAGACGAGAATTCGGGGCCAGAAATAAAATAAAAAAAAGCTGTAGATGATAAAGGGGGTGTGGTTTATTATGTCATTCATTCATTTTAATAATTGGCGGGAAAATGAATAACGGAATGCTAAGGTATTATATTACTTAGGTAAATAAAAAGGAGGAGGAATATACTAGTGAAATGAGTAATTATAATAAGGGCTAGTTTGTTCATGGGGTGATAAACTCATGACAGGTTCTCTTTAATCCCATCCCCCAATATACATGCATGCTTAGCTTAGTTGAACGTGCACCTGTTGCCAGTAGGGAAAGAGGAACAAGTAGCTGCCAGACACCACTGATGTGGATGCAAAGAATCACGTGTGTTGAAATCCAACATAATTGCTTATTTCTGGAGCACAGTAGTTCCTAGAGCTAACATGATGTGGTAAAAGAACAGTCTGATGAAGTTTGTAAGATCAAAAATGTTCACCCACTGCTTGGTATATCCTGAATATCAATAAGCAAAAAAGGACTTTAAAGTATAACTGTCAAATTTTTTTTTTTTTACTATTGGATTTTGGTGATTAGTATCACCTTGTTGGCCCTGTTTTAATTTCTGATAAATAACCCCTAAAAGCCACCTAAAAGTCCCCAGTATTGGCCATTGTTACCTGAGATAAAATCAGGTTGCTATGCTCCTTCCCTCTAGCAGATGAGGACACACGCTGCTGCTGCACTGGGAACTGATAGTGAGTCAGCATTGTAAGGGAATGTATAAAAAGCCAGGTACTTCCTGACAGGAGATAACAGTGCTGGGCTGTGTGTGTGAACTTCTCCACATGCCTGTGCTTGGCAGACACCCCCTTAGCAGTGCTGGACAATGTAGAGCCCAGGGAGATATGTTGGCTTCTCAGTGTATATATAAAAGCCTTATCTGATAAGAGGAGAGCTTGTAGGAGGACTATAGGCTTCAGCCAGACCTGGAAATTTAACTGCAAGACCCCCCTATACAGAGCTGGTCTTCACTTATCCGGCTTAACTGATCCGTTTTGGACCGTTTGTGAGAGCCCTGAAACGGATCTCACAAACGGAATCCAAAATGCTAGTGTGAAAGTACCCTAACAGGTCAGCCAGTGTCATAGGTACAAATCTGCTGACAGATGCCCTTTAAATGTGTCAGGTCATGGAGGTCCCACTCACTTTTTTTTTATGTGGCATGGGCAACAGAAAACATTAAAAAGCTGCAATTTTTTGTGTGAAATTTCGGATGTGCAACATTTTAGAATCTAATGTCGCTTGGGCCCTGCAATGAGGTTATATTAAGAGAGATGTGTGCACAATAACCCATTTGAAATACATATTTTGTATGTTGGAAATATAATCAAACAACGAATATAGAGCAGCGGACCAATTAGGGACTGGATTGTGTTATTGATTAATTGTTTTATGTGTTAGTATTTGGGTTTTTTTTGGGATGCAATACATTTTTTTTTTTTCAACTATATGACGAAATGAACCCCCTAGATTTTACAGGGAGTGCAGAATTATTAGGCAAGTTGTATTTTTGAGGATTAATTTTATTATTGAACAACAACCATGTTCTCAATGAACCCAAAAAACTCATTAATATCAAAGCTGAATATTTTTGGAAGTAGTTTTTAGTTTGTTTTTAGTTTTAGCTATTTTAGGGGGATATCTGTGTGTGCAGGTGACTATTACTGTGCATAATTATTAGGCAACTTAACAAAAAACAAATATATACCCATTTCAATTATTTATTTTTACCAGTGAAACCAATATAACATCTCAACATTCACAAATATATATTTCTGACATTCAAAAACAAAACAAAAACAAATCAGTGACCAGTATAGCCACCTTTCTTTGCAAGGACACTCAAAAGCCTGCCATCCATGGATTCTGTCAGTGTTTTGATCTGTTCACCATTGCGTGCAGCAGCAACCACAGCCTCCCAGACACTGTTCAGAGAGGTGTACTGTTTTCCCTCCTTGTAAATCTCACATTTGATGATGGACCACAGGTTCTCAATGGGGTTCAGATCAGGTGAACAAGGAGGCCATGTCATTAGATTTTCTTCTTTTATACCCTTTCTTGCCAGCCACGCTGTGGAGTACTTGGACGCGTGTGATGGAGCATTGTCCTGCATGAAAATCATGTTTTTCTTGAAGGATGCAGACTTCTTCCTGTACCACTGCTTGAAGAAGGTGTCTTCCAGAGACTGGCAGTAGGACTGGGAGTTGAGCTTGACTCCATCCTCAACCCGAAAAGGCCCCACAAGCTCATCTTTGATGTTACCAGCCCAAACCAGTACTCCACCTCCACCTTGCTGGCATCTGAGTCGGACTGGAGCTCTCTGCCCTTTACCAATCCAGCCACGGGCCCATCCATCTGGCCCATCAAGACTCACTCTCATTTCATCAGTCCATAAAACCTTAGAAAAACCAGTCTTGAGATATTTCTTGGCCCAGTCTTGACGTTTCAGCTTGTGTGTCTTGTTCAGTGGTGGTCGTCTTTCAGCCTTTCTTACCTTGGCCATGTCTCTGAGTATTGCACACCTTGTGCTTTTGGGCACTCCAGTGATGTTGCAGCTCTGAAATATGGCCAAACTGGTGGCAAGTGGCATCTTGGCAGCTGCACGCTTGATTTTTCTCAGTTCATGGGCAGCTATTTTGCGCCTTGGTTTTTCCACACGCTTCTTGCGACCCTGTTGACTATTTTGAATGAAACGCTTGATTGTTCGATGATCACGCTTCAGAAGCTTTGCAATTTTAAGTGTGCTGCATCCCTCTGCAAGATATCTCACTATTTTTGACTTTTCTGAGCCTGTCAAGTCCTTCTTTTGACCCATTTTGCCAAAGGAAAGGAAGTTGCCTAATAATTATGCACACCTGATATAGGGTGTTGATGTCATTAGACCAGACCCCTTCTCATTACAGAGATGCACATCACCTAATATGCTTAATTAGTAGTAGGCTTTCGAGCCTATACAGCTTGGAGTAAGACAACATGCATAAAGAGGATGATGTGGTCAAAATACTCATTTGCCTAATAATTCTGCACTCCCTGTAGAAGCGTGAAAAAGTTTTAAATTTTTGTGTAAAATGTCAGATGTGCAAAATATTTATTAAGACCGACGTGTGCTGCGTTGGCCTTGATGGGTCCTGCACTGGAGGAGGCAGTTCACTTATAACTAGGCACAGACCTCATGATAGATGAACGGCAGTCTCAGCTGGGAGCTGCCATAGATTTTAGTCATCAGTTACACCAATTTCTCATGTAAACAATGATAAATGTGCAAGGTTCGATGGCCCCACCCTCACCATGCTCACTTTTCAGAAACTGGTGGGATCAACATAAAAATGTCACTTGTGACTACAAAAGTTGCAAAGACATTTAAAAATTAGCAAAACCGTATTTTATGGAAAGAAGCCCATGGAAAAACATGTACAAACTCCACGCACGTGCTGTCCGTGCCAGATTTGAACCTAGCTTTCCTGTGTGCCCATGGTTGGCTAGAGGAAGTCCTTTACCTACTGTTTGTCTGGCTAAGAGTCATAAACAACCACAGCATAAAGATACCCTGCGAGACAGAGGAACCATTTACATAGGCATCATGCACACGACCGTTGTTTGTTTCCGCATCCGTTCCGTCTGCAAATTTTGCGTCCACCAAATAAAAGGATGACGGACCGTTTTTTTTTTGGCAGATCCGATTTTTGGCAGATCCATTGTAATAATGCCTATCCTTGTCCGCAAATGTGAAAAAAATAGGACATGCTCTATTTTTTTGACGGAATGTAAATACGGACCACGGATGCGGAACAAAAACGGTTGACCATCCGCATTTTTTGACGGACCCATTGAAATGAATGGGGAAGCATCCGATCCGTGAAAAAAAACGGAACGGACGCGGAAACAAACAACGGTCGTGTGCATGAGGCCATAGGCTGATAATGAGGGCAATGATCAGGAATGAAATGTTTATTTACAATCAGTGTCTGCTTGATGATTGCTTATTTACACGCAGCATTCATTCCCTTTGTATGAGGAAGAATCATCATTTTTACGATCATTCATCCCCATACAGATTTATTGTCTGTCAGCAGCACATCCCTGTTTATACACCAACGACATTTAACGGATCTCAATAACTATAACAGGGTCTGTTGGGTTTCATGAATGGATTCTCACATTTCGCTGGACAAAATACAACTGCAAGTGATATTTTGTCCTTTTTTTGCCAGATTCTGGAAGGCTCCTGGAGGAACCACTACCGCAAATTTGAACCTTGACTAATGGCTGTATTAGACTGGCCAATTGTCAGGCGGGTTATCGTTAACGAACGTTTGCAGGAATGTTAGTGATGATCTGGCTGTCTAATACTGCCACCAATTACCCAATGAAAGAGCAAACACTCATTCATCAGGCAATCGGAACCTTTCAGTGTGCTTAAAAATCCTTGTTTGCCGGCGGCAGATTGTGCCGGAAAATAATGATTCCGTATGGGGACGAATGATGGCATTAGTGGTCGCTCTTCCCCATACTGAGGAGGCGATTGCTGCATGTTTTAACAGAGGTCTCCTTCGCAGCAAGCGATTGCCGGGAAGGAGCGCTTCCCTCCCAACAATCGGCGGCGTAATACAGACTTACTTAATGTCTGTAGCTGTGTACATGACATTGAAACTTCCTTGCAATCACCTGCAGGGCAATTTTAGTAGTTAAAAAGATTATCAGTATAACCCAATTAGTGGATTGCTTTAAGCAGGAAATCTTTTCTGAGAAAGCTGAATGAGCTAAAAGCATGCAAACAATGTATTACCATTGCGTGGTGACATTACAAGTAGTCAGACACTATATATATTATAATATATATGTATATATATATAGATGTGTATATAAATATATCTATATATATTTCTGGATTTTTGCTACACTGGGATTTATGTTTGGGTTCATTGCCTCGATAGGGCAGATTAACTATGTCGACAGTGTAAACTTAAATAGACAGTCTAAAGGCACGCCAGATTTATCAGAGTGACTCAGGCAACAGACTTGCAAATGTTATTCTACCTGTGCAGTGCACCGGCGGACCACTGCATAAAAGGTTAATAAAATTTTAGGCCATACATGGAAGTGAGGGTGTTAACTAGCCAGTCCCATGGCTCTATTGCTGTGTAGTTGTAGGTGTAGGCTGGTCCCAGCCTTCTATGATATGTCTGGAGCTATCTAAGTTATAGTGTGTGTCTGAGCGTGAGAGGACAAAGCCGCTGATGGAGATACTCCAGCCCTGTGAAACTGAGGGGAAGAGAAGAGCACATATTGCAGAAGGTTGAGGGCCGTTACAAAGGGACAGTGCATTGACAGAAAACCAGTCAAGGTAGCACATGAATATTAGCTCTTGACTTCACTGCAATTTGATGAGAATGGGCTCCCTACCACACTTGAGACAGATTGGCCATCTGTTAAAGGGTTTACAGAAACCGAATCATTGAGAATGAGAGAGAAATTGCACCCCTTAACCAAACTGGAAAAATTGCATGGAAAGGAACTCAGAGCTAACCATTATACAGTCTATCCCTTGTACGCAGCCTTTGGGAAACTGATTTATGCAACTTGTAAAGACTGTGCCTTTATTTGCAAGAGCATGTATCTACCAACTGCTCAGTTGCTTCAGTAGAGTTCAGTGAAATTGTTTTCACCTATACCTGGCCTCATCATTGTATTGTACCAATACCTGCATTGCCACGGCATTGCATTGCCTTGCATCTCAAGAGACCCCTACCTTGCATCCTAAAACTAACATCAAGGGCACCTTAACCACCATCAGATCCCAAAACCAGGGTGTGCCCTGAGCGGAAGAAATGGTGCGCCACTTCCTTCAATGCACAGCCCAGGGAGTGCCTGAGTGGGGGCTGCCACCTTGAGTACAACTACCACCATCATTGCCACCACTCCCTGCCCTACTCCTTGCCGAGGTCTGTTGCACCTTTCGGTTGGTTTACTTTGTGACAGAATTTTGTGACAAAATGGACGCCTGTTGGGCCAAGCCATGCCCGCTTTCCAGAGAGCGCTGCAGTGAATTATTCGTTTTGTTGCATTTGCTTCATAAATAGATTTAAAACTTGATGTAACATTTTGCACTAGAAATGCTTAAAAGCAATAGACACGGTAATATTACTAAATGTGTGTCAGTATCATTTTAAAGGATTTAGTTTTCTTGTCCCTTTTGCCGTGTCTAAAGATTTATATATCCTAGACCCTCTGAAGCTGTGAGTTTCCCACAACAGTTGGAGTGTTCTGGGCAAAATTCTACATCTGAAGTCTCGTAGTTCAAAACTTTGGATTATTGCTGTACGGAGATCCGTCTCAGTACAGTATGAAAACGTATGGGCTCTGATGAGCCAAAGTTAGTTATTCGCTATTTGTAGAATAACTTCAGTAGTTTATTTTTTTATTTTTTTAATAGGCTTTATTTTCATTTTATAAATCAAAAATACAACCAATCATAGACATAGGGAAATTCCACCATAATAGGAGAACATTTTTTTTTCCATCACTACAAGTAGGATACATATCAAAATCCTTGCTCACCCATCAGATCGGCAAGTCCAACAGTGGTATTCCCCCAACTTGCGTCTACAATCAAACACCATTCACACACACATCCACCTGGGCAGTGACCTGGACCATTCCTAGCTGATTTAGCTCAACAATCCGAAACCGTATTTGCACTTAACCAAGTGCCCCAAATTTTCTGTAATTTTCCGGAACTCCTCTAGCTTCATACGTTAATTAGTACAAGAGAAGGGCGATCCAGTGCGACACACTCAGCTTTTTAGGGGGCTTCCAGTTGAGTAGCATTGACCTCCTTGCATAGAACATTAATAGCCTATACAAAATCCTATCATATTTGGTTTAAAGGATGTCATTGACCAGACCTAACAAGCTAACCTCTGGGGCAACCACTGCAGGGAGTCCCAACCTAGCATTAAGATACCTGTGCACCGCCATCCAGAACTCCTTAATAACCGGGCATTCCCAAATCATATGAAAAAGAGTCCCCCTCCCTCCATTGCACCGTGTACAAGTGCCTGAATCAAGTCTGCACATACGCACAAGGCGCACAGGGGTGAGGTATATTCTATGTAGCCATTTATTCTGAATCAGCTGATCCCGTGCACCAATCACTGACCCTCTCCATGAAGTAGTCAGCTCTTTCTCACGTGAGGTCTCTAATATAGGTATGTCCACCTGCCATTTGAGAAAAGCCTTCGCTAACGACGAAGGTCGGGATGAGATAAGGAATCCATAGAAGGATGAGACCATTTTGTAATGGGTTGCCCTTCTGGCTATCTTCTCCACCACACTGTATTCTAATCTCAGAAGGCCAATCCCAAATTGTGCTTCACAGGCGTGCCGCAGCTGCAAATACCTCAAAAAGGAAGTCAGCGACAAACTATACTCTGTCTGTAAAGCCGAGAATGTTTTAAAGATTCCCTCGTCATAGAGTTGAGTAAGGTATTTAATACCTTTCTTTGTCAGGTAAAGCAAATAACTCCACTAGCTCAGCGTTGCCCCACAGAGGCATCACTGGAGACTTAACAGTGTTCTGTTCGGCTCTCTTTTTCCCTACCGCAAAGACATTCCACAGTAGTTGATTTTTAAACGGAAACCCACTTTAAAACTTGAAAGCGAACTCGGCTTCGGTTCCGAGGTACCAGCTTTCCTTTATCCCAATTTTGATAAATCTCCCCCTAAGTTCTTTCACTCTCCAGATATGTTTTATGCTTAAGACCCTCCACCATTTTTGTAGCCAGTCTCTGCACCCGTTCCATTTTATCTATGTCTTTTTGTAGGTGGGGTCTCCAGATCTGGACACAGTATTCCAGATATGGTCTCACTAGCTCCCTGTACAGCAGGATCACTATCTCTCACTTCCTACTGGTCATTCCTCTAGCTATACAACCAAGCATCCCACTTGCTTTCCCAGCCTCCTGCTCACTATGCACTCATTTTGAAGCTCTCTGATATCAGGATACCTAGATCTGTCTTGGCTGACACAGAGCTGTCAATATGTTACTCAGGCAGAGGGTTTCTTCTCCTCCCCAAGTGCATTATTTTACATTTGGAAACATTAAACTGCAGTTTCCACAGTTTGGACCATTTGCCAGAAAAGCTGAATTTTTTTTCATGTTACAAATCTCTCCAGAAATATCAATCCTAAGGGTCCATTCACACTTCCGCGTGTGTATTGCGGATCCGCGGATCCGCAAAACACGGAAACCAGCAATGTGCGTTCCGCATTTTGTGGACCGCACATCGCCGGCACTCTCATAGAAAATGCCTTTTCTTGTCCGCAATTGCGGACAAGAATAGGACATGTTTTATTTTTTTCGGGAACGCGATTGCGGACCCGGAAGTGCGGATCCGCAATTGCGGACCCGGCCGGGACATCGTCTGTCCCCATTGAAATTAATGGGTCCGCAATTCCGTTCCGCAAATGCGGAACAGAATTGCGGACGTGTGAATGGACCATAATACACGCTTTTGTGTCACTGGTAAACTTGTCTGCCAAAACTTTTCCTATGTTCCCTACAAAAAATATTAAAACTTGAGGAGGCTGCAGTGAATCACAAGGCTCTCAGAGAGGACAAAAACATATTTTTTTTATTTCTTTAATTTTAATATAGAAAATGACATCATAATGATCGAATTACCATACTACCCATATCCCATTTTAACCTTAGACATTCATAAGACTTCTATCCACAACCGCCTACTAATTGGGCACAACTAATACATATGAAAATGTCGTCTCCCATCCCATCACCTTTTATGTTTGAAGTTGTGAGAAACAGAATATACTGAATTTAACATAATCTAATAATTTATTGTAAATTTTTTTCTAGAATTATAAGATATTGTAGAGGCATTATGATTAATCATTTACTTACATAAAGACTGAACCCTCCCTTTACGTGCTTTTCTAGATGATAAATGTTAGGCCTCTTTCACACGGCCGTAGGTGTCACGTGCCCGTATTGCGGACCTCATTTGCAGATCCACAATACACGGGCACCGTTCCCTGGCCATTCCGCATCACAGATGCGGACCCGTTCATTTCAATGGGTCTGAAAATCCGGAGATGCGGAACGGTGCGGAACGGAATGACAGAACGGAACACCACGGAAGCACTACGGAGTAATTCCGTGGTGTTCTGTTCCGTACTTCCGTCCCGATAGAACATGTCCTATCTTTATGCGGAACAAGCAGATCGCGGACCCATTCAAGTGAATGGGTCCACGATCCGCTGCGGCTGCCCCACGGTCGGTGCCCGTGCATTGAAAGAGGCCTTAGGCCATTGCAAATACTAAAGTCTATGTAGGACCAAGAAGAGATCACATAGGTGTGTAAGCATCTAAAAAAGTCTTTTGGTTTATGTGGTGTATTGAAACTTTTTGAGTTTGAAAATATCTGTCAGGTTTTGGAATAAGGTCAATTAGGGTACTTTCACACTAGCAATATTCTTTTCCAGTATTGAAATCCGGTAAAGGGTCTCAATACCGGACAAAAATGCATCAGTTTTAACCCAGTGCATTCTGAATGGAAAGCCTGACAGGAATGGGGAGCAGGATCAATGTACAATGGATACTAATGATGCTGCTGCTCCCCATTCTTGTCAGACTGCTCAGTGTTTATGGCAGTCTGCCAGACTATTTTGTTTGCCAGAACTTCAATGAACACTATTAAAGTCAGTCGGGAGTCGCAAGTTGCTTTCGCAAATAGGTCAGTCATAGCTGTCATAGCTGCGTTAGGCTGCATTCACACGTCCGTGGAACACGGACTGTGTGATACTGGACTGGCACCCTGCTTAGAGCAGGAGCGCACGGCGTCATTGGTCCCTATGACGCCGTGCGCTTCCTGCTGCCGCCACAGTACAGTAATACACTCGTATAGATCATAGGAGCGTACTACAGTGCAGCGGCGGCAGCAGGAAGCGCACGGCATCATAGCAACGAATGATGCCGTGCGCTCCTGCTCTAAGCAGGGTGCCAGTCCGGTATCACACGGTGTGTTCCACGGACGTGTGAATGCAGCCTTATAAACAAAGGCTAACCCACCCAAAATAATTGTAATATTCTAAACCTTGTCCTTTTTCAGAAAGAAATAAGGGGTTTGTACATCCCAGAAACATTCCAGCCAGAGTGCAAAAATGCAAAAATTCCAGCAATCAGGCCACTGTTAAAATTCCAGCGTTTATTGCATTACCTTAAAATCCATTAGCCGACCGGAGAGCAAAATGTTATCATTTTTGCACTTTGGCTGAATTGTTCCCTGGTCCGGGATTTCCGTGCACAGCCGTGGCATGCAAGGGTGACCTGAAATGATTTACTTATCTCAGAAACATTGTGATCTTTATATACAGATCCCTGTAGTACCACATGATAAAATGCACATGATCGAGGACGTGGTTCATAGACTACTGAGAAAATAAACATTTTACATAAGACTGTTCTTCAAGAAATCGCCGTATACTGTAGGACTGGAGAAGAAAACCTTATTATACGAATAAACAGATTTTATGTAATCTGCTGTTTTATAAGTGTCGGAGTGAAGCTGTACAGAGAGATACAAGCTGAAACCTGATTGCAACAGTCGGTTACATAAACTGATAATTTTGTTCTCCCTTAAAAGGCCTTTTTAACTAACATTCCTACATGCCTGGGTGTTTTCATTGTGCAATAGACTTTCTGTGTGTGTTATTCTACTTGATATGAATTATTAAAAGAGTTCAGTTGCAGTTATAAAGTAAAAATAATAGTAAGAGCCATAGTAGCGCTAAGACTGTGTTCACAATTGTGTTGTGATTTCCCTTCATTTTGAAACAATGATGCATAGCTGGATTCATCCTATGACCATCTGTGCCCAATATGGTTCCTATTTCCTTCACTGGAAAAATGATGCTGGATGCTGCGTCATTTCTGCCACCAAATACACCATTATTGCCAACAAATATTGCTTTGGCGGCAATGTGAACAGAGCCTTAAAGGTGTTATGACAAGATTTAAACTTATCCCTTGTCCACAGGATACCACTGGAACCCCCATCGGCAACGAGAATGGGGTTCCTGAGTCCCCCAGCATAAATTATTTGGTGATCGAATATACATCTTTCGTATCCATTCATCCTCCATGAAACTCCAGGAGATAACTGAATGGGACAGTCTGACTGCCAGTGATCAGACACCTTTCTCTTCTCGGGAGTATGGGATACGTATAAATTGTGACCAACCCCTTTAAGGCTGTACTCACACACAAGGCAGAAGCATCATCCATTGATAGTACTGGCCAATTTGACAAGCAAAATAGTGCTGCATGTCATTCCTAATGTCAAAGACACAGGAACTATAGGGAAAGTGTAGGCACAACCTCTTTAAAGGGCATCTGTCAGCAGATTTGTAGCTATGACACTGGCTGACCTGTTACATGTGCACTTGGCATCTGTGTTGGACCCATGTTCATAGGTGCCCACATTGCTGATAAAAATGATGCAGGGGCGTTGCCGTTACTCCTAGAGGCTCTGCCTTCTCTGAAACTGCCACACCTTCTGCACTTTGATTGACAGGGCCAGGCAGGTGTGATCAAAGTGCAGAGGGTGTGAAAGTTGTAGAAAGCTGGACCTCTAGGAGTAATGGCAACGCCCCCGTTGCTCCTAGAGGCTCATTTGCATATATTAAAACATAATCTTTCTCAGCAATGAGGGCACATATGAACATGGGGCCAACACAGATGTCTTCAGCTGCCAAGTGCACATGTAACAGGTCAGCCAGAGTCATAGGTACAAATCTACTGACAGATGTCCTTTAATAATGAAATTGTCCATAAAGGCTAAACCAAATAACAGATCATCTTTAACTATTTGTGCTCTATTTTGTAATTCATTTTGTTTATTTCATTGTTTAGCATTGGGGCTAAAACAAGGAGTTGGTAATGACTGCCTGCTATGATTTGCGGCAAAAATGAAATGAAAATATAATATGCCTTAAAGGGGTTGTCCGAGCATGAAATGCTCCGATGCTCTCCCTTGACCCGCGCGATCCAGGGCTTTTTTGTTTATATTTTTACACTGCTAGGCGGAGGCTTCGGTCCAGCAGTGTATCCTGTGGCTCTTTACAGGCTAGGGCAGCTAGGGCACCGGGCTCATTGCTGGGCTGCGCAGGGCAAAAGCATTTTTAGGCGATCCGGTCACCATGGGGAAAGTTAGGTGAAGGCTTCACCTAGCTTTCCCCATGGTGACCGGATCGCCTAAAAATGCCTTTGCCCTGCGCATAACTGCCACTATTTAAAGGGGTTTTTCAAGATTACTATGGTTTTTAACAGATATGATCATGAAGTTCATTACCTCATGTACATCTCCCCCATGCTTTCTTTTTCAATTTGGACTCTCCTGACCTATTTTTACCATGTAAACCAATTCCTTTGATTTGTTTCTATCCTGTATGTAGCACTTGTTTCTGTATCCAACCAAACCCATGATGCACTTCTCCTTTCTCTACCACAGCTCCAGCACCGCTCCTAACAACACCCATCTAGTTTATAGCTCCTCCCACCAGCTAGTTATATAGACACTCCCCTATTACTGCCCATAAAAACAGCCAGCTAGTTTATAGCTCCTCCCACCAGCTAGTTACATAGACACTCCCCTATCACTGCCCCTAACACCCAGCTAGTTTATAGCTCCTCCCACCAGCTAGTTACATAGACACTCCCCTATCACTGCCCCTAACACCCAGCTAGTTTATAGCTCCTCCCACCAGCTAGTTACATAGACACTCCCCTATAGCTGCCCCTATGTGGACATAATATCACAGGAAGTAAGAAAGAGCTACATGGACATGGTCATGTGACCACAGCCCAGAACCGAAGACAGGAGCAATAAAGGTAATAGAAATACATTACAAAATTACTGCTACTTCCATAAATGATGATGGTGCAAACTGGAAAACCCCTTGTTAGGTTGTGAACATTCATATAGAAAGTGCTGTAGATCCACACAATGTCCTTGTGAACTTAAAGGGAGTTTTTCAGCACATTTACACATATCAAACGACAGTTTGCATAAGTGACAGCATTTTCACTTATAATTTTAGGAGGTGGACCCATCCGGACAATTCCTTTCCATATGGCCTAACAACCCCTTAACGACCAGCCTGTTTTGGGCCTTCCTGACCAAGCGTTTTTCTTCCTTTTTTCATCGTCCCGTTCCAAGAGCTATAACTTTTTTATTTTTCAATTTATATAGCTTTATAAGGGCTTGTTTTTTGCGGAACAAGTTGTAGTTTTTAACCACATCAGCCCCCCTAGCTTAAACACCCTTAAAGACCAGGCCACTTTTTTCAATTCCGCACTACACTACTTTCACCGTTTATTGCTCGGCCATACAACTTACCACCCAAATGAATTTGACCTCCTTTTCTTCTCACTAATAGAGCTTTCATTTGGTGCTATTTCTTTCTTGCTGACATTTTTACTTTTTTTGATATTTTACTTTTTTTGATGAAATTTTTGCAAAAAAATGATATTTTTCACTTTATGTTGGAAAATTTGTCAAATAAAACTACATTTCTCTAAAAATTTTCTCTAAATTTATTGTTCTACATGTCTTTGATAAAAAAATGCAATAAGTGTATATTTATTGGTTTGGGTAAAAGTTATAGCGTTTACAAACTATAGTGCAAAAAGTGAATTTCCGCACTTTGACTTTCTGAGCACCTGTCCTGTTTCCTGACGTACTACAATGCCCAGACAGTAGAAATACCCCATAAATGACCCCATTTCCGAAAGTAGACACCCTAAGGTATTCACTGAGGGGCATAGTGAGTTCATGGAAGTTTTTATTTTTTGTCACAAGTTAGCGGAAATGGATTTTTTTTTTTTTTTACAAAGTCTCATATTCTACTAACTTGTGCCAAAAATACAATTTTACATGAACTCACCATACCCCTCATAGAATACCTTGGGGTGTCTTCTTTCCGAAATGGGGTCACTTGTGGGGTATTTATACTGCCCTGGCATTTTAGGGGCCCCTAAAGCGTGAGAATCCAAATGCGTAAAAATGCCCTGTAAAATCCTAAAGGTACTCATTGGATTTAGGGCCCATTTGCGCATCTTGGATGCAAAAAGTTGCACACATGGGGTATCGCCGTACTCAGGAGAAGTAGGGCAATGTGTTTTGGGGTGTATTTTTACATATACCCATGCAGGGTGTGAGAAATATCTCTGTAAATGACAACTTTTTAAAAAAATTTATACAAAGTTGTCATTTACAGAGATATTTTCACACCCAGTAGGGGTATATGTAAAATACACCCCAAAACACATTGCCCTACTTCTCCTGAGTACGGCGATACCCCATATGTGCCACTTTTGCATCCAAGATGCGCAAATGGGCCCTAAATCCAATGAGTACCTTTAGATTTTACAGGACATTTTTACGCATTTGGATTCCAAACTGCTTTTGACGTTTAGGGGCCCCTAAAATGCCAGGGCAGTAAAAATACCACACAAGTGACCCCATTTCGGAAAGTAGACACCCCAAGGTATTCGCTGATGGGCATAGTGAGTTCATGGAAGTTTTTATTTTTGGCACAAGTTTGCGGAAATTGATTTTTATTTTTTTTTATTTTTTTACAAAGTCTCATATTCCACTAACTTGTGCCAAAAATACAATTTTACATGAACTCACCATACCCCTCACGGAATACCTTGGGGTGTCTTCTTTCCGAAATGGGGTCACTTGTGGGGTATTTATACTGCCCTGGCATTTGAGGGGCCCCTAAACGTCAGAAGCAGTTTGGAATCCAAATGCGTAAAAATGTCCTGTGAAATCCTAAAGGTACTCATTGGATTTAGGGCCCTTTACGCATCTTGGCTGCAAAAGTGGCACACATGAGGTATCGCCGTACACGGGAGAAGTAGGGCAATGTGTTTTGGGGTGTCTTTTTACATATACCCCTACTGGGTGTGAAAATATCTCTGTAAATGACAACTTTGTATAAAATTTTTAAAAAGTTGTCATTTACAGAGATATTTCTCTCACCCAGCATGGGTATATGTAAAATACACCACAAAACACATTGCCCTACTTCTCCTGAGTACGGCGATACCCCATGTGTGCTACTTTTGCAGCCAAGATGCGCAAAGGGGCCCTAAATCCAATGAGTACCTTTAGGATTTCACAGGACATTTTTACGCATTTGGATTCCAAACTGCTTCTGACGTTTAGGGGCCCCTAAAATGCCAGGGCAGTAAAATACCACACAAGTGACCCCATTTCGGAAAGTAGACACACCAAGGTATTCGCTAATGGGCATAGTGAGTTCATGGAAGTTTTTATTTTTGGCACAAGTTAGCGGAAATGGATATTTTTTTTTTTTTTTTTACAAAGTCTCATATTCCACTAACTTGTGCCAAAAATAAAATTTTACATGAACTCACCATACCCCTCACGGAATACCTTGGGGTGTCTTCTTTCTAATATGGGGTCACTTGTGTGGTATTTTACTGCCCTGGCATTTTAGGGGCCCCTAAACGTCAGAAGCAGTGTGGAATCCAAATGCGTAAAAATTTCCTGTGAAATCCTATAAGGTACTCATTGGATTTAGGGCCCTTTGCACATCTTGGCTGCAAAAAGTGGCACACATGGGGTATTGCCGTACTCAGGAGAAGTAGGGCAATGTGTTTTGGGGCGTATTTTTACCTATACCCCTACTGGGTGTGAAAAATATCTCTGTAAATGACAACTTTGTATAATTTTTTTTAAAAAGTTGTCATTTACAGAGATATTTTTCACACCCAGTATGGGTATATGTAAAAGTACACCCCAAAACACATTGCCCTACCTCTCCTGAGTACAGAGATACCACATGTGTGCCACTTTTTTGCAGCCAAGTTGCGCAATTCGGCCCTAAATCCAATGAGTACCTTTTAGGACGGCATTTTTACGCATTTTCTTCTCACGCTTCAGGGCCCCTAAAATGCCAGGGCAGTATAAATACCCCACATGTGACCCCATTTTGGAAAGAAGACACCCCAAGGTATTCTGTGAGGGCATGGCGAGTTCATAGAAGATTTTTTTTGCACAAGTTAGCGGAATTTGATTTTTTTTGTTTTTTTCACAAAGTCTCCCTTTACGCTAACTTGTGACAAAAAGTTCAATCTTTCATGGACTCAATATGCCCCTCAGCGAATACCTTGGGGTGTCTTCTTTCCGAAATGGGGTCACATGTGAGGTTTTTGTACTGCCCTGGCATTTGAGGGTCTCCGCAATCATTACACGTATGGCCAGCATTAGGAGTTTCTGCTATTCTCCTTATATGGAGCATACGGGTAATGAGATTTTTTCCGTTCAGCCTCTGGGCTGAAAGAAAAATGAACGGCACAGATTTCCTCATTCGCATCGATCGATGTGGATGAAAAAATCTCTGCCAAAAATATGCAAGAAAAAAAGAGGGGCCTGGCGATTGCCAGGACATAGGGGCTCCGCCCAAACATCCATACCCACTCAGCTCCTATGTCCTGGCAAGCGTGATTTCTCCATTCACATCGATCAATCCATCGGTGTGGAGGAAGACATCTTTGCCAGATTTTTGATACAAAGTGTTTGCCAAAGCATATGAACTCCAACACCTCTCCTCAGCTCACATGCCAGGGCAAACGTACCTGTCCTGCAGAGGAGAAATCTCGTCTTGCAGCGCCGCATACACTGACTTCACGTGTCTTCTGATAGCAGCAATGCTTCTCTCAGAATGCACATCAGTGCTGCGGCGTTTTAGTCGGTTGGTCCGTTGGTCTGTTGGTATACCTGGAAAATAAAGGGTGGTTATGGGGGGAAAAAAAGAAGAAAAAACAGGCAGCAGGCACATGACTTGAACGTTGCAAACTTTATAAAACCAGAACATTTTAAAACTTTTATAAAACATGAACAAAAAAACCTGAACTAACTCAAGATTTTTCTTTTTCTTGCTACCTGTTTAATTTTTTTTTTTTTGTTTTCCATGTCACTCTTTATTTTCCTAGCAGAAACCTCTCCTTTCCCATGGGACAATGTGTAAAGTGTAAATCACACAGAGATGGTGCGAAGTACATTATACGCGTTATCCCAAGTGAAAGGAGACGTTTCTACCATTTCACACTTCTGCTGTAGCACACCAGCACCATCCCTATGTGTTAGGGTCTCTCAAAACCTAGTGTCCTGAGAGACCCTAGAGCCTGAGTGGAAAAAAACTACCTGTGTAGTGCTGTCCCTAGGTCCCTAAGTGTACCTGAGTGTGGTACTTCCGGAAACACTCTCCAAGGCATAGGGCAGGGTGGTCAGGACAGTCAGGACAGAAATAGCGGGTGTCACGCCTTATTCCACTCCTGCTACAGACACGACATCTTTTCGGGGTGGCGGTTGGGTTGAGGTACCCGGCACAACGCTAGGGAAGTGCCGCTCGTGTAGACGGCTAACTACACTGGTGGATGGGGCCACGGAACCTCCTGGGTACAGGAGGTTCTCGATGATCTCTTCCTGGAATTTGAGGAAGGATCCCGTTCTCCCAGCCTTACTGTAGAGAACGTAACTGTTATATAGAGCCAATTGAATCAAATATACAGACACCTTCTTATACCAGCGTCTGGTCTTTCGGGAAACCAAATAAGGGGCCAACATCTGGTCGTTGAAGTCCACCCCTCCCATGTGGAGGTTATAGTCGTGGACCGAGAGGGGCTTTTCAACGACACTGGTTGCCCGTTCAATTTGGACTGTCGTGTCTGCGTGAATGGAGGAGAGCATGTAAACGTCACGCTTGTCTCTCCATTTCACCGCGAGCAGTTCTTCGTTACACAGTGCAGCCCTCTGCCCCCTTGTAAGTCTGGTGGTAATGAGCCGTTGGGGAAGCCCGGCGACTAGGTCGCACGGTGCCGCAGCAGCCAATCTGTTCTAGGAACAAATGCCTGAAGAGGGCCACACTTGTGTAAAAGTTGTCCACGTAAAGATGGTACCCCTTGCCGAATAAGGGTGACACCAAGTCCCAGACTATCTTCCCACTGCTCCCCAGGTAGTCAGGGCAACCGACCGGCTCCAGGGTCTGATCTTTTCCCTCATAGATCCGAAATTTGTGCGTATAGCCTGTGGCCCTTTCACAGAGCTTATACAATTTGACCCCATACCGGGCGCGCTTGCTTGGGATGTACTGCTTGAAGCCAAGGCGCCCGGTAAAATGTATTAGGGACTCGTCTACGCAGATGTTTTGTGCAGGGGTATACAAATCTGCAAATTTCAGGTTGAAATGGTCTATGAGGGGCCGAATTTTATGGAGCCGGTCAAAAGCTGGGTGGCCTCTGGGACGGGAGGTGGTGTTGTCACTAAAGTGCAGGAAACGCAGGATGGTCTCAAAACGTGTCCTGGACATGGCAGCAGAGTACATGGGCATGTGATGAATTGGGTTCGTGGACCAATATGACCGCAATTCATGTTTTTGGTTATGCCCATGCTGAGGAGAAGGCCCAGAAAAGTTCTAAGTTCGGAAACTTGGACTGGTTTCCACCGGAAAGGCTGGGCATAAGAGCTTCCCGGGTTGTCGGCGATAAATTGAGTGGCATATCTGTTTGTTTCTGCCACGACTAGGTCATAGAGCTCCGCAGTGAAAAACAGCTCAAAAACCCCAGCGCCGATCCTATCTGAGCTGTTTCCACCCGAACTCCTGACTGGGCGGTGAAAGGGGAACTAATGGTGCGGCTGAAGTTGGGGGCTGCCAATCAGGATTTGCCAGCACCTCAGGGACTCTAGGGGCTCTACGGGCCTGTCTGCGCGGTGGCTGCGACGGGAAACTACTGCACGTGCCACCGTACCAGCTTCTACTGCCCTTCTGGTGCTCGCCACTTCACCATGTTGTACGGCAGTGCTGGTAGAAGGTCCAGGACGGGCTGCGCTGCTGGTGTATGCCTCACCACGTAATCCGGCAGCGCCAGCCCCACTCTGCTGCCCTTGAAGCGGATCCTGCGCAACCTGCGGTCTAGCAACACGGGGCCGGGTACGCCTGCTTCTATCAGGGACCTCCACCTCCTCGTCAGAACTTTGAGTCAGAGAGCCACTGCTCTCTACAGGTTCGTATTCTGACCCGCTAGATTCGTCAGATGAGGGTTCCCATTCCTCATCCGACTGGGTCAGAATCCTGTAGGCCTCTTCAGAGGAATACCCCTTGTTTGACATTTGGCCGTCTAAATTTAGGGGTATTCCCTGAGACTACCCAAGAAAAAAGCAAGCCTGTCTTACAATTGAGAGTGTAGCGAAGTACAGAAGCCGCTGCGATTGATAAAAAGATCAAAACTGATTTTTATCGCCGCAGCGCTTGTGAAGGGATTGTGCAGTGATTACAAAAAAAAAATTTTTGTCACTGCGGCGGGGCGGGCGTGGGTGAACGCAGGTGTGGGCGACCGATCAGGTCTGATCGGGCAAACACTGCGTTTGGGGTGGAGGGCGAACTAAAGTGACACTAGTACTATTATATATCTGACCGTGATCAGTTCTGATCACTTACAGATACTATAAAAGTACAAGCGCTGATTAGCTCTACGCTAATCAGCGAACCAGTGACTGCGGTGCGGTGGGCTGGGCGCTAACGCTAACTACCTACCAAAGGGGCCTAAACTAAGCTAAGCCTAACAGTCAATCCTAGTGAAAAAAAAAAAGTGACAGTTTACACTGATCACTTTTTCCCTTTCACTAGATGATTGACAGGTGCTGAAAGGGGTGATCAAGGGGTTAATTTGGGTGATGGGGGCTGATCAGGGGCTAGTGTGTGGTGCTTGGGTGTACTCACAGTAAGGTGTGCTCTCTCCTGGCTCCAACCGACGAAAAGGACCCAGGAGAGAGCACAGAAGCCATTTAATCCATCATATTTACAAATATGATGGGTTAAATGGCTTCTCATTCGTTTTTTTAAAAGTCATCAGCCCGCCAGCGCTGCCGATTGGCTGGCAGGCTGATGACTAACTCCTCCTGCGCCTTTTGCCATGCGCGATGTGCGCATGCGCGGGCGCATCTATGCGAAATCTCGCGTCTCGCGAGATCACGCGTAGATGCGTCGGATCAGAAGAGCCCGGCCGCCGCGAGAACGCGATCCTGCGTGCGGCGGTCCGGGAGAGGTTAATGGCACCATATCGGGGTGCACATAACTTTCTGATTAACTTCTATTAACTTTTTCTGGGAGGGAGATGGGAAAAACAGCAATACTGCCACTGCGTTTTTACATTATAAATTTTACGGAGTTCATTTATCAATATAAATAACATAATATCTTTATTCTCTGGGTCAGTACGATTACAGTGATTCTGTCTTTTTTTTTTACCGCGTTCACCGTAGGGGATAATTTATGCGATATTTATGTAGTCCGGGTCATTACGGATGCGGCAATACCAAACATATGGGGGAGAATCGCGAACTTGAGCTCCTTCTCCCTGGCTGAGAGCTGAGCGCTGCGATTGGCTGCGCTCTCAGACAGGGAGACTATCACACATGCCCAGAGCAAAATCTTTAGCAATGCCCCATACAAAAGTCACTTCATTTGCATATGAGGCGACAGAAGTAACGGGGCTATTATTAATCAATTCAGGGGTCGATTTGAAAAAAAAAAAAAAAAGGGGATGCCGCACTATTAGGTAGGAGTGTTATTTCACTGAATTTAAATTGATGAAAGGTCCTCTTTCAGGTCAAGTAGATGGTTGGGAGTTAACGTTTCCAAACTTGTTGGATCGTTGATGTTATCACCTGTAACTGGACGACTGTTAACTAAAGACATTACTTCATAGAATAGGGTCCTAAGTGAAGCATCATCGATTCTTCCGGCATTCTTTTTCAACACTGAACTTAATACATTTCTTACAGTTCTGATTTGTCTCTCCCAAACTCCTCCTGTATGGCTTGCATGTGGAGCATTCGTGTGAAAATCACACTATTTCTCAAACAAATACTTTAAAAAGCTTTCTTCAATTAATTCTTTGCTCTGACAAAATTAGATCCTTGGTCAGATCTAAGCTCTCTGACAGTACCTCTAAATTGCTATAAAATATCTTAAAGGGGTTATCCGAGATATAGTAAGTTAATCCAAACTTCTTTATTGATATATATAAAACATTTTTGTAATTGACTTACTTTAAAAATAATGCACCGTTTACATTCTGCAGAATGTTGACATTTGTGCACTGACGTCACCCTGCTTGATTCTCCGTCTTCATTCAGCACGGCTCTGGTAAGGATCGCGCATGCGCGATCCTTGCCAGAGCCGTGCTGAATGAAGACAGAGAGGCAGAAGGGGCGGACTTCCAAAGCCTGAACGTTGTGGAATCGGTCAGCACGGCTCTGGTAAGGATCGCGCATGCGCGATCCTTACCAGAGCCGTGCTGGCTAAATGAAGATGGAGAATCAAGCAGGGTGACGTCAGTGCACAAATGTCAACATTCTGCAGAATGTAAACGGTGCATTATTTTTAACCCCTTAAGGACCAGGCTCATTTTCACCTTAGGACCAGGCCATTTTTTGCAAATCTGACCAGTGTCACTTTATGTGGTGATAACTTTAAAACGCTTTTTCTTATCCAGGCCATTCTGAGATTGTTTTTTCGTCACATATTGTACTTCATGACACTGGTAAAATTAAGTCGAAAAATTATATTTTTATTTATAAAAAAAATATCAAATTTACCAAAAATTTTGAAAAATTAGCAATTTTCCAAGTTTCAATTTCTTTTCTTGTATAATACATAGTAATACCGCCCAAAAAAGTTATTGATTTACATTACCCATATGTCTACTTCATGTATCGATCATTTTGGGAATGCCATTTTATTTTTTGGGGACGTTACAAGGAGTTTAGAAGCAAATCAGAAATTTTCAAAAACCCACTTTTTAGGGGCCAGTTCAGGTCTGAAGTCACTTTGTGAGGCTTACATAATAGAAACCATCCAAAAATGACCCCATTCTAGAAACTACACCCCTCAAGGTATTCAAAACTGATTTTACAAACGTCATTAACCCTTTAGGTTTTCCACAAGAGTTAATGGCAAATGGAGATAAAATTTCAGAATTTCGATTTTTGGAAAATTTTCCGTTTGAATCCATTTTTCCAGTAACAAAGCAAGGGTTAACAGCCAAACAAAACTCAATTTTTATTGCCCCGATGCTGTAGTTTTCAGAAACACCCCATATTTGGGCGTAAACTGCTGTATGGCCAAACGGCAGGGCACAGAAGTAAGGGAACGCCATATGGTTTTTGGAAGGCGGATTTTGCTGGACTGGATTTTTGACACCATGTCCCATTTGAAGCCCCCGATGCACCCCTAGAGTAGAATCTCCAAAAAGTGACTCCATCTAAGAAACTACACCCCTCAAGGTATTCAAAACTGATTTTACAAACTTTGTTAACCCTTTAGGTGTTCCACAAGAGTTATTGGCAAATGGAGATGAAATTTCGAATTTCTATTTTTGTTACCTTGCCTCAAAGAAAGTGTAATATAGAGCAACCAAAAATCATATTTACCCTAAAATAATACAAACAAAACTGCCACCTTATCCCGTACTTTCCAAAATGGGGTCACTTTTTGGAGTTTCCACTGTAGGGGTGCATCAGGGGGCTTCAAATGGGACATGGTGTCAAATAACCAGTCCAGCAAAATCTGCCTTCAAAAACCATATGGCGTTCCCTTCCTTCTACGCCCTGCCGTTTGGCCATACAGCAGTTTACGACCACATATGGGGTGTTTCTGCAAACTACAGAATCAGGGCAATAAATATTGAGTTTTGTTTGGCTGTTAACCCTTGCTTTGTTACTGGAAAAATGGATTAAAATGGATAATTTGCAAAAAAATAGCTGTTTTGGGACAGTTTTGTATTTTTGTTATTTACATCGTTGAACTGACAGGTTAGATTGTGTGCTATTTCTATAGAGCAGGTTGTTACGGACGCGACAATACCAAATATGTCTACTTTTTGGGGTTTTTGTTTCAGTTTTACATAATAAAGCATTTTTGAAAAAATGATTTTTAGTGTCTCCACATTCTGAAAGCCATAGTTTTTTTTTTTGGCGATTGTCCTATGTAGGGGCTCATTTTTTGCGGGATGAGATGGCGGTTTGAATGGTACTATATTGGGGTGCATATGACTTTTTAATCACTTGCTATTACACTTTTTGTGATGTAAGGTGACAAAAAAAATCTTTTTTTACAACGTTTTTATTTTTTATGTTTACGGCGTTCACCTGAGGGGTTAGGTCATGTTATATTTTTATAGAGCAGGTCGTTACGAACGCGACGATACCCAATATGTATACTTTTTTTATTTATTTTGGTTTTACACAATAATATCCTTTTTGAAACAAAAAAAAACATGTTTTAGTGTCTCCATAGTCTGAGGGACATATTTTTTTCTGTTTTTAGACTATTGTCTCAGGTTGGGTATAATTTTTGCGGGATGAGGTGGCGGTTAGATTGGCACTATTTGGGGGTCATATGACGTTTTGATCGCTTGCTATTACACTTTTTGTGATGTAAGGTGACAAAAAATGGCTTTTGACAAAGTTTTTTTTTTTTTTTACAGTGTTTACTTGAGGGGTTAGGTCATGTGATATTTTTATAGAGCAGATTCTTACGGACGTGGAGATACCCAATATGTCTACTTTTTTTAATTTTTTACATTTAACACTGAAAAGCATTTTTGAAACATAAAAATCATGTTTTAGTCTGAGAGGCATAGTTTTTTAATTTTTAGGGCAATTGTTTTATGAAGGGGCTCATTTTTTTGCGGGATGAGATGGCGGTTAGATTGGTACTATTTTGGGAGGCATACGCCTTTTTGATCGCTTTGTATTACACTTTTAGTGATGTAAGGTGCCAAAAATGGCTTATTTACACCATTTTTGGTTTTTTTATGGCGTTCACGTGAGGGGTTCAGTCATGTGATATTTTTATAGAGCTGTTTTTTACGGACGCGGCGATACCTAATATGTGTAGTGTATTTTATTTTTTTACTTTTTATTCAGTGATTTGTGTTTTTTTATTTTTACTTTTTGCACTTTTTTACATTTTTTTTGGACCCAGACCCACTTGGTTCTTGTAGATCCAGTGGATCTGATGTCAGTATAATACAGTACAGTACACTATATAGTGTACTGCACTGTATTTTTTACTTTTCACAGTCTGGTCAGACTTCTGCCTTTAGCAGAAGTCTGACCAGAGTTACTATACCATGGCAAGCAGGACGCTTCTGAAAGCGTCCTGCTGCCATGGTAACCATCACCCACTGCCATTAGAGAGTAGTGGGTGATGGATGGGGAGGGAGGGGAGCTCCCTCCCTCTGCGATCTCATCCTGGGGGCTGCATAGGCACAGCTGCCCCCCGATGGGAGAGGGAGGGAGCTCCCTCCCTGTTAACACCTTCCATACCGCGGTCCGTCCGGACCGCGGTAAGGAAGGGGTTAAACGGCTGGCACAGACCGCGGGGATCAGAGATCGCTAAAACCGCTGCAAACCGCAGGTCTGAATTGACCTGCGGTTTGCAGCGATCGCCGATACGGGGGGGTCACATGACCCCCCTCGGCATTAGAACATGGTTCCTGCTGATCTACATCAGCAGGAACCATGTTGCTACCGCGCCCACATCGGGTGCAGTAGCAGTTTAAACACAGGGCGTACATGTATGCCCTTGGTCCTTAAGTACCAGGACGCAAGGGCGTACAAGTACGCCCTTCGTCCTTAAGGGGTTAAAGAAAGTCAATTGCAAAAATGTTTTATATATATCGATAAAGAAGTTTGGATTAACTTAATATATCTCGGATAACCCCTTTAAGGCATTGATGAATGCGAGTTGACATATCTTCTAACATTTCCAAGTAAATCGCTCTGGAACTTAGACATGTAAATATTAGTCCATATCTCTTGTACGCTTTGCAGTTCTGCTTGATGATGAATGGGCCAAAACAATCCATTCCGCTATAAAGAAATGGTGGTGATTGGTTTACACGATCTGCCAATAAATCTGCCATTCTTTGTTCTTCGGTAGGTCTGTGTATCTTTCTACAGACTACACATTTACTTATATATTTGGCTATAACATTGCTTACTTTCACTATCCAGTAACCAGCTTCTCTCAAACAACTTTGGGTAAAGCTTCTTCCCTGATGTAAGGATTTGTTGTGGTAGTGATCAATAATCAATCTTGTGAAGGTAGAATTTTTGTGTAGAATTGCTGGATGCTTAACTTTGCTGGGTAACAATGCATTTTCCAGTCTCCCTCCCACCTTCAGTATACCATTTTGCAGAACAAGATTAAGTTTGTACAATGGGTGGTTGTTTGGAAGCCTTTTAGGTTCTTGACTAAGCCTCTTCAACTCTTCACTGTAGAATCTCTGTTGAATGAGTCTTATCACTGTTTCTTCAGCTTTCATTCTTTCCTCTTCATTCAATGATTCCTTCTTTCTGAATCCCTTTGCCAAACATTGAATTCGAGCTACTACATTTATGACCGTATTCCATTTTGAACATCTGGCTAGTCTTTCAACTATAAGACAGAGTTCGGACAGCAAATATATATCTACACTTACAAGTGCATAGCCATAAGGCAAACAAGGTTGGTTAAAAGATGGCTGCACAATACATCATAAACTGATAGCAAAAAATAAGAAAAGGGGCTCATTCCAAAAACATTGACTGAAGTAAGCTCTTAGCGCACATTTTTGATCAAAAGTATGTCGGTCCCAAGTACCACGTCACGGCGGCTTCCGCACAAGGGTCCCTAACACTACAGATACTGCCTTTCATGGACTTACCAATCTCCTTTCATTCAGGGCACTGCAGGAACCAGCTAAATTGCTTTTGTGCTGAGAAGTCCCAGGTACTTGGGCGTTGCTCAGTCCAAAAGAGGCGCCACCCTCAATATATACTATAAGACAGAGTTCGGACTAAGCAAATATATATCTACACTCACAAGTGCATAGCCATAAGGCAAACAAGGTTGGTTAAAAGATGGCTGCACAATACATCATAAACTGATAGCAAAAAATAAGAAAAGCGAAAGAGGCGCCACCCTCAATATATACTATAAGACAGAGTTCGGACTAAGCAAAGCCGCCGTAACGTGGTACTTGGGCCCGACATACTTTTGATCCAAAATGTGCGCTAAGAGCTTCCTTCATTCCATGTTTTTGGAATTAGCCCCTTTTCTTATTTTTTTGCTATCAGTTTATGATGTATTGTGCAGCCATCTTTTAACCAACCTAGTCTTTCAACGATGTCATCTTGACACTTGGCTGCAGTGCTTAATGTTTGTACAACCTTTACTTCTTTAGACAATTCTGTTTAACCTTTACTGGGCATGATTTCCTTTTCCCAAAGGAACTCTGGACCTGTGAACCAGTTTGAATTCTTCAATTATGTTACATTCAGACCTCTTGAAGCATGATCTGCTGGGTTATGCTTTGTATCAATGTGATGCCAATGTTCTGGACTTGTTATTTCCAGAAATTTTCTGAACTCTGTTGGCGACAAAGATATGGAATCTTCGAGCTTCGTTGTTTATGTATCCTAGGACAACGTGTGAGTCTGTGCAAAAATATTGTTAATCTATTTTCAAATCCAATTCTTGTTTCAGAAACTTGCTTACTGATGCTAAAACTATGGCTGCTGTCAGTTCAAGTCTTGGTATTGTCTGAATACTGGTAGGAGCAACTCCGGCCTTCCCATAACCAGGGCACAGTGTATTTTTCCTTCTCCTATCACTCTGTTGTAGGAGCACTGACCATAACCATAACTACTGGCATCTGAAAAGTGATGAAGTTCTATTTTCTTGTACTTTCCGAAATCATGAGGTACTTGTGGTATCCGGACTTCTCTCAAGTTTTGCAAGTCTCCCACCAACTCTTTATCCAACTCTCCCACCTTAGCCTCACATTTTCAGGTATGGGTTCATCCCATCCTAACTTCTGTCTGTATAAGTCTGGCAGTATTTTTCTTGCTTTGAGGATCACTGGGGCCAAGAATCCCAATGGATCAAATATAGAAGCCACTGCGAAAAGAATGGTACGTCTAGTTGCAACTTTTTCTTCCGTAGATATTTCAAAGAAGAACTTGTTCTCTACAATCTATCCCAATCCAAGTACATTCTGAACTGGAAGATGATCATAATTGAGATCTACATTCTCCATTGTTGATGCAAGTTCAGAGTCACTGATGGATTCCAGTACCTCTGTTGTTTGAGATGAATTTGTGAAGGCGCAGGTTTCCTCTTGCACATAACTCTTAGCGATACTGGAGATTTATCAACTTTAAAGAGAGTCTGTCAGCAAATTTACACTTGTGGTCGGGGCTTAAACATGAAGGAATGACCCCTAACTACTGGATACCTAAAAGCGGTTAGAATTATGCCGGAACCGCGACGCTGAAGGGACGCCTGAAGGGGGCCAAAAAGGACAACAAACTCAATCAAAGAACTTTATTACAACCTCCAATTGCGATTTCGCTACCAACGAGCGAGCTGCAGCCAGAGTAATGGGATCGGAAGTAGTGAAGCGTACCGAGGCATTGTAGCACCGTAGACGTCCGCATCGGGAAACTTGTGAAAGAGAATTAGCTTGGGACAGGGCACCGGCTGCTATATTTTGGATTCGGGTACATGAAAGTGTGTAATGAATTTGGTGTAGTAACGAGCGAAGCACGTCTAACAAAAGAGATCAGTAGGACCAAGCCGTTAATCAAATATCCATGACCGCGATATTGACATAAACATACATCATGTAACCAGCCCATGCCTACCCCCTGCATGCACAGCCGGCATTATAGGATAAAGTTCAACCAACGCTGAAATCTGTGGAACCCGGGATCATCCAACCTCACTCGTCCACCCATCAGCTAGCCAGTGGGGGCCAAAAAAAGGGGCAGCAAAACCTGAGTTTGACGTGGCCTCAGGAAACTAGGAAAATTAGTGTATACCTCTGAAATAAAAGAGAAATACCATACCAATGCCTGAGAAAGTGGTCCCACATGGAAAGTCAGCAATCGCCTGAACATCAAGGCATATATAAACACTTGATCCTGGAGAGATAAATGCAAGAAACCCTTTAATCTTTATCAATGCCACTAACGTGGTATCATTGTGAACTGATGAAATAACGAGTCGAATACGTATGCATAAAAACGTGCGTCTAGCGTAACCCTATAAGTAATCTGGCGCCGAATCCACAGTGCGGACCAACATCCTAACAGTGCCCCTATATATATATATATATATATATATATATATACACATATACATTTAAACTAAACACACATATATAAGTTTTTTTTTTTTTTAACTAACACTGGAGCCTGAACTCTCTGCCCCGCACTTCCAGCTGTGGCCACATAGAGGGCGCCAGAGCCACAACTACGCGTGTCTGTGGAACCCAGCCAGCAGATCAGAGCGAGGGGCAGAGGTGAGTGCATGCCCGAATAGTGCAGGAAGAGATACTGACTAAAACAGACACTGTGCATGCTATGCACCCCACCTCACTAGTAGCTCTGCATGAGGAACACATGACAGCTAGCTGCAGAGCAGAGCGAGGGGCAGAGGTGAGTGCATGCCCGAATAGTTCAGGAAGAGAGACTGACTAAAACAGACACTGTGCATGCTATGCACCCCACCTCACTAGTAGCTCTGCATGAGGAAAACACATGACAGCCAGCTGCAGAGCAGAGCTGAATACATGGCCGAGTGACCCCTGTAAGCGACTCCTGTGACGTGCTTTCCACATAGTGTAATCTCACACTAAAGCCATATTAAGAAGCCTGACATACCCTGACTAGAACACTAGACTCAATGTCCCTTCCCTATAATAAATGTATGTTTTTAGTTTTTTTTTTTCTCTGACATTTTATTTATTTTATAACACACCCTCTTCTTGAACCTTACTACTCCCCCTTGCTGAGTGAATTCACCTGTGCGCCCCCTGCATAGAAACAACATGCTGAAGCCTAATTTGTCCGGCGCCCGTCCCCCCCTCCCCCGCCCCCCGCCCGCCTGTCTAACAGCACAGCGGCCTGTGCAATACTTTATCGAGCGGGCACACGCTGTGCCCTGCACCCTACGTGTCATGCCGTGTGGGGAGAAGAGCGTGTCTCCCTGGCAGACCGCTCCGGTGCGGTGCTGCTCCCCCTTACCCAGGATGAGGCAGCTACTTATCTGGACCGTAGAAAGTCGGGGCCTGGAACTGCCGTGTAGCGCTGCACCCTTGTTGCTCCCTGAGGACGGTATGTAGAGCTCCCACACCATACGCTGGAGACGACGTTCACTGTGGGAGGGGACGCCCGGCCAGATATAGTCATCATCGCCCCTCCCACAAATACAGGCCAATAAATTGGCCTTAACACATATCAAATCCCCGCTATTGCTCTGTACTTATCAGAAACAGTTTCAAAATCATAGCTTTCTTTCCCTTGTCTGCTACAGATGTCCGAAAAACATACTTTGATGCCACATGCTGATGAGTGCGCAGAAATGGTTGTCGTCTGGAATTACGAGAGCCAGAGGATCTAGATTCCTTCCTTAAAGCACTAGAACTGCCTCCTCTACAACTGCCTGAGTGGCAGAGTATTCCTCCTCTTCCTTTCCGGCCTTCACTCAGAAGAAACAGAGGCGGCTCCTTGAGGCGCTGTGAGGAAACTGCACCCACTTGAACTGGACGCCTAGTCATCTGCACTAATATTTCTTGAGAAGACGTGTTCATTTTAGGTCGTATGCATAGAACTTCTAATAGCCGTGGTTAACCCTTTGGTGGGAAATCACCTCACTGTTCAGCCTCACCCCCAAGTTAGGGGGTGGATGCTGCATCTTTTTCCATTGATTGCGATGTTTGTTCCACCTTATCTATGCTAAGTGTGTTCTAAAGAGAGTCCACCTTTTTGTCTATAGTGGGAATAGATTGTCCTATTGCTTACAAATTAAAGAATTTAAGAGAGACTGGTGTGGCTTCTTGGCCCCGTGGGGGCGCCCTGTCCTGCCCTGCTAGGAAAGATTGTTCCTTGCTCATAAACAGCCTTTGTTTAACTTGTAGAAGTGTATTGTTGCTGCCTTGGGGATATATTGTCCTACTTTGTTCTTTTTCTGCCTTTTCCCTTCTTAATGTATACTTTTCATACCCCTTTTCCCTAGTGTGCCTTTCCCTCCCTTTTACCCTTCCCTCCGGACTGACAATCCTGTGCTGTGACTTCTTTTACTTACCTTTGGTATACTGTCCGTCTAGGTCTCGTCCGATACTTTAGCTGAGTCTGTTCTCATTTGCTTTCCCACATCCTTGCCTTCTGAGCATCTGTGTCTAAGTGCCTTGGAACACATTGAATATTTCCTGCAGCTTAGTGCTTGTATAAATTTCCATCTTCGCTAGGTTGCATTGCATTACATTAATCTCAGGTCTCTTGAGTGCTGGAGGGATGGCGCCACCTGGTGTCAAACTTGCCTCATTGAATGTTAGATCTTTTAATGTTTTGGAGAAACGCTCTAAGATCCTGTATGATATGCATAGAGAGAGGGTACAGATTATTCTATTGCATGAAACGCATTTTAGGACAGGCCATGTCCCTGGGATTTCACCCAGACATTTCAATTACTGGGCCCATAGCATCAACCCGGAATTGAAATCAAAAGGGGTTTCCATTGCATTGCATAAATCTCTCCCTTATTCCTTTGTAGATTTCCTGATGGATCCTCACGGGAGATTCCTGTTCTTGAAGTTGAAGATCCATGAGAGAACGTACACTATCAGGAATCTGTATTTACCAAAAGTAAGACAAAGCAAGACACTTTGGGTTATTTTATCACGGCTAGACGAGTTTGCAGAGGGAGTTATTCTGTTAGGGGGCGACTTTAACATGGTACTGGAACCCTTGTTGGACTCCTCTGCGGGTAAAACGACAGTTCCAAAATCAGCTGTCATAAGAGTAAAACAGTCTCTTACCTTAAGACGCCTGGTAGATGTGTGGCACATATTACATCCCAATGATGGGGATTATGCCTTCTTCTCCCCTTCACAGTTGTCCTACAGCAGAATCGATATGTTTCTCATATTTCAATATGTGTTAACATTCCAACCATCTTCACGTATAGGATCCCTTACATGGTCGGATCATTCTCCGGTGTTCCTCTCTCTAGAACTTCCGGGCTTAATAGCTAAGGAATGGACTTGGAGACTAAATTAGGCTTTGCTTAGAGATAGTGTTTGTAAGGCAGACATTGAATCCAACATAATTGAATTCCTAGAGATCCACACATTAGACAACATAGCACTCCCCGTACATTGGGAAGCTTTAAAGTGTGTCATACAAGGAATTCTGATCAAACATGGGATCAGGCTTAAAAAGGAGAATGCGGCCAAAATTTTTTGTCTATGGTCACAGGTGGCAACTTTAGATCAGTCCCACAAACGGTCCCTAGATCCACAAACCCTCATTGAACTTACCTCACTCAGGGAACAGCTTCAGTCGATACTTACTGAAGCATAACGCAGGAGGCCTTGGAGTTGGTGAGACTACTTCATTCCCGGCTACAAATGAGCTACATCCCCAACATAAAAGATAGGTCAGGTTCCCTGATTCATCATCCCAACCAGATTGCTCAGACTTTCAAAACTTACTTTGAATAACTCTATAACATTAGAAGGCAGCTAGCAGATATGCTGGCGATTGATCTCGAAAACCAGATCAATCAATATGTACAAGACACGGCACTCCCAACGATATCCCTAGCACGACTACTAAATCGGAGGAAGAGTTCTCAGACACTGAAATTGGCTTCCCAGTACCCTCTTTTAAGACATTTAAAGATCTTCTTGTACATTTTTTGATGAAGGTGTTTAATAGTATCTCTCCCATATGCCCTTCCCTAAACAGGCTTTAGAAGCACATATTGTGTTGATCCCGAAACCCAATAAAGATGCATCGGTTTGTAGTAACTATCGCCCTATTTCATTAATTAACTGCGACATTAAACTGTACTCTAAATTAATAGCTACTCGCCTTAACACAGTGATCCAGGAGATCATTCATAGAGAATCAGGTGGGCTTTATACCTGGGAGACAGGCTAGGGATAATACCATTAGGACCATCGACTTGATAGCAACAGCGAGACGCCATAGAGATCCCTTGTGCCTCTTATCGGTTGATGCAGAAAAGGCATTCGATAGGGTACATTGGGGTTTTATGGTAGCCTCTCTGCGGCAAGTGGGATTAGGCCCAACTTGGTTAATCGGATCTGTGCCCTTTACTCACATCCTTCAGCTAGGGTCAGAACCAACGGCATCCTTGCCCCGGTCTTCGAGATCCAAAATGGCACCCGCCAAGGCTGCCCCTTATCGCCATTACTTTATGTCCTAGTTATGGAGCATCTAGCCAATGCTCTGAGAAATAACCAGGATATTTTAGGAATAGATACGAAAGGCCACCAGCATTAGTTAGCGTTATATGCGGATGATCTACTTATGTATATTTCAAACCCTCATGTTACTCTTCCATCCGTGTTAAAAGATTTTCAACAATTTGGACATCTCAGTAATTTTAAGATCAATCTCAATAAAAGTGAAATGTTGAACATCACATTACCAGAACGCGAGGCCTCACTTATACAGTCCAACTTCCCTTTAAATGGCGGACCACGAGCATTACAAGCATTACATACTTAGGTCTACAAATCCCAGCACAACTTCATCTCTTCTATCCTCTTAACTATCTGCCTCTTCAAAGCAGAATGGTAGCAGGCTTGGGGAAATATTCTCTTAAAATCCTATCATGGTTTGGTAGAATAAACGTCATTAAAATGGATATACTTCCTAGATTCCTTTATCTCTTCCAAACCATTCCCATTTGTTTACCCGGTAAATTCTTTACCACCCTGACCAAAGCTATGACACGTTTCATATGGGGTTCAAACAAGTCTAGGTTGAGCAATCGGACATTATCTAAAGCCAAGCACAAAGGAGGCATGGGTATGCCGGACCTGAAACTATATCATGTATCGGCATTACTCATGCGGATCCTGAATTGGTCAGATGGGACAAGTGCTAAGCTCTGGGTCCAAATGGAGCATGATGTCTCTCCCTTTGACTTAAAGAGAGCGCGCTGGGTGAAGGTAACAGATAGACCCCTGATGGAGGAATGGCCCTTTTTAGTGCGACATACCCTCACTCAATGGGATAGTTGGCTCCAAAGCTCTCAATTATCACATAGACGAGGCCCAATGACCTCTCTTATGGGCAATCCTGCTTTTCCCCCGTATTGTTAAGTGAACAGATTTCTGAGATGGTCTTAGTCTGCGTGCCCGAGAGTTAGTGATGTCCTGACTGATTCTAAACGAACACAGTTTGATGCTTTTGTGCCCCTGGATGTGAGACAAGGAAGAAGCTGGCTTGAATTTGCTCAGTTGAAGGCATTTGTAGGAGTACTGTTTGTACATATTTGTACATTCCACGTGCCAGGAAGTGACAGATTTTGAGTCACTCTTCCTCAAACCTGAAACACAAGGGGGGGGGGGGGGTCAGTCAGCACGTGCAGGTGGCACGCAGCCATGGCAAAATATACATACAAACATAGAAATGCAACGGTACTCTGCAACCAGCACTCTACCCTGCCTCTATGCTAGAAGCTATCAGAGGTTGTTAGTGTACATTTTGATCAAAAAGTAATAAGCCACTCGCCACGCCAAGGCCGCCTCTATGAGTGGTCCTAATGCTAAATCCTACCTGATATGGGTCACAACAGCAACATAGAATCCCCCCCCCCCCCTTCTGTTTCTGTTTAGTATATGTTGAAGGTGTGGCAGCCTTCTTTTCAGTCGTGCACACCTGACTAGTTTGTCTGCCCTAGAGGCTGGTTTTAATCAGAGTAAGTATATGAACTGAACTTGCATACATAGTACCTGCTAGTAACCATCTGGCTCCAGGATGAGTATATAGTGGGCTCAGCATGCATGTTGGTACCTGCATCCCTGGATCTAATGGAGGCTGTTATGGCACGAGAAAGGGTTAATAATCATGGTTGATCCCAGCATGCATGCTGGGCCAACACTCCCTGGATTCTATGTGGCTGTTGTGACCTATATCAGGTAGGATTTAGCGTTAGGACCACTCATAGAGGCGGCCTTTGCGTGGCGAGTGGCTTATTACTTTTTTTATCAAAATGTACACTAACGACCTCTTATAGCTTCTAGCATAGAGGCAGGGCAGAGTGCTGGTTGCAGAGTGCTGTTGCATTACTGTGTTTGTATCTTCCTCAAACCTGACACTCACTACAAACTGCTCTCACAGCTTTACAAAATCTTACCACAACAATGTAATGATGATTTAGCGCCCTATTTTTGGAAATGAGAAACGGATCTCCGACTGTCCTTCATGCCTAAAGAGATTGCCAAAATGTGTACGTTCTCTCATGGACTGTCCATAGCAACTTCAGCTCAGGAAAATAACTTTAAGATCCTTTCTAGATGGTACTATTGTCCATAGATCCTTCATAAAATGTTCCCTTCCGTCTCTGATTCATGTTGAAGATGCAAGACAAAGGAGGGCACTTTATTACACATTTGGTGGGCTTGCCCACTGATTAAGAGATCCTTCTTTCGCTGGTGCCCGGATCTTTGGCACAAGTGAAGAAAAACGTGCTAAGATTCTTCCTCACAGCGGCTCGAATGGCGATCCAGAGACACTGGAAATCCGTCTGAGTACCCTCTCTCCGTGAATGGGCCAATGAACTTAGGCATTTGCTGAGAATGGAAGAGCTGATCGCACTTTCGCATGAACAGGGTGATAGATTTGACTTACGTGGCGCCCTCTCTTTGAATACCCTCGTTCCTCTGAATTCTCTGCAGCACTTGATGATGAAGTAGATGCTGATACATAGCTCGCTGGATCTTCTTTTGCTCTGGCTGATGGTTGGTGCTTTGACACTTGAAATGAGTCAATATATACTGGAGAGTGAATCTGGATCGCACATCCTCAGTACTATGCTTTTGATATAACGACTGTCTCAGCATAATTACGCGGCATATCCGCCCAATTTGTAATACATTGTATGCTGTGCAAAAGAGGCATTAGTATACAGTTTGATCAAAGAGCATAGGCCCACTTACCACGACAAGGAAGCCTCTACAAGTGGGAAACTACTCTAACCTATAATGGCGCAGCCGTGCGCGGCAACCACCGACGCCCCAGCACCGCACCAGCAGCAGACGGCGGGACCCAGGAGCCACACAGCAACCCCACTGTGCAGCAAAGCCTCCTTGGCTCTGGGTCCCACCGCACCACCAGGACAGCACTGAGGCAGCAATGGCAGACACGCAGTACTGCACCATGTGAACGAGTGCAAAGAGCTCACCCAGTCACAACCCTCAGGAAGTGCATCTGAGAGATAGTAGGAGTTTATAAACCCCTTGCAAACTAAGGCTAATTAAAAACACCTAGTCCAAACGGGAAGTAGTGCTGACACCAGAGGGCGGAGAAAGAAAATAAATAATTACAATATATACTGGAGAGTGAATCTGGATCGCACATCCTCAGTACTATGCTATTGATATAACGTCTTTCTCAGCATAATTACGTGGCATATCCGCCCAATTTGTAATACATTGTATGCTGTGCAAAAGAGGCATTAGTATACTAATGTATGTGCTGGTGGGGCGGTGGGACCCAGAGCCAAGGAGGCTTTGTTGCACAGTGGGGTTGCTGCGTGGCTTCTGGGTCCCGCCGTCTACTGCCGGTGCGGTGCTGGGGTGCCGGTGGTCGCCGCGCACGGCTGCGCCATTATAGGTTAGAGTAGATTCCCACTTGTAGAGGCTTCCTTGTCGCGCGGTAAGTGGGCCTATGCTCTTTGATCAAACTGTATACTAATGCCTCTTTTGCACAGCATACAATGTATTACAAATTGGGCGGATATGCCACGTAATTATGCTGAGACAGTCGTTATATCAAAAGCATAGTGTTGAGGATGTGCGATCCAGATTCACTCTCCAGTATATATTGTAATTATCTATTTTCTTTTTCCCCCCCTCTGGGGTCAGCACTCCTCCCCATTTGGACTAGGTGTTTTTAATTAGCCTTAGTTTGCAAGGGGTTTATAAACTCCTACTATTTCTCAGATGCACTTCCTGAGGGTGTGACTGGGTGAGCTCTTTGCACTCGTTCACATGGTGCAGTACTGCGTGTCTGCCATTGCTGCCTCAGTGCTGTGCTGGTGGGGCGGTGGGGCCCAGGGCCAAGGAGGCTTTGCTGCACCGTGGGGTCGCTGTGTGGCTTCTGGGTCCCGCCGTCTGCTGCTGGTGCGGTGCTGGGGCGCCGGTGGTCGCCGCGCACGGCTGCGCCATTATAGGTTAGAGTAGTTTCCCACTTGTAGAGGCTTCCTTGTCGCGGTAAGTGGGCCTATGCTCTTTGATCAAACTGTATACTAATGCCTCTTTTGCACAGCATACAATGTATTACAAATTGGGCGGATATGCCACGTAATTATGCTGAGACAGTCGTTATATCAAAAGCATAGTTTTGAGGATGTGCGATCCAGATTCACTCTCCAGTATATATTGTAACTTGAAATGAATCAGACAAGACATAGAACCTTCTCCCAGATTATCCTCTACATCTTTCCTCCCCCTTTTTCCCTTACTACTCTCTACTCTTCCCCTAGTACTTGCTATCTTACTTGTGGCTTAACTTTATGTTAGTATATGTAAAAACGCTTCAAAAATTTGACAAGCTACGTTGACTCAGAAAGGAAAGTTTATTACAGTTTGCAGTTTGTAACAATTTTCTGGAGGTTCCAATGGCAGACATTGTAATGTTGCTTGAATGGCGTGACATGGTTGCCTATATTTTTATCTGTCGTTGGGATCCTGCGAGATCCTGTATGTTTTGTTAATTTTCAAAGAGCTTGTCTTGATTTTTTTGTCACTCTGTGAAAACAATAAAACTCAGAGTAAACAAAAAATAAATAAAATAAGTTAAAGTTTTATTAAGTTTAAAAAAATAAGTTTTTGGCCCCTTTCACACGGGCGAGTTTTCCGCGCGGGTGCAATGCGTGAGGAGGACGCATTGCACCCGCACTGAATCCGGACCCATTCATTTCTATGGGGCTGTGCACATGAGCGGTGATTTTCACGCATCACTTCTGCGTTGCGTGAAAATCGCAGCATGTTCTATATTCTGCGTTTTTCACGCAACGCAGGCCCCATAGAAGTGAATGGGGATGCGGGAAAATCGCAAGCATCCGCAACCAAGTGCGGATGCGTTGCGATTTTCCCGCATTGTTGCTTAGCAACGGGACCCAATCTCTATTATTTCCCCTTATAACATGGTTATAAGGAAATAATAGCATTCTTAATAAAGAATGCATTGTTAAATGATGAGGAAGGGGTTAAAAATAATAAAGTTAACTTACCTTAGCCACTTGATCGCGTAGTCGCGATCTGTCCTCTCTTTCCTGCAGCATCGATGATCTAAAGGACCTGTGATGACGTCACATCACATGGCCCAATCACCTGCTCCATCACTATGGTGATGGAGCATGTGATTGGTCCATGTGACCATGTGACATCATCCAAGGTCCTAATCACTATCCTCAGGCTGTGGATAGTGCTTAAGGACCTTGGATGATGTCACGTGGTCACATGGACCAATCACATGCTCCATCACCATAGTGATGGAGCAGGTGATTGGGCCATGTGATGCTGTGACATCATTACAGGTCCTTTACATCTTTCAAACTAAGGGAGAGGAGGCCGGGCTTCAGCGATCAAATGGACCAGGTAAGTTATGATTAGTTTATTATTTTTAACCCATTCTGCACCGGGTTCAACATTAGGGAGATGGCCAAGGGTATTATTTTACATTATAACTATGTTATAATGTGAAATAATACCAGCGGGACAATTTCTGACCCAAACATGCACTTCTGTGAAGAAGTGCAGGTTCGGGTCTGGGTACCAAAAGTGCCGATTTTTCTCCCGCGCGTGCAAAACGCATGACAGCGCTTTGCACTCGCAGGGAAAAATCGCGGCAATTCCCGCAACGCACCCGCACTGTTTGACGGAGTGCACCCGCAACGCCCGTCTGAAAGAGGCCTTTGGGTTGCCTTTCTGTTGTCCATCAAAGTGTGTAGTTTCATGAAGAAAAGTCAGATTGGTTCTTGGCTCATTAAGCCTACAGTAATTTGTCCTCGGTACAATAATTACTATGATACAATTTACCAGCATCAGGTATATCAAAAGATTCTAGAGAAACCAGCTGATGTGATAAATATTGCCATCTACTGGTGGACATGTATACCACGCTCACATTTGAAAATAGTGGGAAATTACCGTATGCTTTTTACAGATGATATTATCTATAGCAGTATTCCTCAATTTGTGGCTCTCTAGCTGTTGAAAAACTACATCTTTCATAATGCTGTGACCGTGTGCATCTCTCAAGGCATGGTGGGAGTTGTGGTTTTGCTACAGCTGGAGGGCCACAGGGTGAAGATCACTAATCTATAGATTGTCTAGATAGACAGCCAGATATATACTTTTCTTGTTTTTCCTTGCATTTTGTATTTTGGCCCCCATTACCTCATGTTTGATGGAACAGTCCTTTACCTACTATAGTTTATGCTACTATATAGCAAATTATTATTGGACATGGTATGGCTGTTTTTAGGGTACTTTCACACTAGTGTTAAACTTTTCCGGCATTGAGTTCCGTCGTCGGGGCTCAATACCGGAAACAAATGCTTCAGTTATATCATAATGCATTCTGAATGGAGAGAAATCCGTTAAGTATGCATCAGGATGTCTTCAGTTCAGTCAATGAACGGCGCTTTGGCCAGAGATAATACCGCAGTAAGCTGCTGTATTATCTCCGTCCAAAATTCCAGAACACGTGCATTAATTCCTATTGCAATGCATTAGTGCCAGATCCGGCATTAAAAATACCGCAATGACGGATCCTTTGCATGCGCAGACCTTTAAAAATGTGAACAAAAATAAATACCGGATCCGTTTTTGCCGGATGACACCGGAAAAACAGATCCGGTATTACAATGCATTATTCTGACTGATCAGGCATTTTTCAGACCTGATCAGTCTGAAAAATGCCTGATCAGTAAGAAAAAAATACATGCTTTTGCATACAGTTTTCCTGATCAGGCAGGCAGTTTAGGCAACAGAACTGCCTGCCAGAATCAAACATCGCAAGTGTAAAAGTTCCCTTATTTGTGCAATATATGATATTTTTGGGCATGGTATAATGTTATTTGAGAAAAGTAGGGCAGTACTATTTAGTACTGGTATGACGGTAATAATGTTTGGTGGTGTTATCTGAGTATACTATATGATATAACAATGCAATAGCCCAGCGCCATTTTTCCCTTTTCTAAGGCCTGTTTCACACTTGCGTTCTGAGGATCCGGCAGGCACTTCCGTCCCGCCGGATCCGTCAGAACGCAAGTCGCCTGAAAGCATTATCAGTCTTCGAAATGCTTTGAGGTTACTATGGCAGCTAGGACGCTATTAAAGTCCTGGTTGACATAGTAGTAGTGGGGAGCAGGGGAGCGGTATACTTACAGTCCGTTGCGGCTCCCGGGGCGCTCCAGAATGACGTCAGAGTGCCCCATGCGCATGGATCACGCGATCCATGCGATCACGTGATCTGTGCGTGTTGGGCGCCCTGACGTCACTCTGGAGCGCCCCAGAAGCCGCACGGATGGTAAGTATACTGCTCCCCTGCTCCCCACTACACTTTACCATGGCAACCAGGACTTTAGCGTCCTGGCTGCCATGGTAACCAGTCAGAAAAAGCTAAACGTCGGATCCGGCGATGCGCCGAAACGACGTTTAGCTTAAGGCCGGATCCGGATTAATGCCTTTTAATTTTCTCTGGCCAAACAACGTTCCGGTCCTGAACTGAAGACATCCTGATGCATCCTGAACGGACTTCTCTCCATTCAGAATGCATGGGGATAATCCTGATCAGGATTTTTCCAGCATAGAGACCCGACGACGGATCTCTATGCCGGAAAACAAAAACGCTAGTGTGAAAGAGCCCTAAGGCGTTACTATGACTCTTCACTGCTGTCTCCCTGTGGCTTCAACTGCAGGGTAGAGGCCCGCACGATGCGGCACGTGACCTAACCTTCCAAGACCTTTAAATGTGAACTGCTCTAGTATTCAGTCCTTGATTAAAAGCCTATGTAATGAGTTTTCTAGCTATTTCCCTGGTGGCATTTTCTCAGTCTTTGATTAAAAGCCTATGTGATGAGTTTCCTGGCTATTTCCCTGGTGGCATTTTCTGTATTTCCCTGTGACCTTGATGGAGGGGAGCATCTTTGTACCAAGCCCTGGCCTGAACTTCTGACCAACGCTTTTGATATTGATCTTAGATCAGAAGTTCACCTTCCTGTTGCTGACTTGGATCTGTCCTGACTACATCTTTTGTCTAGCTTTCTGACCACCTATTGGGAACTAAACTGTGAACTGCTACCTGGTTATCCAACCGGTAAAACCCATATCTCCTTGCATGGCTTATGTTTGAGGAATGGCAGATACCTCAGATTTCACACCCAAGTTAAGCTACTTTCACACTCCCGTTTTGGCTTTCCGTTTGTGAGATCCATTCAGGGCTCTCACAAGTGGTCCAAAACAGATCAGTTTTGCCCTAATGCATTCTGAGTAGAAAAGGATCTGCTCAGAATGCATCAGTTTGCCTCCGTTCAGTCACCATTCCACTCTGGAGGCGGACACCAAAACGCTGCCTGCAGCACACACTGACACTCTTGTTCTCTGACACAATCTGGCACAATAGAAAACGGATCAGTTGACTTTCAATGGAGTTCAAGACGGATCAATCATGGCTATAGAAGACATAATACAACCGGATCCGTTCATGACGGATGCATGTGGTTGTAACATAGTAACAGTACATAAGGCCGAAAAAATACATTTGTCCATCCAGTTCGGCCTGTTTCCTGCAAGTTGACTAAGGCAAAAAAAAAAAAACCCTGTAAGGCAGAAGCCTATTTTCCCCACTTAAGGGGAAAAAATTGCTTCCTGACTCCAATCAGGCAATCAGAATAACTCCCTGGATCAACGACCCCTCTCTAGTAGCTGTAGCCTGTAATATTATTACACTCCAGAAATACATCCAGGCCCCTCTTGAACTCTTTTAGTGAACTCGCCATCACCACCTCCTCAGGCAGAGAGTTCCATAGTCTCACTGCTCTTACCGTAAAGAATCCTCTTCTATGTTTGTGTACAAACCTTCTTTCCTTCAGACGCAGAGGATGTCCTCTCGTCACAGTCACAGTCCTGGGGATAAATAGATGATGGGATAGATCTCTGTACTGACCCCTGATATATTTATACATAGTTATTAGATCTCCCCTCAGTCGTCTTTTTTCTAAAGTGAATAACCCTAATTTTTGATAACCTTTCAGGGTAGATCCCTCATTCCAGTTATTACTTTAGTTGCCCTCCTCTGAACCCTCTCCAGCTCTGCTATGTCTGCATTGTTCACAGGAGCCCAGAACTGTACACAGTACTCCATGTGTGGTCTGACTAGCGATTTGTAAAGTGGCAGGATTATGTTCTCATCACATGCATCTATGCCCCTTTTGATGCAACCCACTGTTGTATTATTGTAACGGAAGCCTTTTTGCAGATCCATGATGGATCCGTAAAAAACGCTAGAGTGAAAGTAGCCTTAGGCTTCTTTTACATGACCATATGGTTTTGCGGTCTGCAAAAAAACGGATCCGCAAAAAAAGCCTGGATGACATCTGTCTGCATTACGTTTAGCTGCTTATAGCTCTAGTTTGACATTCTAAGCTTTCAGATAACACCAGAATGAGAGCAATATGTTCAGTACAAGGGAAGATATCACTGATATTATTCTCCTTATTGCTGGTGATATCTCACCAAATCTAGGCCCGCCTCAGCAAATCCCTACTATCATCTCTACCTCCTACTACAAATCTCATTCCACAAATCTCTGCAACCCCTTAAACCTAATAACCATTCCTCTGACCCCTGCTCCTTTGGTTCCTCTTGCTGGAGCATTATGGAACGCTCGCTCTGTCTGTAACAAACTGTCCTTCATTCATGATCTGTTTATCTCTCAAAAACTTTCCTTTCTGGGTCTCACAGAAACATGGCTGACACCCTCTGACACCTCCTCCCCTGCTGCACTCTCGTATAGTGGATTTCATTTCACTCACACCCCCCCGCCCTGGCAGCAAACACGGTAGAGGAGTTGGTCTTCTCCTATCAGATACCTGCTCCTACAGCCCAACTCCAATGCCACCCTCCGTTGCACCCACTTAATTTGAAGTACACTCTGGTCGCATCTACTCTCCCTCCAACCTCCAAGTAGCTGTTATTTACCACCCCCCAGGCCCAGCCACCATCTTTCTTGACCACATTAACACCTGGCTCCTACACTTTCTTTCTGCCAACATCCCCACCATCATCATGGGTAATTTCAACATCCCCATTGACACCTGCCACTCAGCTGTCTCTAAACTCCTATCACTCTCTTCCTCCTTGCGCTCCCACACACAGAGATGGTCACACTCTGGATCTTATCTTTACCCGCCTCTGCTCCCTATCAAACCTTTCTAATCCGCCTCTCCCCCTATCCGACCACAACCTCCTCACCTTCTCTTCACTGGTCTCTTCTGCTGCTCTCCCGGTCCATACCCTAGCACACCCAGGCAGGAACCTTAAACATCTCAACTTTCGCTTGCTCTCCGACTCTCTTCTGCCGCTCTCTTCAATTTGTTCCCTCCAAGACCCAGATACTGCCACCACCCTATATAACACCACAATAAGTGCAACTCTGGACACTATTGCTATACTCACACACAACAAAACCAGAAAAATCAACAGACAACCCTGGCACACCAACCTGACCAAAAATCTCAGACAAGCTTCCAGGGCTGCAGAGCGGCGATGGAAGAAATCCCATTCTAAAGATGAATTCACTGCATACAAGCAATCCCTCCTCATTTTCAAATCCTCACTCGCTGATGCAAAACAGGCCTACTTCTCATCTCTCATATCTTCCCTATCCCACAACCCAAAACAACTTTTTAACACCTTTAATTCTCTTCTCCGTCCACCTGCGCCCCCACCCTCTCCTCTCATCTCAGCTGAGGATTTTGCCACATTCTTCAAACAAAAGATAGTCAACATCAGAGAAAGCTTCAACACACAGTCTCCACAGACCCTTCACACAGCTGCCCCGTCCTCTTCTCCCAAAACCATCTTCTCCGCCATTACAGAAGAAAAACTCTCCACTCTACTCTCCAAATCCCATCTCACCACCTGTGCACTTGACCCAATCCCATCCCACCTCATCCCTAACCTCACCACAGTGTTTATCCCAGCCCTAATTCATCTCTTCAACCTATCTCTAACCTCTGGTCTTTTCCCCTCTGCTTTTAAACACGCTACCATTACACCCATCCTCAAAAAACCTTCACTTGACCCATCTTCTTTGTCCAGTTATCGCCCCATATCCCTTCTTCCATATGCCTCAAAGCTACTTGAGCAACATGTCCATTTTGAACTGTCCTCTAATCTCTCCTCCTGCTCCCTCTTTGACCGACTACAATCTGGCTTCCGACCCCACCACTCAACTGAGACTGCCCTCACCAAATTCACCAATGACCTACTAACAGCCAAAACCAAAAAAACATTACATTACATTACTGTCCTACTTCTCCTTGACCTGTCCTCTGCCTTTGACGCTGTCGACCACTCTCTTCGGTTGCAAACTCTCTCATCTCTTGGCATCACTGACCTGGCCCTCTCCTGGATCACATCATACCTCATAGAGCGGACGTTTAGCATCCCCCACTCTCACACCTCATTCCCTCTCTGTTGGTGTCCTGCAAGGCACCGTCCTAGGACCCCTGCTCTTCTCTATCTACACCTTCGGCCTGGGACAGCTCATAGAATCCCATGGCTTTAAGTATCACTTTTATGCTGATGACACACAAATCTACCTCTCTGGTCCAGACATCACCACCTTACTATCCAGAATCCCACAATGCCTATATCGCATATCCTCCTTCTTCTTCTCTCACTTTCTAAAACTTAACATGGATAAAAGAGAATTCATCATGTTTCCCCCATCTTGCTCACCCCCCCCCTCCCCCCAACAGACCTATCTATCACAATCAATGACTGCACACTCTCCCTGGTCAACCGAGTGCGCTGCCTTGGAGTGACCTTGGATTCTGCCCTCTCCTTCCGACCACACATCCAAGCCCTTTCCACCACCTGCCGCTTCCAACTCAAAAACATCTCTCACATCCGCCCTTTCCTCAACTTTGAATCGGCAAAATGCTTGTACATTCCCTCATCATCTCCCGCCTAGACTACTGCAACATTCTCCTCTGTGGCCTCCCATCTAGCACTCTCGCACCCCTCCAATCTATCCTCAACTCTGCTGCCCACTAATCCATCTTTCACCCTGCTACTCCTCTGCCCCTCCCCTCTGCCAGTCCCTGCACTGGCTTCCCATTGCCCAGCGAAATCAGTTTAAAATACTAACCAACACATACAAGGCCGTCCACAACCTGTCCCTCCCTACATCTCTGAGCTACTTTTCCGATACATCCCCACACGCAATCTTCGATCCTCACAGGACCTCCTTCTCTCCTCTCCTCTTATCACCTCTTCCCACACTCGCCTCCAAGACTTCTTTCGTGCATCCCCCACACTCTGGAACTCGCTACCCCAACATAATCAGACTCTCACCTACAGTGGAATCCTTCACAAGAAACCTGAAAACACACCTCTTCAGACAAGCCTACGACCAGTGACACTGCTGCCTCTATCCCACCATGACCAGCTTCACCCTCGTCTACTGTCTCCTTCCCCCATACCATGTAGATTGTAAGCCCTCACGGGCAGGGCCCTCTCTCCTTCTGTACCAGTCTGTAACTAGTCTCGTTCTTGCTTAATGCAATTGCCTGTATTATGTATGTGCACCGCTTATGATATGTACAGCGCTATGGAATGAATGGCGCTTTAATAATTAATAATAATAATAAAATAGAAATCGGGATGTTGTGAATGAAGCTGAAAGTTAAAGTAAAAGCAGATTTTACTCGCAATTTTTCCTGGCTCGATTTCTAACAGTGATCATTTTTCTGTTGCTTGGACTTTAGCTGTCATTCTGTGACACTCATTGTTGTATGAAAACCTGGAATATCAGCTTCCAAACAAGACCAGTTACATGTCTCTAGCTGCTACCATTTAGGAGATAGCAGCATGTGAAGCAGCCCTCCCCCTCCACTTTCTGCCCAGGCACTCAGGGCTGAGCTCCCCCTCCCAGTGCTCTCCCCGTCTCTTATTTATATCACAGAGGAGACGGCTGCACATGACAACGCTGTGGGAAGAGGCTGCTCAATGTGAAAGTGACACGCATTTCTGGGGGTTATTATGAGGTGCAACTGAAAATGATTACATTTTAAAGCACAAAAGCACTTATACAGCAGGGTGTACTATACCATCAGGGTATAAAAAATGAAGCGGCAGTTACACTTTAAAAACACATGCAAAGTTCGTGCACAATAACATGAGTGGGAGTACCATGATAAGCCTCACTTCATCTTTTCCTCCCCACATGAAATCACCTAGCCTGCTGAATAAATGTCACACAATAACAGATGCTGCGATATACACAAGAGATGTAATGTGCAAACAATTTCACCAGACAGAGGGAGGCGAGGCCTACGGGTGATGTAAGTCTCTGAATACATATACTGTAACATATACTGGAGCTTTACATCAGAGGTATACATTGGAAAATCCTCTGGACACATACCTCCAACACAAGGCTGTGTCTCTTTCTTAGGGCTCTTTCACACTTGCGTATTTCTTTTCCGACATAGAGTTCCGTCCTCGGGGCTCTATGCCGGAAAAATCCTGATCAGGTTTATTCCAATGCATTCTGAATGGAGAGAAATCCGTTCAGGATGCATCAGGATGTCTTCAGTTCAGGACCGGAAAGTTTTTGGGCCGGAGAAAATACCGCAGCATGCTGCGCTTTTTGCTCCGGCCAAAATTCCTGAACACTTCCCGCAAGGCCGGATCCGGAATTAATGCCCATTGAAAGGCTAAACGTCGTTTCGGCGCATTCCTGGATCCGACGTTTAGTTTTTTCTGAATGGTTACCATGGCAGTTCAGAGCTGAATCCGGACATATCCCCATTTTCACCCTGGCTGCCCTTGTGACATGAACATCCGAGCTTAGCCTGTAAAACGGCTAAGGCAGCGCTAAAGCCGGCCCATCAGAGCCGGTGACATCACAGAATACACTGTTGGGCCAGAAGCCTCCGCCTAGCAGTGGGCCGAGGTGAACAAACAAGTCCTTGACCTGCGTGATCCAGGGCAGGACAAAGGAGAGCATCAGGGGCTGCCGGAGTGAAAATGTGGGTATGTCCGGATTCAGCCCTGAACTCGGACAACCCCTTTAAGGCTGTATTAGACAGCCAGATCAGGCAGGCGATTTTTGGGAGGGAAGCGTTCCTTCTCGGCAATCGCCTGCTCATCAGCGGAGGAGACTGCTGCTATTACATGCAGCAATCTCCTCCACAGTATGGGGAGTGATTGTTATACCATCGCTCTTTCTTACACTGAATGACTGTTTGCCGGCTGCAGAGTGCTGATTACACATCACGATCTGCTGCCAGCAAACGATAATCTTTAAATCTGTTGAAATACTTGGATTACCTGATGAACGAGCGTTTGCTTGTCCATCAGTTAATCGGCAGCAGTATTACACCGCCAGATAATCGCAAACGAACGTTGCTACGAACGCTCCTTAGTGATCATCTGGCAGACAATCTGCCAGTCTAATACATTCTTAAAGGGATTGTCTTACTTTAGCAAATAGCATTTATTATGTTGAGGAAGTGAATACCAGGCACTTACTAATGTATTGTGATTGTCTATGTTGCTTCCTTCGCTGGCTGTATTCCTTTTTCCATCACATTATACACTTTGTGTTTCCATGGTTACAACCACCCTGCAATCCAACAGTGGTGGCTGTGCTTGCGCACTACTGGAAAAGGTGCCGGCCTCTTTGGTGGCCGGGACCATGGCAGCGCACACAGCCTATTGGTTACAGTCCAAATAGTGTAAATTTGATGGTTTAACAAAGCTTGCCATTTTAGTCATGGAATCCCATTCTATTCCAAAATAGCTCAATACAAGAATGTTAAAATAACTTCCCTGTAATTGCATTTTTTTTTTTAAATATGAGAATGGATCTGATTGTGTGTTATTAGAAAATGCTTTGATATTTGTCTGATTGACTTGAATTCACTATGGTGCACTACAATGTACAGATGTAGTAGAGTTAACACACATGCTTTATGAGACGTGTTATCTAAACTAAATGCGTTAGCCAAACACCTTCAATTGCTTTTCAATGGCTTTTGTTTCAAGATGTCACGATGAGTTAAGACATTGAGTTAAGAGTTTGTGTGTTAACCCTGCTACATCTGTATATCAAGCTCCAATAATCCATGTGATCTAGATTGATGAGCATTCACTGTCGTTGCTACTGACATATCCTGCCGCATGGCTTGTTTCCAGCAGAACAGTCTAGCTCCTGTTCGTTATGGCCAGCAGTGATTTACATAACTGGATGCAAAGGAAACCATGGAGCCATAAATGGTGAGAGCCAGATGTCACTGAGCAAATACATTACTCTTACATAGGGTACATGTTGTGTGAAGGTGGAACATCACGTGTCCTACCAGGTCATTTCTCTCCAATCAGGTTTTCAATAAGACTGTGTTTAGTTATGCTTAATGCCCACTTTGTTTCCATATTCCTGCTTTATCAGTGATTATACTCTACAGGCTGAATCATTATCCTCATCATGATATTGCTGCATACTATTAATGTGCCAATCACATCATTGTTCTGAAAGCTTTGCACTTTTATTCTGTTACCATAGCTGCAAAATGGGCCGATGCAACAGCAGGACTAATAAACATCTTGTTCTTTTACAAGAACTGGAGCAGCACAGGCAGAACTTGTTATTTTCACTAATTTCCCCTACTGATTTTTCAAGAGATGTTATTAATAGGAATAATAACCCTATATAGTGGCCACATGGTCTGCAGTGCTTTACTATCAGGAGAATTAGTATCAGGCTAAGTGACGAATAAAGAAAATTGATGAACGCCAGCAATTAGATAAACCCAGATACCAGGGGTGTAGCTAATGGCTCATGGGCCCCGGTGCAAGAGTTCATCTTGGGCCCCACTTGCCTCAGTGCTTTGTGTGTCTTCTTATGTGGCACAAGGGTCTTTGGGCGCCCTCAGGCTCCTGGGCCCGGTAGCGACTGCTACCTCTGCACCCCCTATAGCTACGCCCATGCCATATACTGACATATATTCTTTTTTTTCTAATCTATTTTTTTCTGATTCTAGATTTTTAAATTCTACAGTATTTTCTCTAAATAATTATGGGGGCAGCCGTCTTGCCTGAGCTCCTATTAACAGCATTCTGAGATAGGCTTTAGTTTGGACCATTGGAACCTGAAGATGGTCTGAAGATGGCTAACTGAAATCTATAGGAGAGTTTTCTGAACATGCTTTGTAACCTATGCAGAGGTCATTGTGCAGATAGCACAGAAGGTGAGCTGTGAACGTCACTTCTTGTCACTTTCATTGTAATAGTGCCTTTGATGATAATGAGAAGACTACTGAAAATTCATCTGTATAGAATGGGAAGTGTCAGCTTATTATGAGGCTCAGTAGCTAGAGAGAAAATTGAAAGAGTTCAGGATTTTTTTAAATATAGATACTGGTATGAACATTTTTAAAAATCACCAAAAATGTATTTAACCTAAAATATGATTTAAACAATGGATTATGTTCCAATGACAGTTTCTCTTTAAATAAAGTTAGATGAACCCAACAAGTATTTGTGCCGATTGTATAACTTGCATAGTGGTACAATGAGGGTAGCAATTTAAGGACAACAAAATAAAGTGAGGAGTCATCTAGGACCTGGTTAGGCCACAGGCACTCTGCTCTACAGTTAGACAGAAGTAATATGATCTGTGTTTGCAGTGTACCGTCAGACTGAGCAGTGTGATGGGAACAAGGAGACCTAATCATGCATTGGGGCTCCAGAGCGTAGCGGTAGTAGGCAAAGCCCCGCCCCTTCTCATCACACCACACACGCACTATTTCTTTGTGGTCCGGAGGCACAGACAGAAAACCCACGGGAGCACTCCGTAGTGCTTTCGTGGGCTTCAGATCCGTGCCTCCGTTCTGCACTGCACAGAATCTCCCGAATTCACGGCCGGCACGCATTCGTGTTCGTAGCAATAATTAAAGGTATATGTAATAGCACCATATATCAGAAAATCCACATAATAGCAAAAAAACGCCATATTATTTCCCACAAACTGTTACAATGTTCTTGAACCTGATTGAGTCCTCGCAACCTCTGGGCCCCATAGCTATGGCTATAGTTATGCCCCTGCATCTCACTGTATGCCAATATAATTATGTGCATCTGCCATTTTGCCTTTTGCTGTTCAACTATGCAAGGTAGGAAGCCGCCATATTAGGTTACAAAATCTGCTGGGGACTGGGAGGAATGTGTACAACACTGTGATGCCAGACTAGATATTATAGTAAAAATGCTAGGACTTGTTCATGCTTCATACTCCTCTCATTGAAATGCACACGCAGTGCATATACGCACCATTTAGTCATTACTATGCCGCGTGTGTCAGTAGTGCCGCCCTCTAGATGCACTGCTAACAGTTCTGTCATTCTAATCAGGAAATTCGTTCAGTTTAGACAAAGCGATGCTCATTCAGCAGACAGTGCAACATGTTTCCTGTGTGGGTAGATGGAATCTGTTTCCAAAATTGTGTGTCTAGAAGCCAAATGAAAATTACATTTTAGTTGTAAAAGCAATGAGTGTGAATTAAATGTCATCACATTTCATAGTAATCTGATATATTGATTCACACATTGGTGTCAGCAATGTCATCACTACAATTGCACATTTACAATTTCCTTGTGTAAATTTAGTGCTACATCCTGAATATCATTATCCATCATGTCTGCAGTGTATTTACATTCACTCCTCAAACATATTTCCGAATAATTGCCTTTTTTATTTCATTTATTCCAATCCTTATTCTTCCTCCCAGAAAAGGTTGTCTGATACTTGTTGCAGCAAATCATTCTGAGCGGACAAACCTTCAAATTCATCCCTGGTCATACCTACGTACAGGGATTTTTTTGTGGCGGAACGTGCCGGAACGGCATTCCGCCACCTATTTGCCCCCGCACCCCGCCCCCAGCCTGTGTGTCACGTGTGGCCAGAGGTGCGTGCGGCTCAGGGCAGGGAGGCATGACTTGCCAGTGGCGGGCGCCACAAGAAGTTGGTCAAGGCCCAGGGGGAGGCGCAGGAGCTGCAGTGCTGACTGTGTGTGCGGCCTGGCTGGGCTGTGAAAGCTGCCTCAGTGCCTCACCAGGCTGTAGTGGCACATCACATACCAGCAAGAAGAGCAGGCACTGCTGAGAAGTGAGGAGTCGGGCAGGCCGACCGGAGACTGTGGCTGGAGACTGCAGAGCTGAGGACCTCACCCTAGGTAGGAATGGCTCTGCTGCTGCCTGCAAAACTGCAGGTTAAGAGAATACAATTCAGACATGAGGACACCCTGACTTAAATTGGGGGTATGGGGGAGAAATGTGCCATGGCCAGGGGGATGACATGATGAGGGGACAATGATGAAGGGATGACAATGTTGGATTCTGTAGTAGAATAATTAACGTTGTGGCACTCGGGATGCTTTTACCGCGACTGGAAGTAGGGTTCCCACCCCAAAGTGTTATCATAGTTGAATGAACTCCAGTACAAGTTGCGGTTTTGAGTTTTTTTAATTTGCGTTATGAAGAGCAGCTTAGATATACAGTATATATTGACGTTTCGGCCAATATTAGGCCTTCATCAGACTTGTGCTGCGCTGTGGTAGGGCGGAAGGCAGGGGTTGTGCAGGGCAATGCCTGCTTGGGAATAACGGAGGCCCGTTATTGGATTCTGTGTCATGGGGGGTGGGTGAAATCATGGCATAGACTCCAACATTGTCCCCCATCATGTGCCATGGGGGTAGGGGGATGACGTGATGAGGGGACAATGATGAAGGGATGGACAATGTTGGAGTCTGTGTCATGGAGGTGGGTGACATCATGGCACAGACTCCAACATTGTCCCCCATCATGTCTCCTCCCGATGGTACAGACTCCAACATTATCCATCCCTTCATCATTGTCCCCTCATCAAGGAAATGTCTCTGAGCTTACTTTTGCTAAGTATTCAAATTTTTTTGCACATTTTACTGCATTGCTTTTTATTCAATTCCATACACTTACTTTTATAGCCCCCCAAATTTTACTTGCATCCCTGTTCTCTAAAGGGGCGGTTTTAGGGGGCGGTCCTAGGGGTGGGTAGGGGCATGGCCAGGGGAGGGGGGGGGGGTGAGTTCCACCACCTTTTCTCTGAGAAAAAAAGCCCTGCCTACATATATGTAGGCTTACAAATTGTTCCAAATATTAGTACCAGCCAGGGGTGAAATTAGAACTCATAGACCCAATAGCAAAATGAGTAGCCCCCTACCGCCTAATACCAGGAAACTGAAGCAACAGCAGCTAAAGTAGTGCTAGAGAAAGCCAACAACTTGTTATTACTGACTAGAACGTACAATGTGTTTGCCCTTTACCCCTAACCCGCTGGGCCCCATAACAACTTCTGTAGTTATGACCATGATGCCAGACGTAGTAGTATCCATTCAGAGGTCTAGACATAGCAGTGTCCATTAAATTGTATCTGTTAGCAGATCTGTCCCTATGACTCTGGCTGACCTGTTACATGTGCACTTGGCAGCTGAAGACATCTGTGTTGGTCCCATGTTCATATGTGCCCACATTGCTGAGAAAAATGAAGTTTTAATATATGCAAATGAGCCCAATGGGGGCGTTGCCGGTACACCTAGAGGCTCAGCTCTCTCTGCAGCTGCCGCACCCTCTCAGCACACCTCTTTGCTTAAACAGCCTGCTGGAGTTCTACAGATCTGGTATTGACAGATTTTACCGAAATGCCTGCCGGCTCCCCAGTTATACCAGGATTTGGCTGGAAAAAAAACGCAGCACGGAACTTTTTTTTGTCTGGTCGATTCCCAGCATTCTATGGCGGTACAGGATGCTGGAGAGCTGTGCCGCCAATGTGAAAGTAGCCTAGTGGTCATTTATTCCATTTGCCAAATCACACTTTAAATCTCTAAATGTAATTTGTCTTCATTTGTTATGCTGCCTGAACACTCTGCAATTTCTGTTCCATGTCACACTCTGGGACTTGCAGAGATCTCAGTCATGTTGCAGGATGACTGCAGGCCCAGTGGTGTTTTGAGTGCTGCTGGTATTTATTACCCTTGAGCCGGTGGGCAAAGATTGCCGAGGATCAAGAAGAAAGATGGAGTGACCGCTGTCTATTGATTAGAGACAATGCTAATGCTTCTTTCGGTCTTGGTGGTCACATGATAATTGGGAACCCGGCAAAGAGAGGCTGTTGTTGGTTCCAACTAGACCCAGCACAGCCCTATTAATAACAGTTTTCATTACAATGGGGCTGAGCAGTCCCAATAACAGTGCAGTGGAGAGCAAAGGGCTTGGCTGTCACATGAGAGCCACGTTTTTGCTGTAACGACCCGGACCGGCAGAAGCGCTGATCTGGACAGTTTAACTCCTTAGAAATAGGGGTTACAGCAGGGGTGCACCACCAATGAGTCCAGATGAGCTGCAGGGCCATGGGCAATGAGCGCTTTCATTGTGGCAAAGGGTTAGGTTAAGAAATTGGCATTGAGGGGGTGTGCACCATTTCAGTTTTTGCCTCAGGCAGCAGAAAGGTTAGGTACACCCCTGGGTTACAGAGGGAGCTGACTCCTTCTGTCTCCCATTGGCACCCCGCAAATGAGATCACAGGGTGCCATACTTAGATTTTTTTGTATTTCTGTATCTTATCCGCAACAAAATCCGGAATTTCTAATTGCAGATTTTGGTGCGGATTAAATGTGATTTTGCCGCCGATCTAACCTTTCATTGTAAAGCAGGGGTGTCAAACTCAAATTCATCGGGGGCCGCATCAGCAGTTTGGTCACCCTCAATGGGCCGGTTGTAACTGTAGGACTATGTGTCCACTCTTTATTATCATAAATTATTGTCACTGAATTCAATTATTACTGTTTTTAGAGCTTCATGCATATTTTTGAACTGTTATAGGGGGACATCTGTGGATGGCGCAGTTATGGGGGGACATCTGTGGATGGCGCAGTTATGGGGGGACATCTGTGGATGGCGCAGTTATGGGGGGACATCTGTGGATGGCGCAGTTATGGGGGACATCTGTGGATGGCGCAGTTATGGGGGACATCTGTGGATGGCACTGTTATGAGGGGACATCTGTGGATGGGCTGTTATGGGAGTGAGGGATCTGTGGATGGCACTGTTATGGGATGAGGGCCCATCTCGTAGACTGCCAGTATCACAGGATAGCCCCTCATCCCATAACAGTGCCATCCACAGATCCCCTCACTCCCATAACAGCGCCATCCACAGATGTCCCCCATAACAGTGCCATCCACAGATGTCCCCCATAACTGCGCCATCCACAGATGTCCCCGATAGAGATCTGTGGATGACACTGTTATATAACCCCTCACCCCTTAAAAGTGCCATCCACAGATCCCCCTCACATTGCCTCAAAATTGCAGTGGGGCCAGGTGTATTCACTGTCCTCTGGCCCCTCCGCTCACTCATTCCCCAAAAATCGGCATAAATCTATGTTAAATAAAGTAAACTTGTGCCGCCCTCATACATAATAGAATCACTAACTCACTAACCGCGGTCCGCTCCATTACAGGCCAGGCGCGCGGCCGGCAGCGTGACTGACGTCACGTGCCGGCGCCGCCTGATTCATTCATAAAGTAGGCGGCGCCGGCACGTGACGTCAGTCACGCTGCCGGCCGCGCGCCCGGCCTGTAATGGAGCGGACCGCGGTTAGTGATTCTATTATGTATGAGGGGCGGGCACAAGTTTACTTTATTTAACATAGCGGGCCACATGACGAGGTCTGGCGGGCCGGATTCGGCCCGCGGGCCTTGTGTTTGACACCTATGTTGTAAAGGGTGAAATCCACAGCTAAAATCACAAACATAATTGACATGTTGCAGAAACCAGACTGTTTGGGCCTTATAGGGGTTGTCTCAGTTCAGCAAATGGCATTTAACTTGTAGAGAAAGTTATTAATGTATTGTGATTGTCCATATTGCCTCCTTTGCTGGCTGGATCACATTCTACACTACTCTTGTTTAGTGATTAGGACCACCCTACAATCCATCAGTGGTGGTCGTGCTTGCACACCATAAGAAAAAGGTCCGGCCTCTCTGGTGGCCACCTGGTATGTCTGCTGCAGGGGTGGCCATAACCCCTAGAAACAAGCAGTGTATAATATGATGAAAAATGAATACAGCAAAGGAGTGCCCTGAGTTCCCACTGGCATAAACACCGGAGTCTTCACTGGCTTGTGGGGTAATAGCAATTCGCAGAACTGAGCTTTAGTTAACGGACATTGTATTTTCAGACAGCTGCCAGTACTGGTAAGGGTCGCGCATGTTTGATCCCTCACAGGAGCCAGGTCACAGAGAGAGGGGCGGGCACACAGGCTCTGATGTTTTGTGTACAGAGCTGGGACACTCGCTCAGGCAGGGATAAAGCCTGTACACGAAACGTCACCACAGGGAGCCTGGTGAATGACGTCAGGGGTCACGTGACCCACATCAGCACCACAAAAACAAGATAATATAGATAAAAGAACCACATTCGAAAGATACTATTAGATAGGTTTAAAGGCATATGGGAATATATTTATATAACTTAGAAAACCCCTTTAAATAGCCTGTTAGGGTTAATGCTTGTTCACAGTCATCGTTAGGAAAGGTCAGGTGATGTAAATTTCATAGCTTTACAAGTACCCAGACTCCCCTAACCTTATCCCACTAAACAGCAGCCATAGGTTTTTCTAAGCAGCTACCTAACACTCTGAAAATCAAAGTAGTTGAGACCCACAAAGCAGGAGAAGGCTATAAGAAGATAGCAAAGCGTTTTCAGATTGCCATTTCCTCAGTAATTAAGAAATGGCAGTTAATAGCAACAGTGAAGGTCAAGAGAGGGTCTGAAAGACTAAGAACAATGTCAGAGACAACTGCTTGTAGAATTGCTAGAAAGGCAAATCCGAAACCCTTGACTGCAAAAGACTTTCAGGAAGATTTAGCAACCTGTAGAGTTGTGGTACATTGTTCTACTGTTCAGCGACACCTGACCAAGAATGGCCTTCATGGAAAACCTCTCCTGTGTCCTCACCACAAAATTCAGTGTCAGAAGTTTGCAAAAGAGCAAGGTTCTGTGGACTGATGAAGTTAAAATAGAACTCTTTGGCTACAATGAGCAAAGGTATGTTTGGAGAATCTAACCACCTCTAAGCATGGGGGTGGATCTATCATGCTTTGGGGTTGTGTTGCCGTCAATGGCAAGGGTAATATTTTACAGGTAGAGGGAAGAATGGATTCAATAAAATTTCAGCAAATTCTGGAAGCGAACATAACACTAGTTGTAAAAAAGCTGAGGTTGAAAAGAGGATGGCTTCTACAAATGGATAAGGATCCTAAGCACACCTTAATATCCACAGTAGACTACCTCAAAAGGTGCAAGCTGAAGGTTTTGCCATGGCTCTCACAGTCCGCTGATCTGAACGTAATTGAAAATCTATGGATAGACCTCAAAAGAGCAGTGCATGCAAGACGGGACAGGAATCTCACAGAACTGAATGAAAATCCCTCAAACAAGATTTGAATGTCTCTTGGCTGGCTACAAAAAGCATTTACAAGCTGTGATACTTGCCAAAGGGGCTACTACTAGGTGCTTACTATGCAGGATGCCCAAACTTTTGAAGCACTTAGAAGATCACACAGTGTTGGGGGCACTAAAGGGGCATCATATTGTTTCAGGGGCACTAATGGAGCATCTTTCTGTGTGGAGAGGCACTAAGACGGCATCATAGTCTGGAGAGGGCACTTCAAGGGTATCATAGTGTCTGAGGGTCCATAGAGTCCGTCACTAAGCAGCATCATTACTGTATAGGGGGGCAAAAAGGGGCATCACTATTGTGAGGTTGCACTAAGGCAGTGCTTCTCAATTATTTTCTGTCATGCCCCCCCTAGGAAGAAGAAAACATTTTGCGCCCCCCGCGTGACTGTAAATAGTATCATTTGTCTATAAAATTGTTATAAGTACACCAATCTCCCCACAGGTCAGTGCCATTAACCCCCCCTCCCCCCCCAAATCATGTGCAGGCTCCATTAACCCCCCAAATCATGTGCAGGCTCCATTAACCCCCAAATCATGTGCAGGCTACATTAACCCCCTCCCCCCAAATCATGTGCAGGGTCCAGGCTTCCCCCCCCCCCAAATCATGTGCAGGCTCTCTCTCCCCCCCCCCCCCCAATAGGGTCCAGGGTCCCCCCGCCCACCCAATACTTACCTCCCTGGAAGCGCTCCATTAACCCCCTCCCCAATCATGTGCAGGCTACATTAACCCCCTCCCCCCAAATCATGTGCAGGGTCCAGGCTTCCCCCCTCCCCCCAAATCATGTGCATCACGTTCATCTCCTGTCACCTGGAGCCCCCCTTTACGGAACCTCGAGCCCCACTATTTGAGAAATGCTGCACTAAGGGAACATTCTTACTATATTGAGACACTAAAGGAGCATCCTTATTATGTGGGGAGGCACTAAGGAGGCACCATTACTGTGTGTGGGGCACATAGGGAATTGGGCTAAATTAGAGGCATGGCTTATTGTTAAAAAAACTAAACTAATTGTCAACGCACATAACCTACCACTGATGATGTCTACTTATTTTTTTTTTGCGGCTTGAACCTCCACCCTATTGCAGAACCAGGCATGTGGACCTTTACGAAGTGTGCTTGAGTACCCCTGATATATACAGTATTTGTTAGTATTGATACAGACAGCTTCCAGCTGCCTACAGTATATATTATTATTATTATTTTTGAATGGCATAATGCATAAAAAAGTTAAAGAACTGATCCTCACCTTACTGATATGCTCTTCTGATGGTTTCTGGGGTCCTACTTTTCTCTACTTCCTGGTCCCTCTCGACATGACTAAAATAACTGCTCAGAGATGCGTCCAGTCATTGGTGGAGCGGTGATTTTCTTTCTGTCAGGAAGCCAGAGAAGGTTGAGACTAGCGGGAAATCTGGGAAGGATTGGAATGCGATTGGCAGGGGATCGATGAGGTGACTATCAGTTTAGTATTTTTCCGCCATTCTGACCGCTTTTACAACAATCATCATGTCCCTGATGCTAAATGATCAGTTCTGACTAATGGAAAATGTGCACTGGACCGAGATGTGCTAAATTTATTAAGAGGCACACACGCCCATTAGCCGAAAAATCAACTGCACGCCAGCTGCGGCCATAGATTTCCACTATAATTCATGCCAATTTCTGGCACAAAATATAGAAAATATGTCAGAACAATTGTGAACCCGTCCCTTTCTGCTAAGCCCCGCTCTCTTTTGAGAGCAGAAAATAAAAGAAGTTGTAAATTTTTGTTAAAACATGCAGTGCAAACATTTTTTTCTACTAAAAAATTGGCGCTAATCAGTTGATAAAACCACCCACGTGTTTACACTTTATTTCATCTCTACTTTTTTGTTTGTGTGATTGCACAGACATATGTATTTGTAGCTGAAGACCAGGAGAAGCTTTGCAGAAAGAGGACAGAGAAGTGCAGACAGAGTGGGCAGTACTCTCCCCACCGGAAACAGGTTACTTTTATAATCCCCCAAACAACAGGAAATCTACTTTTCACTTACAAGAGAATGCATCAAGAACAAGCCCTGAGTACAGAGTAGAGGCTTTTACATCTTAGTTATTACTAAGCTGTCCGTGGAGGCTGGCTGGTAATGTTGAGTCATAGATTGGAACTGCTTGAATAGACAACAGACCTCTTAAAAATGATTTTTTCAGATACTGATGACCTGTCCTCCAGATAGGTCATCAATATCAGGTTGGTGGAGGAGGGTCAACTTCTGGCACCTCCACCAATCAGCTGCTTGAAGGGGCTGTGGTATTAGTGAGAGTGCTGCTCCCTCTTCACTGTTTACCTGTCTACTGTCTCCTGAGGACAGGTCTTCAATATCATGAAACTGGAAAGCCCCTTTAATGTTGGCTCCACACATGATTTTTTTTTTTTTTAACATTGCAGCATTTTCCTGGTATTTCTTGAATTTTTTTTTTTTTTACAAAAGCCGTGTCCAGGGGCAGACTGGCCATAGACCCTACAAACAAATTTCCCATTGGCCCAGGACCCCAACTCAGCTACCATTACTGTGGCCAGGTACATAACGATCTGGTCCTCCAATGTTCAGAGCATCAGGTACTTATATACCAGGCCGGCAGCCACAGGTGCGATTGTGAATTGAATTATATGGCTGTCCTCAGGATGGAGATACAGTTGAATACTGCGGTGGAGCATGGGAGCCACCATTGTAACTATAACTCATAAGGCCTACTGGCAAAATAAAATGGGCTGACACATGCTCCCTCCCCAACCTCTGAGCCCAATAGCAAGTGCTATGGCTATAGTTACACCCTTGAGGAGAGCCCTGGCTCCTTGCCCTACTGTTCACCCAAAAAAGACCATAGGCCACTATATGAGGCTGTGTATAAATGATGCAGAGGGAACAAGCTGCAGGCTGGAAAAAGCCTGTTGCCTGCACTAGAACAAGACTCAGGTATTTTATTTTTTTCTTCTTTGCTTGGCCACTTTGGGAGCAAACTGCTGGGGAACTATAGGGATAATTACTAGGGGAAGTCCAGGTAACCTGCTGGTAAGTAGGGCTGGCTTGGTGCTGTGGCCCAAATCTCACCCCCTAAGCGCCTTGCTCCATATCTTAATTAGACACAACTGGAAGAGGATGACAGAACATGGAAGCTATTGATGGCCACCACAGAGGGGCCGCTTGGGACAGTATTTTGTGCCGTACTATGGTATCACTGACCCTGCCTACTTGTCTTGGCTACATCTCCTTTTGTTGACTCTGCCTACTTGTGTTGTCCTGCCTTCTGTTAAGTTGGACCTACCTACAGCATGGGGGAAACTTTTAAAAAAATTTCAGGGCTACTTCAGATTCTCAGTTTGCCCATGGCTGTGGCCAAATGTTAGCTGCATTCTGGTTGTGTTATCTCTTTTCCACTGGATAGGGGATAACTATTAGAGCTTTGGGGGTCATACAGCTGGGACTCCCACTGATCACTAGAACGGGAAACCTATACCCTGTGAAGCCCCCTAAAATAAATGGAGCCACTGGCTCAGCTGCCTTTGCCACTAGATAAAAAGTTTGTATCACACTGGACTCCTAGTGTTGCATTCATGGACAAGGGCACTATTCCAACCCAAGCATCAGAAAATGCATGAATAACCTGATGCTTCTGAAGAGATGCAGATGGTTCTTTTATATTTCATTTGTCCTCCTAGATCTGTGGTGACACAGACTGTAACTGACAATGACAAGGCAGCAACATCACGGCAGCACACCCATTCCCCATGTCTGCGTGCAGACCCCGTGCATGATCCAAGGGTAGAAGGTAGAGCGTCCTTAATCTCCCAGGATTACAGTTGATTTTATCATATTTCAATAAAGGATTGACTTTTATCTCTGGACCTGGTGCTGGATTTACCTTCTACCCTTGCACTATCTATCGATCTATCGATCTATCTTGTAACTACCCATCCATCTATCGATCTATCGATCTATCGATCTATCTTGTAACTACCCATCTATCTATCGATCTATCGATCTATCTTGTAACTACCCATCTATCTATCGAAATATCTATCGATCTATCATAACAATACCCATCTTTATGTACATAGCACCAACATATTCCGCAGCACTTTACAATTCAGGGGTTCATGTACAAACAGTCATAAATAGCATAGCAATAAACAAGTCAATAATTGGAACAAGAGGAATGAGGGGAAAGTCGTGACACAAAAGGTAAAAGTGCCTGTTTTGTACAATGGTCCGGCCATCTTGGGAAAATAGGGGAGCAGATGTAAAGCTGCAAGAGCTAGTCACCAGCCGATGTCTTTAGTGCTTCTGGGTGCATGGGTGTGGTGGAGACTTTTGTGGAGTATCAGGTTCAGAAAATGATTATAAATGGGCTATATATAGAGAGGAGTTAGATCAGGGGATGTGATAGACCACCCTAAAAAGATGTGTTTTTAAGGAGCGCCTAAAACTGTGTATATTGTGATTTAACCTAATTTCTTGGGGTAGAGTATTCCAGAGAATTGGTGCAGCTTGCGAGAAGTCTTTTTAGTCTACTTTCACATTAGTTCCGGCGGGTGACCAGCCTGCTGGATCCGTGCTGTCGCTAGTGGACACGGGCTGCGGGGGTCCGCTCCGGCCCCATTGACTATAATAGGGGTGGGCCAGAGGAACCCGCCGGAACAGCCTGCTGGAGAAGGCTGCCGCTAATGTGAAAGTAGCCTAAACTGGGAGTGAGAGGTTCAGATTGTGGTGGATTACAGTCATAAATCATTTACAGAAGAGCACAGATAGGGTGGTAGACAGAGATGAGGGAAGAGAGGTTAGAGGGGTGCAGCACTGTGGAGAGGTTTGTGGGTGAGAATGAGCTGTTTAAATTGAATCATGTACTGTATGGACAACCAGTGCAATAACTGGTACAGAGTGGAGTCATCGGAGTAGCGGTTAGACAGATAGGTGACCCTGGCTGCTGCATTACGCTGGGTTCAGACCTGAGCATTTCTGAGACGCGCGTTTTTGTTGCACGTTTTACGAGCGTTTTTGTGCGCGTTTTTGGCAAAAGTAAACGCGCGTTTTACGCGCGTTTGTTTGATTGACTGCAGTGTTGTCCAATGACCAAATATCCCTGTCTATATGAAGTTTGGCCTTTCCAGCATGTTGCAAATTCATAAACGCACGTTCGAATGCGCGTTTTCAGTGTCAAAAACGCGCAAAATACAAGCGTTGCGTGTTCTCATTGAAGTCTATGGGCCAAAACGCGCGACAAACGCCCCAAAAAAAGCTCAAGTACTTGTTTATGCGTCGGGCGTTTTTCAGCGCGTTCGAACGCGCTGTAAAACACGAAAATGTGAACCAGTCCCATAGGGAAGCATTGGCTGTAAAACGCGCAAGTGTTAACTGAGGGTTAAGGAAAGATGGAAAGGGGAAGGTCTGATGAGGGGGAGGCCAATTAATGGTGAGCTATAGTTAATGAGGCGGGAGTGGATCAGGGCAACAATGAGAGTTTTTGCTGTTTCCATAGTGAGAAAGGGGCGGATTCTAGAGATATTTTTTGAGGTGCAGGTGACATAAGCAGGTGACAGATTAAATATAGAGGGTGAAGTAAAGATCAGCGTCAAACATAACACCGAGACAGTGGGTGTGCTGCCTAGGCATTATGGTAGTGCCACATGCTGAGAGGGAGATATCAGGTTTCGGTAGGTTAGTAGTTAGTAGAACACAATAAATTCAGTTTTTGAAAGATTCAGTTTCAGATAGATAGAGGGCATGATGTTACAAACAGCGGAAAGACAGTCACTGGTGTTCTGTAATACAGCAGGGGTGATGTCGGGGGCTGATGTGTATATAGAGATGGTACTGGAAACCAAATCTGCTGATGGTATGGTAAAAATGGAGCCAGTGAATGATACACTTAACCCCTCAAGGACACATGACGTACCGGTACGTCATGATTCCGAGTCCTTAAGGACCCATGGCGTACTGGTATGTCATATCTTTAAAAGTACATTGCGGCACTGCAGGGGTTAATCGGAACAGGATGCCTGTCACAACGCCTATGGGGTCAAGTGACCCCCCCCCCCCCCGTAACAGCGATCGCAGCAAACAGTCTGTGACTGCGGGGATCTGAGACTTAAAATGTGGCCAAATTGTTAAATTATACCCCCGCCCCCTGCAGCCGCAATCATATTGTGGGGGGGGGGGGGGGGGTTGCGGGCGGCACGGTAGGCGCGATCCCCCGCCCGCCTCCTCTAATGTTTCCCTGGGGGTCTAGTGGATATATAGCAGAGTGTCAGCACATTGCTGACACTCTGCTATAAACGGCTGACATCTGTGCTGTGATGTCAGCTGTTTAACCCCTTCCATGCCACGGTCCGTACGGACCGCTGTATGGAAGGGGTTAACAGGGAAGGAGCTTCCTCTCTCTCCCATCGGGCGCTGCTGTGCCCTTGCAGCCCCTGATTCTTGATGGGATCGCAGAGGAAGGGAGCTCCCCTCCTTCCCCATCACCCGCTGCTCTGTTCTGGCAGCGGGTGATGGTTACCATGGCAGCCGGACGCTTTCAGAGATGTCCTGCTTGCCATGGTAATGTAAGTCTGATCTGACTTCTGCTAAAGGCAGTAGTCTGATCAGACTATGTAAAGTATAAAAGAATACAGTATAGTATACTATATAGTGTACTGTACTGTATTATACTGACATCAGACCAACTGGATCTTCAAGAACCAAGTGGGTCTGGGTCAATTTTTTTTTTAAAAAAGTGAAAAAAGTAAAAATAAAAAAAACATATCACTGAATAGACATTAAGAAAATAAAATACACTACACATATTAGGTATCGCCGCGTCCTTAAAAACCTGCTCTATAAAAATATCACATGACTTAAGCCCTCAAGTAAATACCGTAAAAAAAAAAATGGTGTAAAAAAAGCAATTTTTTGTCACCTTACATCACAAAAAGTGTAATAGCAAGCGACCAAAATGTCATACGCACCCCAAGATAGTGCCAATCAAACTGTCATCTCATCCCGCAAAAAATGAGCCCCTACATAAGACACTCGCCCAAAAAATATGGCTTTCAGGATGTGGAGACGCTAAAAAAAAATCATTTTTTTCAAAAATGCTTTATCAAAAACTAAAACAGAAAAACCCTCAAAAATTAGTCACATTTGGTATTGTCGCGTCCGTAACAACCTGCTCTATAGAAATAGCACTCGATCTAACCTGTAAGATCAACTATGCAAACAACAAAAAATAAAAATGGTCCCAAAACAGCTATTTTTTTGTGCATTTTCCATTTTAATCAATTTTCCATTAACAAAGCAAGGGTTAACAGCCAAAAAAAACTCAATATTTATTACCCTGATTCTGTAGTTTGCAGAAACACCCCATATGTGGTCCTAAACTACTGTATGGCCAAACGGCAGGGCATAGAAGTAAGGGAACGCCATATGGTAGACTGGTTTTTTGACACTATGTCCCATTTGAACCCCCTGATGCACCCCTACAGTAGAAACTCCAAAAAAGTGACCCCATTTTGGAAACTACGGGATAAGGTGGCAGTTTTGTTTGTACTATTTTAGGGTAAATATGATTTTTGGTTGCTTTATATTACACTTTTTTTGAGGCAAGGTAACAAAAAATAGAAATTCTGAAATTTCATCTCCATTTGCCAATAACTTGTGGAACACCAAAAGGGTTAACAAAGTTTGTAAAATCGGTTTTGAATACCTTGAGGTACATTGAGTCACTTTTATGGAGTTTCTACTCTAGGGGTGCATCGGAGGGTTCAAATGGGACATGGTGTCAAAAAACCAGTCCAGCAAAATCAGCCTTCCAAAAACCATATGGCGTTCCCTTCATTCTGCGCCCTGCCGTTTGGCCATATAGCAGTTTACAACCACATATGGGGTGTTTCTGCAAACTAGAGAATCGGGGCAATAAATATTGAGTTTTCTTTCGCTGTTAACCCTTGCTTTGTTACTGGAAAAAATGGATTAAAATGGAAAAATTTTGAATACCTTGAGGGGTGTAGTTTCTAGAATGGGGTCATTTTTGGGTGGTTTCTATTATGTAAGCCTCACAAAGTGACTTCAGACCTGAACTGGTCCCTAAAAAGTGGGTTTTTGAAGTTTTCCGAAAAATTTCAAGATTTGCTTCTAAACTTCTAAGCCTTGTAACGTCCCCAAAAAATGAAATGGCATTTCAAAAATGATCGATACATGAAGTAGACATATGAGGAATGTAAATCAAAAACTTTTCTTGGTGGTATTATTATGTATTATAGAAGTAGAGAAATTGAATTTTGGTAAATTTGGTCTTTTTTTATTAATAAAAATGAAATTTTTTGACTCCATTTTACCACTGTCACGAAGTACAATATGTGACGAAAAAACAATCTCAGAATGGCCTGCATAAAAGCGTTTTAAAGTTATCAGCACATAAAGTGACACTGTCATATTTGCAAAAAATGGCCGGGTCCGGTGAAATCGGGCTCCTTAAGGGGTTAAAGAGCTGTCAGAGAAATATGAAAAAAACAGGAGAGAGCAGTGTCCTTTAGGCCGATAGATTGGAGCATGGTGAGTAGGAGATGGTGGTCTACAGTGTTAAAAGCTGCAGAAAGGTCAAGGAGGATGAGCAGAGAGTAGTCACCGTTGCATTTTGTTGTTAGGAGGTTATTTGTCATTTTGGTGAGGGCAGTTTCTGTAGAATGTAGGGTGCGGAAATTAATCAAAGAGAGAGTGAGCAGAAAGGTAGCGGATTAAGCGAGAGTAGGCAAGATGTTTAGAGATGAAGGGAAGATTGGAGACTGGTCTGTAGTTAGTTGTGCAGGACGGGTCAAGAGAGGTTTTTTTTTGTTTGAATGGGAGGGGAAGATACCAGAAGATAGAGAGAGAGAGGCTGAAGATTTTTGTTAGGTGAGTGGTGACAGGTGGAGAGAGAGACTGGAGTAGGTGTGAGGGAATGGGATCAAAAGTGCATGTGGTAGGATGAGAAGAAGATGGGCGCCTGGAGACTTCTTCCGTGACTGGGTCAAACGTGAACAATGAGCCAGAGGACATGTGGGGGGGGGGGGGGGGATCAATAACATGGAGCCGATTTCATGCCGGATATTTTCTATTTACTCTGTGAAGTAGGCGGCCACATCTTCAGCACAGAGGTTTGTGATGGGCACCTGCACTTTAGGAGGGAGTAAAAAGTTGTAGAAGTAGGTCTGTTTGGCGAGGTGGAAGGCAAAGTAATAGGTTTTTAGGATCTGGATCTCAAGAGGGAATGAGAGTGATGGAACGGGGGTAATGGCCTGGAAAGTGCATTGTGGGGAGTATGCCGACTTTGACACCATGTCTGTTCTCAGGTCTGGGGGTATGGGAGAAGTGTAGGTCGCTGTAGGAAAGAGCAGCAGGGGAAGCGGTGTCAGGTGAGAAGGTTAGGAGAGTTAGTAAGAATGAAGTTATGAATGTAGGGGAGCTTGAACACACAGACCATGGATAAAAGACCGCACAATTTAAAGAGGAAAGAGAAGGTGGATGACGAATGTTGAAGAGGTTAGCAGGGTTTCTACGTTAGATGGGGGAGGGGTTGACGTTGGAAGAGATCTAGCCGAGATCTATCCATCATCTATCTCTAATATCTATCTATCTATCTATCTATCTATCTCATATCAATCTGTCATCTATTTATCCATCCATATATCTGTCTCAGCATTCACTCTTTTAGCTCCTTTGTGCTCTTGAATGTATTATTTATTCAGGTCATTTATAGATCATAGTGTTGTTATTTCCTTTCCATCCTAAATGTCCCTTTGTAATAAGTCTTTCCGTTTCCTTCACAAGCAACATAATGTGCTTCCTGAGAAGGTTTCTATGAAGAATGACAATGCTGATCCACTGTCACTGCTCCCTTCAGTGTTCAGTCATCAGTTTCATGGTGTGAGAGAATCCTTTTGGCCTTTTGCAGGTATTGTGTGTCTACTGGACTGGAAATTCGAACCCCTTCAGGACCGCTTCTATACATATACGAGCTAACAAGCTAATTGCATACATTTAACTCTCCGATGCCATGGTCTGTTGTGACGACGGCATCTGAGGCAGCTTTTCCCAGGATCGTTGTACTCTCGGTGCCTAAACAGCTTTCACGCACAGAGATCGAGGAAGCCATTTGTTCTCTGAAATAGCCTGGGTCTCTCTGAAAGTGCTTAGGCTGTTAAAGCTGTAGTTCCTATGTGGGCCTGCAGGTGGCAGGGCTGCTTAGGAACATATTGAATCTCCCATAAATTGCAATAGTAATTCATTGCATTGTAAAGGAGAAGCGATCTGTAGATTGCATATTCGGTCAGATAAGAAACTTAAAAAAAGGTTAAAAAAAAAGTAAAATTATATAAAAGATAATGATAAAAATTCATATAATTTCCCATTCCCCTTAATAAAAATAAGCAATAAAAAAATAAAGATCATAATCATCGCCGTGTCCCAAAACACGCGTACTATTAAATAATAAATAATTTTTCCCATATGCCAGTGAACGCCATAACGGAAAACAAATCAAAATGGCCGATTCACAAATTGTTTTGCTACTGCATCCTCCATAAAAATAACAGATTGCCCAGCAAAAAAATTAACCCTCATTCAGCTTTACATTTTTTTCAGTATTAAAACACAAGAAACACTATACAAATGTGGTATCGCTGTGATCCAACTGACCCATGGAATGAAGGGAACACGTCAGTTTTACCACATAGTGAAAACCGCAAAAACGAAACCCATAAAACTGTGGCGGAATTGCAGTTCTTTTTTTTTTCCATCTTCGCACTACATCATATGCTATATGAAATGGTACCATTGGAAAGTACAACTTGTACCACAAGACAAAATAAAAAAAGCCCTCATACGGCTATGTGAATGGAAAAATAAAAAAATGATGGCTCTGGAAAAAAAACGAAAAGGAAAAAATGTGTCCAGTCCTGAAAAGGCTAACTTTCCATTGCTTCATTTTATTACAGAAGCGGTTTTACAGTCTGGTAAAAGAAAGCTACAGTACAAAAGATACAAATTCGTCCTCTAGATGGCAGTATTCTGTGAATTTTAGTGTAAAAGTGTATTCCAATCTACTGACTTTCACTAGAGTGCACTGTTCTGTTATATGTATTCAATAGTGTTTTATAGTCACTATACTTTAATACATGGCCACTTACTATAGAGGTGTCCCTTGCAGTTCCTCTATATTCTTGTAAAGGACAATCTTTTCTTATGGACAACACTCCAAGAACTGACTAAGAAGGAATCTACAGGTCAATGTAATTATGTGCCTCATAAAGTAGAACTAGCTTAGTTGCCCATAGCAACCAATCAGATTCCACCTTTCATTTTCCAAAGGAGCTGTCAAAAATGAAAGGTGGAATCTGATTTGTTGCTATGGGCAACTAAGCCAGTTCTACTTTACACTAGTTTGATAAATGACCCCATTATCTGTTCTAATGATTGCCAGATCATGGGGATATTCTCCCCTAGGAGCAATGTTTCTATGGGAGAAAGTAGTGCAATGCAAAGATAACATATGACGGCACACAAAGGGGGCCATTTATCAATCTGGTGTAAAGTAGAACTGGCTTAGTTGCCTATAGCAACCAATCAGATTCCACCTTTCATTTTCCAAAGGAGCTGTGACAAATAAAAAGTGGAATCTGATTGGTTGCTATGGGCAACTAAGCCAGTTCTACTTTACACCAGTTTGATAAATGACCCCCAAAGTGCCTAGGGACTCTTTGTGCTGCTATAACAGGGCCATACACAGAGCTTTGTCAGGTGCATACAGTCTAAGGCCCCTTTCACACGAGCGAGTTTTCCGCACGGGTGCAATGCGTGACGTGAATGCATAGCACCCGCACTAAATCCTCACCCATTCATTTCAATGGGTCTGTGTACATGAGCGTTGTTTTTCACGCATCACTTCTGCGTAGCGTGAAATTCGCAGCACGTTCTATATTTAGCGTTTTTCACGCAGCTCTGGCCCCATAGAAGTGAATAGGGCTGCGTGAAAAACGCATTGCATGATTTTCAGAGGCCAGGGTTTATCATTCACTGGAATGACCATTTCTGTAATATATTGAAATAGAGATTTCTCCCTAATTATCTAACCAGTCTGTTATGGTAAGGCTAGTTTCACACCAGCAGCATGTCGGATCATTCCTGCCGCTCGTTCAAGTGTGTGTCGCCGGACTGCCGCTCCGTCCCCATTGACTAAAATGGGGGCTGGGGCGGACTTCTGGCGCAGCACGGTAGCGCACGGCGAAAGGCCGTCAGACTAAAAGTACTGCATGTCATACATTTAGTCCGGCAGCCTCTCGCCGTGCACTGCTCTGCTGCGCCGGAACTCCGTCCCTGCGACACACTTGAACTAGTGACAGGACCGATCCGACAGGCTGAACAGCCTGTCGGATCTGTCCTGCCACTAGTGTGAAACTAGCCTAATAGAAATGATTGTATGTCACAGTTATCCTGCATTACATTAAATCTGAAACGAAACCAAACGAAAACAGCCGTAAAGTAAAGAGTCATGTGTGGGAACATAGCTACAAAACCAAACTACAAAAACCACACATGTAATACGAAAATTATCTTTATTATGTCATATATCCAAAAAGACATACAATACATAAATATAGAGAATAATAAAAAGCATGTATTATATTAGTCCATCTCACTGAAAAATATAGTTATTAATAGTGAAAATTCAACCAATCATATAGCGATGTTTACCTAATGACACACTAACACCAGTGCCATGTTAACTAAGAAGTAGTATTAGAGTCCAATAGGGGAATGATCAGACCAAACTACTGTCATAATAATCTAAAAATCTGGATGACCTCCCGAGTTAGAATAAAACCGGAGGGCATGAGAAGTAAAGAGTTAAAGAGCACTGAAATAATGGAGACATACAGACCAAAACCAGACCAAATAACACATACAATAACCTGTACAACCATTGGGGGGATTTATTGGTGTACAGTCGTGGCCAAAAGTTTTGAGAATGACACAAATATTTGTTTTCACAAAGTTTGCTGCTAAACTGCTTTTAGATCTTTGTTTCAGTTGTTTCTGTGATGTAGTGAAATATAATTACACGCACTTCATACGTTTCAAAGGCTTTTATCGACAATTACATGACATTTATGCAAAGAGTCAGTAATTGCAGTGTTGGCCCTTCTTTTTCAGGACCTCTGCAATTCGACTGGGCATGCTCTCAATCTACTTCTGGGCCAATTCCTGACTGATAGTAACCCATTCTTTCATAATCACTTCTTGGAGTTTGTCAGAATTAGTGGGTTTTTGTTTGTCCACCCGCCTCTTGAGGATTGACCACAAGTTCTCAATGGGATTAAGATCTGGGGAGTTTCCAGGCCATGGACCCAAAATGTCAACGTTTTGGTCCCCGAGCCACTTAGTTATCACTTTTGCTTTATGGCACGGTGCTCCATTGTGCTGGGAAAATGCATTGTTCTTCACCAAACTGTTGTTGGATTGTTGGAAGAAGTTGCTGTTGGAGGGTGTTTTGGTACCATTCTATATTCATGGCTGTGTTTTTGGGCAAAATTGTTAGTGAGCCCACTCCCTTGGATGAGAAGCAACCCCACACATGAATGGTCTCAGGATGCTTTACTGTTGGCATGAAACAGGACTGATGGTAGCGCTCACCTTTTCTTCTCCGGACAAGCCTTTTTCCTGATGCCCCAAACAATCAGAAAGAGGCTTCATCGGAGAATATGACTTTGCCCCAGTCCTCAGCAGTCCATTCACCATACTTTCTGCAGAAGATCAATCTGTCCCTGATGTTTTTTTTTGGAGAGAAGTGGCTTCTTTGCTGCCCTTCTTGACACCAGGCCATCTTCCAAAAGTCTTTGCCTCACTGTGCGTGCAGATGCGCTCACACCTGCCTGCTGCCATTCCTGAGCAAGCTCTGCACTGGTGGCACTCCGATCCCGCAGCTGAATCCTCTTTAGGAGACGATCCTGGCACTTGCTGGACTTTCTTGGACGCCCTGAAGCCTTCTTAACAAGAATTGAACCTCTTTCCTTGAAGTTCTTGATGATCCTATAAATTGTTGATTGAGGTGCAATCTTAGTAGCCACAATATCCTTGCCTGTGAGGCCATTTTTATGCAACGCAATGATGGCTGCACGTGTTTCTTTGCAAGTCCCCATGGTTAACAATGGAAGTACAATGATTTCAAGCATCACCCTCCTTTTAACATGTCAAGTCTGCCATTTTAAACCAATCAGCCTGACATAATGATCTCCAGCCTTGTGCTCGTCAACATTCTCACCTGAGTTAACAAGACGATTACTGAAATGATCTCAGCAGGTCCTTTAATGACAGCAATGAAATGCAGTGGAAAGGTTTTTTTGGGATTAAGTTAATTTTCATGGCAAAGAAGGACTATGCAATTCATCTGATCACTCTTCATAACATTCTGGAGTATATGCAAATTGCTATTATAAAAACTTAAGCAGCAACTTTTCGAATTTTCAATACTTATGTAATTCTCAAAACTTTTGGCCACGACTGTATATGCCCATGTAATATGATTTATGTAGGGATGACATGGCGCCAACTTGAAAGGCGGATTAGAGAACATGTATTGGCAATACAATCCGCCAAGGAGGCGGAAGACAGAGAATTTACAAACCAACCCAAGACATTTTAAAGAGAAACACAGTTCTGATGGCTCTCTTCTTCGCTTCAGGGGTATTAATCATGTGATTGTCTCCCCCAGAGGTGGAAATTGGAAAAAACTTCTCTGCCGAAAAGAAACACGATGGATATTTTTATTGGATACCATCACACCATAAGGACTTAATGAAGGTAACAGCTTTGCCCCTTTTTTATTGTTCCATGGTTTTGCTCCGCTGGCCTGGATCACTACCAATAGATAGTATTATTTTGTTTTAATTGTTTATTTTAATTTGGGTATAATAGTATGTTTTTTTAACTGTTCATTTATATCTTTCTGATGTACCCATTTTGTTATTTTTCCAGCTTCCTTTCCTGGCTAGATTAATCCATCACGTTATACACTGCCTATTTCCATGATTACGACCACCCTGTAATCCAGCAGTGGTGGTTGTGCTTGCATACTATAAGAAAAAGTACCAGCCTCTCTGGTGATTCTTCCTATAGTGTGCAAGCACAGCCACTGCTGGATTACAGCGTGGTCGTAACCATGGAAACGAGCAGTGCATAACGTGATGGAAAAATGAATCCAGCCAGCAAAGGAGGCAATATAGATAATAACAATACATTAATAGATGCCTTATATTAAAGGGGTTTTGCAGTTTGTTTAAAGTGATGAGCTATCCTCTGGATAGATCATCAGCATCTGATCGGCAGGGATCCGACACCCTGGGCGGGGCTAAGCTTCATTCAAGTGAACAGAGCTTAGCCGTGCCCAGGCCAGTTAATACAAGTCATGACGTTACTGGGCCAGCGGTAAACAGCGAGTAGGCTGCGGAGCTCCAGAAGCGCCGCTGCCTTCTCAAACAGCTGATCGGCGGGGGTCCCGGGTGTCAAACTCCCGCCGATCAGATCCAGAGGATAGATCATCAGTTTAAACCAACTGCAGAACCCCTTTAACTTTCTCTACATGATAAATGCCATTTGCTGATGTGGCACAACCCCTATAAAGAGGACCTGTCCCCTCTCCCGACATGTCTCTTTTAGTAACTACTTGCATTCCCCATGTAATAAGAATTCTGGCACCTATTCTTATGACTCTGTGTTGTGCCAGTCTTCTATTATAAATGAATTACTGATAGTTTGCAATGAAGGCTCACATGGGTGCTACCAGTTAGGACTGTGTCCCTGCACAATCTGCACTACCCAGTGCTGTCAGACTGTGCAGGGACACCCCCTTTCCCCCCACAAACTGGGAAACACGCATCTGGACCTTTATGGCAGGCTGCTGAAAATTCATTCATGAACTTCTAGCAGGAACAATAGAGGGATGGCACAATATAGAGTGAACCAACCACGGGGTCATGCACACCCAAGGCTCAGTGATGCGTGGGGAGCCGAGGCAAGCGGTCTGTAGCTCGACTTGCTGAAAAAGTGAATGCTGGCTATGATAGAAAGGTGTCAGAACACTCAGGGCATCTCACCTGGATGTGTATGGGGCAGCTGATACCTGTCTATTTCTGCAGGTGACTAAAGTGGGCACATAAGTAGCAGAACTGGACTAGAGCAATGGAAGAAGGCAGAATGGTCTGATGAATGACATTTTCTGTCACCCCATATGGACGGCTGGGTGTGTGCATTGCTTAGCTGGGGAAGATATGGCACCAAGATGCACTATAGAAAGAAGACAAGCTGGCGGGGCAGTATGACGCTTTGGGGGATGCTCTGCTGGAAAAATTTGGATTCTGGCATTCATGATTCATGTGGATGTTACTTTGACATGTATCCAGGGTTGGATTAGGCTTGGTGGAGTTCCCCGGGCAAAAAGTCTGGTGGGGCCCCCCATACATTTTTAATGTAGATGGTAGAATAAGAGGGTTCCCTGAGCTGCTGCCACACGAACATCCACTGCTATCAACTACTTTGTCTAAACTGGTGACCATTCCATAGTCTAGTGTAAACTCTTCAGCCAGTCCATAGTCTAGTGTAAACGCTGCAGTCAGTCCATATTCTAGTGTAAACGCTGCAGTCAGTCCATAGTCTAGTGTAAACGCTGCAGTCAGTCCATAGTCTAGTGTAAACTCTACAGTCAGTCCATAGTCTAGTGTAAACTCTACAGTCAGTCCATAGTCTAGTGTAAACACTGCAGTCAGTCCATAGTCTAGTGTAAACGCTGCAGTCAGTCCATAGTCTAGTGTAAATGCTGCAGTCAGTCCATAGTCTAGTGTAAACGCTACAGTCAGTCCATAGTCTAGTGTAAACGCTACAGTCAGTCCATAGTCTAGTGTAAACGCTGCAGTCAGTCCATAGTCTAGTGTAGACGCTGCAGTCAGTCCATAGTCTAGTGTAAATGCTTAAGTCAGTCAATAGTCTTGTGTAAACGCTGCAGTCAATCAGTCCATAGACTAGTGTAAACGCTGATTTCAGTCCATAGTCTAGTGTAAACACTGCAGTCAGTCCATAGTCTAGTGTAAACGCTGCAGTCAGTCCATAGTCTAGTGTAAACACTGCAGTCAGTCCATAGACTAGTGTAAACGCTGCAGTCAGTCCATAGTCTAGTGTAAATGCTGCAGTCAGTCCATAGTCTAGTGTAAATGCTGCAGTCAGTCCATATTCTAGTGTAAACGCTGCAGTCAGTCCATAGTCTAGTGTAAACGCTGCAGTCAGTCCATAGTCTAGTGTAAATGCTGCAGTCAGTCCATAGTCTAGTGTAAACGCTGCAGTCAGTCCATAGTCTAGTGTAAACACTGCAGTCAGTCCATAGTCTAGTGTAAACGCTGCAGTCAGTCCATAGTCTAGTGTAGACGCTGCAGTCAGTCCATAGTCTAGTGTAAATGCTTAAGTCAGTCAATAGTCTTGTGTAAACGCTGCAGTCAGTCAGTCCATAGACTAGTGTAAACGCTGCTGTCAGTCCATAGTCTAGTGTAAACACTGCAGTCAGTCCATAGTCTAGTGTAAACGCTGCAGTCAGTCCATAGTCTAGTGTAAACGCTGCAGTCAGTCCATAGTCTAGTGTAAACGCTGCAGTCAGTCCATAGTCTAGTGTAGACGCTGCAGTCAGTCCATAGTCTAGTGTAAATGCTTAAGTCAGTCAATAGTCTTGTGTAAACGCTGCAGTCAGTCAGTCCATAGCCTAGTGTAAACGCTGCAGTCAGTCCATAGTCTAGTGTAAACGCTGCAGTCAGTCCATAGACTAGTGTAAACGCTGCAGTCAGTCCTTAGTCTAGTGTAAACGCTGCAGTCAGTCCATAGTCTAGTGTAAACGCTGCAGTCAGTCCATAGTCTAGTGTAAATGATGCAGTCAGTCCATAGTCTAGTGTAAACGCTGCAGTCAGTCCATAGTCTAGTGTAAACGCTGCAGTCAGTCCATAGTCTAGTGTAAACGCTGCAGTCAGTCCATAGTCTGGTGTAAACGCTGCAGTCAGTCCATAGTCTAGTGTAAACGCTGCAGTCAGTCCATAGTCTAGTGTAAACGCTGCAGTCAGTCCATAGTCTTGTGTAAACGCTGCAGTCAGTCCATAGTCTAGTGTAAACGCTGCAGTCAGTCCATAGTCTAGTGTTAACACTGCAGTCAGTCCATAGTCTAGTGTAAATGCTGCAGTCAGTCCATAGTCTAGTGTAAACGCTGCAGTCAGTCCATAGTCTAGTGTAAACGCTGCAGTCAGTCCATAGTCTAGTGTAAACACTGCAGTCAGTCCATAGTCTAGTATAAACGCTGCAGTCAGTCCATAGTCTAGTGTAAACGCTGCAGTCAGTCCATAGTCTAGTGTAAACGCTGCAGTCAGTCCATAGTCTGCAGTCTGGTCCAAACGCTGCAGTCAGGGGCGTAGCTAACGGCTCATGGGCCCTGGTGCAAGAGTTCAGCTTGGGCCCCCTTCCCTTAGTGCTTTGTGTGTCTTCTTATGCGGCACAAGGGTCTTTGGGCCCCTTCAGGCTCCTGGGCCCGGTAGCAACTGCTACCTCTGCACCCCCTATAGCTACGCCCATGGCTGCAGTCAGTCCATAGTCTAGTGTAAATGCTGCTGTCAGTCCATAGTCTAGTGTTAACACTGCAGTCAGTCCATAGACTAGTGTAAACGCTGCAGTCAGTCCATAGTCTAGTGTAAATGCTGCAGTCAGTCCATAGTCTAGTGTAAACGCTGCAGTGAGTCCATAGTCTAGTGTAAATGCTGCAGTCAGTCCATAGTCTAGTGTAAACGCTGCAGTCAGTCCATAGTCTAGTGTAAATACTGCAGTCAGTCCATAGTCTAGTTTAAATGCTGCAGTCAGTCCATAGTCTAGTGTAAACACTGCAGTGAGTCCATAGTCTAGTGTAAATGCTGCAGTCAGTCCATAGTCTAGTGCAGTGGTGCCCAACCTACGGCCCGCGGGCCAAATCCGGCCCGCGAAGCCGTGTCATGCGGCCCGCACAGTACCCGAACCTTTCCCTCATTTTTTCAGTGCAAGGTGCGCTGCAAACAGCACAGGCAGCAAAGCGATGCTGCCTGTACCTGCAATAGCCAATAGCAAAGCTCCAGGCAGCAAGGAGCTTCGCTATTGGTTAGACTGGGAGGGCGCCGGAGAGTGCCTGCAGTAGGGAAGCGGCGGGAGATTAAAGGAAGAGGGGCAGCTCCGGTGGTGGCTAAAGCATGGCAGCGGAGGTTCCGAAGCTTACATCCCAGGCAAAAAGAGGGACCTGCGGAAGAAGGTGACATCACAGTAATGTAAGTAATGTATCGATGTGTGTAATGTATGTATTGCAGTGTGTGATGTATACATGTGTGATGTATGTAGTGCAGTGTGTGATGTATGTAGTGCAGTGTGTGATGTATACATGTGTGTGATGTATGCAGTGCAGTGTGTGATGTATACATGTGTGTGATGTATGTAGTGCAGGGTGTGATGTATACATGTGTGTGATGTATGTAGTGCAGGGTGTGATGTATACATGTGTGTGATGTATGTAGTGCAGGGTGTGATGTATACATGTGTGTGATGTATGTAGTGCAGTGTGTGATGTATGTAGTGCAGTGTGTGATGTATACATGTGTGTGATGTATGTAGTGCAGTGTGTGATGTATACATGTGTGTGATGTATGTAGTGCAGTGTGTGATGTATACATGTGTGTGATGTATGTAGTGCAGTGTGTGATGTATACATGTGTGTGATGTATGTAGTGCAGGGTGTGATGTATACATGTGTGTGATGTACGTAGTGCAGGGTGTGATGTATACATGTGTGTGATGTATACAGTGCAGTGTGTGATGTATACATGTGTGTGATGTATGTAGTGCAGTGTGTGATGTATACATGTGTGTGATGTATACATGTGTGATGTATGTAGTGCAGTGTGTGATGTATACATGTGTGTGATGTATACAGTGCAGTGTGTGATGTATACATGTGTGTGATGTATACATGTGTGATGTATGTAGTGCAGTGTGTGATCATCACATTCTGCACTACATACAAACACATGTATACATCACACACTGCACTACATACATCATACATGTATACATCACACACTGCACTACATACATCACACATGTATACATCACACGCTGCACTACATACATCATACACAGACATGCATATATCACATACCCCTTACAGTAATAATGGACAGATATGTGTCCTCTTCACAGTAGTAATGTATATGGGCATTACTACTGTGAAAAGGCACATATCTGGCCATTATTGCTGTGAGAGGACATATGTGCAATAGTACTGTGAGGGGGCAAGCGTGAGCATATCTGGCCATTATTATTGTGAGGGGGCATGTGTGAGCATTACTAACATGAAGAGGGCACATATCTGGCCATTATTGCTGTGAGGAGGCATTACTAAAGTGAAGAGGGCACATATATGGCATAACTACTGTATATCTGGCCCCCTCACAGCAATAATGGCCAGATATGTGCCCTATTCAGTATTCACAGTAGTTATGCCCCAATGTGTGCCCTCTTCACAGTAGTTATGCCCAGGAATGTGCCCCCTCACAGTAGTTATGTCAGATATGTGCCCCTTTCACAGTAGTAATGCACACGTGCCCCCTCACAGTAATAATGGCCAGATATGTTCGCTCTTCACAGTAGTAATACTCACACGTGCCCCCTCACAGCAATAATGGCCAGATATGTGCCCTCTTCACAGTAGTTATGCTAACACGTACTCCTCACAGGGGCATTCCTATCTAGCAAAGCTACTTGGTTCCGGCCCGCGAAATTTATACCAAATCTAGTGCGGCCCTCGGATGAAAAATGGTTGGGCACCACTGGTCTAGTGTAAACGCTGCAGTCAGTCCATAGTCTAGTGTAAACGCTGCAGTCAGTCCATAGTCTAGTGTAAACGCTGCAGTCAGTCCATAGTCTAGTGTAAAAGCTGCAGTCAGTCCATAGTCTAGTGTAAATGCTGCAGTCAGTCCATAGTCTAGTGTAAATGCTGCAGTCAGTCCATAGTCTTGTGTAAACGCATCAGTCTGAACCTGCAGATCTGGTGGAGGCCCCTGCTTTATACTTAGTGGTGGAAGCCCTGTGTCTCACACCCTGGGTGCCCTCACTTTAATTCTGCCCTGCATGTACTACCTATCTAGACACTGTTGCGTATCAAGTACCCTACTTCATGGCACAGTATTACTTTATGGCAGTGGCTTCTTTAAGCAGGATAATGTGCTCTGCCACATCGCAAACAATGTTCAGGAATAGTTTGAGGAACCTGACAAAGAGCTCAACATGTCGACTTGTTCTCTAACTCCCTTAGATCTCAATCCAATTGAGCATTAGCTGGATGTGCTGGAAGAACATGGGGGAATTCACACCATACACAAATTAAAGGGGTTGTCTCATGTCATAAGAGGTGATAAAGCAGACATTATATGGCATAGGGCTATAAGTCTCACTTCTCTTACAATTTCTAGAGAAATTATAGTAAATATCCCCTCATCCAAAGAGCTTGTTTTCTTTTTTTTTTTGTGGGGGGGAAGGGGGGGGAGTAGGGGGGTATGTTGATGGGCAGGGGCGTAGCTAACGGCTCATGGGCCCTGGTGCAAGAGTTCAGCTTGGGCCCCCCTTCCCTCAGTGCTTTGTGTGACTTCTTATGCGGCACAAGGGTCTTAGGGCCCCCTCAGGGTCCTGGGCCCGGTAGCGACTGCTACCTCTGCACCCCCTATAGCTACGCCCATGTTGATGGGTGTTTTTATAAGTGGCTTATACCACTAGAATGTCACTAATGTCAGATAGGTGCGGGTCCCCCCTCTGGGACCTGCTCCTATCTTCAGAACTGGTTCCCCAAAATAAATAAAAGCACACCTCTCAAGTATGGCCACGCTTCATTCACTTCTATGGGAGACAGTACTCGGCTATTTTTGGCAGTCCCATAGAGGTGAATGAAGCAGGGTGCATGTGCAGTGCGCTCTCCATTCACTACTATAGGAGCTACGAAAATAGTCAAGTGCGTTTGCTTGGCTATATTCGAAATTCCCATAGAAGTAAATGGAGCTCATGCGTGGTATGCTCTCACTTTCATTGGGGGGCCTGTTTGAGAGATAGGAGCAGAATCCAGCCATGGCACCCACACCTATCTGACACTGCTGGAACATCCTAGTGATATGCCACCAATGTATGTGATGACACAACTCCTTTAAATGATCTGCTGCTAGCATCTTGATTCTAGACACCACAGGACACCTTCAGAGGTCTTGTGGATTCCAATACTTGACAGGTCAAAGCTATTTTGGTGGCACGAAGGGACCTACCTAATATTAGGCGGTTTTCAAATTATGGCTGACCAGTTCTACAGACTTTGACTGTGACTTAGCTCACATTAAGGCTAGGGCTACATGATGACATTTTTGTCTCACCAATGTCGCGCAACAATTTTTATAATGATAGTCTATGGTGTCGCACTGCGACATGCGACGTGCTGCGACTACGACATGACAGTAGCAAAAACTCCACCCAAGATGGATTTTTCTGTGACTGTCACAGTCGCAGCATGTCGCATGTTGCAGTGCGACAGCATAGACTATCATTATAAAAATTGTCGCGCGACACATGTTGCAGTGTAGTTGTGCCCTATGTGTCACCCTAGCCTAATAGTGCCACCAGACAAATTTCTGTCAAATACATTTATCTCTTATTTTTACATCAAAATATACTTGTCTTCTGGGAAATATCTAGCCTTGGTTCCTCTACTAACTTCTCAAATGATGAATGACTACAGCATGAATTTCATCTACTCAAAACCATTTAACTGAATGGATGTCCATGGAATGAATGGAAGCGTCCAGTTCACCACAGCGGAAGCCTCGCAGATTGGCTATAGACCCTACAGGGAAACTTCCTGGGAAGGGCGATGTCCAGGGAACCTTGTGAAATCTGTATCCAGCATGGGCGGATAATGCAGTGAACGGATGGATCCTCATTGACTACAATGGGATCCGACGAGGATCGGGCCTCTTTCCGCCATAAAACCGTTTTTCAGCTGGACAAAAAGTTGTGCAGCCAGCATTTATACTGGAAAACGGCCAGATCCCTGTCAGATCCCATTGTAGTCAATGGGGAGGCAGCTGTTCGCTGCATTATCCGGCCATGCTGGATACAGTTAACTCCAGCAGGCTGTTCCTCTACCAGATTTCACAATGCAGAAGTGAACATACTGTAATGGTTGTGGAGGAATGAGACTTAAGTCAGTCAATAAGAGTCCTTCGATCTCACTTACTTCTCTTTCTGAGCAAATCAATTAAATAAACCTCTGACCTTTGCTCTGACCTTTCACCCTCTTGGTCCAGACACATATTCCATATACACAACTGTAAAAAGCTACCAGTACACAATACTCAGTATGGAGAAAGCGTTGCCTCCAAGATCAGGTAGAACCTCAGCATGCAGAGTAAATTATAAAAAGTATTTGCTTAAAGGGCATCTGTCAGCAGATTGGTACCTATGAATTCGCTGACCTGTTACATGTGCACTTGGCAGATGAAGGCATCTGTGTTCGTCCCATGTTCATATGTGCCTGCATTGCTGAGAAATATTATGTTTTAATATATGAAGCATCTTTAATAAATGAGCATCTAGGAGCAACGGGGGCGTTGTCATTACACCTAGAGGCTCCTCTCTCTCTACAACTGCTGCACCCTCTGTCATCACACCCGACCCTGTCAATCAAAGTGGAAAAGTGCAGCAGTTGCAGAAAGAGCAGAGCCTCTAGGAGTAACGTCAATGCCTCTGTTGCTCCTAGAGGCTCATTTGCATATATTAAAACTTCATTATTCCCAGCAATGCGGGCACATATGAACATGGGACCAACACAGATGCCCTCAGCTGCCAAGTGCACATGTAACAGGTCAGGAACTGAGGGGTTAGTTCATGTAGTATTTTTATAGAGCAGGTTGTTACGGACACGGAGATAAAAATATTTTTTTTCATTTAACACAATAAAAGCATTTTTAAAACAAAAAAATCATGTTTTCGTGTCTCCATAGTCTGAAAGCCATAGTTTTTTTTATTTTTTGGGTGATTGTCTTAGGTAGGGTATCATTTTTGTGGGATGAGATGACGGTTTGATTAGCACTATTTTGGGGTGCATATGACTTTTTAATTGCTTGCTATTACACTTTTTGTGATGTAAGGTGACAAAAAATTGATTTTTTTGACAGTTTTTATTTTTACATTTTTTTTACAGTGTTCACCTGAGGGGTTAGTTTATGTAGTATTTTTATAGAGCAAGTTGTTACGGACACGGAGATACATAATATGTTTACTTTTTTTGATTTTTTTACATTTAACTCAATAAAAGCATTTTTGAAATAAAACAAATCATGTTTTGGTGTTTCCATAGTCTGAAAGCAATAGTTTTTTTTTTTTTTGGGCAATTGACTTAGGTAGGGGCTTATTTTTTGATGAGGTGACGGTTAGATTAGTTCTATTTTGGGGGGCATACACCTTTTTGATCGCTTGGTGTTGCACTTTTAGTGATGTAAGGTGACAAAAAAATGTTTTTTTAGCACAGTTTTTATTTTCTTTTTTGACAGTGTTCACCTGAGAGATTTGGTCATGTGATATTTTTATAGAGCCGGTCATTATGGATGTGGCGATACCAAATATGTCTGTTTTTTTATGCCCCTAGCAATGCCTTAACAAACAATTGTGAAAGAATGAGTTGTTCTAAAGAACTCACTGAATTCCTTCTAGATATTCCATGATACCTGCGAGTGGTATGGCAAAGTGGGAACGTTTAGGAATCATTGCAACTCAGCCATGAAGTGGAGACAAGGGTGATGCAAACTGCGAAATAACTGCATATCCAAGAAAGAGAGGGAGGGGAATGCAGAAAAAGCAGGAGGAGCAAGGTTGCACTGAGTAGCATGGGTCTTCCCTCGGTGCACTTAACTGCTCATTTGCGTATAAAGTACTTGTCCAGATTAAATCAACGAATCGCTAAGTAAAAGGTATCATTACAATCAGCTGAGTAGCCCTCAGGGTATTGCGGTTTGTTTAACCACTTCAGCCCCCCTAGCTTAAACACCCTTAATGACCAGGCCACTTTTTACAATTCCGCACTACACTACTTTACCCGTTTATTGCTCCGTCATGCAACTTACCACCCAAATGAATTTTACCTCCTTTTCTTCTCACTAATAGAGCTTTCATTTGGTGGTATTTCATTGTTGCTGACGTTTTTACTTTTTTTGCTATTAATCAAAAATTACCGAAATTTTTGCAAAAAAATGACACTTTTCACTTTCTGTTGTAATTTTTTTTTTAAAACTACATTTCTATATAAATTTTTCGCAAAATTTATTGTTCTACATGTCTTTGATAAAAAAATACAATAAGTGTATATTTATTGGTTTGGGTAAAAGTTATAGCGTTTACAAACTATGGTGCAAAAAAGTGAATTTCTGCATTTTGAAGCAGCTCTGACTTTCTGAGCGCCTGTCATGTTTCTTCAGGTGCTAGAATGTCAGGATAGTATAAATCCCCCCCCAAATGACACCATTTTAGAAAGAAGACACCCCAAAGTATTCATGGAGGGGCATGGTGAGTTCATGTATCATTTCATTTTTTTTCACAAGTTAGCGGAAAATGACACTTTCTGAGGAAAAAAATAATACATTTTTACATATACCCATACTTTGTGTGAGAAATATCGCTGTAAATTGACAACTTTGTATAAAAAAATTTAAAAAGTTGTCATTTACAGAGATATTTCTCTCACCCAGCATGGGTATATGTAAAAACACATTGCCCTACTTCTCCTGAGTACGGCGATACCACATGTGTGCCACTTTTTTGCAGCCAAGATGCGCAAAGGGGCCCTAAAACCAATGAGTACCTTTAGTATTTCACAGGGCATTTTTACGCATTTGGATTCTCACGCTTTAGGACCCCTAAAATGCCAGGGCAGTATAAATACCCCACAAGTGACCCCATTGTGGAAAGAAGACACCCCAAGGTATTCTGTGAGGGGTATGGCGAGTTCACAGAAAAAAAAAATTTTGGCACAAGTTAGCGGAAATTGATATATATATTTTTTTTTACAAAGTCTCATATTCCACTAACTTGTGACAAAAAATTAAATTTTACATGAACTCGCCATACCCCTCACGGAATACCTTGGAGTGTCTTCTTTCCAAAATGAGGTCACATGTGAGGTTTTGTACTGCCCTGGCATTTGAGGGTCTCCGTAATCATTACACGTATGGCCAGCATTAGGAGTTTCTGCGATTCTCCGTATATTGAGCATACGGGTAATGAGATTTTTCCGTTCAGCCTCTGGGCTGAAAAAAAAAAAAATGAACGGCACAGATTTTTTCATTCGCATCGATCAATGTGGATGAAAAAATCTCTGCCAAAATCAGTGACTGCGGTGCGGTGGGCTGGGCGCTAGCTACCTAACAAGTAGCTAACTAACTGGCGGTTATAAGGGACCCTTATGCCCCATTCACACGTCCGAAATTCTGTTTGCGGAACGGAATTGCGGACCCATTCATTTCTATGGGGACAGACTTTGTCCCGCTCGGATCCGGAATTGCGGATCCGCACTTACGGGTCTGCATTTCCGTTTCGCAAAAATATAGAACATGCCCTTTTCTTGTTCGCAATTGCGGACAAGAAAAAGCATTTTCTATATAGTTCTGGCAATGTGCGGATCTGCAAAATGCGGAAAGCACATTGATGGTGTCCGTGTTTTGCGGATCCGCGCCGCGGATCCGTGGCACGGATCTGTGGATCCGCGGAACCGCAAAACACATATGGACATGTGAATAGAGGCCTTACAGGGGGTGATCAGTGACAGGGGGTGATCAGGGAGTCTATATGGGGTGATCAGGGGTTAACAAGGGGTTAATAGTGGTTATAAAGTGAGGGGGTGGGGGGGGTTAGTGTAGTGTTTGGTGCAACTTTACATTGTTACCTGGTCCTCTGGTGGTCGATCCCAGTAAATGGGACCACCAGAGGACCAGGTATTAGATATATCAGGCGCTGTTAGCAACACAGCGTCTGATATACCACTGATCTCATTTATTTTACATTTACAGCCTGCCAGCGATTGATCATCGCTGGCAGGCTGTAGTACAACTGCAGAGCCGCGCTCTGCTGTGAACGCGCGCGCGTGCGCGCGTTCACAGCAGATCTCGGCTCTCGCGAGATGACGCACGGATGCGTCCAGGAGGAACAAACTTGCCGCCGCCTGGACGCATCCGTGCGTTCGGCAAGCGGTTAAGGGCTCATGCACACGGCCGTTGTGTGTCCATGGCTGTATTGCATATGGAGGGTCAGCAATACACTGGCACCGGCCTGTGTGCACTCCGCATCACGGATGCGGACCCATTCGCTTGAATGGGTCCACAATCACGGAGATGCGGAACGGAAGTACGGATCGAAACCCCACAGAAGCACTATTGAGTACTTCCGTGGTGTTTCTGGCTGTGCCTCCGCACCGCAGAAAAATAGAACATGTTGAATGGGTCTGGATCCGTCCCGGCTGCCGTTAATTGCAGTTCCTAATGCACGAAACGACCACACAACATTCGTGTGCATGAGCCCTATCAGTGAGTTTCCAGGTGACAGACTCTCTTTAACCCCTATGGACCGAGCTTATTTTCACCTAAGGACCAGGCCATTTTTTGCAAATCTGACCAGTGTCACTTTATTTGTGAATAACTTTAACTGCTACAGGACCGCCGCACGCAGGATTGCGTCCTGGCGGCGGCCCTGTAGCTCTGATCGGACGCATCTAGGCGTCATCTCGCGAGACGCGAGATGACGCGAGGACGCGCCCGCACATGTGCAATGCGCGCCATCGGCGAGCTCGCATGTAGTTATACTACAGCCTGCCAGCGCCGATCGTGCGCTGGCAGGCTGTATATGGCAGAAAAAATCGCAGATCAGACGTTGTTCTGTGAACAGCGTCTGATCTGCTTGCTGCCCGCTTCTCTGGTGGTCCCTTTGCTTGGGACCACCAGAGAAAAAATATCAAAGTGCACCAATCACCACACAATGATTGCGGAGACCCCTAAAATGCCAGGGCAGTACAAAAACCTCACAAGTGACCCCATTTTAGAAAGAAGACACCCCAAGGTGAGGGGCATAATGAGTCCATGAAAAATTAAACTTTTTGTCAAAAGTTAGCGGAAAGGGAGACTTTGTGAGAAAAAACAATAAAAAATCAATTTCCACTAACTTGTGCCAAAAAAAAAATCTTCTATGAACTCGCCATGCCCCTCACGGATTACCTTGGGGTGTCTTCTTTCCAAAATGGGGTCACATGTGGGGTATTTATACTGCCCTGGCATTTTAGGGGCCCTAAAGCGTGAGAAGAAAAATGCGTAAAAATGCCCTCCTAAAAGGTACTCATTGGAATTTGGGCCCCTTTGCGCATCTTGGCTGCAAAAAGTGTCACTCATGTGGTATCGCCGTACTCAGGAGAAGTAGGGCAATGTGTTTTAGGGTGTATTTTTACATATACCCATGCTGGGTGAGAGAAATATCTCTGTAAATTGACAACTTTGAATAAAAAAATGTAAAAAGTTGTCGTTTTCAGCGATATTTCTCACACACAGTATGGGTATATATAAAAATACACCCCAAAACTTATTGCCCTACTTCTCCCGGGTACGGCGATACCACATATGTGACAATTTTTTGCAGCCAAGATGCGCAAAGGGGCCCTAAAACCAATGAGTACCTTTAGGATTTCACAGGCCATTTTTACGCATTTGGATTCTCACGCTTTAGGGGCCCATAAAATGCCAGGGCAGTATAAATACCCCACAAGTGACCCCATTTTGGAAACAAGACACCCCAAGGTATTCTGTGAGGGGCATGACGAGTTCACAGAATTTTTATTTTTTGGCACAAGTTAGCGGAAATTGATATTTTTTTTTTTTTGTTTTTTACAAAGTCTCATATTCCACTAACTTGTGACAAAAAATAAAATTTTACATGAACTCACCATACCCCTCACGGAATACCTTGGGGTGTCTTCTTTCCAAAATGGGGTCACATGTGGGGTATTTATACTGTCCTGGCATTTTAGGGGCCCCTAAAGCGTGAGAAGAAGTCTGGAATCCAAATGTGTAAAAATGCCCTGTGAAATCCTAAAGGTACTCATTGGTTTTAGGGCCCTTTATGCACCCAGGCTGCAAAAAGTGGCACACATGTGGTATCGCCGTACTCAGGAGAAGTAGGACAATGTGTTTTGGGGTGTATTTTTATATATACCCATACTTTGTGTGAGAAATATCTCTGTAAACGACAACTTTTAAAAATTTTATACAAAGTTGACAATTTACAGAGATATTTCTCTCACTACTATGGATATATGTAAAAATACACCCCAAAACACATTGCCCTACTTCTCCTGAGTACGGCGATACCACATAAGTGACACTTTTTGCAGCCTGGGTACGCAAAAGGTCCAAATCCAACGAGTACCTTTAGCTTTACATGGCGGCTCACAATTTAGCCCCGCCCAAAATGCCAGAACAGTAAACACACCCCACAAATGACCCCATTTCGGAAAGTAGACACCCCAAGGTATTTACTGAGGGGCATAGTGAGTCCGTCTGAGATTTTTTATTTTTTTTGCCAGAAGTTAGCAGAAATTAAAACTTTTTTTTTTTCTTTCTCAAAGTGTCATTTTCCGCTAACTTGTGAAAAAAAATTAAATGATACATGAACTCACCAAGCCCCTCCGTGAATACTTTGGGGTGTCTTCTTTCTAAAATGGTGTCATTTGGGGGGTATTTATAATTTTCTGACATTCTAGCACCAGAAGAAACAAGACAGGCGCTCAGAAAGTCAGAGCTGCTTCAAAATGCCGAAATTCACTTTTTTGCACCATAGTTTGTAAACGCTATAACTTTTACCCAAACCAATAAATATACACTTATTGGACTTTTTTTTTATCAAAGACATGTAGAACAATAAATTTAGAGAAAAATTTATATAGAAATGTTGTTTTTTTTGAAAAATTTTACAACAGAAAGTGAAAAATGTCATTTTTTTGCAAAAATTTCGGTAATTTTTGATTAATAGCAAAAAAAGTAAAAATGTCAGCAGCAATGAAATACCACCAAATGAAAGCTCTATTAGTGAGAAGAAAAGGAGGTAAAATTCATTTGGGTGGTAAGTTGCATGACGGAGCAATAAACGGGTAAAGTAGTGTAGTGCAGAATTGTAAAAAGTGGCCTGGTCATTAAGGGTGTTTAAGCTAGGGGGGCTGAAGTGGTTAAAATGCTTTTACTTATCCAGGCCATTTTGAGATATTTTTTTTCGTCACATATTGCACTTCATGACACTGGTAAAATGGAGTCAAAAAAATTAGTTTTTATTTATAAAAAAATACCAGATTTACAAAAATTTTTGAAAAGTTTTATTTAATTTCTCTACTTCTATAATACTTAGTAATACCTCCCAGAATAGTTATTACTTTACATTCCTCATATGTCTACTTCATGTTTGGATCATTTTGGGAATGTTATTTTATTTTTTGGGGACGTTACAAGGCTTAGAAGAAAATTTTGAAATTTTTCAGAAATTTTCAAAAACCCATTTTCTAAGGACCAGTTCAGGTCTGAAGTCACTTTGTTAGGCTTACATATTAGAAACCACCCAAAAATGACCCTATTCTAGAACCTACACCCCTCAAGGTATTCAAAACTGATTTTACAAACTTTGTTAACCCTTTAGGTGTTAATGGCAAATGGAGATAAAATTTCAGAATTTCGATTTTTTGGCAAATTTTCCATTTTAATCCATTTTTTCAAGTAACAAAGTAAGGGTTAACAGTCAAACAAAACTCAATATTTATTGCCCTGATTCTGTAGTTCATAGAAACACCTCTTATGTGTTCATAAACTACTGTACGGGCACATGGCAGGGCGTAGAAGGAAAGGATCGCTATGTTGTTTTTGTAAGGCAGATTTTGCTGGACTGGTTTATTTATACCATGTCCCTTTTGAAGCCCCCCTGATGCACCCCCAGAGTAGAAACTCCATAAAAGTTAACCAATTTTGGAAACTACGGGATAAGGTGGCATTTTTTTTCCTGGGACAATTTTTAGGGTACATATGATTTTTGGTTGCTCTATATTACATTTTTGTGAGGCAAGGTTACAAAAAATAGAAATTCTGAAATTTCATCTCCATTTGCCATAAACTCTTGAGGAACACCTAAAGGGTTAACAAAGTTTGTAAAGTACGTTTTGAATACCTTGAGGGGTGTAGTTTCTTAGATGGGGTCACTTTTATGGAGTTTCTATTCTAGGGGTGCATCAGGGGTTCTTCAAATGGGACATGGTGTAAATAAACCAGTCCAGCAAAATCCGCCTTCCAAAAACCATATGGCGTTCCTTTTCTTCTGCTCCCTGCCGTTTGGCCATACAGCAGTTTACGCCCACATATGGGGTGTTTCTGTAAACTGCAGAATCAGGGCAATAAATATTAAGTTTTGTTTGGCTGTTAACCCTTGCTTTGTTACTGGAAAAAATGGATTTAAGAGTCTCAACACAGCAATCCAAAGTGCAAAGCTCCCTGGGAAACAGTAATATGCTAAATAAATGTGGAGCCCCAGTATTGGGTCTACAACACAAAGAAAGCCAGATATCCCTCAAAGGAAGGAAAACTGAGCAAAGGGGTGTCTCCATTACAGAGATCACCAAATCCACCATATTAAGTGGCCCCTTTGTCAAGATCACGCTTTTTTTTTTACAAGCTATAAGGATGTGACAGGGAAAACCAAAGCCAGTTATCCATTCACAGACAGCCGTTTTGAGGTGTTGCCCCTTTGCTTTCCTTAAGTACCTTTTAGTGCCAGATGGCACTGTGGTGGGTCAGATGTGGGGTGCTGGCTCAGATCGGGGGTGCTGGGTCAGGAGCTGGACCGACGTGCTCCTCTCTCCTCGCTCCACGGATGCAGTATGGAGGAGGAGAGCTGGGGGGAGTTAACCCCCGCCTGCCCGTGCATCCAATCGGATGCGATCCTGGGAGGTGATGTCACCATCACTTCTCAGGATCTAAGGATGGTGATTGGTGGTGTATTAGACCCGAATAACCCGGAAACGCAGCAAATTCTGAATTGACCTGCGGTTTGCTGCGATAGTCGATATGGGGGTGGGGGTGGGAGGGTTTTGGGGGGGGCATTGTTACAGAGTGCCTGCTGAATGAGGCACTCTGCTCCGTTCACCGCCCGCCACGCGGGCATCAGGGCGTATTGACAGGTAGACAATTAGTTGGTTGCTCATCATTATGTGCCAAAGGCATGGGCCTAGATTTAATGACCAGTCTAAAAAAAAGGGCACAATTTGGTTCCCCTGGGGTCTTCACACTTTTCTGACATTCTTCACAAGGGAGTGTGGCTTAGCAGAAACTGGGCAGAGCTTTGGTAGAAAGGGGTGGAGCTTAGCTGCTCTATTTTGCACCAAACAGTTTGTGCAATTCTGGTATAAAAATCTGTCTGAAAGTAAGCCAATAGTTGGTATAGAGACAGAGAGAAGTGTTTGTCCCTGCCCCACAAGTATCGTCCAGCCTGAGCCCCTGTGATAGATCTGGTGCAGGTCTACACAGCCGGTCTACGCTTACACCATCTATAGGATTAGTAAATCTGGGCCATTGTTTAAAACAACCACTAATAAACCCTGTGACAATCAGACTGGTGACATGAAACTTCACTGAAATAGACGGAATTAGTGGCATACCTCCAATGGGGACAGATTGTGCAGCTGCAATGGAACCCATGGGGGAAGGGCAGAGGCGTAGCCAATGGCTCATGGGCCCTGGTGCAAGAGTTCAGCTTGGGGCCCCCTTCACTCAGTGCTTTGTGTGTCTTCATATGCGACACAAGGGTCTTTGGGCCCCCTCAGGCTCCTGGGCCTGGTAGCGACTGCTACCCCTGCACCCCTATAGCTACGCCCCTGGGGAAGGGGACTTGGCCGTGGACTAAGGCCCCGTCCCCATGTTGCACTTATGTAATGGGTCTCCCTTCTCGAGTAGCTGCCTGGCACTTGAAACCTGCCTTTCAGCTCCACACTCACTACTTCTTCACACCCCCCTCCGACTTACCCTGAGTATGTGGCTCCATTTAGTGTGTCCCGTCTGACTCCAATGAGCACTTTGTCTATCTGCTCGGTGCTGGTCTGGCCAATCAGCATTACCAGTGCTACCAGCTATGTCATAAGACTTCATTTCTGCCAGGCGGGGCCTGCCAGCAAGCACTGTCGGTGTTGTGACCTGACTGGGAGACCACAGCCTCACTAATGACTCCAGTGCTGTCTGAAGTTTCAAAAACGAAAGTCCATGGGTTGGGGGCTGGCAGTTAGGGGCCCAGGAGGAGGACATGGCACTGGGCGAGTGACACACTATTTAAAAAACAAACTAGCGGCCACAGCAGTAGAAGTCACAGTTCATGGGGGAAGGGGGTGGGTTTGGCAGTGAAGCAATGTATAATTAGCAGTAGCAGGCACAGTTCATGGGGGATGGGGGTTTCCAGTAGCTTGATAGATTTTCAGCAGTAGCAGGCACAATTGATGGGGTGGGAGTTTGCAGTAGCGTGCTAAGTTTTTAGCAGCAGCAGGCACAGTTCATGGGGGGGTATTGCAGCCAGCAGCAATAGCAGGCACAGTTCATGGGCGGGTTGGCAATTGGCAGTAATTTTAAGCAGAGTCAGTCAGCAGCACCAACAGAGGTCATGGGAAGTATGGCGCACTATATAATAAACAGCAGTCACAGTTCATCGGGGTGTAGAGGACTATATAATAAGCAGCAGGCACAGTTCATCAGGGGTGTGGCACACTATATAATAAGAAGCAGGCACAGTTCATTGGGTAAGGCTATTTGCACACTTAAGATCAAATTCGGGTATTCTTTTTCAGCATAGTAGCAGAATTACCAGAATTGCTGGATCTGTCATATGCTGAAAGAGAAAAAATGGAAAATCCAGCTTCTAAAATGTCGTCTTTATTCCAAGCGGTAAAAATTTCCACACACAGGGTACAATACACAATCCACGCATTTCGGACCAATCAATACAGGTCCTTCCTCATGACCAGACTGCAGCCATGTCCAGTGCTTCTGGTGGTTTCCGGTGAGAGCTGCTCTTTTTTTCTCTACCTAGTTACTGTCATATGCTGAACACCATAAAGACCCCCAGTCCTTATAATGGGGTATGGAAGGTTCCAATGTGACTACTAGCATTATGCTGGACAAAATGGTGGTGGGTGGTGGGAGGTACCAGGGGTGGGAAATGGGAGTGGCTAGGAACAGGGAATTGGGGCTCAGTTGTTATTCTTGCTATGGGGACTAAAAATTTCTAGGTACGCCCCTGTAAGGAATCATGGCAATACATAGCATATGCTCACAACACACCTATTAAACCTACCTAAATACTTTAATGAAATAAATACAAAAGACCAGAGAGTGGAGATAAGCCGAGGCCTGTTTATTTAAATCAAACCAACTTTAATAAATATAACGAACAGATTAACCAAATAAAAAAACATGTGCCTAGTCATAAACTCAGACTTGTTTAAACCATCAATGACTATATTAACCACCCACCAGGCCCGCAGTGCCTTCAAGAAGGCAGCAAGGGACCCACCCCACACACAGCTTGCTCTACCATAGCCTGCAGGTTGAGGTTGAAAATATCATAACCAATATCCGATAAGTGTATACCATCACTGAAAAACAGGCCTGCCTCTCTACTCTCCAAATCCACATGCCTGAAGAAAAAACCCCATAATAAAGGCATGAACTTTGCCATTGCGCGGTTAACCAACTTCCGGAGCTTGTCTTTAAACCTTAAGGCTGGATGAACCCTCCAACACCACCTGGAGATAATTTAAGAAAAAATTAGCCTTGTGTCAGGGAAGAGGCGACGCAGCTCTATCATCATTTTCTTCATCTGGAAAATCAACTCCATGGTGTCTCTGCCACCTGAATCGTTACCCCCTAAATAAACAATGACAATGTCCGGATTAGGAAAAACATCATGTAGGTGTAAAATTAGCTCAATCAAACCTGACCAGCGAAGTCCCCGAATTCCAGCCCAGCAGATCTTGATAGCGTCTGTAGGTAACGATAAATTTAGTCCATAGCAGCGCTCTGCGTCCCTCCTATTAGCCCAGTGGATATAAGAATGGCCCAGAATCCATACCGTTCGACCTGTGAAAACTAATAACATATTAATTAATCAGCAAATGAGGTCTCACATAAAGTTGATATCTAGAAGATGACCATCTCCTAATCCGTCTAATTCGAAAAGAATGAGAAGAAAAGAAATGAGTACTCAAACAAGGGCTGCACGATATGGGAATTTTGTGCGATTGCGATTAAGGCCCTAAAAATTGCGATAACGATATGCGATGCGATATTTTAAGGAAATTGTGCTAGAGGTCTATTTGCTTGTATTTTCAAGGTAAAAGCGCCCACAGATGACTGATAATGTGAAATGTAGTTATGCTGAACTCAAGAACTGAAATGCGCAGTGTTTTTCAAAATAAAATACATATTTGCATTACTGCAAAAGCACAAAATACAAAACTTGCCATTTTCTTAATAGCACTGCCCAGAACGGATAAATAAAATAGATATAAGAACATGTTCATCAAAAGAATGACTTTCCACCAGCCCCTCCTCCCTCCCCGCACTGTAACTGATGTATTGCTGGCCGCGCTGTGCAGCATAGCGGCCGGAGATACAGTGTCAGTGTCACGTAGAAAGTCAACCATCGCTTTATAAGACGCACTGCCATCCCGCCCCCCCCCCCCCCCACACACACTTTTGGGGGGAAAAAGTGTGTCTTATAAAGCGAAAAATACAGTAATATAATTGCAGCATTTTTGGGTCAGCAAATTGCGATTGCGATATGGCGATTAATTGCGATGGCGATTGCTTTCGCGATATATTGTGCAGGCCTAAGTCTCAAACCAAGTTTATCTAAACATCTAGCTAGCACTGCCCTAAACTGAAATTAAGACAAAGGAGACAAATCTTGGTGCAAGAGAAAATTCGCGTTGCTAACCCTGGGACGGAAGTAGTATTGGAAGGATCGGCACTCAAAGTAATATTTCTTCAAAGTTCTCTTTTATTCGCCATAGAATGAGGAAACACTACACGTGTTTCGGCTGTATAAGCCTTTCTCAAGTGGCACACTTGAGAAAGGCTTATACAGCCGAAACACGTGTAGTGTTACCTCATTCTATGGCGAATAAAAGAGAACTTTGAAGAAATATTACTTTGAGTGCCGATCCTTCCAATACTACTACTATTTGTGAGTACACCCACTCGGGATACGGGCACCGCTCCACAGTGGAGTAGTGTGGAGTGCCGCTTGCTCTTTCTTCTAACCCTGGGACGGAGAGACAAATATCTCAAGACCGCATTAACCGGACATATCCGTTTATCAACAATAGAACCGATTCTTAAAAAATAACCTTTACCCGCCTGATCAGTTTTAGACCTCTCAATAAAAATAGACAATATAGAACCTCTAACGGAGACATGCTTAAAACTTAAACCAGACTGGTCAAATCGAGAACGTGGCAACAATTCACCAATCCTCAAGGCGCCAAAAAATAATAATGTAAACGCTGTGCAGAATAAAGAAGCTTCAAAGCTAGAAAAACAAACAGAGCTGGTAACTTCACACAATTGGATCAATAACTCTGGAGAGATAGGGCATCTATCATCCGGTAGATGTCCAATAGATTTGTAGCCTTTCAGCAGCTGTTTAATTAAAAAGAAATCTGAAAAAGACCTAGAACCAAATAATTTCAGAAAAAAGGAAACACCAGCCAAAATCCTAGATACTGAGCTATGTGCCAGTTTTTCATCAAATAATTTCAAACAAAACGCCATGGCTAACGACTGGTCCAATAGCAAAGGCGATAAGGATAAACCAGATGCAAAACGATCCCAGCGTAACCAGGCTGACATATAACCTTTCCACGTCGAAGCTGCCACTGAACGGCACAGCAAATTCAGTGCTACGACCAAATCAACCCCCATAGGTGCTCTGGACAAGGAATCCCACAAACATCTGCCAACGGAGCCAAACTGTGAAAGCGATCCATCTGAAAAAAGGGGACAAAGCATCAGCAATGTCATTATTACAACCAGGAATATGGACTGCTTTAATCCAAATATTCAATTTTAAACAAAGTAACACCAGATGCCTTAGAGCAGTGATGGGCAACGTGCGGCTCTCCAGCTGTTACAGAACTACAACTCCCAGCATGCAAAGCCTGTCTATAGCTATCAGCCTACTGCAGGGCATGGTGGGAGTTGTAGTTTAGCAACAGCTGGAGAGCCGCACGTTGCCCATCACTGCCTTAGAGCTTCACCACCAATGGTCTTTTTAACGACAAGCAGTTTACAGCAAATAACACCCCTTTATTGTCTGTATGCAAACAAATACGTTTATTCTGAAAAAATCTGCCCCATAATGCCAATGCCACCACTACTGGGAAAAGCTCCAAAAAAACTAGATTCTTCAATACAGCATTCGCAACCCAGTATGCTTCAAAACCAACACTACCCGCCGCATCTGTGAACAAATTTAACTGGGCAGCATCCGTAAACTCCTCTTGCCACATAGACCTACCATTAAATTCCTGCAAAAAACTCAACCAAACCAACAAATCATCTCTGATATCCTTATTTATGGACACATGGAAACAAGGATTACGCAACCCAGCGACCTTCAAGGAAAATTGCCTACAGAAAATACGCCCCATAGGCATTATTCTGCCACAAAATGCCAACAAACCTAACAAAGATTGCACTTCATGACAGTGACACTATGACGAGACAGAAAACCTTCAATGAAGCTGCCTTCAAGACCTTCTCCAAAGGTAATCTAGATTCTCCAGCACCAGCATCAATAACTATTTCTAAAAATTCCATGCAACTAGAAGATAAAATAGTTTTTTCAAAAGCAAGGGGAACACCGAACTCTGTACAAACTGAACAAAAACACTCTAACAACTCAGAACAAACCGGAGAATCAACAGGACCAACAAACAGAAAATCATCAAAATAATGAACAATACCGCCCCTCATTGTACGCATTGAAACCACCCAAACAAGAAAGGTAGAGAACGCTTCAAAATAGAAACAGGAGATAGAACAACCCATAGGCAGGCATTTATCAAAATAAAATGAACCTTGATAATGAAAACCTAAAAGAATTAAAGGCTGATGGACGGATGGTAAGGAGGCGAAATGCCGACTGAATGTCAACCTTGACCATTAACGCCCCCTTACCAAACGACTTCAACACGGCAACCGCCGAATCAAACGAAGCATAACTAACCTTAGTCAAAGAATCATCAATTTCATCATTTAAAGACTGACCAAAGGGATAAGATAAATGATGAATTATTCTGAAAGAATTAGGTTCCTTCTTTGGTACCACCCCAAGAGGAGACAAACGAAAATCCTCAAAAGGTGGCACCTCAAAAGGACCCGCCACTCTGCCCAACTCTGTTTCTTTCTTTAACTTAGCTGCCACCACCTGAGGAAGCTGCTGAACAGAGGGCAAATTCCTAACCATTGGACAACCATGACCAGAGAATGCAGGCAAAATTAACCCTTCAGAAAATCCTGCCACCAATAAATCAGCTATCTGACGATTTGAGAACCTGCTTAACCAAGGCAACATTCTTGATAGGTTTACCGGCGTCCATACTTTTGGAAAGAAAATCCTTCGCCATCGGTTGTGACGGCAAACTAGCTTTCTTAAAGCATCTGGACATAGGGTGACTTGAACCACAGAAAGCACACTCATGCTTATATTTACAACTGGCAGGCATTTGCACTGCGATTCATTGTAAGCAAAGCACAAGCCACGTCTATTTGCGTTACCTGCCACAGCAACTTTCTGATTGACCAATGGCGGCCTCTGTGGAACCAACAGATTGAGCCATAAGCCCACATCCTTGGTGCCCCACTGTAAATGAGGATAAACCGCCAATTTCTGACGGAAATTCTCATCATATTGAAACCATCCAAAACCACCAAAACTCTTATAAGCCTCCAAAACAATATCAACGTGCTGAAACAATCCTGAACATTTCTTAGGATGCTTTTCAGCAAGAACACTAGCCAAAATACAAATTGCCCGTAACCATTAATCAAATGAGCGAGGAACAGGACGGCGCCTATCCTCCTCAGATCTTTCCTCCCTGCGCTCTGATTTAGAAATAAAATCCTTAGACTCCGGGAGAGGAGATAAAACATCCACATACTCTCCATTCCAAATGTTTTCTTTTACTGTTGCTGACAAATGAAAGCCCAAAGGGGAGATATTACATGGTAAAACTTCCTTAAAACTATTTTCATTACCCCTTTGGAATTGCCCAACAACGGCAAACACTGAGGAACTGTTAAAGGTTCACAAACACTCTCAGCGTCACCCCCACCCTCACCCCCGGCTGCCAGCCAAGCAGAAGCTACAGTAGAAAATACATGCTCAGAAACAGCAGGCTGAGCAGGGGGGGGGGGGGGGGGGAATGAGGGATTAACCCTTCCAGAGAAGACAAAACCTTAGACAGGGAAGAAATGACTGGGGCCAGCTGAGCAGCAGACCATTCACTCGATTGAAGACCTGGTCCAGGCTGAGGTGCTGCAGCAGCCGCCGGAGGTGGGGTCTTTGAAGAGCTGGCAGGCGATACACGAGCATCGCAGCTCCCTGCAAACTGTGTGCTCCAGCAGGTAACTCCCTACCCTGCAACCCACAGCCAAGGGTCTGCAGGTGGGAGTTAGAAACCTGCACCTGGCTTGACATGTCCCTTCCGGCCAGAGAGATTGCTGGGCATCCTGGTCCAGAAGAAGCGCGACTTCCTCTCGCGATGCTGACGTCCCCACGCTCCTTCGTCTGAAAATGAGACCGCTCATCCGCACTGGGAGAAGGAGAAAATCTTCTTTTCTGACGTCGGGTCCTCCTACTTTTCTCGCGAGATCCCACGGCGCTTCCAGCTACAGGCATTTCGGGGCTCCGCAACAGGGCAGCCTCAGAACACTTCGCAGACGTCTTCCATCGGCAGCAAAGAGGGGGGCGCAGGCACCAGACATGAGTCCAACGAAGAGGGCACCGAAGGGTTCAGGTGGCGGAGGCACTCTCGAATCCAGGACGGAGCATCTTCATCCATAGCGCGGTTGGTGAGCTCTTCAAGTAGGGATTCCATAGCAGCACGAACGGCTTTTAAGGGAGAAACGGGTACAGGCTCCCCGGGCAGGTGCAGCGAACAGGCAAAGCGGCCCGCGGAGCCCGGACATTTAGAGCCCCTATTCCAACTGACCCACCAATGATTAACTGTCACCAGGGCTTGGGCAGACTTCGCCCGATCCCTGTGACACCATAGGTCATCACAATGACCAATTAAGAGCATCACCAGGTAGAATCAAAATTCTGCCTAGAGATCCCAACAGAAGAGCGGGAAAATTCTTCCCTCCAAATCTGTGGACTAAAAATAACCTCTGATCACTGGGCAGAAAACTGACTGACCAGTGACCAGAACCTAAAACACAGGCAATGCAAGTATTGCCCTGTGTACCCCTCCATAATGTCCGGGGTCCCTCCATTCTGATGATTTTTCCTGCCTTGTATGTGTGACTTTTTACTGCTTCCCTTTGACATGTCACTGATAACTCACTTGCAGGGACCTTGGGCACTCTTCTCAGATATGAGCTCTATTTGCACCTGCAAGATGAATATAACATGAGCTGCACCAATGAATTCGGATGAGGCTGCTCCTGTGGACACTACTCTTCAGGACCTACTCTATAGACTGACTCCTCCTGGCAGAAAGCCGTGACATGTCGTGATATGCTCCATGACTATGAATGGGACCTGAGAAGTCCCCTCTTCTGTGGGCAAGAGGCAGGAAAAGAGAAGCAAGGTCACATGAGCAGCAGCGGCGCCCCCTCCCCCTCCGCAGTCCCCGGCACATCATGCTCACTCTCCGGCTGCCAGTGCTGAGGATTACCACAGGGAGCAGGTCCTGCTTCTTCCTGCTACGTCTCTGCCCCTCCAGCAGCGGCTTCACCTCGGGCTCCCCATCCGCAGCAGGGCATGGAGGGGGTACATCATGCCAAGCCACGCAGTCTGAGCTTCCATGGTCACTATGCCATGTACTGACTGCAAAACACGGGCTCCAGGGCTGGCACCAGCGGCAGGTAATTCATGCATGCTAAGGAGCTAGTCTCAGGCTTGTAGAAGAAGCAGAGATCATGTAGAAGTGTACACTGATGCCTATGTATGCCCTCAGTATAGAGGGGGCACTGATGCCTATGTATGCCCTCAGTATAGAGGGGGCACTGATGCCTATGTATGCCCTCAGTATACAGGGGACAATGATACCTATGTATGCCCTCAGTATAGTGTGGGCACTGATGCCTATGTATATCCTGAGTATATAGGGGGCACTGATACCTATATATGCCCTCAGTATAGAGGGGGCACTGATACCTATTTATGCCCTCAGTATACAGGGGACAATGATACCTATGTATGCCCTCAGTATAGAGGGGGCACTGATACCTATGTATGTCCTCAGTATAGAGGGAGCACTGACACCTATGTATGTCCTCAATGTAGAGGGTGCACTGATACCTATGTATGTCCTCAGTATATAGGGGGCACTGATATCTATGTATGTTCTCAGTATATAGGGGGCACTGATACCTATGTATGTCCTCAGTATAGAGGGAGCACTGACACCTATGTATGTCCTCAATGTAGAGGGTGCACTGATACCTATGTATGTCCTCAGTATAGAGGGGGCACTGATACCTATTTATGCCCTCAGTATACAGGGGACAATGATACCTATGTATGCCCTCAGTATAGTGTGGGCACTGATGCCTATGTATATCCTCAGTATAGAGGGGGCACTGATATCTATGTATGCCCTCAGTATAGAGGGGGCACTAATACCTATGTATGTCCTCAGTATAGAGGGGGCACAGATAGCTATGTATGTCCTCAGTATAGAGGGGGCACTGATGCCTATGTATGCCCTCAGTATAGAGGGGGCACTGATACCTATATAAGTCCTCAGTATAGAGGGGGCACTGATACCTATATATATCCTCAGTATATAGGGGGCACAAATACCTATGTATGTCCTCAGTATAGAGGGGGCACTGATACCTATGTATGTCCTCAGCATAGAGGGGGCACTGATACCTATATATGTCCGCAGCATAGAGGGGGCACTGATACCTATATATGTCCTCAGTATAGAGGGGGCACTGATACCTATGTATGTCCTCAGTATAGAGGGGGCACTGATACCTGTGTATGTCCTCAGTATATAGGGGGCACTGACACCTATATATGTCCTCAGTATAGAGGGGGCACAGGTACCTATGTTTGTCCTCAGTATAGAGGGGGCACTGATACCTACGTATGTCCTCAGTATAGAGGGGGCATTGATACCTATGTACGCCCTCAGTATATAGTGAGCACTGATGCCTATGTATGACCTCAGTATATAGGGGGCACTGATACCTATGTATGACCTCAGTATATAGGGGGCACTGATACCTATGTATATCCTCAGTATAGAGGGGGCACTGATACCTATTTATGTCCTCAGTATAAAGGGGCACTGATACCTATGTATGCCCTCAGTATAGAGGGGCACTGATACCTATGTATGCCCTCAGTATATAGGGGGCATTGATACCTATGTATGTCCTCAGTTTAGAGTGGGCACTGATACCTATATATGTCCTCAGTATAAAGGGGCACTGATACCTATGAATGCCCTCAGTATAGAGGGGGCACTGATACCTATGTATGCCCTTAGTATATAGGGGGCATTGATACCTATGTATGTCCTCAGTATAGAGGGGGCACTGATACCTATGTATATCCTCAGTATAGAGGGGGCACTGATAACTATGTATGTCCTCAGTATAGAGGGGGCACTGATACCTGTGTATATCCTCAGTATAGAGGGGGCACTGATACCTATATATGTCCTCAGTATAGAGGGGGCACTGATACCTATGTATGCCCTCAGTATATAGGGGGCACTGATAACTATGTATGTCCTCAGTATAGAGGGGGCACTGATACCTATGTATGTCCTCAGTATAGAGGGGGCACTGATACCTATATATGTCCTCAGTATAGAGTGGGCACTGATACCTATATATGTGCTCAGTATATAGTGGGTACTGATAACTATGTATGTCCTCAGTATAGAGGGGGCACTGATACCTATATATATCCTCAGTATAGAGGGGGCACAGATAGCTATGTATGTCCTCAGTATAGAGTGGGCACTGATACCTATGTATGTCCTCAGTATAGAGGGGGCACAGATACCTGTGTATGTCCTCAGTATAGAGGGGGCACTGATACCTATGTATGTGCTAAGTATATAGTGGGCACTGATACTATGTATGTCCTCAGTATAGAGGGGGCATAGATACATATGTATGTCCTCAGTATAGAGGGGGCACTGATGCCTATCTATGTCCTCAGTATAGAGGGTGCACTGATACCTATATATGTCCTCAGTAGAGAGGGGGCACAGATACCTGTGTATGTCCTCAGTATAGAGGGGGCACTGATACCTATGTATGTTCTCAGTATAGAGGGGGTATAGATACCTATGTATGTCCTCAGTATAGAGGGGGCACAGATACCTATATATGTCCTCAGTATTGAGGGGGCACAGATACCTATGTATGTCCCCAGTATAGAGGGGGCACTGATACCTATGTATGTCCTCAGTATAGAGGGGGCACAGATACCTGTGTATGTCCTCAGTATAGAGGGGGCACTGATACCTATGTATGTGCTAAGTATATAGTGGGCACTGATACCTATGTATGTGCTAAGTATATAGTGGGCACTGATACTATGTATGTCCTCAGTATAGAGGGGGCATAGATACATATGTATGTCCTCAGTATAGAGGGGGCACTGATGCCTATCTATGTCCTCAGTATAGAGGGTGCACTGATACCTATATATGTCCTCAGTAGAGAGGGGGCACAGATACCTGTGTATGTCCTCAGTATAGAGGGGGCACTGATACCTATGTATGTTCTCAGTATATAGTGGGCACTGATACCTATGTATGCCCTCAGTATGGAGGGGGCACTGATACCTATGTATGCCCTCAGTATAGAGGGGGCACTGATAACTATGTATGACCTCAGTATATAGGGGGCACTGATACCTATGTATGACCTCAGTATATAGTGGGCACTGATACCTATGTATGTCCTCAGTATAGAGGGGGCACTGATACCTATGTATGTCCTCAGTATAGAGGGGGCACTGATGCCTATGTATCACCTCAGTATAGAGGGGGCACTGATGCCTATGTATGACCTCAGTATATAGGGGGCACTGATACCTATGTATGACCTCAGTATATAGGGGGCACTGATACCTATGTATGTCCTCAGTATAGAGGGGGCACTGATACCTATGTACGCCCTCAGTATATAGTGAGCACTGATGCCTATGTATCACCTCAGTATATAGGGGGCACTGATGCCTATGTATGACCTCAGTATATAGGGGGCACTGATACCTATGTATGTCCTCAGTATAGAGGGGGCACTGATACCTATGTACGCCCTCAGTATATAGTGAGCACTGATGCCTATGTATATCCTCAGTATAGAGGGGGCACTGATACCTATGTATGTCCTCAGTATAGAGGGGGCACTGATACCTATGTATGTCCTCAGTATAGAGGGGGCACTGATACCTGTGTATATCCTCAGTATAGAGGGGGCACTGATAACTATGTATGTCCTCAGTATAGAGGGGGAACTGATACCTATGTATGTCCTCAGTATAGAGGGGGCACTGATACCTATGTATTTCCTCAGTATATAGGGGGCATTGATACCTATGTATGTCCTCAGTATAGAGGGGGCACAGATACCTATATATATCCTCAGTATAGAGGGGGCACTGATACCTGTGTATGTCCTCAGTAAAGAGGGGGCACTGATACCTATATATGTCCTCAGTATAGAGGGGGCACTGATACCTATGTATGACCTCAGTATATAGTGGGCACTGATACCTATGTATGTCCTCAGTATAGAGGGGGCACTGATGCCTATGTATCACCTCAGTATATAGGGGGCACTGATGCCTATGTATGACCTCAGTATATAGGGGGCACTGATGCCTATGTATCACCTCAGTATATAGGGGGCACTGATACCTATGTATGTCCTCAGTATAGAGGGGGCACTGATACCTATGTACGCCCTCAGTATATAGTGAGCACTGATGCCTATGTATCACCTCAGTATATAGGGGGCACTGATGCCTATGTATGACCTTAGTATATAGGGGGCACTGATACCTATGTATGTCCTCAGTATAGAGGGGGCACTGATACCTATGTACGCCCTCAGTATATAGTGAGCACTGATGCCTATGTATATCCTCAGTATAGAGGGGGCACTGATACCTATATATGTCCTCAGTATAAAGGGGCACTGATACCTATGTATGGCCTCAGTATAGAGGGGGCACTGAAAACTATGTATGTCCTCAGTATAGAGGGGACACTGATACCTATGTATTTCCTCAGTATATAGGGGGCATTGATACCTATGTATGTCCTCAGTATAGAGGGGGCACAGATACCTATATATATCCTCAGTATAGAGGGGGCGCAGATAGCTATGTATGTCCTCAGTAAAGAGGGGGCACTGATACCTATATATGTCCTCAGTATAGAGGGGGCACTGATACCTATGTATGTCCTCAGTATAGAGGGGGCACTGATAACTATGTATGTCCTCAGTATATAGGGGGCACTGATACCTGTGTATGTCCTCAATATAGAGGGGGCACTGATACCTATGTATGTCCTCAGTATAGAGGGGGCACTGATACCTATGTATGTCCTCAGTATAGAGGGGGCACTGATACCTATGTATGTCCTCAGTATACAGGGGGCACTGGTACCTATGTATGTCCTCAGTATAGAGGGGGCACTGATACCTATGTTTGCCCTCAGTATAGAGGGGGCACTGATACCTATGTATGCCCTCAGTATATAGGGGGCACTGATACCTATGTTTGTCTTCAGTATAAAGGGGGCATAGATACCTATGTATGTCCTCCGTATAGAGGGAGCACTGACACCTATGTATGTCCTCAATGTAGAGGGGGCACTGATACCTATGTATGCCCTCAGTTTATAGTGGGCACTGATATCTATGTAAGTTCTCAGTATATAGGGGGCACTGATACCTATGTATGTTCTCAGTATAAAGGGGGCATAGATACATATGTATGTCCTCAGTATAGAGGGGGCACTGATAGCTATGTATGCCCTCAGTATATAGGGGGCACGGATACCTGTGTATATCCTCAGTATAAATGGGGCATAGATACATCTGTATGTCCTCAGTATAGAGGGGGCATTGATACATATGTATGCCCTCAATGTGGAGGGGGCACTGATACCTATGTATGCCCTCAGTATAGAGGGGGCACTGATACCTATGTATGTCCTCAGTATAGTGTGGGCACTGGTACCTATGTATGTCCTCAGTATAGAGGGGGCACTGATACCTATGTTTGCCCTCAGTATAGAGGGGGCACTGATACCTATGTATGCCCTCAGTATATAGGGGGCACTGATACCTATGTTTGTCTTCAGTATAAAGGGGGCATAGATACCTATGTATGTCCTCCGTATAGAGGGAGCACTGACACCTATGTATGTCCTCAATGTAGAGGGGGCACTGATACCTATGTATGCCCTCAGTTTATAGTGGGCACTGATATCTATGTAAGTTCTCAGTATATGGGGGGCACTGATACCTATGTATGTTCTCAGTATAAAGGGGGCATAGATACATATGTATGTCCTCAGTATAGAGGGGGCACTGATACCTATGTATGTCCTCAGTATAGAGGGTGCACTGATACCTATGTATGTCCTCAGTATATAGGGGGCACGGATACCTAAGTTTGTCTTCAGTATAAAGGGGCATAGATACCTATGTATGTCCTCAGTATAGAGGGAGCACTGACACCTATGTATGTCCTCAATGTAGAGGGGGCACTGATACCTATGTATGCCCTCAGTATATAGGGGGCACTGATATCTATGTATGTTCTCAGTATATAGGGGGCACTGATACCTATGTATGTCCTCAGTATAGAGGGAGGACTGATACCTATGTATGTCCTCAGTATAGAGGGGGCACTGATACCTATGTATGTCCTCATTATAAAGGGGGTATAGATACATATGTATGTCCTCAGTATAGAGGGGGCATTGATACCTATGTATGCCCTCAATGTAGAGGGGGCACTGATACCTATGTATGTCCTCAGTATAGAGGGGGCACTGATACCTATGTATGTCCTCAGTTTAGAGTGGGCACAGATACCTATGTATATCCTCAGTTCTCAGTTTAGAGGGGGCACTGATACCTGTGTATGTCACCCAGGGCCGGCGCGTCCTATAAGCGGAATAGGCAGACGCGTAGAGCGCCCCTTGCTGCATCCGCCCGAGCGCTCTGAATTGAGCCTCTGGCGGCTGCAGCACTGCCCGGGCTGGCGCGTCCATGAGGGCGCACCGCCCGGGCGCAGCAAAAGGAGAGGAGCTGACAGGGGGGAAACGCTGAGCGCTCCCTCCTGTCACTCCATTGTAGCGTGGCCGAGCTCTTTAAGGTCCGCGGGTACAGGAGCATCTGCCTCCTGTACCCGGCCGGACTGACATGAAGTGCGCACACAGTGTGCGCTTCCTGTCAGAACGCCCGGGTACAGGAAACGAAAGCTCCTGTACCCGTGGAGCATAAAGAGCTCGGCCGCGCTACATTAGAGGTAGCGAAGGGAGGGGGGGAGAAAGAGAATGACAAGGGGAGGGGGGAGAATGGAAAGAGGGAAAAAAGAATGACCAAGGAGGGGGAGAAAATGACAAGGGGGAAAAGTGAATGACAAGGGGGATGACAAGGGGGAGTGTGAAGAATGACAAGGGATGACAAGAGGGGGAGAGAATGACAAGGGGGGATGACAAGGGGGAGTGTGAAGAATGACAAGGGGGTGGAGAATGACAAGAGGGGGAGAGAATGACAAGGGGGAGTGAAGAATGACAAGAGGGGGAGAGAATGACAAGGGGGGTATGTGAAGAATGACAAGAGGGGGAGAGAATGACAAGAGGGGGAGAGAATGATAAGGGGGAGGAAGAATGACAAGGGGGGGGGAGTGGGAAGAATGACAAGAGGGGGGAGAGAATGACAAGGGGGGAGAGAACTGGCGTTAGTTAAAGGGGTTCTGCAGTTTGTTACAACTGATGATCTATCCTCTGAATAGATCATCAGCATCTGATCGGCAGGGGTCCGACACCCGGGACCCCGGCCGATCAGCTGTTTGAGAAGGCAGCGGCGCTGCAGGAGCGCCGCGGCCTTCTCACTGTTTACTGCAGGCGCAGTGACGTCACGACTAGTATCACTGGCCTTGGCGGGGTTAAGCTCTGTTCACTTGAATGAAGCTTAGCCCCACCCAGGCCAATCATACTAGTCGTGACGTCACTGCAAGAAGGCTGAGGCGCTACTGCCAGCGCAGCTGCCTTTTCAAACAGCTGATTGGCGGGGGTCCCGGGTGTCAGACCCCTGCCGATCAGTTTAAATAAACTGCAGAACCCCTTTAATATGGCAGATCATATGGATGGGGCATTGTGATGTCACATGGGGGGCTCACATGGGGGGGGGGGGCAAACTTTTCTTTTGTCTAGGGCGGCAAAAATCCTTGCACCGGCCCTGATGTCACCAGTGTGACAGGGGGTGGGCGATATGGCCTGAAATCTATATTGTGATATAATTTAAAGCATGTGCGATATATATCGCGATATATTATTTTCTATATTGGGGGGGGGGCGTCGGTCAAACTTTTTTTTTTTACTTTTTATTTAATAACTATTAGTCTTCTTAGTGGCTAGAGGGGCACAGCAGCAGGGAGCTGTCCTGGCTCTCCTGGTAACCGATCAGAGCCCCATGCTTACACTGCTGGGGCTCCGATCAGAAGCTATCACTGCCACCAATGGGTGAGGAGGGGGGGCTGCCACCAATAATTTCATCGTATGGAGGGGGCGCAATTAATATAATACTTACAAGATGAGGAGGAGGAAGGGAGGGGCTGTGGCCACTGCGCCACCAATGAATATTAGATCTGCTCTGCGATTGGACAACTCTACAGCCATGAAGAAGGAATGCCTAGGCAGAGAAGTTGATGTCTCCTCCCTGTTGTTCCGACCACAGAATGTAACGGCGGCCAGAGCGGGTGATGGGAGCCCCGCACAGATATAATAGTAGGTGCAGGGACGTCGCCCATATATGCCCCACATGTCCCGCTACTTAGGGAATAAAGTTCTGACCCATGAAAGGTCCTCTATGCCTGAATACAAACGTAGCCTGCATGTGCCAGCCATATCCCATACCCGGCCTCTATGACTGCGCGCTGCGATCTGCCGCAATTAACCCCTCAACCTGAGGGGTTAATTGCAGCGGATCGCAGCGTGCAGTCATAGAGGCCGGGCATGGGATATGGCTAGCACATGCAGGCAGCGTTTGTATTCCGGCATTCATTGTTGGCGCAGTGGCCACAGTCCCTCCCCTCCTCCTCCTACTCTGTTCTCATTGGTGGCCAGCGGCAGCCGCGCACAGTGGGGAGGGGGGGACTCCCTCCTTCTCCTCTGTGCCGCCTCAGGAGAACAAGTTGTGCGCAGAGAGAGGCGCATTCCATGTTCTACCGCGATATGGCGATATAAACAAAATCTCTATCATTGGCCAAATTTATATAGTTTATATCGCATATCGTCTGTTGTCCACCCCCAGTCCTCAGTATACAATGCTATCCCATGTATGTGTCAGTATAAGTACAGAGCATAGAGGATGCAGTGATGTATGTTATGGGTACAGAGGGATCAGTGCTATCCCATATATATATGGCCAGTATGAGGTTAGATGATGCCTCATATATGTACTAGTATCTCACAAGAATAAGGACACCCCTCACATTTTTGTAAATGTTTTATTCTATCTTTTCATGGGGCAACATTGAAGAGATGACACTTTGATACAATGTAAAGTAGTCAGTGTACAGCTTGTATAACAGTGTAAATTCAATGTGTCCTCAAAATAACTCAACACACAGCCATTAATGTCTAAACCTCTGACCACAAAAGTGAGTGCACCCCTAATTGAAAATGGCTAAATTGTGCCCAATTAGCCACTTTCCCTCCCCGGTGTCATTAAAATCTTTAGTGTTACAAGGTCTCAGGTGTGAATGGGAAGCAGGTGTGTTAAATTTGGTGCTATCGCTCTGACACTCTCTTATACTGGTGTCACTGGAAGCTCAACATGGCACCTCATGGCAAAGAACTCTCTGAGGATCTGAAAAATAGAATTGTTGCTCTACATAAAAATGTCCTAGGCTACAAGAAGATTGGCAACACTCTGAAACTGATCTGCAGCATGGTGGCCAAGACCATCCAGCAGTTTAACAAGACAGGTTCCACTCAGAACAGGCCTCGCCATGCTCGACCAAAGAGGTTGAGTGCACGTGCTCAGTGTCATATCCAGAGGTTGCCTTTTCAAAATAGACATATGCGTGCTGCCAGCATTGCTGCAGAGGTTAAAGGGAACCTGTCAGCAAAAAATAGCATAGTATGCTGTTAACAGTACCTCCTAGTGCCAGATGACAGTGTCCCAATGCACTTTTTCTTCTTTTTGCAGCACTTGGCCTCACAGAGAAATCTAAGTTTTATTCAGCTGCCGCCCCGTGCTTCAAGTCAGGCTTGAAGTCATGGGGGCAGCGGCCTAGGCGTCTCCAATAGTGCTCTCCCCGCCTCCTGCCTCCTTGATTGACATCCTGAATCGTAGTGTCGGGACCGCGTTCTAAGCCCTGTTCCAATCGCGCTTGATACGCATAGATGCCGGGCGCGGGCGCGATTGGAACAGGGTGTCGGGCGCACTGCGCATGCGGGCTTAGAACGCGGTCCCGGCACTGCGATTCAGGATGTCAATCAAGGAGGCAGGAGGCGGGGAGAGAACTATTGGAGACGCCTAGGCCGCTGCCCCCATGACTTCAAGCCTGACTTGAAGCACAGGGCGGCAGCTGAATAAAACTTGTGAGGCCAAGTGCTGCAAAAAGAAGAAAAAGTGCATTGGGACACTGTTATCTGGCACTAGGAGGTACTGTTAACAACATACTATGCTATTTTTTGCTGACAGGTTCCCTGACAGGTTCCCTTTAAAGGGTTGGAGGAGTCAATCTGTCAGCGCTCAGACCATATGCCACTCACTGCATCAAATTGGTCTGCACAGCTGTCGTCCTAGAAGGAAACCTCTTCTAAAGATGATGCACAAGAAAGTCTGCAAACAGTTTGCTGAAGACATGTCCTGTGGTCTGATGAGACCAAGATAAAGTTATTTGGTTCAGATGGTGTCAAGCGTGTGTGGTGGCTACCAGGTAAAGAGTACAAAGACAAGTGTGTCCTGCCTACAGTCAAGCATGGTGGTGGGAGTGTCATGGTTTGGAGCTGCATGAGTGCTGTCGGCTGTGGGGAGCTACAGTTCATTGAGGGAACCTGAAGCAGAGCATGATCCCTTCCGTTCGGAAACTGGCCCGCAAGGCAGTATTCCAACATGATAACGACCCAGAACACACCTCCAAGATGACCACTGCCTTGCTAAAGAAAATGAGGGTAAAGGTGCTGGACTGGCCAAGCATGTCTCCAGACCTAAACCCTATTGAGCATTTGTGGTGCTTCCTCAAACGAAAGATGCAGGAGAGCAATGTCTCTAACATCCACCAGAGTGGAAGAGGATTCCAGTATGTCACAGACGTAACAAGACATACGGACATCCCCGCGACAGTGAGTGGCAGGAGATCTTTGAGACTGGCAACACGTGGTTTGATTTGACATGTTTACCTTGTGGATCAATAGGCGTCTGTGTTGTTTCTGGTACTGGCCACACCCTTAACTTCCTGGTGTTGGTATTGTGGTTATTTACGGTAACTTTCCCTATTTATAGTTGTTTCTACCACAATGCTGTGCGGTTTATAGCTTCTGTGGATAGCTGCTGTTTGGATCTTGGTTGAGTTCCTGGTGCTGCCATAGCTTCTTGGAAGTTAAGTTACCTTTCCCTTTTGTACTTTATTTAGATTTTTCTGTGTGTTGCATTTTCTTGTTGTTTTGTATTAGGCCTCAGGAAGACTCCTGTTCATCCTTCTTTTTGGAGGAACAAGTTGTCTCATTCATATCATTAGTACCAGGGTCCTTTAGGGTTAGATAGGACGTTATGGTGTAAAGCAATAGCAATATCTCAAGTCTGTGGTCAGCATGTCTGTAGTGGACCACGTACATCTTTGGTATAGATGATGCAGTGATATTTCATGTGTAGTGATATTCCTTGCATGTCTTCAGTATAGAGGATCCAGTGATATTCCATGACTTTCATATGAGTATAGTGGGTCCTATGCATATTTGAGTGTGGAGAATACAGTGGTACCCAAAGCATTGGATGTACATACCGCAATTGATATCCCATGACTTTGGTTTTGAGTGTGGAAAATCAATGATAGCAAATATTAAGATTTGAACAATAACACCCATAATGTCTTGGTGTGATTGCAGAGAATGCATTTTCCTGGTTATACATGGAGACTATGCAGTGATAGTTTAGACCAGTGGTGGGCAAACTTATTAGTCAACTGAGCCGAATATCAACAAAACAGCGATTTGATTTTTTCTGAGAGCCAAATTTTAAACGTAAACTATATAGGAAGGTACATTGTTATTAACTTTATAAGGGTATTCCTAACCATCTGAACATACCTTTCTCAATCCTCGACACTACATCTTTCACGCCACAACGTTTCAACCTATAAGACGCACGTAGGTTTTAGAGGAGGACAATATGAAAAAAAATATTTTTCATTACACCTCAGGTCAAACCACTAATCAGACCCCCAATGTTAATAAGACCTCCCTCAAATCAGATGTCAGCTCAGACCCCAAAGTAAATGACCCCCAATTAGACCTCAGATAAAAGCCCCATGCCTCTCATTATCCCATTATCATCAATGATGCCTCTCCTCATCCATAATGCCTCTCATATCCCCCATTATGATTCTCATCATTGCCTCAGATCAGCCCCAAGTTTCATAAAATAAAAAAGCACTTACCTCTCCTGCTCCTCACCACCCTCGCTCTGTGTTCCACCTGCTGTCGGCTGTGCTGTGAACTGGTGTGCACAGCGTGACGTCACAGAGCGCCTCACACTGTGCGCAGCCCTGCACAGCCTACAGCCGAGGACCAGGAAGCAGTGAGTACAGAGCCTTAACCGCTTCCTGGTCTTCCTCCTCCTGCCCATTTTTGCCACGGGCAACGAAAATGCGATCACACTGTACATGTGAGCCCGCACCTGGAAGAGCCAATATCAAGGGGCTACAGAGCCACATGTGGCTCTAGAGCCGTAGTTTGCTGACCACTGGTTTAGGCTATGCATATAGAGTATGTGGGGATACTTTAAAAATGTTAGGGCTATGCATATAGAGCATGTCCTGATACCCTATGAATGTTAGGGCTTTGAATATAGAGTATGCAATGATACTCTCTGAAAGCTAGGGCTATGTTTGTAGAGTATGTGTTGATATCCTATGCATGTTTGCATGTAGACTATGTGGTAATATCCTATGCATGTTACAGCTATGCATGTAGAGTATGTGGTAATATCATATGCATATTACAGCTGTGTATATACAGTATGTGGTGACACCCTATGCATATTACGACTATGTATGTACAGTATGTGATGATATCCTATGCATGTTAGGTCTATGCATGTACTGTATGTGGTAATATCCAATGTATATTATGGCTATGAATATAGAAGATGTGGTGATACCCTATGCGTATTACGGCTATGTATGTAGAGTATGTGGGCATACCCTATGTGTATTATGCCTTTAAATATAGAAGATATGATCTTATCCTATGCATGCTAGGGCTATGCTTGTATAGTATGAGGGAATACCCTATGCATATTACGGCTGTGAATATAGAGTATGTAATGATACCCCATGCATAATACGGCTATAAATGTAGAGGATGTGTAGATATCCTATGCGTATTACGGCAATGAATGTAGAGGATGTGTTGATGCCCTATGCATATTACGGCTATGAATGTAGAGGATGTGTTGATACCCTATGCGTATTACGGCTATGAATGTAGAGGATGTGTAGATACCCTATGCGTATTATGGCTATGAAAGTAGAGGATGTGTTCATACCCTATGCGTATTACGGCTATGAATGTAGAGAATGTGTTAATACCCATGCATATTACGGCTATGAATGTAGAGGATGTGTTGATGCCCTATGCGTATTACGGCTATGAATGTAGAGGATGTGTTGATACCCTATGCGTAGTACGGCTATGAATGTAGAGGTAATGTTGATGCCCTATGCGTATTACGGCTATGAATGTAGAGGATGTGTTGATACCCTATGCGTATTACGGCTATGAATGTAGAGGATATGTTAATGCCCTATGCGTATTACGGCTATGAATGTAGAGGATGTGTTGATGCCCTATGCGTATTACGGCTATGAATGTAGAGGATGTGTTGATACCCTATGCGTAGTACGGCTATGAATGTAGAGAATGTGTTGATACCCTATGCGTATTACGGCTATGAATATAGAGGATGTGTTGATACCCTATGCGTATTACGGCTATGAATGTAGAGGATGTGTTGATACCCTATGCGTATTACGGCTATGAATGTAGAGGATGTGTTGATACCCTATGCGTATTACGGCTATGAATGTAGAAGATGTGTTGATACCTTATGCGTATTACGGCTATGAATGTAGAGGATGTGTTGATACCCTATGCGTATTACGGCTATGAATGTAGAAGATGTGTTGTTACCCAATGCGTATTACGGCTATGAATGTAGAAATTGTGTTGATACCCTATGCGTATTACGGCTATGAATGTAGAGATTGTGTTGATACCCTATGCATATTACGGCTATGAATGTAGAGGACGTGTAGATACCCTATGCGTATTACGGCTATGAATGTAGAGGATGTGTTGATGTCCTATGCGTATTACGGCTATAAATGTAGAGGATGTGTTGATACCCTATGTGTATTACGGCTATGAATGTAGATGATGTGTTGATACCCTATGTGTATTACGGCTATGAATGTAGAGGATGTGTTGATACCCTATGTGTATTACGGCTATGAATGTAGATAATGTGTTGATGCCCTATGCGTATTACGGCTATGAATGTAGAGGATGTGTTGATACCCTATGCGTATTACGGCTATGAATGTAGAGGATGTGTTGATACCCTATGCGTATTACGGCTATGAATGTAGAGGATGTGTTGATGCCCTATGCGTATTACGGCTATGAATGTAGAGGATGTGTTGATACCCTATGTGTATTACGGCTATGAATGTAGATAATGTGTTGATACCCTATGCGTATTACGGCTATAAATGTAGAGGATGTGTTGATGCCCTATGCGTATTACGGCTATGAATGTAGAGGATGTGTTGATACCCTATGCGTATTACGGCTATAAATGTAGAGGATGTGTTGATACCCTATGTGTATTACGGCTATGAATGTAGAGGATGTGTTGATGCCCTATGCGTATTACGGCTATAAATGTAGAGGATGTGTTGATGCCCTATGCGTATTACAGCTATGTATGTAGAGGATGTGTTGATACCTTATGCGTATTACGGCTATGAATGTAGAGGATGTGTTGATACCCTATGCGTATTACGGCTATGAATGTAGAGGATGTGTTAATACCCTATGTGTATTACGGCTATGAATGTAGAGGATGTGTTGATGCCCTATGCGTATTACGGCTATGAATGTAGAGGATGTGTTGATACCCTATGTGTAATACGGCTATGAATGTAGAGAATGTGTTAATACCCTTTGTGTATTAGGGCTATGAATGTAGAGGATGTGTAGATACCCTATGCGTAGTATGGCTATGAATGTAGAGGATGTGTTGATGCCCTATGCGTAGTATGGCTATGAATGTAGAGGATGTGTTGATGCCCTATGTGTATTAGGGCTATGAATGTAGAGGATGTGTTGATACCCTATGCGTATTACGGCTATGAATGTAGAAGATGTGTTGATACCCAATGCGTATTACGGCTATGAATGTAGAGAATGTGTTGATACCCTATGCATATTACGGCTATGAATGTAGAGGACGTGTAGATACCCTATGCGTATTACGGCTATGAATGTAGAGGACGTGTAGATACCCTATGCGTATTACGGCTATGAATGTAGAGGATGTGTTAATACCCTATGCGTATTACGGCTATGAATGTAGAGGATGTGTTGATACCCTATGCGTATTACGGCTATGAATGTAGAGGATGTGTTGATACCCTATGCGTATTACGGCTATGAATGTAGAGGATGTGTTGATGCCCTATGCGTATTACGGCTATGAATGTAGAGGATGTGTTGATGCCCTATGCGTATTACGGCTATGAATGTAGAGGATGTGTTGATGCCCTATGCGTATTACGGCTATGAATGTAGAGAATGTGTTGATACCCTATGCGTATTACGGCTATGAATGTAGAGGATGTGTTGATGCCCTATGCGTATTACGGCTATGAATGTAGAGGATGTGTTGATGCCCTATGCGTATTACGGCTATGAATGTAGAGGATGTGTTGATACCCTATGCGTATTACGGCTATGCATGTAAAGTTGGTGGCGATACCCTACGCACACATGGTAAGCCTGTGCATGTATTTGCTGTGAGTTCAGTGACAGTCTTCCAGTATGTAAACTGATGTCATGTCAATAGACTTTAGGTGTGACCTCTGAAGCACAGCATATTTTCTGGTAGGGTGCAGATGACCTCCAGCGAGATAAAAAGAGGTTATTCTAGAAGTAGAAAAGGATATAAAATGATGACTTGTTTAGCATGATCAGAGGCTTTACAGTACTCGGCGGCTAAGTGATTACTCAGAATTTATCTGGCCCAGATGATGTTTAGTGTGCAGGGTATGACCATGTAATAGTCTGGAAACGAGGAGATAATTTAATAGTGGAAATATATAATTAATAGGAGCATTTATAAATCAGTGTGAGTGTTTGGACATTTGGTAAATGGCGATTGTAGATAGGGTATTGGCGGCAGATTCCAGTCCGGTCACATTAGGAAGCTCATCTGGCTGTGCAGTGTCTGCAGTTCTATTTGTGTGCCCCCTCGAGCATCATGTGGCTAAAAATGTCTTCTTCTTTATTGAAGGAGCAACATATGAACATCCAGATGTTTCTACACAACATGAGCCATGGGGATCAGGCAGAGGATTGTGATAGAAGGCGTAGTCCAGCAAGTGCTCGGAGATAAATTAATGTGAATGTGAGTTGCAGCAGGGTGTCAAAGGTTAGACCGTCACATCACATGAGCCATATAGCTGAGGCATACCAAAGCTTCTTTTTTTAAATATTTCCAGATCCATATTTTTTTTTCGATAGAGGACGTGAGTTTCTTTACTTTTGGCACGCCAAATTGCACACCGTTCTTATGTGTATCAAACCATACCGTTCCCTGTTTATGCCAGATGGTGTCCAAGGGTTGTCTATCCTGTTATTTTATAGACGTAACCTGCAGGATGCTGTTGAAACGAGGAAAAAAAAGATCCAGCACGCTGATCCTTCCTCGTCCATGGGTGGCAGCCGTGAAACATTGTTTACAAGTGCAAAAATCTGCACCAATGTACGGTACAACGCAACTCAGTGGGGTTCGAAATAAATTTTTATTCACCTGCTACAAAAAAAATGCACATTTCTTTGTTATTTTCAAGTCAGTAGCACGCACTATATAATGGTTTATATCCAATGGATTTTTACATGGGACGAAATCCACCGCGAATCTGGAGCAAAATCTGCATCGTTAACCACTTTTGAGATGCACTTGAGCAAAATCTGTGCAAAGGTGTTCTTCTGAGTATAAAGTACAACCCAAGACAGTTGCTATGTATCTTGCAAGTAGCAACATTGTTGCCATTTCATCGATCCATAATTGTATTTTTAGATTAGGCCTTAGGGTACTTTCACACTAGCGTTTTTCCTTTCCGGCGTAGAGATCCGTCGCCGGGTCACTAATCCGGAAAGGAACTGATCAGGATTATCCCCATGCATTCTGAATGGAGAGAAATCCGTTCAGGATGCATCAGGATGCCTTCCGTTGAGTATGTGAACATTTTTAGGACGTTGACAAAACCGCAGCATGCTGCGGTTTTGTCTCCGTCCTGAAAAGCCGGAACACATGCCTGAACGCCGGAATTAAAAAAAGACTGAAGGACGGATACGTCCTTCCGGTCTGCGCACGCGCAGACCTTTAAAACTGTACAAAAATGCAAGACGGATCCGTCTATCCGCATGGCAAACGGAGAGACGGATCCGCACTTGCAATGCATTTGTAGACGGATCCGCAAGGCGGATCCGTCTACAAATGCTTTCAGTTGTCAGGCATTGTCACGGATCCGGCGGGACGGAACTGCCCGCCGGATCCAAAGAACACAAGTGTGAAAGCACCCTTATGCAGACCCTATGTATGGCTCTTTAGTACCAAGTAGCCAGGAATCCACGTGTCACCTACTGGTGCTCTGACAGTATATGATGTATATCTATGGGGGAATCTATTTATGCTGTGCACAACACGGAGCCTTAAGATGGTCCTTCTGTGTAACCATGGGTGGGAGGGTAACCTACGGTTTTCCAGTATGCCGCCCATGTGTAAACAAATGCAATCTCATACAACTGTCTGTAGGGAGCCCAAAAAGCAATAACACCATGGTACATTTGATTTGTTAGATGAAGCGGCAGTAAAGAGAGAAAATATTCCTGGATCTGTGTTCCTGTAGGCTCTGTCGTGTTCACTCAGGAGGACACTGAATGATATATTGTAGCTATAACACAGCATAAAATTGGAATTTGTGTTATATACTCAACAGCCTTAATAATTGTATCTTTTTCCTTAAAGAGGTTGTCCAGGATTTTAATATTGATGACCTATCCTAAGAATTGGCCATCAATAACCAATTGGTGGGGGCCCAACTCTCCGCACCCCAGCCGATCAGCTGGTTTGTGGCAGCTACACTGAAGTGAATGGGAGACGTGCTGCAGTAAGGGCTGTTTCACACTTGTGTTGTGGCATTCCGGTTTTGAGATCTGGCAAAGGATCTAGTCACTGATTGACTTACAACGATTTTAGTGCCGGATCCAGTTAGTTACGTCTCGATGTAACACAACCGCAACCTAATGGAACCGATGCATCCAGATGTGTTAACATCAAATGGAACCAAAACACAAGTGTGAAACAGGCCTAACCAGAACCAGATCTTGCTAGCGCTAGCTTGTGGAAGTGAACATCACTCTAGTCCAGCCAGAATCCTACTCCATACTGATGAGGGGCGAACACCCTGAAACAGATGTCTACGGGTGGATAGTTACTGAAGCTGTTTGAGTGTTTTTCCTTGTCATGTCCCAAGATTTAAAAAAAGTCTAATTTATTACTCATGGGGGGTGCATTTCCACAAGGTGGTGCTACTGAGATGGTTCTCTTTCCTTGGGAGATACCTCTTTGCATAGTAGTTTCCCATGAAGCATTACATAGGGCTGGTCTCTTTAAGGAGAATCAGTAGCTTACCTAAGCTACGCTGGAGCTTAGATAGGCATGGGTGGTTTCCCCTTCTAAATCTGCACTGTGTATATATATAAAACCCCAGATATTTCTAGTATTTGAGCTACTAATGCTCACGCTGTAGACAAATGACCTTCCAACCATCAGAAGCGAAATAGGTTAAAGCAGTTTCCGATAGGGCATTATTGGTATTAATGACCCCAGTGTGTCTGAGGGCATGTTGGAGAAGTTCTCAATGTGACAGTCTCATATGCTCAATTACAGTTTGCTGCAGCAGTTACCACCCTAAACAGAACCAACCACAAGTGCCCCACAAAACAGCCACAACCCATAGAGGCCCCATATAGCACATGGCCATTCTGACCCGCATACAGTATGTCATTGTTTCTTTTTTCCCACTGTTCCTGTACGTCCTGTGCCGTACTGTACCATTCAGTGCTGCCTCACCTCCACCTCTGCCTATCTGGAGAGCCTCTGTGAGGTCTAATATTACACGCGTTGATGTCGGACCAATAACGCGCACTGATGCCCTTTCAGATGACGCCGTGCATAGTGATAAAGGGGAGGAATGATCGTTACTACAATTTTTCGTCCCCCATTCACTTTCCATATTGTCGGTGGCAAAATGCTTATTTGTGAGGTGATCCATCATTTATGCAGCACATAAAATCATCATTTGCTGAAAAAAGTGAATCTGCACGGGGAGTAATGATCACAGTAATGAATGTAAATGGGTTCTTAGGTGCCACATGAAGGATGTGATCACTCAATGAATGAGGGTATGTGTGAACATTTGTTCCCGATAGTTGACCCGATCCTTGGCCCATGTAAAAGGTTAGCATTGGTGGGACTAAAGGTGGCAATGTACATTAGTCTAAAGTTTATTAAAATGGATGATTTCAACCAAAATTAGCATTCGTTGGTTGAAATTTAGCTGACGAATAACAGACATTATCGTTCAAAAAGAAGTTGACCTCGTTTGATATTTTTGTCCAGTTGTCGGATGAATGATCTCTCTTTGAAAGAAGTTTCCCAGAAAGATCTTTTGTCCATCGCCCGGTTTCATTGAATGTGTTTGGGCAGTGTGGACAACTGAAATGTCCAAAATGGACTAAAATGTGTATGACTTTGTCCTTAAAATAATCATTCACCAGATGTTTGTTCAACTGCTGTTCAACCATCAACCAACTTCTATCTAAGGCCCCGTTCACATGTCCGCAAATGGGTCAGCATCCGTTCCGCAATGACCCATTCAATCTCAATGGGGCCGGACGTGAAGCGGAGAGCACACTATGCGCTCTCCGCTTCTGTATTTGCGGAAAGCGCCCCCGAACTTCCGGGTTTCCGCCCCTAACTTCCGGTCGGCGGCTCCGCAAAAGATAGAACAATTCTATGGGGGGTGCCGGCCGGGTGTGTTGCGGATCCGCAACACACCACGGACGTGTGAATGGGGCCTTATGTGTATGACCAGTTTAACAGACAAGTCTTACACTCAGTTCACACTTTTGCGTAAAACGCCGCGTTCGAACGCGCAAAAAAACGCACAACAGTACAGGAACCATGCATTCCAATGGGGGTGGTTCACACTTGCGCGTTTTTATGCGCGTTCGAACGCGCCTAAAAACGTCTGACGCATAAGCAAGTATGTTCGCGTTAATTCGGGCGTTTTTCGAGCGTTTGGTGCCAATATACTTCAATGGGAAACGCGATACGCGTGTTGTTCGGGCGTTTGTGCAGCGTAAAACGCGCCTATGGACGCGCGTTTTTCAAAGTTTGCAACATGCTGGATCAGCCACCATGGAATTTCACACCTCTAAAGCACTCAGATTGGCCAAACTATATATAGCGAGGGCTGTTTGGTCATTGGCCAACTATGCAGTCAATCACATAAACGCGCGTCAAACGCGCCTACACTATTTACCAAAACGCTTGAAAAAAACGCGCGTTAACGCCCGTCTTGAACGCGCAGAAAACGCTAGGCTTCAAAACGCTCAGGTCTGAACCCAGTGTTAGAGGAACATATCTGTCATGGCCGAGATAACTGATAGCAAGCGTCTGCACTGTAGAAGACATCCAACATGGGATATACATTACTTTATTATCACTGACTGTGTTGTATTATTGACGTAACTGGTGTGATTTTTTTATCCTAATAAATTAGAGAATTTCTTTTGTTTTCCTTGTATGAAATCCAATCTGTCAGGGTACCAAATTAGACCAGGTCCAGAATTACCCCTTGGGCATGATGATAAAATATATCTGCAATCATCTGCTGAATCTGAGAAGAAACCTGCCATGGCGATGAATGAATTATAGTGGTATACGTGCAGGATGTGGCTATAAATCTTTCATGCGTGTTGCTATAAATATATGGCTCATTTTGTGCTTCATGATTGCCCCAGACAAGCCCGGTAAGATGTCTCTGATGGATATGTAGGCGTCGTTGTGCCTTTCTCATTCATGCATTCATTTTGCCCACATTGATTTATAGTTGAAATCTCAGCAATGTGCTTGATGAGATAGAAATAATGAGTGCAAACAAAGCTTATGGCACCCGTAGAAAATGACACGAGCAAAGACACGACATTATTGTAGCTCAGGCTTGGTAAACTCTTCACCTTTCACCTAGCGACAGAAAGACCTACAGCGAGAAGATGTTAATTAAAAGCTGCACTGAAAGACTAATTGTGCTTTCTGCATTCTGTATTGTGAACCTATTAGTCACCCTGCTGACTGCATGCTATAGTGATAAAAAAGTATCTGTCCATAGATACTAGACTCTGATTGCTAAAGGGTTGCTCCTCTTTGTTCGTGCCTTTGAGTTAGAAGGGTCCCTTAGTAAGCTGATTAGTAAGTATTCCTCCTGTTGGGGCCTTCAGCAATCAGCTGTACTGTGTGGGGAAACCCAGCAGTAAGTGTTCCGTTTCTCTACAGCACCTCCACAGGTGAACGGAAGCATTACACAGTGCCCATTGATATCAATAGGTTGTGTGTGCAGTGCAGGGGCGAAAGTCACAGAAATATAGTGGCCAATATGGGGGAACTGCTCAGACCCCAAACACTGTAGTGTGTTTCTCATTGGGGGAGCAGTCCCACCGCAAGTGGACCTCAGCAAACGGCCATCCCCAGCAAAAATTGCGTACAATGGAGGATGCCGGCGCGGACCACATGCACCACAAAGGCATCCTAGACAAAACGGAGCATTGTGCGGATGAAATATATAAATATAAGAATCACAGAAAAAAATGCACCAAACGGATATGCCACTGACTATACTAGCTAGTCAAACAAGCAGATATTAAAAGCTGAGACTGTTTGCTAATATATTCCTGTCAGGGACACATCGGAGCCCCTCATGCACCACGTCACGGTCACTCAGCATGGCATGGGGTCCTATAACTACGCTGACTATGGTGTGAACACGGTCTGAAGGTGATGGAACACTGCTCACAGCTAAGCTTCCACACAACCACATAGCAGGACAACTAATGCTATGTGAATAAAGCAAGACTGCAAGCCACACCCAGGAGCGGACAGGTCCTCCAGAGGTAAAGGCACTCTTTGTAATCGCTCTCCTCTATGTCCAGAACAGGAGTATCTTGAACAGAGAACTCCCAGTCAGAATTAAAAAATGGGTCATTGAAACTGTAGAAAACCTTTAAGGATCTGTCTGCTCATCCAGGAAACCACCTGCTGTGCCAGTGGACAATTAAAGGGCTTGTCCCACTGTTACATGTCATGCTCGTTTTACAGATCATAAAAAAATGGAAGCATATTAACTGTTTACATGCTGGTAAAGATCCAGTGAAGAGTTATGACTAGAGATGAGCGAATTGATTCATTCATCAAAAAGAGTTCCTGAGCAGCGAGTGGCTGTCCCCCCTGCAGCTCGATTGAGAGGGCTGGCCATCTTGCTTGGCCCTGAAAATCTTCTCCGAGTAACAACTCAAGCTCAGAGGTTCTGCTGTTTATACCGAAGCAGCGACTGTGCATGCGCCACTACGTCTCCCGGTAGCAGAGCATGAACAGTTGTTAGGACTGTGCCTTCTGGCTGTTTTTTCTTAGGGTTGTATCTAAAAGGTTCTGTGATAGGGACAGTTTTACCGTAATGTTGCTGAACATCACTGATTGTATGTGACTGTGATGCACAAGCTAAAAAAGAAACCCCTGCTTAAATGTATGACTGCTATATACTCTAGATGACCTACATTTATTATTTCGCCTCACTATTTTCCTCGCTATCATATCAGATGGCTTTTAGAAGGTGATCCTCATATCAGTGCATGTGTTTTCATTGCTTAATTGGTCTTGTGAGACAAGATATGGCATCTGTGCCTGTCATATGGGAAATAGTGTTGTGAGTGAAAGCAATCTGAGGCTTATTTCTGCTCGTTCCTGTGTTAAAGGGGTTTTCTGGGAGTACAGATTTGATGACCTATTGATAACTACCTGGCGCCCCACCAAACAGCTGGTTGGGTACTGTGGCCTGTTCCTAGGCCTGTGACAGGGATGTTCTTTGGTCACACGACCTATGTGCTGCTCAGTCCATTTAAGTCAGGCATCCTCAAACTGCGGCCCTCCAGCTGTTGTAAAACTACAACTCCCACAATGCCCTGCTGTAGGCTGATACCTGTAGGCTGTTCGGGCATGCTGGGAGTTGTAGTTTTGCAACAGCTGGAGGGCCGCAGTTTGAGGATGCCTGATTTAAGTGAATGGGCCCGGACTGTGGCCCGCACAGCCACACACTGGACCGCCGTGGTCTCTTCATACAGCTGATCAGTGGCAATGCTGGGAGTTGGATCCATGCTGATCAAATATTGATGACCTATCCTGAGGTTAAGTTATCAGTATTGAACTTCCAGAAAATCCTTTTAAGGAGGCCTTGTAACATATGAGATTACTGCTCTGGTGCCCAGGGATGAATTTCCAATCCAGCACAATTTACCTAGAGGAACCCAATTTCCAGGACAAGGTTATCAGCTGGTTCCAGAATTTAGGGGCTCCAGTGTTTGAGCCCTTGGATAATTTCTAGCAAAGGTGAGACCACAACACACTGGAATAGGTGGTGTCTTGTATTTTATCAGTATAAATTCCTACTCATTCTGGGCTTTGAAGTCAAGTAGACGGTCCTGTCAGTGACTGACAGCTATCTTTGTATACACAGTCATAGAGGGAAGGCTGTCAATTACTGGTAGGACCGTCTCCTTGACATCAAAGCCCAGAATAAAAGGGAAATGAAATGAATTAAACACAAGTTTTACTAAATCTTTTCCCACAAAACTACAAATGAATCTGCTCATCTCCTCCTGCTCCATAACAGGTTTCCTTTAAGGATGGCAACCGCTGAAGAGCTGAATGGGCACCATAGCCTGCTCCTGATCGGAGACAACAATCATGGACATTTAATCCCTCAGTGGTGACAATGGCTTCTGAGAGGTCTTGGCTGCCTTCAGTGTCCAAACGGCCACCCATGAGATCGTGGGAGGATCAATAGAGTGAATATATGACCATCGAAGTGGTCCCACAGGTGCTCGATTGGGTACAAGTCTGGGGAATAGAGGTAGTACTTGGACGTCTTGGTCATGCTCTTTCAACCAATGTCGGAATTTGTAGCCATGTGACTCAGCACTGGATTGGATAAGAGGTGATCCAGTGCTGAGCCACGCCCCCTGCACTGATCACATGACGGTGACGTCACCCCAGGTCCTTAGGGTTGTCCAAGGTTCGGGTTCAATGAAGCAGCCCCTTATGGATTCCAAATGCCGTTATGGTCCGCGGTAGCGGAATCCATAACGGGATGCTACGATAACCCGAACCCGAACTTTGGACGCCGAACTAAAAATAGAAGTTCGCTCATCTCTACTCCTAACCTGATTTTTTTTTGAGCCAAATAAAATTTTTAGTCGCCAAATTTAAAATCTATATAATATAACTAGGACGTTTAGGAGCATGGAGTTTTCTAAGCTACAGCCCACGCAGTTGAAGGGGTTGTGCACTCATTTCCATGACCTGTCAGACTAGCCAGATTTGCGTTGGTAATCCCTATGTGCTGGGTCCTGGCTCATTCACTTCTGGGCCTCCACTGCGCTCTTGTCGCCATTTTGCAATACTAAGTCACATTGGCGACCATTTCGAGCACTGGCGTCCGCAAATTGCGGATCCGCAAAACAAAACGCATGACGTCCGTATGGCATCAGTTTTTTTTTTTTGCGGATCCATTGTAACAATGTCTATCCTTGTCCGGAAAATTTCTATCTTTTTTGCGGGGCTACGTAACGGACATGGAAACAAAATACGTTCGTGTGAATGTAGCCTAAGGGTGTATTCACACGCAGCAGATTTGTTATAGACATTTCTGTGACCGAAATGCACTTCCATTCATCTGAATGGGGTTGTTCCTGCAGCAGGTGCATAGTTTACTGCATTCAGTTGAATGGGACAGTCACAGAAATGTCTCCAATAAATCTGCCATGTGTGAACACACCCTTAGACACCAGAATTACTGTAAAGGATTTACTAAGAACTAAAGGGGTTTATCAAACTGGTGTGAAGTAGAACTGGCTGAGTTGCCCATAGCAACAAATCAGATTCCACCTTTAATTTTCCAAAGGAGCTGTCAAAAATGAAAGGTGGAATCTGGTTGCTATGGGCAACTCAGCCAGTTCTACTTTACACCAGTTTGATAAATGACCCTCTAAGAGTTTTTCACAATCATAAAACCTTCATAAGGGCTCATGCACACGGCCGTTGTGTGGTCCCCAATGCCTGGGCTACAGCAGTGCAGCAGCCGGGACAGATCCAGACTCATTCAACTTGAATGGGTCCGTGATCCGTCCATTCCGCAAAAAAGTAGTACATGTTTCCGCACCGCATCTCCCGGATTGTGGACCCATTCAAGTGCATACGGCCACGGCCAGGCTGTATGCAGGTGTATTATGCGGCAGTGCATACATGAGGTGCACCAAAACTGCAGAGGTCCAGCCTAAATAGTCACCCCCAATTATTACACCAGGCAAGAACATTTTGGGGCGTCATATCCTCTGTCCAGCAGTTGCCCATAGCAACCAGTCAGCCTGCAGCTCAGAGAGCATGAACGGGTCCGATTGGTTGCCAAGGGCAACTGCTAACAGTTATCTCCTACCTGCCGCAGTGAGCGCCTCACACGCAGCCATCTGGAGCTGTCTCTCCTCGTGTCCCGGTGTGAGCGTAGCGGGCCGGACTTCAGCGGTCACCAGGTAGGGCGCGGAGGAGGGAGAGGAGAGCAGATACTGCAGCCCCAGTGTTCCGTTAAATTTCCCTACTGGTAAAATTTCCCTACCCTCGTGATTTCCGGTTCCGGTATGCAGGTGAGGAAGGAGTTGTGTCACGCCACTCGCTTACTGATTGGCTGAGTAGGATTCGGCGCAGGAGAGCGCCGCTAACTGTGAACACGCATAAGGTAGGGAAAATTTACGGCCAATTGCGCATGCGCCACGGGTATTGAAAAAGGGTGGTGGTAACTGTAGATTAATATTAGCACAGGTCTTTCAATTTAGCACTGTAAATCTTTTTAAATCTATACGGAGTTGACAGTACTTCACTACGGAGGTTCATCCATTTTCTATTAAATATAGGAAAAAGGACATCAGGAACCGTGGTCTAAAGTGAGACCAACTCTCCGTGTTTTCAACTGAGATTGAGAATTTCAGAGGAATCCAGACCTTTATATGAGAAACAGCAGCTCGACCATTTTATTGAACACCAGCATAACCACCCTGAACACAGCGCCCCCTGCAGGCAGGCGCTTACAGATATCCCTCAGTATCTCCCGCGTTTTGGGCGGCACAGGAAGAATACCAGTCTGGTTGTGGGGAGGCTGCGGCCGCTCTGGGCCCGGTTTCTCCCCCTTGCAGTGGTTGTCATGTTTCGGGGTTCAATGCTGCGAGGCCTCCTGTTTAAAGATATCTCTATGTGCAACTCAGTCCGATTCAAGTGATTGGGCCTGGGCTGAAATGCCAAGCATGGCCGATATACAGTTTTCAGCACTGTGTCTGTTATACTGTGAGGAAGCCACACTGAAACAGCAGATCGGTGGATGATGCCTGGAGTCAGACCCCACTGAGATATTGATGCTGGAAAACCCTTTTAAAGCTTTGTGTGATCATTTTGGTTCTCCTTTAAATGGGGTCCTACACTTTTTGATAATGTTGCACAGAGGCCAGCATTATGAGGACTTTCTGATCTATACCCTGTTCTGATTCTGCCTCTTCACTCTGGTAGTAGAGTTTAGGGTAATGGAGCACATCTTGGACATCTCATCCAAGTGGTATTCAGAAGAATCACACATGTTATAGATTGAAACCAAATTCCAGCCCTTGGACACCATTTTTATAGTATAGAATATATCATATGGGCTGCACAGTATGCAGGTAGATAACTTGTATGACAGTTTGCTAGCACACTAGGTTTTTGAGACTCTAATAGACCTCCAGTACTTTGCGAGTGATTGATATCATGATGAAGTGTACAATTCTTATAAACCTCCCGATAAAATAAAAGTAAAGGTCTAAATTGTTCTCTACATGTTGGGTCAATTATCCTTTTTAAGAAAGAGACATTAAAAATGTTTCTGAAATGAAAACCGCCATAATCTCTTATCAAAGTTTGGCAGATTGAAGATCACCCGTTAGCTGAACAGCAGGGCATTTTACCCTCTGCAGGATATTAAGAAATGAGATCTACAGGAGTTAGTGCCCTTGAACTAAATAGCAATTGTGATGAAAGGGAAATGATAATCGTCCTTTCATCCTACCAGCTACATAGACGACATCCTCTTGATGCCAGATAAAGGCCACTCTGAAGGTAAAAGCTCGTAATATAATATTCTAGTCATTTTCCTGGCATCATTTTGCGTTCTGTGGCTTAATACTATACTGAACCTGATAATGTTCTTCGTTGTCTATTTCAGAGAACAATACTTCATGTTTTACTTCTTAGGTGGTGTAACATTTATATTTTCAGGTGACCAGCTGCTTCACAAACCTTGTGAAGAGATATATTGAGTTCTATATTTTACTGCTTTGTAGTCTGTCCTAGTGGCCATAGCAGAGTTCCATGGTGCCTCTCTGGCGGACACTGTGCTATTAGGACATACTTATCTAATGTGGGCTTTCTGCTACAAGTCAACCATGTCCTAAGAAATGATAATCCCATGTAGAGATCTTAGACGTGCACCGGATCCCGTGAGCCTCATTAATGACAATCACAGAATCGGTGTTATCCTCATTTTTAGTGGACTAAACCTCAAGACAGAAGGTTAATGTGAAGCTTGAGGAAAACCAGAGGTTCTCATTGTAATTATTCATTAGAGAGCCATCCAGACATAATGAATACTATACAAGCCACAATGTCCTCAGTAGCATACGTATCTCCATAATTAACAAGTCACATCCCCCCATTTCTCCAAATCCTTTACAAACAACCTCTTGATTGAGCCAAAACTTGACTCAAGAAGTTTATCTCATTAGCCGATATTTACCCCAGTTTTTGTGTTTTTATGCATAGGGGAGTCTCTCTGCTTGTTGCCCCCTAGAATAACATTTTTCCCCCCCATAGAAACAGGATGAATTGCAGGGGTACAACCATGTGGATGAGATTTGGTAAAATCGTATCCATTTGCTGTTGCCGTAATATGCTGTGGGCTTCCCCCAATTGTGGATGAGTTTGATACGTCTCTTGATTGTTACTGTTTTCCATGATCACTTCATTTCTCGTACTCACATTAATGGTGGTACATATTGCCAGCTGAAAGATGTTTCAGGCAGGAGTTTTGGTTTTACAGCGAAGACTGGACAAAATACGGAAAAAAAAAAGATCATCCACTTGCCAATCCGTAATACTTTTCTACTACATTATAACACTGAAACAAATTATAAAACTGATGCTTTTTTCTTTTATATCTAATCTCCTTATAAGGATTAACCAAATTTAAATGGGTTTTCCGGGAGTAGAATAGTTTTGACTTATCCCCAGGATAGCAAATACTATATTCAGAGCAGCACTCAAATACCACGTGGACTCTAACTGGAATGCATCAGCCTATCCACGACCTCAGACCCACCTTGGTCATCCGATCAGCATACAAACACAAGTTGATGGCAGCATATCCAGAAGTTATTCACAGTGGGTCTATGAAAAAAAGTGCAATAACGCCAATAAAGTGCACTGTTTCGACTACATAGTAGTCTTTATCAAGCATAACCTGAAGTGAGCTCAAAAAGCTTATGTAGCCCACATTGCCAATCACAGATCCATATCAATCTTCATGACACCTGCTCATTTATCTCACCAGTAAGGTGTATGTCACATATAAGTGTCATATTGATCCACCAATCTAAAACAATATATCATTACCTGATGGAGGATAGCGGCAGACGGAACGTCCACATCATGCACGTGTTGTTAGCGTCCACTTAATTCTATTGCGCATGCCCAAACGACTAGCATGTTTGCGTATCAATTGATGATGCGGTATAAACACATGACTAGAGTTGAGCGAACTTCTATTTTTAGTTCGGTGTCCAAAGTTCGGGTTCAGGTTATCGTAGCATCCCGTTATGGATTCCGCTACTTTGGACCATAACGGTCTTTGGAATCCATAAGGGGCTGCTTCATTGAACCCGAACCTTGGACAACCCTAAGGACCTGGGGTGACGTCACCATCATGTGATCAGTGCAGAGGGCGTGGCTCAGCACTGGATTGGATAAGAGGTGATCCAGTACTGAGCCACGCCCCCTGCACTGATCACATGACGGTGACGTCACCCCAGGTCCTTAGGGTTGTCCAAGGTTCGGGTTCAATGAAGCAGCCCATTATGGATTCCAAATGCCGTTATGGTCCACGGTAGCGGAATCCATAACGGGATGCTACGATAACCCGACGCCGAACTAAAAATAGAAGTTCGCTCAACTCTATACATGACCAACTCCCGATCAACTGACCAAGCGCGTGACCAACTCCCGATCACCTGACTCAGCATATCTTGTCCACAAGACTCCAACCGACACATCCGGCTTACAGAGCGTCTCCATTACCATGGTGACCATCATCGCCATACATCAGAGGATCTCGCCATCAGCGATAGGCAGATCAACCCTGCCAGTCGGCATATAGTCATAACGGGATCGTTGCTAAGGGATCTTTGAGTATATGTCAATGAGGCAATGTATACCCATTATCTTATAGATGTTTAATCATGATTCTGTATGTTGTTCATTTCCGGATCGCAACTATTTCATATTCTGGGCATAATGGACATCCAGAATGCCGCATCCTGCACCTGGCAAAAAAATAAAAACAATGTACGTTAAAAACAACTTCTTTTATACATCATTGGCTATATACTGATTATGACATATTGTATTATACCACTTACATTAAAATCTATATTTAAACCCTGGGGTTGTAGTGATCTCAAAGTAAAAATCCATTGAAATTCTTTTTTCCGAAGAATCGTTTCTCTGTCCCCACCTCTCCTTAATATACCAACTGAATCAATCACACAAAGTCTTTTTTTTTTGTGCAGTTATTTGCTGTAAAGGCGTTTAGTGGCCTATTTCATTTTCTCTTTGATTTTTATTGAGTCAATAATGGTACAATACAGTTACATGCACATACAGAAACAGGTCTTAAAGGGTTTCTGTCACCAACTTTTGACATTATAAGCTGTCTGACATTAGCTATGTGCTAATGTCAGACCAGCTTGATAATGTCTTTTTTATAAAAATCCGCTGTATATATAGTCTGAAAAACTTACTTTTATATTATGTAAATTAGCCTCTAGGAGCAGGGCGTTGCCCTGCTCCTAGCGGCTCCGTCCGGCAACCTGCTGGCACGCCCCTTCACACTTTGATTGACAGTGCAGGGCAGCGATCCTCCTGCACTGTCTCGTTCTGAAATCGCGCGCCCGCGCCGCCGCTCTGTGTTCGGCGCAGGCGCGGTGAGCAGAGGACAGCAGGCACCAGCGTCCTCTGCTCACCGCGCCTGCGCCGAGTCAGAGCGGCGCGGGCGCGCGATTTCAGAACGAGACAGTGCAGGAGGATCGCTGCCCTGCACTGTCAATCAAAGTGTGAAGGGGCGTGCCAGCAGGTTGCCGGACGGAGCCGCTAGGAGCAGGGCAACGCCCCCCCTGCTCCTAGAGGCTAATTTACATAATATAAAAGTAAGTTTTTCAGACTATATATACAGCGGATTTTTATAAAAAAGACATTATCAAGCTGGTCTGACATTAGCACATAGCTAATGTCAGACAGCTTATAATGTCAAAAGTTGGTGACAGAAACCCTTTAATATCCATCTCTGTCATGTATATCTGACTCATGTTTTACATTACTTTTTTAAAAAGTAAAAAATAAATATTCCTGTGTAATGAAAATAAAAAATACAATAACATAAATAAAATAAAAGAAAAGGTCTCAGCGTCATCTCTGTTCTTCAACGTTTATACAGATAACATGCATGTGAAGTTTTACATATATTAATGACAGTGTCTATCAATGATGTTACTCTTTGGCCTCTTTTTTCCCCTCCCCTCCTCCTTTTCCTTCACTCTCTCTCCACCTTTTACCTATCTCCCTCCTCCAGGCGCATATGCTGTCCATATTCGCAGCTCAGCTGAATTTTAAATGACTCTCCGTTATTCAGGCGATCCAATATTTCTCGAGTTTGCCTATTTCGTGATTTTTTTTTAAGCCATAATCCTTTCGTAAATGCATGTTTTATCAATCCTTGATCTAATCTCTGCCATGCATGGTATAACTGATGATTTCCAGTGGTGGGCTATTGCCAATTTAGTTGCAAGGCAGATGTGTGCACTGATTATTCTCCCTTGTGTTAGTATGTCATCCAGGCCTATAAATAATAGAGCTTTGCACTTCACATTGCTGTGTTGAGACTCTTAGGTGAGGCTCTGCGGTGTTTTTTGTAGCTGGTCTCCCTGAGATCAGCTATCGTTTTGTTTCAGTAGTCTCCAAGGTATTGCTCCCGGTTAGCCAGAATCCTACTCCACACTGAGGAGGGGCAACACCCCGAAACAGCTGTCTGTGGATGGATAACTGGCTTAGGTTTTTCCCGTCACATCCTTAAAGCTTGTAAAAAGCGAGATCTTGACATAGGGGCCACTTAATATGGTGGATTTGGTGATCTCTGTAATGGAGACACCCCTTTGCACTGGTTTTCCTTTCTTTGAGGGATATCTGGCTTTCTTTGTGTTGTAGACCCAATACTGGGGCTCCACATTTATTTTGCATATTACTGTTTCCCAGGGAGCTTTGCACTTTGGATTGCTGTGTTGAGACTCTTAACTGAGGCTCCGCGGTGTTTTTGTGGCTGGTCTCCCTGAGATCAGCTATTGTTTTCTATAAATAATAGTGCCATGGATGGCGATGGAGAATATTTACATCTCACAATTTTTTAAATCAATAAAAAACATCTGGCCATCATTAAGTTATGAGCGGGCAGCTCCATAAAATGTGGAAGAGAGTTCCACGACCCCCGCAGCCTCTCCAGCACTCTGCAGATGCCCCTGGAAACATGCGTTGCAACCTTTCTTGGGGATAATACTATCTCAAGATGGTTTTAATTGCTGACTCATAGTGTGTCATGCATTTAAAGCACCTAGTGATATTTATAAAAGCGGTGCTCCACTGTTGTTGTGAATGAGTGGTTTTAAGATCTATCTCCCAAGAGAGTGGAAGTCTTTCGAGTATGTCCTTTTCACCCAAGAGATTATACACAGGTCTAAGGCCCTTCACTGTATCTGAACCATTGCTCCACATCTGGAATGGTTTAGCGCATGCTTGGGAGTAAAAGGGACCAGTCCCGCCCAGTATATGTCTAATTTGGAGATACTTAAAAAAAATCATATTTATGAATGTCATAGGTTTGCATGAGCGAAATGTATGGCTTAAGTGTGTCCCCCTGAAATAGCAAGGAGATCGAGTCGAATCCCTTTCACTCCCAAGCCCGCAAATTCAAGTGCGGAACAAAATACTACAAAGTTCTCAGAGGAGCCCATTGAGTCAGGTTGATTGAAGGTTTGGATGCTCTGGCAGGTAACTGTTTTCAATGCACTACTGAGAATTTAACCATGGCAGGTATATTTTTGGGGTTTTGGAAATGTGTAGAGGGGGAGGCTATTAAGAGGCCTTTCAGTGAACCTGATGCTATAGCAGATTGTTCCAATTGTACCCAACTTAGGGAAGTGTCTTCCTTCCACCAACTTCTCATCTGTGACACTTGAGTGGCCAGGAAATAGTCGTATATATTTCGCATACCTATACCTCTACTACGTTTTTGTAATATTCTGGCAGCTACCCTGTGTTTTTTGGATTGCCAAGTGTAACGGATCGCCTGGCACCCCGACTGGGTACCTCCGTTAAAAGATGCTCCTAGCGCTTCCTGAGGACTCCAAGCACTCTAGCAGACACCTCAATCACCGAACCTGAGAAGCATACGAATCCTCTCAAGCCTCTGAATGCTGTAGACAGTTGAATAGGAACCATACGAATAGGTTTGCACTCCTAGCAGTCTAACTGGAACAGCATGCAATAAATCCTCCCCCAATAATGAGACGACACTTCACTTTGAGGGTTAAACAGGAACTCTTTATATTTTTATTGAGGGCTACCTGCCCGGTATTTATCCAGGTCTCCCCCCTGGTGGACACTCCCCTAGGGGACCAGAAGGAATACTACGACACGGGATACAGCAGCCAATCACACACAATGGGACAATACAGACAACCACACCCAGCATATCCCTCCCCTCTGCCTGTGATACAATTACCCCACACAGGTTAATGTAATTATCACAGGCCGGAGAATACACAATGTCTTCTGTCCTGGAGACAATTGAGGAGTCATTCAATTATCTCTCAGGACAAAGGGAAATCGCCAATACACATGTGGGGACAATAGGACAGACATCACTATTCAATACACAATGTCCCACCCTTTACAGTACACAGACATTTAACATATCCCCAGATGGCTTGGATCTGAGCGCTCAATATATCCAAGGATAGAGGCAGACTCCATTGAGCACATGGTTGCAAAAGGACATAAAATTACACAATGTTACAATTACTACATAAAACATATACATGCAACATATCCCCAGATAGCTTAGGTCTGAGCGCACATTATTGAATGGCGCTCAGACCACACATATCCAGTTCAATTGCCATGGAGCTAAAGTCTTTCCCATAGTCTTTCATTATACGAATGGGCTCCATAGCAGAGCTATCTGGGGTATCACCGCTCAAACAGGACAAGCATACATGGGGCCATAGTCGCAGGGCAGGAGGCGAGCAAGCAGTCCCTTCCAGGAAACTGGGGCAGACTCTGGTACAGGGTCCAGTCCGCTACATTTCTCCCTTTACCAAAGAGACTATCCAGACTCCAGACCTCCAATCGGTCTGGGGCTCTGATAGTCGGTCGGCCTTTCTTACCTGGTGTAGCTGTCCTGGTGTTCTCCTGCCACATGTATCCAGTGGGAAATCCATAGTTTGGGAAAAAAGTAACCAGGGTGTCCTCTCTCCTGGTTGGATAAAGCGGTTGCTGGGGAGAAGGGGTAACAGGCTCCTCTCCCTGCGACGTCCTCTCTTGTATTACGGGAAAACAAACCGCCTTCTCTTCCAATACCTTGTCCTGTTGTTGGGGACCAGGACAGACTGTCCATATCTCCAGTGGTGCAGGTGCAGAGATTATGGTCCCATCTGCACTGTTGTGGGGTTTACTGTCTCCCCTTGGTGGGCTAGGCTGCTGCTGGGGAGGAGGGACAAGACTCTCCCTCCTGGTAAAAGATTCTGCCGCTGGGGAGCAGGGCTGACCCTCCGTACTCCCTGTAGCTTGGGCGCAGAGACCGCGGTCCCATCTGCGCTGGTGAGGGGCTTAGTGTCTCCCTTGGTGGGTTATGCTTCTGCTGGGGAGAGGGGTAACCAGCTCCTCTCCCTGAACAGTAGACTGCTGCTGGGCAGAAGGGACGGCACCTTCAGCTCCCGGGGTACACACTGCCGCTGGGGAGGAAGGACAGCACCTTCAGCTCCCGGGGTACACACTGCCGCTGGGGAGAAAGGACGACACCTTCAGCTCCCGGGGTACACACTGCGGCTGGGGAGGAAGGACGACACCTTCAGCTCCCGGGGTACACACTGCGGCTGGGGAGAAGGGACGGCACCTTCAGCTCCCGGGGTACACACTGTGGCTGGGGAGAAGGGACGGCACCTTCAGCTCCCTGGGGTCACACGGCCGCTGGGGAGGAAGGACGACACCTTCGGCCCTCTGTAACTCACACGGCCGCTGGGGGGGAAGGACGACACCTTCGGCCCTCTGTAACTCACACGGCCGCTAGGGAGGAAGGACGACACCTTCGGCCCCCTGGACTTCACACTGCCGCTGGGGAGGGCGGACGATACCATCTGCCATGAACTGCAGGTACTCTGCTGTTAACCTCCTCACGAACTGCACAGATTTCTCAGAGGGGTTGGGTCCGAAGAAAATCAGCCGTGATCTCAGCACTCTGTCAAATTCCTCCTGCGTGTAGCTGGGTGCCATGCTTGTTCTCCTGAAGTTGGGTATGAGTGCTAGCGTTGCCCTCAATTTGTAATTCCACGAACGAGCTGCTTTACCTCGCACTAGGACGCCATCCCACTGCTGCCTCCAATGTAACGGATCGCCTGGCACCCCGACTGGGTACCTCCGTTAAAAGATGCTCCTAGCGCTTCCTGAGGACTCCAAGCACTCTAGCAGACACCTCAATCACCGAACCTGAGAAGCATACGAATCCTCTCAAGCCTCTGAATGCTGTAGACAGTTGAATAGGAACCATACGAATAGGTTTGCACTCCTAGCAGTCTAACTGGAACAGCATGCAATAAATCCTCCCCCAATAATGAGACGACACTTCACTTTGAGGGTTAAACAGGAACTCTTTATATTTTTATTGAGGGCTACCTGCCCGGTATTTATCCAGGTCTCCCACCTGGTGGACACTCCCCTAGGGGACCAGAAGGAAGACTACGACACGGGATACAGCAGCCAATCACACACAATGGGACAATACAGACAACCACACCCAGCATATCCCTCCCCTCTGCCTGTGATACAATTACCCCACACAGGTTAATGTAATTATCACAGGCCGGAGAATACACAATGTCTTCTGTCCTGGAGACAATTGAGGAGTCATTCAATTATCTCTCAGGACAAAGGGAAATCGCCAATACACATGTGGGGACAATAGGACAGACATCACTATTCAATACACAATGTCCCACTCTTTACAGTACACATTTAACATATCCCCAGATGGCTTGGATCTGAGCGCTCAATATATCCAAGGATAGAGGCAGACTCCATTGAGCACATGGTTGCAAAAGGACATAAAATTACACAATGTTACAATTACTACATAAAACATATACATGCAACATATCCCCAGATAGCTTAGCACATATCCAGTTCAATTGCCATGGAGCTAAAGTCTTTCCCATAGTCTTTCATTATACGAATGGGCTCCATAGCAGAGCTATCTGGGGTATCACCGCTCAAACAGGACAAGCATACATGGGGCCATAGTCGCAGGGCAGGAGGCGAGCAAGCAGTCCCTTCCAGGAAACTGGGGCAGACTCTGGTACAGGGTCCAGTCCGCTACACCAAGCATAATTATTCAATAATTGGTTGAGTTTTTGAAAGAAGCTTTGTGGTGGTGAGATGGGTACAGTACGAAAGATATATAGCAGTTTCGGTAGTGTAGACATTTTGAAGGCTGCTAAGCGCCCAATCCATTAAATTTCTAAGGAGGAGTATTTTTTTCAGTTCCTGTTCTACGGATTGTAACATTGGGAGATAGTTAGTTTTGTGAAGTGTATTTATTGAGCGTGTTAAGTGTATCCCTAGATATTTAATATGTGATTCTTGCCAATCCAATTCATACTTTTGTTTAAGGGTTGTGTGCATTCGGGCTTTAATGTCGATTGGGATTATTTGGGACTTATCAAGGTTTTAATTTGTAGTATGAGAGTTTGCCAAATTCTTGGAGTATGTTCAAGGAGTTTTTCAAGGATTTGTGAGGGAAAGGATAATATCGTCAGCGAACAAAGATATCTTGTGTGTAGTAGATCCCACTGTTATCCCTTCAATGTTTGCGTGCTATCTGATCGCCTGGACTAGAGGCTCAATGGTGAGTACAAATATCAAAGGAGATAGCGAACACCCTTGACGAGTGCCATTTGTAATATCAAAGGAGTCAGAAAGCATGCCCATTTGCCAACACTCTGGCCGACGGCGCCTTGTAGAGTGTTTTGATAGGGTTGGTGATATAACCTGTAAATCCCAGGTGATCCAGCACAGAAAAAGCGAATGACCAATCATTGCGATCCAACTCCTTTTCGGTGTCCATAGCTACTAGCAATGTAGGGCATTTGGTTCTTTCTGTTTGATCTATAAGGTTTATTAAGCGTCTAGTATTATCCGATGCTTGCCTATTTTAACAAATCCAGCCTGGGCAGTGTGTATAACTCAAGGGAGAATTTTGGATATCCTCAGCTCTATGAGTTTGGAGAATAGTTTTATGTCAGTAGTGAGGAGAGATATTGGACAGAAGTTTTGTGGGGATGTTGGTTCTTTTCCTGGTTTGGGGAGGGTTACTATGGTGGCTGTTAACATTTCTTTATCCAAAGTGCCTTCTGAGAACATATTAAGTATGTGAGGGAGTAGGATGTCTCCATAAGTCTTGAAGTATGTATTAGAGAGGCAATCTGGGCCAGGCGCTTTATGTAAAGGAAGGGTTTTGATGGTTTGCAATATTTCTTTTTCCGTTATGGAAGAGTTTAATATGTTTAGTTGGTCGGGGTTTAATGTCGGGAACAATAGTTTGTTTAAGAAAGATGTAATATCTAGGACAGATGGAGAAGTACTCCTGTTAGCTTCTAGGTTATATAAAGAGGAAAAATATTTCCTAAAACGATTGGCTATGTCTTTTGGGTCATACAGTTTATGGGATCCAGTGGCATGTAACAGGTGATGCATTCTGGATTTTTGGGCTCGTTGTTTTAACTGTTTTGCTAATAGCTTGCCGAACTTTTTGCTTATGGACTAGTATTGTGCATTTAATGTTCGCATCTGCCTTTCATATGAATATAGTAGGCGTTTATTCAATTTTAGTCTCAGCTGACGGATCTGATCCTGAAGGCTAAGGGATGGTGTCTTTTTGTTGAGCTTCAATATTTTAAAGCTTAGTATATGTCTCTGTGAAGATTTTCTTTCTTTTTTTTTTTTTTTGCTTGAGTATAAACGCCTTGTGGGCATTCCAGAGGGTAGTATTTTTAGCTACTGTGCCAGAGTTCAGTAGGAAATACTCAGTTATAGCTTTGTGTATTTCTGTTTTGTAGGTAGAGTGTGCCATTAACCAGTCCCGGACCACCGTACGCAGGATTGCGTCCTGCGGGCGGCCGGGATCTTCTGAGTGGACGCATCGGCGCATCCTCTCGCGAGACCCGTGAGTTCCTGTGAACGCGCGCGCAGGCGCGCGCGCGTTCACAGGAGCGCGCGTCTGGAGAGTTAAACTACAGCCTGCCAGCGATGATCAATCGCTGGCAGGCTGTAGATGCGATCGCATCAAACATGTATACCAGACGCTGTTTTGTGAACAGCGTCTGGTATACCTGCTACCTGGTCCTCTGGTGGTCCCATTTGCTGGGATCGACCACCAGAGGACCAGGTAACACAGTAAAGTTGCACCAAACACTACACTAACCCCCCCCCCCCTTACCTATTAACCCCTTGATCACCCCATCTAGACCCCCTGATCACCCCCCTGTCATTGATCACACCCCTTGTAAGACGTCCATATGTGTTTTGCGGATCCGATCCGCAGATCCTCAAAACACGGACACCGGCAATGTGCTTTCCGCATTTTGCAGATCCGCACATTGCCAGAACTATATAGAAAATGCTTTTTCTTGTCCGCAATTGCGGACAAAAATAGGACATGTTCTATATTTTTGCGGAACGGAAGTGCAGACCCGGAAGCGCGGATCCGTAATTCCGGATCCGAGCGGGACAAAGTCTGTCCCCATAGAAATGAATGGGTCCGCAATTCCGTTCCGCAAACAGAATTGCGGACATGTGAATGGGGCATAAGGGTCCCTTATCACTGCCAGTTAGTTAGCTACTTGTTAGGTAGCTACCGCCCAGCCCACCGCACCGCAGTCACTGATTTTGGCAGAGATTTTTTCATCCACATTGACCGATGCGAATGAAAAAATCTGTGCCGTTCATTTTTTATATTTTTTTCAGCGCAGAGGCTGAACGGAAAAAAAAAATCTCATTACCCGTATGCTCAATATACGGAGAATCGCAGAAACTCCTAATGCTGGCCATACGTGTAATGATTGCGGAGACCCTCAAATGCCAGGGCAGTACAAAAACCCCACATGTGACCCCATTTTAGAAATAAGACACCGCAAGGTATTCCGTGAGGGGTATGGTGAGTTCATGCAAAATTTTATTTTTTGTCACAAGTTAGTGGAATATGAGACTTTGTAAAAAAAGACAAAAAAAAAACAATTTCCGCTAACTTGTGCCAAATTTTTTTTTCTGTGAACTCGCCATGCCCCTCACGGAATACCTTGGGGTGTCTTCTTTCCACAATGGGGTCACTTGTGGGGAATTTATACTGCCCTGGCATTTTAGGGGCCCTAAAGCGTGAGAATCCAAATGCGTAAAAATGGCCTGTGAAATCCTAAAGGTACTCATTGGTTTAGGGCCTTTGCATCTTGGCTGCAAAAGTGTCACTCATGTGGTATCGCCGTACTCAGGAGAGTAGGGCAATGTGTTTTGGGTGTATTTTACATATACCCATGCTGGGTGTGAGAAATATCGCTGTAAACGACAACTTTTTAAATTTTTTATTCAAAGTTGTCAATTTACAGAGATATTTCTCTCACCCAGCATGGGTATATGTAAAAATACACCCCAAAACACATTGCCCTACTTCTCCTGAGTACGGCGATACCACATGAGTGACACTTTTTGCAGCCAAGATGCGCAAAGGCCCAAATTCCAACGAGTACCTTTTAGGAGGGCATTTTACGCATTTTCTTCTCACGCTTTAGGGCCCCTAAATGCCAGGGCAGTAGAAATACCTCACATGTGACCCTATTTTGGAAAGAAGACACCCCAAGGTATTCGCTGAGGGGCATAATGAGTCCATGAAAATTAAACTTTTTGTCAAAAGTTAGCGGAAAGGGAGACTTTGTGAGAAAAACAATAAAAATCAATTTCCACTAACTTGTGCCAAAAAAATCTCCTATGAACTCGCCATGCCCTCATGGAATACCTTGGGGTGTCTTCTTTCCAAAATGGGTCACATGTGGGTATTTCTACTGCCCTGGCATTTTAGGGGCCCTAAAGCGTGAGAAGAAAAATGTGTAAAAATGCTCTCCTAAAGTTACTCATTGGTTTTAGGTCCCCTTGCGCATCTTGGCTGTAAAAGTGTCACTCATGTGGTATCGCCGTACTCAGGAGAAGTAGGCAATGTGTTTGGGGTGTATTTTTACATATACCCATGCTGGGTGAGAGAAATATCTCTGTAAATTGACAACTTTGAATAAAAAAATGTAAAAAGTTGTCGTTTACAGCGATATTTCTCACACGCAGCATGGGTATAAGTAAAAATACACCCCAAAACAGATTGCCCTACTTCTCCTGAGTACGGCGATACCACATGAGTGACACTTTTTTGCAGCCTGGGTGCGCAAAGGGGCCCTAAAACCAATGAGTACCTTTAGGATTTCACAGGCCATTTTTATGCATTTGGATTCTCACAATTTAGGGGCCCCTAAAATGCCAGGTGAGTATAAATACCCCACATGTGACCCCATTTTGGAAAGAAGACACCCCAAGGTATTCCGTGAGGGGCATGGTGAGTCCACAGAATCTTTATTTTTTGGCACAAGTCAGCGGAAATTGTTTTTTTTTTTTTTTTAATTTTGTTTTTTACAAAGTCTCATATTCCACTAACTTGTGACAAAAAATAAAATTTTACATGAACTCACCATACCCCTCACAGAATACCTTGTGGTGTCTTCTTTCCAAAATGGGGTCACATGTGGGGTATTTATACTGTCCTGGCATTTTAGGGGCCCCTAAAGCGTGAGAAGAAGTCTGGAATCCAAATGCGTAAAAATGCCCTGTGAAATCCTAAAGGTACTCATTGGTTTTAGGGCCTTTGCGACCCAGGCTGCAAAAGTGGACACATGTGGTATCGCCGTACTCAGGAGAAGTAGGGCATGTGTTTGGGGTGTATTTTTATATATACCCATACTTTGTGTGAAAAATATCTCTGTAAACGACAACTTTTAAAAATTTTTATACAAAGTTGACAATTTACAGAGATATTTCTCTCACCCAACATGGGTATATGTAAAATACACCCCAAAACACATTGCCCTACTTCTCCTGAGTAAGGCGATACCACATGAGTGACACTTTTGCAGCCTGGGTGCACAAAGGGCCCAAATTCCAACGAGTACCTTTAGGTTTTACATGGCGGCTCACAATTTAGCCTCGCCCAAAATGCCAGAACAGTAAACACACCCCACAAATGACCCCATTTCGGAAAGTAGACACCCCAAGGTATTCACTGAGGGGCATAGTGAGTCCGTCTGAGATTTATTTATTTTTTGCCAGAAGTTATCAGAAATTGAAACTTTTTTTTTTTTTTCTCAGAAAGTGTCATTTTCCGCTAACTTGTGAAAAAATGAAATGATACATGAACTCACCATGCCCCTCCGCGAATACTTTGGGGTGTCTTCTTTCTAAAATGGTGTCATTTGGGGGTATTTATACTATCCTGGCATTCTAGCACCTGAAGAAACATGACAGGCGCTCAGAAAGTCAGAGCTGCTTCAAAATGCCGAAATTCACTTTTTTGCACCATAGTTTGTAAACGCTATAACTTTTACCCAAACCAATAAATATACACTTATTGGACTTTTTTTTATCAAAGACATGTAGAACAATAAATTTTGAGAAAAATTTATATAGAAATGTAGTTTTTTTTTTTAATTTTACAACAGAAAGTGAAAAATGTCATTTTTTTGCAAAAATTTCGGTAATTTTTGATTAATAGCAAAAAAAGTTAAAATGTCAGCAGCAATGAAATACCACCAAATGAAAGCTCTATTAGTGAGAAGAAAAGGAGGTAAAATTCATTTGGGTGGTAAGTTGTATGACGGAGCAATAAATGGTGAAAGTAGTGTAGTGCGGAATTGTAAAAAGTGGCCTGGTCATTAAGGGTGTTTAAGCTAGGGGGCTGAAGCGGTTAAAAAAGCGTTGTCCCTCCACATAAATGGGGTGGGTTTAACATGGGCTTCTGCCAGGGTCACGGTAGTTGCAGCATGATCAGACCACGTAATTATTTCAATCGTGGAAGAAGATACATTTTGGAGCATAAGCTTACCAACCAAGAACATGTCTATCCTAGAGTAGGTATGAAAAGGGTGTGAATAAAAAGTGAAATCTTTCAGATCCGTGTTGTATTCGCCAAATATCATATATTTGTTGTTTATGAATTAATTTTGTCCGTGCGCCAGTGGGAAGTAAAAGTAGTGTCCCATGTTGCATCTGAAATTGTGTTAAAGTCCCCACATATTACCGAGTGTCCCTGCTTGATTTTATTAACTTTTTGAAACACTTGGTTTAGAAAGTGTATTTGTCTACGATTTGGGGCATATAATGTGACCAGCGTGTATTTGATATTATTGATAAGTCCTACCAGTGTGATATATCTCCCTCTAGGATATGTTGCAAGTGAAATTAGGGAGAAAGTGACGGTGTTCTTAATAACCATTAGAACTCCTCTTTGTTTCTTCTCATAATGAGCTTGGTATATCTGTGTGAACTGAGGATGTTTAATCCTATGAGCCTCTGTGTACAAAATATGTCTGACTTTAAAGATAGTGCCTCTTTCCACATCAAGGAGCTCTTCTAAGGGCTCATAACATTAAAGAGGTCAGTTTAATCACCATTTTGTAAAATATAGTAGCTGTACCTTATAGGAGGCATTGTGAGTGCACATTTGAAGGAAGGCTTGCCGGAGAGGCCGAGAGGGTCCATTATGTGAGCCAAAGAACGCAACTGGAGGAGAGAGTCAGACAAAGTCCTAAAATAAAAAGAAAAAAAACATTCACCAATGTGAATCAAAATGTGAAATATAAAGTGGCTTCCACTTGTCAAGTGGAGCCCTCCATTAGGCGAGGATATCTTCTGTACTGAAGACGCCATGTCTCACTTGGGTGGTTAAACTGACAATTGGGAACAGGAAAAACAAGTAATTCGAACTTGCAAGTAATACAGTCCGGCGTCTGTCGCAGCAAAACTATATAGTTATCCAGGTGACTAGGGTCATGTCCATTTCACGGAACTCATTTATATGAAGATTTCTTTCACTCGAACCTCACTTTGGCAGGTGGATTAGGTGTTTCCATTTCAGGTTGCTTGACTGCGATATTCCATCCTGAGAGAAGTCGAATTCCATCTCGCACTGAGGATATCATGAATGTGTTGTTGCTGGTAACAATAATTTCCTGGTAGATGCTTAGGACAGGCCACTCAGTGGGCCCTATTAAGAGTGAGGTCTAAAGGGGACCCATCAGGAACCAAAAGCAGGAGTATCTTTTGTATGTATGGGGCCAGTTCTTGCTGCATAACATCTTCAGGAATACCCCTGAACTTTATATTGTCTCTTCGCTAGTGGTCCTCTAAATCCACCACTTTGGCTTTCAATGATGTAACTTCTTCTTCTAAGGCCTGGTATGTGTCGATAAGTTGATTTATGAGAGCCTGCAAATTCCCCCATTATGGTTTCTATATGTGTCACTCTGTGATATATATCTACCACCTTGGATTGCAGTGGGGTTATCAATTGAGTAATGCCTTGCTGCAAGGAATGGCTGAATGCCAGCATTTCTTTGAGTAGGGAGCCAGAGGCCAGGGCATCTGAGGTGGGAATAGAGCCAAAGCAATTAGACAGCGTTAAATGTCCTTGTGTGCCGATTGCAGAAGGATCGCTCACCTCCCGGTAGCGCTCGTCTGACTGTAAGCGCTGCTACTGCTTGGCAGGGCTTGTGGAGGGGAACGCCAAAGATGGCGCCTGTGCGTTTAGTTTTTTCCCACCAACTGGCCCGTTTGCGATCTCCCGTGGAGGAGGGGGGGATTCCGTGCCCTCCGGGGTAACTGTCTCTCTGGTAGGTAAAAAGTGGAGTACAGTACTGTCATCCACGGCGTTCTCACAGTCTGCCTTACCTTCAGAAGATGATTGTAGAGAGTCGGGCGAGTCCGTGTCTCTGTTGTCTACGGCCTCCCTTTTATCCTTGTCCACTTTAAAGTAAAAGTCCAATTTGCTTTGGGACTTGAGTCCACGGTTCCCCCTGGTCATCAAGTGTTTCAGGGTGTAGAGATATGTTGAAGCTCTAAATTGCCCGGAATTTGCTTTTAGAAGCTGCTTCAGTGCCAGAGCTCTGTGTTCATGCAGCCATCTGCGCTCGCGGCCAAGCCACGCCCCATCACACAAAATCTTAACTGATTAATCGAGTGGCCACTCTCCACAAAATGTTTGGCCACTGGTTTGTCTAGCATTTTCTTCCTAATCGTACTTTTGTGTTTATTAATTCTCTCCCTAATTTCCATGGTTGTCTCTCCAACATATATCAAGCTACATGGACATTGTATCATGTAGATCACGTAATACACTGATAGTTTGCCATGAGACCCAGCCTGGGGGTTGGGCCTCATGGGCCTCCATACATGCAGGGCCCCAAGGCCTTGGAATGGCTTGGGGCTGCCATAGCAACCATCAGGTCCACACCAACACAGTGCAGGGACCCGATGGCTAAGGAGAGGGAGAGCAAACCTCCCATATGCCGCTGTCAGCGCTGACCGCGGCATATGAGGGGTTAATCAACCGGCATCGGTGTTATCACCGATGCTGGTGGATGCAGCAGGGATCTGTCTGTCAGTAACAGCCAGATCCATGCTGTTGATTGCCGGACCACACATTTTAGGGAGGAAGGACTGCAGGACGGGGGCGCAAAGTTCCAGCCATTTCGGACGAGCATTCTCGTCCTGGGTCCTTAAGGTGTTAAACTGTAAACCAGGAACCCCAGCCTTTAAATGTTGGTGGAATCTTTCCAATTCCTCCTCCGTACCACTCCATATCAAAAAGATGTTATCAATGTAGTGCCGCCACCACAGGACCCTCTCCATAAAGGATGATTGGTACACTGGCCTGTCCTCCACCTCAGCCATGTAGATGTTAGCGTATGTGGGGGCCACATTGGACCCCATCGTTATACCACGCTTCTGCCGGTAGAAGGTGTCCGCAAAGAGGAAATAATTCCTCCTCAGGATCACCTCCAACAGCTGGAGGACAAGCAGTGCACCATTTGGAGAGAGTCCTGAGCCGGCAAGCGCCACACCGACAGATTTCAGTCCATTCTCATGTTCAGTGGATGTGTACAATGAGACCACATCAAATGACACCAAATAGAACTTGTCTGGCAGTTTGACTTCTCTTAACTTCAACAGGAAATGACTAGTGTCCCTAATATAAGAGGGAGCTAACATTGGAAATTTTCGGAGCAAACGGTCAAGGAACACTGCTATCGTGCTGAACACTGAACCTCTCCCCGAGATGATAGGTCTACCGGGAGGATCATTTAACCTCTTATGAGTCTTAGGTAGGGTATACAGTAGGGAAGTTATTGGATATTGAATCCTCAAATAATCTGATGTTATCCTTGACCGCTCTCTCCACAATTTCACTTATATAGATCTCATTAGTCATTATGTAAAATTTAGGTCCCCTATTAATTCCTCATATACCTCCCTATCTTCAAATTGTCTTATTATCTCCTCAATGTAATTTGCTGTGTTCATCACTACCACTGCTTCCCTCTTGTCCGCTGGCTTAATAATTATTTGCTTATTTGACTCCAAATCCTTAAGGGCAATTCTTTCCTGTTTAGATTAATTATGTGTAGTATATTCATTGCCCCGAGTTCTCAGGGTCTCAATCTACTTAGATACAATTGCAATGTATGATTCTATAACATAATTGTTCTGTGCGGGAGAGAAACTACTCTTCTTAAGATCGAAATCTTTAAGGCACAACATATTCGTATGCTCATTTATTTTCATAAAACATTTTACATCATTGGCAAAATAACCCTTCAAGCGTAACCTCCTAAAAAACCTCTGTAAGTTAAGTTTAATATGAAACCAATCACTTGGAGTGGAGGGGCAGAATGTCAAACCCTTACTCAACAAATTAGTTTGTACATCTGTCAGTTCAACTGATGAAATATTAACAACGAGATGGTTCATTTCTTCAGGTTGCGTCTCGTTGTTCTCCCCTGTGTTTCTTTCATCCGTCCCGATTGTATCTGTGGGGGCACATCCCTTCTGGGCCCTACGGTGTTTCCTTCCGCCCCTTCTAGATTTACTCCTTTTCTTTGTTTGTTTGGGCCTAAAAAAATTGACTTGGATGATTCATCCGTAGATTCTGAATCACATGTGGTGAACCCAAACTGACCATGCTCAAATCCCCTTTTTTTTCTTCCTCCTGGGTTTACCTTGGGTTTGATGACGTTGCCAGTTATACATTTTACCTGTCTGGTAATCTTCCAGACCTCGATGCCATTTGTCCCTTTTGATTCTCGCCACCTCAGTTTTATGTTGCTAAGTGTGGTGTGTAATCTTATCCTTATGTATTACAAAGTCATTTGTCCCCAAAAGTCCCCAAGAGTTCCTGTATTTGTACCTCCAGTGATAGGATAGATTTCTTAATTACATCAACCTCTTTATATAGGAACTCAATATTCAATAACATGATTTCAAATGAATATTTGTTGCTCACCAGTTCAAACATTTTACAAAATTCCTCATTATTTGGAAATAAATTGGGGCGTAAGTGAGATCTCAACCCCTGTGGAATTCTTTGTGTATTACTCTTGCAATGTGTTCAAATGCAATTCAGTGGTAATCAGTCTCTTGGACTCTCTTGTTCATGCTTCTTTTTTAACAGCTCTATGGAGGGTGTGCTTAAAATGGCACATCACCCCCTTCTTCATTTATCAATCTGTGTATTTCATCGTCAGTATATAAACACATATTCATAGCCACAGTTTTTTCAGTCTTACCCAATCCTGGGACTTCCTCCATATTGAAATATTATAGGGTTCCCGGTGCACGCTCCTCAGATCCAATCCAGCAAATACTATATTTAGAGCAGCACTCAAATACCACGTAGACTAACTGGAATGCATAGTATTGGGCGAGGAGAGTTTATGAGGAATTCATCAATAACCATGGACTCTTCTCAGGTGGCCGTGACTCTTTTCCAGGCCCAGTCTGCAATGATTGTGATGTTGGTTCTCGGCAACCACTTACTTTTAACTTATAAATGATAGACCGCTGAAATTAACTTACCTGTCTCTACCTTATACTGCCGTTAGTATGGGCAGCATAAAGGTGATGACAGGTTCTCTTTAAACTCTGTATGTAAACCCTGGGGTTGTAGGGATCTCAAAGTAAAAATCCATCTCAATTCTTTTTTCCGAAGAATCATTTCTCTGTCCCCACCTCTCCTTAATATACCAACTGAATCAATCACACGAAATCTTAACTGATTGATCAGAGTGGCCACTCTCCACAAAATGTTTGGCCACTGGTTTGTCTAGCATTTTCTTCCTGCTCGTACTTTTGGATTTATTAATAAATAATTAATAAACACAAAAGTAGAAATCTGAGTAGGTGGAGCTGCAAATGGAGGGACAGGAGGTGTGTGTCAGATTACCACAGATTCCCTGTAGACAGTGTAGCTGAAATAACAGCCATTCCCTATTAAAGCTGAGCTTAAAAGCAGTCAATGTGTAAGCACTGAGGAAAATGAATTGCAGGTACGCCATATCTTAAGGTACTGATTTATCTATAATTTTTGAGCTCATGACTGGACAGTCCCCTTAAGGCTAGTTTCACACTAGCGGCAAGGAACTCCGGTAGGCTGTTTCGGCGGGTGAACAACCTGTCGCATCCGTGCTGCCGCTAGTGCATGCTTGCCCCCGTTTTACCGCTCCGGGCCGGAGTTCCTGCGGCAGCACGGCAAACATGCTGAGAGGCAGCCAGAATAAAGGTACAACATGTCGTAGTTTTATTCTGGTCGCCTCTCGGCATGTTTGCCGCGCTGCGGCCGGAACTCCGGCCCGCCCCCATTATAGTCAATAGGGCAAGTCCGAGGGCAAGCGTGCACTAGCGGCAGCACGGATCAGCCTGCCGGAGTTCCTTGCCGCTAGTGTGAAAGTACCCTAAGACAGATAACTAGTTTAAACGCTCCATTTTCTCTCTTTGTTAATGATGGTCTCTTTTTTTGCTTGTCCCCTGTATTTTTCAATCTATCTACTGTTGTAGCAACTTGATTTTTGCTTCTTGTGCCTTCAGTTTAATTCTGCAATGGACAAGTTCTTTCTCTGTGTGTTATACAGTGGCATACATTGGGGTGTTATGTTCAGTGTAAACGCTAGGAGATTTCCCTTGTGCATGTGTCAAATGTAATGCTAAGACGCAATGTAATCACAGTCTTAGATAGCTTTAATTAATTAAAGTAAATTTCAATTTTTTTTTATAGTGCACCTATTGTTCAAACAGAATTAAAGCCAGATTAATTGGTCTTGGGTGTGGAGGATTAGGGGATAGCATTATCTGCAAATTCATAGAAATCCATCTTTTGCGCACTATCCAGTTTCTGCTTGAAATACTTGACATATCTGAAGAGTACCAGAGGTGACCATTACTAATTGTTGTTGGTCTTTTCTAGCATGGACTATGAAGCTGCCCAGCTGGAGAATCAGCATGTGCACAGTGTGTATCAAAGCACAGCTCCGTACTTCAATGAAGTGCAGAGTAAAGCATGGCCAAAAGTCCGACAGTTTCTGCTGGAGCAAAAAGCAGGCAGTCTCGTTGTTGATATAGGTAAGTAATTCTTATTTTAAGGCTACATCTAATTATTTACCATATTTTTCTCTTTATAAGGGTACTTTCACACTAGCGGCATGGCTATCCGGCAGGCTGTTCCAGCTGGTGAACAGCCTGCCGGATTCGCCATGCCGCAAGTACCCGTGTGCTGCTGCTCTGTCCCCATTGACTATAATGGGGCGGGGGCGGGGCTACGGCAGTGACCGGCAGTGAACGCCTGACCAAAAATGTCGGACCTGCAGTACTTTTGGTCCGGCGATCTCCGGCCATGCACTGCCGTGCTGTGCCGTAGCCTGCCCCCCGCCCCATTATAGTCAATGGGGACAGAGCGGCAGCACACGGGTACTTGCGGCATGACGGATCCGGTGGGCTGTTCACCCACCGGAACAGCCTGCCGGATAGCCATGCCACAAGTGTGAAAGTACACTAAGACGCACCTAGGTTTTAGTGGAGGAAAATCAGAAAAAATATATTTTTCATCAGACCTCAGAACAGACCCCCAGTCTTTGTTCTCGGCTGCTTTCGGTCTCTGCAGCTTACCCAGGGACCCTCAGCCATTGGCTGAGAAAGGATTTGGGAGTGCACGTACTGGCCCTTTAAAAGGACGGAGCTATGGGTGCGCGCCCTAAGGGATCATCAGACAGGATCATGGAGGCAGGGCCGGTGCAAGGATTTTTGCCGCCCTAGGCAAAAGAAAAGTTTGCCGCCCCCCCCCCCCCCCCCATGTGACATCACAATGCCCCACCCACATGATCTGCCATATTAAAGGGGTTCTGCAGTTTATTTAAACTGATCGCAGGGGTCCGACACCTGGGACCCCTGCCAATCAGCTGTTTGCTGAACCCCTTTAACTAACGCCAGTTCTCTCCCCCCCCCCCCTTGTCATTCTCTCCCCCCTCTTGTCATTCTTCACACTCCCCCCACTTGTCATTCTTCCTCCCCCCCTTGTCATTCTCTCCCCCTCTTGCCATTCTTCACACTCCCCCCCCTTGTCATACCCTCTCTCCCCTTGTCATTCTCTCTCCCCCGTCTCCTTTGTCATTCTCTTTCCACTCTTTTTATCCCCCCCCCTCTCCCCTTGTCATTCTCTTTCTCCCCCCCCCTTGTCATTCTCTTTCTCCCCCAATCCCCCCTTGTCATTCTCTTTCTCCCCAATCCCTCCCCCTTACCTCTAGTGTATCGAGGGCGAGCTCTTTATGCTCCACGGGTACAGAAGCTTTAGTTTCCTGTACCCGAGGGGACTGACATAAAGTGCACACTGTGTGCGCACTTCATGTCAGTCCGGCCGGATACAGGAGACAGATGCTCCTGTACCCGCGGACCTTAAACAGCTCGGCCACGCTACAATGAGGAACTGACAGGAGGGAGCGCTGAGCGCTTCCCTCCTGTCAGCTCCTCTCTTCTTGCTGCGCCCGAGCGGTGCGCCCTCATGGACGCACCAGCCCGGGCAGTGCTGCAGCCGTCTGAGGCTCAATTCAGAGCGCTCGGGCGGCTGCAGCATGAGGCAGGGCCGGCGCTCCTAGCAGCGCCCCTTCCCAAGGGGCGCTCTACGCGGCTGCCTATTCCGCGTATAGGACGCGCCGGCCCTGCATGGAGGCAGCAGCATGGAGAGGATGGAATAACAGTGCTGCATACATGGAATGTGGTGGAACAAAATTTCAGTGAGTGGGGAAATATCAGTCAGACTAACTCCCTGGATCAACGACCCTTTTCCAGAAATCTAATAACTATAAGTCTATAACCTGTAATATTATTACACTCCAGAAATACATCCAGGCCCCTCTTGAATTCCTTTATTGTACTCACCACCACCACCTACTCAGGCAGAGAGTTCCATAGTCTCACTGCTCTTACCGTAATGAAGCCTCTTATATGTTTGTGTACAAGCCTTCTTTCCTCTGGACGCAGAGGATTTCCCCTCGTCACAGTCACAGTCCTGGGGATAAATAGATGATGGGACAGATCTCTGTACTGACCCCTGATATATTTATACATAGTTATTAGATCTCCCCTCAGTCGTCTTTTTTCTAAAGTGAATAACCCTAATTTTGATAATCTTTCTGGGTACTGTAGTGCACCCTTTTGATGCACCCCATGACCATATTGGCCTTGGCAGCAGCTGCCTGACACTGGTTTTTGCAGCTTAGTTTGCTATTCACTAAAATTCCTAAGTGCTTTCCATGTCAGTGTTACCTGGTGTTTTCTCATTCAGTATATGCGAGTGAGTGTTATTTTTTCTACAGGCACAACATGCTGCTAACAATAGCTAAAAAAATGTCCAAAAAAGCTGGACAACCCCTTTAAACACTTTTTACGCTTATCTTAACAGTTTTGAAAAGTGTCTTAAAAGGGTGTCACAAAGAGGAGTTATGTAATGTGGCAACTTTATCATAGACGTGCCGTTATTTTATAGAAAAAATATGGTTTTCACCGACATACAAATTATTGTATCTGGTAAGTTTATCTCCTACTGTTTAATTTGTAGTTTAACCCTTGTGTGAGTATCATCTTAAGGCCTCACATGACCGTATCCGTTTTGCAGTCCAAAAATCGCAGATTCACAAAACATGGATAGCGGCTGTGTGCATCCCGCATCTTTCCCTTCCTCAGGTCCCACACTATGTTACAAATGCGTGTTCTTGTCCGCAAAGCTCAAAGAATAGGACATGTTCTATTTTTTTGTGGGGCCGTGGGATGGACATAAGATGCGGACAGCGCACACTGCACTGCCCGCATCTTTTGTGACCTCATTGATGTGAATGGGTCCTCAAAATATGGATTAGATGCGGTCTGAAAATATGGTCGTATGCATGGGCCGTATTTTGTATCTGTGGTCGATCCGCATTTTTTGTGGCTTGCACACAGACCTATTCATTTCCGCAAAAAAACTGTGCACGGATGTCATCCATGTGCTCTCCGCGTCTGTGTGTCTATTCCGCAAATGATAGAACATGTCCTATTCTTGTCCGTTTTGCGAAAAAGTTTGTCATTTCTAGTAATGGGGGTGAGAAAAATGCAGATTGCACAGGGAAGGTGTCCCTATTTTGCGGAGCAGTATTTTTCGGACCTCAATAAGGAGATGGTCGCATGCATGAGGCCTAATTGTTTGTAAATGTTTTGTCTGCGTCTTTAAGGATCTTGGCATCTTGCTAGCGCCAGGCACCTGAGGTCTGAGTAATAACAGCCTCCCTGAACAATGACAGAAATAGACCTTAGATAAAAATAGGCTGCGATGTGTTACAGCGCTGAGCTGACTCTCCGGTGAGCACGATTCACCCTGCATAATGAATAAGCCATCATTTCTTACACAATAAGTGCAAGGAACATTTAGAGGAGTATAAATATAGCCAAGGAGACAGACCCCGCTAATAAATGCAATCAGTTTTATACGCTAGTTATTTTAACTATTCAGAATGTCAGACTGTTATATTTATTGACTCTAAAAAGAACCTTATTTTATGAGTAATTCTAACATTTCTATCCATTACGTTGTGCAGTAATATATTTTATTGTCTATGGGGATTTATGGGGATTTCATAATGTATTTTTCCTGGAATTTGAATCTGTAAGCCAGTTTAAAAAGTGCTACAAACAGCACTAATTGCACTGTTACTCTGCTCTCTACGCCCCAGCACCATGGTCCCGCATCCGAGTGGAGGTTGCGCTGTGTCACTGGTTGTCGGGTTGTGCCTGCAGGTATTACAAGACGTCTTGTGATCCTGGAGGTTTCATTAGGCCACTTTCAGATGTGAAACACGCTCCGTGTGGGAGCATGAATTCCCATAGTAAACTCTGCTCCTTTGACTGGACCATACGGCATTATAATGATTTATAATGCTGTGTGTCTCTGCCCGATTAGTACTGACAGCATTATGGGGCACATGTATTAAGACCAGCGTTTTAGATGCTGTTCATAATAAAGTCCTAAACTGGTGGTGGATCCGTCGAAGTTATGAAGAGGCGCAGGCCTCTCCATAACTTCGGCGCATCCAGCGTCAGTTCTAAATGTAAGACAGCTTCCGAGCCGTCGTACATTTAGACTATTTTCTATTCCTAAAACAGGCGTAGAAAATGGTAAATGAGACGGGCCTACTGGCCTTTCCCCGCCCATGCCCACAATTTTAGACCTGGCGGGAGAGGGGCAAAGTCATAGATAACGGCGCAACTAATCATGGTACCGCTATCTGCGCCTGAAATGCGCCTAATTTAGGCATATTTCAGCATAGTAAATGACCCCCTTATGTCTTTATGTCATTATGTTTCACAATCGTCTGAAACTGTCCTAGCTGTGTCATGCTATTCTGACTTCTTTGGACATGTGACCACACCCTCCAGTAGCCTGTGCTGATTAAAGGGAACCCTCACTCAAGGCAGTATAAAGTAGTCACAGACATACAGTGCCTTGCAAAAGTATTCCGCCCCCTTGACTTTTTTCATGTTTTGGTGCCTCCAAACCTGGAATTAACATGGATTGTTTGAGGATTTGCACAATTTAATTTACAGAACATGTCCACAACTTTGAAGATGTTTTTTTTTATTGTGAGGCAAACAACAAATAGGACAAAATAACAGAAAAAGTCAATGTGCATAACTATTCACCCCCTAAAGTCAATACTTTGTAGAGCCACCTTTTGCGGCAATCACAGCTTCAAGTCGCTTTGGATAAGTCTCTATGAGCTTGCCACATCTTACCACTGGGAATTTTGCCCCTTCCTCCTTCAAAACTGCTCCAGCTCCTTCAAGTTGGATAGTTACGCTTGTGAACAGTAATCTTTAAGTCTGACCACAGATTTTGTATTGGATTGAGATCTGGGCTTTGACTGGGCCATTCCAGCACATTTACATGTTTCCCCTTAAACCACTCAAGCGTTGCTTTAGCAGTGTGTTTGGTGTTATTGTACTGCTGGAAGGTGAACCTCCGTCCTAGCCTCAAATCACGCACAGAGTGGTACAGGTTTTGCTCAGGAATATCCCTGTATTAAGCACCATCCATCTTTGACCAGTTTCCCAGTCCCGGCTGCTGAAAAACATCCCCACAGCATGATGCTGCCACCACCATGTTTCACTGTGGGGATGGTGTTCTTTGGGTGATGTGATATGTTGGATTTGCGCCAGACATATTCTTTGATCGCCGAAAAGTTAAATTTTAGTCTCATCAGACCAGAGCACTTTCCTTCATACATTTTGGGAGTCTCCCACATGCCTTTTCGCAAACTCACAGCGTGCCTTTTTGTTTTTAGCTGAAAGTAATGGCTTTCTTCTGGACACCCTGCCATAAAGCCCAACTCTGGAGCGTACGGCTTATTGTCGTCCCATGTACAGATACTCCAGTCTCTGCTGTGGAACTCTGCAGCTCCTCCAGGGTCTCTCTGCTGCCTCTCTGCCGGACCATGAGTTTTGGCAGGCGGCCGTCTCTTGGCAGGTTTGCTGTTGTGCCATGTTCTTTCTATTTGGTTATGATAGGTTTGATGGTGCTCCTGGGGATCATCAAAGATTTGGATATTTTTTTATAACCTAAACCTGCCTTTTACTTCTCAACAACATTATCCCTTACTTGTTTGGAGAGTTCCTTGGTCTTCATGGCAGTGTTTGGTTACTGATGCCTCTTGCTTAGGTGTTGCAGCCTCTGGGGCCTTTCAAAAAAGGTGTGTATATGTAATGACAGATCATGTGACACTAAGATTGCACACAGGTAGACATCATTTCACTAATTATGTGACTTCTGAATTATGCTGTCTCCTCCATTCAAATACACTGCACCTGCCACCTGCACTTCCTCTGTTGGGAGTTTAGAGCAGGAGCGGTGTGTATGAAAAGAGGAGGCTCAGTAATGTGTCTGGTCACATGACCCTCCATGAGCGGCCATCTTATGGGCAAGACCTCTGTGTTGACAGCATGATGACTTGCAAAATAAGGGGGAATACCTTATAAAATATAGAAAATTGTGCAGGTTATCAACCAGTTTCATATTAGTAAGTGCCATATAGTCATCTTACAAACATGGTCAACAGTAGCCAGAAAGTGGCCAACCCCTTTATTCATGTCTCCTTTCCACAGGCAGCACCAAAGCTTTGCAAAGTGGTAATATTACATCCCTGTCCCGTGATTCCATGCCTCGTTTAATACATGACACTATCTTGCTAGCCTTTGAAGCAGCTGATTGATATTGTATGCTGTTATTTAGTTTATGATCTACATATGATCTGTACAAATGACTCTCCCAGGCTTACTTGCCCTAGGACAGGGGTACTCAGCTAGTTTTATTAATGGTCCACATACCTGGGTCTGCAGTCAGATGAAGGTCCGAGCTGAATGCCAACAATAAAAATGAATGCTCCCATTAGTGCCCCCAGTAAGAATAATGCCCCCATTAGTGCCCCCAGTAAGAATAATGCCCCTATTAGTGCCCCCAGTAAGAATAATGCCCCCATTAGTGCCCCAGTGAGAATAATTCCAACATATCTGCTTTTGCCAAGAAAAAGAAAAAAAATTACCTCCATTTTCTCGCACTGCAGTGAACACTCACTGTTGACTGGAAGCTCATGACAGGACCTGCGCTCCAGCATGATGACATCTCACGGGTCCTGTCCTGAGCTTCCAGTCGGCAGTGAGCGTTCCCTACAGCACGAGCAAATGGAGGAGGTAATTTTTTTATTTTTATTAACACAAGTGGCGGTGGAGGTAAAGGCTGTACTAATGAGCGCTCTGCAATGGACGCGCTTGTTAGTTACAGTCCATACTGGAAAATCACCGGCTTTGGCAGGGCCACTAAAATACCGGCCTTGCCAATGAGCTACCGGCCAGATGTCAACCCTAGCCGCAGAACAAACATATGTATTTTTGTTCCACATCCAATCCCCATTATTAGTGGATTGGATGCGGACCCCTTTATTTCAATTGGGCCACAAAAGATGCAGACAGTACACAGTGTGCTCTCTGCATCTTTTGCAGGCCCATTGAAATGAAGGGGTCCGCATCCAATCCACCAGTAATGGGGATTGGATGTGGAACAAAAATACCATGGTGTGAATGTAGCCTTATCTTTATTTCACCATTAGGCGACTTTCACACTAGCGTTTTTGATGGATCCAGCAGGGTTCAGCAAAAACGCTTCAGTTACTGATAATACAACCATCTGCATCCGTTATGAAAGGATTCGGTTGTATTATCTTTAACATAGCCAAGACGGATCCGTCATGAACTCCACTGAAAGTCAATGGGGGACGGATCAGTTTTCCATTGTGTCAGATTGTGTCAAAGAAAACGGATCTGTCCCAATTGAATTGCATTGTGGGTCATGGCGGAACCGCCTTGCTCCGCGTCCCATGATGCAAAGAAACCCGCAGCTTGTTACAGTTTGCTCTCCGGTATGAGAACACAACCAAATAGAACGGAATGCATTTTGGAGCAATCTGTTCTGTTCAGTTACGTGTTGTCCCCATTGACAATGAATGGGGACAAAATGGAAGTGTTTTTCTCTGGTATTGAGACCCTATGACAGATCTTAATACGGGAAAATAGAAATGCTAGTGTGAAAGTACAGAGAGAGGCACAGGCAAGATGGCACACACCGCTGACACTGTGGAGTTCTTTTCTTCAGTCAGTGATGCGTTCCCACCCTGTCTGTACCCCTCAGCCCCCTCCCCAATTCCCCCCCCCCCAAGTTGATTTTACCTTAATTTTGAAAATGTCCATTGGATAAGGAGTGGTAGGGGCGTGGCCTAACCGACTGGGGGTGGCTTATCGGAGCCAGGGGTGGGGTTTTAAAGTCCCTCTTTTGAGGCTGGCCTGTGTGGCCACCCTATTCATTGGTGGCAGTGGTGATGTCCATCTCCCTTCTCCAGCAGCACCTAAGTGTACTTTGGAGTTTGAAGCTCCCTTACGTGCTGCAGGAGAGGAGGGACTGAGCGTGCTGAGAGAGACAGCTTCCTCCACATGCAGGCGCCAGATGAAAGCGCTGAGAGAGACAAGTCCCAGTGCCTGCATGTGGAGGAACCTGTCTCTTTCAGCGAGCTTATCCCCTTCCATCCAGTGCCTGCATGGGGAGGAGCTTGTGCCCCAGCTCTTTCCGGCGCACTGGGAGATTAGGAATCAAAAAGTGCTGCTTCCTATAAAAGGGATGGCAGGGGTCCGGACCGCTGGCGTCCGCGGTCTGTATTTGGACCGCCGGTACTCCTGCCCTACGACATATGATGCACATAGATTATTACTACCCAGATGCATAACTTTACATTTATCCACATTAAGTCTCATTTGTCAGGTGGATGCCCAATCATTTATAGTGTCCAAGTCAGCTTGTATTTTATGGACATCTTCCATGGACTGCACAGTACTACATAGCTTAGTGTCATCTGCAAAAATAGAAATGGTGCTATTAATCCCATCCTCAATATCCTTATTAAATAACTTAAATAATAGAGGGCCCAGCACTGAACCTTGGGGTACACCATATAAGTGGTCCATTCTGAATAGGAATCCTTGACCACAACTCTCTGAACATGGTCTTTTAGCCAGTTTTCAATAAAATTACAGACTATACTTTCCAAACCTATAGACCTTACTTTACCTATTAAACGTCCACGAGGGACAGTATCAATTGCCTTTGCAAAGTCCAAAAACACCACATTCACAAATCTAAAGCTCTCCCATTAATCCTCTGTATTATCATGTGGCAAAGTCTGCTCCCAGTCAACCTAGCCTTTTTTAAAAGTAATGGGGTCATTTATCAAATTGGTGTAAAGTAGAACTGGCTTATTTGCCCATAGCAACCAATCAGATTCCACCTTTCATTTTTTACAGTTCCTTTGGAAAATGAAAGGTGGAGTCTGATTGGATGCTATGGGCAACTAAGCCGGTTGTAATCTACATCAGTTTGATAAATGACACCATAAGTAATTTTGCCCTCCCAGCCGGAAATTGCTTTTTTCAGTTCAGGTGGAATATAATTATATTGTGGTTAAGTGTTTCACAAACAGTGACATTCCCAACAAGCTCTGCATTGTTAGAAATGTCCAGACCTAACAGAGCATTCTACAGTGGTCCTGAAACAAGATGAGGAATGTTCTCTTCTTTGCAGTTGAAGCATGACCCCCAGTCAATATCTGGGAAGTTAAAATATCCCATTCTCACCACTGTAGCAGTGTGTCCAGCCTGTTCTGTTTAGTTATACAGCTGATCTTCTATCTCCTCAGTGATGTTAGGGGCTCTATGCACCAATTTTTTCAGTGTAATTCCATCCATAACATATCAACAACTGCCTCTTTCGCACTCCCTTTCATATCACTTCTAACATGCAGACACACTCCACCTCTTTTTCTATTGGCTCTATCTTCCACAAAGAGTATAAAACCCTGAAGATTAATATCCCAGTCGTGTGAAGAGTCCAGCCATGTCTCAGCCACACCTGCTATATCAATGTGTTCTAGTGCAATGGACTCAAGCTTGCCCATCTTTCCTGTTAGACTTCTGGCATATGTGAACACTCATTTTAAGTTGCTATCTAATTCAGTATCCAGAATAAGCCTTCTTGAGTTTTGTTAGATATGTTTGTTTTCAGTGTTAGGGCTCTTTCACACTAGCGTTTTTGTTTCCCGGCATAGAGATCCGTCGTCGGGTCTCTATGCCGGAAAAATCCTGATCAGGATTATCCCAATGCATTCTGAATGGAGAGAAATCCGTTCAGGAAGCATCAGGATGTCTTCAGTTCAGGACCGGAACATTGTTTGGCCGGAGAAAATACTGCAGCATGCTGCGCTTTTTGCTCCGGCCAAAAATCCTGAACACTTGCCGCAAGGCCGGATCCGGAATTAATGCCCATTGAAAGGCATTAATCCGGATCTGGCCTTAAGCTAAACGTTGTTTCGGCGCATCGCCGGATCCGACGTTTAGCTTTTTCTCAATAGTTACCATGGCAGCCAGGATGCTAAAGTCCTGGTTGCCATGGTAAAGTGTAGTGGGGAGCGGGGGAGCAGTATACTTACCATCCGTGCGGCTCCCGGGGCGCTCCAGAGTGACGTTAGGGCGCCCTACACGCATGGATCACGTGATCGCATGGATCACGTGATCTATGCGCATGGGGCGCTCTGACGTCATTCTGGAGCACCCCGGGAGCCGCACGGACTGTAAGTCTACCGCTCCCCCGCTCCCCACTACTACTATGGCAACCAGGACTTTAATAGCGTCCTGGCTGCCATAGTAACCTGAAAGCATTTCGAAGACTGATCAGGATCCTGATCAGTCTTCTAATGCTTTCAGGCGACTTGCGTTCTGACACATCCGGCGGATCCTCAGAACGCAAGTGTGAAAGAGGCCTTAGTTTGTAACATGGATCTTGCTGACCCTCCTCCCCATAATACATTTCTCCTTCCACCAATATATTCTTACCTCTCTCTGACCTGTCTACCACTCAGTTTTCTGCCTTATGCTCCCCCTTCATTCCTAGTTTAAATATTCAGCTAACCCCACTAGATTTGTCTCCCCTAGCACAGCTGACACCCTTCCATTAAGGTGCAAATTATCCTTGGAATGCAGTTTGTACCCCAATGAAAAGTCAGCCCAGTGCTTTAAGAACTCAAGCCCTTCTGCCCTACACTAGAACTTAAGCCAAGTATTTAGCGCCATGAGCTCCCATTGTCTTTCCTGTGTTGCACATGGCACAGGCAGTATTCCAGAGAATACCACCTTGGAGGTCCTTGGAATCTAGTTATTTAAAATTATTCTTAAAGGGGTTGTGCTGCCTGTTTATGCTGATTACCTATCCTCAGGACAGGTCATCAATATTTGATCGGTGGAGGTCTGACACCCAGAACCCCCGCAGATCAGCTTTTTGAAGAGGAGGAGGTGCTCCATGCAAGCTTTACTTTCTCTTCATTACACTGCCTGTCGTCTTGGAAGTGCAGTGTAATTACAAGCACTAAATCCATTCACTTGAATTGAGCAAGTACTTGTAATTACACTACGTTGCCGCTGCAAAGGAGATCAAAGGCAGTGTAATGAAGGGGAAGCCATGCTTGCATGGAGCGCCGCCTCCTCTTTAAACAGCTGATCGAAGGGGGTGCTGGGTTTTGGAGCCCTGCTGATCAGATATTGGTGACCTATCCTGAGCATCAATATAAACAGGCTGCACAACCTCTTTAAGGAACCTACACCTACCATGTATTCTGTCATTAGTTCCAACATGGACCACAACATCAGGTTCATCACCAGCCCCTTCCAGTAATTTATCCACCTGTACCTCCACATGTCTAACCCTGGAGAGGGACAGTAAACCATTCACTTGAGACGGCCTTAGTGACAAATTATTCTCTCCATCTCTCATATTACTGCTAGCTGTCTAGGCCTACTTGCAACCTCCTTTCAACTTGGACCCATAGCTCAGCCAAGGTGGTTGTTGGCTGCTGTGCATGGAAGATACGTGATCCCATCCAGTGCCAGACATTCTAGATGTGGGAGAGATCTGACAATTGAGCTGGCTAGGGGAGCTGCTGGATACCCTGAAGAGCACATTATATAGGAGGAGCCCTCCCATTGAAGTGAATGGGGACATAGTCCCCCTCTCCATGTTAGCTAGGTGGAGCAAGCCTGTGAAACATTACACAGCAAAGCATTCTGGATTTGATAAGAAAGCCCAGCAGGAATCTCTGTATGTAAACACCCTGCCAGGATGAAATTATATAGAAAACAGGGGACTAAAAGTGCTGACATATCAAACATATATATTGGGGAAAATATTCAGTGTTTGGGATACTCTGGGCCAATAAAGAAAAATGTAATTGATGATACCGGAGAACCTCTTTAACTTGTCATACTAAAGTCTTCTGATGTCATGGTGTTTCACAATTTCATATCAATGTGTTCTGATGTCTTTATGTAGTATGTCACAGTGTATTATAATGCCAAAACTATGTCTTATGATGTCATAATGTCTTTCAGTGCCATCAATATGTCTTGTGATGTCATAGGGCTATATTATGATGTCATAATAATGCCTCATGATGTCATAGTGATGTATAATGATGTCTTTATAATGTGTTATGATGCCATAGTCTTTACTGATGTCATAATCAGTTATTCTGATATCACAGTGATGTTTGATGTTGTCACAATTTCTTAAGTTGTCATAATGTCAAAATTGTTAGGTTTGGAGATGTGCCAGAATTAACAAATCGTGTTACATTTGATAAATTTGGGGTAAAGAACGCCAATGCAGACTTGAGCAAAACTTACATTTCAAATATTACCCTCATGAATGATAAATTCCCCTAATAAGTAAAACCACACATGAGTTAAAACTGGTTTATGGCAAACCAAATCTGTTTCAGGTTCCATAGACCTACTTCACGCTTGCGCTCTGAGCCAATCTTATGTCATAGGGATATCAGGGCTCTAAGAAAGTGATAAGGATTCCATATTTATTATAGAATAACAGGTAAGAAGATAAAATTAGGCATATTTCTGGCGCAGATTGGGGCGCAAAGGTCCTTTGCGCTACAAACTGCGACTTCTCCCCACTCACACCAGGTTTAAAAAAGCGGTGGTGGCATAGGAGGGGAAGGGGATGCGTCAAAGTTATGTACAGGCCGATGCCTCTACATAACGGCAGCGGATCCACCACCAGTGCAGAGCTTTATTAAGACCGGCGACTAAAACTCCTGTCTTAATAAATGTGCCCCTATATTGTTTGCTAAAAGCCTCACAAACCACGGGCCAGAGCACATTGTATTCAGTGTGCTAAAATGCAGTAGTTTGAGAACCATAGCATTAAACAACCCCCTACTTATCTTGTTGGGTGCCATTGCTTGTTTGCCCTCTCGATCCCCTTTCTATGACCCTTATACCAAGTTCCCCTCATTTGTTTTCTAACATTGGAGCTTTTATGGAAAAGGTTCTGCACACTCCATAGCAAATGGGATGGGGCTAATGTTAACCATGCTGTCTCTTTCCAGGGGCTCATTGGCTTCTTCTGTGGTACATACAGTGCATCGTTGCCTAACATTACTGATTACTCTGTCAGCTCTAGGATGTTTATTTTAAATCTTCCAAAACGTCTATTCATTATTAGTGATATCTGTACCCTTTTCTTCTGAAAATCATGTAAAAAGATCATTATGTCATTTTTGCAGGTTGTGGTACAGGAAAGTATCTCAGTGTGAATTGTAACACATACAATCTTGGCTGTGATTACTGTGAACCTCTGGTGGAAATTGGTAGAAATGATAACCTTGAAGTCATGGTTTGTGACAACCTGAATCTACCTTTTAGGGACAAGTGTTTTGACACTGTCATCTCTATTGGAGGTAAGTCTTATATTTGTGTTGTTTGGTTGAGCAATTACTACACATCACTCCAGACTGTAAGAGCGGACACATTAGGTTCCAGTTTATATCCATATAGCTATATATGATAGAATTTCATTAATATGACATCGTATAGCCTGGACACAAGACAAAAAATTATTTGGTTTGTGTGGGAATTAAAGTTAAAACGCAGAAATTTAGTTGATTCCCTCCATACCATGCAGCTTGGGTTTGTTCAATCAATCGTTTTTTTTAATTGAACAAAAAGAACTACTCCTTGTAACTCAGACCCTTAGGTCTAGCCCAAAGTCAAACCTGTTTGACTTTGGGCTAGACCTAACAGTGTTATCCTGGTGGTCCCCTGGTATTCACCCTTTAACCCCTATAGCAGGATCTGGACTTCGCTGCAGGGGAGCCACCAGCTACCTCTTGGAACAGTCCCGGTGTGGTTGGCTGCTGACCGACAGGGATCAGAGACAGCAGGAGAAACAGGAGACCCATAGGAAACAGGAGTCCCATAAAAAATAACAGGCCAAGGTCAGGGCTGGCAGAGTTTGAAACAATCCAAAGGTCAGGCAGGCAGCACAGGATCAGTATGGAGAACAAACACAGGTCGGGTACCAGGAAACAAGCAGACAAACAGATAATAGCCCTTTTACAGGTTGTAGCTAGCTAGAGAGAGATTTAACAAGATTTTTAGAGGCAAATAGTGATCAATTGCACAGGCAAGGAAGTGAGGTCAACAGCACAGCTATATAGGAGCAGCTAATTAGCAATTAAACACAGCCATGCAGCAGCTCGCAGAGCAGGAGAAGCAGTGCTGAACCCCTGCAGTACTGAAGACAGTTACATGAATACAAGCACTAATTCACACACAGGAATATGAAACTCCATCGCAATACAGAGATCATCACTGCCAGTGTTAGGCAAAACATATCTCTGGGCAAAATTAAAGTGGGCCCCTAAATGCTGAACAATTGTACCAGCAACACATTCACATACTACATACTTTTATCACAATCTAATATACAACGTTTAGTGTTATCAATAATACCAATATGCAAGACCCAAATAATACATCCACACCATGTCCATTATACAATGTCCGCTAAATAGTGATTCAATCAATGATGTTGTCATTCTGTTACTCAGTAAAGATCACTTTACAAACATACAGTGGTAGATATCTGTTCTACACAGGCACTGTGCAGACCCTGTAAGTGAAAACAGTGCAGTTACAGCCATCTTCTTCTTTGAGTCGTTCCTATTTCCCACTTGGCCCAGACCACCATGAAGACTTCTTCAGCCATAACTTCTCTTTGTAGAGTTTGCTGCACAGACGTATAGTTGAAGTCATAGGTTTACATACACTTAGCCACATTCCTTAAAGGGATTGCATCTATCATGTAGAGAAAATTAATACAAGGCACTTACTAATATATTGTGATTGTCCATATTGCCTCCTTTGCTGTCTTGATTCATTTTTTCCATCCTATTATACACTGCTTATTTCCACGTTTAAAACCACCCTGCAATCCAGCAGCGGTGGCCGTGCTTGCATACTATAAGAAGAAGCACTAGCCTATGCGCGCTACCTAAGTTCTGTCCACCAGAGAGGCTGGCGCTTGTGCCCATAGTGTGCAAGCACAACCACCACTAATGGATTGCAGGGTGGTCGTAACCATGGAAACAAGTGATGTATAATGTGATGAAAAAATTAATCCAGCCAGCAAAGGAAGCAATATGGACAATCACAATACATTAGTAGGTGCCTTCTATTAACTTTCTCTACATGATATATGCTTTTTGCAGTCTTTAAGGCCTACCTTTAAGACTTACTTGCCCCTTTGCTTCACATCATAGGGAAATCAAAGGAAATCATCCTTGATGTCAGAAAAATAAATGGGGATCTCTACAATTCTGATATATCCTTCGGAGCAATTTCTAAATGCCTGAAGGTTTAAAGGGCTTCTGTCACCCCCGATTTAGCAATTTTGAGTAGTGGACATTAGCTATTTGCTAATGTCCGCTGAGTTCATACATATTACTATTACCTCTGTCTGTGCTCTAAATTCTGTAAAAATCGCACTTTTATGTTATGCTAATTTCTTCACTACCAGCAAGTTGGGCGGTTACTTGCTGGTAGCCGCCGCATCCTCGGACTAGAAACACGCCCCCTCCTCCACTTGATAGACAAGGCCAGCGAGCGCTCTTCTCCTCCCGCTGGCCCTGTCTTCCCATGAACTCACGCCTGCGCCGTAGCAGTCTTCATTCGGCACAGGCGTTCTGGAGTGAAGGAGCTGGCAAGTGCCCGTCCTTCACTCAGAACGCCTGTGCCGAATGAAGACCGTTACGGCGCAGGCGCGGGATTTCATGGGAAGACAGGGCCAGCGGGAGGAGAAGAGCGCTCGCTGGCCTTGTCTATCAAGTGGAGGAGGGGGCGTGTTTCTAGTCCGAGGATGCGGCGGCTACCAGCAAGTAACCGCCCAACTTGCTGGTAGTGAAGAAATTAGCATAACATAAAAGTGCGATTTTTACAGAATTTAGAGCACAGACAGAGGTAATAGTAATATGTATGAACTCAGCGGACATTAGCAAATAGCTAATGTCCACTACTCAAAATTGCTAAATCGGGGGTGACAGAAGCCCTTTAACACCATGGTACTATGCAGTCATCATACCGTTCAGGGAGGAGACACATTCTGCCTCCTAGAGATAAACGTACTTTGGTGCAAAAAATACTAATGAATCCAAGAACGGCAGAAAACCTTGAGAAGATGCTGAAGTGTCTATATCAACAGTTATACATGGCCTATATTGATATAATGTGGAAGGCCATTCACTAAGGAATAACCACTGCTCCAAAACTGCCAGAAAAGTGCAGGTGACAGTTTATAGCTGCCCATCGGGACAAAGATCCTACATTTTGGAGAAATGTCCTCTGGTTGGAGGAAATAAACATTTACTTCTTTGGCCATAATGATCATGGTTATGTATGCAGAAAAAAATCAGGGCGGCTTGCAAGCCAAAGAACACAGTCCCAACCGAGAAGCACAGAAGTGGCAGCATCATGTTGTGGGGGTGCTTTGCTGCAGAGGTAGACAACAGTCATAAAAAATAAATGAGATGGGCCGCCGCCTTCCTCACCCACACCACACACCCTTTTTTTTTTTTAGAACTGGTGTATGTGGTGTAGATGGGGAAGAAGTCGCAGATTCGGCCGCAAATCCCCTTTGCAAACGAAACTGTGACAGATATACACCAAATATCTATTCATAAATGACCCCCAACATTCCTTGACAGCAAAATAGTTCCCCCTAATAGTAATATAGTGCCTCATAATTAAATAGTGTCTTCTAATAGCAAAATAATGCTCACCAATAGTAAAATGGTGCCCCCTTTGTTTTCCAGAAAATAATCACTTTACCCCAATCCCAATGGCTAAAGGCAGGTTTACATGTCCCGATTGTTGGGAAGGAGGCGTTCCTTCCTGACAGTCGCTGCTCGTTGAGTGAAGGAGACAGGGGTATTTACATGAGCGATCTCCTTCATAGTATGAGGATGAGGGAAAGCTATTATGATCGCTCATCCTCATATGGCTGCACTGTTTCTGGGCAGCAGATCGCTGTTTAGACCGCACAATCTGCTGCCCAGAAACAATAATTGGCGCGCCTGCACGAATGACAGAATCACCCAATGAACGAGCATTTCGCTTATTCATCTGGTGATTGGCGACACATTTAGACGGGCAGATTGTCGGGAACGAGCATTCAGAGAAACATATAATCTGCCCGAATATCAACCCGAATCCACCTTAAAGCTTTTTTTCGTCCAATATATCTCTGCATTGTGTGTCTGTGCTGAGACGCTGACATCCTTTCATTGATTTAGCTTAGAGAATAATGGTCCTCGGCGATCCTGGTCACCAAGCCAAAAGTCCAGTACCCTGGATAATGCAGGGGAGGCACTTCGAGGTGGGGACCCTCATCTATTGCCCAGTTTGTACCCCACCCCCCAACCAACACATTTTCACCCAAAATTGGACCTGGAGCACATTTGAGATGATAACCCCTTTAAAATGTTTGTTATTTCTTGGTGTAGATTAGAAGATTACAATGTCATCGGAGACTAAATGACAATCAGCCTATTATAGTTATGACTCATGTGTATCTGCTTAATATTAGGTCTGTTTATTCTTCATTTATGTTTCTATGAATACTAATCACTAAAGCACACAGACATGTCGCATCATCATTTTCAATGAATGCATTTTACTTCCCATACTGAGTCATCGATAGTGTTCATTCTACATCCACTACAAATTCAGCAACTAAAACTCATGCATTGTGTGATAACATAGGTTTAAAACTTTCCAATATACCTTCTGTGTTAATACCTATCGTCATAGATCGCTGTGCCTCTTAGGCTGGGATCGGTTTACCTTGGTTCTTTGGAGAGCCGTACAGAGCAGAGTTCGGTAAAAATATCGGAAATTCTGTAGAGCAGAACACTGATTATACCCAGATGCATAGTTACATAGTATGGTGGAAGAAAGAAGCAAGTCATTCAACTTCAACCAAGGGGATGGGTGAGGACGTGAATGAAGGGAAGGGGGTGGGAGAGCAGATTCTATACATTTACATAAGCATAATGTTATTTCATTCTGAAAATTAATCGCGGTCGACCAAAGAGATTGAGTGCATGTGCTCAGCGTCATATCCAGAGGTTGTCTTTTCAAAATAGACGTATGAGTGCTGCCAGCATTGCTGCAGAGGTTAAAGGGGTGGGGGTCAGCCTGTCAGTGCTCGGACCATACACGGCACACTGGCTGTCAGCCCAGAAGGAAGCCTTTTCATTCTGGGAATTCATCTAAGCCCTTTTTAAAACCGTCAACTGTTCCTACTGTGACCACGACCTGAGGTAGACTGTGGTTGTTTCTGGACTAAACACTCCCCTTTTATAAGCCAGACTCCTCTTAAAACAGGTCACAACCTTTTATTCAAATATGGTATTATTCTAGTTTTTGACTATAAATCGCATTTTTTCCTTTTTTTCCCCAGTGATTCATCATTTTTCCACTAAGCAAAGAAGAATTCGTGCAATAAAAGAAATGGCAAGGATTTTGTCTCCCGGTGGTCAGATGATGCTGTACGTTTGGGCCATGGAACAAAAAAGTCGTCGATTTGAAAAGCAAGATGTATTTGTGCCATGGAACAAAGCATTACTGCCTCAACAGACTCCAGAAACAAACCAGTCTGAAAATAAAGTGAACCCCAAGTCTCATGACATTGACTCGACATTGGTTCAAGAGGCAGAGAGCATCAGCTTACATAACTTGAAGCAGAGTTTTGATGCCAAGCAATTCCACAACACTGGCACCTGCAGAACAAGTGAAACCTGCTGCATGAAGTTTCCTAATGACGACAGCAGATTGTACACTGCCATTGGAAGATCTATTCGCTCATGGTTCTTCTCCAGATCCCTTGATGAGTCCACCTTGAGGAGACAGATTGATAAGATGAAGTCACTCAGCCCTGTTAATGGGTGGGTGAATAACGCAGTGTCTGTGCAGCCTTCTCGACACTGTAGTTTAGACCTTGGGCACCAGAGGTTACTACTAAAGGAGCACAGTTTTGATGACAACGATGACGTTTTTATCAAAAGCGAATCGCACAAAAAGCATCAATGGTTTCTAGCTTTCGATCCCTCAAAAAATGAAAATGGGGGACACGTTGGTTTGGTTCGAAATGGTATAAAGCAAGAATTTCAGACAGATGCCAAATACTGCAGCTGTATTTGTAGCAGTGAGGGTGAGGTAGGTACCCGAAACAAAGTCTTAAAAAGAACTTCAACCACAGAGTCCAGCGACTCAATCTTGGACGAGACAGTGGCAGCCAGTGACCAAGAGGCAGATGCTTTTGACTCAAAAGTATACATGCGATATTATCATGTTTTCCGTGAGGGAGAGCTACGTAGTCTCTTGGAAAACGATGTTCCAGAACTTAGCATCATAAGTTCTTCCTATGACCATGGTAACTGGTGTATAATTGCAAAAAAAGAGAATCTCATCCCATAGGTATTTTATTTTGACATGAAGTCATAGTTAATCTGTACTAATAAGTTTTAACGTATTTCCTTTTTGTACTGAAAAAATAAGTAATAATTTAGTTATTAATTTTATTTGTGCAAATAACAATACTTGAAACCAATCTTTTATACAGATTAGCCATTACTTGATAATAGTGTATTTTTACTATTCTGGTTTCCTATTATAAATATTCTTTTATTTATTTTTTAACAAGAAATGGGTAATAAAGCAATACTAATTATGGAAATCGACGTCTTTACTGGAGGGTTTTGTAGCTGCCACCCTTCATTAGTGGTCGTTAACCTGTACATGTCTGGTAATTGGTATTATCAAGATAATTAGAGGAAATGTAGATTATTAGCATTCTTTTATTAGGAAATTACCTAAGAAGTACAAGGTTTTTCCATTTTAATGTGGCATATAAAGGGCACCTTTTAGAAACCTTTTTCACAGCATTTTTTGCAGTTTTTTTGGGAGGGAGAGACTAATACACTGAAGACAGATGTTAATTATATAGATTAAAATATAAAATGCATGCAAAAACACTATAAAACTCTTCAGGTTTTTTTAACGTGTAGTTTCACACACAAAAAAATGGTGTATGAATCCAGCACAAGGTAGTTGTACTTTATCTAGTGACATCTCCAAGATCAATGGTTTATCAAGGGTCAAGACCCGATGCAAGTGCCGATTGGATGACAACACATCCATCGGTGCTCATTTTCAAGACACAGGCCAGGGTAAACTGAATGTGGAAGGAATGATTGCTACTGCAGTCATTTCTCGCTCAATCACTTCTAATGATTTTCAGCAACACATCCTTGATTACACAACTTGCAACAGATAGTTATTATAAAGTTCCTTTCATTCAGACTTCAGGAGGGCCTGGTTAATGTTCTTGGTTGTAATAGGACTGCCATAGAGGCCTCTAACTCTATAGGCCTATTTTACAAAGATGTTTTTTCTAAACTGGTAACTCCGAAAAATTGTTGCATGGCCCATCAGATATTGGGAAGAAAGGGATGCTAATACGCTCTTAACAAAGCCTATTTAAAGGTTCGAACATTGACTTATAGGATAGCTGCCTTACATCTGGTGGCATCAGAGGCAGAGCTTGTTAAGAGCTCATTTGCATCCCTTTCTTCCCAGAATTCCAGAGGAGCATGAATGGCCTATAAGTCTCCTCACATCAATTAAGGTGCTTGCATCCCTTTCTTCCCAGAATTCCAGAGGAGCATGAATGGCCTATAAGTCTCCTCACATCAATTAAGGTGCTCTCTCCCCAAGGAGAGATAGTACCCCCCAAATCCTTCAGATATTGTACTGAGGTATTCACTCTAGAAGCACTCAAGGGGAACATATCTCCATACATACAGAGTCCAAAGGAGCCAGTGCGGCAAGGACACAGAGGCCGTGCAGGGTTGTCTCAGAATCTGCCAGTAATGTCTTGGGATTTAGATCCCTTAGTAGAGATGAGCATTAACATTGTGTTGGCGCAGGTGGTGGTAAGCGCATCCCGTTATGGATTCCACTATAGCGGCATATGGAATCCATAGGCGGCTGCCACCAACTCGAGCTGCACAGCCGAGGACCTGGGTGACGTCACTGTCATGTGATCAGTGTAGGGGGCGTGGCTCAGCACTGGATTTGATCCCGAGCTGAGCCACGTCCCCTGCACTGATCACATGACAGTGACGTCACCCCAGGTCCTTCGGCTGTGCAACAGTTCGGGTTGGTGGCAGCCGCCCCTTATGGATTCCATATGCCGCTATAGTGGAATCCATAACGGGATGCGCGACTTACCACCACCCGAACGCCGAACAACGGACTTTTTTTTAATGTTCGCTCATCTCTATCCCTTAGGGAAAGGGCCTTTCATAAATTTCATCTGTTAGATATTCTTTAAAAGCAGACAAGGAGAAGAATACTGTACATTTTAGTACACTAACATTTCAAGAGGCCGTTGTAAATCAACAAGCTTCTATATGTCCTGTTAGGGCTTGTTGAGCTATATTAGCAAAAGATAGAAGCATCTTGCTCTGATGGAAGATCAAGTATAGTAAGACGCCCAATTAGGTAGCATGATAGTTGTGCTAGTGAGTTCATTTACAAGTGTAGAAACATCAAATGGGTTAACATAATATTTTGTACACCGAAACAGTAGACTATAAAACACATGAGCCCTCAACACTTCTAAGTGGCCAAGAGGGCTTAGTGAAAGATTGCATACATTATTAAAGGGGTTGTCCGGGTTCAGAGCTGAACCCGAACATACCCCCGTTTTCACCCCTGATATAAGCATCAAAGCATTTCATGATCCGATGCCCTCCCTTGCCCTGTGCTGGATCGCGCAGGGCAAGGGCTTGCTTGTTTATGTTTTCAGACTGCTAGGCGAAGGCTTCCGTCTAGCAGTGTTGCTGGTGACATCACCGGCACTGATAGACAGGCTTTAGAGCTGCCCTAGCCGTTTAACAGGCTAGGGCAGCGCTAAAGCCCGCCCATCAGTGCCAGTGATGTCACCGCACTCACTGCTGAGGGGAAGCCTCCGCCTAGCTTTCCCCATGGAGAGCCCGGGACGTCACCGGATCTCCAATAAAAGCCTATCCCCTGTGCGATTCAGCGCAGGGCAAAGGAGGGCAACTGAGCATGAAATACTTTAATACTCATATAAGGGGGGCTGTCTGGGTGAACATGGGGGTATGTCCGAGTTCAGTTCTGAACCCTGTCAACCCCTTTAACATATAACATACAATGGGGGGATGATTTCTCGATATTGGTGCAAACAAAGTAAAGCAGTTGCTCATAGAACCCAATTCAATTTTTTGGTTTATTTTCAACGGTGTCTATAAACTTAAGAGGAGGAATCTGATTGATGTCTATAGGCAACTGTAGATTTTGTCTACCTACCCTTCCAATCAGCATTTACTGGCTGCATAGAGGTTGGGACTTGAAATGAGATTAAAGGGGATGTTCACTTTGGACAATACATTAGTTGTCAGGAGAGTCCCCTAATGATAAGCTGTTCACATGGTGACCACTGCTTGGTCCCCTAGCGATCCGCTGCAATCTTCTGGGGAAGCACGTTTTCAATTTCCATGCAATGCCACCAAAGGGGAAATTAATTTAAATCAGTGGTCTATGCATGTAAGGTATGGATTTGATGGGTCCTCTAGATTGAGAGGTGCACTTTGTAGCTGCTCTTCACTCATTCCAGAGCACTTGAAATAGGTTTTCTAATCCATGCAATCCTTTAAAAGTGTAACACTCTTATTAAAACAGATCCTATAAATGCATAGTGCGTTGCAGACCATATATAAAGTGTTGGTGTTTTTCATTTTCAGGTGGACAATGCAATAAAAATGCTGCTGTGTACAGTTCTTGTTCAGATTTGGACAGCATTGATGTCTGTAAATAATATTTCTGGATGAGTCCACTGTCTGTGTATTGTAATGTGTATCTGTTAGTAGATGTATAACGACCACCTCGAGGTCACAAGGAACATGATTGTTTCAAATTGAAACCCGTGTATTGTAAGAATGAATGTGTCCTATAATGAAAAGACAGAATTAATAAATGAAGTGGAATAGTGTGGTGTGCACACAATTTTAAATATACCTCCTGTCAAACATTTCCTAATGAGTGTGACCCTGGTAGACTGCAGCTGACCGTAGTCAAGGATTGCTTACAACTTCAATGGTGGACGGAGCTGTTTGCATGGATTTCTACTGTATGTAAGACATTTTACTATTTCATGAAACAAAATTGAGCTCATTTAGAACTTCATAGCTGCATCTCAAAAACGTTGGGACAGGGCCATGTCTACCATTGTGTAGCATCCCCTCAACAATAGTCTAAAAACGTATGGGAAGTGAGGAGACCTGGACTGTTGGGAGAGGACTGTTGTCCCATTTTTGTCTGTTGTAGGAGTCCAACTGCTCAACAGTCCTCAGTCTTCTCTTTCCGATTCATGATACACCGAATATTTACTATTGGTGAAAGGTCTGGACTGCAGGCAGGCCAGTTCAGCACCTGAACTCTTCTTCTGCAAAGCCATATTGTTGTGCTGGATGCAGTACGTGCATCTTGCTGAAATTTTTAAGGCCTACCCTGAAAGAGACATCTGGATGGGAGCATATGCTGTTCTAAAACCTCTATATACTGTTCAGCATTGATAGTGCCTTTCCAGGTGGGTAGGCTGCCTCTGCCGTAGACACTAATGCAGCCCCATACCATCATAGATGCAGGCTTTTTAATTGTGTGCTGATTACAAACTGGATGGTCCCTCTCCTCTTGAGTCCGCAGAAGACAGAGTCTTTGGTTTCTGAAAATAATTTAACATTTTGATTAATCTGACCACAGAACAGTTTTACATTTTGTGTCACTCCATTTTAAACATGCTTTGGTTCAGGGAAGACAGCGGCGTTTTCTAGATGTTGGTGACATAGGGCTTCTTCTTTGCATGACACTGCTTTAATTCGCATTTGTACATTGCATGATTTCTGGAAGTGTTCCTGAGCCCATTCATGAATTTCCAGTACAGAATTATGCCTCTTTTTAATGCAGTGCTGCCTGAGGGCCTGTAGAACATCTAATATTGACTATTACCCTTGTCTCTTGTGCACATGGTTTTCTCCAGATTCTCTGAATCTTTTGATGATATGTACAGTAGATGGTGCGATGTTCAAAGTCTTTACATTTACATTGAGGAACATTTGTTCCACAATTTTTACATGCATTTTTTTACAGATTGCTATACCTCTGTCCACATTTCTGAGAGACTCTGCCTCTATAACAGGCTCTTTTTTATACCCAGTTAGGTGACTTAGTAGCAAATTGCTTCTCCATATGGTTTTTATTAGTACCACTTACTTTTCCAGCCTTTTGTTGCCTCTGTCTGAACTTCTTTGAGATGCGTTGCTGCCATCAAGTTCTAAATGAGTTAATTTTTGTTCATGAAATGGTGAACTCTCTCACTTTAAACATCTGATATATGTTCTGTGATCTTTTGTGAATAAAATATAGGACTTTGAGATTTGTAAATCTTTGCATTCTGTTTTTATTTACATTTTACACAGCATCCCAGCTTTTTAGAATTGGGGTTGTATATTGGAAATATTGGCCACTAATGTAACACAACTGTCTGCATAAGGTTGCTTTCATACAGTCAGTGTTTCATCAGTGATCTCCATTATTAAGTGTGAGCTAAAACCAGATACAGGTCAAAAACACAGAACAGGTGCAAATCTTTCCATTATACTTTATCTATGTATAGCCTCCACTCCGGGTTTTGGCTCACAATCATTGATGGAAATCACCGATCAAAGACGGACTGTGTGAAAGCAGCCTAAGACCTAAGGACCCTTTTACATTGACCAGTGATTGAGCCAATGGGCATTGCTGTGAAGGCTCATTCCCAATAATTGGCCTGTGTAAAGATGCCACTGATCACCTCACAACAAAATGATTGTTTGTTGGGTGATCTTAAAATTGTTGTTTACTGCCAGCAGATCGCCCTTTGTCAACAGAAGTGCTGCTGACAATATGCCAAGGGAATGGGGATGAACGATTGTTGCCCCCCGTTAGCCTTTACATCGAGCCGTGTGAAAGGCACTTCAAGCAAGCGCCAATTGACTTGCATATCATCAATACACTCATGTTTATTGCCCATCTAAGGCCCGTGTAAGAAGATCCCAAGTGTCTATTCAAATACAACAGATTGGTTTCAGAAATTTCTGCAGCATGTGAGCACACCCTAAAGTTCCACTAACACAAGCAGATAATTGTTTACATTCGAAGGCAATCAGGCGGTCAAGACTGGTGGTATAATGCTTGTTAACGATGCGCACAAAGTGATGCATTTAGAATGGCTAGACAATACTGCGTGTGAAGGCTTGTCTGTAATCGCTCACTTGGGGGTCCCAAATACTTGGGACATGAGCAATTTTGTGCACAGAGAAAGAATTGTCACTTCCCACCCCCCCCATGCTGATCTTCTAATGCTGTATGTACAGATAGGATATTTATTGTGCACATGTATCAAGATAAATTGCTTAGAAGTCTACTTAAAGGGATTCTCCCACAAAAAATATTCTACAGTTTTAAAACCAGCACCTGGATCTGAATACTTTTGTAATTGCATGTAATTAAAATTTTAGCATAGCCACTGAGTTATTGAATAAAATGTATCTGTATAGCGCCACCTGCTGTCTTTTTTTTCTTATTTCTTTCTCTGGATTACTGAGATGGCCGCACATGCTCAGTTTCATGTTTCAACTGCTTCTTGAGCTGTGATAGGGAGAGCATGGGCACGCCCCCTTAGCTACAGCACAAAAGACACTCCCCTTGAGCTGTCAGCTTGATAAAAATCTAGCAGAGCAATAAATGGGGAGATCTCTGGATCCATGTGAGGTACAGGGCTGGTCCTAGCTTTGTTAGAAAGAGATTGTGTCACGGTAGTGTCACGGTCTGTGTGGTTCACTGTGACACGGGTTCCATGTTGCTCACTGTTGTGCTGTGGCGTACTGGCTACGGTTAATGCCATGTATGCTGGTTGCCAGGGGCGACACGTAGTTTAGTTAGCCTGTGTGTGCACTGCTTCTTGAATGCTTGCTCCTTCCCTGTCTGGTGCTTGTGGGGTTAAAATCTTGGTCTGGGTGTGGTCTCTAGGTGCTATTTAATCCTGTTGCTGTAGGCCAGGGTGTCTCTTTCACACAGGCGTCATGTTTGACGCCCGGATTGAATGCGGGTACGTTGCGGGAATATGAGCGATTTTTCCGTGCGTGTGCAAACGTTTGTAATGCGTTTTGCACGCGCGTTGGAAAAATCGCCATGTTTGGTACCCAGACCCGAAGCCGGACTTCATCACTGAAGTCCGGTTTCGGGTTGAGCATTCTGGAGAATTTATTATTTTCCCTTATAACATGGTTATAAGGGGAAATAATAGCATTTTTAATAAAGAATGCTGTGTAAAATGAGGATTAAGGGGTTAAAAATCAAAAACGTAACTTACCTTAGCCACTTGATCGTGTAGTTGGCGATCTGTCTTCTCTCTGCAAGCTTCAGCTACCAGCTAAAGGACCTGTGATGACGTCACATCACATGGTCCAATCACATGGTCCATCACCATGGTCCATCACCAAGTTTTGAATTACATTGAAAGTCAATGGGGAACGGATCCGTTTTCAAATGCACCATATTGTGTCATTGAAAAAGGATCCATCCCCATTGACTTATATTGTAATTCAAAACGGATCCGTTAGGCTCCATTCACACGACCGTATGTTGTCCGCAAAAAAACGGATCCGTTTTTTTGCGGACAGTTCAGCATGTCCGCAAAAAAACGGATTGCATTCCATTTTTTTGCTGATCCATAGACTACAATAGGGTCATGTCCTGATTTTCACTGACAAGTATAGGACTTGTTTCATTTTTTTTGCTGAGCTGTGCAATGGAAGAAAAGGGCCCCATAGAAGTGAATGGGACAGCATGTAATCCGTTTTTTTGGGGACAACATACGGTCGTGTAAATGGAGCCTTAGGCTCCGCCTCTTCAGACGGACACCAAAATGCTGTATGCTGCGTTTTGGTGTCCGCCTCCAAAAAGGAATATAAGCGGAACGGAGCCTAACTGATGCATTCTGAACGGATCCTTATCCATTCAGAATGCATTGGGGCTGAACTGATCCGTTTTGGACCGTTTGTGAGAGCCCTGAAACGGATCTCACAAACGGAATCCAAAACGCTAGTGTGAAAGTGCCCTTAGTCGTTCTCCAGCCCTTGTTGGGTGCGGGAGCTATGCACCTTACCTGGGTTTCCTTCTACCCAGTCTGTGTGGCCACCTTGTAATACATCAAGGTGTTTTGGTGTGCTGGTGTTGGTGTTCAGGGTGTGTACCAAGTCCTAGGCAGTGTTTGGGTTCCAGTACTGGTGACTGGGTTTCTGTTGTTTGTGTGGACTGCTGGTGCCTTTTCCAGCAGTCTCTGCAGGTAAGTGGCCAGGTCCCTGGACCATCCTGGAGGTTCAACCAGCGAGCTTCGGCTAAGTTCATCCCTACCATCTGGGCCTCTGTGAAGAACGGGGCTCACTGCGTTTATGCTCTATAGGTTTGGCCCCACGTAAAAACCGGTGCACTTGGTCCAGTGGTAACTCTTGCATTGGTTCCTTACCTGCTGATCCAGTTTCCAACTCGCTAGAAAATGACAGATTGTCATGTACTATCTGATTTTTATTCTTTACATGGGATAACCCCTTTAAAGGAGAAATTATGACACATGGATATGTGAAAAGGTGATTTGATGTATGATGCATCTGTAATTCCATTTCACCTGGTTGTTAAAGGGATTCTCCAGGATTTTCATATGCTCAGGATAGGTCATCAATATGAGATTGGAGGGGGGGGGGGGGTCTGACTCCTGGCACTCCCTGCTGATCAGGTGCTTTAGGAAGCTACGTCACTCATCGGACCTCTAGTAAGTGCCTCAGCCTTTCTCACAGCTTACTAAGCACAGTGCTGTCCATTGTACAGCTGCTGTACTTGGTATTACAGCTCAGCTACATTCACTTGCATAGGACTGAGCTCTACAAAAGTGCAGGCAAATACCAGCAGTGCTCCGAAAAGTCCAAGGATACTGGCGTCAGTAGCTCCGGATGTCTGACGAGGTGCTAAAGTTCATTCCAAATGCATTCTTCAGAAAACCTGACTCATCTGGTGCCGGGTACAGTCACACCTGGATTGTATGGGTAATTGAAAGTGATAATCGGAGCCTCTGAGATAGTCTAGAAAGTTCCACTCATCACCGGGAGCTTGACCTTTCTGCTACTTGTCACTATTAACTTACTCATTCCACACCATCTCGGCATCCATTCTGCATTCACCGCCGATTGTTATTTTTTGTGGAATGGAGCTGACATCATGTCAAGTGCTCACAATGTGTTATACGTAGCTTTTTATTGCTGTTAAAAGTCTGCCCTCAGACAGACATGGCAGCATATTTGTGGACAGACAGATGACAGAGATGTTTTCTTCAGTCATCAGTGGAACATTTATCTGCTTGTGAATTTGCCGACGCATGCTTTCTGGCTGGATTTGAGGTTTCTCAGGACCGGTCATAGCACGTCTGACATTCAAAGTCAGACATGGATTATTTTATATGTATGAGCACAGAAATAAGTATGCATGACTAGGGTAAAAAATTGTCTCCTGGATAGGCTAACATATAGTTTTCAATTATATTTTAACTATATATGTTTTATTTAATCCACAGACATTTGGAGAACCCCTTCATGGGCGGATGTACTCACACAATATTGTACACTAACATCCCGTTCAGGCGTTAGATTTCTTTTATGCTGACAGAGGATTTGGGCGGTTATCGGAAAGGAACAATCATGATAATTGACCCATATAAAGGAACTGCTGTTCACCCGACAAATGGGCAAAATACTTGTTCGGTGACTGCATCTTTGGTTTGTTGGCAGCACATCATCCGTATAAACAGGATGGACAGTATACAAACTGATCGGGGGACAGACAATCGTAATAATGTTAACGAGCTGATAAACTTGTATATCAGTGGGCATCACATCGTGCAAGAAGACTCTTAGTTGTGATCAGCTTTCATATGTTAAGTGTCTTACCCTCTTTCAGAAGAGAGCACATTGATTGTAACGACAAAGACAGCAAGATGTCTTAGTAGCATTACAAAGTAATATGGCCCGCGATGGTAGGAGCTCAGGCACACTGCACGTTAAATGACAAATATTCCAGGATATAATACCCGTGTATATAAACTCCATGCTGTACAGACTGTAATACATCACCCATAGAGGTACAAGCCCCACCATACTTCTGTATGCCCATATGTACTAATGGTTCTCCGACAAAAATCTGTCTAAAAAAAGTGGTGCAATTTGGAGCATGTAGGGTTTCTACACTTTTTTCTGTCATGCTCGAAAAGGGTGGGCTTAGCAGAAAGTAGGTGGAGCTTTACAGGAAAGCCTAAGATAAACCTGTCATGCCAGGTAGGTAACAGAGGAGACCTGACCTCCACCCATACCAGTGTCCCTATCTACTTGGACAATCCACCCTAAATGTTGGTCGCCAACTGGGCGATGATCCTTGACCTGACTAAGTGTGCAAGACCTACTTAAGATAGGAAAAAGGGAAGTCAGACAGGAGTCAAAACCAGCGAATAACATCAGAATCAAGGAAGAAACAAATGCAGAGTAATGTTCCAAGCAGACTCAAAACCAGGAAATAATGTCAGAACCAGAATCAGCAGTCAGATGCCAACGGTCAGAAGTCCAGGAATCCACAGGAAAAACAAAGCATGTGAGGCAAGAAGATCAAATAGGCAACTGTGGCCAGCAGTTGCCTTTTTTAATAACCATCCTTCAGGAAGCACATGACACTAGTGCCAACTCTGATTGGCATGACATCCTGATATGCCGACCAGCTCCACTGTCAGAAGGGCTGGTTGCCACAGTGATAGAGCCATGCTGGATGCACAGTAATAATATGTCTGGACTCGTCGTGGCAGCAAGGCTGGGTGATTACATGACAGCACCATTTTGCACTATATTGCTCCAAAACTTTGGTGCAATTCTGGCATCCAAATCTGTCTGAAAGTAGGCCAGCCAGTAGTTGGTATAGAGTCAGAGAAAAGTATCTATCCCTGCACCAACTTTATCATCTAGCCTGAGCCACCGTGATAAATTTGGTGCAGGTCTAGATAGCCTGTCTAAGCTTACACCATCTACAGTAGCTCTTAGTACATCTGAGCCACAGAGTTTTTTCCTTCCAGAGTCATACGGTACCATTGCAACAGCATGTTATACGCAGATTCAAGGGTAGGAACCTGCCCAACCTGTGGTCCGTCTCGCATTGCACAACATAACTGTGGTTAAAGCAAGATTATACACCGCAAATCAGGCAAGGAAAGTATGGGTAAGTAAGACAAGTTTTTTCAACTTAGGAGGCTTGTGAAGTAGTCTAGAAATGTTTTAGATGAAGATATGAGAATATCTTAGATCTAAAGCTCACCAAATTTTCATGCAACATCGTTAAAGGAGAGGAAATCAGAGTGAGTCACTCTGCAACATACATGTGAGTGTGGTTGGAGTGCGAGTGTGGATCTCTGCAATACAATTAGTGTTTTTTTGTAGTATTCGCCAACGGATTGCTGAATAAGCATGAGGAATTTGTGGATAACTCTACAGATGAAGTTATAATAACGGCATTGTGCAGTGGATTTAAGTCCCATAATGTCATTGACCACAAAGTTGTTTTAGTTTCAACTAAAGTTTTTCATGTGAATGAGCTGCTGGCTTTAGGTCCTTCCACATGTCTGTTGATTTAAAGCCAGACCACAACAAAAAAAAAATTCTCTTCATTAAGACGTGGACCTGTTTGTATATTTGGGATAATAGTCATGATTGTCTTGCGGCATAACCCAACTACACTTCAGGTTATTAAAAGATTATTGGAGATTCTTCTTAAAATTATGGAAACATCTGCACTAAATTGAGAATGGATTTGATTGTGTATATTCTCTATAACAAACCTGATGAATCTTGTGCAGTGATTTTGACTTTATCAATAGAGTCTCAAAAGAACATTGAATTTAAAGGGCATCTGTCAGCAGATTTTTATCTATGAAACTGGCTGACCTGTTACATGTGCGCTTGGCAGCTGAAGATATCTGTGTTGGTCCCATGTTCATATGTCTCTGCATTGCTAATAAAAATGAAGTTTAAATATATGCAAACGAGCCTCTAGGAGCAACGGGGGCGTTGTTATTACACCTAGAGTCCCTCCTCTCTATGCAACTGCCGCACCCTCTGCACTTTGATTGGCAGAGCCAGACAGTAAAAACGGGATCACACCTGGCCCTGTCAATCAAAGTGCAGAGGATGTTCGAGCTTATTTCAGTTAAGGCCCCTTTTACATGTCAGTAAATCTTGGACGTGTGCGGTCCCGAGTGTTTAACTTGGCTTTCACGTGATCTATGACATTTTTATCACATGGTCTTCAATTCCTAATGACATGTGCAGTGGAATAATTAGGATGCTGTGATCGCCATCTTGCATGTGTATGAGACAAGCTAATGCTGGTCAGTGTTCAGACATTCCCCCACTTGTTTTTAATTTGCACAACTATATATATAAAACAGAAAAATGAGGCAGCACTCCATATATAAAAAGATATGTCTCTTTTATTCACCCATGCGGGCAGTGCGACGTTTCGGCTCCAAACAACTGAGCCTTTCTCAAGCAATGTGTAGGACCACGTGTAACAAATTTATTGTTACATCAATTAAACCGTGATTACAAAACAATTAAATAGAAACAGTGTACAAAAGTATAAAAAGACAAAATATTTCAAAAATGCATGTGATAATGATGTGCATAGGTATGTATGATTCAATACAATAGATAAACATGTATAAAAAGAACATGATTAGTTAAAAAGTGACAATTCATCAATTACATGATTAGTTACAGTGATAAACACCTGACCGTAAAGTGCATGATAAGATTCATTGCAGATGATGTACTCAGCTGTGGGGGGCGAAGCCTCATGGGGCGAGTAAGCAGCTCATTGAAGTGGAGGAATGGCGTCCAGTTGAACAGGTTCGTGTCCTGTGCTCCATTCTGCGCATGTCAGGAGCACCGGTTACGCCACGAACCACAGTTGCTTAGTGTGCATGCATGGCAAACCTCCGTCAGCTATCTTGCTAAAAATGGTGTGCCAGTGGCTGAAGACGTGTTCAAATGAGCACGAATATTTGGCCACTATGTTCACATGTCAGATTTATTGCAGAACTTTTTGCAACTTAAAGTCAGATCCTATTAAGTTTTTATAGTGACAAGATTTCTGCAAGACTCATTCAGTAGATTGAAGCAGCAACAAGTCAGTTGTCGGTAAAATACAAGGCCCACATCTGCCTAGATTTTCAGTACTTTCATTGAATTACAGAGTCTCACTATTATTCATCACCATTATTCACTATTATTCCAACTTGGAATTGTTTACCTGGTGTCCATTAACTGAATAAGTGAACCCTGGTTCACACCTGTGATTTATCCCTTGAGATATGAATCAAACAGATGAAATGTATATGATACAAGAGATCAGGACACAGAGGCGATGAAAGGGTCTAGTCTGATGCCGGACATCTGAGACAGCAAGCTCATTCATGCTAAAGAAGCAGGATGGGTGATACAATAAGAGATCTGATGGATGAGCAGTTTTCCGTAATCAATACAATGTGAACAGGAAATCAATATAATTCAGTAAGTTCACTCAAAAATCAATGTGGGATTAACTTATGCTTAGTGTGTTCTTACCATGTGTCTATGTATGTCTGATTATCCATTTCTTACCTGGATGCTGTAAAATGTGGAATGCCATCAAGGAGAACGTATGATGCCGTGATGACTTTCTGTAGTCCAGACTTATTTACCCTCACAATAAAAGTCCATCACATTCATGGTGACCCCCACAGCCAACTGCAAAAAAAAAGGGGGTCAGTCAGCACATCCCAATGTGCAGGTGCACGCTGCCATGGCTAGAAACAGAAAGAATAAAAGGGACAATGCAACAGCTCTCTGCAGACACAAATAAAGTACAACAATGCCATAATTATAGAAAAAATTATGGTGCTAATGCTACGCTTATAAATGAGAGATACTTGGCAAATACATTTTGTACAAAATTATCTGGGCCCGTCTGTCAAACGTCAAGGCGATCTCTATCAGACGGGAACCTAACACTAAATCCTTCCTGTAATGTGCCAAAATGGCCACCATAGAATTCAGGGAGTGCAGGTTCCACATGCATGCTGGGTCCACTCTGCTTTTTACCATTTTTGGTGCCATAACGGCCTCCATTAAATCCAGGAATGCAGGTACTAACATTAATGCTGAGCCCACTCTATACTTCTCCTGGTGCCAAATGGCTTCCAATAAATACAATGAGAGCAGGCTACAGCTTTATACTTTCTCTAATTAAAATCAGCATATGGGGCAGACAGGCTAGTCAGGGGTGCAAGACCAACAGGAGTCAGCCACACCTCCAGCTCCAGTACAACTGCAAAAAAGAAGGGGTCAGTCAGCACATCCCAATGCGCAGGTGCACGCTGCCATGGCTAGAAACACAAATAAAAACAGGGACAATGCAACAGCTCTCTGCAGACACAACGAAAGTACAACAATGCCATAATTATAGAAAACATTTTGGTACTTATGCTACGCTTATAAATTAGAGATACTTGGCAAATACCGTATTTTTCGCCCTATAAGATGCACTTTTTCCCCCCCAAAAGTGGGGGGAAAATAGTGCTGCGACTTATGGGGCGAATGCAGCAAACACTGATACACCGCCGCGCTGCTGAAGAGCGCAGCCGGCGTGTGTATCAATGAGGAGGGGCTGTGGGCGGCATCTTGTTGGCTAATGACAGCGGGCCTGTGCAGTAACTGTATTCTACTACACCGGGCCCACTGTAGTAATGTTATAGGCGATGTTTAAAACTATCATCTTCATTAAACTTAATGCTGGCAGTATTACCCTACCTCCTATAATCTATGATCGCAGGCAGCACTGGAATCAGAAGGCTGGACGGGCAGGAGGCGGCAGCGTAACGTCACGCGCCTGCTCCGCCCACTTTATGAATGAAGCAGACGGCACAGGCGCATGACATCATGCTGCCGCCTCCTGCCCGTCCGGCCTCCTGATTCCAGTCCTGCCTGCGATCGTAGATTATAGGAGGTAGGGTAATACTGCCAGCATTAAGTTTAATGAAGATGATAGTTTTAAACATCGCCTATAACATTACTACAGCGGGCCGGTGTAGTAGAATACAGTTACTGCACGGGCCCGCTGTCATTAACAAACAAGATGCCGCCCACAGCCCCTGTATTGGGGGTGATCGCAGCCACTGTTATTAGGGGGGGGGGGGGGATCTGTGGATGACACATAGCATATGATGCTATGAGTCATCCACAGATTCCCCTCATAGCAGTGTCATTCCCAGATGCCCCCATACAGTGCCATCCCCAGATGCCCCCATACAGTGCCATCCCCAGATGCCCCCATACAGTGCCATCCCCAGATGCCCCCATACAGTATCATCCCCAGATGCCCCCATACAGTGCCATCTCCAGATGCCCCCATACCAGTGCCATCCCCAGCTCCCCCACATAACAGCGGTCATCCAGAGATCCCCACATAACAGTGCGTCATTCACAGATGCCCCCATAACAGTGCATCCTCCACAGATGCCCCCATAACAGTGTGTCATCCACAGATGCCCCCATAACAGTGCATCTTCCACAGATGCCCCCATAACAGTGCATCTTCCACAGATGCCCCCATAACAGTGCATCTTCCACAGATGCCCCCATAACAGTGCGTCATCCACAGATCCCCCATAACAATGCATCATAATAGTGTCATGCACAGAACACCATTAGTAAAAAACCCACCAAAAGTATACCTTTTGGTTCAAAATACGGTACATTTTGTACAAAATTATCTGGGCCCGTCTGCCAAACGCCAAGGCGATCTCTATCAGACCGGAACCTAACACTCTATCAGACGGGAACCCTTCACAGCCAAAGTACTCCTTCACAGTCACAGTTACCCCACTTTTAAGAGGCTCCTGAACAATAAGGCAAAATACTGCAATAATAATAGTAATGTTTATTTATTGAGCACAAGCATACAATAATCATCCATAAAATTAAAACCACCTGCCTACTATTGTCTAGGTCCCGTCATACCACCAGAACAGTTCTAAACCTTCTAGGCATGGACTTCACAAGACTGTCTTGTGGTATTTGGCATTAGGTCCTGTAAGTTCCATGGATGGGATGTTCATCAATGACCCTTGGGCACCCATGACCCAGTTGTTTGGTTCACTGGTTATCTATTCTTGGACAACTTTGATAGGTATTAACCATTGCATTATGGGAACGCCCCACAAGACTTGTTTTAGAGATGCTCTGAACCAGTTATGTAGCCATCACAATTTGACCCAATTTTCTCCCATTTTTTCTCCTCGCAACACATCAACGTCAAGAACTAACGTCTGTCGAATATATCACCACCCTGACAGATGCCATTGTAACAGGATAATCAATATAATTTGTATTCACATCTCATTGGTTTTAATTTGGATTTTCTTAACCACATCCACTCATTGAGGCCACCTGTATGGAAAGCCAGCATGACTGTTATGGCTTATCTGTGTAGTCCCCAGTAGTAGATGATTGGGTTGGTCATTTGTAAATTATAAGATCTCTCCTTCTGTTTGTGTTGTATCATTGTATCTGACTGTGTAACTTTCAGCCCTAACTCTTAGGGACTTTCTTAAGTTAGGGCTGAAATGTTGCACACATGAGTGAATAATGTATCTAGTGTTTCACTGATTTCCGGAGTGCATCCTGCTTCTATATTTTAGTATGTATTGGATGCTGAGTTGGGGTCCTGAAGCTTGCATGGGATTACTGATGATACTGTGCGGCTTTTTTTTATTGCAATTTTCACTAGTAACTTATTGTATAGCACTCAAGATAATGTTGGAGTTTTATTATATAATTATTACATTTTTAAATGAGGGACTGGAACATTTTGAAACTGATATTCTGCTTCTTGAGTTATCCATGTTATACTTTGTTCCTCAGATGCTAGGCCTCTCTCTTGGTCTTTCCACTGGATTTACAGTGCATAGACAAGAGCAAAATTCAGAACCCTAACCTACAAGGCTCAATACTGATGACCCATCAGTCTCGGAGTTCTCGGAAAACCCCTCTAAGTATGTGGGAAATCCAGAATTACTATATCGATCCTATATTTGAATATGCTTTACGCATTACTGTTGTGTTTGACTTGTCAAATTTGCCACTTTGATTGAAATTGGTGCTTCTCAAACTGTGAGGTGTGCTTCACTGATGAAGTGCCCCACAACTCTTGATGAGATGGCATGCTTCCCAAACATCAGAAAAATCATCTGGACAGACACTCTTCCAGAGTACAAATCTTGGTCCCAGCAGGAGAGATCTGTTGATCAGATCAATTCATACAGGAAGACATTGTCCCATGCAAATTAACACAGGAACAGGAGGTCACAAATGAATGTCCTTCTTGTGGCAGAACAGGGAGGAATGGAAAGAAGGTGATTGGAGACTGTAAGTGGTTGAGGGTGCTCATAAATTGTTACTGATGGAACTATAACTTGCACTCGTAGATCTTAACATATCTCTCTTTGGCTTGACTGCTGGTAAGGCTCAGGTATTATCATTTGTTTTGTAGGGTATCTTTTCCGCTTGTTTTTGATATTTATCTATTTTACGCTATATTCTGCAGCGCTTTACAGACATTATCATCACACTGTCCCCAATGGAGTTCACAATCTAAGTTCTCTATCAGTATGTCTTTGGAGTGTGGGAGGAAACCAGAGTACCCGGGGAAAACCCACGCAAACACGGGGAGAACATAGAAACTCCATGCAGATATTGTCCTTGGTCGGATTCAAATCTAGGACCCCAATGCTGCAAGGCACCAGCGCTAACCACTGAGCCACTGTGCTGCCATGTGATATGTGTTATAAACGCCCCACAGGTATCGCTGTCACAAATCCTGAATGTTTATCAGAACCCCTGATGAAGCTGCATGATTAGTGACAGCGATATGTGTGGGTTTTAACCCCACAGCATTCTGAAGGAGGTCTTTGACTTATTTATACCGGTTGTATTGTATTACCCTGAAACAGTGGAGTTTTTGCACACTGCACTTGCACTTTGTTTTTTTTAATCATGTGATGTCACATTTCTAATTAATTATTTTGATTTTACACATATATATATATATATGCTGTGGGAGGGAGGAGACATATATCTATTTAATCAGGGGTGCATCTAGCCTTTCTGCTGCCTGAGGCGAAAATTGAAATGGTGCCCCCCTCTATTCCCATGCCAAATTCTTAACCCAAGGGCTCATGCACACGACCGTATGTATTTTGCGGTTCGTAAAAACGGACCCGCAAAAAATACGGATGACTGCCGGGTGCATTCCGTATTTTGCGGAATAGAACAGCTGTCCCATAATAGAACAGTATTATCCTTGTCCGTAATGCACACAATAATAGAACATGTTTTACTTTTTTGCAGAACGGACATACAAAAACGGAATGTACACGGAGTAACTTTTTTTTTTTTTGCAGAGCCCATTGAAATGAAAGGTTCCGCATACGGTCCTAAAAAAAAATGGAACGGACACGGCAAGAAAACACATTTGTGTGCATGAGCCCTAACCTCTTCCCTCCTAACATTACATACAGCACTACAAAACATACAGGGTAATACAGCGCCACATACCTCTTACATCCAGTGACGTCTCCTTTGATGTAGATGTTCTCTTTTCTCGTCTTCTTCTTTCAGACTAGACCGCCATGATAATTTCTTTCAGCCATCTTTTGTCTCTGCAGAGTTTGAAAACAAAAATCTTAGTTTCCTTTCCTACTTTTCCATCATCCTCCCACCTTCTGAACACCCATTCCTGCTACCTTCAATACTCTGCCAGCAGGGCGGCGCGTCCTATAAGCGGACTAGGCACTCTGGCCCCCTTCATGCTGCAGCCGCCTGAACCGAACGCTCTATATTGCAGCACTGCCCGGGCTGGCGCGTCCATGAGGGCTCACCGCCCGGGCTCTGCATGAAGAGAGGGACTGACAGAAGGGAAGCGCTCAGCACTCCCTCCTGTCACTCCCTCATTGTAGCGTGGCCGAGCCCTGTATGGTCCGCGGGTAAAGGGAGCATCTGTCTCCTGTACCCGGCCGGACTGACATGAAGCGCGCACACAGTGTGTCAGTCCGCCCAGATACAGGAAACTAAAGCTCCTGTACCCGTGGACCATACAGAGCTCGGCCACGCTACACCAGAGGTAGGGGGGGGGGATGGGAAAGAGAATGACATGGGGGGGATAAGAATGGCATGGGGGGAAGAAAATGACAAGTGGGGGAGAGAGAATGACAAGAGGGGGAAGAGAATGACATGGGGGGGGGAATGACATGGGGGGGAGAGAATGACAAGGGAAGGAACAGAATAACAAGAGGGGGGAGAGAATGACATGGGGGGAAGAGAATGACATAGGGGGGGAGAGGATGACATGGGGGCGGGGAGAGAATGACATGGGGGGAAGAGAATGACATGGGGGGGGGGAGAATGACAAGGGAAGGAACAGAATAACAAAAGGCGGATGAGAGAGAACTGGCGTTAGTTAAAGAGGTTCTGCAGTTTATTTAAACTGATGATCTATCCTCTAGATGGATCATCAGCATCTGATCGGCAGGGGTCCGACACCCGTGACCCTCGCCGATCAGCTGTTTGAGAAGCCAGCCGTGCTTCGGCCTTCTTGCTGTTTTCCACAGGCGCAGTGACGTCACGACTATTATCACTGGCCTTAGCGGGGTTAAGCTCTGTTCACTTGAATGAAGCTTAGCCACGCCCAGGCTAGTGCCACACAGATAGTGCAAAGCAAATAGTGCCCCTGACACTAATAGTATCGCAAATATATTTTCTCTCAAAAATAATTGTGCTAAGTAGATGTTGTGCCAGGGTGCCCCCCACAGTAATAGTGCTCCAAAAAGTCCCACCAATAGTAACAATTATCTGCCAGAGTGCACTTAGTAGTAATAGTGCCCCTACAGTGTCCCCAACAGTACTAATGTCCTCACTGTGCCAGAGAAGTAATAACCCTCCTATAGTGCCAATACTAGTAATCATGTTCCCCATAGTCCACCAGTAGTAATAAAGCTCACTATAATACCCCCCAGTAGTAATAATTCTCCTTATAATGTGTGACAGTAGAAAAATGCCCCCTTATAATGTGAGCCAGTACAAAAAATACCCCTGTTGTGTACCAGAACAAAAAATATCTCCTCTTAGTGCCCCTAGTAGAGCCATTGTCCCCATATTGCCCCATAATGTGTTCCAATGCTCCCTACTGTGTGCCAGTACAAAAAATACCACCTCTTAGTACTCCCAGTAAAGCCAAAGTCCCCATAGTGCCCCCCAATTGTGTGCTAGTACAAAAAAAATACCCCCTCTTAGTGCCCCCAGTTTAACTAATGTTTCCATAGTGGCCCCCATAGTGTATGCCACTATAAAATTCCCCTACATAGTTCCCCCAGTAGATGCCCCATAGTGCTCCTCTCCCCCCTCCCCATAGTGGCCCTATAATGTGTGCCAGTGTATAATGCCCCTATATAGTGCCGCCAGTAGATGCCCTCATAGTGCTCCTCTCCCTCCTCCCCATAGTGACCAAACAGCATGGTGTCAAATGAAAAAAGAAAAAAACACTAGTACTTCTTTGTATGTCTGTGTCCCACGCTGTATGCTGCCTGGCTAAGGTGTTACGATGATGATGTCAGCCTCTTATAGTCTATAGGCACTAGGCCTAAAGCCTAGCAAAAGGAGCAGGACAGGGAGACGTCGCACCTGTGCTCCACCGGAGTATCTAGCTGTATCACCGCCCTGAGGATGGAGGTACAGTTGAATATAGAGAGAGATGAGCGCTTCCACAACGAGAGCGCTCATTTTCCTTGGAAAATGGAGTGGCAGGGGGAAGGTGAATTCCATTTTTTCAACAGGTACAACATGTTGCTGAACACAGATAAGATTGTCCCAAAGCTGGACAACCCCTTTAAGGGTTAAATGATTTCTAATCCAAAAGTATCTTTAATTCTGCCTTGTCTCTATTTGTATAAAGAGGAATAGAGTCACAAGAATACTGATACAGTATTAGGGCTTATTCACACATTGATGATTCATGTCCATGCTCTCCATGGACAGCATACAGATCCCCTGTATTCACTATGTGTATTTAGCATTCAGTTTTTTTTCTGATGACTACTTTTCCGCCTGAAATAATAGATGCGTCCATTACTTTGGTCTATTTTGTAGACAGAATGAGTTGGTGAAAACTGCGGACAGTGCACAGATGGAAAATTTATAAAAAGACTGTTTTTGCAAATGTAGAAAACAGATCAACCCTGGTAAAAAGACACTGAGACATGTCCTGAACTTGGACCTTTGCAGATGCAAAACTATGACGTAAACAGTCTGATTTTATGGTTTTGCAATACAGACACCGACCTGTTAATAATGTATCAGGTAGTCATGAGCGAAGTTTGGAAAAGTTCGATTCACAGCTTCGCCAAACTTTGTTAAGAAAGTTGATTCGTCATGAATTGCTTTTCAATGTATGGAGTGGGTGCAATGATGGGGAACGGTGATTGTGCTGCCCCCATCATTTAACCCCTCAGATGCTGCATTCAACTCTGATCGCGGCATCTGAGACTCACATTCAGGTGCTCAGGGGGTTAATCTGGGGTTAAAAAATTATACTCAACTCATCCACTTTCTCGCGGATAGGCCGTCCGCTCCCATCTTGATTGAAGAAAATCTGCCAAAGGACCTGCTGATATCACCACGTAGTCACCATGGCCATGCGGTGACATCATCACTGATGTCCAGAGTGATCACGTGGTGACGTCTTCATGCTTGTGCAGGTTCTTTGGCAGGTTTTCCTAAATCAAGACGGCCTCTCTGTGATCAAGTGGATGAGATGAGTATAATATTTTTATTTTCAGCCACCATTTTAGGAAAATTTGTTTTGTCACCACGAAGCACGAGAAAATTCAGATTCGCGGCGAATCACATTTTTTCTACACTTTTGAATTGCAATTCCATTTCGTACATTTTGATTCGCTCAACACTAGTCTCAGGCTCTGGCAACATAATGACGAGAGGTATGAAATTTTTGGAAATTTTTACTTATGAGATATAATAATTGAACCATTCATTTTCAGATGATTTCCATTGCCCATGTACCCTGCACTGCATCGTAAATCATGGATGCTTAGTGTTTTAAAGGGAACTGTTGAATGATGCCACAGAGACGTATGAGCATCCATTCTCTGTGCTGCATGGTGGAATATGTTAGTCACATATTTATAGTAAATAATAAATGTGCTACTAAAATCACAGCTAAATGTATAAACTTTTTAAGTCTGGATCTTTTAAACACATCCCCCAAATATTTAACACTGTATAAATGCAGGAAAAGCGTTATATACATCTGAGTATATTACAGGCATATACTTATTCTTCCACTAGGGGGCCCTCCATCCTTAGTTCTAAAATTACGTAAATCTGCACTACCTTGACTGACTTTTTATTCATCACGTTAATTCTTTAAAAGTTCTGTGTGCATGGTCACTACTTGCGTCCATGGATGCATGGGTATAACAGATATAGCAGTTGCTATTTGGCCCAACAACTTAGGGGGCTCATTTGCACTCAGACGTAAGTGACATTAGCTATGAGTATGGAAGAGGAATGGCCCATGATTACCCCTGCTGAGTGCATTATCCACATACAGTGAGCATCTAGTTTGTCTTCTTCTTCATATCCCCCCTTCAGTACTAGGACATGTGAAATGGAGATCTAGGCGGCGACAGTGTATAAGCTTCGTAAGGTGGCATATGTCTTAAATAGATGTTGTCTGAATGCTTGTTTGGCTGACTGCTAATCTTCCTGACCCCACATACACACTCAGCTTGGAAGCGCATGTATGTGCTCTCAATATGGAGAGGGGAACAAGTCACTGCCAGACACCTCTGGCAGTGGCGTATTTGCCTTGAGAACAGAAGAATAGGGTATGTTGAAATCAAACATGCCAAACCTCTCTTTTCCCAAACATCTTCCATTGGGGTGAGTCAGGGCACCCCCTTAAAGCTAAGATGGCTGACCATTCGCACCAAAACAGACAGGTTTGTCTTACTTTCATACAATGAGTATAGCTACCTTTAGTCTCTAGCGTTAAGGCAGCTGGCTGCACCAGAATCCTTCCCACAAGCCACCCTTAAGCTAGTGCCCAGCAGAGAAATCCTTTCTTCTGAGAGACTTCTGAGGGGACGAGCAGCGTAATCTTGAAGAGGAATTAGCGCCTCCTCTTCAAAGAGCTGATCAGCGGAGATGCTGGGAGTCAGCTTCCTACCAATCAGATATTGATGACCTATCCTGAGTAGCTTGCAATTGAGGACCCGGGCGGGACATCGTCTGTCCCCATTGAAATTAATGGGTCTGCAATTCCGTTCCGCAAAATGCAAAGCAGAATTGTGGACGTGTGAATGGACCCTAAGTATGCTATAAACTTTTCGTAGTACAAATGGTTAATGTTGCTTTATTGTGTATCTGTCTTACAAAAGGTTGTATATTGGAAGGAAATAGTTAACTGATAGACCTTAGAGACAGTTGCTGGGTGGTGGGTTGATCCCACCCTTCTGCTTGGTGAGTTTCTGACAAGCAGGCCAAGAGAAAAGGCACGTGTAGTGGTTGCTGGTGTGTAAGCCAAACTATAGCACAAAAGGAGAATCCTTATCCTGGGAAACACCATTCCTGTGAGTGAAAAGCTGCCAGAAAAGCAACTGTGCTAAAAGCCAATGTCTGAGGGAGAGAAGAACAGACTTCTATAGAAGGTTTAGGAGTTAGGACAATTAAAATGTACAGTACATGGACAAGAAAGTCAGTGAAAGGAAATGCACATGTACGTCTGTGGACTTAACTGCATATGGTTTAGGTTATATTGCTTTTTGTGCCCACCACATTACTGAGACAGACTGGCCATCCGTTAAAGAACTGCACCCCACATTTAGGCATTGCAGAAATATTGAGTAAGAAATTGCACGCCCTTGGTCCATTGAGAAGATTGTATTGTATAGCTAAAGAGAGACTTAGAGGGCATCATTATAATTTCCACACCTTATACACAGTCTTTGGAAAAAGCCTATCTTGTGATATATCTGAGGACCGTGCCCATTGCTTGTAATGTGCCACCTATCATCCACTCAGTAATAGAGAGACTCCAAGCCAGCTTAGTAATTTGTCTGCATATCCGACTCAGGCCACCTGGTCTCCTGCCTTGCAGACCCCTGCTCATCTAACACTAAGGGCACACCAGCCACCACTAGGCAGGAGCCCTCAAATACAGGGTGTGCCCTGAGGTCAATAAAGGGTGCGCTCCTCCAACCTCTTTATGCCCAGCTGGGGAGCACTGGAACAGGGTAAGCCAACATGAGGACTACAACCACCCTCATCGCCACCACTCCACTCCTCCCCTTTGAGCCATTGCGCTGCATATGCAGCTTCTCTAAATGCTCCATGTTACTATATAATGGTTCCCTTTCAATATGTTGACAACTGATGACAAAACTGACCCCATATATGTTTTTGTGCCCAGTGGCACCACTTGTGATGCTGGACATCTGCTTAAATCGGACAGAAAAATGTTGTATGCTGCATTTCTCTGTCTGGCTGTGTTTGTCTATGGATGCTGGTGCAGTGTTACAAAGTGCACAACTTTGTCATCAGTTGTGTCTGACTTAGGCATAACGCAGTTGCCCGACTCAATGGATATGTGTGACCATGCATTATCGTTTCCAGATATCCAAAATGAAATTTAAATCATAAAATAGTAACATCTACCCTTGACACCAGAATGTAACTAAGTAACTACTTGAAGCTAAAGCTCCCATACTATTAGTGTATTGTCAGTCGAACTTACTGAAAATGGCGGGTTCAGCCGACAGCCTGAAATGTGTGAGGAGCTCCTGACTCTCCCCAGATGATGATATCAGGACTAAAGAAGGATCATGCAAAATGAATAACATGCTTACGCATCTGAAATATTCAGTTACTGTCACGTTTGAGAATCGGCAAAGTTTTATCTATCAGAAGCTGCGACACGGTTTACTTGAATTGGTTATATGAGGTGACATGAGTTATGTCAGTAAACTGAAGCAATCCGTCAGCACCTAATCCTTATGGTGATGGAACAGCACATTGAGAATTGCCTACAATGTGTGACATGACCTTCTACCACTTGAATAACAGGATTAAATACATTCCGATGAGGTTTATTGGAGCTTAAAATTGCATTAATTGCCATTAACCTGTAGGATAAGGCATTGACCTATCTTATCATATCCCACACCGAATAGTGGCATTGTAGGCAGTTACACCAATGAAATATGAGATTACTTGGGCTCACTAAATATTACTTAATGCTCAAAAATACTGGGCTCCCTTTTACATTTTATCATCACAGTTTTTAAAAAATATCAGCATGATATGTTATATCTGGATGAATATGCTTTAAAGAAGTAAACATGATGATCTTGTCCAGGGGCCACAATACAATGGACGTATTGAGAAGACCAATCCTCATCTAGACAAGATTTATCTATGACATATTTTCATTTCTGATTTATATTGTATATTAGCCTCTTCTTTGAGAGGACATACCCAGTAAAAGACCATTCTACTGCAATTTTTTGGGTGGTCATGGCAAAGAGGTTTCCATATACATTTTCTGCTTGAACCAATCACCCAAACAATTTATATTACACCCAATACAAAAACAGCATAAAGACCTCTTGAAATAGCACGATCCTGGACTAGGACTATAAGGATGAATCCGCATGGGATTACAGTCATCCATCGTGAATCCCTCATAGTTTTTTGGCTGGAATTTCTCCTGCCAAAACAAGGAATGTCATCGCTGGACAGCAGTTTAGATGGAAACCATAAATTGATTGGTTGCTGTGGCATTGCCTTTCTTGGGCAGAATCTGCCCAAGATGGAAATGGTTAATGATTAGTTAAAATGTATACTATGAGCCGGATGGTATTTCGCTTTAAACATGTATTAGTTAATACCAGGTGGGCCAAACATGGTAGATGGATCAAACATGGTTATTGGATTTTTGCCATAAGGGACAGGAACCTGATAACTAGCGGCCATATAATACACTACTCACAAAAAGTTAGGAATATTTGGCTTGTGGGTGAAATTTTAGGATGAACCTAAAATGCACTCTAACCTTTACATGTGAACTTAATGTGACCTTTTCTAAGCTTTTGAATGCACATCTCCAACTGTTCAATGTTTCAGTACTTTTTGAACAACTTGCTGTTCTCTAACAAGGAGCTTGATCCATGAATTGCACAATAAATTTCCTGGTTCAATTAGAATTGGTATTTAAACAATCCTCCTCATCATGCTGTTCACATTTTGACATCATGAGACCAAGACGACACCTAACAATTGACAACAGTACCTCGTCATTGTGAGGATTTAAGCAGGATGTTCTCAGACGGAAGTGGCCACTGAGCTTAGAGTGTCACAGAGTGCCATCAGCAAGTTGCAACAATGATACAGAGAGACTGGAAGAGTCACAGAAAGGCATAGAAGTGGATACTCTTTGGCCACATCCAACACTGATGACCGCTTCATTGTGAATGTGATGAATGCCACACAACTCCAGGCACATTTAAGAGAGGTGAGAGGACCCAAGTGTCATATCAGACCAGTGCACCTCAGTGCTGTTCACTGATAAAAGTCAATTCAAGCTGAGCAGATGAGCAGAAATAATGTTGGAGATGTCAAGAAGACGTGCCTTTGGTGATGGTGGTGTTACAGTGTGGGCAAGTGTGTCTTGTTAATACAGAACTGACCTACACTTTGTAAATGGTACAGTAACAAGCCCATACTACTTGAATAACATCATTAATCCAGTCATTATTCCTCTGCATGAACAACACAGGCCTAATTTCATCTTCATGGATGACAATGAGCCAGCTCATCGAGGTTGCATCATTAGGGAACCTTATCCAGACCTAAATCCCATTGAAAACCTATGTACCCCAAAACCTCAATGACCTGAGGGCCGTCCTTCAAGAAGAGTGGGATGCCATGCCTCAGAAGACAATAAGTTGATTTGTGAACAGCATGAGATGTCGTAGCGTAAACTTACGTTTTGCATAAGTTTCCCCCGAAAGCCAAATATCCCTAACTTTTTGTAAGTAGTGTATGTTAGCCAAACAGGGGCTGTTGCTGGGATGGGGTTTGGCTGGTTAGGTGCATGGCACAATGTGCAAATTATTGCTGCTGTGGCCTGCAATCTCCTGAAAATGCCCCTTTTGTATGAGAATTTCATAAAGGGGCTACAAGGGGCTAATAGTTGACCACTATACATTTTTTACTTAATAATTAAAGTTATAGTAAGGGCTCATTCAGACGACCGTGTGCTGTCCGCAAAAATGCGTATCCGTTTTTTTGCGGACAGTTCAGCATGTCCGCAAAAAAACGGATTGCATTCCGTTTTTTTGCTGATCCATAGACGACAATAGGGTCATGTCCTGATTTTCAATGACAAGTATAGGACATGTTTCATTTTTTTTGCTGAGCTGTGCAATGGAAGAAAAGGGCCCCATAGAAGTGAATAGGACAGCATCTAATCCGCAAAAAAACTGATCCGTTTTTTTGCGGACAACATATGGTCGTGTGAATGGAGCCTAACTTTTAACCTTTACATCCTGAAACTACATATGAAGAATACCTAGTGGTGCAGCAGGAGACCGGCAGTTGGATCCAACAAACTGTTAAAAGAGGACAGAAAAATGGTCATGGGGCATTCCCGGAGGGACACAAGGAGAAAGTTCTCTGCCCCTCCACCACCTAGTTGCAAACCTACTTTTCCAATCACAATCACTCTCCTGCCCTACAGGTGGAAAAACCCTGCTTTTCCTCCTTTTCTACATCATCTAATACCGATATGTCATCAGGAACATCCAACTCCTCCTCTCTATGAATTTTGCAGACTTTTCTAGGACATGGAGACTTTTAAGAATGATTTGGATAAAGTAAATGAAGAATAGTAGATCACAGCCTAATAGTTGAAATAAATTCAGTTTTTATTTTTAGTAAGCTTGAAAATGCGGCCAATAAAGTGCGTGCAAACGTTTTCGGCCCATAAGGCCTTCGTCAGGCACTTTGCCGCCAAGGAGGAAAAAGCCAGGAGTCTAAAGACACCAATAGGTTACTCAGAAGAGAGAAGAGGGGGCATACCTGCCGCCCAAAGGTATGCCCCCTCTTCTCTCTTCTGAGTAACCTATTGGTGTCTTTAGACTCCTGGCTCTTTCCTCCTTGGCGGCAAAGTGCCTGACGAAGGCCTTATGGGCCGAAAACGTTTGCACGCACATTATTGGTCGCATTTTCAAGCTTACTAAAATAAAAACTGAATTTATTTCAACTATTGGGCTGTGATCTACTATTCTTCAGTTAATTTGGAGTGGGAACCCAATCCACAGCCCTGAAAACTGAACAAGCAGTTTAGTGCAAAGCATTGTGTGAAGACGATGGATAAAGTAAAGCCAGCAAAAGATGAGGATGGTCATCATTAAGACCTGCCCCCCCTAAGGGGTGCATAAAGAAAAAGAATGATTTCCATATTTTGCTACATACTACTTCCATAGTCAACTACATGGAAAGGAAGGAACTGTAGTACCAGTAACTTAGCCAGGTGAGCGTTCAGCTTCTGCGCTGCTGGATAAGTCTTTTACAATCATTTTGGTGATCGATTGATGTCGAAACAAGTAACAAAAAGAAGGAGAAGTAGAAGCTTCAAGAGCAATAGACGACATTGAAATTGATGGGAAGGAACAACTGCTTCCCTATACTGAAGTTGACCAGCCCTGACTTCTGGAGAGGGGGTGCGGGCTGGTGGGAGATGCAGCAGTTCCTTTGAATGGCCCAGGCAATTGTCTGTTGGCAATAGTGTACAGTAACTGTACCAGTAATGTAACGGGTTAACTATGAATGTCGCAACAGTTCAACAAGATGCATGCGGCAATATGCTAGACCGCGCTTTTATACTGAGGCACAGTAGTTCTATATATAAACTAATAGATTAACTGCAAATGTGCCAGCAGTTCAACAAGATGCAGACAGCGATATATTAGACTGCCCTTTATTAAAAAGGCATGGTAATTCTATATATAAACTACAAGATTAACAAGCATTGTGACAGCAGTTCAACAAGATGCAGCTGGCGAAATATTAGACTGCACTTTAATAACAAGGCACAGTAATTCTATATATAAACTAACAGATTAACTGCGAATGTGTCAGCAGTTCAACAAGATGCAGACGGTGATATATTAGACTACCCGCTAACCCTGTCACTATCAGCGGTGTACATGTACGGCGCTGGAGGGATGGGTAAACATGGCGCTCACTTGGTCGTGCAGTGGGTGCCTCGGCCGGCAGTTCTCCGCTATCTCAAACAGCAGAGACCCGTGACTAATGACCGCAACCGGCAATAATGTGATCAAGTGTGATCACGGCACCTCAAAGCTTTTTACTGGCATCCTCTGCGGCTTCTTATCGGCAACCTCTGTGGCCAATGAGAATGCCGGTAGTTGGTTTCAATACGCTGGGTCTCTCTGAAGAGACTCTGGGTATTGGAGCTGCAATTCTTATTTTGACCAGCAGGTAGCAGGCCAACATAAGAAATTAGCAAATCTGCTCTCATCATTGATTTATAAGAAACATTATGGTACAGAATAAAAAAAAATAGTGAGTCTTGTAGCATCAAACACGAGCTACAAAACTATGAAAAAAAAGGGGAAAAAAGGTTAACAAATATATAAAAAAATTAAAAAAATATAAAAGTTTAAATTACCCCCCTTTCTGTAGAATAAAAAAATAAATACATAAATAACAAAAAGAAACATCAAGGGCATCACCGTGTTCAAAAACACCCGTACTTTTAAAATATAGGAATATTTTTCCAATGCGGCGAATGGCATACCGGAAAAAAGGGTCAAAATGGCCGATTCGTCATTTTTTTATCCCTTCTCTTACCCAATAAAATGTAATCAAAAGGTCACACACACTCCAAAATGGTATCAATAAAAGCTACAGATCCTCCTGCAAAGTTTTAATTTATTTGTACCCTATTTAGACATAAAAAGCCTATACATTTTTGTATTGTTGTAATAATACTGACCCAAAGTATGAAGGGCACAGGTCAGTTTTGCCACAAAGGGAACTCCGTAGGGACAAAACCCATAAAACGGTAAAGGAATTGCATTTTTTTCAAATTCAACAGATTAACTGGGATTGTGGGAGCAGTTGAACAAGATGCACCTGGCGATTATACTCAACCAGCACTGTTCTTGCAGTCTCCCTATGCTCTGCCTGTGCTCTCCCCACACTCTCCCGATCCAATATTCTACAATTAAAAGCTTTCTACAACACTTTCCCTAGCGCATAAGTGATTTCACGTCTTTCTCTAAGCTCAGGTCAAATGGCAGAGAAATGGCAAAGACCGCGCGTAATGTGGCTTCTATAGGGTTGTGACATCATAAGGGATGGCTAATTGTCTGGCTGCACGGCTTTATAGGTCATATCACGTTCTCGGGCTTCCCTCTTTCACTTTGTAACACGTGCAGTAGCCATTTTAGAAAAAATCTGATTTGTTATCACGAAATTCAGCTTCGCAGCAAATCAAATTCAGATTGAATTCTGCTTCGAATGCTTCGATTGGCTCAACACCAATTATTATGAGATTTATAATTATGACTATTTTATGGTTATTCTGACATTAATGGTTATTACAATTTGTTTACAGTTTTATAGTACCAGTTAACTAATAAAGGCCGTTGCCACCTTATGTCCACCCAAGAATTGTGTATTTCTTTTATTTTTTTATCATGGTAGTTTGTTGTTTGGTAATATACTGCCTGTCCAAAAAAGCCACCAGCTGGATTTAAATAAGCAAATAGGTAAGAGCCTCCCAGTTGGTCCGGTCTAGGTTCAGCAACATTATGTGCCCAAAGAATGAGGTCAGCTGACTACCCGAATATACTGTATTTTTCTTCCCTGATGGCATGGTCTTATGCCAAGATAACAATGCCACTATTCATTGGCTCAAATTGTGAAGGAGTGGTTCAGGAAGAAAGAGACATCATTTTAACACATGGATTGGCCACCACAGAGTTCAGGCCTGAATCCCACTGACAATCTTTGGGATGTGCTGGTGAAGACTTTGCGCAGTGGTCCAAATCTCCCAATACAAGATCTTGGGGAAAAATGTATTCAACGCTGGACAGAACTAAATGTTGTGACATTGCAGAAGCTTGTGGAAATGATGCCACAGCGAATGCGTGCTGCAATCAAAGCTAAAGGCGGTCCAACTAAATATTAGAGTGTCCTTTTTTTTGGCCAGGCAGTGCAGTATGATTTATAATCCCATGTGAATTCATCAACCAGTCATAAAAAACTGTCAAAAAGAAACTGTCCGTCTAGCAGCATCATGTTCAGGTCTACTATTTGGCCCCATCATCTTCTATAGGAGGTAAGGAACCTGTAGGCCTTTGCAGTATTTAGACCTTCTGTCTCTACCCAATTTCCATCCTCTGTTTATCATTATCCTTGAACTATCCTGCTTAAAGCAGGTAGGTAAAAGTTATCCCCTATCCACAGGACAGGGGATAACTATCAGATCGGTGGGGGTCCTACTACTAGGACCCCCACCGATCACGAGAAAAGGGGCCGCATACCCCTTGCAGGCCCCCTGCTGCTCCCCTGGAATGACCAGAGTGGCCGGTCGCAGATGCGCTCAGGGACGTAGCTATAAGGGGTGCAGAGGTAGCAGTCGCTACCGGGCCCAGGAGCCTGAGAGGGCCCAAAGACCCTTGTACCACAGAAGTAGACACCGGTATTATAGAAAGTCCATGCTGGTTAAGTTACTCCTTTGGCTGGAGGGAAGGTGTTAGTTCAAGAATTTGACATGGGCGGGGGGGGGGGGAGGGGTTTGGGGTTGTTGCCGTTCTAATTTTTGCAATGTGCTTCCCTGCCCCTGGCCACAAAGCAATGAGGGAAGGGGGGTCCGAGCTGAACTCTCGCACCTGGGCCCATGAGCCTTTAGCTACACGCCTGGATGCGCTGTACTAGCTATCTCCAGAAATTAATGGAGCAGCTAAATGCATGCCCGACTGGTCGCACTGGTCATTTCAGGGGAGTAAAAGTGGGTACGGGGCCCACGTTCTCGTCATCAGTAGGGGGTCCCAGTGGTAGGACCCCCACCAGTCTGATAGTTATCCTAACTTTTATCCACCGGAATACTCTTTAGCCTACATGCACACGGCAGTGTTTTTTTGCGGCCTCCGTTCCGTTTTTTTTGCGGATCCGATGGTTTCCCATTCATTTCTATGGATCTGTTAAAAATGCGGATGCCTCTTCCATTGCCTGTCCGCGTCCACTGTCCGCATTTCACATCCGCAAAAAAAATATGGCATGTCCTTTTCTTGTCCGCAAAAAATGGTTTGTGAACCCATAGAAGTCAATGGGTGCGCAAAAAATGCGGATGACCAACGGAAGCCATCCGTTTGTCACCCGAATCAGTTTTTTTTGCGGATGGTTGCTTGGAAACCAGGCACTTGTACAGGTACTTTAAGAAACTGGTTCAAGCCTTCCGTTTTTTTTTTTTGCGGATCCGCAAAAAAAACGGAAGACACACGGAAACACAACCTACAAAATTTGTGGACACACGGAAAGGATGTGGATGGGAAAAAAAAAAATCTGTGATTTGTGGACAGCAAAAAACAACTGTCGTGTGCATGTAGCCTTACACTGTTAGATATAGCAGATGATTGTCGGGAAAGATACTAATGCATTTACATGCAGCGATCTTCTGCACAGTATGAGTTGGAGTGATTGCTAATGCCGTCTCTCATCCCCTTACAGAATCATTGTTTACCAGCCACAAAGTGCAGTATAGATGGTACGATCTGCTGTTGGCAGCGGTCAATGACGATTTAGGTGACCGCACAAACGATCATCTTAGCCGATGAACAAGCGTTTTTCTCATTCAATGGGTAATCGGCGGCCCCCTTACAATGGCAGATTATCGATAACGAGCATTCCTACGAACGCTTGTTAACGATGATCTGCCCGATGTTTTGCTAGTGTAAAGGGGCCTTCAAAAGCAATACTGATGTTCTTATTGTGTGCCACTATGTAGGGTTCTGTTTGCATAATCCTTTAGGCTAGGGCTAATCTTTTTAATTATAGACTGAAGAGAATTGGCAGCGAGGGACAAAACTCAAGAAAAAAAAAAGCATAGAGGCACTCAACTGAGAAAATATCTTACTAAACCCCTCCCAAAGTTAGAGCAGGCATTAAACCACTGGGAGGGAAAAATCCAGGTCATCATATGAAAGTGCTGGTGATAAATATGAAATGGTTACAGACACAGTGTAGCTATATGAGAACCTTCATATACAAATAATTATGGAAATAAAAGGCCATGTAATCAGCATGGACTACAGCCATAGAGGAGAGTAGGAAATGAAAGAGACTTGAAGCAATCAGGCGCATTTCCTGTGGTGGGGCAATGTAAAAGGCTTTTTAATTTGGGTAAGAGACGGGAGCACGATGTTGCAAGCTCCACTGCCTGCTTATTTAAGATAACAGTGTCCCTTCACATTTTGATCATGTTACTCATTCACTATCCATAGCAAAAAACCACTGACTGTTTTCATCTAATACTTATATATAAAATATATTCAGAAAGTTTTCAGTAAATTCAGTTGTTTACACGTGATCTGGAAAGATACATCCCTGTCTATTTAATGTCGCATAGCTGACATAGCATATCAGAGCAAAAACCAAGCCAAGAGAAGTAAAAACTGCCTGTAGAGCTCAAACACAGTATTGTGTGGAGGCACAGATCTGGAGAAGGGTACGAAAATGTTCTTGAAGCACTGAAAGTTCCCTACAGCAAAGTGGCTTCCATAATTCTTAAATGAAAGACGTTTGGATCAACCAGAACTGTACCCAGGGCCGGTGCTATAATAAGGCAGACCAAGCGGCTGCTTTAGGGCGCATAGAAGGGGGGGGGGGGCGCTCCAAAATGAACTTTTTTTTTTAAATCACTTTCGTGATGTGATCAGGGGGGGGGGGCGCCAAAATGTAGCTTCGCTTGTGCTGGCAAAAATCCTTGCACCAGCCCTAAATGTACCTAGAGCTTGACGCCGAACCAGATCCCCAAAGTAATTGGGGAAGAAGGGCCTTGGTAAGAGAGGTGACCAAGAACCCAATAGCACTCCATCAGTCTGATCTTTATGGGATAATGACCAGAAGGTAGCCTCTCCTCCGTAAAAGGCAAATGAAAACCCGCCTGGAGTTTAAAGATTCTTTAGTCTGATTATAAACCAAGATTGAACTTTTTTGCTTCAGTTCTAAGTATCATGTCTGAAGGAAACCAGACACTGCTCATCAACTGCCTAATACCGTCCCAAGAGTAAACCATAGTGGTGGCAGCAAAATGCTGTGGGAGTGATTTTCAGCGGCTGGGGCAGGGAGACCAGTCAGGGTTGTGGGACAGCTGAATGGGCAAAAGTACAAAGATATTCTTAATTTAAACCTGATCCAGAGTGCTCTGGACTTCAGACTGGATTAAAGGTTCAACCTCCAAGATAATGCCTGTAAGCACCCAGCCAAGACAACACAGGAGAGGCTTAGGGACACCTCTGTGAATGTCCTTAAGTGGCCCAGCCAGAGCCCTATCTTGAACCCAATCGAAATATCTGGAGAGACCTAAAAATGACTTTCCACCAAGAATCCCCATCCAACCTGATCCAGATTGAGAGGATCTGCAGAGAAGAATGAAAGAAAATCCTTAAAGCTAGGTGTGCAAACCTTGTGTCATCTTATCCAAGAAGACTGGAGGCTGTAATAGCTGCCAGAGGTGCTTCAACTAAGTACTGAGTTTAGGGTCTGAATACTTATGTCAATAAGTATTTTTTTTTCAATAAATTAGCAAAGAGTTTGAAAATTCTGTTTTCACTTTCTCGTTATGGGGTATTAAGTGCCGAATGATGGAGAAAGACTTGCTTTTTTATTTTAGCACCTGACTGCAACATAAAAAAATGTGAAAAAAGTGAAAGGGTATGAAGACTTTCCAAATGCACTGGACATTATTTGTTCCTGGAATGCAGGAAGGTATTTGTAAAGCAGTATTTATCAAATAACCTGCAGCCGGCATAGAGAATTTCTTCTACCAGGAAGGGGGAAAAGTGTATTACACAGATTCCATTGGAAGCCCTAAAGCAATGCATTATTGGAGTGTATCACCTGCCTAAGGCAGACAGATTCAGCATAGAGTATACACATAGTTATACATAGATAATTTCTTCTACCAGGAAGGGGGAAAAGTGTATTACACAGATTCCATTGGAAGCCCCAAAGCAATGCATTATTGGAGTGTATCACCTGCCTAAGGAAGACAGATTCAGCATAGAGTATACACATAGTTATACATAGATAATTTCTTCTACCAGGAAGGGGGAAAAGTGTATTACACAGATTCCATGTGAAGCCCCAAAGCAATGCATTATTGGAGTGTATCACCTGCCTAAGGCAGACAGATTCAGCAAAGAGAATATACATAGTTATACATAGATAATTTCAAGTTTAGTATCCATCCCTTCATGAAAAGATATACACACACATATCTTCATTAGATTTTAAGGAGAGATTTAGTTTTGAACAAATGCTTGATGTTTGGCCTCAATTAAACTGTTACGTTATAGCTCCATATTGTATGACAACCATAGAAGTTCAATGGGTCTTACTGTACCTCCATATACCTCCACTACCATACTTTCTTAGTTTTATAGAAAACTGCTGACAGCATGTAAAGCATTCAGCTATGAGAAGATATCCATCTCGGAGGTATAAAAGGGAAACAATAAAGAAATAGATCTATCCATTTTCCTGATTGATGACTGTCATTTGACATGACCCCAAGACAGTAATTCAGACAGCTTCCTTTTTCTTTGATCTGAATTTTCACTTCTGTTATGCCCTAAAACCATTGACCAGAAAGATAGTTGTATTGATAAAATGACAAATTTTAATGGAGTTGTCCAATTTATCGAAAGCGCTGGATCTGGTACATAACTGAAACAGAGATAGACAGACTCTGTTAACTAAAATGGAGTCCGGTCAGTTATAGTTCGGAATCCTTAGTTTTTTTATTGGACAAAAAAGTCCTGTATGAAGTACTTTTTTGTCGAGTCTTTTTGACCGAATCTGCGATGGAGGCCCTGAATGGAGCAGACTTGATCTCGCCCTAATCTGCACAAGCTGGACGTTAAAAGGAGACCTATCTAAAAATCTGATTGCAGGCTCAAAAGCCCGAGCTTTACTGAGAAATTGTTTGCGTAAAACTTCCAGTTTGGGTGTCTGTCAGGTGTACCTGGCCCCCATGTTCTTAAAAAAAAAACATTCAGACACTCTGGAGACAGAGACTACAAACTCAGTGCCTTCTTGCCTTTTAGTGACCACCAGCTCCAGAATGCAACCTGTTTCTTCTGTTGGTTAGCACTGACTCCCCTTAAGGGCTCATGCACATGACAGTATGTTTTTTGCGTTCCACAGAAAACGGATCCACAGAAAATATGGATGATATCTATGTGCATTCCGTATTTTGTGGAATGGAACAGCTGGACCCTAATAGAACAGTCCTATCCTTGTCCATCAGGCGGACAATAAAAGGACATGTTCTATTTTTTGTGAAACGGAAATACGGACATACGGAAACAGAATGCAAATGGAGTAACTTCCATTTCTTTTTCGGACCCATTGAAATAAATGGTTCTGCATACAGTCCGTAAAAAAACCCGAAACAGACACGGAAAGAAAATACGTTCGGGTGCATGAGCCCTAACCCACGGGTGCACAACTTTTTCTGGGTGGGGGCCACATTGTCACCCTGAACCAATTCCAAGGACCGAAAATAAAACTTAAAGGGTATTACCAAGTGAAATACTATAATTTTGGCATATTGAACATACAGTTTATATCACAAGTGTCTAGTTACACTTCCAGGACTCCCATCTGATGGGGGAATACATGAAAGATACATGTGAGCAGCCACAAGACACAGACATGCATTCTGTTATCAGATGGTTGGGGGCAGCATAGAAGGAGAGGCAGGTGAGAGCTGCTTTTTCCCTTCATGTTTTACATGGTATTTCACATACAAATACTGACAGACACAAATGGAGCCCACTCACCAGAGGTTACAACCTGTCAGTGGGGTGAGAAGACACCTACGGCTGACCTCAAGCAAGTGGTAATTATTTTACAAGCCCGTCATTATCCTGGTATATATCCTTAGCGAACCTATAATGAACTGGTATTAAGCTCATTTACATATTAATGAAAGAATGACAGATATTTGTAAATAAAAATGAAATATATAAATTAAATAAAAATAAATAAAATGACACTATTCACACTGTAATGAAAGGAACAGCGCCGTGTTGCTTGCATGTCAGTAAATAAGGTCACATGTCGGGGATGACCTACTGCTGACATGTCGGGGATGACCTACTGCTGATTATAATAAATTCATCTTTCATTTATTGACCCTATCTTTAAAGAAATCATCATTTTTTGTTTTTGTTTTTCCTGTTACTTATATAACAGCAACATATTCCACAGCACTGTACAGAGATTGCAATTACATTAGTCCCTTGCCCCTAATTGGCCTCATAATCTAACTTATCTATCTCAGAAACCCACACACTGAAGACACATTTACACTAACCGAAGAGAAGCCAGTCGGCGGCTCGTAAAGTGGAGGTGAAGCACTGTACTTACATGAAGCGATCCCCTCCACAGTATGAGAATGGGTGATCGCTAATGCCATCTCTTGCCTCCTACAAAATCATTGCTCCTAGGCAGCGGATCCACACCTCATATCATTTCACCCGATGAACAGGCGTCTTGCTCATTCATCAGGTGATCTGCAGCACCTTTAGGCCCCTTTCACACGGCGAGTTTTCCACGCCGGTGCAATGCGTGAGGAGGACGCATTGCACCCGCACTGAATCCGGACCCATTCATTTCTATGGGGCTGTGCACATGAGTGGTGATTTTCACGCATCACTTCTGCGTTGCGTGAAAATCGCAGCATGCTCTATATTGTGCGTTTTTCACGCAATGCAGGCCCCATAGAAGTGAATGGGGCTGCGGGAAAATCGCAATCATCCGCAAGCAAGTGCGGATGCAGTGCGATTTTCCCGCATGGTTGCTTAGCAACGGGACCAGATCTTTATTATTTTCCCTTATAACATGGTTATAAGGGAAAATAATAGCATTCATAATAAAGAATGCTTAGTAAAATGAAGATGAAGGGGTTAAAAATAATAAAAATTAACTTACCTTAGCCACTTGATCGCGTAGTTGTGATCTGTCTTCTCTTTTCCAGCGTCAGCTAACAACTAAAGGACCTGTGATGATGTCACATCACATGGTCCAATCACATGGTCCATCTTACCATGGTGATGGACCATGTGATTGGACCATGTGATGTGACGTCATCACAGGTCCTTTAGTTCTTAGCTGATGCAGGGAAAGAGAGGAGAGATCGCAACTACGCGATCAAGTGGCTAAGGTAAGTTAAGTTTTATTATTTTTAACCCCTTCCACTTCATTTTACTATGCATTCTTTATTAAGAATGCTATTATTTCCCCTTATAACCATGTTATAAGGGAAAATAATAAATTCTCCAGAACACCCGAAACCGGACTTCAGTGATGAAGTCCGGCTTCGGGTTGCGTACCAAACATGGCGATTTTTCACGCGGAAAAATCACGCATATTCCCGCAACGCACCCGCCTCTTAGCCTTAGGCCTCTTTCAGACGAGCGTGTCCGGATTAGGTCCGGATTCATTGCGGATGCGTTCAGTGAAAACTGTGCGATTTTGCAGGCAAAGCCATTCAGTTTTGCCTGCGATTGCGTTCAGTTGTTCAGTTTTTTCCACGCGGGTGTAATGCGTTTTAATGCGTTTTTCACGCACGTGATAAAAAACTGAAAGTTTACAAAGAACATCTCCTAGCAAGCATCAGTGAAAAACACATTGCACCTGCACTTGCTTGCAGATGCAATGCGTTTTTCACGCAGCCCCATTCACTTCTATGCGTGAAAAACACAGAATATAAAACATGCTGCCTTTTTCATGCAACGCAGAAGTGATGCTTGAAAAAAAACGCTCATGTACACAGACCCATTGAAATGAATGGGTCCAGATTCAGATGCGGGTGCTATGCGTTCACGTCAAACTCGCTTGTGTGAAAGAGGCCTTAGGTGTTCGTTCCTGATAATCAGCCCGAATATTGGGCCATGTAAATACAACTTAAAGAGGACCTTTCACTAGTTTAAAAACTAACTGGACTCCCAGGCTATGAGCTGTGCGCTGCGATTGGCCAGCGCTGCAGCAAGGGACACGCCTAATACAAAAACTCCGCCCAGTACAACAGAGGGAGCTGCAGACACTGGAGCCTATACCGGGCGAACGGAGCGGCGCCCAGACATACTAGTAAGTGCAGGGGGACCCCTGGGCGCTGCTTTGCCCACAGATATAGTTAGTTTTTAGTTTTTAAATTGGTGAAAGGTCCTCTTTAAGCTTGTAGGTGGAAACCAGAGTACCTGAAGGAGACCCATGCAAACTCAGAGGATGTCCTTCAGGTCGGATTCAAGTCCAGGACCCCAGTGCTTCAATCATTGCTATCCAAAAAGCCACCATTTTGCCCTTGGCATGAACCCAGGGCAGGCCCAATATACCATCGAATTCTCACCTTTTGTGCATTCTGTCTATTCATCGTCACCTCATCCCATGTTTTTGTGACCCCATTGTATCCCACTGTTTCTCCACATCCATCTCTGTCTGTCTGACATGGTGGTCCATTCTGTCTTCTCACTCTCATCCCAGTTCTGTCACATCTCATCCATCTTTTCATTGGCATTTGCTATATTATTTACTAATCCTAAACAGAAGATTTAGATCATGTAATATTAGTTACAGTTGTTTGTAAATTCGAATGGTATGCATTGTGTGCTTTTAAGAAATAACTATATTAAAGCAAAAAATATTGTCAACATTATAATAAAGAACAGTTACAATACTGAGAGATGCAATTATAAATGGACAATAGAGGGGGAGGGGGCAGGGATAAGAACAGGCACACTGCCCTAGGCACTGAAGTTGAAAGCGCCCCTAATAAGTCAATGGAGGTTATGTTTGTATGTCTAGTTGCTTAGTAGTTAGGTGTACAAATGAAGGAGTTATATGGATTTGCCACATACAGAACTCAGAAGGTGGTGTTACACTGCCCTATGTATGGGCACTGTCAGGGCTGATAAATAAAAAAACATCCATCGGTGCTCATTTTCATTGACCTGATTACATAGAACGATTACATTCGTTCCTCCCTCATGATTACACAGGGGATGTGCTGCCGATAATTAGGCATCTTTGATCCGACAAAAGAGCGTTGGCTTGTTCATCTGCTGATCGATTATAAGAGCCAATTATCATGAACGAGCATTTCTATGTACGCTTGTTCATGATAATTTGCTGATAAATGTGCGGTCTAATAGGCCCTTAACCCTTTTTAAATCTCCTCTGCACATGTACCAGTCTTTAAAGATGGCCTTTTGAACTCAGTGGGAACCATAACCTCTATGTTTCTGCTGTTTTGCACAGCAGAGGCCTGGGCTTAATGTCTGCGATTGGCAATAATGCAGATCGTAACCATTTGACCCACCATCTTGGAGTGCTAAAACCAGGAGCCGGACGCCTTCCCCTCAAGGAAGGCATCTCATACTGGTAATAGGCCAGAGCCTGTACAAGGCTTCCAGGCTAAATTATAGCATGTTCCAATGCAGGCCTGCAGGTGGAAGCAATGCATTGGAATATACTGAATTCTGTATTCTGTAATGCATAGGTGGGGAACCTTTTAGCTGCCGAGGGCCATTTGGATATTTGTAACATAGTTCAGGGGCCATTCAAAATTCTCTACTTAAAAATTTGACTGCTGTATTTGATCAAACATATAATTGACTTAGGGGTAAATTACAGAAATTGCGCTTCAATTAAAAAAATCTAGAGCGCTGTATTTTTGCAGCACAAAATGGCGCCTGCACTATATATTACAAATAGTATAGGTGCCATTTTGACCACATATAGCAGTCTAATTTTTAAGTTGAGAATGTTATATATTTAGTTCTTTATTTGGCATTAATGGCAGCCAAGCTCATCCCAGGGAGGGTCCAGAGAAGGGTTCACCCAGCTTTCACTCTCCCTGACTCTTTCTTCGCAACTATCCATGCCTTTGTCCCTTTCTCAGCCTCAGATCTGCTCCCCACCTCCATCAGCCTCAAATCACCCTCCTATCAGACCCCCCAGCCTACATCAGCCTCAGATTAGACCCTCCCCAGCCTCAGATCAGACCCCCATCAGACCGCCCAGCCTTTAGAGCAGACCGCCCAGCCTCAGATCAGACCCCTCAGCCTTAGATCAGACCCCACCCTCAGATCAGAACCTCCAGCCTCAGATCAGACCACCAAGCCTCAGATCAGACCCCCCCACAGCCTCAGATCAGAACCTACCTAGCCTCAGATCAGCCCCTATCAGACCCCCACCGCCTCAGATCAGACCCTCATCAGACCCCCCAGCCTCAGATCAGACCCCCAATAGGCCCCAGATCAGACCCCCCAGCTTCAGATCAGACCAACAGCCTAAGATCAGACCCCCAGTCCCAGATCAGACCCCCAATAGGCCCTCCAGCCTCAGTTAAGACCCCCCCAGCCTCATATCAGAACCCCCAGTCTCAGATCAGCCCCCATCAGACCCCCCCACCTCAGATTAGCTCCTATCAGACCCCCCAGCCTCAGTTCAGCTCCCATCAGACCCCCCAGCCTTAGATCAGACTCCTCCAGCCTCAGATCAAACCCCCATGAGACCCGCCCCACCCTCCATTAGCCTTAGATCAGCCCCAATCAGACCTCAGATCAGACATTTAAAATAAAAAAAATAATAAACTTACCTCTCCAGCTCCGGACGGTGCTGCTACTTGGCAGATTCACTTACCCTCCCTGGTCTTCTTCCCGCTGCGCTGTACTGTGATCTAACATCCTGACACTGTACGTGTCAGGACACAGCGTGGGGCCAGAGGAAGACCAGGGAAGGTGAGGACAGCCAGTGCAGTGCTGTTCTCATCTTCCTGTGGCTCCTGCATGCTAATGAACGCTTCCATAATGGGGTTGGGGTCGTATGATTATTACTACTATCGCGTGCCCTGTAACAGTTTTATTATTTGTCAGCAGCACATCCTTGTTTACACGGGGCGATGTCCGCCCGACATATGATGATGTTTTTTGCTACGTAAACGATTGAATTAGTTAAAAAACTAGAAATTTACACCCCTCAGTCATTGAGAGTGAGAGTTAGTACAAAGGTCATTCCCAATAATCGGCCCAATCAATGGCCAGTGTAAAAGGGCCTTAAAGGGGTTTTCTGGTAATAATTACTTTTTTATGTAATGCCCGCTCTCTGCCACCTGAAACAGAAAATTTATACTTACCTGCTCCCAGCTGCTCCAGTCCTCTGCACTGCCTCTGCTGTGTCCATGTTCCGGTCCCCACAGTGTTTACATCCAGCGCTGCATGGTCATGGTCACATGCTCTGCTGCAGCAAATGACTAGCTTTATCGGTCATGTGGCCACAAGCGACACATCACTGCTAAATAGGGTGGCCACTGGCCTCACCCCATAAAGTTGGAAATCACTGGTCACGCCCCCAGACCGCTAAACCACTTCCCAACTCTGCTAAGTCACGCCCCGTTGGCAGCAAAAGGAAAAAAAAGAAAATCTTTAGTTCTTTTGTTCATCTTTCGTAACCCTTTAGAGTCCCAGGTATCAGCAACCTTCGGCTCCCAGCTGTTGTGAAACTACAATTCCCAGCATGCTCCATTCATTTCTATGTAAGTTTTTAGAAGAGCAACTATTCATGCTGGGAGTTGTAGTTTCACAACAGCTGGGAGCCAAAGGTTGCCTAGCCCAGCTTTAGACAAAGTCTCATCACTAGAGATGAGCACATTTCATATTTTGAAATTCGTTCACACTTCGTTTGTTGGTAAAACCGGACGGATCCGTTTTTCCGTTTTATGACCGATTGAATAACGGAATGCTTCTAAAGGTATTCCGTTATGCATTCCGTCAAAGAATTTCGTTATGGTCCGTGGTAACGGAATCCATAACGCAATTCACCTTTTACCAGTAAACGAAGCGTGAACGAATTTTATAAGCGGAAATTCGCTCATCTCTACTCATCACCTTCTTATGATGTGATGTGACATGAGTCTAAACAAGGCTCAGGTCAAGAAAAGGCCAGTCCACAAGTTTGTTAAGCAGTAAAGTTAGAAAACAAAAAATCTTTCTTCTTTTTCTCTTTGTCTCTACGCCAGTCTGATTGCACTTCCTTCAGCTTTACTGCTGCAGGGCAAATTGTTTGACAAGACTGACTCCTCACCTTATCTGATGACCCTCAGCTGGCTCAAAGTGGTGAAAAACTGAAAGGTCCATCTTCTTTACTTTGCAACACTATAAAAGTCCACAAAAACAGTGCTACACATAAAGGCCCCTTCACACTGCCCGAACATTGAGCAGATCATCACTAATGATAACAGCGATAATCTGCCGGTGTAAAGGTGTTGCACTCGTTCGTCAGGTAATAAGATCATTCACACAGTCACCTAAATCGTCATTTGCCGGCAGCAGATCGTGATGTCTAAACAGCACTCTACTGACGGCAAACAATGATTCTGTATGGGGACAAGAGATGGCGTTAGCGATCGCTCCTCCTTACTGAGGAGATCGCTGCATGTAAATCTGTCTCCTCCCCTAACGAGCAGGCCCTTGTTGGGAAGAAACGATTCCTTCCTGATAATCGTTTGCTCAGTGGAGCAGTGTAAAGGGGCCTTAAAGGGGTTGTCCAGGTTCAGAGCTGAACCCGGACATACCTGCATTTTCACCCAGGCAGCCCCCCTGACTTGAGCATTGGGGGAGTTTACGCTCCGATGCTCTCCTTTGCCCTGCGCTAAAACGCACAGGGCAAAGGAATTTTCTGGAGTTCCGGTGATGAACCGGGCTCTCCATGGGGCTGCCAGGAAGCCCATTGACGTCACCGACACTGATGGGCGGGCTTTAGCCTGTAAAACAGCTAGGGCAGCGCTAAAGCCAGCCATCAGAGCTGGTGATGTCACCGAACACACTGCCGGGCGGAAGCTTCCGCCCGGCAGTGTGTTATTATAAACAAAAGAGCTATCCAGTGCAGGGCAAGGGAGATGAGATGCTCCGATGCTAACATCAGAGGGGCTGCTGTGGTGAAATTATGAGTATGTCTGGGTTCAGCTCTGAACCCAGACAACCCCTTTAAGACTTGGGGTTAAGTGGCGACCAAAATATCTGTGCAATTTGTCTGAAACTTGCTGTTGTGCAACTATTTTCTAGGTGTGATCCTGCTGTAAAAAAAAGAGACTCGTGACTTAGGCTACTCTCACATCTGCGCTTTCCCCTTCCGCTATTGAGATCCGTCGTAGGATCTCAATAGCCGGGGGAAATGCTTCAGTTTTGTCCCCATTCATTGTCAATGGGGAATAAACTGAACTGAAGGGAATGGAGTGCACTGGAATGCATTCCATTCAGTTTCATTGCGTTCCCATGCCGGACACAAAAGCGCTGCAAGAGTAAGATGGATCCGATCACAATGTAAGTCTATATGCGGACAGATCTGTTTTCTCTGACACAAAAGAAAACGGATCGGTCCCCCATTGACTTACAATGGTTTTAGAGACGGATCCGTCATTGCTGTGTAAGATAATACAGTCGGATCAGCTTATAACGGATGCAGACGGTTTTATTATCAAGTGTCTGCAGTTGGCCATTGTGATAGTGTATATATATATATGTATGATATCATCATGTAAAGTGAAAGATGCTGGTGGTATTTCCATGTAGATACCACCAATTTAAAGATGACTCTTTATTACATATGTATTGTTGCAGTATGGCAGTATACAATGACGCTCAATCTGCTTTACTTTTGCATGAATTGAGTCTTTTACCACAATGTTTACGACTATGTATTCAGGCCTGTAGGCTGCTGGAGGGGAGACGGACTACTTCCTAGGTCCTTCCCTGATGATACACTTCATTACATCAGTCATGTCGTGCGCACAGGCAGGACCTTTATTCCTATCACTCAGCACATACTCCAAAGTGGCTGCAAAGCTCATTTGTAATGACAAGTCGGAGGCACAACACTGAAATGATTTATTCAATGCATTTGACAAAGTCATGTTCCTAACTTAAGTGGTGCGGTGCAAAGGTTCCTTAGAACACACTCCTCAGACACATCTTTTTTTCCCAGAACGGATAATGCTGTTGACATTCCAGGTTGACTTTCTGACAACTAAAAGACCAGGTAAAGAGCTGGAGGGAAATACCTCAAATCCTTGAGCAGTAATCCCAGTAAAGTAAAGAAATGCTTTCTGAATGATTTCACTCTGAGATCTTCCATTGCTGCAGGCACAAGACTGTGCCATGTGCTCAGAGTATGATAGCTATGCAAACTATTTTTTCTAAAGCAATGCAGTCACATGACATTGGACCAACCTCTTATATTCTCTCCAAAGTTTAAAGGACCCCAAAAAACAGGGGCGGACTGGCCATATACCCTGCAGGGAAATTTCCAGGTGGACTGATGATAGGGTGGCCAGACATCTCCTGGCCCTCCATCCGGCGAAAGGCCAAGACGGACGGCCAGAAGTTCTCCTTTTTTGTTGTTAACAGGGGGACGGGGACGGTGGGTCCACTGACTCCACTCAGGCATGGTTACTTTAAGTAATTGGCAGAAGGCAGGGCCTGGCAGCACGTCTGGATCACACTGCGCGCTCCGGAAAGTCGGGAACAGAGGATCGATATGAAGGATGGGACCTCACCGGTGCGGGCCGTATGGCCGGGCAGCCTGTAGAGAGCCGGCATTTGCAGCCAGGAGCAGAGCCTGGTTTGTTCGGGAAGGCAGAGGACAAGCTGCTGGGGGCTCCCTGTGAGACTGAGTGCGGCACCTGCACAGTGTAAACTTATCCTGGTGCCATACTTACCCATAATCCGGGGGCACCGCTCTGCCCCTGAGGCCATCGCCCCCCTCCCCTCCATCCACGCAGCGCCCCCCCAGTGTGCTGAACTCCCTCCTCACTTTCCTCTTCTTCATGGGAAAAACCCGGCATGTGATGGGGGCATGGCTTCACTGGAGTGGGGTGTGGCTTCAAATATGTGGGCATAGTTTATTGGTTTAGGGGTGTGGTCGGTGAGGTTTGGCTTTCTGAGGGGAAGCCAGTGGTCACCCTAGCTGATGACCAGGGGCCACCTGAGCCCCTCTCACGGCTGCTGTCCAGATACATAATGATCTGAAGCTCTAAACCTGAATTAATGATAGGAGCATCAGGTACTTATGCATCTGGCCAACAGCTGCTGGTTGCCCTCCTGAATTCAACCACATTACTGCCCTAAGTATGGTGATAGGACAGTATTTTATGCTGCACTGTGGTTTTCCTGGGGCGGTATTTTGTGCTGCATTACATATTGCTTGTACCTACCTACCTACTTCTGTAGCCCCTACCTAGCGCCAGCGCGTCCTATAGGCAGACTAGGCAGCTTTGGGAAGGGGCACTGCCAGGAGCGACGGCACCCCTCATGCTGCAGCTGCCCAAGCGCTCTATAGAGAGCCTCAAGCGGCTGCAGCACTGCCCGGTGCTCCGTGCTCCCTCCTGGCCACGCTACACTAGAGGGGGGACAGTGACAAGGGAGGGAGGGGGTGAGTAGGAGAGTGACAAGGGAGGGAGGGAGGGGGAATGAGAGTGACAGGGAAGGGAAGGGGGAATGAGAGTGACAAGGGAGGTGGGGGGAGAAGAAAGTGACAAGGGAGGGAGGGGGGGAAAGAAAGTGACAAGGAAGGGGGGTGAGAAAAAAAAGTGACAAGGGAGGGGGGGGGGGTGGGAGATTGACATACATCACACACACACACAATGCAACCCTTACACGCAAAGACAATGCACCCCTTGCACACATACACAGACACACACAATGCATCCCTTACACACAAAGAAACACACAATGCATCCCTTACACACACAAAAACACACAATGCAGCCCTTACACACACTGAAACACAATGCACCACTTACACATACACAGTGCACCCCTTGCACACACTCAATGCACCCCTTACACACACACACTGCATCCCTTACATACACAGAAACACTCCTTGCATCCCTTACATACACAGAAACACACCTTGCATCCCTTACATACTCAGAAACACACCTTGCAGCCCTTTCACATACAAACACAGATTCACACAATGCATTCAGAAACACACAATACATACCTTATACACAAACACACACTGCTTTCTATCCCTTACACAAAAACACACTGCATCCACTACACACACATTGCAATCCACTACACACACACTGCATCCACTACACACACACTGCATCCACTACACACACTGCTATCCCTATACACTACATTCCATAAGCACACACATTAGATTCTCTACAGTAACACATAACACATCCCCTACACACTTCACCCCCTGGCTGTGAACAAACTCATGGGTGGAACATGTAGGTGGACTTATGGGTGGGGCTTATGGGCATACTCACTGTCAGGCCCTGGGGCCCAGACCTTGAGCTGTGTAAAGGGCCCCAAAAATTGGAGCTGCTTCCCGTTCTTTCAGAACATTGATTTTTGTGACCACAGTTACAAACCGCCACCAGAGAGCCTGTTCTACACCAGACCAGTGGAGCCGGACTGCAGCCAGAGCCCATCATCATCCTCATCTGGGTGTAAGTAGGCGATCTAGTATATTATTCGTGGCACTAGTCTCTAATTTACCTGACAATTACCAGCTCTAGACCGCCTAACGCACGGATGCGTCCAGGCGGCGGCTGGTTTACTCCTCCTGGACGTATCCGTGCGTCATCTCGCGAGACGCGAGATTTGCTGTGAACGCGCGCACGCTCACAGCAGCGCACAGCTCGGAAGTTATACTGCAGCCTGCCAGCGATGATTAATCGCTGGCAGGCTGTAGATGTAAAATACATCGCATCAAACATGTATATCAGATATACCTGCTACCTGGTCCTCTGGTGGTCCCATTTGCTGGGATCGACCACCAGAGGACCAGGTAGCTATGTAAAGTAGCACCAAGCACCACACTACACCCCCGGTCACTTATTAACCCCTTATTAACCCCTGATCACCCCATATAGACTCCCTGATCACCTCCCTGTCATTGATCACCCCCCTGTATGGCTCCATTCAGACATCCATATGTGTTTTGCGGATCCACGAATCCGCAAAACACGGACGCTGGCAATGTGCTTTCCGCATTTTGAAGATCCACACATTGCCAGAACTATATAGAAAATGGCCTTTTTTGTCCGCAATTGCGGACAAGAATAGGACATGTTCTATATTTTTGCGGAACAGAAGTGCAGACCCGGAAGTGCGGATCCGCAATTCCAGATCCGAGCGGGACAAAGTCTGTCCCCATAGAAATGAATGGGTCCACAATTCCGTTCCGCAAACAGAATTGCGGACGTGTGAATGGGGCATAAGGGTCCCTTATCACCGCCAGTTAGTTAGCTACTTGTTAGGTAGTTAGCGCCCAGCCCACCGCGCCGCAGTCACTGATTTTGGCAGAGATTTTTTCATCCACATTGATTGATGCGAATGAAGAAATCTGAATGGAAAAAAAAAATCTCATTACCCGAATGCTCAATATAAGGAGAATAGCAGAAACTCCTAATGCTGGCCATACGGGTAATGATTGCGGAGACCCTCAAATGCCAGAGCAGTACAAAAACCTCACGTGACCCCATTTTAGAAAGAAGACACCCCAAGGTATTTCGTGAGGGGTATGGTGAGTTCATGTAAAATTTTATTTTTTGTCACAAGTTAGTGGAATATGAGACTTTGTAAAAAAAATATATATATATAAATTTTCGCTAACTTGTGCCAAAAAATAATAATTTTCTGTGAACTCGCCATGACCTTCATGGAATATCTTGGGGTGTCTTCTTTCCAAAATTGGGTCACATGTGGGGTATTTATACTGCCCTGGCATTTTAGGGGCCCTAAAGCGTGAGAATCCAAATGCGTAAAAATGCCCTGTGAAATCCTAAAGGTACTCATTGGAATTAGGGCCCCTTTGCGCATCTTGGCTGCAAAAAAGTGTCACACATGTGGTATCTCCGTACTTAGGAGAAGTAGGGAAATGTGTTTTGGGGTGTATTTTTATATATACCCATACTTTGTGTGAGAAATATCTCTGTAAACGACAACTTTTTAAATTTTTTATTCAAAGTTGTCAATTTACAGAGATATTTCTCTCACCCAACATGGGTATATGTAAAAATACACCCCAAAACACATTGCCCTACTTCTCCTGAGTACGGCAATACCACATGTGTGACACTTTTTTGAAGCCTAGGTGCGTAAAGGGGCGTAAAGTCCATCGAGTACCTTTAGGCTTTACAGGGCTGCTCACAATTTAGCTCCGCCCAAAATGCCAGAACAGTACAAACACCCCACAAATGACCCCATTTTGGAAATAAGACACCCCAAGCTATTCGCTGAGGGGCATATTCAGTCCATGAAAAATTGAACTTTTTGTCACAAGTTAGCGGAAAGGGAGACTTTGTGAGAAAAAACAATAAAAAATCAATTTCCGCTAACTTGTGCCAAAAAAAAAATCTTCTATGAACTCGCCATGCCTCTCACGGAATACCTTGGGGTGTCTTCTTTCCAAAATGGGATCACATGTGGGGTATTTATACTGCCCTGGCATTTTAGGGGTCCTAAAGCGTGAGAAAAAGTCTGGAATCCAAATGTGTAAAAATGCCCTCCAAAAAGGTACTCATTGGAATTTGGGCCCCTTTGCGCATCTTGGCTGCAAAAACGTGTCACACATGTGGTATCGCCGTGCTCAGAAGAAGTAGGGCAATGTGTTTTGGGGTGTATTTTTATATATACCCATGCTGGGTGAGAGAAATATCGCTGTAAATTGACAACTTTTTAATTTTTTTTATACAAAGTTGACAATTTACAGAGATATTTCTCTCACCCAACATGGATATATGTAAAAATACACCCCAAAACACATTGCCCTACTTCTTCTGAGTACGGCAATACCACATGAGTGACACTTTTTTGCAGCCTGGGTGTGCAAAGGGGCCCAAATTCCAACGAGTACCTTTAGGCTTTACAGGGCTGCTCACAATTTAGCCCCGCCCAAAATGCCAGAACAGTAAACACACCCCACAAATGACCCCATTTCAGAAAGTAGACACCCCAAGGTATTCACTGAGGGGCATAGTGAGTCCGTGGGAGATTTTTTTTTTTTTTGCCAGAAGTTAGCAGAAATGGAAACTTTATTATTATTTTTTTTCCTCAGAAAGTGTCATTTTCCGCTAACTTGTGAAAAAAAAGTTAAATCATACATGAACTCACCATGCCCCTCCACGAATACTTTGGGGTGTCTACTTTCTAAAATGGTGTCATTTGGGGGTATTTATACTATCCTGGCATTCTAGCACCTGAAGAAACATGACAGGTGCTCAGAAAGTCAGAGCTGCTTCAAAATGCCGAAATTCACTTTTTTGCACCATAGTTTGTAAACGCTATAACTTTTACCCAAACCAATAACTATACACTTATTGGATTTTTTTTTTATCAAAGACATGTAGAACAATAAATTTAGAGAAAAATTTATATAAAAATCTAGTTTTTTAAAAGAAAATTTACAACAGAAAGTGAAAAATGTCATTTTTTGGCAAAAATTTCGGTCATTTTTGATTAATAGCAAAAAAAGTAAAAATGTAAGCAGCAATGAAATACCACCAAATGAAAGCTCTATTAGTGAGAAGAAAAGGAGGTAAAATTCATTTGGGTGGTAAGTTGTATGACGGAGCAAGGGTGTTTAAGCTAGGGGGGCTGAAGTGGTTAAAGGGACACTATAGCCCCCAGAACCACTGCAGCTTAATGTAGTGGTTCTTTCCCTGCAGGCTTTTCAATGTAAACATGGCGGCACTGCAGCACTGGTGTTAGTTAATATGGCGGATTATATTGGTGGGACATTGTGATGTCACATGGGGGGAGGGGGGCGGCAAAAATCCTTGTACCGGCCATGCTACTTGTTGCTTAGGTTATCCCTGCCTACTTGTGTTGTCCCACCTTCTGTCAATTTGGGCTCAACTACAACTAGGGGCCACTTCTAGATTTTTTCCATTGCCACTTTAATTTCCCAGTCCACTCATGCATCCCATTATATAGATAGTATGCAAGGGGCTTTCCCTACATCCCATTATAGATATAGTATGCCAGGGGCTTTCACTGCATCTCATTATATAGATAGTATGCCAGGGGCTTCCACTGCATCCCATTATATAGATAGTATGCCAGGGGCTTTCATTACATCCCATTATATAGATAGTATGCCAGGGGCTTTCATTACATCCCATTATATAGATAGTATGCCAGGGGCTTCCACTACATCCCATTACATAGATAGTATGCCAGGGGCTTCCACTGCATCCCATTATATAGATATTATTCCAGGGGCTTCCACTGCATCCCATTACATAGATAGTATACCAGGGGCTTCCATTGCATCCCATTATATAGATAGTATACCAGGGGCTTCCACTGCATCCCATTACATAGATAGTATGCCAGGGGCTTCCACTGCATCCCATTATATAGATATTATACCAGGGGCTTCCATTGCATCCCATTACATAGATAGTATACCAGGGGCTTCCATTGCATCCCATTATATAGATAGTATGCCAGGGGCTTCCACTACATCCCATTACATAGATAGTGTGCCAGGGGCTTCCATTGAGATTTATCTCAGTTTTACACATGGAGCTCTTCCATGACGCCTGAAAGATTGTGTAATGTCGGAATGTATGCCTGAAATATACGCATTTTGCGGGTCATTTACGAACAGATATACGCCACTTTTCTGTCGCATGCCATGTAGTGGCAGAATCCGCAGGCCAGTCTCATTCACCATTTTCTACACTTGGTTTAGGCGTGTCATTTGAAGGGTTTTTCCCACAATCAACATTTATCACCTATTCAAATTATAGGTAAAAAATCTCTGATTGCAGGGGTCCCCACCACTAAGACCGCCACTAACCACTAGAGTTCATAGAGGGTCCTGTGTTGGAAGCAAGTGGTGGTCGAGTTTTCTTCTACCCCAAAGGAATTTATCCATATGCTCAACCTCAGCTCCATGCAGACTCATCCTCACAGTGGTCACAATTTGGGATGAGCGATTCGACTTCGGATGAAACATTGCAAGACTTCACTAAGCAATGTCTTCGGCTTATCGGAGATTCAGAGCCAATACCTTCTAATACTGTATGGAGCTCCTGCTCCGTACAGTATTGGAACAAAGTTTTATGGGAATCGACTTCAGATGTTCCATCCGCAGTCGGTTACTCATCCCTAGTTATAATGAGAAGGAATGAGGGACTCTGGACTACTGCAGTCAGCCCCATAGACATTGAATAGAGTGGCCGGGTGGATATTTCTCTCACTGCTATCATGTATTATAGGGATGGCAGGGTTCCATCAACCAGGTAGTTATTGCATAGCCTGAAGAAAAAGCAACGCTCTTACCAGCGTCGCCTTCTCTTCTCTGTTTATCTTAGGAGAGGTCATCAGTCCTCTTAAAGAGGTCCAGTCAGCTTTCCTGACATATCTGTTTTAGTATTTTTTAACCCCCACATAATAAAAAATAATTCTGGAGCTTCTTTCATAAGAATTCAATGCCTCCTCTGTTATTCCCAGCATTGTTTTTTTCATGGGGGATACAAGTACAGACTAAACCAGGAGAGATGAAAGTTCAAATGAATAGAAGTTATTCTCTTTTTGAAGGACTGAGTTAAGGATAGCATGCAGCGCCAATACTTATCATAGCTACTATTATATTGTCATAGGAAGAAGAAGCATTAATATTTTGCAGCTCCATAGCTCAGTGGTGCAGCCTCGTTTTAAATGCATACTTCAGTTAATTCATTGAAATGACACAATAGAACCAGAGACAGTACAGATAAAAGCAACTGAATTTATAAAGGCTCTCAAAGATATCACTCAGCAAGAACGATGTGTTCATGGGCAGGATATAATCTATAAGTTTCCAAAAATATGGTCCCTACAAGGTACTGAATGTCATACTTTCTTGCTGAAAAAGAAGGCATATATTGGGTCATTTATCAAACTTGTGTAAAGTAGAACTGGCTTAGTTGCCCTAAGCAACCAATCAGATTCCACCTTTCATTTTTCACAGCTCTTTTGGAAAATAAAAATTGGAATCTGATTGGTTGCTATGGGCAACTAAGCCAGTTCTACTGTACACCAGTTTTATAAATGACGCCAATAATTTCAAAATGCATGACATAACTACAAGACATACAGCATAATACATCCCCACAAACCTCTTACATCCAGTGACATCTCCTTTAATGTAGATGTTCTCTTACCTCATCTTCTCCATTCAGACTAGACCACCATGATGATTTTTCAGCCATCTCTAGTCTCTGATGTTTGACAAACAGACATCTTAGTTTCTTACTTTTCCATCCTCCCACCTTTTGAACACCACATCATGCACCCCCAATACTGTGCCCGCTGTGCTCCCCAATGCTATACTGCAGAAACAGTCCCTGAAAATACCAGTTCCACACAAATAGTGCCCACTCCAATAATTATTGGCACACAATGCTCTAAAAAAATAACTGCACCCAGCAAATAATGTCCCTGACACTATAAACGTAAACATAATGTTCCCCAAAAATAAGTGTACTAAGCTGATACTAAGCCCCCCCCCCCCTAGTAATAGTGCTCCCAAATTTCCACCAATAGGGATTATTTTCTGCCCGAGCACACTTAGTAGTAATAATGCCCCCAAGTGCTCATACTAGTAATCATGTTCCCCATAGTCCCCCATTAGTAATAAAGCTCACCATAATGCCCCAGTAGTAATAATTATCTTTATAATGTGCCAGAAGAAAAATGCCCCCTAATGTGTGTCAGTACAAGAAATGCCTCCTATATAGAGTCCCCAGTAAATGCCCCCATAGTGCTTCTACCCCCTTCCCCAGTGCTATCCATAATGTGCTAGTATAAAATGCTCCAAAATAGTGATCCCAGTAAAAGCCTCCATAGTGCTCCCCGCCCCCACCCCCATAGTGTCCCCCATAATGGGTGCCAGTGTAAAATGCCCTTATTTAGTGCCCCAGTAGATGGTCCCATAGTGCTCCTCTTTCCTCATATTCCCGCCACCGTAATGTGTGCCAGTATAAAATGCCCTCATAGTGTCCTCCATAATATGCCAGTATAAAATCCTCCTTCTTAGTGCACCCAGTAAATGCTCTGATGCCCCATAGTGCTTCTGTTCTCCCCTTTCCCATAGTGCACCCCATAAAGTTGCAGTAAAATATGCCCCTATATACTCCCACCATAGTGCTCCCCCACATACTGCGCCCAACAGCATTGTGCCAACCCCCCCCCCCAAAAAAAAAAAAACACTAATACTTACCTCCATGCTTCTGGCAGCGATGCGATGCAGGCCTCTTCCAACCTGTGTCCTGTGCTATACGCTGCCTGGCTCAAGTTGCGCTCTGCCTGTGCCGGCCTTTGATAGGCTGCAGGCACTAGGCAGCGATATAGACGAATGTAGAGAGATGAGTGCTTCCACACTGGAAGCGCTCGTTTCCCACAGCTCTGCTGCCGCCTAAAGAAGGTGCAAAAAAGCCAAAAAAAATTGTAGAATGGTGTTTATTTTTTGCTTGTCCCCCAAAATAAAATAAAAATAAAGTTTATACAGTACATATGTTACGAGCTGGGTTAAAGCCTAGCTTCACCTGATTAATTTAAAGGGGAGCTGTTGATTGCTTAGCCTTTATATGTCCAGGCTTTTTGCTTCCCTGGTTTTTGGTGACAGTGTATGCTCTGTGCTTGTTTTCCAGGTTCAGTAACTTGCTCTTTTATATTCAGTGTCTCCTGGGACTTGTGGTCCTCTGTCCTCTGTATTGAAGTTTGTCCTAATGCTGAGTTGGTTTTCGTTTGTCTTGGCTATCTTGCTGTGTTGCATTTCAGAGCTGGGAAACTCCAGCATATCTTTATATCTGTTCTCTGCCATTCATCCTCTCTCAGCCATTACCATCTCCTATATACTCCATTGCCAGACTTCCATCTCCTTCATCCATGCCTATCACCATTTGTTTCCTGTCATCTGTCGGTGAGTTCATTTCAGTTGTCTGCCAGCGTTGATATGTATATGTTTTTTGAGACCATCTGGTTGTTGTACGATTCAGCCCTATTGTAAGTCCTGGGGGTATCTGAGCACAAGGAGACACTGTTAGTACATGGGAAAGGTGACAGTTTTGTGGTTTTCAAAACAGCTGGTGTTGCTACAATGCTGGAATGAACATGTGCATATGAAAGGTGGATCTTGAAGCACACACATGTATAGTGAACACAATAACTATGTGGCATAAGCCTGAACATTCATGATGCCATTGATTTAGAATTTTTACCTCTAATCCAACATCTGTGAGCCGATCATACTGCACTGGCGGCAGTACCTGGGACAGAGCTGCCAGATTTATTTGATTTAGGGTCTTTGCACATAGTATTCACTGTGGGTCTATGGCAGCCTATGGACACTGTATCATGGCTCAGTACCACATGGATCTGTAAAAAGGAATGTGTATGAACCCTTTTATGTAAAAATCTTGTTGGCCCAATAATTTTACAAATCCGAAACAAACAGTGGGGGAGATTTATCAAGACTGGCGTTTCTATACCTTCGCTGGAGTAAGATGCGTCTAATTTATAAACAGGCAGAAGTATCCTAATAAATTAGGTGCATCTATCCCCTGCTGTGCACTAGAAACCGGTGTACGCCAACCAGCGGATGGTGTAGACTCTAGCTATAACTTACTGGAGTTTCTGATCCAAAATTACATAAAACAGTCCAGCTCACCCAATTCCGATGTGCACGGAAAAAAGCCAAGGCCAGCTCCTCATACAAAGGTAACAGGGAAGGAATCCATCATGTAGTGGTCCAAACGTAGCAAAGTCTTTATTCCTTTATTCACATTTAAGATAGCGTACAATGGACTTCATCTCCCTCCACCTTCCATCAGATTGACATGTTTCAAGCCTCCCGGCTCTTAATCATGACCGGTCAAAAAAGTGTAGAGAATCTTAAAAAGTTTCAAATGGACCATAATTTGCAATTTTTTATATGACACAATAGTGGTGTAAAAACGTCTCCCCAAGTATGTTTCTGGCTAAAAGGTTTCTCTCACAAAGATAACCCACTTCTAAGTAGAAACCAACCTATAGGTCTGGCTACTGTAACTCCCTGGCAATCAGTTATTATCTCCAAGGGAAGCTTTGCCTGGCTTTACATTTCCCCATGCAGTGACCACTACAGAAGATGTGTAGCAGTACATGTTATGCAATGCATGGATGCAACAGCTGCATCAGTACGGTGGATAATACGATATGACATATCGAAAGGGGTAATCCCCTGGTGACAAATATGAGCAGAACCTGCAGATTTCAAAGGGTCTAGCTGACTATCCAAAGTATATGAGGACCTCTCGACTTCCCCCTCATGATAGATGTTGGAGAAGGTTCAGGACAGAGGCTTGCATGTTTATCCGTGTGTATGTATAGCCAGGTTGAAAGAAATAGCTAATCGGCTAACAAATTTCTAACGTGTATCTGAAAATAAATCACGGTAGCTGATCGGATATGGCATATTGACGGGGTTGTCCTCAGGAGACATCTCCTTTAACCTTCAAACACCTACAATGATTTAGTATTCTGTTCTTATTTCTTCTGCAGAAAATAAGAGAAATTTTTAGACTTCTATCAACGTCCCTTGTGAATCCTTCCTTCCTAAATGACACATTTGAGGTCCAATGTGTAACTAGATAGTTTTGGAGAGGCTTCAGCTTCTGGAGGTGTGCAGGAATGATTTGGCGTAGCAGCACTCAGCAATTCATGGAGCAGAACATTGTCTGCAGTCCATCAACAATAACTCCATTTGTAAGACAATCCTGTGTTAAAAGAACAACAGGGCAAGGTCTTTCCTTAGCCCTCTCTTGGTAATACTACGACTTTTCACAGTCAGCCAGAAATGTATACTTATTTTTGACAAATTGCAGCTACTTGTCAATCACAACACAATTCCTCATTGTGAACATTTCCAGAAGATTTTCTTAGTGAAATAAAACCAGGTATTATGTTTCAGTGATGGCCCTTACATCAACATACAGTACAAACACCAGAACAGTGCAGGCGCGCGCAGCGCAGGAAACACTTCTGTTTATCATATGACAAGACAGTCTCCCTTGTGGAGGTGAGTGAATGGAATGCGAATACAAAGGCGTGTAGCAGCAAACAAGGGGCCATTTAAGGGGTGCGACGAGTAGTTTTTGTGAATTTTTCATATGGCTTTTATTTTCATAAAGAACAAAACAAAATGACCTAGCTCAAGGATGCTCAACCTGCGGCTCTCCAGCTGTTGTAAAACTACAACTCCCACCATGCCCTTCTGTAGGCTGACAGCTATAGGCTGTCCGGGAATGATGGGAGTTGTAGTTTTGCAACATCTGGAGGGCCGCAGGTTGAGCATGCCTGACCTAGCTGATCAAGCTAGGTCATTGTTTGAGGACAGTTCTTACATTTGGAGACATCACACCAGGGAAATTGCTTCTATCTACCCTTAAAGGGGGTGGAGTTTGCCAGGCTTTGGATGGGTCAACATCAATATCAGATTGGCAGGTGTCCGTGTCCCTGCAGCCCCTGATCAGCTGTTCTGCAGTAGCTCGGGTGCTGGAAGTAGTTGGTTAACTACACAGCTCAGTCCACTTTGTAGTGGATGGAGCTGGTTACTGCTGCACTGCTCCCATTCACTTCAATGGATACAGTGCTGCAGAATGCCGCTCTGTTCCCTGCACACTAGATGAAGTCGTGCAGTTCCAGAGCCTGGTGCCAGAGTTACTAGAGAAAGCTGATCGATGGGGATGCAGGGAGTTGGACACCTGCCAATCTGATAATGATGACCTATCCAAAACCTGGGTGGATGGAAGGTTTCACAAGCATTTATTTCTGTAGATGGAAGTATCCAAGCAGAGAAACCTTCTAATTTCAATGTAGTACCCACCAAGCTCCATTTATTTCTTCCAATGTCAATCTTGATCTAAAGCTGGCCATACACATTAGATAAGTATCAGCAGAACTCATAGATTTCAAAGAGACCAACTCAGCATAGGACTGGCATGCTTAGGGCCCACCAGTAGAATGTATTCTTGGAGGACCACTGTAAAGCTATATACAAATGTTACCTACTTGCACATGGTTGATCATAGGGGCCCCTGCAGTGACTTTGAGAAGGTAGGTCCCTGATGAATGAGAATAATGGCTGACCTGTATCTGTACCCATATCCACCCAGTTTTTTCTTATATGAACATAGATTGGTTGGTCTACTGTGCCAAGTACCACTTGTGCATTGGGTGGAAGACTAGGGTCCCATCGGTGGATTCAGCTGTTTTCCTCTGGGACAGTTTTCATCTGGACCAGCTAGCTCTTTAATGTGTATGGGGACCTACCAACTCTCCTCTGATGGTAGATGTTGGGTTAGATAAGGAATGGGCAGTTGGATTTCAGCATTCTGATCCTTTTGTTTTCTTGGACATAGCACTGCCAGAAGAACCTGGTAGCAACTTTCTCCCCTCTCCCCATTCAAGGCACAGGTGTGCATGTGTATGGTGGGGTTGGGAGAAATAGCGGTTTGGCTGACTACTGTCTGATGTGGCTAGTCTAAGAAACTCTAACTAGCTAATAAAAAAATGGATGAAAAATTGGTGGCTTCATCAAAGTTTCAAAGGGCTTGTCTAGTTTAGAAAATTTTTTTATATAACCTATTAGGAAATCCTGGGTTAATATAGGAGGCTTTTGTCAGGATCCTCATCTCTTGACCAAAGTGGAGAACAATTACAAAACTATTTCTTGCACTGGAGGACCTGTCCTTTTCAGAATTTCACACACAATCAATTGACCTGAGTTTGTGCTGTGCAATGACAGGTGGCGCAGTTCGTATTTTTTCTCTTGGAATGTTTTAATATTTAAGGCAGTGGTATGTTCTGCTCCCCCCCTCACCCCCCCCCCCCAGAAGTCTCCCCTTATTTTATTGTAGTCGCACTTACCAGCGAGGGCCATCTTCGGGTCAAGCTGTGCTAGTGCATGAGCTGGTTCTGGAGAGTTTTCAGCTGTAGTTCCCACTAGCTCGCAATCAGCTAGTTTGTTCTTTAAGTTTGAGAGAGAATGTATCTATAAAATAGTCAACGTCATGGGTGGTTCGGTACCAATATAAGAAGAATAGAAGCAGTGCTCCGCCCCCTGTCCCTCTTTTAATTGCATAAGTTATTATGTCACAATACACAGGGTGGGCCACGAAAAAGTAGCCAGCCTCCAGCCATAGTATGACAAGAGGAACGAGCAAGTGGATTGTTTTTTCTTAATTACCCACATTGTCAGAAAAGATGCTAAAAGTGGTCCCTGACCACTTGCTCGTTCATCTTGTCAGACTATTGTGGTGGGGCTAACTACTCTTTCGTGGGCCACCCTGTATATTAGTGGAGTTTAGTCTCTCAACTAACACTGGGTGGAAGTGGTTTCAGATATATGGATGGTTTGGTTATTATAATGAATACATTTTTGATTTATTGGAATTAATAGTTATTTATTTATTATATGTAACCATCAATAAACATTGTGGCATTTTTAATCCAGAATGGTTGTCTGTTTTTATTAATATTGGTATATAATTTAATTGCATATTTAATATTTTTTATTATATGGTATTCCCACAGATTACTGCTATTCGCTGGTGGTCCCAGTATAGTGGCACTTTGTAATCTCCGTATTGTCAAGACACCCTTCTACCCTAACATGTAGGAATTGTCTAACCCCTTTAATCTTGCTGATTTGATAGCTGTGAGACGTCCAAGACAGGTTTGGGGAAGAGCTCAACAGGATATACCAAAACATAATAGGGCACATTGCTAAAAACTGTTTAAAACTAGAACTATCTTTGTTGTCTATAGCGACCAATCACAGTGCAACTTTCATTTGTCAAGCGCAGAATATGAAATAAAGTGTATGGCAACAAAGACAATATTTATTTCAGTTTAATAAACCCACCATTGACTTCCGTTTAGTAGCACTGTCATTGTCTGACGATTTCTATGATTCCTGAAAGATGTGATTCACTTTTGAGAAATAATAAACTGAAATTGACACTTATATTTGTGGTTTTACCCTCAGTTCACACTTGTGCGTTTTACAGCGCGTTCGAACGCGCTGTAAAACGCATAACCGATGCAAACCAATGCTTCCCTATGGGACTGGTTCACATTTTCGCGTTTTACAGCGCGTTCGAACGCGCTGAAAAACGCCAGACGCATAAACAAGTACTTGAGCTTTTTTTGGGGCGTTTGTCGCGCGTTTTGGCCCATAGACTTCAATGGGAACGCGCAACGCTTGTATTTTGCTTGTTTTTGACAATGAAAACGCGCGTTCGAACGCGCGTTTATGAATTTGCAACATGGAAAGGCTAAACCCCAGGTGCTAGGCACAGTTTGGAGAGAAGCCAACACTGCAGTCAATCACACAAACGCACGCAAAACGCGCGTTTACTATTGCCAAAAATGCGCACAAAAACACGCGTAAAACGCGCGACAAAAACACGCGGGAGAAACGCGCGTCTCAGAAACGCTCAGGTGTGAACCCAGGGTTAGGGTTGTCTCAGTAATGTGTGCTTCACAACTGGAAACAAATGCAGGTAGGAGTTAAAAGCTGAAAATGCAATAAAACGTGGTGAACGCCATAAAGATTTCGAGACTATTTGTGAGGGGAGTAGATGTTTTATGGAACCATTTGGTATTTTTAGACCTTTACATCTACCACATCAAGAGTTTGCCTCACTTCTACTTCAGATGGTGGAATGATGTGGTCATAATTGAAGTTCTAGAGGTGCCTCTCAGCAAAGAACTGTGTCTGTGGGGATCATTATCTGTTCCCATACAACGTAATGGTATAATGACTGCAAGCTGGTCCCGACTGTGTGAGAAATCTGCTTTACAGCTCATATTTCATCTGGTCAAAGAGAAACATCCCATCCCTTGCAGAAACTTGTATAATTGCAGCATTTTGATCCACTAAGCCGAACATTATAGATTTATATTATAAATATACAATTGTTCTCCTAGAAACCTGTCCAGCTTTCAAATACATGGTTGGCATTGACTTTCTTACGGTGAAGAACTATACGATTCTGAATGCCATTGTTGAGTGATGTCATCAGTGTTACTTTAAAGTGGTAGTAGCACCTGCTGCTGCCAGTTTTCTACTAACCGTAAAGAATATTTAACAGGTTGTTAATGTAAAAGGTTGAAATTGGTAGGGGAAGGGTAACAAACAGATATATTCCCAAAAAGCCCTGGGGAAAACAAAACCCCTTATTTTTCCCACCAGACAAATTATTAAAATGAATCTACTTTATTATTTTTAGCCGCCGGTTCCAGAAACAGTACCGGCTGCCCAAAACAGCTGGTCAGTGTGGATGAGGGCATTGGACCCTCACTGATCTGATATGGATGACTTATCCTGAAGATAGGCCACCAGTATCTAACTATTGGAAAACCCCTATTATAGAGATTGTTGCATATATCAAAAAGCAAGTAAAGATTTAATCAGCAGTTCCCAGTGCATTAACTAAAGTCCACCCCTGACCTAGAGGAGCAACCATTCTTTCCCACAGGTCTGCCCAGAAGAATGTGTCTTTTCACACTTAATGGAAATGCCCAATTCCAGTTGATGAATATTATAACTTTCTACATATTAGACATTATTATATAAGATATTTAACATGTCTATACAGTCTCCATTCATATGTGTCTGGATCTATTTTTGACTGATGCTTCTAACAGATGAAAAGTAAAGAATTTTAGCGCCAACCAAAAATCTTCCAAGGACTCTATACTGTCATATTTGCCTATTTATTGAATGTCTCATATCTAGGTAGCAATTCTATATTTCTTCTTTCTGTGGGCCATGTCTGTTTTCAGTTTATGGGCCCCATAAAATGCTCTATTTTTAGTTGCACAAATGTGAGATATTAAACACTTTCTTATAATCAGAAATATTGTACTGTAAAAACAGCTCTTCTCAAATTGCATTTACCTTCCTGCTTTCAGCTTCTATTTTCTGCACTGATTTACATTTTTTCCAGATTGCATGAAAACTTTCTATGATGTTATATATTCACATGCCAAATTTACATTGAATTTCTTCCAGACTGACTGTTACATCCATTAGCAGGTAATTCTTGTAGGAACTCATAAAATGTGATTGAGTATGGTTTTATGTCATTAGCATGATTGCCGCAGACAAAAGGAATAACTGAAACAGACCTGCAACTTTTTATTATATATGTTTGTGTGTGTGTAGGCTTAAACCTACGCCAGCTCCCTTTCTGTTGTAGATTTAGACCATTTTTTACGCCAACAACTTAAAAAAGGATGAGACGGAGCTGCCGGCCCGCCCTCTTACACGCCCAAAAACGACAAAAATCTGTCCCTAATATATGCCAAAAAGTGGGGAATATTGGTTGATAAGTGGCCCCCTTAAGGTATAATCTGTGCAGGTATCTCAAAAGAAGTATATTAGAGTTGAAAAAACAGCTGCTTCAAGTAGCAAACTTCATAGGCACACAGATGCCAAGACATATCTCCATTCATTCCCTGCCTGGATGCAGGGGCAACATTCAAGGTCCTTGTTCTATCCCAATTGGTGGAGACCCAGTCCCCACTAGAATAGGGGCCCTTACCCCCTCACCTCCTGCCACATGATGGTGGCAAGAAGTAAGTTTGAATGGAGCCAGGTTTAGTATTTCCTCTCCATTAATGCGCTATGAGAGTGCATGCAGCATACACATATCTAATGTGCATATGTTCCACATCTATAGGCACAAGTGATGGCCCTATTCTAATCACAAATAACCCTTTTAACTTAAAATCTGAAAAGTATGTAGCTTTGCTACGACCGATCTTTAAGATCATTCGATTCAGTGCACGTCATGCTGATGCTTCTCTAGGTCCTCAATAAGTTGTACATCTGATAAGTAGTCATTTATGAAACTGCATGAACTTTGTAAGAGTACAACCAACGTACTGGCTGAAGGGCGATGGTGACATGCCCACAATGTGTTCAAAAACTGATTGGTGATGCCAGCGGCAGCTGTTTTCTATAATTCAATAAAACTGGATTGTAAATCAATGGCCTTGTCTACCACCTACCTGCAGCCACATCACAGCCAGTCATTTTATGTATATCTTCATTATAATAACTTTCTATACCATAGCAACTGAGTCATAATAACTGTCTGAGCTATAAAACCCAGGATCTCTTCCCATAGCAGGAAATCCCAGGAATTACTGAACGGTCATCAAACTCAACATCAGAAAGTGTTTTTTTTGGATTTAGTGTCTGGCCAAAGTGAGCCTGGTATAGTGAGGAAACATCATTTACACCTTTGTGAATAGACATTTGTGTGCATACATGTTCATACTGTATGTCAAGAGGCCAATTTGCTGAAATATTTCTATTAAAAAGAAAATTAAATTTATGAATTGCATCAACATAAACCACATCACCATACAAACAAATATACTGTAAAATAATCAGTTAATCAACACAAAACACCTGCAAATGTTTCCTAAGCCTTTAGCCATCAGTCTGGTTCAGTAGGCTACACAATCATTGGGAAGACGTCTGAATTGACAGTTGTCCAGTAGACAGTCATTGACACCCTCCACAAGGAGGGTAAGCCACATCGCTAAAGAAGCCAGCTGTTCACAGAGTTCTGTATCCAAGCATATTAATGAAAAGTTGAGTGGAAGGAAAAAGTGTGGTAGACAAAGGTGTTCAAGAACAGGGATAACCACAGCCTGGAAATGATTGTCCAGAAAAGGCTATTTGAGAATTTGGGGAAGATTGACTACGGCTGGAATCAGTGCTTCAACAGCCACCACTCACAGACGTATCCAGGACATGGGCTACAACTGTCACATTCCTTCTGTCAAGCCACTCATGACACAGAAACAATGTCAGAAGCGTTTTACCTGGGCTAAGGAGAAAAAGGACTGGACTGTTAGTGGTCCAAAGTCCTGTTTACAGATGGAAGTAAATTTTGCATTTCATGTTGAAATGAAGGTCCCAGAGTCTAGAGGAAGTGCGGAGAGGCACAATCCAAGTTGCTTGAGGTACAGTGTGAAGTTTCCACAGTCAATGAAGGTTTGAGAAGCCATGTCATCTGCCATCTCCATGGTATCACTGTGCTTGATTGGCCAGCAAACTTGCCTGATCTAAACCCTATAGAGAATCTATGGGGTATTGTCAAGAAGAAGGTGAGAGACACCAGAGCCATCAATGCAGAAAAGCTGAAGGCCCTTATCAAAGCAACCAGGGCTTCCATAACACCTCAGCAGTGCCACAGGCTGACCGCCTCCATGCCACTCCACATTAATGCAGTAATTCATGCAATTGGAGCCCCGACCCCGAGCCCCGAAGTATTGAGTGCATATTCTGTACAGACTTTTCAGTAGGCCAACATGGGTGTTATATAATATTCTAATATTCTGAGATCCTGACTTTTTCATTAGCTGTAAGCCATAATCATCAACATTAAAAGAAATAAACGCTTGGAATTGATCATTCTGTATGTAACTAATCAATACAGTATATTTTAAATTGAATTATTGAAATAAATTAACTTGATATTCTAATTTATTGAGATGCACCTGAAATGACTGTAAAAACTACTAAAAAGTATTTTAGGGAGAAATAACAGCACGTCAGAATTCCATATAAATCCATGAGAAAAAAAACTTCTTTAAGTCTCTGTATGAACTGGGGAATATATAACTGTAGATTTCTGTAAGCACCTTACTACAAGTTCATACAATATGGACCTGTAATCCTGTATTCTTGTGTGCAGCAGTATTGCATTTTAGAGGACAGCACTGCTCCCTTGTAGCCAGGAGGGCACATTCATAAAGCTTTGTATAAGATCCACCTCAATGTTACAAGTGTTCCCCTATGTATGTTTCCTCCGGGTAGTTTAATTTCATGCTGCACAAATATGCTGCACAAAAACAATATGTAAAGTGGGCCTGCAGAGCTACTCGGGAACAGTAATGGGTGGGGTTGGCCTGAGGATAAGCCATCAATACAAAAATCATGGAAAAGAGATCCTGTCACCACAAAATGTAATGCAATCTGCAGACAGCATGTTATAGACCTGGAGGAGCTGAGCAAATTGATATTTAGTTTTTTAAGAAAAGATTCAGTAAAACTTGCAATTTATGCATTTAAATTACTTTTTTGAACTTAACCACTTGAAGACCACAGGTTCATACCCCCCTAGTGACCAGGCTCTTTTTTACAAATCCGCACTACACTACTTTCACCGTTTATTGCTCAGTCATACAACTTACCACCCAAATGAATTATACCTCCTTTTCTTCTCACTAATAGAGCTTTTATTTGGTGTTTTTTTATTCTTGCTGACATTTTAACTTTTTTTGATATTTTACTTTTTTTGACGAAATTTTTGCAAAAAAACTACATTTTTCGCTTTCTGTTGTAAAAATTTTCAAATAACACTACATTTCAATTTAAATGTTTCTCTAAATTTATTGTTTTACATGTCTTTGATAAAAAAAAAATGCAATAAGTGTATATTTATTGGTTTGGGTAAAAGTTATAGCGTTTACAAACTATTTGAGTTTCCGCACTTTGATTTTCTGAGCACCTGTCCTGTTTCCTGACGCACTACAATGCCCAGACAGTAGAAACACCCCATAAATGACCCCATTCCGGAAAGTAGACACCCAAAGGTATTCGCTAAGGGGCATAGTGAGTTCATGGAATTTTTATTTTTGTCACAAGTTAGCGGAAATTGAATTTTTTTTTTCAAAAAATTTCATTTTCCGCTAACTTGTGTCAAAAAATAAAAACTTCCATGAACTCACTATGCCCCTTAGCGAATACCTTGGGGTGTCTACTTTCTAAAATGGGGTCACTTGTGAGGTTTTTCCACTGCCCTGGCATTTGAGGGTCTCCGCAATCATTACCCGTATGGCCAGAATTAGGAGTTTTTGCTATTCTCCTTATATTGACCATACGGGTAAAAGAAAGAAAAAAATGAACGGCACAGGTTTCTTCATTCACATTGATCAATGTGGATGAAAAAATCTGTAAAAAATGTGCAAAAAAAAAAGATAGAGGGGAAAGCTGTAAAGCTGCGATCGCTAAGGGACCCTTAGGCCTCATTCACACGTCCGCAATTCTGTTCCACAAAATTGAAACGCGCGCGCGTTCATGCGAAATCTCGAGTCTCACGAGATGACGCCGATAGGCGGCAGTGAGACCTGAGAGAGCCGCCGTGCTGACGCCCATCGGCGTTAGCGTGGCGGCAAGTGGTTAAAACCACTCTTGCGTACAGGTATCAGTGACTGACGACTATCTGCGAATACACACTTACAAAGAGAATGTTATCAATCAGTGATTAGACTCCTGTGTATAGCTATCAGTAACTGACAGCTATCTCTGTATACACAATTACACAGTGACTGCTATCAATCACTGATAACACCTCCACCATGTACAACTATCAGTGACTGACAGCTATCTCTGTATACACACTTACAGAGAGAATGCTATCAATCACTGATAACACCTTCCCTATATACAACTATCAGTAACTGACAGCTATCTCTGTATACACACTTACACAGTGACTTCTATCAATCATTGATAACACCTCCCCCATGTACAACCATCAGTGACTGACAGTCATCTCTGTATGCACACTTATACAGAGAATGCTATCAATCACTGATAACACCTTCCCTATATACAACTATCAGTGACTGACAGCTATCTATGTATACACACTTACAGAGAGAATGCTATCAATCACTGATAATACCTTCCCATGTACAGCTATCAGTGACTGACAGCTATCTCTGTATACACACTTACACAGAGAATGCTATCAATCACTGATAACACCTCTCCTGTGTACAACTATCAGTGACTGACAGCCATCTATGTATACACACTTACACAGAGAATGCTGTCAATCACTGATAACATCTCCCCTGTGTACAGCTATCAGTGACTGACAGCGGTCTATATATACACACACTTACACAGAGAATGTTATCAATCACTGATAATACCTTCTTGTGTAAAACTATCAGTGACTGACAGCTGTGCATATATACACACTTACACAGAGAATGCTATCAATCACTGGTAACACCTCCCCCGTGTACAGCTATCAGTGACTGACAGCTATCTATGTATACACAATTACACAGAGAATGCTATCAATCTCTGATAACACCTCCCCCGTGTACAGCTATCAGTGACTGACAGCTATCTATGTATACACAGTTACACAGCAAATGCTCTCAATCACTGATAACTTCTCCCCTGTATACAACTATCAGTGACTGACAGCTATCTCTGTATACACACTTACACAGGAACCGCTATCAATTACTGATAATGCCTTCTTGTGTACAAACAGGGGCATAACGATCGCGGTCGCCAAGGGTGAGGGGGCTCGCTGCACTCACATGTAATGAGAGCACTCTGACGAGGCCCGGCATGAAGTACAGTGACAACACAGTCAGCAGCGCGATGTAAGTGTGAGAGCGGGTCATCAGGGAAGAGGGTAAGTATGTGGTTTTTTTTTTGCCCCCCATAAAGCTGCAGACTGGAGGCAAACAACTAGAGTGAGGGGGCACAAAAGTTGGCATCTTTACTGAGGGGGTGGCCTTATCTGGAATAACTACTATGAGGGGCACATATCTGGGCATAACTGCTGTGAAGGGGGCACATATCTGGCATAACTATTGTGAGGCGGCACATATCTGGCATAGCTACTGTGAGGGGGCACATATCTGGCATAACTACTGTGAGGGGGCACATATGTGGGCAAAACTACTGTGAGGGGGCACATATCTGGGCATAACTGCTGTGAGGGGGCACATATCTGGCATAACTACTGTGAGGCGGCACATATCTGGCCTACCGCCCGATCCAAACTCTAGTTACTCCACTGTGTACAACTATCAATGACTGACAGCTATCTCTGTATACACACTTACACAGAGAATGCTATCAATCAGCGATAACACTTCCCCTGTGTACATCTATCAGTGATTGACAGCTATCTATGTATACATATTTACACAGAGAATGCTATCAATCACTGATAACACCTCCCCCATGTACAGCTATCAGTGACTGACAGTTAACTATTTTACACACTTACACAGGGAATACTATAAATCACTGACAACACCTCGCCCGTATACAACTATCAGTGACTGACAGCTATCTCTGTATACACACTTACACAGAGAATACTATCAATCACTGATAACACCTCCCTCATATACAACTATCAGTGACTGACAGCTATCTATGTATACACACTTACACAGAGAATGCTATAAATCAGTGATAACACCTCCCTTGTGAACAATGTAATCAGAAATAGCAGAGTTATAAATGTATAAATGACAGGTTTTTACAGAATCATTTCCCATAAAACTATATATCAATCTGCTCAGCTCCTCCTGCTCTATAACATGCTGCCTGCAGATTACATTGCATTTTGTGGTGACAGGTCCTCTCCAATCTTTGGGAGGCCAGTTGGCTAAACTACGCCTTCAGGGTTTACATTCGGCATGACCGTTTGAAACTGTTGTGGCATGTTTGTATGTAATAATATTAGTATAATATACGTACCATACAAACCTTGTGTTTGAGACTTTTTAAATGCCATTGCAGTGTACAGCGATACTGAAAGAGAAGTTGTTTTAAGATTTTTATTTCAGTCCAAACCATTAAAATCTGTGGGCATTTTGCCATATATGTAGGGAGATTTTATTTATAATCTGCACCGAAGGTTGGCGGGAAATGAACCTAATTCTGACAACTGAGAAGACGCCTGTAAACCGAAAGCTTTCATAATAATAAAGTTGTCATATAAATTTTTTTTTCATGGCAGGAATTACCTTAATTTCAAAAAGATGGCTTCGTGGCTCTAAAGCTGCATTTACACAGTTTAAGGGCAGCCGATTGTCGAGAAAGAAGGAAGCGCTCCTTCCCAACCATAGCTGCTCGTTAAATGGAGGCGATGTTCTACATTTACATGCAACAATTACCTCCACAGTGTGAGGAAATCAATAGCTACTGCTATCGCTTGTCCTCATACAAAATGATTGCTCCTAGGCAGCAAAGGCTGTTTAGACGGCACAATCAGCTGCCCGGGAACGATGATTGAGGTGTCCGCACCTACGATCATTTCTCCCGATGAACGAACATTTCGCTCTTTCATCGGGTGATCTGCGCAGCCTTTGGAAGGGCAGATTATCAGGAGCTAGTGTTCCTAGGAGCGTTCGTTTCCGATATTTGGCTCGATATTTGGGCCTTGTAAATCCAGCTTTCCATGCATCTGCTAATGCTGCAGTCTTGAAGTCACAGCATGGAAACCTTTGCCCTGTACTGCCCTTCCCCCACATTAGCCTCCTCTGTATTCCTGTCCTAAACAATGGAGATTTATCTTAGATGATCACAATGTGCCATTATGGATGTCTCAGGAAGAAGTTACCCTCTTTAGAAATTAAAAAAATATGAACTGTGACAATTGGTGAAGGGTAAAATTGTTAAATGGTCTCACCCCTGATTCAGGATTAGACATCCTGTGGGGCCGTAACAATTCTACATCTGATTTTACTGTCTCCCCGGGCTATACAAGATGTGTTTAGCTGCAGGAGCGAGGGGATGAGGTTGACATAAAAAGCCTTTGTTGTGTATAGACTGACTTTTTGTATTTGCCACTGTTCCTTCTCTTGCGTGTAGAGGTAGCACGGGTTCAGCGCTCGCCTCTTTGTTGTACTTGTTGTGATGGCATGTAATGTGGCAGCCTTTACTTTTATGGTTATTCTAGGAATACTTGGGGGTCGGCTTCTGGGCCTCTCGGTGTTTTTGATCTTTTATAGGGAAGTTGCACAGCTGAAGCTAATTTAACGCTGTAGAACAATTCCGCATGACATCTGCTTCCTCTCTGTGTCCATACACCATACGCTTCTAATATAGGGGGTGGACATGTTTACAGGCTGGTCACTGCTAAGAATCCAGTCCACCCAAAAAGGATTTCGATAGGGATGCAGTATTCATGTATAGAAAAATGATAAGGAAAGAATCATCACCCCTAAGGCCCCATTCACACGTTCGCAATTCTGTTCCGCATTTTGCGGACCCATTCGTTCCTATGGCGACACTCTATGTCCCGCCCGGGTCTGCAATTGTGGATCCGCACTTCCGGGTCTGCAATCACGTTCCCGAAAAAAATAGAACATGTCCTATTCTTGGTCGCAATTGCGGACAAGAAAAGGCATTTTCTATATAGTGCCGGCGATGTGCGGTCCGCAAATTGCGAAACGCACATTGCCGATGTCCGTGTTTTGCGATCCATGGACCCGTGGATCCGCAAAACACTTGAGGACGTGTGAATGAGGCCTATCTTGAGGCACAGATCTCAAGATAGTCTGGGACTATGATTCAATTAAAGAGTACCTGTCCCCTCGCCTGACATATCTGTTTTAGTGATTACTTGCATTCCCCATGTCATAACAATTCTAAAGCATCTATTCTTATCACTCTATGATGTTCCATTCATTTATTATACCTGCTAGAAGTTAGGAATGAATTACTAGTAGTTTGCAATGAAGGTCCAAATGGGTGTTACTAGTTGGAAGTGTGTTCATGCATGTCTTATACTATCCAATTAGTGCTGCCAGTGTCCACTGTGCAAGGATACACCTACAACTGGTAACACCCAGCTGGACCTTCATAGTAAGGGGGGACCCCATTCAACAAATCACGGTGAACCACAAAGCACGGAAAAAACAACTCAGCTCCATTTAGTTGTGGTTTGCCTTAGGCCTCTTTTACACTGGCGTCACGTTTGACGCCCGTATACGAGGTGGGAGCGTTGCGGGAAAATGCACGATTTTTGTGAAATTGCCCTGCTGCAGTGTTTATCTGTATCGCCGTCCTGAGGACGGCGATACAGATGAATATAGGGAGATGAGTGCTTCGATAATGCAAGAGCTCATCTGCTGGTGGTGTCACCCAGGGGTGTAGCTAGAAATGACTTGTCCCCATAGCAAATTTTTTTATGGCCCCCCTCCCGGACCTCCCACCCCTTCCAGAGCTTCCACCCAAACACCCCTCCCTCCAGGACCCTATCCACACATCCCCCCCATAAGAGCTTCATATTAACGTGCTGTACTAATATTATGGCCAAAAACCTCAGTAATAGTTTCCCATATATAATACATATCAGAAGTATAAATATGTATTATCATACTTCTGACATACATGAATGCATAATTTAGCCTCTATTTCTGAAAGGTTTCCACCACGATTCAAACTTACAACCTTTTACATCAGAGGCAAGAACCCTAACCACTGAGCTATGGAGCTCAATGCTAAACTGTGCTAGAAAAACCTCATAGTACAATTACTTTTTTTACAATTACTGAAAAAATATATATATAAAATTATACTTCTGCTGTATAGGAATACCTAATACTTGATTTTTCTAGCACAGTTTACCAGCTCAGTGGTTAGGGTTCTTGCCTCTGATGTAAAAGGTTCTCAGTTTGAATCCTGGTGGCAACCTTTCAGAAATAGAGGCTAAATTAGATTAAAATACATTGGGTGTCCCCAAGTATTACTGACAATGCTAGCGGATACCCACTGCATGTTCATAGCACTGACTCCATATATAGACACAACCATATATGGAGTCAGAGCTGGGACTCCTAAGCCGGGATTTCCTATACAGCGATCGCTTCTCTTCAATTACACAGGCAAGTGCAGTGAATAAATTATCTTCTGCCCGCACCCGCCGCACCCCCCTCGCAATGCCACTGTACTGACCTATCCTGAAGTTAGGTCATCAGTAACAAAATCCCAGAAAACCCTTTTAATATTAGGCTTCATGCTCATGATCTCATCGGTTTTGAGGTCCACAAATCAGCAAAATACGGATGCTGTCCGTGTGACGTCCTCATTTTTTCCAAACCCACTGACTTTAATGGGTCGGAGGTCTGCATTTTGCGGACATATTCTTTTGTGGAAAGTCCATATGCTTGTACATCCGTATATCCGCAGACCTCTCAAGTCCCTCTGTCCCTCCTTGCACCTTAAATGTCCCTCTTTCTGATCTGAGGTATAGATTTGCATTGATACATTTACAATATTGATCCAGAGAGTGTTTGTCTGGTTCTTCTCTGTATATTAGAGCCCACCTTGTATTTTATTTAATTTTTTGATGCAATTTGAATTTTTGGAAATATGCAGGGGAAATGGATCTTTCACACAATGAACGAAAAGTTTCCCTCTTTGGGAGGTATGTTCCCGTTCTGCAAGAGAGTAGAACATGTCCTATACTTGGCCGCCCATTGACTTCAATGAGTTCCCAAACAAAAAAGGTGCAACATGGACAGTAGTGTTCGATACGAATTTCCAGAAAAATTAGATTCTAATTTTCTCGTGCTTCGTGGTAACAAATTGATTTTTCCCTGAAATGGCAGTAAAAATAAAAGAAATCAAACTTATCTCATCCATTTGACCACAAAGAGTTCGCCACGGCCATCTTCATTGCAGATCCCATGCGAAATCTTGTGCGCGGAGAGGTATGACATCACTAAGCTGGCCAACTTGGACCTTCAAACAAAATGGCCACGGTGACCTCTTTGCGATCAAATGGATGAGGTAAGTACAATTACATTTTTTTTTAAATGAGTAAACACTAAAATGCTTTAATTTAGATCTCAGATGATGCAATCAGCGATGAACGCGGCAAATGAGGGGTTCAATGAGGAAGTGGTGGCGCAATCACCGTACCATGCCATTGCACTCGCTATTTACAAAGAAATGCTCTTTGTGACGAAGTAAGTCGTGATAAAGTGAATTTTTTTGCAAAATTCAGAGAAGCAGTCGAATCGAATTTTTGAGAACTTCGCTCACCTCTAATGGATGGTATCCATATTTTGCGGATATGCAATTTGCGGACTGCAAAATACATATAGTTGTGTGCATGAGCCCTTATTCTTATAGCAAATACAGGTATGTTTGATGATGATGACAACCTATTAAAGTCAGTCATGCAAATATGCAGCACTTGAGGTTATATAACAGTGCAAATAAAAAATGTGGTTTAGGACATGACAACCAATCAGATTTAAACACTATGGACACTTTTGACATTGAAAAAAACTGATTTTTACATGTTATTGATTAACTTGAAAAAAAAATGCCATACTCCATCTCAGGCTACAATGTTCATTCCTTTATTCATTTTCAAACCCCCTGATATTCAGTTTGTAACCTGCTTTTAGTTTCCGACTTTTGTCACGTGGGCATGTCCAACCCATGCTGGATCTGTGTGTCCAGGATGCTGCTGCCTTCCCCGACAAACTGTGTCTTATGTGCTTCCTCCCTATCTACAGGCCTGTGTTAGCTGACCTCCTTGGATCCTCTCCATACACATCTGCCCTGTACAACCTCCTACTGTTATCTGTAACAGTCAGAGAAGGGAGGGGAGCGCAAAGAGAGTCATCACAAACAGGATCAGAGCTCTGGTGATTGTATGTCAGATTCAGAGGCTGCAGCAGCTAGGTGAAGGACTCACACACACTCTGCAGAGGCAAAATGGTAGGAAATTTCAAATAAAGACTATGTAGAAACCTGCTTAATTTTGCATCTATGAAAAAAAATCTATTTAAAAAAATCACTGTAAAGGTGCCTTTAAGAGTCATTTAGCACAGTGTTTCCCAACCAGTGTGCCTCCAGCTGTTGCAAAACTACAACTCTTAGCATTCCCGCACAGCCAAAGGCTGTCCGGGCATGCTGGGAGTTGTAGTTTTGCAACAGCTGGAGGCACACTGGTTGGGAAACAGTGATTTAGCAAATGAACATGTACAAAAATCTGATTGTTTTCCCTGGCGATCATTACTGGTTTTTACATAAACCGCATTGTGTTTATTAACTGTATTTCATATAGTAAGACATATTGCAATGAGCCAGAAAACTCCCAGCATGTAGAGATTAGTGTATCATGTAGTGATTTAATGAGCATATGAAAAGAGATGCAAAATAATACACTAGGTTAAACTACAAATGATATGGGAAAATCGGAAGCAGAAAGGACTAACGTGTAAAATGAGATACTAGACGACTGACAAGGTGCCATTAAGATAAAAAGAAAACAAAGGTTCACAGACCTTTTCTGTTTTGATGTTTAAGTGATAATCAGCTCCCATTGCTTCTTCAGAGATTTTTCTCACTTGTTTTGACTTTAATCCGAGGTGTCACTTATGCTCTAATTTTTAACAGATTTCCTAATTTGTTATTTTGCTTGCAAAGAATGCGCACATTTCCTCAACTGTCAGCATCTCTTCCTGATAAGTATGAAAGTGGCAGGCTATCCTGTCTGAACCCGTCCTGTATTCTTCTGGCTCTGTACATAGTTACCTATAAAAACAGTTACATAATTACAAATCAATGAAAACCAAAAAACTTCACCAAGAGATTTATTAAACCAGCTGAACCCAGCTGTAGATAGATAATATAGGGTCACATCTTCCTAAATCAGTCTAAAAGTCCTATGCATTGGGATAGTGCATAGTTAAACGGGAATTCCCATCTTATAAATTGATGACATAGAAAGTATCTAGGATCCATAGAACAGTGCCCCCTGCAGTTCCCTGCATAGCTGGTTGTCTGGTAGGGGGACTTACAAGGTGATACAGTGCAAAATCCACATATTCATTCTCAGGACTGGTGGGGGTTTCAGAGGTTAGACCCAGTGTCGGACTGGGATACCTAGGGCCCACCAGTAAAATTTATTTTGGAGCCCATCATACGGATACATTCAAATATAATAAATAATCTATCAGGTTTTTTATATAAACATAGGCTGGTTGAGGTGGTGTACATTGAATATATATATTGCAGTAAATCTAATGTGTTATGTGCTACTTGTGCCAGGGGTGGGAGACTAGGGGCCCACCTTGCCCTGTGGGCCAGTCCGAGCCTGGTTAGACCCTCATGGTAATTTAATGATAAACATATCAGTAATTCAAGGCTAAAACTCCACTGAAAAATGATTAGAAAGGAAAAATGTCAGGTCAAGCTGTGTGAACACAGGCCGTACAATCATACAAATAGGCTTTACAAACTAAGTCAGTGGAAGTAGCGTACCTTTAATGGAGCTTGGATGGATGGAGGGCTTGGTGCTTAAATTCTTCTTTTAGATGTGGAAACACAACAGTTTCATGCAGCCATCACTAGGAGCAGCTCAGTACAAACAGATGATTAGGGCTTTCGTTTCAGACAATGGTAACTGCATAAATTCCTATGTACTCAGCTCCCCCTAGTGGTGGCTGCAGACAGCCAGCTTTGTAATAGTTTGGAAAGCAGGAGATTTATATTTATTTGTATTTATTCCAGTCGTCATGCATGAATATATATAGAGAAATATGGTGGTCAGAATGAGTACCATATTTGTGAACCACTTGTTCTACTTTACTGATATAGAAGCCGGATAAAGTGTTAATAAAATTTTTTGTCCACTTAATAAAAAAAATTAAATTAATCAGAAATCTGGGGCTTTGTGCTCTGCCTTTTGGATTGCCTGGGAGTGATTGAGGCACACATACTGGGAACCTGGGTGGGGCTGGGGAGTCCATACTTAGCTTGGCTATGCGGCCCTATGATACCTGTGTACACCCCTGGCCAATGGTCATTCCTTCCTGTCCTGGGATGGCCGAGTGGTTACGGGCAAACCAGCACCAAGTAGCTGGAAGGATGGGCTGGGGGTGGCTTCCGCTCTGTACACTCTGGTTTAAGCTTATTAAAGTTTTAGCACATTTTTGAGTTACTCATCCACTCTTTTAGAGATGATTTCAGCATATACTAAAACATTGACCATACTCCAAACCACATGGAAGGCTAAGAACACACAGTGCGTGGTTTAATTAGAAGACAGAGGAAATACCAATATGTACTCAGCTTCTAAGAATATTTTCAGGAGGTACTAAGCTAAACATATTGAAAACTGTACCTGCCCTCAACCACAGTATCAACTCCCTTGAGTTTTTCTGAATAAAGCCTGAAATAAAAACCAGTCCGATTGTGTCTTGGGTCTTCTCCCCCCTTTTTTCCCATTTCATTTTATTCATCACATTCATCCCCAGCTTTTACTACTTTTATAAAGCTGAGGAACAGCAAAGCCCGTGTATACTTATGTTAATTATAGGAAAGGGAATGAGTAGTGTCCTATCAACTCTGACCACTTCAAATAGTATCTTTCATGCATCAAATATGCTTGGAAAGGGTTTTCTTCAAATAATGCAATTCTGAAATAGTTGACATGGCCGACATAGCTAATCCATGAAAGAACATCTCAGGCTACATTCACACGACAGTAAAAATATAGGCATTAAAAACGGACACACTGTCAGTTTTTCATGGCCATTTTTCATCCATGTGTGCATCCATTTTCTGTCTGTCTGTCCATTTTCAACAGCTGTTTGGCATCCATTTTGCACCTGTTTTTAATGACCATCAAAAACGACCATTAAAAACTGATTGACTGAATGTAATTGGCTTTTTTTAACATCCCAACCCTCGCAGGGCCCTCACAGTATACATAATGACCCCCATAGTTCCCCTGGACCTCACATGGCCCTCATAGCCCCCCCCCCTAGTGTAAATAATGGCCCCATAGTGCCCTACACTATAAATAAGGGCTCCCATAGTGCCCCCAGTACAAATAATACCCCCACATTAGTGCCAGGATTAATGCCATTAGTAGCCCCCAATATAACAAATGCCCCCATTAGTGGTCCCTAGTACTAATAATTCCCCCATTATTGCTCCCTCAGTTCTGCATGTATAAAAAAAAAAATGACTCATCTCATCTACTTGCATGCGCAAGAACAGTCGCTTCTCACTTGATGCAGAAGGACTTGCGCTCCCAGAGTGATGGTTACTTTATCACGCTAGGGTCGCATGGTGATGTCATCACGCTAAAAGCACAAGTCTTTTTGCATCAAGATAAGAACAACTGTCTATGCACATGCAAGTGCATAAGGTGAGTACGGTAATTTAAAAAAAAAATGTAACCCGTAAAAGGCCATTTTTTACTAGTGTATCCATTTTTAACGACCATTAGATGGGTGCACTCCTGCCTGAATGTCTGTTTAAAACGGCTCTTTGATTTCAATGGGGTCTGTCTAACTGCAAAAACAGCCAAAAATATGGACATGCCCTATTTTTTCATGACCACCACTGACTGGCTGTTAAAACAATGGCCATGTGAATAGCCCCATTGACAATTAGTTCTGAAAATGGCTGCAGGACGGCAGTCGTGTGAATGTAGACTTACAGTAGTAGAATCTGTGCAAGTTACTGTTTTGCTAAATTCTGTTCACAAAAGAATCAATGATTTATCATTTTAACATCTTAAGGACTCAGCCCTATTTCACCTTAAGGACCAGGCCATTTTTTGCAAATCTGACCAGTGTCACTTTATGTGGTGAGAACTTTTAAACCCTTTTACTTATCCAGGCCATTCTGAGACTGTTTTTTCGTCACATATTGTACTTCATGTACCAAAAATTTGGAAAAATTTGCAATTTTCCAAGTTTCAATTTCTCTACTTCTATAATACATAGTAATAGCACCACCCCCCAAGAAGGTAGGTCCTGGGGAGAAGAGGACACTGGTAGCTTTCCTCTATAGCTAGAAGTCATCTCAGCTCTGATTGTGTCTATAATAATACACTGGGCAGTTTCTTTAATAATCTATTGAGTTTTTTCTATGAACATAACCTGGTGGAGGTGCTGTACATTGAATATATGTATGTAGAGCAGTAAGTCTACTGTACAGGGGGTGGAAGCTTAGGGGCCCACCTTGCTTTAGGGGCCCAATGGGGCATTCACCTGTACCCCTGTTGGCCAGTCCGGGCATGCCTGAATGGTGGAAAAAAAGAAAAAATCATACTTACCTCATCCATTTGCTCGCGACAGACTGGCTGCCACCATCTTTATTGAAGATCTTGCATGAAATCCTATGCACAGTGACATATGATGTCATCACGCTGGCCGACATAATGACTTCATCACAGGCCGCATGATATTTGTGCCAGATCTTCATGAGCAAATGGATGAGGTAAGTATGATTTCATTTATTTATTTTTTCAATTTTACACAGTTATTACTGTTAGATGCTGCGATCGTGTATGAAAGCGGCATCTGAGGGTTACAATGACGGAAGAGGCGTAATCGCCACTCCCTGTCATTCTACCCACTACTTAAAAAGAAATGCACTTTGTGATGAAGAAAATTTGGTGAGGCAGCCGAATCGAACTTTTGAATACTTGGCTCATCACTAGTTCATACACACGACCGGATTTTTCTTCTGTGTCCTCTCCGGTTTTAAAACGGATAGCACCCTGACCCACAAGCTTAAATGGGGCCTTGCTCACATTCGCACACATGCCCAATTCAAGAATCTCACTACAGATTTAAATTATTTGTCAAGGATCCATTTCAGACTGAACATTGGATACGGCCATCTGCATGAAGCCTAACTTAGGGAATTGACTTTAACCTTCAAAGACCAACAAAAAAATTATGATTGTGTCAAACACGGAGATCTCTACTCTTATCCCGCAGATCAATTGTTGAAAAAGGTCCTAGTTGGACTGAAACATCTGATAAGATATCTATGTGACTACATTCACTTCCTGTACTCACCCGATTCTGACCTGGATGTATATCATTTTGCGTATAAACACTAACAGCAGGGGTGCACCGAGCCTTTCTGCTGCCTGAGGCGAAAACTGAAACTCCGCCCCCCCTTTCCAATGCCAATTTCTTAACTTAATCCCTTCCATTCAGCCCATGGCCCTTCGGCTGTCCCCCTTGGCCCTACCTGGTGCTGCCTGAGGCGCTCGCCTCACCTGGCCTCATTGGTGGTGCACCCCTGACTAACAAGGGAAAAAGAGCCAGCTTCACTCCTATTCCATCCCCCTCTGGGAGCACGGACAAGACTCCTTGGTGAGTCAGGAAATATCCAAAATAAAGATGAAAGCGTCCAGCTCACCAGTAAGGCGTGATTCTTTATTGTAGATTCAGTATAAAAACTTCCATAACACCAGGACACCAGTACAATGTTACGCGTTTCAGACCTTAAGTTTGCTTTTTGTCTTTTGTACATATGTCATGATGAAGGACCTGGATTTGTAAAGGTCTGAAACGCGTAACATTGTACTGGTGTCCTGGTGTTATGGAAGTTTTTATACTGAATCTACAATAAAGAATCACGCCTTACTGGTGAGCTGGACGCTTTCATCTTTATTTTGGATACCCCTGACTAACAGCAATATATTTGACAAGTGCCGTAGATTATTTTCTGTACACCAACAATGAAGGACATTTTTGGTCTCAGGATACAATAGCGGAGATTTATCAAAACTGGCTTAGTTGACCGTAGCAACCAATCAGATTCCACAATGAAAGGTGGAATCTGATTGTCTGCTATGGGCAAATAAGCCAGTTTTCCTTTCAACATCAATGCACTTTCCTGAGAGATTGTAAATTGAAACTAGACTCAACATAAAATGCCTCAAACTCACATCCAACCAATCAACATTTCTCTGGTAAAGCATGTATGGGCTGTCTGGTAGCTCCTCTCTATAGTACATGTTCTGTACTGATCTCAGGGTGAGGGGCTCCTTTGAATACCGGGTAAGAGCAGCTCATTTTATTTTTCTGGCACACTGTGTGTATCATACAGGACCCTAAAAAAATCTCCTGTACTCATCATAGAAAGTGATTTACAACTTCCAGCATCTACTCCTGACTTATATGTAAGGACTTGCTTTATGTTTTTTGCTTATTTTTCATTAATCTTCATTTTCTCTTATTTTGTGATAACATTTTGGGCTTTGGAACCAATTACGAGTTTTCCATGGACTCATGTTACAATGGTTTCAACTTACAATGGTCATCCTGGAACCAATTTAATATTGTACGGTAATTTGAAGGAACACTGTATTTGGATTCTCCCAATTTTTGCAAAACTTTTTTTTTGTCTCAGTTGAAATGGGGTCAACTCTGGACATTAACTATGTGACTTTACATTAGTATCTATTATTTTGCTGGAAAATAAAGCTTTTCCTGGTGTGCAGTTCTCCTGTAGACTGCAGCAAGTTTTCTTCCTATGTTTTAATGTATTCATTTGACCATTTACTTTCCCAGACCTACTCTTAAAGGAGTTTTTCCAGGATTTTTATACTGATTACTTATCCTCTGGATAGTTCATCAGTATCTGATCAGTGGGGGTCTGACATCTGGGACCCCGCCCATCACCTGTTTCATAAAAGCACCGCTGATCCGGTGAGCGACACGGCCTTCTCGCAGCTTACCAAGCACAACGCCATACATTTTATAGAGGCTGTGCCTGGTATGACGCTTACCCCCATTTAATTACATGGGGCTGAGCTGCTCATAGGCCACGTGACCAATGAATAAATGGAGTATAGGTCATCAAAATCTCAGTCAACCCCGTTAAATAAATGTGTTTGAGTCACGCCTCATCCTCTTTTTCTGTTGACCAGTGTTAAAACAGCTTAGTTAAATGACTGTCTATTCATGAGCTGAACATGATATGTAAGTACATACAGGCGATGCCTACCTGTTATTTATCTTCCTTTTTGGCTTGATCTGTGACTATACCTTTGCTGCTGAGCCTACAGAGAGTCTGATGTAGTCTAAGACACACCCCTGTCTCAGGATTGGTTCAGACCACTGCTCCCTCCCTCCTCCTGCGGTTCTGCCTCTTTTGATTTGCTGCTGTATATTTACACAGGTATATCACCGCCCAAGAGGTGCAAATAGTGCTGACTTTTATTACAGCAAGGGCAGAATAGTTATGAAATACAAATTATAAACCACAAAAAAAAAACAATATGGGCATCGGGTAATTTTTCACATACATTGACCCTCAGTAAGCAGGCACCTGAAGAGTTGCTGTATCCAATGAATCCAGTTTGCTACCAAATAAAACATGACAAAAAAAATCCAGGGAGGTGAATACTGTGTATAGACACAGCACATATGTTCCAGTGGTCAGTGGTCATATACTTGTGCTGAAATCATCCACATGCTTCAGACTCCTAATTATAACTGTGCCTGTCACAAGGATCATTGCCTCCAGTGACAGCAGCTCCTTCCTCTCTCCGCAGACCATGACGGCAGGCACTGTTTTGACTGTGGCTGGAAACACCACAACTTAGTATGTAGAAAAAAATGTCTCTGACATAATTATTAAAGATTTTGAGCATCATTTTTCATATTATCTCTACGTATAATCTGTATCTAATATTTATCAAATCATTTAATATGGAATTCCCTACTTCAACATGGACTGGTTTCTAATCTTTGATGAAAAATAGTACTTTATGTGTCTTTTACATGCTCATGATATTTGCAAAATTGCAGGAAAAGCCAAGATATGACTGCAACGTGTGAATGTGCTCTTTGCACCTCTTCATCTGCACAGTGGAACATTCAGTAATCAGATTAAGGCCTCTTGCACACGACTGTGGTTTGGTTCCGCATCCGGGTGCGGCGCATTCACTTCAATGGGGCTGCAAAAAATGCGGACAGCTCTCCGTGTGCTGTCCACATCTGTTGCTCCGTTCCGTGGCTCTGCCTGCAAAAATTATAGATCATGTCCTATTTTTAGAATAGGCATTTCTATAATGGTCCGTCTGTTCCGTTCCGCAAATTGCCGAAGGCACACGGGTGGCATCCATGGTTTGCAGATCTGCAGTCGTTGGGCGCACTACTTGGGGTCCATTAAGGTACATGGTTTGTCGTGACACCAGTTGCAGTGAAGCAACAAGGGCTCAGGGCCATTTTTAGTGATATAGGGATGGTACCCAGGTGTAGGAATCCCAGAGTGGTGTCCCTTTAGGTGTTGTTGTGCATGTGTCACGGTGCTCCTACATGGATACGCTGGAACCCCAGGCGTTGCCCCCAGAAAGCAGAAAAAGGGGTAGTTGAAGGGGATGAAGAAATAACTGAGTCCAGACTTTGTGATGAAGTGGATAACAGCTTTACTTTCCATAAACGTTTCAACAAACAGTTTCAGGCCTTGTCTTGGTTCCCATAAGGCTTTGACATTAACTGTGGCAGGCAAACTCCTCTTTGCTACGTCTGTTGCTCTCTGACTCTGCTGTGCTAACAGGCTTGCTGTATAACTTAGCTTTCTCTGAGTGCTGCAACTTCTCTCTTGTTGTCTGACTCTAGATCTGTCCAGGGAACAATTTACTCCTGGTTTCTGAGGCTTCTTGCTGCTGCCTCCACGTCCAGCGAAGCTGAAGGTGCTTTAGCTGGCCTAGACTGGGCTCATCCAACAGGGACGTGCTCCCGCTGCCTTCTGCTAACAGGGGGTACTCTCCACACTGACTTCTAACTAACTCCACCCTCCCTGCAGCAAGCGGGGCGTGCCCAACATACTACAGAGGGTGGTTAGAATGGAATGAAAGGCTCAATTCTATGTATATGTAGCTCTGCCATTTATGCTGCCATCTGCTGGTGAACCAGACACATTACATGTAATAAACAGTTACATAACAAGAATGCACATTGTGGAGGACCTGGAAAGACAGACATAGGATCACATTGGGTTAACCATAGCATCACAGTGTAGCAGTGCAGCCAATGAAATGAATGGAGTCACAGCATGACTCACAGCTTGCTGCGACTGCGACCCCAGATGCCACAAAATCCAAACCTGATTTTTTGGGATTCAGGGGTCATGACAACTTGTGAGTTGTGCTGTGACCCCATTCATTTCTATGGCTGCACTGCGATCCTTTGTCACACAATAGCTGTTATACCCAAGATCTCCCTGTAGCCCCAGCCTATATGGGGCATAATAAGGCCGAGTTGACATCACCGTTTAGCTTTCTGTTCTTCTGATCTGTCAAAAAAAAAAAACTGGATCCTGTTGCATCAGTTGTCATCCATTTGAGCCATTTGCGTCTGAAATACGTTTTTTTTAGACCGGGGAAAAAATTACTACATGCAGTAACAATCAACCGTTCATGGTAAACCTATTCTCGGGTGCAGCAGATAGAATTACATTATAATGATCTATGGACTTCCCACCATCTAACCTATCCGTATGTGAAGGGATGGACTTTACCACCAGTGCTTGGAGTCCCAGAGTTTAGGGGGCCCTCCATTTTCCACAAGGAACAGACATAACTACGCAGCCAGTTCATCTGCATGGGGGCCCAGTGCAGTGGAGGGCCCTTAGCTGCTGTAGAGCAGTATCAGAAATGTTCAGGCTACACTACTATGCTAAGAGCGGGGCTGAAGAGGGCGGAGCTTAGTGGCGCAATGGGGCTGGGCTTAGCAGCATGATGGGGGCCTCCAGATATAATTTGCCCCATTGTCCCGTACCCATATTTCTTACAAGCCAGATCTTTCACTTTCTTTCTATTATACGGATTAAAAACTGTACATTTCACCATCCGCCATGAAATAAAAACAACGCCTTACTTCTTGGATGTTACAGCGCACAAATAAAGTCACACAGTCCTGGGAATAACAACGGGCTGACATCTGCTTCATCGAAAAAACATTCCACAGCTATGAGGCTGTCAGGTGTATTACCTCATGTCAATTCTCCCTGCAAGCTGGCAATGATTGATTTCACACCCGGCACAATAAAATCTCCTAATTACAATTGCATGTTCCAAAAGCAGCAATAAAACCGTAACTGTCAAGAGATGAACCAGGTAATTTGCTTCGCTGATGTATGAGAGAACGCATTCCGCTAATGGGGATGAAAAGCAGCTGCCAGCGCAGTGTGCTATGGTGTGTTCCCTAAGGGGTGGGTGGCCAGCTGAAAACTCGCATTTTAAATACATAAATGTCATACTTACATTACACGACGGGGGAACACAATGTACACATTCAGCTGTGGTTACATAGCTGTTACATAAAGCAGGGCCATTATCTCACTGCAGTATTGGTGGCAGCTGTCCTATAGAGAATAATCAACTGGACCAGCGTACATCTGTACTAAAAGGAAGACTTAGACCCCTTTCACATGAACCAGTTTTACGTATGGGTGCAATGAACGCATAGGGCCAGATTTATCATTAGCCTAAGTCACTTTTCTGGAGTTGAAAAGTCGCAAAAAATTGCGCAAAAAGCCAAATTGCGCAATTTTTTGCGACTTTTTGGAGACTTACGCCACTCACTCCAAAACCAAGTTTATGGGCGTTTTGTCGTATGTAAATCACTTGCAAGACAGATTTATTATTGCGACTTTTTAAATAGTCGCAAAAAAGTCGCAAAAAATTGCGCAAACTCACTCCACTCATGACCATGCTTATGTTTGACAAAATCACTTTTTTAAAATGGCGACTTTTCCAAAGACAAAGCCAAAATACAACTAGAAACCAGAAATACACCAGATTTATCAACCTCTGAAAGAGCCCATGATAAATTTGACTTGACTCAAATACACATACGCCTTCTTTGAAAGTGGAGTGAACTGCAAGAGTAATGATAAATCTGGCCCATAGCGCCTACACTGAATCCTGACCATTTCAATGGGGCTGTCTACATGAGCGTTTTTTTCACGCATCAGTTCTGCATTGCATTAGAATTGCAGCATGTTCTATATTCTGCGTCTTTCACGCAACGCAGGCCCCATAGAAATGAATGGGGCTGGGTGAAAATCGCATAGCATCCGCAAGCAAGTGCTGATGCGGTGCGATTTTCACGCATGGTTGCTAGGAGATGAGCAACCCCAGACCCCATTAAAGTAAATTCACTGTATTATTTTCCCCTTCTAACATGGTTATAAGGGAAAATAATAGCATTTTTAATACAGAATGCTAACTAAAATGTCCATTGACGGGGTTAAGAAATAAATTAAAAAATTACCTTACCTCATCCACTTGATCGCGCAACCAGTATCGTCTTCTTTCCTTTTCCGGCAGCACATGCAAAAGGACCTGCGCTGAAGTAATCGCGCTCACCACGTGGTGAGCGCAATGACGTCATCAAAGGTCCTTTTTCAGGTCCTGAAAGAAGAAGGAAGAAGATGATGCCGGCTACGCGATCAAGTGGATGAGGTGAGTTAATTTTATTTTTATTTTTTAACCCCTCAAGTCACATTTTAGTAAGCATTCTGTATTAAGAATGCTATTATTTTTCCTTATAACCTTGTATAATCAATGTACTTACATCTTCATGTAACCATGCGTGAAAATCGCATTGCATCCGCATTCGGAGGCGGGTGCTATGCGATTTTCACGCAACTCCAACTTGGAACCAAACCTGAGTTCGGGAAATGGTTTTTTACAGTACAAAATAATTTATGAATTTATTGCGCAAGGTCTCGCGAGACTTCGCAAAGCAATAACTTCGGCTCATCGGAGCCAATACATTCTAATACTGTACGGCGCTCCTAGAACGAAGTCTTCACAAAGCAATAACTTCGGCTCATTGGAGCTCCTGTTCCATACAGTATTAGAACGAAGTTTTATGCGCATCGACTTTGGATGTTTCATCTGAAGTCGATTCGCTCATCCCTACTCATGACCGTAGTTTTGGCCCAATCTGCATTTTTTTCGAATTGCACAAGGACCCATTCATTTCAATGGGTCCACAAAAGATGCAGGCAGCACACGGATGTAATCTGTGTTCTGTTTACATCCATGTAGCCGTTCCACAAAATATAGAACATGTCCTATTCTTGTCTGTTTTGCAGATAAGAATTGCCATGTCTAGTACAAGGCTGCTTGTACACGGCCAGCAGGGGCGGACTGGGAACTTACAGTGGCCCTTGAAAAAAAATCTAAAAGTAGCCCTATGTTGTAGGTAGGTCTAAATTAACAGAAGGCAGAGCAACAGAAGTAGGCGGGGCCAGAGATACCTTAGTGCAGAACAAAATACCGCTCAAGCAGAACCAACCACCAAAGTGCAGCACAATATACAGTACTGCCCCAGCAGAACCAAATACCACAGTGCAGCACAATATACTGCCCCAGCAGAACCAAATACCACAGTGCAGCACAATATACTACCCCAGCAGAACCAAATACCACAGTACAGCACAATATACTGCCCCAGCAGAACCAAATACCACAGTGCAGCACAATATACTGCCCCAGCAGAACCAAATACCACAGTGCAACACAATATACTGCCCTAGTAGAACCAAATACCACAGTGCAGCACAATATACTGCTCCAGCAGAACCAACTACCACAGTGCAACACAATATACTGCCCTAGCAGAACCAAATACCACAGTGCAGCACAATATACTGCTCCAGCAGAACCAACTACCAAAGTGCAGCACAATATACAGTACTGCCCCAGCAGAACCAAATACCACAGTGCAGTACAATACACTGCCCTAGCAGAACCAAATACCACAGTGCAGCACAATATACTGCTCCAGCAGAACCAACTACCACAGTGCAACACAATATACTGCCCTAGCAGAACCAAATACCACAGTGCAGCACAATATACTGCTCCAGCAGAACCAACTACCAAAGTGCAGCACAATATACAGTACTGCCCCAGCAGAACCAAATACCACAGTGCAGTACAATACACTGCCCTAGCAGAACCAAATACCACAGTGCAGCACAATATACTGCCCCAGCAGAACCAAATACCACAGTGCAGCACAATATACTGCCCCAGCAGAACCAAATACCACAGTGCAGCACAATACACTGCCCCAGCAGAACCAAATACCACAGTGCAGCACAATATACTGCCCCAGCAGAACCAGATACCACAGTGCAGCACAATATACTGCTCCAGCAGAACCAGATACCACAGTGCAGCACAAAATACTGACTGTTTTTGGAACCATTGCATTCTATGAGGCTATTAACATGGCCTTTTTTAATGGCCTGTAAAGAGCTTCTGTAGAACATGTCCTATTTTTGGCCTTTTTCATGGCCAGATGGAACCCACTAAAATCAATAGGCCCGTTTTAAATGGCTGTTTAGACAGGAGTGCAGCCATCTTAGGCTGCATTCACATTAGCGTCTTTTGGGGATCCGACAACCGCATGCATCTGTCATGAACGGATCCGGTTCTATTATGTCTTCTATAGCCATGACGGATCCGTCTTGAACACCATTGAAAGTCAATGGGGGAAGGGTCCGTTTTCTATTGTGTCAGGCATTTGGCTCCGCTTCATCAGGCGGACAGAAAAACACTGCAAGCAGCGTTTTGGTGTCCGCCTCCAGAGCGGAATGGTGATGGAACGGCGACAAACTGATGCATTCTGAGCGGATTCTTTTCCATTCAGAATGCATTAGGGCAAAACTGATCCGCTTTGGACCGCTTCTGAGAGCCTTGAACGGATCTCACAAACGGAAAGCCAAAATGCTAGTGTGAAAGTAGCCTAACAGTCATTAAAAATGAAAAGATAGCCAAAAAACGGATTGACACGCAAAATAACCATGAAAGACTGACAGTTTATCAGTTTTTCAAAATTGCACCTTGGTTTTTGATGATTTTTTTTCTTTGTGCCATTGTTCTGAACTGTACGACTATCACCTAGGCTCCATTATGTATGAATCTGGCCTATACTTGTGCATAAATAAAGCCACCATGAAGAGGTAGAGTTTGAACAGGGTTCTTAGACATGTGCTGTCAGTAAAGAGGACCTGTCGACTCTCCTGACATGTCTGCCTTAGTAACTACTAGCATTTCTCATGCAATAACCACTCTGGAGCATATTTTTATATAACTCTATGTTGTGCATTCTTCTACTATTCCTATTAGTAGTTTGTAAATGAATTACCAACTGGGAGTTACTAGTTGGGGGGGTGTCCGTACACAGTCTGATATTGTCAGCACTGATTAGACAGTGTCAAATGATAGAGCATGTCCTATTCTTGTCAGCAATCGTCCGCATTTCTATCATAAGGTCGGCCATGTTCAAAATGCGGAACGCACAAAGCTGGTATCCGTGTTTTGCGGATCCACAATTTGCGGACCGCAGAAAACTTACGGCCATCTGAATGTGCCCTTATATAAATACTTCCTGGTAATGTACAGCAGGTACATTTTGCAGTAATTTTCTTGTTATTCAGGTAATTTCTATTGTTTTATATGGGGCATAAATGCGAAAAATCAGCAACATTCACCTGGAACCCGTCAATAGGGAGGTTGCCAGCTGTTGACCATGGGTCCAGCCATCTTCCCCCATGGATCTGCAGCGAACCCATGAGGAGTCAGTGCAGAGGATGGGAGTGGTAGTGGCCCTGATGAGATGTTGTCCTGTCACAGTGTACTCCCTCAGCCTACTGCTCCCTGGGGTTCGGTGCAGTGAAAAGTGAAGGAAACAGCAGCAGTTCGTACACAAATGGGGTATGGTGTCTGACAACGTGGCAGAAGATGACACCCAGAAGTTTTCTAGCTGACCATGTTGATCAGATCGATGAGGGTCTAACACAAGGCACCTCCACTAATACAGGCAGCCTCAGAAACTATATAGTGGATGGAACCAAAACCGCAGGGTTCAGTCCACTGTCTAGTGGCCATGCTAGGGTACTGCAACTCAGCTAACATCAAGTGATTGGGAGCCGAACTGTAGTATGCCAGCAACGGGAACTACACAGTGGATAGAGCCTTCTCTCCACTACATAGTTTCCAGCGACTGCCCGATTGCTGGTGGTGTCGGGCCCCTGGGGATTTACAGTTCTCATACTTGTTATGTTAATAATTTAGATGTCATCTCTAGGTCTAGTGCTTATTCACTGATTCAGTCTTTAGTGCCTTCTTAGGACTCATGCACACTAATATTTTTTGTCGTGTCCGTTCATGTTTTTTTGCGCCCCGTATGCGGGACCATTCTTTTCAATGGGGCTGCAAAAAACGAAAATGAAATGTGTGCATCACGTGTCTGTATGTCTGCTTCGCAATACAATATAACATGTCCTATTATTGTCGATTTTGCAGACAAGGACAGGCATAGTTACAATAGATCCGCAAAAAAATACGATGCAATATGTCACATGGAAGTCATCCGTATTTTTTGCAGATCAGTGTTTTGCGGACTGCAAAATACATACGGTCGTGTGCATGAGCCCTTATACTTGGAGTTTTTCGGGTCATTGTTATTCTATGTGCTTTTGTTATCCTATATATTTCTTTCCGTAGTCTTATGTGTGACGATTCACTTTTTTGTACTGGGATTTGCATGTATGGTTTCTTATGTGCCAGGTGTTTTTACTTATGTTTTAATGATTTTTAATGTTTTTTTGGTTATCCAACAAACGTATTTCTGAAAATGATTGGGAGTGCAAAATTTTTACATGCTAATGGTGTCTCTTCAGGTATGAAAACCGTAACAACTCATTTCAACATGTGGAAGGAGCATCGGAAAACATGGGGTAACAAGTAGGCGTCTCCATGGCTGCATTATTATTATTTTTATTTTTTCTTAAAGGAATTGTCTGGGTTCAGAGCTGAACCCGGACATACCCAGAATTTGGGCTCCCCTTCAGGCAACCAGGCGGAGGCTTCCGCCCATCAGTGAGCCCAGTGAGGTCACCGGCTCTGAGGGGTGGGCTTTAGTGCTGCCCTAGAATGTAAAATGGCTAGGGCAGCTCTAAATCCCGCCCATCAGACCCGGTGACATCATCGAACACATTTCTGGGCGGAAACTTCCGCTCCCTAGTGTGTTATAGTAAATAAAAGAGCCCTTGCCCTGCGCAATCCTGCACAGGGCAAGGGAGCACATTGGAGCATGAACTGCTCTGATGCTCATGTCGGGGGGGTGAAATTGCAAATGTCATTTATTTTTTAATGTATAGGAACACTGATTTTAAGTGTCTAAGTAATATACATTATAAGTGTAGTTTATAAACTTTTACTTAAAAAAATATATATTAGTGACTCTCTAACTGAGCTGTCATAAGGAGAATCAGAGTGTACGGTATGCTGAATGCAGACATGAATAATTATGACAATAGCCAGTACTGGATTTATGTGTGTACACCGGTGTATAGATTGTATGACTTACACACCATCTATCAAACCAGCCACAGTTATCCTCTATACACCGGGTGGGAGATAAGTGTAAGATCAGTGTGGGTCAGACAGCTGGCACCTATAACAATCACAAGAACAGAGGTCCCATCTATTTTGCTTGAATGGAATGATGGTCATGATCGATGGTGGCCCCAGTGATCAGACCCCCAGTAATCTAACGTCTTGTTAACAGAATACCCCTCAAGGCTTGGTTCATATCTGTGCTGTGAGCTGCCGGAGTTCACTATATCTTGTGCCGTAATGGAATCCGCTGGGCTTCCGGATGCTTTCTGGCATATATACCGGATACAGTGACTGGATTGCAGTGCCAGAATTCACAATGCAGATGTGAACCCCGGTGTGTGTGAGGGAAAGTCACAGATAGCGGCGCAAATAACTTTTGTGCCACAATCTGTGCCAGAAATATGCTTAATATAGGCATATTTACTGATCGTAATTTACATATAAACATGCACCATCATAGGGATTTTCCATTCAGTTGGTGCAGGAACCACCTATGGGCGCAGCTCTCTAGTCCAGGGCTTTAAGCCCCATGTGGATGTAAAGCAGCTTCAAATCTTGCATATAACAAATCCTAAATAACAAATGACGGCACAACATACAAAGAGGTCCAACAGGTGGGATCCCCGTCTTCTTCCTAAGGATGGATGACTCGCTCCAAGCTCTGGCTGACCGTTCCTAGGTTTGTCACCTTGATTTTTCATTATTACAAATCAGTTTGTGGATTGGTAAAAGAGTCTCTGAATTTACCCCTTCATTCCATTTCACAGAAGAATCGACGCCACAGAGTTTCATTTGAGACATTTAATAGTGCACTTGGCTATATTTCGATAAGACATATGCATCAATATATAAATCTATTTTCTAAGCTCTTTAGTTTTTTTTATATTTATCATGTTTAGCACATGTAAAATTGAGGGAATGCATCCAGATACTGAAAAAAAATAATATCTGAGGTATAAATACAAGTATACATTAAATAATTAAGTTCGCCATGCAGTTGCTATCTGGAACCATACGCATTACATTACATTAAAGTGGTATGTACAGTGACACATTTTTACAGTCACAAAGATTACAATGAATATACAAGCTTTATATATTTAATGGAATACGTGGAAACACTGATAATGAGAACACTATTATTACGACTGTTACATACACAGATTCTTCATTGCAAAGCATATAAAATAATACTGACAACGGTAACAAAACAATCTTTCATTACTTTCATTCAAAAAATTTCTCCTTACAGACGGCATTCAATTAATTTACCTCTAAGAACTTCCAAGTTTCCTCCTCCATACTGTAACAAATCTATTTAAAGAGACATCCTATATCTTCTGGGTGCCATAGGCTCATCTCATTGCATGGCAGTGACTGGACCCTTGACACCCACTGCATTAACCACCTACCCAAGAAGTCTTTGCTGCCTACGATTGTCAATGAAAGGTATCTGCACTGGGCAAGGACTATGCTCTTAAATATATACAAGCAGTATCCGGCTTCTAAATGGAAACCATGGATCACCACAGTAGAAGTATTTAAATAGTCATTTAAATTACTCTGTTGCCTCAAGAGGCACCTTGTCTGAACTTAATCTTATAGGTTATGAACATTAAAGCATATATATTGTATCTCGATGAGGTGTATAATATCTGTCTTTCTATAACATAGAAGAGGATGCTTATCTAGTGTGAAGAGTGATTGACAATATTTGAGTGGAAGGCTTAAATGGTTTTGCTGTAGGGTCTAGTTGATGTTCTCCAGAAGAGACTACCTGTACAATGACAGGTCGGCAAACCTGGGATAGACATAATATACATTAAGAATAGGTTGGTAAGATTTGTTGACCACTTGAACTAAACCTGAGTATAAATCCATTACATGCTGTCAGTGTACCAGACACTTGACGACGATGAAGATCACAAGGACAAAACTCATTCACACATCTTCACTGTGCAAATATCTCTGGAAAATAAAAGTATATAGATACCTATATAGAATAAAAGAATGAGTACCAATTATTCCAGTGGATACACCAGTCCCCAGGAACCAGGATGATGATTTACCGAACAGCATTAAGGAATGTGGCTTTTGTTTTCTAAGTCTACACAATACATCTTTCCAATAAAGTATTTTTGCTTCTCAGAAGCCAATTCAGTTGATATGTAATAAAACATACATGACGATAGAAGTTGAGAGTCTACAGGATGAGTAATTCCAGTCCAGGGCTTTAAGCACCATGTGGATGTAAAGCAGCTTCAAATCTTGCATATAAACAGTCCTAAATAACAAATGACGGCACAACATACAAAGAGGTCCTGCAGGTGGGATCCTCGTTTTCTTCCTAAGGATGGACGATTCGCTCCAAGCTCTGGGTGACAGTTCCTAGGTTTGTCACCTTGATTTTCCATTATTACTTTCAGTTTGTGGATTGGTAAAAGAGTCTCGAATCCTTACAATTTCAGCTGCACACAATTGTCCGAAAACTTTATTGTACCATTCTGGCATGTGGCCCCTGAAGCAGAAAGAGGTCAGATATTAGTTATCTGTCTACACTACCTAACATGGTATCACTTCCCTTTAAGTAAACCACAGATAACTAGTACGTTGCAGTCCAAATGATGTAACATATGCATAGCTATGTAGGTCTACGTGATGTTATACTAGATGCCTCAACAAGAGGCTGGTATTATGGCTGTTTCAGATGATATCAACTTCTTCAAGAACTGAGGAAACACGATGAGGGATAGTGGTGTGCTGATTCCTGATATCTCTAACTTTCCTGACGTTCAGTACAAGTCTAGTCTTGCAGAATAATAAATTGCAGCTATTGGATGGTTCATGTGTACACAACAGAATTTATCACCTTACATGTTTGGAGTCTAGCTGGTCATAGACATTCAGTAACGATGGCATTAGCAGTCTGATTTTTGAATATAAAAAAGGAAATCTTTTTGAAGGAGACATATATGAAAAGATATATCTCAACTGAAATGCTAAGCATTTGCATTGTCCTATGTGTATAACTCTCAGACCATAATATGCTGAACAGGAAGGGGGTCATTTATGAAGACCAGCGTTTTAGACGCCGGTCTTAAGAAGCCCCTGCGCTGACATTGGATCCGCCGAAGTTACGAAGAGGTACGAAGAGCCTCTGTGCCAGCCTCTACATAACTTCGGCATATCCAGCGCCAGTGTAAATGTAGGACAGATTCCTAGCTGGCTTACATTTAGACCATTTTCATACGCCTAAAGCAGCCGTAGAAAATTATGAATGCTACGCCCACTTTTTTTGAGTGGGGAAAAGTTGCAGACTGCAGCAAAAATAACCTTTGCGCCGCAGTCTGTGCCGAAAATACACCTATATAATATAGGCATAGTTCTGGATAGTAAATGTTTGGAATCAAGAAGCTTTCCAGATTTAGTAGCACAGGGGTACTTTCTTTCAGAAACAGCACCACACTTGTCCATGAGTTTAGTCTGTAATTGCAGCTCAGCTCCATTGAAGTAAACACTACACACAACCTGTGGACAGGTGTTGTACCATTTCTAAAAGTAAGTAAGTAAAACCCCTTTAATGAGACCATCTTAACTGTATAGCTAAAGAGTTACAAAATGTAAGTTTTGTCCCATAAAACATGTACTGACACAGCTATATTGTTGCTAAATGCAAGATCCAGATACATTAATCCAAAATGCCCAACTATTGAATGATGAAGTAAGGTTCTTACCTCATATCTGCTCTGCACAGGTAGGTGAGCTTGGATTTTCCTGTGCTACAAGGCTCAATGAGGTATTTGGACAGAAGCACATTGACTCTCACACCAAGTAATGGAGCTTGGTCATGTTCTACAGATGTGGTCTGAAGAGCACAGGCTCCTTTGGGTAAATTGGTTCTCCAGGATCTATGGAAATTTAAAAAATGTATGAGATGCAAAAAACAACCTAATGAAATTCAGAGATCCAATATTACTACATCATCGTTATTCACCTTAAGACAACAAAGTCTCTGGCTGGATGTGGGGCCATGTTGTTTTGGACATATTGATAAATGTCAGTTTGTTCATCTAATGTCTCAACAACTCTTGAATCCAGGAGATCCTCATCCCACGTGTGTTGCTCCTTCAGTAGACGCTGAAGAACACTTTCTGGTTGGGCGGGGATCTCTATAGTGCTTTTCCATAGTCGTAGTGGAGGGCCATCTGGAATCTGCGCAACAAAGGGACAATGGTAAAATGTTGGATGAATGGATAATATCTAGTGTGAGAAGACACAGCAGCAAAGCCTCGGAACTGGAAAATTAATTAATGGGGGGGGGGGTAATTTTAGGTTTCCTTTTAACCAAAAATCACTACTGATCTAATCATAGCAAGAACACAATATTTAAAAGTTATTGAGGAGCAACTACCATCTCCTAATTAACACGCTATCACAAGTAGCCTGAGGGCAGGGAATGGAAAAACAAACAGCTGCTCAGAGTAAAGCTTCATGAGAAATGCAGTACAGCAAAATACCAAATGTCCCTCTTGCCTAAAGAGATAAAACATATGGCCATATTGGAAAATGTTCTTAATGAGCAAAATCCAAAATATGCTGAAAATGGGTGGTTCTGGAGAACGCCTAAGTATAAGGAATCTTGTAGGCCATGCAATGATGCTCCTCTGAGAAAAATTTATGAAAATGCTCTTAAAAAAATAAAATAAAAATGAAAGCTGCTCCTCTGGTCCCATTAGTTGGAAGGTAGACATCCAAAAACGCTCTTTTAAAAAACAAAGCCAAAAAAAGAAAGCTGCATCTCTTGTGCCACCAGTAGCTAGTCCTATAAGTTAATGTTCAACCTTTTAAAACAGGCCTTGAGACCTAAGCTATATGAAAAGGACTTTCTTAAAAGGTTAAACATTGACTTATAGGAATAACTACCTTTCAACTGGTGGCACCAGAGGTGCAGCTTTCTTTTTTTGGCTTTTTTTCTTTTGAAAGAGCTAATTTGCTTTGGAAATGGTATATTCATCTTTGTCACATACATACAATTACCTGACACATGTACTAGTAATACATTTTTATTCTGTCATTTTCTAAAAACACTCACTTTTTTGTAGGCAAGATCGGCCTGTTCAGATGTGGAACAGCTGACCCAGCCTTTAAACTTGTCCTTGGCCTCTTTGAGTAAACTGTCAATGCCCTCTTGGAGGTACGACTGATAATCACGCTGGCTTTCTGAATTTCCGTTGACCAGTTCCTCCAGGCACACCGGCCTCAGGTCCTGTTCCGTATAAGAATTGCGACATTTGTTCATTTCTTCAGGAATCTGGAATAGAAAACAATAAAATAAAGCCAAATCTGTTAAATCTGTTCTAACAATAACTTAGCTGTGGTGGATTTACTGCATTTAGGAAAAGACTGAGCAGAAACTTTATAAATGGCTTACATCTTGTTATTGTTAACATAGAGCGCCGAGTACTATATTTGTAGTATTACTAAAGAATGCAACTGCTCTGTTAATCCACAGTTTAAAACTTTATGTAACCAGGACGAAAAAAATAGATTTACCCATTTAAAAAAATCTCCCAGCGAAGGGAGTTGGAAAAAAATATCACAAAGAAGGGCATGGCAGTCATTTACAGTTATACATTATGACCTAGACGTGATGGTAGCATTTACTATTATGTGGCTCAACGTACCTGGAAGAGCTTTTTGCATTCGGCAATCATATGTGCCAGGCCTTGGGTGGCAGCAAGGTTTTCATTCAGATCTTTCTGATCAGGCTTTCCCAAGCTTTGCTTCCTTTGCATTACCCTGGAAAACAAACACACGGGTGGAGAAGTTTAGTCATTGACACAATTGTATATATATAAAAAAAACAACAAAAACATAAAAAGAGCACTGTGGGTAAAATGCGTGGTGTTATGGCCGGAGGTGGAGGTACAAGCCCTGAAGTAGGTACAACACAATGCATCATTTTGCCATTGGTTTGGTCACTACCAATGGGAAAACAATACTTGGAGCAGCCAAGATAATTTGAGATTGTGAATATGACCTATTACCTTGGGGAGGAGTTTTCTCTCTTTAAGGTATTTAGGTGGAATAATGAAGGTGCTAAACAGACGGCCAAGTTGGTTGGGGTCATCTGATTTTCATCCACAGCTGCAGCCACATCACTCAGGAAGTATAAGAGAGTTTGGAGAACCTCTCGGTTTTCATCGGGTAGAAGCATAATAGCAGCTTTTATAGCTTGGAGTCGCTGGTCCTTTGGAACATCTAAAAACATCAAAACAACCCAATCAATGTATAGAACAGCACAACAAGGGTCTTACAATAAATCTGCATTTAGATACGCATGCAAGTCATATTAATTAGACTATGGTCTGCTGATTTTCAAACGGGTGTAATTTCTGTGTTGACAGATTCTATAGTTTGTCAAGGTTACTTCTATTCCTTTTCTATGGAACCTTAAATATGCCAGCCTAAGCTCAGCCTAAATATGCCATGGGCTGAGCTAAGAGTTTTTGGGGTTCAGTGGAATACTTGAGGGAAAGGAGGAGAAGCATTTATTGGGTAAGAAATATTCTTTATCTGAGGGGAGCCTGTCCCAATTTCTGATATGCCGATGTAATCAAGTAGGACAATTGTCAAAAACTGCTCAATGTGATTGTGCTACACTGCGTACCAATAAAGAAAACAGATAATTCATTGTATTAATCCAACTTACACTGGTAGATCTGAAGGAACGTTTCTGAGAGCTTGTTGGTGAGAAGTGGCTCTGGCAGGTCCCTGAAGTACTGCTTTAACATATCAGCCACATCATATGCAGATTGTCCCTCATACATCAGAGGATCAGAACTGTTCTCACTTATCTCCCGTAAAGCCAAGATCCTGGATTTGACTCCCGATTTTCTGAACAATCCCACCTTGAGAAAAAAAATGAGTACTTTAAGTAACGGATATTTACAAAGCAGACAACAAAATTATCTTCCATTACATGCCACAAATGAACAAACCTGATCCAGGCACTGACTGCGCAGATATCGCATAGCTTGCTGTATGTTCTGCGGAAGCGGCTGGCCAGATCTCTGCACATTAATGGGTAAAGGAACTCCAAATACGTTCTTGTCTCTGTAATCTGGAACTTTAACACGCTTCATAAACTTTGGCACAGCCCTGAAAAAAAAAGTGTAGAATTTGAAAATATGTAAAATGTGAAGACTATGAAAAAGACATGAAAGTGTACTTTTTCATTGGTGAGAGCTTGAATGCAGCAATGCCAGACATGTCCATAGACAAGTGGTGCTGTCTCCAGCAGACCCTTTTTGTCTAATTTACACAACTTTTTAAAAGGAGATTTGCAATAACAGACTTTTAAAAGACATTTCAAGAAGATGTGAAAGAATTCAAATTAAGGGAGTTTCCATTCATTCCTATTTTCAATGGAAAGTTGGCTGCGCATGCGTTGTCTATAACGTCTAGTCAGTGCCATTGTTCACAGATCACTTTCTAATGCAATGGTGATGTGTGTCTGTACCCATACCAATTTGTTTTCAAGATCAGTGGTGGTCCATATTTCCAGACCCTCAGGGTTCTTATTTGGATAAAGTCTAATTTACAAAATCTATGCTGGAGCCTATACAGTAGCTTCAGTACACTTATGTATACTAGCTTTCATCTATATATCTATCTAATATCCATTTATTATCGATCTAATCTATCTAATTCCTTATCACAATATCTATCTATCATCCATATATCTAATATCTATTTAATATCAAATGTCTATTTCTATCTATCGAATATCTATCTATCTATCTATCTATCTGTCTATCTATTTATTTATTTATCTATCGAATGTCTGTCTATCTATCTATCTATCTATCTATCTATCTATCGAATGTCTATCTATCTATCTATCTATCTATCTATCTATCTATCTATCTATCTATCGAATGTCTATCTATCTATCTATCTCATATCTATCTATCTCATATCTATCTATCTCATATATATATCTATCTAAAATGTATCTATCTATCTATCTATCTATCTATCTATCTATCTACCACCAGGGGCGTAGCTAACGGCTCATTGGCCCTGGTGCAAGAGTTAAGCTTGGGCCCCCCCCCTCTCTAAGTGCTTTATATGTCTTCTTATGCGGCACAAGTGTCTTTGGGCCCCCTCAGGCCCCTGGGCCCGGTAGCGACTGCTACCTCTGCACCCCCTATAGCTACGCCCATGTCTACCACAATATCTACATAGCACGCTTTCATTATATGTAAAACAAAAATAAAAACTACACATGAAGAGACGACAAGTTAAACTTCAACGGCTCTACTGGGAACCCTCAGCCTTTGTAATGCATTAGTTTGGGTGTATAGCCCTAGAGGATTTCCAGTAATCAGAAGATACAATTCTATTACCACAGCTACACATTAGAATACTGGAGACAGAAGCCAAGAAGCAAGTCAATAAATCCTGCGGTGAAAGACCCCTAATAATGTCACTTCTTCACTCTCCTCTTCATCAAGACTAAATAGCCTTGTTAACAAAGGAGGTTTTGTACATCAACTTTTGCCATTAACAAAGGGCTCCAAGTCGGGTCTGCCACCCAGCAGCAGGCATAGCAGCAGGGATCTGGTGTAAAGCATTAGAGGCTGTCAGCCAGAAACATCAGCTCTACAAATAAGAGCTTCCAAAATGAAAGGCAATTGAAAGCTACATGGCAAGTTCTGAAGGGTTTAGCAGAAGAGTCACGTAAAACAATGCTCTATAATTCCCTTTTATGCCCCAAACAATCTAAAATACATCTAAGACTTGAGCGCCCGACCCACTCTTCGACCTTTCCTTACATACGAATTCCTCCGGAAACAATGAACACTAGGCAGAGTTGGTTACTTACGTCGCCGTGTTGGCCATAAGAGAATTAATGAAATGAATAATCTAGTATTTGTGCATAAAAAATAATCTGAAAACATTACGAGTTGTAATGAGAATTTAAAATATGAACTATGCCCAAATAGTTTCTCTGTCCACCGCATTTCTGGGAACATAGATAATAGCTGCTCTGAATGGAGAACACTTTGATGCTGTAGGTCACACATTTTTGTGGAGAAGAGGAAGAGGGGACTATGTTACATATTTTATCTATGCCACGAGCAAACTGATGAGCCATTCCGGATTAATCTGGCAATGAAAAGAATCTCTATTGTGTGCGCGCAAGTTACAGCAAAGACCACCCCTATATGTATTATAGAAAGCTGCAAAAAGGAATTGCCCTAAGCTGCCGTATAAAGCGATCCATGAATAAGAAACCACAAGATATGACAGGCGTGTTCGACTGGTTACATCACAGAGGCTGGATACTCACCAGCTGAACCCATGTTTGTTGGACGGGGTGTACCTCTCCAGGAGAGCAGTCAGCTTCAAAAGTGAATATTTCTGCAGCAAGTTGATCTGAGTCACCGATTGGCAATTGAGTTGCAATGAGGCAGACCTCAAGCTAGGCCGATGGGAGCTTTGAAAGCTGTGCCACCTGAACCGGTGCCTGCGTTAAATAAAGCGAGGATTAGAATATGAGTGATGCTAAAGGTATTTATAAGTCAGGACTGAGTAACAAGCTCTGACTTACTCCTATGAATCATTCATTCTGGAGGTCTGACTATTCTACAGCGAGGAAATGTCCTTTTTCACATAAAATTCGACTAAAACTTAACTACTATTAGAGTCTGTTATTTGAGCACAGTTTGCCATTTTTCTTAGTGAATAAATTACCTTTTGATAATGATGATGAGCAATAAGTAATAAGTGATATGTAACATAAAGGGAACTAAATGTCTGTAAGCACCCATGTATTATAAGTACAAAAAAAAGGTAAATTCTAATCAAGATGATAGATGGGCAAAGTAAGTTACGTTTAGGTAGAATGGTCTAATCAATAAAAGTAATGAGACGGTGAAAATAACGGGGGAGGTTTCTACTGCAGCAGCCCCCTCCTAGCCAGAGAACAGTAGCTCATGCCATGCTCCATTTTCCAAACCTATGGTTCACTTGGCTGTAGTGCTTGAGGGGAGATGGGGGAAACAAGAGGCAAAATTCAGTTAAAAAACTATTATACTATAAAATTTAAATTAACATGGGGCAGGTTCAGGTCAGTGGTCCTAGTATCTATTTTACTGTCCTATTTGAAGAGTATTTAATTCTCACCGTTTATCACTATTTCACATGATCGGCTATAAATTGAAGATAAGTGGGATCTGACCACTCGACTGGGGGACGTTAGTTCTCTGTCCCTTCCTACCAGGAAAGCTGCGTTATCCAGGAGTTGTAAGGAGCAGGGTCAGACTATGTATGCCGCTGCTTGATATAACTATGGGAGGTATCACATAGATGATATTTGACTTATATTTAATGGATGTTTCAGTCAATTCAAAAAACAATACTTTTCATAATTGTCTTCCTTCAAATAAACACCATTATTAGGAAGTAATAAACTACACATTCATAACAAAACCTAATATAACAACTTAAGGTGGCCATACACATTAGTCGTTTTAGCCAATTGATAACAAACCATCATCATCTAAGTAGAAGTTGGCCATGTTGACTATTTTTTCCGATAGTTGGACGAAAGATTTTTCATTCAAAGAAAGATCGTTCGTGGACGAAAGATCTTTCTTTGAAAGAACGTTCCCAGATTGCGTAAGGCCAGTTCGAACAACTGTAATGGCCAATGTTGACTAAAGGCTGTTTCTGCAGAATGGTCTCATAGGCTGCATTCACATATCTATTTTGGAGATCTGGCTGCCTGATCCGGTGCAAATAACAGCTGTCAGTCAGACAAAAAACCATTACATGCAAACCCATAAGTTATGCCAGAAATCGGACGGATCACATTGCAGTCAATAGGGATCTGGCGGTGAAGTAGAGGATCCTGCAATGCTGAATCCCATGAGATCTGGTAGGCTGCTCTGTGCCGGAGATGTGAATATAGCCTTACCAGATGATTGTTTGTTGAACTGCTGCTCAACGATCAAACAACTTCTATCTAAGGCTACTTTCACACTTGCGTTTGATGCGGATCTGTCATGGATGTGCGCAACCGTCTTGAATACCTCTGAAAGTCAATGGGGGACGGATCCGTTTTCTATTGTGCCAGTGGAAACGGATCCATCCCCATTGACTTACATTGTGTGTCAAGACGGATCCATTTGACTCAGTTTCGTCAGACGGACACCAAAGCGGAATGGAGGCGGAATGGAGCCAAACTGAGCCAAGCTGATCCATTTTGAGCTGAACCTTATCCATTCAGAATGCATTAAGGGCAAAACTGATCCGTTTTGGACTGCTTGTGAGATCCCTGAACAGATCTCACAAACGGAAACCATAACGCCAGTGTGAAAGTAGCCTAATGTGTATGACCGCCTTAAGCCTTGTGTCAACATTGTTTAGACAATGAAAATACCTCCAAACATTCAAAGTACCTAATACATTGAAGCAGCAGCTGAAATTTACAGCACCAACTGATCATTCACTGGCTTGAATAAATAAAATAAAGACACACCTATTGGATCTGGTCAAGGATGCGCCTACTCCAGAGTCTCTTCTTCCTTGGATAACTGTTGTCTCCTCACAATCATTCAAAGAGTTCCCTGTGCTGTCCAAATCACTAAGAGCACTGCAGTCATTATCAATATCTAAGTGTATCTGTTTGGGAGAGGAAGGACAAGGAGACACAGAGTCTAGAGCTGAATCTGAATCTTCATCATAAAATTTCTCTGTCCATTGATTTACAACTCTCTGCATTCCCTTGACATGGTACAATATGTCATCCAGTTCTGGGAAAATGTCCTCATGTTCCAGATCAGTCAAGCCACCATTACTGGAGTACAAGAATGTGCCAGGCACGTTGTCATAGATACTCAACCGGCTTCCTTCGGAACAACAAGAAGTGCGTCTCCTTCTAGTAAAAGAACTTTTGCAGCTGTTGACACTGCTGACACTGTTTTCCCTTGTGAAGCTGAGGTGGTCGTGTGCATGAAAACTCCCATTTCTCCAGCTCACAGAAGGGCTACTGTCTGTAGGGGACAAGTTACCATTTGAAAGTGCTTTTGGAAATGTTCCAGGCTTGTGGTCCTCGGGGATAAAAAACACAGCATCATCACCAAAATTCCTCTGGTTCCTATAGTTTTGTTCAAGAACATCGCTAAAAGTTGACTGGTTGAAGGGGTCAAATCCTTCTAAGTACATTCCAACTCTCTTGTGACAAGCACTTAGGCTTCGTGTTCTTGTAACTGGACTTGGTGTGCTGACTACACTACTTGTTTCTGATTGACTACTACTACTGCTGGTCTGAGTGGAGTTTGATATGCTCCTCTTACGCACTTTGGGGGCATTAATATGATTTCCATTTAGAGAAGTTATTTCCACACAGTTCAGTTGCTTAAGCTTATCATCATCGACCCCTTCTTGTAAGATAGGTTCACTGATTGTCAGGCCTGTTTTGGACTGAGATTTCTTTTTGCTGTGAGAAGTTTTGATCTTTAAACTTTCCATTCTTTTGAGAAGGCTCTTGGTTCTAGACCTTGAGTTTTTTTCATTTGCTTTGATATTAAAGTTAAAATGGGAAAGTTCCTTAGGAGACGGAAGGCTAGTGAATGAGTCATCATTTGCAAAAAAATTTCCAGATGAACAAACACTGTTGACTGAGTTTGTTCTTGTAGTGCCTGCCTCGCTTGAAACATGTGCTCTTTGACTGTCACTGCTGGTACTGTGGATTGATGAAACTTCTTGGTGCTCACTCAGGTCTGTGAGTATGCTATCCTGGCTTATAGCATTTCCCAGCAGATGGCTGTCACCCAGTGCTGGTTTATGTCCTTGAAACACATCAAATTCTTCCAATCTTGACCATCGCTTACTGTCCCGCTGGAACGTCCATTTACCACTAATTGCACAAGGTTCATCTTCATCTGAATCGTCACTCTATAAATTGGAAAGGGATGGTTCTCATTAGACTATTCTTTGAACAAACACCAATATTATATTAAAATACTTAAAAAAAAACACATCAATTTTTAATAATATTTCAACATTTATTTGATAATCCCACAAGAAATATGTATCACCTAACACGATAGGTAATAAATAAATGTTTCCTGGGGGCTAGAGATGACTGAAACAATCCCTACGAATTGCTTCATCTCATTAACATGAGTTTTTGACCTGTGAGGGAAGCGGAAGTAGAGTCTCACGCTGACTGGAGCCGTAGTGTGAATGTGTGACCATCACTCCATTCAAACTCCTCTGGAATGGGGGCTTGGGATCCCTGTTCAAGGGACTGATGGAGGGCCCAGATACATTTACCACCTATTCTGAAGATAGGTGATAAATACTTTGTGGTGGATAACCCCTTTAAAGTAGGATAACATTTAGAGGATGGCAATTGTCAATTTACTGCTCCCTTTGAGCCATTTCGCTGCATTAGAAGGCACAAGGACAATACAGTAATCAGTCACCTTAGCTGAGAGATAACTAGCCTTAAACAAAAGTCATCTATATGCCTAATATAATTTAGTAAATTATAAAACCAACAAAAAACAAAAACAAAATACGGACCTCTCAAAGTGAAAAGCTGGCTGAGATGTGTGTGCAAGTCACAAACACATTACCATCCCCCAACTTACATAAATAACTACAAAACTGCCAGAGGCAAAAACTATAGTAAGTGAGCCTGACTGAACATCTGTATGCTAATCATATAAGCTAAACCAGCAATTTGTTAACACTACATATGGTAGATTGATTATTAAATATATAAGAAGCATATCCATGATAAAAACAAACATAAACATAGGCTAAACCTGGTTTGGGAATTATTTTGGAGTAACCATCTTGGAATCTAAAACACTGCAGATCAGAAAGGACTGGTCTAAACTTTCCAGACTGTTTTGGCTGGCCATTGCATGAATCTTTTAAATCCAAATGCAACAAGAATTGAGATTATTCAAAAAGCGAAGTACAAATCTGGAAAGTAAAGGGCCTCTATCATATTCAAGGGTTCCATAAAGATGAGACACCGAATGAGGGATTTGCTTGGTTTCCGACACCAGATAGCTGGTGGTCAATCATGGGGTTACTAACAAAATAATGGGGCAACGGAAGCTTCAACTTACTAACAAAGCAAAGGTACTATTTTAATCAGAACACATGATTATGGTCTCATCAATATAGGAGCCCTGCTTAACGACTCCCCATATCTCAGCGTCCTATGTTTCTGCTAAACTTTCAAATTAAAAGAAGAAACTAGGCAGCATTAGACAAGTAGGGCATTTTTGGAGTCCTACTGGAAACCAGATAAAATGCTTCATAAAATGACCCTCTAAAATGACTAGTTATTCTGTTTTAGATCATCATAAAACAATTCCAAGAGTTGTCTGCTCTTCCTTTCCTGACACGTTTTCCTGTTACCACCCCCCACAGCTTTAATTATAAGCCAGAGTACCTTATCTACATAGAGGTTCATTAAGATTCTTTTAAAATTGCAAGGCAATCTCAAATGTGGCAAGTCATTTAGTTAGCATTTCAATCTAAAATGGATTATCACTTGTAAAGGGAACATCTGAATACACAGCTGACCATGACAAGGAGACGTTACATTGTGTCTGCTGTCATACCTCTAGATGATAAAAAAAATTCGGGGACTCTTACCTTCTTTCTATTTGGACTGATTTCCAGCTTCATCACCGCACATTTATTTAAAGTATTCAGTCGCCTGTTAGATATATAAGAATGAAACAAATTTTATCAGGTAACGGTGGCCGCAAGTGATGGACGAATAGATACCATAGTCAGTAGGGGGGGACTTACAGCTGAAAAACAATTGCAGGTCTATAAAAAGAAACAGCCAGGGTGGCAACAAGCTATTATATATGGATTTGAGTCTGCTAAGGCCGAGTTCACACCACTGTTTAGCTTTCCTTTCTTTTGATCCATCAGAAGAACAGAAAAAAAGGATCAGTTATTTTGAGCATCAGTTGCATTTAGTGTGCATCAGTTTATTTTTTCAGTTCCCTCACACATCAGTTATTTATGATGGGAGAAAATGTACTGAGTTTTTCTCCCGTCAAAAAAAAAAGATGTCTGACGTTATGGAAAAAACTGATGCTAATTAGGTACAACTGATGCTCGAAATAATGGATCTGCTTTTTTTGAATTTTCACTCTTCTTCTGATGGATCAGAATGGAAAGCTAAGGCTCATTTCACACTTGCGTGAAACAGATCAGACAGGCTCTTCCAGCGGCCCCCATTATAGTGAATGTGGCCGGACGGAATGCCGGCAGCGCATGGCTGTGCCCGGCAGGGATGGATCAGACAGGCTGTTCCCAGTTGGAACCGCCAGCCGGATCTGTTTCACACAAGTGTGAAACAGGCCTAAACGGTGATGCGTACTCAGCCTGACATTGAGTGTGTAGAATCTATTTTCCATACTAATGATGTCAGGTTAGACAGGGAACCCTATTACGGCAGTGTAGGGAGCACCACAGAATGTGCATAGCTCCACATGATGGAGCTGCAGAGCATCTGTGCACCTCTACAATGTGCATAAGGGCCGTAAATGTAAATGATCTGTTTAGGCATACATTGCTATCACTTCCATAAAGCCAGTTCTAGAATCTCGGTATTGGATTATATAGTACAAATAGGACTTTGTAAACATATTTTTCACATAAAACTTGCATTCATTCAAACTTCAACAGAGCAACAGGTTATGTTCATCTAAGCAAGGTTTTTTAACCTACTGTACATACCAAATGACTTTAAGAAAATTCTTAAAAAATTTTGATCAAGAGCCAAGACAAGCAAATCTGTGTCTAAGTAAGTCTGGCCTTACTCACAGGTAAAATATGCTGGACTTGCGAAAATCTTAATATAAGCTTTGTACCAATGAGCAAACAGACCCCAGTTTAAAGACCTTACCTTCATACATACTGCACGACAAACAGGGAATATAACTGCGCTCTTTATATTCACTTGCCTCCTACGTTAGGGTACACTTGCGTTGGTGCGGATCCGTCTGTTTATTTGCACAGACGGATCCGCACCTATAATGCAAACGTTTATATCCGTTCAGAACGGATCCGTTTGCATTAGTTAAAAGAAAAATGACAAAGTCCAAAACGGATCCGTTTTGAATTACATTGAAAGTCAATGGGGAACGGATCCGTTTTCAAGCGCACAATATTGTGTCATTGAAAACGGATCCGTCCCCATTGACTTACATTGTAATTAAAAACTGATCCATTAGGCTCCGCCTCTTCAGACGGACACCAAAATGCTGCATGCTGCGTTTTGGTGTCCGCCTCCAAAACAGAATAGAAGCGGAACGGAGCCTAACTGATGCATTCTGAACGGATCCTTATCCATTCAGAATGCATTGGGGCTTAACTGATCCGTTTTGGACCGTTTGTGAGAGCCCTGAAACGGATCTCACAAACGGAATCCAAAACGCTAGTGTGAAAGTACCCTTAGTTAGGCCATCATGTTCAGAGCTATGTTAGTACGCTTCCTTGGTTTCAAGTGGACTTGCAAGTGACCTGCTATATATATATATATTTATATATATATATGTATATATATTTATATTAGCCTCTTTGCCTTTTTTTTGATAAATTGTGCCTACCACTATCCTCTAAAGATAAAGAAAATACGAGTTCAGAAAACTGACGAATTCAAGTATCAATTTTATAATTTGGTTCATTTTTGAAAAACAAGTTCATTTATCAGGGAGAGGCGATGGGGTGTCATAACTTTTACAGAAAGCATGTTCATTCCAAGATGTGAGACCTTATTGTAACTGAGGTATGTGCAACAAGCACAGACTGCCCTTTCTTCCACATTTACACATCCAAATGCTAAATCCTAAGCAAATAAGTAGTGCGGTCGACGAGTGTTTTTACCATGCCAAATATATCCTTTACAAACTATTTGAAAAATGTATTTGATATATGCTGCCAGAGTTAGGACCCAAATATTTGCGAAGGGGTGAACAGACTGGAATAAATTAAATTTTTTGTAGAACATAAAATTCTTTACTTTTGCATTTTAATTTCCGCCCTGAACATTCTTTTAATGAATGACCATGAAGTGTAATCAGAACATCTTGGAAGGAGGTAACAGGATGACCAGTGATTACTGACCTGTAACCTGCTGATAACCTAACCACAGTTATAAAGTGTATTGCCTACAGTCACAATACAAACACTTCTGAAAGCTGTGGGTTATTTAGATATCTAGCATGATTTCAACTGAAGATCTAATGGGGTTCTATGTGATTTGACAAACATGATGCGGAGCTGCAATACCAGACATAGCTCATGAGAGGCGCTGTTTCTGGAAGAAAGTGGCCATGTTTTATTATTGTTAGAAACCCTTTTATTAAAGTGAACATAAGCTTTAAAAACATCTCGTTTTATATTTTAATTTTCAACATGATGCTGATAGCAAAAGTCATTTATGGGGTTATTTATTAAACTTGTGTAAAGTAGAACTGGCTTAGTTTCCCATAGCAACCAATCAGATTCCACCTTTCATTTTCCAAAGGAGCTGTACAAAATGAAAGGTGGAATCTGATTGGTTGCTATGGGCAACTAAGCCAGTTCTACTTTACACCAGTTTGATAAATGACCCCATGAATGCTTTAGGCTGCCAGATTCAGAAGTGGTACTCCGGTAGATCAAGATTACAATTTTAACAGAAGTATCTGTTCAGTAAGTGAGGGGATTAAAGGGGTCTCTGGGACCCCTGCTAATCAGCACAATATAGGGGCTGCTGTAGCACCACACACATCAGTATGGCCCTATGAGTGGATGTGCCTGGTACTGCAGTTTGTTCTGTTAAAGCTAGGTTCACATCTGTGGCACTTTTCTGTTCCAGTACAGGATCATAAAAAAACAAAAAATAACAGAAGTGCCGGATACGGAATATGCTGGACACCAATAGCACCCAACAGATCCCATTGACTATAATGGAGTCCACTGGGCTTCCATTCCACTTCCATCATTCTGCTGGACAAAATGCCAAAGGTATTTTGTCTTACTTTTTTTCTGAAACCTGCGATGGAGGCTCTTAATACAACCTCAACCGCAGATGTCAACCTAGTTTACAGACAGCTGCTGGCCAAACGATCAATCAGCCAACAAAGTGTCGGTATTCACAACGGACACTTGATGGACCCCATTATAGTGAAAGGGATCCGTCAGGCGCCAGCAGTGTCTGTATCAATTCTGTTCCTACACTGGAACATTGTGGAAATCCGAAAAGGAATAGTAATATTAACTTCCTTGAGGACCCATTTATTGCTCTGTTTTCTGTAGGATTATAAATTGTGTAAATTCACCCCAAATTTATAATTCCCCTTAGGAACGGAATATACAATTTGCCCCATTTCAGTAAATGAAGGAATCTATTTTAAACCACCAAATCATCATAACGTTAAGCAGAGCTAAGCAGCAATATCTCAAATAAATACAAAAATATGAAGCCACATTAGGTGAGTGGAATGGTATATAAAACATCTGAAATGCTAGAAGGATCTAGTCTTCCAGCTGAACCCAATTCGCCTTTCTGACTTGCGTGATGACTTTGATGTGCAGAGGGGAATCTCCAGTCTTGCTGATAAGACTGTCTAATCTCTGTGAGGCTTCGGTTTAATGTGTCTACACAACAAAACTGCACAGTCGGCTGAAAAGGATTCAGAGTCTGCTGTTGGGAAGATAAACTTTTACTGTTTTAAGTGTAAGGGAATAGTTCTCGAAATCCAAGTTAAAATCTGTCTGATACGCATGGTGTCAGTTACAAGAAAAGTCATGTCTACTAGGGTTACATTACTCCCGTGTCACATTTTATAGGTGCCAAGAACAAAACAAATGAAATATGTTGTCTTTCTGTGACCTTGAGTGGTCCTTTTCTGCTTGGTTAGATTTCATCGGGAGTCTCCCCTACATGTTCCACTATAAAGGTGCAAAAGGAGGACAAGGCCAGACTCTAGCTAGCTGAATGTGATACACAGACGCCAAAGCTAAATTCTTACTGACATGCTCTGGAAAGGATTCCTAATCCTCGATATAAAATATATCACATCCAACAGGCTTTACTTTTATTACAGGCCGCCATATATTATACTGTGTAATGTATATGTAGGTTTAGTTATATTATGTTATTCTATAGTCTATATAACCTAAATCTCATGCAAACTGTAGTGTAGTTACCCGTATACGTTTTCAATAATCTGGTCTGGTGTTAAATGGCTCAGGAGTGACCATGACTGCCTGTAGCAAAGGTTGACTTCCCATGACTAATGGTGAAGAACCATTTGTCTAGACTGCAGTTTACGATGTGTCTATGTTAAGCAGATGCATACAGAAGTGAACACAACCTCCATCCTTTCTTGTATCTAACAGAAAGCTTATGTACTGCAGTATAAGTAAAGATGAAGCTCATGTTTGACGTGGTAGCGTCCTTCATATTACAAGAACCAAAATCAAGCATAGATGCACCTATCTGCCTTCATGAGCCAGGGTTCAATGCTTTTCAGCATAAGGCAACATAAAGAGGTCAGGATTTTGATATTGAAGGCCTATCCTCAGGATCAGCCATCTGATTGGCGGGGGTCCGACATCCCCCACAGAAAAAACTGTTCTACCGTTTGTGTAGTGGACAGAACTGGTAACTGCAGCATGGTTTCCATTCACTTTGATGGTAACTGCAGTTACCTGTTCCATCTCCTATACAACAGAGGGAGCTGTGTATCCTGAGGATAGGCCATCAATATCAAAATCCTGAAAACCCCTTTAAAGAGGACCTTTCACTGGTCCACAGTTTATCAGTTGCTATTACATGGAGCGGCACTCATGGATGCCTACTCTGTATCCCTGGTGCCTCGCTTCGTCTCAGCCTCAGTACGGGCGCTCCTGCTTGATAATTTGCCTGGGGTGGAGACATTTCTTAGCCTGGTGCTCTCCTTCTCCCAAGGCTGGAGCGCTAATCGCAGAGCTCAGCTTATATTCAGGATATGAGCTAAGCGCTGCGATTGGCCAGCACTCCAGCCCTGGGAGAAGGAGACGCCCAGGGCAGAAGAAGAAGTCTCCGCCCCAGGCAAAATTACAGCAGCAGGAGCGCCGGTACCGGGGGCTACAGAGGACGAACGGAGCGGCACCCAGGGATACAAGTAAGTGCAGGGACATCCCTGGGTGCCGCTCTCCATGTAAATAGCTTTAACTCATAAACTGTGGACCAGTGAAAGGTCCTCTTTAAGGCTAAATATTCTGACAGAAGAACATAGGACAAATGACTGTCCACAGTTTAAATTCAAGAGGCAATAAAACCTTTAAGCTGGCCGTAGACATGAGAAAATTTGCAGCCTACAGCTATCTGGCCTGTTTTCTGAATACACATGCATGCACAGCAAGTGTTGTGAATGAAGAGGGGAGAATGCCATTGCCAGATACCTCTGGTAGGCAACTGACCCCCCTGAGAGCAAAACAATTAGACCCTTCTCTTCCCCGATATTTACCTTGGGAAGGGTGGACGGCGTTAGTCAGAAGGCCTCATTGCACAATAGATGTTTGGCCGATACCACCAAAATCAGTGGGTTTGGCTGACATACATCTGTGTATGGCCCCCTTAAGTTTATAAAGTGACAATATTATTCAGAATAAGTAACATTGCCTTCTAATTTCTCTAAATTTTATTTCCAGAAACAGCCACCTTTATCTGTAGGCTATGTCTGGTATTGCATTCACTTGAGGTTAAGTTCACACCTCCGTTACAGCCTGCCGGAGTTTATCAGATCTGGCCTAGTCGGATATTGCTGTCCACCGCCTGACCCCATTGACTATAATGACATCTGGTGGGGATTCGACTGTTTTCCGGCACAAATGCTGATTTTCGGCCAGACAAAAAAACGTTGCATGCAACTTTTATTTTTAGCCAAAAAAGGCTGCATTTTACAGGAAAGTGGCCAGATCCCATTAGCGTCAACGTGGTCTGGTGATGAAAGCTGGATCTGGCTAGGCTGAAACTGGTGAACTCTGGCAGGCTGTACTCTGTTGGAACATCCTGCCGGATCCGATGAACAGACCTTTTTATAATCTTATACCCCCATGTGTCTCATTACCAAAACAATGAATGGATGTATCCCCACAACATACACCAACCTGCATAAGGCTTCAATTGCATCTCTATCCAAGAAATCATGGTCCTTCTTTACAGCGGAGATGTCAATGGGAAACAGTAGATCTAGGAGTGACACAGATTTAATAATAAGTGGATTATTTCTGAGACCAGTATCTAAAGATATCACAAAAGCAAAGGCGTATTATTTTTACATTGATTACATATGAAACAGTAACTGCTGAGCGCCAGGCGGACTTCAGTGGACGTGTTAGGACCCTAAAGTAAATATAAGGGTTAAAGGAACCAGATGTTTCCTGTACTCTCCTATAAAAAACAAAAAAAAATGAAAAAAGAAAAAAAACTTCCAAGATAAATGACTCCTGGTGCCATCTCACATACCACACTGCTGCAATGGTTCACATGTTGGAGCTTTTACATGTTAACCTTGATAAAATTCACATGGGACACACTGGGAAGGTCAGGGAAGCTGGGCCAAGCAAAGATAAAAGCCCAAAAGCAGACTGCAAGCCAGCTGAATTTAAACCATCTGCGTGAGATCAAAGCCCAATATGACACACAATATCCTACTTGAAGATAAATGTTTGCCCGGTGTGTACACAGGTTTATGGCATCTTGCAAAATCAGAGGATTAGTGATCAATTATTCACTATGTCAAAGGGACGGTTTTGAAGAAGTATGCTTGCAGAGGGAGTAGACAACCTCTGGGGCTCCAGATGTTATTAAACTGCAAATTTTGACACAGGCTATGGGGATACAGGTTGTCAGTAGTCGGTGGTTTTCAAAGAATATAGATAAGCAGAACAATCTTTAAAAAAAAAAATTAACCAGAGCCAGGACAGACTGGTGAGTCATGGGGAGGTCTGGCTGACCTGTTGGTTTTTCAACACATTAAAGAGGACCTGTAACCTCTCCTGACATGTCTGTTTTAGGAATTACTTGCATTTCCCTTGTAACAACAATTCTGGAGCATTGTTTTCATATAAGCTGATGTTATGGTTATGACATTTCTTCATTATTCCTGCTAAAGGTTTATGAATTTGCAACAGTCTGCAATGAAGGTCCAGATGAGTGTCACCAACTGGGTGTGTGTCTCTGTACAGTCTCACACAAATCAGCGCCGCCAGTGTCATTATGCAAGGACACCCCTCCCCCACTGGTAACACCAAGCTGGACTTTTATTGTGGACTGCTGGCAATTCTTTCACGAATAATGAAGGAATGGTACAACCTAGTCATAGGAATAGATGCTCTAGAATTGGTATTACATGGGGACTGCAAGTAGTTACTAAACGAGACGTGTCAGGAGAGGGGACAGGTCCTCTTTAAAGGAAGCGTTCACACCTATATTTCAATTCTAGTAATCACTATTTTAATTAATTATTAGTAAAAGTGAGTGATCTGTAGTAAGAAATATTCATAAATGCTGCATAGTAAAAAAAAAAATCACAAATTAGGCCAAAGGGTTTCAGGAGGGTGTAATGTAGCCATATTTTAGTGTCCATTTTATGCAGATCTAATGAACTTAAAGGGCTTCTGTCACCTGAAAAATGGGTATTAAGCTGGCTAACATTAGTGTTGTGCTAATGTCAGCTGAACATAACTATATTAGTGCCATCTCACTGCCTGCCGTCGTTATTGAGAAAAACGAACTTTTATAATATGCTAATTAGCCTCTAGGAGCAGGGGGGGGGGGGTCAGCTTTGTCAGCACACAGAGCTGCATTGAAATACATTGTCAGGACTGCCGGGCATGTGCCCATGAGTCCTCCCCATTGTGTTAGAGCAGCACAGCAGTCCGGACTGTGTATTTCAGTGCAGCTTTGAGTGCTGACAGCAGGGGAACCAGGGGCAGTAGGAAAATAAAAAGTAGTGATCTGGACTCCTTATCTGCAGTACTACTCATGTATAACTGTAGATAGTCCAAAATCGGAGCGAAAAGTTCCCTTTAAACATATGGCCATCTAAAGTCTCTGCCAAACACGACTGGCAGTGGTGTACCGCACGCAGGAAGAAGAATCTAGAAAAAGTCAGAAGCCCTATTTAGTCTTTCAGCCCAACCCATTGAAATTGGCAGGTTCGCAAAACTTTCCTTCTATGTGTATAGCCAGAATTTACCACATTAGTGAAATCTTACCCAGGTAGTAAGCAGGCTTATTATAGCTCGGAATAAAAGAGCAACAGATGAATATGACAGAATATGAATCATATTACTAATTACACGTCTGTGTATTCAGATTATCAAGCAGTCACTGATCATTTCATATAATGCAAGAAAGAAAGGAATATCCTAAGTACTGCAAGACATTGAACTAAACAATCTTCAGGCCGGCTGCCTAATCACCCCATATGTTCCCCTGCTTCTACGTGGCGCTTGGAAAGACTGTATTTACACATCTGCTTATGAATGGAGGGAAGTATGTGCTACACAATGAATTTCATACCAAGCTATTCTGTTGTGAATACATTTGAACAGCTGGTTTCAACATTTTTTTTAGTAATATAGGCAGCAAATGTGAGAGTCATCCTGAAAAACATCAGGAATGGCTTCACGGATGGAATCTAACACACAAATTGAAGGCTGCTAATCCATCTCCATTTTCAAACATAGTAATACAGCCTTTTTAATGCCCTGATAACATAAATCCACATTTGTGAAGCTGCGAGCAGGGGCATAGATAAAGGGGAAGCAGCTGCTTTGAGGCCCAAACTCAGAAAGGGCCCACCCAAGAGGAGTACTAAAAGATTTTATTGCCAGGGCCCCCTCAACAGTATTATACAATTACATTATATACAGTGCCAGGCCTCGTCTGAGAGCGCGATCTTGACTAGCCTCAGGTGTGGGGGTTGCACCGTTGAGAGTTGCAAAGAAGTTCCTGGGGAAGGGGGCTCATTCAAAAATTTTCTGTGGGACCTGGTCATTTCTAGTTACGCCACTGGCTGTGAGTATTAAAGCCACTTTATACGGGCTGACAATTATCGGGAAGGAGCATTCTTGGAATAATAATTGTCCTGTGTAAAGGTGCCGCCGATCACATGATGAATAAGCAGACACTCGTTCATCGGGTGAAAGCATAGCTGATATGGTCACCTAAATCATTGTTTCTGGGCATCAAATCTTTCAGTGTATACAGGAATCTGCTGCCAAGAAATTATGATTCTCTATTGGGACTAGCGATCTCAACAGCAATCGCTTGTCCCCATACAGTAAATTTGATTGCTGCATTAAAATGCAGCTCTCACCTCCTCTGATGAGTAGGCAATTATGGCCAAAGAATGGTTTGTTCTCATTGCCTGCTGTTTATGCCCATGTAAAGGGACTTTTAGGGTTTGAAGGGAGGTGAATTACTGGATAAGGAAAAACACGAATTGTCAAGAACACCCACAAGTAAATTCAGCTCATAACATATTGGTTAGGAAGTTTACATAGGCTTTGATTATTAGGGTATCCACTTTGGGTCTGCAGTCAAAGGACTATAATTTTTTTTTTACTTTCTCCTATTTTAAGGTTTGGGTGCACGCATATCAGTTGTGTCTGGCCAGTTGTTTTATATCAGAGCCAGACACCATCCCGGGCATAACTATAATTCATAGGACCCCATAGCAATATAAGATGGGGACCCCACCAACTACTGCATTAAGCAGCATAAGTAGCAATAATTAAAGATATGTGTCATAGCACCATATATCAGAAAACGCACATTATAGCAAAAAGCTGTGATATTGTTATTCCCCACTAAAAGGTACAATGTTCTCGAACGTGACTGGGCCCCACAGCAAGTGCTATAACTATAGTTACCCCCATGGACACAATTGATGAATGTGTATATGCACTTTAGTACCTGCTCTGGTGTCCATAGCCCCAAAGTGTGAGATAAAAAAACGCATGCTACTAGGAGATATCCAGTGACAAAACTGATGCACCAGATGGCATAAACAATCCTATATAATAAGAAATAAGAGGACATAACCTGACAAATCCTGACTCATTTATACAAATAGGTCAAAGCTCAAGTAAAAAAAAAGGAAAATGTATAATATTAAATGCAGTTTTCAATCGAATTTTAACTGTTATTGCAGCAATTCTGCATCTGAAGCCACTTCTCTTCCAAAAAAGAGAACTGTACAGCCCCCATGTTTGGAATCGGAAGTAATTCAAGTGGTTGGATGCTAATGGGTCAAACTCTTTTGTCATATCGAGTGGATATGCTATACATTGCTTTTGTAATAAAATGAGAAATCAATGTACAAATAAATTTTATTCATCAAAAATGCCAGGCATATAATAACATACCAATAATATACTATGGAAAAGAAACTTTAAAGTGCTTGACTGATGTGTCTAGCTAATTCCTATTATATCAGGCATAAACATAAAACCTATTATCATTCAAGCCTCACTAATGTATTACAGAATAGAAGTTATTTTTAACAAAGAAGCAGCAATTGAAAAGAACTACAGTCAAAGCCTTGTCCAGGAAATGGCCTTTCCTGACCTACATCTGCAAGCACAGCTCACATCTTCGTTATTTTTGGCATACTAGAAGTTGTTAACCTCTTCTCAGCATGACAGGTTTCCTAGATTTACAAGGACCTTTCATTCATTGGGTTCAGAGAAGCTCAGCCTTTTTTAGGCTTTTAAGAATTATTTTGAATCAGGTCTCATTAAATAAAAAAAATAAAAAAAATCCTTTCCTATGAATCTGGACAACCTTGACTATTTCTGCTAGACTGTGAAGAATTCTCCTACTAGGTCAAACTATTTTATGGATTAAGAGAAACATCTCTCTTTAATGATGGGGAATAATTGTAGGAAATGAGTTTTCTTCTCCAGCGGAGATGGTCCACAGGTTCCTTAACACACAGTGATCCAGATCTTTGTTCCAATCTTTCACGTAAGAGGAAGACGCAGCATAGACATAACATAGGAAGGGGAACCTTGGCTGCAGGTATTTAGCATTCAGATCACATTTATCTTACGTGCAGATCTGGTCCCTTATATGGAAATATGTACAGATGTATCAAGGCGTAGCCATAAACTAACATAACTTGTATCGCAAGCTTGCAATCTATAATCTGGCTAAGAAATATACAAATAAGGAATATAAGTGTCACATAGTATCAGTCTGATGCTCCCTTACTCTCTATGGGAAAAACTATGGGCAAAAGTGTCAGAACACTGCAAAATTCAGTATTAAATATTAATTTGCGAGGCACCTTGTATTCAATTACAGGTCATGCCTTTACTATAAATTCCTTATACAACATACCTGACAAAGTCACAATCATAAAGACTCTATTTAGGCTAGGATAACCTAAAAGGTACATTTGGCTATATACGTGAGATAACTGTTGTTAAGACCCAATCACTTCAGCGTGATTAGCAATATTAAGGGGGGGTCCTGATTGCCCCCTCTACACTGGATGTTTAGGTAAAGAATAATTGGACATGTTGGATTTAAATATTTCCAATCCTTTGTTGTAACAGCAATGGCTTATTTTCTTCTTCCTGTGAACTAAACATGCATGCTTGGCTGACTAGTGCTGGCCAAATGAGCATTTGGCCAACAGTTATCTCATGTTATGGCTAGGCATAAAATATCCTACAGGACAACACTGGGCCTAAAGGGCATCTGTCAGCAGATTTGTACCTATGAAACTGGCTGACTTGTTACATTGTTGTTCATATGTGCCCGCATTGCTGAGAAAAATGATGTTTTATTGTATGCAAATGAGCCTCTAGGAGCAGCAGGGCATTGCCGTTACACCTAAAAGCCCTGCTCTCTCCGCAACGGTCGTGCCCTCTGCACTGTGATTGACAGAGCCAAACATCATCACACCTGGCCCTGTCAATTAAAGTGCAGAGGGCGCAGCTGTTGCGGAGAGAGCAGAGCCTGTAGGAGTAACGGCAACGTCCCTGTTGCCCCTAGATGGTCATTTGTATATATAAGAGGCTGCAGCACACACCAGAGCACCACGGCATCCTCAAACAGATGATCAGCAGGGGAGTCGGACCCCCACCAATCTGATATGGTGACATATCCCCAATATTGTACCCCGGAAGACCCTTTTAATTAACTATTGTCTATATATATAAAACTAGATAGATAGTTCTAATAAACATTGAATGCTGTGTGAGCTATTGTGTAACAATGTATCCCAGTGGAAAAATACTTTTTACGCAGTGCAACTCATAGCAACAGTAAGATGTCTGGGTGGGCTTACCATCCAGTAACTCATACAATATAAGTTGATTATAATATGGTGGCAATTACTGTCCGATTGAGGCGAAACCAACAAAATAACATCACAGAATAAAGAAAAAGTAGAGCGAATCACGAACATACACCTTTATAATTTATTGGATTAGAACCCGAAATGTTAGATTCAAGTTACTAATGTAGAATGTGCAAAGAATTTACTGCAGCAAAATAAACTAAGACCTAATGGAGTCACTTAGTGGCAGGAGCACTTACCTTCATATAATTGTGCATACTGAGGAAACCCCGCTGCTCGCAACCAATCACATGCTTCCTTTGCCTCTATTTCTGTAAGAGAATAAAACCCAGAAACCCCACTGTTAGTGATTTGCAGAGTAACAAGTTCCTTGGTACACCTCCTATGCTCTCTATGGAAACAGTATTACCATGTAAATTTACTACAAGGAGTACTTAGCTTTGTCCATTGTCATTCGTGACAGCTCCTCTTTCTAAAAGGTGAGGAATAGTTTCTTTGACTTCCTCTCGATTGTTAGTGAAATCACATTTAATATATGTGTCTCTTAGCTATGAACAGCATTTTAGCACTTTTAACCTAGCTGATCAATGAATACTTAAAGGATTTATGAAATGAGAATTCAGCGCTTTAATTCAAGGAGGTGGCATTCAGCTGGTATTGATTAAAGTAACTTTTGTAATGACTTAACATTTTAAAAAGCTTTATTTCAAGCAGTCCTGAAAGCTAAGGCTTAGCATTTTGAGTGTCAAGTCAAAGCCTTCATCCCCTTCCTTCCCCTGCGTGGTAACAACAGGACCCATGATCATTAACTTAAAATAACACAACCAGGAAATGAGAATTATTATGTTTTTCCATCTACTACTAATATTTATACCTACGCCTAAACAACTTCCCAATATGACATTTCTGCCACATAATGAAGACTCAACAGATGACAACCATCATAAATATTACTTAAAAGGGTTCTCCAAGAGTTAAAAAAATGAAAATGCTTAAATATTACTTTATCATAAATATATTCCCAAATAACGTTCATTAGTTATAATGGCTTGTTTTGTCTAGGGAGCAAGGATTAGGAGAAATAACATGGCCGCTGTCCTATTAGTGCACCCAAAACCTGTCCTAATCCCACAGCAGGACAAGTTACTTCACAACACTTAGGTAAAGAGCTGCCTCATCCTCCTCTCTGCTCTACTTGTCAGGGATTATGATCCTGAACACAGCTGATAAGATCTTTAGCTGAATCTATGTAGATATGGTGCTCATGAGGAGACATGAAGTACAGAGAGGACGGACTGCATACAAGTGCTACTGCTTAATAACCACATCCCCACCCCTTCTCTGTAATTCCTGTCTCCTCATGGACTCTATTTTTACAGAGAACCAGCTGAAAATCAGATGAAACTGCATTCAGAATCAGAATCCCTGACAAGTAGAGCAGAGGGGAGGATGAGGCAGCTCTTTAGCTAAGTGTTGTGAAGTAACTTGTCCTCCTGTGTGATTAGAACAGATTTTGTGTGTACTAATAGGATGACTACCATTTTATTTCTCCCAAGACAAACCAAGACAATGTAACTAACAAAAGGGAATTGGGAATTTGGGTATATATTTGGGAATATATTTTATTTTCTTAATTCCTGGAGAACCCCTTGATCTTACAATCCATAATTTCCAAATTTTTCCTTGTATCAACACAAGAAAATGACAAAAACTTGATCAATCCCTCTCTTTTTTTTATTATGAAGCCACCCCCCAAAAAAGAGAAAATCCATAAAACAAAGAAATCTCTTAGTATACATCTTATCACAAACTGTTTGTTGCAACATAAGCAAACACAAAAGCCGAAACGTTGAAGTGCACAAAGCTAAAAGCACAAAAATAGATAGATGTGATTCTAATGCAATTTGGCGATTCCCTGTTTATAAGCATGTGATAGACAAGACTAAAGTGGTAAAACTCAATGAACTGGAAATGACTTTATAGAAACAAATTATCTTCAACCTACACTAGAGCACTTGAGGTGCTATTACACTGCCCGATGTACGGACAGTGTGAATGCCGATGGGTGAGAACACATCCATCGGTGTTCATTCGCACCAGTTACTACAGTGATTCCTCCCTCATTCTGTTCATTATCGGCAGCACATCCTTGATTCCACAGGGAGATCAGCCGATGTACAAGCAAACACTCGTTTATCAGCTGATTGGTTATATGAGCCAATTATCGGGGCACTCTTATAAATGCTTGTTCACGGTAATATGCCTAATATTGCGTGGTCTAATTTGGGCTTTAGTAGACATCTACTTAACATAAGTCTACAATTTTGCTACCAAAGCTTATCTTCATTTTTTTATCCAATGTCTAAGAGTGATTATTACACAAGTCAAATTGGCTACATGAGTGCTCTAGCTGGCTTTGACAGTCTACACTATTTTCTCGATGCCTTATCCAGTGACAATTCCTGTCTGTAGACATGTGTTAGCCTGGGGCTAATGATCATGAACAGCATTGTACACCTCCTCGAAGTAACAAGGCGGCATACACGACAAGGAGAAAAGGCCAGGACCCCAAAGAAAAGAGGATCCTTTAGTACCATGCAAAAAGCACTCTATTAAATGAAATGAACACTGACTCTTTCACATTTTGCCTAATCAAGCAAGCAGGTGGTGAGCAATCAAATTCTCAATGTTTATCCAGCCCTGACTACATTCAGCGCTCTTCATGTGCCACAACAAAAAGACTTCATTAGACACAACTGACTAGACAATTTTACCACCTACATGGTTAGAATACTATTGCAACTCTCAACGTTTACTTGTGACACTTAATCTATTTCCACAAAATCATGCTGAGGTCATTGACGAAAAAAAAAAATCCTTTAACATTTGACCCCGTAATTTTAAGACTTGAGAAATGTAATAATAGGCAGGTCAAGGCCAGCCAACTTATCCATAGACAAAAGATCCAACCAGGAATGCCGTCACTCGTAACCCTCCAGCTCCAATTAGAGAAATGGATTTGGAGAATGGAGAAAGTGTTGCAGACCAAGTCTCATAATCCCAGTGTTGGGGTCTCAGGTCTGTAGCTGTAATCATTTACACATTGATCAAGTCATTAGAGGAACAAGGGGTGGAGGAGGGGGTCTCACTGACAGACAAGGATTTACAGAACTAGACTTCTGCTTTTTACTTCTGCCTTAGGATAGAAGAAAACATGGGAAGTAGCACGTAGGACTTCTATATGGGTCCAGCTATTGACAGCTGACCTATTCTAATAACGAATGCATGTGAAAAGAGCAAGCTCCGGAATTTAATTTAGACAATTTGCAGCAGTACATGAAAGGAGCTCTTGAAAAAGAAAAAAAGCAGGACAGAGGCACGTACAGAAAAGATTTTGTGGATTCCAGCCAACATTTAAAAGAGATGAGTTGATACAGGAGAAAGGCTCTTTGGTTACAACATCCTAACAAAAAGGAAATGGCTCACGCATAGTCACCAGCTCATATCAGACAACTCAAGCGTGAATCCAGCATAAAGTGAAGGAAGAAAGAAGACTCTGGTTGTAGATCTGCCTTCACATTAAATGAAATGAACTGCACTGCATGGAACACATGGTTGACAAGTTCACATTCAAAAATACAGTAATATACCAACTGATTAATATCAATCAATGAATGAAAGCTATTGCCACGTCTTATTTCAAATGCAGGTATATTAGTTGTGATGCAAACTGAGCATACACAATAGATTGTATGAATAAAGGGCGTCTAGCTAATGACTTCAACATAGAGACCCGTAATCTCCATGATCTACCCCCAAAAGGCCCTATTTTGTTAAATCCTCATAGCCTAATAAAATATTTCAATTTTCCTATATGTTAGTCTTGGTTCACATCATGTCTGAACCTTCCATCAGACATCTAAGTCGAATGTACGATAGATCTTCAATGGACAGTATACTTTTTTTAATGTGGTGGTTTATTGTACAGGAAAACCACCAACCTGGTAAAGGCCAAACGAACGCTTTTTTTGGGGCGTTCACTGGGTGAAAAGAGACCAATGGATGATTTTGGTTGGGAGATTTCCTGGTTCATGCTCCCAATGTAATGGAAAAAAAATAATAATAATGTGAACATACGCTTAAAAACTACAATGTAATGCCCCCCTAGTGGATCATGCTTTCTAGCGGAGCCAGCCCATTATTGGGGTCTAGTCATTCAGAGGCCAGCCAGCAGAAATCAGTCAATTGTCAAGCCATATTTGTTCCTAAAAGGGTTATTACCCTTTAAAGCTGATCACACATGGTCAAATATTTCTGATTAATGTCATTCTGGGTGAAAATCATACCATATATAGGGAGCCAAAGTGCTATCGGCAAAAAATAAATTACTGTATTCTTGACATGATGCAAAGTTTGGCTTTTTTCAGGGAAAGGAGGGATCAGACATCTGCTCCTCCAGTGACAAAGAGGAGGGAAAGTAAGAAGAGAAGAAATCTCACCCACACTGTATGTCCGTAAGATATCTCACCCAGTATGTCTGGCTGTAAATAGAGAGACCTCCTAGCAGCATCCTTGTAAATTATTTTTACATGCTAGCGATGCCTCATTCACATGTCCATGATAACATCCATGACAAGATGGTCAGTGGTTCATCCGTTAAGATGTCTGCAAACAATCTGTGTTCAGTCTGTGTGTCCGTTTTTAGCCCTCGGTGTCAATAATTTTCCACGGACGCTGCTCAGTTGAAAATTAATTTCCAGAGCATTACCTATCAATGATCTGTGAAAACCACAAACCAAACATGGATGGCATCCGTGTTGTGTCTGTGGTTTTCACGATCCATAGACTATAATGTGTGTAAAGGATCCATAATCAAGGGCACAAACAGGCCATGCTCACAGTCCATGGAAATCCACTGGCATTAAAGTCAATAGGAAGGTGCGCTGTTTGTGGAGACCACGAACTGCGCACGTCCATGATTCACCGACGTGTGAAAGAGGCCTTAGAGTTACAAGTGGAAATTTTCCACACAGCAGTTTAGAGGATTTCATGTTCTACATGCAGTTTATATAAAATCTAAATATTACAATGGCATATACCCAGACACAGACTGTTTAGTCCATCTTTTAGATAGCGCCACTGGTTTCATCGTCTGATTTGTCTTTTGATAATTTCAGAACGCAGATAAGATCTTATTGTTTGCTAGGAATTCTGAAAGATGCCGCATATAACATGCACCAGGAAATCTCTCCTGTACTGCTGTATTGTAAAACGCATGCAACAGGCGCAGGAGGGGGAAGGAAACAGGAAATTTTTATTGGAACCAGCCTTATTTGTTAGATGGGTTCACAAAGCTAGGTTTGCACGTCTAAATGAAAATTTGCAGATCTCCTTTGTGTACAGAGCTGGGAACTATTAGGCTGTATTAACACGCTTCCTGGGACTTTAGGACAACATCCTTCAGCCTACTCATAAATGATAACACGATCCAAACCAAAGACCTGATTACTTGATCAAGTGAAATTACAGACATATTCTAATAATAAAATAATATAAAAAGGACAATGTTAATCACTCCCTACTTCAAAAATCTTGACCGGTGAGCAACATAACCAAAAATAAGGATACACAATATAATATCATAAAAGAGGAGAAACAAAAAATTATTCAAGTTCATATTTCTGGTAGATTTTAGAGTGGTCTTCAGGCGCAAGCAGATCACTGAATGGCCCAACACTGGGACTTCCTTAGATATGCTGCAATTTGTTGTGCAAATGCTCAATATCCTGCAGTGCCTTTACCAGAGACATAAAAATGACACGGTAACCATCATAAAGTCAATGGGCTGCCCATGTAGTTAATTGAAAAAACAATTGCTGCAGAGAGGGAGAGAGAGAGATCCTGAATACAGGACTTCCCTCCAACAATTAAAAATACCCTAACAATATGGCCATATGGCCACAGATGGACATGGCGATAGATTTCGGTCCCTAGAGGTTATTTACCAGAATCCTAGTATTTACTAGACAGTATGTCAATGCAAAGATGCAATTGTTACAACTGTGATTTTTGCTATTTTAGAGTAATTATCCAGGAGAAAAAAAAATGTTTCAATCATTTGTGGTTTTCATTGGCAAACAATTCAATTCTGAAACTTTTTTTTTTTCAGATTTCTGACAAGCTTTATTTAGTTTTTCAATGGATCATTCATGAAACTGAACAAATGTAAAAAGAAACCCAAAACAAAACAAAAAATCTATTATACTACACGTAGCTACTAAGCTAACCAGGTTAATAAATGGCAAACAGATGGCCCTGTAACCTAGAACTCAGACATCCTCCTGGTCATCCCGGCTCCTTGGAACGGCAGGGGAAGATTTGCTTATCAGTGTTCCCAGGCTCTTTAGGGATGCCTGCCTTGCCAGATGCTCTGAGGCTGCACAGATCCACTTCTGTTTACTATCAGCCAATCTCACCAGGTGTTGTCACCATAAAACATGGGAAGTTCTCAGCAGAAGGATATTAGATCTTTATTTGATCAGCGTTTTTCACAGTTTTTTTTAATTTATTTATTAGTTTTTTTCTTTTTGAGGGGTGGGGCGGGCGAGATTCAGAAATGCGGAATATAACATTAGTGGGTTTAAATAGACATTTAACCTTTCCCAATATGTCTGGTGACTATTTGCATTCCTCATGTAATACAAACTCTGGAATTGCTAGTCCTATAGCTCTATGTTGTGTTATCCCTCCATTTCTACTAGAAGTTTATGAATGACTTGCCAGATGTCTGCAATAGAGACTCAACTGGGTGCTACTAGGGGTTGTGGTGTCTTTGCACAGTCTGCCACTGGGAACACCCAGATGGACCTTTATTGCAAGCTGCTGGCAATTTATTCATAACCTCACTTTTCAAAGGAATAACAGAGGACTGGTGCAAAATAGAGTTATATGATAAAATGCTTGAGAATTGTTATTACATGGGGAATACAAGCAGTTACTAAAACAGTCATGTCAGGAGAGGGGACAGGTCCTCTTTAAGCAATCTCCAAAGATCACAAGCTAATGCATAGAGTAAACTAATCAAACAATAACCACTTCTCGATTTGAACTTCGCCATTGGTGTCAGTATTATGCAAAGAAGACAGAACGTTACGTAAACCATTTCTCATGGGTCACACTTAGTTAGGTTTTCATATTTTCTACACTACTACATGGGTGTCAACTCTTCATGACCCTCCTAAAAAGTAACCAGGCTGTAGAAATACTGTTCTGCTTATGCAAGCTTGGTATTGCTGATAATTTTATCCAACATGCTGGAAAAGCCAATGTTTTCTTCTGCCATTTCCTCTCCGCTTCCTTTTAGCCCTTTGTACTCGAGCATACTTATCATGAGATTAAAGAATTCAATAAAGGAGCTTTTGTATGCCTTTGAGAGTCAGATGTAGAGAGCCAGCTCCTAGGAGAGGAAGGCACACTCTAATAACACGATCCCTAGAAGGAGATGGCATGCCAGGCCTTTCACAGAAACGTGATGACAGTTGAAGAATTACTTCATTTGCATCACTGACTGCAGCTTTGTATCCAGGGTTGACATTCTCAAAAGCTACACAGGCATTTAGAGCTTCCTAGCAAGACTGTACGTGTACAGTTCAAAGTATACACAAAGTAGTACCACATACCAACAAGTGTTAGGAAGCTCACATACCACTGCAATACAGCAAACGCATCAGACTTCAATGGCTTTTCAATCCCCTATTGTCCGGAGCACCAGGACATTCCAGGCCAGCAACCAAAAAAAGCTATGTATGTACTCATATCATATAATTAGAAAAGCCACCAAATCTGCATGCAGACCTTCACTATAGGTTGTGTCTTCTATCCATCTACGGCAAGTTGTTGTTCAAAAACTATACATTTAAGGTGGTGGATTTATAAAAATTGTGCTCTGTAGCTCCTAATAAGAAATGATACCTTTATGGCTAGGGCTGCTTTCACATCTGCTTTTTTGTTGGATCCATCATGGATTAGCAAAAAACCTTCCGTTAGGATAATACAAACGGCTGAATCTGTTATGAATGGATCTGGTTGTATCATCTTTAAAATGACCAAGACGGATCTGGCACTAAAACCACTGTAAGTCAATGGGCGCTGGATCTGTTTTCTTTTGTGTCAGAGAAAACAGATCGGTCTTGCTCCGCTTTTGTGTGTATCATGGGAACGCAGTGAAATGGAACGGAATGCATTCTGGTGCACTCCGTTCCATTTACTTTTGTCCCCTTTGACAATGAATGAGGACAAAATGGAAGCGTTTTCCTCTGGTTTTGAGATCCGATGACGGATCTCAATACCGGAAAGGAAAGCGCAGATGTGAAAGTAGCCTAAGTTTCACACAGCACAATCCGCAGCAGAAAAAAACTGTGGAAGATTGGTAGCAGAATCATCAGGTCTTTTTGGTGATGGAAATGCCACTGAAAGCACTCTAGATATACCTCCTACTCATCCCATTGGAAAACCACCATCAAATCTGCTTTAAAGAAGTAACATGCCGCTACTCAAGCAGTCAATAGGAATTAGCAATTGATTATGTTTTGAATGTGGATTAAGAAGTAGAAATTGCCTGTTTGCGCTGCTGCATCAGTAGAAGATTTTGCCATGTGAACATAGCCTATAGGTCTACGTGTGGGGAATTGTGGGTTCGGCTGGCACTGTGATGTGAATGGGGAGGTCCCGATCAGGCAAAATGAATTATTTTCACCTGATCCTTTTGTTTTCCCAGAAGAGATATCTGGCAGCAGCTTTCTATGCTCTCCCCGTTGAATACACATTCGTAAATGTGTATGAGGGAGCCAGGTGCCATAGCAGAGATGAGACATTTTGTAAACTGATTGGAAAAAACATTACATGACAAGCACCTAGGTGCTGATTACTCAGAGTACAATGCGTATTTGCCTCTATTAGTATGGTTCACAGGATGCTAGTGGCTATATCTACAGTTGCTAATAGCCTTTCAGCACTGTGATAAGATTAGGTCATTATTCCTAAGTGATTAGAATCATACACATTTTCACAGGAAACAACAGAAAACCTTCAATCTTTATCTTTTCTCCAGTAATAAAAGCCCCAATAAAAGTTGTTGAGGAGCTTACTCCAACCTGATGCCATTAGTGCAGTTTAAACCCATCACAAAATATACTGGCAGAGCAGACGGCAAGTTATGGAAAGGACCATTTACATATAACAGTTTACTGTCCAATATAACTAGTCTAGGAGCAACCTTGAAGGTAATTGGTCTATATAAAGATCATATGTTTAGGAAATGCAAAAGTATTCTGATTCTACTTATAGTCATAAACAGTCTGGGGATGGATAGGGGTGAAATTACTACATATAAATGGACTTTATAGGGGTTGTCTCTCTTATATATGATTATTAGAGGACAGGGGGTAATGGGCATATTCGAAACTAAACTTACTAATAAATACTCATTAAAAAGTTCAGCAGCAATTTGCTTTATGGCCCCTTTCCTATCAAAGTTCTCTGTCAGGGCAACCATGCCGGTCTTGTCCTTCAAATGGTAAAACATGGAGGGACATGTGCTGCAACCCAATGCATCCGCTCCTCCCACTGAAACTAACTGCGCCTGTGCAAGTTTCCTTCCAGGATGCTGGTCCTCAAGAAGAATGGAAAATGGCACAGGCTCAGTTACTTTAATGAGGCACTGATGGATGAGATAACATCACGTGCCCCTCCATCAACTACCATTTCCTGGTCAAGAGTGATGGGGCTGGTCTGAGAGAGAACTTGGATGGGAAGGGTCCATAAAAGGAACCTCTCCTGAACTTCTGTAGAGTATTTATCAGTAAGTTGCCAATATCTCCATTACCCCCTTATCCTCGTCTAATTATATTTAAATGGGTTATCCCATTTTTTGAAGTAAGATTAATTGCGTTGTTCATGCCACCATCAGCTACTTACCCAATACATGTGGTTAGCAATTCTTCCTCCTTTTCCATGTATTTGAACTTCTTTGCCAGCCTTGTTTACTGATGGTTGTCATTAGTTATGGCCATCCCAGCGATGCCGGCGCTGTGGCCACGCTTGCGCGGTAGCCTCCTTTTTTTCCTGTACGCAGCCCGACCTGACTCACGGGCTTGCACATTTCCGCACATGCGCACTGAATTTCTTTCCTCCGTGCAGTTTATTTGCAGAAAATAAATCTCTGCGCCTGCGCAAGTAGGAGCGCAGCGGCGGCTTCTGGCAGAGGCGGCTGCTGGATTGAATTCCGGCTCACACGGGAGCGTGCACGCAAAGCAAGGAGGCAGAGTCTAGAGCGCTGATCCTGCTGTCACTCAGTAGAAAGGACACGCCTCATGACTGAGCAGTTTCTTGACTTGGACAGAGCAGACGCGGCATTGAAATGAGAAGGTGGGATAACCCCTTTAAGGAGGAAAAACTTGTTAAGGCTAGAAGCACATGCAGAACACATACAGAATTGCATATGTGATTCCAGCCTAAAGTGGTTGTCACAGTCTCTGATTTTGCCAAGAAAACTTGCATCGCTGGAGTGCTAGGTTCAAAATCCGACCAAGGGCAATATCTCCAAAGAGTTTGTATGTTCTCTCCGTGTTTGCGTAGGTTTCCTCCGGTTTCCTCTCACACTTCAAAGACATACTGATAGGGAATGTAGATTGTGAGACCCACTGGAGACAGCAGTGATGATGATGTCTGTAAAGGGCCTCAGAATATGTCACCGCTATATAAGTGAGTAAAATAAATAAGTGGCATCATGGGTTCTAAAATACCACTGCTCAGTGACAGATCTGCCTCTAGCCATCGTGAAAAGGAAACGAAAGGTCTAACTTTTAAATGATCATATTAACATAAAAAAACAAAAACAACATACACAACATGAATTAAAGTTTGGGCTATCTGTAGTGTCATTCATCATAAAGCCTTCTGCGGGCTGGTGAAGGCAGGAAGCCATTCATGGGTGACCCAGATATCAATGTTTTCAATAAGTGTCACAGAGGAAAGAGATAAATAAACAGAGCCATTCATTCACTCACATGATCTGGTCCTCCCATTCAATTTCTAAAAGCCTCTCCCCCCTCTCCCCCAACCACAGTGCTGGTCACCGCTGGAGGGGAGTGACTGTGTAGACTGAGAGGAGCCAGGAGTTTGGGCATACGTGATTCCTGGTGGTGTGGTCTTCTGGTGTCGGACCATCTTAAACGAATGAGCTTGATATAAAAGAGTGGGCTGAACGGCTGGTGCATTCACTGATGAATTGTGAGGAAGAAAGAACAATGCAGTCCAATATGTACATTAAATTTGCATATAGCACAGATTTCATGACTTTGATCCCAAGCTATCCCATGTTATATTTCAGCAGTGCTCCCATTCTTATAAAGGTATGCTAATCTGACAGTACACAAACTAGGGGTGAAGTTAGTACAATTATGTTCACATGAAGATTTTTCCAGACAACGCCAAAAATAAACATATCCCTGTTCTCCCTGCAACATGGATTTTTAGTCCACATTTGGAAAAAAAATGCCATAAGAACTGCAGCACAGAAACCAATGTGAGGCAGAATGGGAACATTTTCTGTGTGGATTTCAGGTACTGAAAAAATGTTGACTAGTCCAAGAGACAGTGGCCAAGCAATAAGACTTCCCATTGAAATAAATAAAAAACAGCCTGGAAAATTAGGGACTAGCAACAAATTTCTATGGACCTTTTAGGTCTTTGGGATTTTCCAAGCCCTGATATTATTACAGTGAAAGTGATTAGTTTGATCATGTAGCCATAAAAAGTAGGAATATTGGAGCATTTATTAAACTATGTTGCATCATTTGGACTAAAATAGGGTCATGTATAGGAAGTGGTTGAGTGCTTCTCATGATCAGAACTCACAATTCTGCAACATTTTTGCAGAATGTTGGAAAATGTAGGGGTTGCAAGTAGACAGTCATAGGCTTTGATGGACTACTGAGGAACTAGGACTAGTTTCAATGAATATTCCCAGCCTTGTAAAGTTGTATAGGCATAGATAACCTAAAGACACGTTGTGTCTGTGCTTTACAGACTTTTGTTGTGAGTGGCTGCAGAAGTCAGAAGGGCTAGTCCTGGGGAAATCTCACAGCCTTAAAATTCTTCCATATTCGTAAACCTTGTGGTCAAAGATAATAAACAATAAGAAAGACAATCCTGACATCCTGCGCACCACACACATGGTTATTTACACTACACTCCAGCTCCCAGTCTCTCAATGTTTAAGAACAAGCGAGAACTATGTTAGGAATGGCTAAGACTAGAAGATCGGCAAGGTAAAAAATGTACATAAATTACATCCAATAACGTGCCAGAGTAAAGCTACATACCATACCATGTTCTAGAAAGATACAGAAAATGGCAAAAAATGTATAATCATAGTCTACAGTATCTCAGTTACTATCGTAAGAACTTACAAAATAATGCATATTTCTTCATCTTAAAGAGGTTGTGCAAGTTATTTCTATTAATGACCTATCCTCAGGATAGGTCATCAATATCAGATTGGCGAAGGTTCGACTCCCGGCACCACTGCCGATCAGCTTTTGATGACCTATAATCAATTATTTTCCCATGTCCAGTCCATGGACAGTGGTGGAATGTTACCATAGACATTAGATTTTGCCAACGGTCTTATATCTTAATGTGGCCATACACATTTCATGTACAGAACATCATCTCAACTTGCCAAGTTTTCTGGGCTTTCTGGGCGAAGACGGTGTTAATGGATTTCAACATGCCCAATCTTTTTCTTCTTAGGAAGATAAACCACCACTAGATGTGAGAACAAATGTATGCTCACTGAAAGTCCACAATCAGGTCAACTATAGAGAAGACTCTTCTCTAGGACTATTCATTCTTGATAATTGCTCTGTGTAGAGGCACCATTGATCAGCTGATGAATGAGCAAACGCTCATTCATTGACAGAAAGCATCATGGATGCGAACACTAAAACCATCATTTCTGGGCAGTAGATTGTGTGTAAACAGAGATCCGCTTCCCAGAAACAATGAATCTGTATGGGGATTAGTGATCACAGTACTAAATGCAGCACTCACCTCCGCTCACGGTCAGGCAATTATCAGGAATTAATAGCTCGTTCCTGATAATTGCCTGATGTGGTGGCCCATGTAAAGGGACCTTAAGACTTGTCATGTACATGAAATACCTGTTGATCAAATGCTAGTTTGGCTGACAACTATCTCTCCTGAAACCCTCTCCCCCATCCTTGTCTCCGTGTTTGGTCTGTTTTTTACTGACCACTAATAGGAGATTCTCTTGGCAAAAGACAGACACACAGACTAAACACTGACAATTCTTCACGAATGAAACCTGTACCGATATTTTCATGGACGTCAAACAGATATGGAAATGTGAACGAAGCTTTAGGGTACTTTCACACTTGCGGCATGGCTATACGGCAGGCTGTTCCGGCGGGTGAAAAGCCTGCCGAATCCGCCATGCTGAAAGTACCCGTGTGCTGCCGCTCCGTCCCTATTGACTATAATTGGGTGGGGGGCGGAGCTATGGCGCAGCACGGCAGTGCACGGCAGAGATCGCCGGACTAAAAAGTCAGAGCGGCAATGGGGACGGAGCAGCAGCACGGCAGCACACGGGTACTTGCCGTATGGCGGATCCTGCAGGCTGTTCACCCGCCAGAACAGCCTGCCGGATAGCCATGCCGCTAGTGTGAAAGTACCCTTAGGCTCATTTACAGAAAATTACAGAATTTTTTTTTCTAAATTGTCACCTTGGGATTCTATGACGATTATATTAAATGCAACTTAAAATGTTACTTAACAAATGTTTTTAAGGTGGGTTTGCAATGTGGAATGCCTCAACACCTGTAGTAGGTGGGACATCTCTCAGTTCTTCTGCTGTGTTAGGGACACCGGTGGCACAGTGTGAATTCAGGTGACACTTTTCAGAGAGAAAGTAGCAACAGATGACAAGATTTTACAAATGTCATCATTCTATATACACCAGGTATGACGCGCTTTAGCTATCACAACAGTGGTAGTTTACACCAAAGAAAATAAAGCGACAATAAAGCGAAAATAAAGCAGAGTGAAGGCTGTGCATAAAAAGCAGTTTTCTTCCTCACTAATATGTGTTTCTGATAATCTGAATGCAGTGTTTTCCTGGACAGTGTTTGTAGTGTTTTCCTGTCTTTTAAAGGTATTTTCATCTTAAAGTGCCCATACACCCTTCAAAAGGTGTCAGATGAATAATTGTTCAGCTGATAGCTCTCTCTCCTGACAAATTCATATACATACGCAGTCAGTTCGGCCGAGCATGAAAGTGCTTTCAATGTGGCGAGAGTCACTGCCAGACACCTCGCAGGAAAGAAAAAGGACAAGACGAAAAAAATTCAGTTTGCCCGATCCTTCTCTCCCCCGACATCACATGTTGGAAAATAGTCAGGAAGGGTGTATAGGGGGCATTTAGCCATTTATGGCTTATCCATGGATATAGGTACCTGAATCCATATCTCACCTGGTGATTGGGCTGCTGTGAACAGCGAAGTGGGCAATATTGATTGGCCAACAATGCCATCCATTCACCTTCATGGGATGCAAGGTAGGCATTGGAAATTGGTACTGTCAAGGGCCAGTAGCACGAATACTATGGATAGACAGCTGCATGTTTAGAATTGAACAAATAGCCTTAAAGCCTCATTCACACGTCCGTGTTCCACGGACATGTGCTGTATGTGTTCTCCACCGACATCACACCTCCCCATTAATTTTAATGTGGGTATTCACACATCAGCGTCTTTGCACGTTCTGTGGGTCCGTGTTTTCAGCACGTATGCATGCTCTATTTTGTCCGTGTTCACAGATCCAGCACGCCCATTATAGTCTATGGGTCAGTGAAAACCACGGATGCAACATGGATGCCAATAGGAAGAGATGCTTTGAAAATTATTTTTCAGCTGTGCAGTGTCAGTGAACACAGATGACACACAGACAGCAAAAAACGGATACACGGACCACACACAGATCCTTTATGGCAGCTTCACGGAGGCATCACTGACCACCTTTTCATGGATTTGAGCACGGACATGGACGTGTGAACCAGGCTTAACCTTGGCATGATGGAGTCACTGATCTATTTGGAGCGCACAAAAATGCTTTCAGAGTATCTTAAGTAACAAAGCAATGCATAAGTACTGATACTGCACATTTTTACTTAAAGAATTTCGGGAATACAAATACAATGTTTTATATATTACTGTGCCTCCCCAATAGGGTCTTTCATGCAAGCAAAGGAAGAGGAAACATCTGAAGGTATTATTATGTTTAGAATGCTTTTTTGTCATATACATTGCACGTCAGGGTGGGTCTGGCATTGTCTGGAGCCTCTAGGAGTCCAAAGGCATTGCCTCATTTCCTCCTTCCTGTCACTAGGGAGGACAGAAGTACAAGACCCCTGTTTACCGCTGCTGATCATCCTGTTCAAAGCAGCATCCTAGTTTCCAAGCCAAAATAGACACCACCCAGAATCTGCATGCCGCCAGTCACAATAGTAGATGGACATTTAATATCAGGAATTTGCTCAAAATAACGTCACACTTGAGACAGAACGGCAATAAAACTTCAGGCGATTCACGCTGGAATGACTGAATGGAACTAAAGGCTCCAGGCGGACACTCCACATTGGCACATGTGGTCCTATGGGATCACTAGTGTTATTTCTCCTGCAGACAGCAGTAATATTGGATCAGTGTTATATAGACACGTATTTCGAAGCCCATCACTGTATATGCTGTGCCCACACTGTACCTCCGTGATCCTTTTATTTTATATTGAAGCACAGTCTTTCTTACTCATGGATATATATTGACTGTAGATGAAAATAATGGTTCCAAAGCATTTCTTATTATGCAAGTACGGTATACTCGCCCTATTCTACCCTTGAAGCAGTATTAGCAGAGGATACGCAGGTAAGGAAGAATAGGAAGCCATACGGTCGCAAAGAGTGGCTACAGGTCTTTGATGTGGACTGATAGGGTGTTTGATTTGCTGTGGCCATGTTCTAACCAGAAAATGTATAACTCTTGGTCCATACAATGAAAGAAAAGCTGACCAAATAAGGCTACTTTCACACTAGCGTTTTGGATTCCGTTTGTGAGATCCGTTTCAGGGCTCTCACAAACGGTCCAAAACGGATCAGTTAAGCCCCAATGCATTCTGAATGGATATGGATCTGTTCAGAATGCATCAGTTAGGCTCTGTTCCGCTTCTATTCCGTTTTGGAGACGAACACCAAAACGCAGCATGCAGCATTTTGGTGTCCGTCTAAGAGAGGCGGAGCCTAACGGATCCGTTTTTAATTACAATGTAAGTCAATGGGGACGTCAATGTAATTCAAAACGGATCTGTTCTTGACTTTTGTCAGTTTTCTTTAAAACTAATGCAAACGGAGCCGTTCTGAATGGATACAAACGTTTGCATTATAGGTGCGGATCCGTCTGTGCAAATAAACAGATGGATCCGCACCAACGCAAGTGTGAAAGTACCCTAAAGGTGGCAATGCAAATTAGAGGAAAATCGAATGAACCAAATAGAAGCCACTGCATCTAGTAGCGACTTACTCCCCTTTCCAAATGGAAAGATTGAAGCCATTTACATAGGCCGAATGACAGTTAAAGGAATTGTCTCCTTTCAGACACTGGTAGTATATTGCTTGGATATGCCACCAATATCAGATGGTTGCGAGTCCCACCTCTAAGGCCTACTCCTATCTCCAGAACTAGGCCCTCAAAGGAAAGAGCACCGCGCATGCATAGCCACTTCTCCATTTACCTCTATGGGAGCACTGAAAATAGTTGAGTGCACTTGCTTGGTCATTTTCAGAACTCCCATAGAAGTGAGTGGAGAACACAACACGCATGTATGGTGCTCTTTTGTTTCTTTGGGGGCCCCATTCAGAAGAAAAGAGCAGGTCTTATAGGTGGGCGGTGGCACCCAAACCCATCTGACATTGGTCTCATATCCAAGCGACATTCTACCAATGTCTGAAATTGTATAACCCTTTAAAAGTAAGTAACGTATCAAAGAAGACGTGTAAATAAATCGGAATAGAAAAAATATCTGGTGGTTGGAATCAGGGAAGCTAAGAACATGCACACTTAAAGGGGTATTCCGGTTATAACAAGTTATCCCCTATCCACAGGATAGCGGATATCTTTCAGATTGGTGGGGATGAGAATGGGGGCCTGAACCCAGTGGAGCCCCCTGAAATGGACGGAGCGGCTGGTCAGAGAATCATGCCGCTGCTCCATTCATTTCTATGGGAGCACTGGAGACAGCCGCTATTAGTGGGGCACAAGCAGCTGAACGTATTTCTATAAATCATGGAAGAAATGCATTTTAGAGCAAGATTACTTGTGTTTCTTGTTAGAAATGAACCGAGCAGGTAAAATAAATAAATCACACATGACATTGCATTTAGAATTTTCAATTTGTACCACTTAAGTCCACACAAAAGCCATATTTCAATGTATCCAAAACCTGGTAAAAACCCAGTGAGTGACAAGAAAATGGTCTCATGTATGGGTTATAATCATGCATTAATATGATGACCCTTATTTTTTCATGAGAGAAAAAAAATCTCTAAAAGTCTTATGACAACAGCGCCTCTAGTGGCCAAGCTGTGCCAACAACACTGAGCACACAAACCAGTAGGGAAAGCTGATATTCAGCATATTGCCATGAAGACTGTTTTGCAAGAAATCCACCAAAAAGCAAATATTAAGCGCAATAAACTCTACTAAAGTTGGCGATAAAAGTGCATTTCCAACGAGTGTCAAATATCCAAATAAAGGAATGTTACTGCCATGCGAACACATCTGCTAAACCTTTTCCATACATTCTTTTCATGCTGGATCTGTCAAGGAAATCTACATAGAAGATGGCCAGGTGATATGAAAGGGACTGCCACCATCTGCTATGATGGGAAAGACAGCATGGCAGAACTAAGTTGGTAGGTTAAAGACATCACCTAACACCAATTAGGCACGCTATAGACCAGCAATAGCCTGTGGGCCAGATGGATGAGGAATTATATCACCCTTCCCAGGCTGCTGACAGATTTATACTCTGAGGTTGTTCTACAATCTGTTCCGGTATTATTTTTCAGATGAAGCACACAGAAATGATCTGACATGCTGCACTTCACTCTGCAGTGAATAAGAGGCTTAGCAAATAAAATGACCACAAGAAGTATCCAAAAACCACCCCAAAGGGGATAAAACTCTGCCCAGCTTAGCAAATTAGCTGCCACCCTTTGAAACAATTTCAGTTTGTTTTCAGAGTAAATAACTTTTCCCTGAAATAAAGGAACCAAGAACTTGGTATGTGGTCTCCTACGCCCAAGACCATAGCAGCTTCCAGTCAAAGAGACCTAAGTGGAGTCAAAGCTTACACTCTAAAAGCTAAATAGATGTCCGGTACAGACTAATGGAATTGTCAGTAATCATTCACATTTCCAAGATCTTCATTGTAGGCTACAGTTGTCCTTTGTTTTTTACTGTAGGCCCACCACAAAGTATCAGTAGAAAGCACACTCACTGCAGGCTAGGTCTAAGAGAACTTTTTCCTACTTTCAAGTTAAAGTTGTATTCAAAATGGTGGTGGGAGGTCACTATAAGGGTACCTGTTAGATCAATCTAAGATTACGCTTTGCATAGACATTTGGGTGGTTTCATCAGAATATGAGTCAACACACATACTCTTCAAGAAATTATAGTAAAACTTAAAAGGTGTTCTTCTCTGGACTGAAAACTAGGAAATCGATTCTCTCATTTCAAGACTATATAGGGTTGTGTTACATTAAAACCCTCAAATGTTACTAATATACCCTATTGGGTATAATTACTTCTATAAAGTGTATTGCAAGGATTAAAGAGGTGAACATCAGATTGTGCCCCTAGCATCTCATGAAGCATGTGTAGAGAAGGAGCCCTGTGCTAGCCTTACATATTTTAGCACCAGCAGACCCATATGTTTTGCTTGGAGGTAGATTAACAAGCATGGCACCCTGGAAAATTAGTTTTCTATTTGCCCAAGATATACATGGGTTTTTTACTACCAGCAGGAGGTGTTGCTTTTAGGGAGGGATCAAAAGGCAAATCTATGACATCATGGGCACCAGGAACAGGAGGGGGTCATTTGCTTTCTAAAAGGCAGCAGACTAATTAGTGAGAACTTCAAAGTGATTTCTTAAGTCTCTGATTTGAAGTAATACACACTCACATAGAAGTAAGAGCGCTTACACCTTTCAAATTATGCAGTTCCTAGAAGTGCGCACATTCCATATATGTGCTAAGCTGGAAGCACCTTCTGGATTTTGCGGGCAACCTTGGATAGGTTAACCTGACCATAAACTTAACTTTATGGACACAACCAATACCATCCTAGGGCACAACCAAAAAGGAGCCGTATCATCAAATGATGGCAATCATTAAGATTCTTACTGAAAAAAGTTTATAGCTATACAGTTGAGACAACCAGTACATTGAGTTGTGAAGGACAGTACTTGCCCATAGTTGTCAGGGATTTCTATTAGGAATGAAGAGCAATGCTAATGTAATGGGATACCCTGAGAAAATGGCCAGATATATTTTTTTGAACAGAAATTTACTTTTGGCAGAAATTGTCACATCACAATTATGATTAAAATAAAAAATAAACATGAACAAAAATTGATAAATCTAATATAGCTAGCTAAATAAACTATTTTAAAATGTAATGGAATTTGACAAGTATTTTTGGCACAATAGATGCAACAAGCTGGTAGTATTTGACTGATTACATATATATATTTACATGTGTATAATGTTGAATTTCTTTTTACTATGCCTGTACATTCATTATTATTTTTGCTATTTTTTGGTTTACTTTATATGGTTTACACATATATATATATATATATATATATATGATTTTAGTTTGGTATTTTGTGTAAATATTTTCCCTCTGTGAATAAATATTATGAATTAGAAATTTCCCTTAAAGAAAGCTCAGACTACAGGGATTAGCAGCAGCAATATCTTATTAAAACCATTGGCTGGGGCTTGCTCACTCAGAGTAGTACGTGCAGCATCCAGGGCCCCCACACAACCCCCATCACCAGATCACAGAAAATAATTAAAAAGCGGCAGAGGGTCCCCTGGCCTCCCCCTTATAGCATGGAGTATAATCTATATACCTGCTGCTCCAGTTTCCAGCAGCTTTCTTAATGAAGTGCTGCCCCTCCAGCCTCAGGAGCTCACTCCGCACAGGGATTCCCACGCTGGGGACCACTGCAGCCACATAGGATAGGTACAATGTAACCCTCATCAGAAGAAGAATATAATGCAATCTTACGTGTGAGGATCATTATGTCCAGCTTCTCCTTACACATAAGTGGATCCAGTGCTGGCACCTACAAAGCTCCAGTAGAGACCTCCCTGGCTGGGGATGTCCCAGTCATTGCAGATCAATAGAAACAAGGGATCATTTGCTCCAAGAAGTAAAGTATCCAGAAGAAGGCACAGGTTAGAATAGAGGTGTAATCCAGAGGGTTTCCCCCACACACACAGAAGCCATGATGAAGTGGTGAGCTGGTCTCAGTCCTCCTCTCTGGACGTGCAGGCAGAGCAGCCTGAGGTTCCTAAGCAATAACCCATAGAGCTCCTCACACATCCTGCTCTGGAGGATCCAGCCTCTCCCAGCAGCTCTAGGCGGGTCACCCAGCCCTCCCCTACACTGCCTCCTACCATGTGTGGCTGTACGACCAGCGCCACCTACAGGCCACCTCACTGGTATGAGTCACATAACCCTCTATTCATAGTCAGATGAAAGCCACAGGTTGTCTTCCTCTCAGCAGAGACCTGGCTGCATTTTATACTTGGGGTTTGTAAAGATTTGCAGTCCTGGAGCTATTCTTACTTCGGTTCTTCATCTTTCTGCATATATGGGCTCATGCACATAAACGTATTTTCTTTCCATGTCCATTCCGTTTTTTTTTTTTGCAAGAATTCTTTATTTTAATTTTTCATGTATAAACATGTTCAATGTTATATATGTAAAATTATACTAAAAAATCCTAATAAAAAATCATTTTTGAAAGAACAGTACTATCCTTAATACTAACAATAATAGGACATGTTCTATTATTTTGCGGAACAGAAATATGGACATGCGCAAACAGAATGCACACGGAATAACTTCTGTTTTTTTTTTGCAGACCCATTTAAATGAATGGTTCCGTGTTAGGCCAGCAAAAAAAACGGAAGTTATTGCGTGTGCATTCCGTTTCCGTAAGTCCGTATTTCTGTTCCACAAACAAATAGAGCATGTCCTATTATTGTTAGTATTACGGACAAGGATAGTACTGTTCTTTCAAAAATGATTTTTTATTAGGATTTTTCAGTATAATTTTTCATTTATAACATTGAACATGTTTATACAAAAAAAACAAAAACAATAAAGAATTCTTGCAAATATTTTCAGTTGTATCAGAGTAATGATAGGATTTAATGCACAGTTTAGATGTATTTTGGGGCAGCTGTTCCATTCCGCAAAATACGGAAAGCATATGGACGTCATCCGTATTCTTTCGGATCTGTTTTTTGCGCAAAATACATACGGTTGTGTGCACGAGCCCTATATCTGTATATATATCTATGCATTTTATTTAGTGGCTGCACTCTGAGAATTATTTCAGTTATTTTTTAACTGTTCATAACCCATAGGCATACCACAATTATGGTACATGGACCCTTCACAGCCTACAGAGCTATAATACAGTGCCTTACGGTATGGCCACACCGTCAGGTTTCCCGATGCAGTTTTGGAAGCCAAAACCAGGAGTGAATTCAAAAAAGAGAAGTCATGTCTGTCCTTAAAGAGGTTTTGCAGCCGTTAATATTGATGACCTATAGTCAGAATAGGTCAGCAATATCCGACACCCCTGCCGATCAGCTGTGAGAAGGCGGCCATGTTGGACGATCAGATATTCATAGCCTATCCTGACGATAGGTCTTCAATATTAAAGGAGTTATCCAAAGTCTAACACATGCCCCCCAATGCCTGGGTCCTTCATATACTCATATACTTACCCCGGCACTCGCGTCTCTCCTGATCACCACATGGCCGCCGCTGCATCTCCCCGTCACATGGATCAAGACATCTGGCGACAGGGACGAGGCACCCTAGGATCGAAGGGAGGCTCATCCCCATCGAGGCCTGCTATTCGCTGACCAGTACCCCTCCCCACCACCGTGTCGCCAGATGTTTTGATCCGCAAGACGGGGAGATGCAGCGGTGGCCGTGGAGAGATCAGTAGCGATGCAGGTGCCCGGTTAAGTATAATCTATATGAGGGGCCTGGGCATTGGGGGGCATGTGTTAGACTTTGGATAACCCCTTTAATGGCCGCACAACCACTTTAAGACTACTTTCAGACTTGCATTGTTAATTACGGTATTGAGATCTGACAGAGGATCTCAATTCCGGAAATAAACGGATCCGTTTTGATTTTGCACATTAGGATGCATTTGTTATATTAGGATGCGTTTGAGTAAAATTAAAACAGAAAAAAAACAAATCCGTCACTAAATACATTGAAAATCAATTGATGACAAATCCGTTTTTTTAGGCTCTTTTTTAAGTTTTTATGACCGGATATAAAACCGCAGCTTGCAGAGGTTTTGTGTCCAGTCACAAAATGGAATGTGGACGGAACGGAAGATGTCCTGATGCATCCTGAACGGATCTCTTTCCATTCAGAATGCATGAGGACTAAATGGAAATGTTTTTTTCCCAATATTTAGATCCTCTGCCAGATCTCAATACCAGAAAACAACAACACAAGTGTAATAGTAGCTTTACACCTTTTCTTCTTTTATGATCCACTCTTGATTTTTGCTTGCAAAACTGCACCAGGAAACCTGACTGTGGGTCTGTACCCTAAGGCCTCCTGCACACGACCGTATCCGTTCTGCAGTCCGTAAATCGCAGATCCTCAAAATATCAATGCGGTCGGTGTGCATCCTGCAATTTGTACAGGACCCACTGCTAAAAAGCCTATTCTTGTCCACAGAATGGACACAAATAGGTTCTGAGGTGTGTGGCCTGGCTGCACAGATGCAGAAAGCACACAAATGTCATGCTGTCGTTTAGTTTTTTTTGCGGACCCATAGAAATGAATGTGTTCGTGTGCGATCCGCCAAAAATGTCGGACATGGATCAAATATATAGTCCTGTGCATGAGGCTTTATGGATATGGCCACAGGTTCAGGTTTTTGGTTGCAGTTTTTAAAACCAGAATAAGGAGTGGATCATAAAAGCAGAGAAATATAAAGGACAGATATGAATTGTCCTTTTTTAATTCATTTCTAGTTTTGGCTTTGAACAAAATACACTAAAAACTGAAAATGTGGCAGCATCGAGCAAGTGTGGACTAGGAAACCCATGGTCCAGATGCTGTTACATACTCTTGTGAAACTGGCCTAAAAGCGGCCATACACATTCAATAGCTGTTGGGCAAACAATCATTTCGCCGACGGCTATTTCTCCCGACTCCACCATACACATGTTCGGTTCTGCTGAGGATGTATGTGTATTCAATAAGGACAGAGCAAAGAGCCACTGATAGGGAGGGAGAACAAAAAGATCAGTCAAAAATATTCACTTCGCCTGATCCTTACCTCCCTCAACATCATCTAATCACACTTATTTTTATGGGGGCCTTTAGACATCTAGGGGGCTCTATTTTACCTCTATATACTTACTCCATTAGATGTTGTATTATGGAACAATTATGGCATAGCAGTATATGTCTATAGAGCAGGCTGACATGTCAAATAAAGCCAGATTATTGCTAGAGGGGGCTACCTGATCCCTCCCTACAGCCGCCAGCCACAGTAATGATGTGATGCTCCCCTTCTGACTCCTGAATTCAGTTGTATTGCCATCCTGAGGAAACTAGAGTAGGTGGACAGAACGTGGCAGCTGGGGCTGGTCACCAAAGAGGGGCAGTTTTTGGGGAGGTATTTTATGCTGCTGGAGCAGTATTTTGAGATGCACTGCGGTATTTGGTTCTGTTGGGGTTGTATAATGTGCCGAAATATGGTATTGCTGGCCCCGCCTACTTGTGTTGCCCCTTACTTCTGTCAGTTTTGACCGGACTACAAAATGAGTCCAATTAGTTTTTTCCAGGACTACTTTAAGTTCCCAGTCCGTCCCTGACCATGAATGTAAGCCACACTGTACTGTAGAGTGTCAGAAGAGAGCCTGTAGTCTGCTGAAGTGCAGGACCTTCTGGGAACTTGAGTTCTCCTGTTTTCTCTGAAGATTCTGATTAGTTTTGCTACTTGATCAATTCCTTTTCTGTTTGGTAACTGCTATTTGAGTAATTATCTAATATATTAGTCACACTGAATAGCACTCTAAGAAAACAGTTTTCATTAGGAAGGATAGCTGACCCATTTCTTCTAGAACCATGTTCTGTTTTATGTCTTCGTAAGGCTTCGTTCACATCACTGTTCAGCCTTTCCGTTCTCCTGTTCCGTTTAGGAGCAGGAGAACAGAAAGGACGGATTCGGCACATAACTGAGCCCTAACTGAGCTCTAACTGAGCCGAACGGAGCCTAAGGACCCCATAGACTATAATCCGTTAGGTTTCTGCTCATAGGAAGATTTTTGAAGCAGAGACAGAAGTCCTGCATGCACTACTTTTGTCTCCGCTCCAAAATCATCTCCTGAGCGGAAACCTAACGGATCCCATTATAGTTTATGGGGTCCTTAGGTTCCGTTCGGCTCAGTTATGTGCCGAATCCGTCCTTTCTGTTCTCCTGCTCTTAAATGGAGCAGGAGAAGAGAAAGGCTGAACTGTGATGTGAACGAAGCCTAAGGCCTAATTCACACGTCCGCAAAATGGATCCGCATCCCTTCCGCAATTTTGCAGAAGGGTTGCAGACCCATTCATTTCATAGGGGCAGGAATGGATGTGGACAGCACACTATGTGATGTCCGCATCCGTGTTTCCGCATCCGTGTTTCCGCATCCGTTTCCGCAAAAAAATAGAACATGTCCTATTCTTGTCCGCAATTGCGGACAAGAAAAGGCATTCTTTCTATAGTGCCAGCAATGTGCGGTCCGCAAAATGCGGAATGCACATTGCAGCCATCCGTGTTTTGCGGATCCGTGTTTCCGTGTTTCCGCAAAACACACTACGGACGTGTGAATAAGGCCTAAGGATCAATTATAATCTTTAACTGAACAAACAGTACAAGTACCCAAGATACTGATCACTTGAATGCTCTTCTACACCTCGGTTATTGCTGATGTGAGAAGCATGTGAGCGCCTGTCTCCAACTACTGTGTAGTAGAAATGGAAAGTAATAGAAGCATTTCAGTCCGCCCTGAAAGCAGCAGTGCCAATCAAAACATATTGTGAATGGATGCAAGCAGCAAATAAATAGGCAACGACGACCATTTGTAATGCGCTTTTCTCACCCCAGGAACTCAACTCTTGGATAGCTGTGGAGCAAGGGGGTCAGTAGCTGCTCCAATATTTACTTTCATCAATTATTTTTGTTCTTGTAGAAAGCCCTCTCTAAGAGGAAACCCACACTTAATCCTAGTATATGCATTCTGTAATCAATAGTAATGGTGCATTAAATGATTTTCTGGGATTTCGATATTGATGGGCTATCTTCAGGATAGGTCTTCGAAATGAGATCGGCAGGGGTCCGACACTCCTGCTGATCAGCTGTTTGAGGAAGCCGTAGCGCTCACTGGAGCTCTGGTGAGTGCAGCGGCCTCCTCGCAACTTACCATGCACTGCGCCACCCAGGGGCCCTGACCCAAAAGGGGCCCATCCATAAGGAGGAGAAGTAGTAAAAGATTTTCTCAGGGCCCCTCAACATTATTACACAATGAAATTATATACAGTGGCAGTATAGACAGTGTAGAAACGGATGGAACAGCTGCCAGGCCTGGTCTGAGAGAGCGATCTTTACTAGCCACAGGAAAGGGGGCGGCATGAAAGGAAGGGGTTGTGAAAAAATTACTGGGTAAGGGGGCCCCATTCAAAAATTTGCTGTGGGGCCCAGTTATTTCTAGTTATGACACTGGTGCCACCCATTGGATAGTGACTGTGCTTGGTATTGCAACTCAGCCCCATTCAATTGAATAAGACTAAGCTGTGTCTAGACCAGGTGACCAATGAACGTGCCGTCACATAGTCTAAGAAGAGGCCTATGTACTCATGGAGCGCCATGGCCTCTTCCTATAGTGGCAGTGACGGAAGTCTGACTCCTGCCAATCTCATATCTTGAGGATAGGCCATCAGTATGAAAATTCGGGAAAACCCCTTTAAGGTCTTCATAAAAAGGTTGTGCCCATCGCTCCTCCTGAACAAACAGAACATTTTTTTGACAGGGGTGCCCAAACTTTAGCAAAAAATTGTACCGCTAAACAAAAAATACTAAATGAAACAGGCACTTACATTTCATTTACCATGACCATTTCCTGGAACACAGATAATTTTGGAGTCATAAATACCCATTTTGTTTAAAATAGTGGAACGTTAGGATCTGAAAAGTTGCTGTTAAATTAATTGCTGTTGCCAATGAAACTGTGTCCGTAAAGTTTAAAAAGTCCCCTGTCAGTTCAGAAAGACCCTTATTGTCCCTTTAATGGCAGCTCTCTGCACATGACTAGACTATAATGTTTCTATGTTCTAAAGTTCTAAGGGAGCTTTATTATTGGATGAAGAACATGTTACACCGATTCCCCAGCCAACAGTCATCTATTTTGTCATAATCTATTAAGAACAGAGGATACATGCATTGGTCAAATGCTTGTCTTACCAAATAACTTAGGAAGGTCACATACACACTCACACACTTCAATTTCATCAGTCAGATATGTGATGTGTAACGCTGCAGCATTATGATAATAAATCTTGTATTTACCAATGGGAACATGGCGTATAGATAGTATAACATGGCCTTACCCTATAGTGAGTAGTTCTGATTTTCCTTTTGTTTAAAGGACAGACCCACTACCACATTCTGACTTTGTCAATCGCTGGCATTGAAGCCGACCTTATAGTGTTATGTGTTTTTTGTTTTTTATTTAACCCACCTTATTTTAGAACTATAAGAAGATTTTTCAAGAATTCACTTAAAGAGGTTTTCCAGGACCTCAAAAAAATCTTGGTCAAGGCTAGCCATGATCTAATATAAAATAATAAGGCTTAAGCTTGTATTACACAGGCCGATTGAGCAAGCGATTGTCTGGAGGGAAACGTTAGTTGCTGTCTAACGGAGGAGACCGCTGCTATAACATGCAGCAATCTCCTCCACAGCATGGGGAGAAGCGATCTCTATGCCATTACTCGTCCCCATACAGTCTAGTGATTTGCCGACGGCAGATGGCTATTAGACAGCACGGTCTGCCGCTGCCAAGAGATGATTTTTTAGTATGCTTCAAAATCAGAATTGCCCGATGAACGAGCGTTTGCTTGTTCATTGGGCAATCGGCGGCAGTATTACACTGCAAGATGATCACTAATGGGCGTTCGTGCGATCGTTTGCGATTATCAGCTGAAAAATCACCCAGAGTAATACAGCCATAACTCCCCTCATCAATCCTTTGATCTTCCAGTGCCGCTGCTCCAGTGGTTCTGGAAGTCTTTGTTTCCAATGCTGCAGCAATAATGGTACCGACTACTCCAGATGATCGCTGCAATCAATCAATCAATCAATCAATCACTAGCCTCAGTAGTCACTTAAGGCAGTTGGACATGTGATCATGGCAGCGTTAATCTGCAAAAGCCTTACATGGAGTAATTAGTGGCATATTGTTTTGGAACTAAAGACCACTGAGACCACCGGAGCAATGACTGATTGCTCAGGTGAGTAATCTTGTTTTAAAAAAAATACTTTTAGACCGCGATAAAGACTTTTGGGGTCTCAGAAAACGCTTAAAACAATCAATTAAAACTCCTCCTTCTTGCCCTTCATCCATACAGTCCCTGCTGACCTGAGTGCTACGCCCATGTCACACACTATCACTATAACAGGGACACCCTTTCTATTCAGTATACAGTTGCTTTGTAAATTGCACAGACATCTATTTATCTACAAAATGTATTATAAATCTAATATCTCACAATGCAGCTAATTAGAGAAATATGCCGTAGCGGAGTCACAATATGACCTCCAAGGTCGGACTCTTCAAGGCTAAACCAGGGCTGATCTTAAAAGGGTTCTCCGGGAATTAGGAAAAGAAAAATACTTACTGTTAATATTATTTGATTATATATATATTCCAAAATACCTTTCATTAGTGATATTGGCTCATTTTGTCTAGGAAGCAATCGTTAGGAGAAATAAAATGGCCGCCGTCCTATTAGTACGCACAAGACCTGTCCTAATCACACAGAAGTACAAGCTACTTCACGACACTGAGCTAAAGACCTGCCTCATCGTCCTCTCTGCTCTGCTTGTCATGGATTATGGTCCTGACTACAGATGATAAGATCTTCATCTGAATCTCTATAGGAATGGAGGTCATGAGGCGACATGAAGTTTAGAGAGGAGTATGGGGATGAGGATAATGAGCAGCAGTCTTGTAGGCAGTCTCCATTACCACAGTCTGCCCTGTCCATCCTCTTTGTACTTCATGTCTCCTTATAAGCTCCATTCCTACAGAGATTTAGCTGAAGATCAGCTGTATTTAGGATTAAAATCCCTGACAAGCAGAGAGGAGGATGTCTTGTCCTCCTGTGTGGTTAGGACAGGTTTTGCGTGTAGGGCAGAGGGCAGAATGTTGAAAAGAAGAAATTCTGAATTGTAAATATTTTTTGCGAACAAATAAAAGATGGAGAAAGCATTGCTTTATGGCATTGTAGTGAAAGAAGTACAATGTAGAAGAACCAATTCTGGTGACCTCTACAGAACTTTTACACACAGCATAGCAATTAGTGATGATCAAAGTAGTGGAAAATTTGATTCGGCTGCTTTACCGAATGTTACAAAAATGTTTGCTTCGTGGCAAATTACTTTGTCACGAGGCATATTTCTATGTAAGTAGTAGGTGCAATGAGAGGGAACGGTGATTGTGCCGATCCACGTCATTGTACCCCTCAGATGCTACATTCATAGCTGATCGCGTTATCTGACATTAATATTACAGTGTAAAATAAAAAAAAAAATCATACTTACCTCATCAATTTAGTCACGAAGTGCAACCCGCCGCCATCTTGATTGAAGATCCAGTGCGATCATCATACATCACCGCGCACGGGATTTCGCGTGGCATCTTCAATCGAGATGGCGGCTGGCTCTTCGCGCTCAAATGGATGAAATAAGTATTATTTTTTTTATTTTTTACCACCATTCAGGGAAATTTAATTAGTTACCATACCACGAAGCATGAGAAAATTCTGCTTATTCATCTAAGGAGGCATAACTGTGCGTGAGGGGCATCAATGAAGGTAAAACTGGGTGGGGGCCATCGAAAGGGGCATAACTGTGAGGGGACCACTAAAGGGGTATAATTGTGTGTGGGTCAATCTAACGGGGCATAACTCTGTGAGGGGGCTGCTAAAGAGGGCATCACTGTGTGGGGTCCATCGAAGGGGACATGACTATGAGGAAACATCACTGTGTGGAGGTCTCCCCTATAAGGGGGCATCACTCTGTGTGGGGGTCACTTAACAGGGCATTATACTATGTGATACCACTTAAGGGGGCATCATACTCCTTTGGGGCACTTAGAGGGCATCACTCTGTGTGGGATGGAACTTCAGGGGACATCATAATGTGTAGGGGGCTTTTAAGAGAACACCATACTGTATGGAAACCACTTAATGGGCATCACTCTGTGAGGGGAGCATTTCAAGGATACTGTGGGGGATGGGCATATAGGGGCATCATACTGTGTCAGGAGGCACAAAATAGGCATCACACTGTGTCAGGGGCTCTTAAGAAGCATCTTACTGTGTGGGGACACCAAGGGATCATCCTGTTGTGAGGGGGCACTTAGGGGACATCCTATTGTGAGGAGGGCACTAAAGAGATATACTGTCTGAGGGGCTCTAAGGGGCATCATTATTGTTAGGTGGCATTGAGAGGGCATTCATACTGTGTGATCTGCAGAAAGTGGATTAGGTAGGTTTAAAGGCATATCTTAATGTAAACCTTTGGTGCTCTCCCTCCTTAAGTTTTTTTGTGTTTCAGACCTTCACCCTACCGCAGACACAGGTATGTGGACCTTTACAATAAGCACTCGAGTATCCCTGGTCTAGGGAAAAAACAAATTTGGGTATGATTGTTAAAACGCAGAGTCAAGCAATTCTTGCCCTTTGAAACTTTTTATAGTAAGGAGTACGTTTGTGAAATATGTCCCTAAGGCCCAGAGGAAATAGCTATCAGTAATAATGGAAGCGATGATGCACTTTTTCCCTGCATTCCATGAGGCTATGTTATTTCAACCGTTAGGAGATGCTTCACTCTAAAATATAATTAAAGAAGACCTGCCATCTCTCCTGACAAAATTTCCCAGTGTAATAACAATTCTGGAGCATCTTTTCATGTAACTATATTGTACCGTTCCTTTATTATTTCTTCTAGAGGTTTATGAATAAATTGCCAGAAGTCTACAATGAAGGTCCAGTTGGGTGTTACCAGTGGGTTGCGTGTCCCTGCACTGTCTAACACTGTCAAATCAATGCTGCCAGTGTCAGATTGTGCAGGGACACCCCCAAGTGGTAACCTGGACCTTTATTGCTGACTACCGGAAATGAATGAGTTACGTCTTACAGAGGAATAGCACAACACAGTCATAAGAATAGATGCTCTAAAATTGTAGTTACATGAGTTATGCAAGTAGTAACTACAAGAGGCATGCCAGAAGACTGGTCCTCTTTAGACTGTATCCTGATAGCAAAATTGACATATACTGTTGTTTCTAAATTACCAGTACGCAGGGGCACTAAAGTGTCTCACTATGAGGAATTATATGGTCAAAATAACAGTACCATATAAATTTAGCAAATATTAGTTTTTCAATAGCTATAGTATACTAGAGGATATAATCCATTGCAAGTGATTGTTTGGCTTATTTTTTTCTGTAGCTATTCTACTAATGAAAACTACAAATCTGAATAGCGTACCATTTACTGTGAAGGTTTAAGGAGTTTCTATATTATACCTGGAGAAAAAAAGTTTAACCACTCTCAAATACATGAAAAAATGCCATTTATTCTGTGGAAGAAAAAACAAGAATGTAATTAAATTAGCCAGACAGATTAAGTCCTTATTGTGGATGAGCTGATCTGTCTCCACTAAGACCTTGTATAAACATCATATAGTAACAGTAAAGGTCATGAAAGGGATCAAACGGTTTAACTGAGAGATTATCATTTCAGTGAATATAGATCATTTTCCTAAGGTTTTCTCTTTCTCTGTGTATACTGGGATATAATTTAATGGATATTTGTTATAGCTGTGGGAACTTCATTCTACGCATAAATATCTGGTTGGAATTTCAAAGTTTTGCACAAAAACTTTAATGTTTTTATTGTTAGCTAGCAGAAGGACCCGGCTTCGCACGGGTATATTTCATCTATTTCATTAAATTTTTGTGTTTGTCGTTAAAATATATTGACAGTATCCCCCATAAAAGGGACCTCGACAGCAACCCGCCCCTTTAACAGTGAACTCTGCAGTCCCCCACCCCTTAACACTGACCCGCCACTTTAAAATGGGACCTCCACAGCAGCCCATCCCCTTAACTTTGACCTTTACAACACCCCCCCTCCTTTTAACAGTGAGTTTCACAGCACCCCATTCCCTTGACAGTGACCTCCTCAGGGGCCCGCCCCCTTAACAGTGCCCTCCACAGTACCCTGCTCCCTTAACATTGACCTCACAGTACCCTGCTGCCTTAACAATGACCTCCACAGCAGTTGCCCCTTTAATAGTGGACCCTGCCCCCTTAACAGTGACCACCACGGTGTCTGCCCTTTTAGCAATGACCTCCACAGCTCCCTGCCCCTTTAATGCTAGGGCTACACGACGACATGTGTCGCGCAACATTTTTTCTGAACAATTTTTATAATGATAGGCTATGGTGTTGCACTGCGACATGTGACATGCTGTGACTGCGACAAGACAGTCACAAAAAAATTAATCCAAGATGGATTTTTCTGTGACTGCCGTGTTGCAGTCACAGCACGTCACATGTCGTGCAACACATGTAGCAGTGTAGTTGTGCCCTATGTGTCGAGCTTATTGTCGTCGTGTAGCACTAGCCTAAAGCTGACCTACAGCAGTAAAGAAAAATGCCTGGGTTGTTATGGAAACCTGGAGTAAAACTGTGTGTATGTGGAGACTAAGGGCCTGCGAGCTTCTATTGGCTGAAAAGGGACATGTGACCATGTGTATGGCAGTTGGGATATGAAGAGAAAGACTTGCAGGCTTGTATTGGCTAATGTAGGTTATTTTTTAGGAATAGCTCAGGAATGGTGCGTCCTAGAGAGCTGAGACCTGGTCAAAAACCTTCCCGGACACCTGATGTACCTGTGTACCAAATTTGGTGAAGATCGCTTCAGTTGTTTGGTCACGCATAAAGAACAGACAGACGTCGGGACCAGGGCCGGCGCTACTATATAGGCAAGGGGGCAATTGCCTCCTGGCCCCCGAGTCCTTAGGGGCCCCCAAGCCCACCACCCGCCCGGCACTGGCCCGAGTCTATAGTCATCTGTATCACCGTCCTCAGGACAGCGATACAGATGGCTGTGTTGTGCTGCGGCAGGGGAGGGAGAGGCGTCTCTCTTCCCTGTTCCTCTGATAGGCTGCGGGCCTTGTGCCGGCAGCCTATCAGAGGCCGGTGCAGGCGGTGCGATGGCGTCATCATGCCGCTTGAGCCGTACAGCGCGGGACACAGGCCGGAAGAGGCCTGCATCTCTTCGCTGCCATGGAGGTAAGTTTAATTTTTTTTTTGTTTTTTTTTAATATAACGGACTATCTGTTACTGGCACATGGGGTGGGGTGAGGGTTAAAGAGGCACTTGTAACTGGAACATGGGGGGGTTAAAGAGGCACTTGTAACTGGCACATGGGGGTGGAGGGGGTTAAATAGGCACTTGTAACTTCCACATGGGGGTGGAGAGGGTTAACGGGGCACTTGTAACTGGCACATGGGGGGTAAAGAGGCACTTGTAACTGGCACATGGGGTAGAGGGGGTTAAAGAGGCACTTGTAACTGGCACATGGGGTAGAGGGGGTTAAAGAGGCACTTGTAACTGGCACATGGGGTCGAGGGGGTTAAAGAGGCACTTGAAACTGGCACATGGGGTAGGGGGGTTACAGAGGCACTTGTAACTGGCACATGGGGTAGGGGGGTTGAAGAGGCACTTGTAACTGGCACATGGGGTAGGGTGGGGTTAAAGAGGCACTTGTTACTGGCCCATGGGATGAGGGGGTTAAAGAGGCACTTGTTACTGGCACATGGGGGGGGGGAGAAGAGAGGCACATGTTACTGGCACATTATTATGGGGAACTATGGGGGCTTCTACTGAGGCCACAAAGAAGGGGTATTTTATATGGGGGGCTCTGTGTGGTACTAGTATTATCAGGGGTATTATCTGTTTCTGCAGTGTAGTATTGGGGGTAGTAGGATGATTTATCCAGAAGATGGGAAGATGATGGAAAAGTAGTAAACTAAGATTTTTTTTCAAACAAAATATAGAGAGAAAAAAGAAAGAAGGGCGGCACTCACCACTTGATGAAAAATATCCTTCATTCGTCCATTATGGATATCACGGCAGGGGCAGACAAACTTTACTGCAGACAGGCGACGGCCGTTTCGCGCAATCAACTGCACCTCCTCAGGCCTGAGTAGGCGCAGTTGATTGTGCGAAACGGCCGTCGCCTGTCTGCAGGCAAGCTTGTCTGCCCCTGCCGTGATATCCATAATGGACGAATGAAGGATATTTTTCATCAAGTGGTGAGTGCCGCCCTTCTTTCTTTTTCTCTCTATATTTTGCTTGGATCCAGTTGCCTCCATTTCAGGGCAGAGCACCTCCGAACATGTTTATAAACTCACACGATTGCTGTGGTTGGCCGCGTCTGTTGTTGTGGAGCCCGTCCGACTGTGCCGCCTCATTCTACATATTATTTGCTAAGATTTTTTTTTTTGTTGTCAAACTGCAGAGACGGAAAATGGCGACAAAATGGTGGTCTGAAGGTCTGAAAGGAGAAAGAGAACATCTACATCAAAGGAGACGTCACTGAATGTAAGAGGTATGAGGCGCTGTATTTCTGTATGCTGCCATGGGGGGGGGGGGAAGTAATGTGACGCGAAGGGGGTGATGATGTGACATGACATGACTGATGTGACTTCACCTAGAATCGGCCCTGGTCGGGACAGACAGAAACCCACTGTGTACCGGCATGTTACCTCCACAGTATTTTTCCCGAGATAGTAAGTGATATGTGTACCAAGTTTAGTAGAAATTGATCGATGAGTTTTTGAGTTACAGAGCAATATGTGTGAGCATACAAACTCCATGCAGCTGCTGTGTAGGGGCGAATGACCCCCACAAGATTTCTTTAAAATCGATGGTTGTGTTTTTGAGTGATCACGGAACATACATACATACATAGATACACAAATATATACGTCCTTCATAGATATAGATTTAAAAAATGATGCTCTGTTCATTTGCTCACATGCACATCTGCACTAAAAAGGTATTGTAAATTTGAGTACATGAATGGTACAAGAAAAGAATAAGTTGCAAAGTTTCTGTGTTAGACTATATTCACATCAGACTTAGAGTTCTGTCAGAGGTATGCTTCCGTTAGAAGACTGTGATGTTTCCTCATGTGATGTCATACAGTGAGACGTTGCTATTAGCTTTCCATTGTAAAAAAATAATTTACCGCAGAGTTTACTTTTTATACTGGCCCAGTGCATACCATCTCCATATATCCTAAAAGGACAATCTTTTGACAGCTGGTTAATGGCAGCCTATGGATAAATTCAGCTTATATGCCTATAATCATGCACACAATTGGGGTTCCAAAGGCTTATGCTTCCGGCATTACCATGTACAACTGTAATTCCCAAAAAGTTGGGACGTTGTGTAAAATGTAAATAAAATGAAAATGCAATGATTTGAAAATCTCACAGAACTATATTTTATTCACTATAGATCACAGAACACATAGGTGTTGAAAGTGAGACATTTTACCATTTCAACATTTTCACTTTAATGATGTAGAGATCCGTCCGTAAGCCGGCAAATATGTAGAGAATCATCCAGACAGAAACCACTGCATGCAGCATTCTTTGTTTGGCCAATTCCCGGCATTCAATACCAGAATAGCCCGCTGGAAGGCCGTATGACATATGTGAAAGTAGCCTTAGAACTTGAGGCAGCGACACATCTCAAAAGAGTTGGGCAAAGTCTCTCATAAGCAAAGATAGGCAGAGATTCATCAATCTGCCCAAAAATTGTGTCTAAAAATTGTAGAACAATTTCAGAAAAATGTTTCTCAGTGTAAGATTGCGAAGACTTTGAATACAGTACATACAGTACATAATATCATCAAAAGATTCAGAGAATCTTAAGAAATCCATGTGCACAAGGGACAAGGCCTACAATGAATATTGGATGCTCATCATCAACTGGCCCTCAGGTGGCACTGCATTAAAAACAGGCATTATTTTGTACTGGAAATCACTGCACGAACTCAGGAACACTTTCAAAATAATTTCCTTGAACCTAGTTTGCTGTGCAATACACAAATGCAAGTTAAAGCTATATCATGGAAAGAAGCCATATGTCAACACAATCCAGGAACGCCACCATCTTCTCTGGGCCAAGGTATATTTAAAATGGACTGAGGCAAAATAGAAAACTGTTCTGTGGTCAGATGGCTCAATGGGGGACTATAATGGGGGTGGAGTTCTGGTGCAGCACGACAGTGCATGGCGAGAGGCCGCCGGACTAAATGTCGGACATGTAGTTTTAGTCCGTCGGCCTCTCGTCGTGCGCTGCTGTGCTGCACCGGAACTCCGCCCCTGCCCTTATTATAGTCAATGGGGACGGAGCGGCAGTCCGGCGACACACTTGAACTAGTGGCAGGACGGATCCGTCAGGCTGGATAGCCGCTAGTGTGAAAATAGCGTTAACAAGAAAATCATAGAGCATTTGTTCTACCAAAAAATGTGAGAAATCAATGTAAAATGCTGGTGAGCATTGGTGAACCACTTGTGTATTGAGCAAACATCAGGAAGATTAACCTACAGTGAGCAGGTGGTAGTTGTCTACAGAGGATAATCCATGGCTCTTTAGATAACAGAGACAAACGCCATTGTCAGAGAAAGAAGAAGAAAGATCAAGGTAAGTTTGAAGAGTGCTAAGAATCATCAGTTCTAATCCTGTGGGTTGGGAAAAGAAAAATACCTTGTAGAGAGGAGCATAAAGAAATTCCACTAAAGGGGAGATGATGAAGACGTATGTAGTAAATGATCCTGCATCAGGGGACAGGTGGGCCTATACATACCAGGGAGCATTAAACAGATCGGATTTTAGCTGTTCACGTATTCTCATTTTAGATTTCATCATCTCGGGTGATGGTTCATAAGGCCAGCCCCCCTTCTTGTTTCGATATTGCTCCTGTCAGCGTTTCAGGACTCCAAGGCTAAAACAACAAAATAATCTCTAGTGCCATTAATCATTAATCCCCCACCTACAATTATTTGTACAGTTTCACTCAATCTTGGTGGATAAATAATGACAATTCCGATGCAAACTCCGTACTGATGGGTTGGAAAATGTCACAGTAGTCCATGTGTGCAGAGTAGTTTTATGTGACTTGACTATAGCATTAAAAGGGTTATCCAGGTAAAAATAAGGATGACTTAAGCCCCATTCACACGTCTGTGTCCGTGCTGAAATCAGTGAGCAGGTGGTCAGTGATGAATCCGTGAAGCTGTCCGTGAAGCTGTCCGTGTTGGGTCCGTGTGTCCATTTTTTGCTGTCCGTGTTGCATCCGTGTTTCACTGATCCTGCACAGAAGTCATAAACTCTACTCTACTTTTCCATAGCGCTCTAGTCATGGAAACAGAGTAACACAGCCCTCTCATCCATTTCCATAACTGCAGATTACGTGCGGTTTTTCCACATGGATGTTCGTAAGGAAAAACCGCAGCATAACATAGTACCAGCAAAGTGAATGAGATGTGACAAATATCAGGTACACTTCGCTTTTTTCTTTAATGCAGAAATTGACCTGTTGTGAGGATTTCGAAATCCGCAGCATGTCAATTGTTTGAGCGATTCCGCACCTTCTGTGCAGTAATTTCCCCCACAGACTTCAATGGGTTGTTACCATAGACAGAAGATCTGTGATAAATAATATGGCTTTTATGTCCATTTTTTTGTGTGGTTTTGGTGTACAGTACATGTGGATTTTCTGCATACAAATCTGCACCATGTGCAGGTACCCCGACATGTCTGTAAGGAAATAGTTATATTCCCCATGTAATAAATCAACTGACAACTGGGCATTACTATTCCCCTTTACAAACGGGTGTGTCCCTACAGCATTTAATAACGCAACTGGACAGTGTTGGACTTTGTAGGGGCATCCCCCCAACTGGTAAGAAACATCCAGTTGTCATTTTGTTTGTAAATTTCCAGCAACAAAAAGAGAACAGTCCAGTGCAGACAAGAAAATATGATCCAGAATTATTAGATTATGGAGAATAAAAGTAATTGCTAAAACCGACACAATACACGAGCTAGTGGTCAACTAAATACTTGTAAGGCCATCAGCTATTTCTCCTGATCATAAACTTCCTTTGAGGACAGGGTAATAAGTCAACCACAGACCTTCTGGCAGCAGCTTATTTCCCACAGGAACAAAGGACTGGTCATATTTAAATCCAGTCTGACCCTTCTTTCCCTCAGTGGACAGTCAGAAGATCGCTATTGTTTTCCAGTCTTGCCTGTATCGGCAGGTTCGATATGTCATGTGTATGACCAGCTTTACACACCAACATATGAGCAGTGTAAGCAGTAATCTTGGTGACAACAGGAGTTCTCAGTCAGTCACAAATTGTTCCAAAGATATGTAGCACAGTACTGTAGAACGGACATTGTCTTCATGTTCACCCTTTATGATGTTTACACAAGACAGCTCACAAATCACACATGAACATGGCGACGTTCCTCTGGTAATTCAGTCATCAAATTTAGGCTATGGCCACACGGTCAGGTTTCCTGATACGGTTTTGGAAGCCAAAGACAGGATTTGATCATAAAGGGCTAGAAAGTAAAAGGACACATACTACCTTAAAGAGGACCTTTCACTAAGATTTAGGTAGTGAAATACTTACACTACTTTCCTGGGCGGCCCCCGCTGACATCCAGGCAACATTTTGTTTTTCAAAATAACCCCCCGTTCGTGCAATCGGGTCCCCGTTAGTTTTCACATGCGGTGATTTCTTGTACTAGGCGGGGACTTGTCTTTTGCCTGGGGAGTGGTTTTCCTCTCCCTGGCTGCGAGCGCAGCCAATCATAGCGCTCGGCTCACAGCCAGGGAGAGGAAAACCACTCCCCAGGCAAAAGACAAGTCCCCGCCTCATACAAGAAATCGCCGCATGTGAAAACTAACGGGGACCTGAGCGCACGAACGGGGGGTTATTTAAATAAAAAAATGTTGCCTGGACATCAGCGGGGGCCGCCCAGGAATGTAGTGCAAGTATTTCACTACCTAAATCTTAGTGAAAGGTCCTCTTTAAAGGACATATACTACTTTTCCTCTTTTGTGAATTCACTCCTGGTTTTGGCCTCCACAGCCGTATCAGGACTGCGTGGCTGTACCCTTAGAAATTTCTTCTGAGGATTTATTAGCTTTATCACTAATGGTCATCTAATGGGCCCTTTACATGGGCTGGGAATTGAACAGATCATCGCTAACGAGTGTTCATAGTAACTCTTGTTAGCAATGATCTGGTGGTGTGAATGCACAGTGATTGATTACCTGAAACGTAATTGGATCGTTGGTGCAGCTCAAAAAATACTTGTTTCCCAGTGGTGGATCATGCTGTGTAGGGAAGAGCGATGGCATTAGTGATCGCTCCTCCCCAGCTGGAGGAGATCTCTGCATGTAAATCCAGCTGTCTCCTCTGCTAGCGATCAGCAGATTATCTGGAAGGAATGTTTCTTTCCCGACAATATGCTGTAACATCGTCCTGTGGGGAACTTAAGTGTCTCTGTATCCGGAATCATCAATAGACAGTTGGTTGCACATAGTGATAAAGTGATAAATTGTACTGATCAGCTGTCTGCGGCACTGACAGCATACCATACTGTACATTGTATAGCTTGGGATTGCAGTTGAACTTGACTGAGCTGTGCCAAAGCCATGTGACCTATGAACGTCATGTCACTGGCCTAGTAAGAGGCTGCAGTGATCAATGGAGCACCACAACTTCGTCAAACAGTTGATCGGTGGGGTGTTGGGATTTGGACGCTCACTGATCAGATGATGATGACTTATAGCAAAGAAGAAATCTATGACACGCCACGAAAAGCCCTTGCAATTTAGAATATTCAATGAAATGTTCTGAGTTGTGAAGACTTTTTTGGAGTGTCCTAGATTTCATCTATATAGACTGCTGAGTCCTCTAAAGGCACCCAACATGGGTTATTGAGTGCAGGTTGAATTTGCTTTGACACTATCCTGAGCAAAGATCATTAATATTTTACTCCAGGAAAAGCCCTTTTAATGCCATGAAGACAGTAACAAAATGTAATTGCAATATGTTCGTAGAACATGCTGTACTGTACATGCACATGAGGATAGTTCTGGCCTAGACATATAACCCTGCATTGACTTCCTCCAGTGGAAATAACCATTTATACCCACCTGCGTTCCATTGCATATCACATGAAAGGCTTCTGTAGATTAAGCCTTAGGGGGCAGAGAACACAGGAAACTTTTTGAAAGCAATTGCTCAATATACCATGATATCCATTTCAACATGAGCACGGAGGATCACAATAAATGAGTTACCAGTGATGTAAAAAAGTAAAAAGTATTCCAGGTACTGTATCATGGCTAGAAAGTGAGGGAACAATGGACGGGTTTATTATTTAGTGACAATGCTTTGTTCTTTGTAGATTAACAGCTTCAACACTATTTGTAAATTTCATTTAATTTTAGATCAATTTTCACTCTGCTGCTCTTGGCCACCGCTATCCTCATCTTCCTTGTTATACCAATAAGTGACAAAGTCTTTGTCACTGGTGTGTGGTTAGCAACTTGAATATATTTTCCATTAAATAATGTAGACATGCAGTGTACCAATTAATACACTAGGATAGAATAACATGAATGTGGCCCTTTGTGTAGTATTGGGCCCTCAAATAAGATGGAGAGATCCTGATTGTATAACAGTCTTTCTTTACTTAGTGCAAAATATAACTTTTGGAACATTCAGCAGTATTAAGTACAAATTGCAGTTTCTCGACTATCAGGTTGGCGCGATGACGCAGACACTCTACGTTGCGTCTCCCTCCTCCCCCTCCACCTGCAACAGCACGCAACCTATCGGCCGCTCCAAACAATCTGAGGGCCTCACTGCCTCACTGATTCACCGTCGCTGAATCTTCTTGGTTCACGCGCGGACCTTTCGGATCTTCCTTGCCCTATCGCAGTGACTGCTTTTTTCCGTCTGGAGCACTGTGGAAGCCCCCCTGTCTTTAGTCTCTGACTGATCGCCATGTCTCGCCGCTTCCTTGCCTCCTGGCAGTTCCAGGAATATAGATTTAAAACTGAAGTACAAATTGCAATTTCTGCCACCAGATAATAAGGTACAGGCTTGAAGTTAGAATGGCCTGGTGGTTATTCTAGGTGATTGGTGTCTGACCTGTTTTCCCTCACCTGCAGCAGGGTCTGTGAAGCTGAATCTTGCTGGTCACTCTGCTGACTTCATTCAATAAAGCTTTTGGGAAAGCTATATCTTGACTCTGATAATCTTTCTGGAGTAAGGATCTCATAGGAGAATCATCTCAGGCTCTTGGAGTAGGAGCTTAAGCATATGCTTCCTTCCTTCACACTCTCTACTCTGTATGACCCCCTCCTGGCAGGAAGTTGGACCTGTTCATTGCTACCAAGAATGTAGGAACAGGGTGTTCCTGTTCCAAGAGGGTAGGATGTACCAAGAGGATAGGAACAGGGTGTTTAGCCCTGTTCCTGCCAACCATTACCAACCATACCTCGTCTGCTGTACATGGAAGAAACATAATACATTACATAACAGCAATTTCAGATACTCCCAGGTCTAGGGTACTGCACAATTGCATGCCGGCTCCTGATATGTTGTCAAAACCATAGTGATTAAAGACATATTCTGGTTTTATGATATTGATGACCGCAAGAAACTGGACCCATGACAGCTGCCATGTTTCTGAGGCATGCGTGATTCTGGAAGAAGTACCTAAGCATTCATACTCGTAAATCTGTTGAAACAGTTTAGGCCAATCTAAACTGCAATGTTAAAAGGGTTCTCTGGGAATTAAGAAAATGAAAATACCTAAATTTTACTTTATTAAAAGTATATTCCCAAATACCTTTCATTAGTTATAATAGCTAGTTTTGTCTGGGGAGCAATCATTAAGAGAAATAAAATAGTTGTCATCCTGTTAGTACACACAAAACCTGTCCTAATCACACAGCTGGATATGTTACTTCACAACACTGAGGTAAAGAGCTGCCTCATCCTCCTCTCTAATCTACTTGTCAGGGATTATGATCCTGAATACAGTTAATAAGATCTTCAGCGGAATCTCTGTAGGAAAGGAGTTCATGAGGAAACATGAAGTAAAGAGAGGATGGACATGACAGTCTGTGGTAATGTGGGGCTGTGGTAATGGAGACTGCATACAAGTGCTGCTGCTCATTACTACACCCCACCCTCCTCTCTGTACATCATGTCTTCTCATGATCTCCATTTCTACAGAATTTCAGTTGAAGATTATATTAAACTGTATTCAGGATCATAATCCCTGACAAGTAGAGCAGAGAGGAGAGGAGGATGAGGCAGCTCTTTAGCTCAGTGTTGTGAAGTACCTTGTCCTGCTGTGTGATTAGGACAGATTTTGTGTGTACTGATAGGACGGCGGCCATTTTATTTCTCCTAATGAGTGCTCCATAGACAAAATTAGCTATTATAAGTAATGAAAGGTATTTGGGAAAATATTTATAATAAACTAATATTTAAGTGTTTTTATTCTCTTAATTCCTGCAGAACCTCTTTAAATTTCTGGCTAAGGTCCTAGCAAGTGTAGTCTCCAACCTGATTCATCCTTATCAAAATGGTTCACTTCTGCATAAATTAATTTTGAAACAATATTAGGAGAATGTATTATAATCTCCAGATGTGCTCAGGAGTGAGGGGTAACTATGCCCTGTCTTTGGGTGCCGTTAAGGCGTTGGACAGTGTGACAGTTGGTAGCAATCATTCCTCCCACATTTAATTTGAATCAGCCTATTTAATAGACCAGTGTAAATAAGCTCCAATGGATGTGTTATCATCCATCAGTGCTCACACTGCCTGAACACCGGGCAGTGTAATAAGGCCCTGAAGGTCAAACGCTTGCTGTTCCTCTGGCTGAACAGTGATGATTAGTAGCTCCCTTACAATGCCCTTAAATAAGGGGAACTCCAGAATATAATGGCTATTTTTTATATCTAATATTATAATTCAGGGATTATTCTTCTTTAGAGATAGGAACTAAAGGTGTCACTTTCGCCCATAGAGGGGAATTGTTTTTTGCAAAAGAACTTGTTGAGGACAGAGGACAAAGAGGTAAAAAAGTACCTGCTTGTTCTAAGAAACAAGCATTGGCCACATCAGGACGAGCAGGGGCGTAACTACCATAGCGGCAGACCATGCGACTGCTATGGGGCCCAGTCGTAGTTGGGATTATCTCCTCTTCGACTGGAGGTAAAAACTTGGTCAGAACTCTACCCTCTGAAGAAACAACTTTTAGCAAATGAGGCAGTGGCCCAAGGGTCATTGAAAAGGGTTTAGGCGGAAACCCTTCTGTCCTGTGTGGGGGGCCTGGTTTGATCCTTGCTTTGGGGCCCTTACTTCTCTATGTACGCCACTGAAGACAAGTATACTTTTCCTACTGATCAGAAGGAAGGCACTGGCAGCAATACACAGCCATAGCCCAAGCAGCCCAGGAACCATTGGAGAACTTAAGGCTATCCTGCCAGATTTCTTGCCATTAGGGCATATTTAGGGCCAGTGTCAGACTGGGGTTCCTTGGGCCCACTACAGGAATTTATTCTAGGGGCCCAATCCCCATATCATCAATGAAGTCTAATGGGTTTAGATAAAAAAAATAAAAATAGCAAGTGATAGCATAATGGCAAGTGAATTTCTGCTGGACCTTTGGGGCCCACTATAGTATGAGAGCCTGAGCCCATCGAAGGATCCTTTGGTATTCTGGTGGGCCAGTCCGATGCAAATTAGGGCATAAAGCTGCCTGTGTGCTATTAATACAGTTGATTGCAAACAGTAATGTATTTAGTTTATGTACTTTTTCAGTCTCGTTATGTTTTCATGAGACGCAGTGTATAAAATGGAATCTTTTCAGATATTGTCCAAATGTTGTTGTTCACCAAATAGGGAGATTAATAATAGTCTGAATTTCTTAGATACAGTGCTGAGTCCTTGAGGTTATTTTGAACAGGGCATGTAGCATGTGTTCTGTTCCCCTTCAGAGTGATGAGAACATTGCCAGATGCAATTTGTTTTTTTGAATCACCCAGGTGCTGACCATATCAGGGACACAGGAAGCCTATCAATATTGCAAACAGATGGTTATGGCACAATACACCATTAAAGCAAATAATAAAATCACAACATATATTTAGAATAGAATGACAGATTGTGCCTGGTGTTGTACAAGGGTGCAAAAAAAGATTTTTTTTCATTTCAAACATGTAGCACCATGACTCAGAGGTTGCATTTCAGTATTGTGGACCAGAGTGGACCAGTGAATCCCCCCCAAAGCAACATCTGCACAGAGTTTATATGTTGTCTCCATTCTGGAATGTGATATTAGATATTTTGCCCCAAGGGCCATGAGAAGTTAATATTGCGATACTGGTGTTTGTGATGCTGATGAGACAGCAGCATAATACGGTGGGCAGGGACGTCCTATTTGTTCTCTGTATGGCTCTGTTCATGCTGCATACTAAATATATATATATATATATATATATATATATATTATACCTAATTCATATGTGTAAGCGTACAGTAATATATACGTGTGTAAAATAAAACTTCACCTTTATTAGATCACATAAAAGCCTCAGAGTTAATTCTATGCATAAATGATCCCAAATATAGTGTCAATCTATTCTGCCATCTGACAGTATGTATAGGCAGGTGATAGGCCCACTTGGAGATTAAAAGCTGAACATTGTACACCCCCTTCACATGTTATTATTGATATCAGCATCCTCGGGGGTCTAGGGCAATGGCAATTGGTTCTGATAGCTCTATAGGCTTGTACCATGTGAGAAAGAAATATTCACAGCCCAACTGCAATTGGGCTGGGGAGCATGGACATACCAAAACTTCACCACAGTAATTACCATGAATAAAATTCATAATCTTTATTGGATCATCTGGGTAAGGACATAGCAGTATACACAAAGTCCAACATATTTCGGATCTTAAACAGTATGATCCTTCATCATGAGGAGGGATCGTACTGTTTAAGATCCAAAACACGTCTGCTTTTTTGTGTACTGGTATGTCCTTACCCAGATGGATAATAAAGATTATGGATTTTATTCATGGTGAGTGGGACATTTTCCTTGAAAAAGCTTGTACCATGTTACAGAAAGCATGCAAAAGCAGGGTAATACTTAAAGGCAATGTACACTAGAGATGAGCGAATTGAAGTTGACGAAGTGGAATTCGATCCGAATTTCAGGAAAAATTCTATTTACACCGAAGCCGAATTTCCTCACACTTCGTGGCAACGAATCAAATTTCTTCCTAAAATGGCGGCTGCACATGTTAGGAAATGGAGCAAATAACTCTGGGAACGAGGGATCACCCACGATGCCATGCATGAAGCCAATCAGCAGCCAGCCCTGTGATGTCAAAGCCCTATAAATAGCCTCAGCCATCTTGGATTCTGCCATTTTCCAGTGTGCTTAGTGCAGGGAGAGACGTCAGCAAGCGCTAGGGACAGCGCTAGAAAAGACTTTATTGTGCTGAAAAAACTAGGCGTGGGGAAAGGATAGGGAGGCATTATCTCCGCTATAAAAGGAGAACAGGGTGCCATAGGAGAGTATACAGCCTCTGAAATAGGAGCGACTATATTACACCTTGCTGCACTAATTGGGGATCCAAATTGCCATTATACTTTTAGGTTGTTTGCACTATATGATACATTAGTAATTCCAGCAAACCTTGCTTGTGATTGGGGTGCAAGTTCTGTGTGATACAGTCATTTACGGTGTCCATTAATAGGAAAAATACATACGTCCTATTAGCTGTTCTGCGTTGATTTTACATTGTTTTATTTTTTTGGGGTGTATTAATAAAAAAGGAAAAAATATATGCCATAAGTGCCTGTCAGTGGTGAAGTTACATTGTACTACAGCCATTTACGTGGTGTATTAAAAGGAAATATATGTACGTCCCATTAGCCGTTCTGCGGTGAATTGTGATTGATATATTTCTTTTTTTGGGGTGTATTAATGGGAAAAAGAATACGTCTTAATTGTAGTTCTGCAGTGAATTGTGATTGTTATTTTTTTTTTGGGGGGGGTTCATTAATCAGAAAGAAAAATACATGTCTTAATTGCCGTTCAGCGGTGAAGTTACATTGTACTACAGCCATTTATGCGGTGTATAAAAAGGAAATATACATGTCCCATTAGCCGTTCTGCGGTGAATTGTGATTGTTATATTTATTTTTTTGGGGTGTAGCAATAGGAATAAGAATAGGTCTTAATTGCCGTTCTGCAGTGAAGTTACATTGTACTACAGCCATTTATGGGGTGTATTGAAGGGAAATCATTGCATTGAGCTACATACCAAGGATAGATGATGCCTGTGTTTGGTGTGAGGATAAGTGACTTCTCTATATATACTCTTATGTGATAATCCTTTCTCCCTACCATCGCTTTATTGTCACGCTGGGATCCAATTTGTAATATATATGTATGTTATTTAATCTGATGTATTGTGTACTTTAATAAAGATATCAGTGTATTTATACCTTTAATAGTGTGGTCTCGCTTTGGTGTTTTGTTTGAAAGGAAATTAACCAACTTCCTATTATCTGTTCTGCGGTGAATTGTGATTTTTTTTTTTTTTGAAGGGAGGGGAGTTTGTTAATCAGGAAAAAAAAAATGTCTTAATTGCCGTTCAGCACTGAAGTTACATTGTACTACAGCCATTTACGTGGTGTATTAAAAGGAAATATACGTACGTCCCATTAGCCGTTCTGCGGTGAATTGTGATTGTTATATTTCTTATTTTGGGGTGTAGTAATAGGACAAAAAATACGTCTTAATTGCCGTTTTGGGGTGAATTGTGATAGTTTTTTTTGTGAAGTTACATTGTGCTACAGCCTTTTTTGGCGGGTATTATTTTAATTAGAATTTTTTATTATACTGTAATGATGAGAGTCGCGTGGGAGAAGGTGTTGCAAGTGGTCAGGCTCCTTGCCCTGAGACCGTAATGGGGCGGACATCAGTGATGTGCAGACAGTAGCGGATGAGGATTATGTAGCCGATCGCACTTGTGAGCCGGGTAAAGAAAAGGTTTCATCATCATCATCGTCAGGAGAAGAGGGTGGCAGCTTGACCGTGAGGCAGCATCTGCGCCAGCAGGGTGGCAGAAACTGACCTTTGTGAAGATGAATCAGGCATGGATCAGCCAGGATTTGTAAACACCAGTGTCTTATGCATCAGACTAGATCATCCATGGTGCCACACCTACACTTTGACAAAAAAAGATCAATTTTTTCTTGCTACCTGTTTCGGCTGCTATTCTAATGCTGCCACCCACCTGATGCCTCACCTGCTGCCAGGTGCTCCTAATGCCACCCACCAGCTTTAGCTGGTACTGCCCCCCACCTCACCACTATGTTACTGGGCCACTCTGTGGTCTCCTCATGCTGCTGCCACCTCACCACTCCGTGGTCTCCTCATGCTGCTTTTACATCACCACTCTGTGGTCTCCTCATGCTGCTGCCAACTCACCACTCTGTGGTCTCCACATGCTGCTGCCACCTCACCACTATGTCACTGGGCCACTCTGTGGTCTCCTCATGCTGCTGCCACCTCACCACTATGTCACTGGGACACTCTGTGGTCTCCTCATGCTGCTGCCACCTCACCCCTCTTTGGTCTCCTTATGCTGCTGCCACATCACCATTCTGTGGTCTCTTCATGCTGCTACCACCTCACCACTCTGTCACTGGGCCACTCTGTGGTCTCCTCATGCTGCTGCCACCTCACCCCTCTTTGGTCTCCTCATGCTGCTGCCACCTCACCACTATGTCACTGGGCCACTCTTTGGTCTCCTCATGCTGCTGCCACCTCACACTATGTCACTGGTCCACTCTGTGGTCTCCTCATGCTGCTGCCACCTCACTACTATGTGACTGGGTCACTATGTTGTCTCCTCATGCTGCTTCCACCTCACCACTATGTTACTAAGTCACTCTGTGGTCCCCTTATGCTGCTGCTACCTCAACACTATGTCATTGGGCCACTCTGTGGTGTCCTTATGATGCTGCCACCTCACACTATGTCACTGGGCCACTCTGTGGTCTCCTCATGCTGCTGCCACCTCACCACTATGTGACTGGGTCACTATGTTGTCTCCTCATGCTGCTTCCACCTCACCACTATGTTACTGAGTCACTCTGTGGTCCCCTTATGCTGCTGCCACCTCACCACTCTGTTACTGGGCCACTCTGTGCACTTCTCATGCTGTTCCCACCCTTCCCACACCATGACTGGGCCACCTTTTTGGCCTGGTTGACATAATTTATTTGACCCTTTTTCTGATCTGTCAGAAGGAAAGAAAAATGAGACACACAATGGATCCTGTCTATGTAGCAGCTGTAAGGCCTGTATGACATGGTCCCTATTTTGCATCAGAATTGGCTTATGATTTGGTAGCAAAAAGCAGGAGTGAGTATAAAACACAGAAGACATGCAAAGATTCTATTGACATATCATCTCTGTTTTGGATCCACGCCTGTTTTCTTTTGGCATTAGCAATACTGATGGATTCCTGACCAAATGCTGACCGAGTGAAGGCGGATGCTGAACAGACAGGATCCGTTTTTTGGGGTTATTGTTCTGATGGATCAGAGAAAGGGTAAAATAATCAGTGACGTCAACACAAACTTACTGCTGACACCCTCTCTACTCTGTCAGGGGGGTTCTACTTGTATAAGCGTTTAATAGAACAGGTTCTGTAGACATCTATGTGGAATTAGCTGACGATGGTGTAAATGGAGTGCACTCTTTCACGCTATAGTAGGATCTTGGTCCTCTGCATGGTTCTTTATATCTGGCATTAACATTGACCTGTAAAGCTGATTTCACATTTGAGCTACTTGGTCCCATAATTGACCAAATGAGTGAAGTGTAAAGTGATTCTAAGAGCGACACCTGTCATCTGCATGTCATACGGACTCATAGTATTGTTTCACTACCACAGCAGACTCCCTATGTGCGTTACTGCAAAACACAGTGTTCTACACCACTTTACAGGCTCTCTGCAGCCAAAAAATAGCTGTCACAAATAAATTTGGATTGAATCAAATCTTTCCGGAAAATTCGGCGAAACGACCAAATAGAATTTTTGAGAAATTCACTTGTCTCTAATGTACACCTTCAGAGGCATTTTTTTTAATGATTGCATTTTACTCATTTTTGGCTAAAAATCTTTTTTTCAATTAGCCTTTATTAAAAATATTGAGCCATTCTGTCCCAAAGGGTTAACTGTTTTTCTAGCTGTGTGACAGGTACTTTCATTTTCACTATGTGTGGTCATCTAATAACCCTTATCTCTAAACTACTGAGAGGTCATAAACACTTATTTAAGCCACATTCTTATCAGTAAAATAAGAACTGAGCTATAATGAGTGTTTAGGAGGTCAGAAAGTGGAGATAAGGAGTCTGTCAGCTCCTGGTATGATTGAAAAGACAGAAAATATAAAGGGTGCTACTAGAGCATCTCAGCTATATACAGAAAAAAGGACTCCATATTTTTTAAAAAAGACCAATTTAAAAAAATATATTTTTAGTTCAAAATGAGTACAATGCAATAATGAATAATTGCCCCCAAAGGTGTACATAGCCTTTAAGGCTGGCTGTAAAGTTGTCAGAACCTGCTGATTTTGACATGGTGGACAACAATCTAATCTGTATGGGGTTCTTCCAATGACAGACGTCAGGGGGCATTTTGGCAAATTGTCCTAAAGGGGAATGTAAGTGAGTATTTGTTAAAACAGACATGTCAGGAGAGGCAGTAGGTCCTCTTTAACTGCCTATATGCCAATTAAAGCTGTCTTATGGCAGTGGCACATCTGCAAGCTAATTAATATGCGTCTTGTTTTGTACAGGTAAAATATATATTTTTTAAATGCAATCTACAGATCCGTGATGATTCAGCTATGATTATTCACTCAGTATAGGTGTCAACTATATTTTTATTTACATTGACTTCACCCTCTAGCAATCAGGATAATTGAATTAAACAATATAGGGAAACTTTGAATAAAAAGGGGTATTTTTTATATGTTGAATATTTATGGTAAATATTTTTACAATTTTTTGCTGTTTTTCTTTTTCATTTTATCAGTTCTACTATAATGAAAATGCTAAATATTGGCTATTGTCTCCACATAGATAAGGATCCTATTGTTAGTGTACTGCTGCTGTGAGGAAAAGATGTTATCCCTTTGTATAATAGTAGATTAGTAGAATTTGGATAACATCATAACAGCTTTATTATTCTCTTCATAGGCTTAGATATTGATGCCCAGAGAAGAGCATTGCACTTATCAGTGTAATGTGTGATGTTGTAATCGAGTCACTCATCTCCTTCCCGCTCTGGTTGCAGTGATTGTGTGACTCGGAAAGGCAAGCAAAGCTGTTTGCTGTGCTAAACATCCAAACAAAGGAGGATGTTAGAGAGCAGGACAGGACGTAGAACACATGGAATTACTTAATAAAAATTATATGCAGAAAACCATCCAATCAGTTTTTTTTAGAAAGAAAAATAAATACATAGAATATTTAGGTTGTTACTATGTAATAAAAATGATGGTAGTGTCATTCTAAAAGTGCAGTCCTTTGTAATTTGTGGACTCCTTGATGATCTACATGTTGTACATTATTGAGACAGTGTACAATTGTTTCATTTATTTCTCTAATAAATGAAGTGTCAAACTATTCAAGAAGTCCATTGTACAGACATACTAACACTTATTCATCCTAGTCAGAACTCACAAACTTAACAAGACAACCATAGAGACCTGTCTCAAGTCCAATATCACAGAAACAAATGTGCTTTAGGTGGGCCCTCTGCCAATTCATTGTTAGGCGGCTCTGCAAGGAAAGACTCATTTGCTAAATTCTGAATTATATATAGATTTTTTTTACGCCTCGCAACAATGTGATTCTATTTCCACTGTTCCTGTTATGTAATTGCAGTTTTAGCACGTTCTAAACAATTAATTATTGTACGTTATTATGCAGTCTATGGCTGAGAATTGCTGCCAATACAGGAAGGGTGAGGTGAAGGGTGTTTGGGGGTGGGTCGGATGAAGGAATACAGACAAAGAAAACCTCAAAGGAAGATGCAAGACACTGTGCCTTTTGTGTTTTGTTCCAAGATGGAAATAACTGTCTCCAGCTCTGATAAGCTCTCCTTTTGATCTCTCTTTCTTATAATTAGTGATAGACACTAGGCCATTTTATGCAGCTTTTTTTTTTTTAAATTCAGATTTAAGGTTGTATCAAGCTTAGGAGTAAGCTTATGTATGGTCGCTGACCTATATTAGTTAGAGGGGTTTAATTATTGCCGCTGTTTGGCTACATTATGAGCCGCACACTTGTGACTGTTTTTGCTCACTGACAATGTTATCTGATTACCCGCAGTCATGTAAGAATTTTATGGCTTATATTTCAGCTCCGGGGTCATGGCCTTACTGATTCTATTACTTTACTTTTGATTAATACCTGAAGTCAGATGACTGGTATGTTCTCCTGTGAATGTGGCAACGAAACAACAAAAATGGATTATGTCTCTTGAGGCACATATATAGAATACACCTGAAGAGGAAGGAGGTAACTACAAACAAGTGGGAATTATGCCTTTTATATAAAAGCTTTACTGTGCTGTCAAATGGATTTTTTTTTTATATGATGATTGTATCTCTTTGCCAAATTTTGCACTTCTGTCCTCAAAACATAATTTCCTGCACTGTTCTCCAGCAGTTCAGGCTGGGCATCGTGGTCGATCCAAGTACACAGTGATCAGTTTCAAAGCACAATCCAGTTCAGGCCAATTGGTATAAGGATGCACGGAGGACGCGGGACATTGTCAAAAGGAAGAATATTTGCAGATCCAGCATCCATAGAATAAAACATTAAATTTATAATAAAACTGATTTTTTGTGAGCCATTTAAAACATCTAGATTCAGGTAGGACAAATTCGCATACGCGTTTCCAGCTGAATCTCAGCTCTTAAGATGGCCTTATACGTTTAGTAGCTGTTGGCCAATCAGTTGTTTCCTCCCGACTCCTTCCAGACTCCTCCACACACATACATGTCTGTGTTAACCGAACGTGTTTGTGTATTTAATGGGGACAGAGAAGAAAGCTGCTGCCAGTCATTTCGGGTATCGGCTTATCTTCTGGAAATAAAAAAAAGATTGGGGGAAAATATTCACTTTTCTTGCTGAACCTGCATGTTTGGATAAAAATACACTAAGGTGTTTGAGGACCTTTAGACCTAGCATTCTTTAAAATATTCTTCCCAGAAATTATATACCCCCTCCCATCAATCATGGTCGACCCAAACGGTCACCTGAAGCATGTGGCAGGTGTGGATAGATAGCTAAACATACAACAGATGCAATGTAGAAATTACAGGAAATAGTTCTGACATTTAAAAAAGTTTTAAAGAATGCTACGTCTAAGCACAGAGCTGCAGCTTGAAACACGTAAGCTAATTTGTCCTACTCGCACATGGATATTTTACGTGGATCAGAGTAAAGATGAAGTTTCATTGAATGGATGCTGGATCTGCACCTTTTATTTTGTTTGTTTACTTCATGCCCCCACTGCCACGCTCAAAGGTGTGCTGAAACACACTGTCGAGAGTGCCGCGTGCGTGCACAGGAGTCTGCTCCATTATGTTGGCATGGCACAGCAGTACAGACTGTGTATTTCAGTGCAGCTTTGAGCACTGACAGCGGGGGAAAGGAGGCAGTAGGCAAATGATCTGGACTTATGTGCAGTACTACTCATTTTCTACGTGATGACAGATTCCCTTTAACAGGCCATACACATCAGAAATCAGATGTCCATGAGATAGCTCAAGCTATCCCACCAGCAACTTGTGAAACTAAACTGGCCGATCAGGGAATCAGTTTTTAGAAAAGCTGACTTCCTATGGCTTCTGCAAAGTGGCAGATGTTCAACAAAATTCAGCCAATCATGCACACGATCGTCAGACCAGCATGCTTTGTATCAGATATGAGCCATCTTCTGTTGTATGATTAGCGTTTAAAGGCATGGGCCATTTTTTCACCAATGCCCTTAGGTTGGGGTAAAATAAAAGATGACTCCCTAATGCAATATGACTTCCTAAAGCAATATGTGTGTAAACTTTACTGGGGCTGTGAAGTATAAAAACATCTGAGACTGCAGTAATAAAGTAATGAAGTAATAAAGTTAGCATTTTTTTTTCTCGCCATGTTTGCCAGGTTGCTGCTGGATCTCCGCAGGTCCCCTTTATAGTGAATGGGGCCGGCGGGTGTCAAGTAGTGTCAGGCAATGCTGGATTCAGATATCTCCAACAGACTGCTCCCTGCCAGAACAGCGTGCCAAAGATGTCTAAAGCTAGTGTGAAACTTGCCTTAGTGGTCATGTTATGTGTTATGTGCATCCATAACTTCCTCTGCTTACACATATGCTTACTTAAAGGAGGGTTCTGATTCATGCTACTCTCTACTTACTGTCCGGGCTTATAATGCTAGAAAAGCCTGGAAAGCCCGCTCAGCCAATCACTGGGGTGACAGCCATTGATTGGTTCAGCTGACCTTACCTGGAAGCCAGTGATTGGCTGAGCAGACCTTTCCTATCAGCTACTGATTGGCTGAGTGGGCCTGAACTATCAGCTAGTGATCGGCTGAGCATACCTTACCTGGCAGACTGTGATTGGCTAAGCGGGCCTTTCCTGGCAGACAGTGATTGGCTGAGCAGGCCTTTCCTGGCAGACAGTGATTGGCTGAGCTGGCCTTTCCTGGCAGACAGTGATTGGCTGAGCGGCCTTTTACTGGCAGACAGTGATTAGCTGAGCGGACTTTTACTGGCAGACAGTAATTGGCTGAATGGGCCTTTCCTGGCAGACTGTGATTGGCTAAGCGGGCCTTTCCTGGCAGACAGTGATTGGCTGAGCTGGCCTTTCCTGGCAGACAGTGATTGGCTGAGCGGCCTTTTATTGGCAGACAGTGATTGGCTGAACGGGCCTTTCCTGGCAGGCAGTGATTGGAATCCGTGGATCCGTGGAGGTGAATAATAACATTTTATTTGCCTATTTGTTTTTAATTTCTCCCTAGAATCCCTCTCAATAAACGCCTCATATATCACATAAACTATACCTCCATTACATGCTGCCACCCAGTCCTGTAGCAACTCTTCCATATCATAAAAAGAGAGAGGATTTAGATGACACGTTGTTTGGTCAGTTTGAGAGTGTTTTTTACACTCAAGAGTTTCCCAGCTTCATGGTAGAACACCATGTATGATGCAAATAAAACATGCAGCCCTCTCTTTACTGTACACGGCGGAATAATCAAGGTTTTGCAGCAAAAAACAGTGCAGCCATCAGCATGCTTTTTTCTAAGTGGACTTCAACAGTCTGACAACTAGTTACTTAAGACATTAGGTTTGCAGATCCACCGAAATGTTTTTATTTCAGTAAATAGGTCTGCTGATGGAAATTGCAATGAAAATATGAAGCGTACATTTAACTAATCTTATAGGTATGCCCGAGGAAGTCGCATTGAGAAAGCCAGATTAGCTGTATATACGTCAGAAATATTTAGAAGGTGATGTGGGCCTCTGAATAACAGAATCAAATACTTGTACTGTGATGATTGGCAGGGGTACAAATATTACTTAAGGGAGAACCTGTTCTCGTTTTCAATGGTCTAAAGAAAAGCACAGTTAACATTTACCAGAGTTACAGCATATTTTCCACATATTTCTATGCTCCATGATTATTTTATTTGCCTATCCACCTACTAAAACATATAAAAGTTTGTTTCTTATAAGTGCTCCCCACCTTTAACCCGGTATTTAAAGACATATTTAAAATTTATTGCCCGTTTATTTAAAGTCTTGCATAAACTTTTCTATTGATATGTGGTTTTGTACTAGTTTCTGAAGTGTTATCCCTGACCTGTACGTATATCATCTGACCTGAATAAGATTCATTTGTCCGATGGAACATGATAGAGAGAAGTGAACCTCAGGCAAGAAGATTGCTTTAATTTTCTATTGTTTCCCCATAAATCCCTATACCAATTCATCTGGATGCTATGATTTTTTTTTCCCAAAGGTTAAGTATTCCAAACAAAAAAGTGACCTTATGATCAGGTTACAGCATTAAAAAAAAAGTATGCAGTATGGTAACATTATTCTGAGCCATCACCTTCCATCAATACGGCGGTGGAACCTAACAATACTGTTCCGGAACCGGCATAGTAACTATTAAAATAGTTCTACAGCATTAGGAAAACATGGCTGCTTTCTTCCAAGAACAGCGCTACCCCTATTCATGGGTTGTGTCTGTTATTGCAGCTCAGCTCCATTAGAGCCAATGGGCCAGATATGCAATACCACACAAAACCTATGGTGGTGCTGTTTTTTGGAAGCAAACAGCCAAGTTTTTCAAATCCTGGACAATACCTTTAAACAACTATCTTTCAGAATGCCAGATCCAAAATTTACTTATGTTTCCTCCGAAAACTCTCTATGCTATTATCCCCTCTTAAATTTCAGAAAATACCTGGGCCTACATGTGCAATGCACTAGCCCACAGGGGGAATGGGCACAGGGATGGATAGTGGAGAGGAGGGCTGTGGTGGTCTGGGCAATGAAGGATGTGGTAGTCCCCACAGTGGCTAACCCCGGCACCAGCACTATGCCAGGCAGCAAATGGAGAGGTTTACTCTTTGTTCCCCACAGGGCACACCTTGGGCTTGGGTGGGGCTCCATCCTGGAAGCAGTTGGGGTGCCCGGGTGCAAAACAAGAATATAGGTGCAGGGGCTGGTGGATGAAGGAGGCAATGACCTGGCCTGCTTGATTAGCATAAATAAAGTTTCTATTTAGTGAATAGATGATGAGGGTTAATGTACAAATATAAGAATTATGCACAGTTTTAAAGTATTCTATAATGCAGTAATTCTCCAGAAGCGAGAAGGATTTAGGGGTAGGCAGTATGATGCTCCCCTCTAAGTCTCTCTATAGGTGTACCATGCAATATCCCTAAATGACCACAAATGTGCAAACTCTCAATGAACTTTCTACAGTTCCCAGCTGCAGGGGGTAGTCCTTAAAAAAGTGGCCAATCAGAAGTGTGGCAGGTGCCAGAAGCAATTAACTAAGACCACAGGCAGTAAAGTCCAAAACCATAAACATGTGTTACCTTTGCTATCTAGTCCATGCATGACCTTTATGGTCCTCAACTATCTGTATCAATTCAATGCTTCTTTCCTCATAGGTTGTTCCTTAGTAACGTTACTTTTCCTGACATCTTTCATTCTCCCCAGTGAAGAGTTTTTGGGTGGCCTATTTGGTGGAGCACACTAAAACCGGTCTTTGCTCTAGCCTGGCTCGCTAGGAACTCCTCACACTACCCGAGCCAGGGAAAACGGAACCAGGCCACTAGGCAACTAGTTGGCGAATGTTTCCAATGAAATCCGCACATAGCTTGACACGTGGTGCTGATTTTAAATGCGTGGCTACAGCTCTATTCCACAGAGTGCTCAGTGGAGCATTCAAACCAAAATCCTCTGGTCCTGGCACCCACCATTGCAAGGATTCCACACTTGACCGGAAAATTCCAACCAGTTGGGTTTAATTTTTTTCCCATAACATCAGACATTAGGAAAGTGTGAGATGCCAGCCCTTATAGATAATAGATTGTCAGCAACATCTGCTAAAATCACAGAGTCCATCATGTGTATTTGCAGCTTAAAGCGGGTGTCCCACTAAGATAACTTATCCCCTATCCACAGAACTGAATGGAGTTGGAGCATGCATGGAAGACTATCACTGCATTCAAACGGAGGAGCGCAAGCCCCTATTTTTGTGATCGGTGGGGACCCCAGTGGTTGGACCCCTGCTGATCAGGCACTTATCCCCTTCAGTTGTCTTACTGGGACCACCCCTGTAAAGAGGACTTGGCAGAAATGTCTCCTATCATATTAGGGAGAGTGGGAAAAGGAAGAGCAGAGGCTCTTTTTGTACTATTTATGTACTCCCAAAAAACCGCTACTTTATATAGATCATTGTAAAATTGGAAGTAAAGTAATGCTATGATTTTTCTGCTGTGTTCACACTGGTATGATATGACTTATATTTTGCAGCATACAGGATAAATGTTATATATCGTAATCATTATGATTCATTATAATCTTTTTTTTTCCATTTAATGGTTAATTGTGCCCATAGATAACACATACACAAAATACCAGAAAAGGCAAACACTGATGAATAGTATTATGTTCATGCAGCCAAATTAAGCCATCCTGACCTGTTGGAAATGTATTGGGGTCTTTTGCAAGTAATTGATGACGGTACATATTTCACTGCACATACATCATATTTTGAACTATTGAAGAAGAAAATTACTCAAATCTTTGCAGATATCTTGTAATGTTTCCCCTCTTAATGGCCAGTGTCTCGGCAGTACAAATATCAGAATGCTTAGGAAATAACTATGTTTACAGTGAGTTTTGAACCTAGGGCCCAGTTATCCAAATCGACCTGCCAAAAAGGGATTGCTAAGTGGAAATAAGGATGAATTTTTGAGCATTTTCCACCATATTAAGGGATAACATCTTGATAGGACATGCTGATTAGTGTTGAGCGAAGCGAGCTTCAGATGCTTCCTCTGAAGTCGCTTCAATTAAAACTTCGGAATAATACTGTACAGAGATCTGTCTCTGTACAGTATTAAAATGTATGGGCTCCGATGACCCGAAGTAAGTTATTCACTCGCACATGACTTCGTCGAAAACTTCGGTAGTTGACTTTCAAAATGGAAAACCACTTTAAAAATTGAAACCGAACTCAGCTTCAGTTCCGACTAGTACCTTGGAACTGAAGCCAAGTTCGGTTTCAAGATTTAAAGTGGTTTTCCATTTTAAAAATCAACTACCAAAGTTATTTAACAAAGTCACGTTGTGCCCCACTCAGTAGATATGACCCCTTTGTGCCCTAGACAGTAGTAATACCCCCTTACTACTCCCACTCTGTAGTTATGTCCTCTTTATAACCCACAGTAATTATGCCACCTCTGTGCCCCGCACAGTAGTTATGTCCACACACAGTAGTTATGCCCCCTTTGTGCCCCACACAGTAGTTATGTCCACACACAGTAGTTATGCCCCTTTCTGCCTGCACACAGTAGTTGTGTCCACAATGTTCCCCCACACAGTAGTTATGCTTACATTATGCTCTCACACAGTTATGCCCACATTGTGCCCCTACATAGTAGTTATGCCCCATTACAGTAGTGCCTCCCTGGAATGTTAATCATTTTTTTTAAAAGTAGCACTCATCTAGCCCCATTACCTCGATGATCAGAGCACATCCTGCGTCCCCAGCAGGCATAACACATGCAGTGACACATAGTGCCTGCTGTGCTGTGTAGGAGGAGCATGCAGGATGAATACCAAGCCGGGGAATGATTCTTGGTCCTCCGAGCTCCTCCTACACAGCCCAGCAGATGCTATGTGTCACTGCATCGTGCCTGCTGTGGAGCACAGGCCAGTGAATGAAGAAACAGAGAAATGACAGCTCCCTGCTTTTGCAACACATGACAACGGCCAGGGGTACCTTAAAGCAAATGTTTTACGTGATGCCAATTGCAGTGAAGCAACAATGGGACAGAGTCCCTTTAAGAAATAGTGTTTGTATCCAGTTGTTGTCCTCTGAAGTAGAGCAAATAGGGTGAATAATTGAAGGATTTCAAGAAATAAATTGAGACCAGACCTTGTGATGAAGTTCAATAACAGCGTTACTTGAATAAACATTTCTCCAACAGTTTCAGGCTTTGCCTTGGTTCCCAGCAGGCATTAGCGTTAACTCTGGCAGGCAAGAAAACTCAACTCTGCTACATCTGTTGCTCTCTGGCTCTGCTGTGCTGACAAGCTTACTGTATAACTTTGCTTCATTCTTAATGCTTTAACTTTTCTCTGTAGTCTGTCCCTAGATTAATACCAGGGAATCTTTACCTCCTGGCTTCAGAGCCTCAGGCTTTGGCCTCTGTGTCCAGCAGAGCTAAAGGTGCTCAAGCTGACTTAGGCAGTACACATCCAGCAGGGACGTGGACCTAATTACTTTCCCTAGCAGGTGGTACTCTCCGCTGACCTCTAACTAACGAAACCCCTCCTTAGAGGGAGAATGATAATGGAAAGAAGGTTTCATCCTCTGCAAATGTAGCCCTGCCATGCTTTCTGCCACCTTCTGGTGAACCAGGTACATTACATTAACAATAACAGTTACATAGGAATAGCACATTGTATAGGACCTGCAATAAATGCATAAGATGACACTGTGTTAGCCCATAGGAGACAGTAGCGGGGTGAGGAGTGGTAATGGCACTCCGGGTCATTACACTTTACCACTGCATTCAAGTGTCTGTGTCCTTAGGACGCAGAGACAATTGAAATCGGGACATACCCTAGCCATTTCTAGACCACAGGACAGCCGCCGAAATCCGGGACTGTCTGGCTGGATCTGGAATGGTTGGGCAGTATGACCACAGGGATGTCACAGTACAAGAATAGTAAACACAGTACAGAGTAACATTTATGTCATAGTTCAGGAATAATAAGCACAGTGATGTCACAGTACTGGAATAATACACACAATAATGTACACTGTGACATCACAGGATAAGGGCAAATGTACAGGCATGTCACAGGCCAGGAATAATGCAAAAAGAACGGGTGGGGTTCCGTAGTAAAACTTAAAGTAAAACTTAAAATGGGGCCACACATATTCATAATTTACTATCTGCTATCACTGACTGCACCATATGAGTGTAAATTGCCCCCCTTGCTTGTTGGGCCCTATAGCAGGTGCTATGTCTACTACCCTAGTAGTTAAGCCCATGGGTCTGGGTCCTTCCATGACCCCTTTGATCCTGAATATATAGGGTGGATTGGCAATAGACCTTACAGAGAAATTTCCCAGAGGGCCGATGCCCAGGGGACCACCTAAGCCCTCCTCTCTACTGCTGGCAGGGTACATAATGAGTTCTCAGGTATAATTAACTCTGAGAATCAGATCTCACCTCTTAAGCCCCCTGCTCCACATGTTAATTAGAGAGAACTGGAGGAGGAGGACAGAAAATGGTATCTATTAATGGCCACCACAGACAGACAGCTTTTGGGGCAATATATTGTTCTGCACTGTGGTATATGGTTCTGATGGGACTGTATTTGACACTATGGTATTGCTGACCTGCTTATTTGAGTTGACCCAGCTTCTGTCAATTTGTACATGGGGCCACTTTTAGGATTTTTTACTAGGGCTACATTAAGTTCCCAGTAGCCCCAGAATGGGCTACAGGACTAACTAAGCCCTACAGCTCCTTCCCAACCATGCTCCGGACTGCCTGAGTAGCTTTGTTCTCCTGAACTGCTGGGATCCCAGTGGTTGGATACCCACTGATCAGAATGTCATGGAATATCACACGGATATACTCTACCATTCTAGGATGGGAATATCCTTTTGAGACTTCTAAAACTTGTAAATGCACAAAAAGTCACTGGAAAGAAGGGGAATTGATTGGCGGAGCACTGGTATGGCACCAGTCCATGTAATGAGGTTACACATAAAATGTTTCTATGGATTTTTCCCATTATGACCCTGGCAAATAAAACCTACCTTTACACGACACATGAGAGGATGAGGAAAGGTTTTGCACAAATAAAATACAAAACATATAGTGGGTGTTATGGTAACAAGTGAGCATTTACATCCTCTTGTTAATAGTACCAATCTGGAAAACGTTTACAGCGTACATCTAATGTTACAAGCATCAATATGAGAACCATTCATTTACTAAGCGACAGGTGCCTGGAACGATGAGCAATATGATATGCCATGTAAAACATGCTGCCAGACTAGTTATGTCATTTTCCCCCCTTATTACCCTAGAAAATACTATGCCGAAGTAATATAACTCCTCCCGGGCATGTAAATAGTGGACAAGTGTATATACGAAGAAAATTAGACAGCTGTTCTGCTGGAACTGTTCAGCAATATATGCTTATTTCATCATTTACAGTTGGCAGAGAGAATTAGTAGGAGATTTTGGGTCAATTTACTGTGTAATTAAAGGCTTTCTGGTTTTGGGTGGATTAGGGTGAATTTTTAAAGATAACTTATTAATTTTGGTCACATGATACTTTGTTCAGACGGATCCCATACCGCAGACTTGGAGGAATGGTTTACGAAGGTTGAATATGTTTATGTTCAGTTTATTAAGGCATAGCTGGGAAAGAATGTTGGAACATAGGCCCACATTTATTAAGATTGGCGGATTGGCGTTTGATATGCTAGTTTAAGCAAAAACATTGTTGCAGTCAGTCGTGCCAAATTTATTAAAAGGTGCACGTCTCTTAATAAATTAGGAGCAATTTACACTTTTAAAAGTCAAAAAATGAAATCTGCAATATGCCTGTTATGAGCATGTGTAAATTTGCACCAAAATGGGCACCATTTTCTGAATAAAGCTGCTGAAAATTTGGAGAGCACTGCCACTCCATATAGACAATGTCCACTTTTCTTGGCACGTTTCATATCTGGAAAAGTTGTAGATCTTTGAAAAAATATGGTATGCACCATGACGGTCACTTTTAGGCAAGAAGATGTTGCAGTTGTTAAAGCAATACCTGGCACATAAACACACATTAACACACAAGCTTATTGCTTAGTTTAAGGCTACGTTTATACAACCGTAGTGTTTTGCGGTCCTGAAATTGCGGGTCTGCAAAACACGGATACCGGCCTGTGTGCGTTCTGCAATTTTCGGACCGCACATGATCGCCACTATGATAGATATGCCTATTCTTGTCTGCAAGAATAGGACTTGCTCTATCTTTTTTGTGGGGCCGTGGAACGGAAGTATGGATGTGGACAGTACGCTGTGTGCTGCCCGCATCTTTTGCGGCCCCGTTGAAATGAATGGGTCCGCACCCGTTCCTCAAAATTGTCGAATGAGCCCTAACAATGTACAAAGCTTGTCCCACTGTTGGGTTAATAGAGTTACACTGTTTATGCTTTAACCCTCTGATGTTGGCGCTTCCCAGATCTGAAGTTTATGCCAAAAACTGTCCATTGTGTTTATATTGAAGGGTATGTCCATATACATAGAAACCAAAGGTAAGACCCCATTAATCATGACCATATAGAATGAGTCCGGCACCGGAAAAGATTTAAAGCTGTGCGTTTCTTTTATTTCAGTGGTAAAATTCATGCAGCGTTCAACAACATCGCATAACGTCCATCACAAAGTCTATGCATAGACTTTGTGATGGACGTTATAGGATATTGTTGAACGCTGCATGAATTGTACCACTCAAATAAAGGAACGCACAGCTTTAAATCTTTTCCGGTGCTGGACTCATTCTATATGGTTATGTCCATATACACTTACCAGCCATAATATTATAGCCAGCAGACAGATGAGGTGAATGACAATGAAGCCTGTGAAGGGGTCTGCTATATTAGACAGTCATTTCTCAAAGTTGACATACTGAAAGTAGGAGAAAATGGGCAAAAGTAAAATAAGAGAAAAAAGAGAGATGCCAAATGCTGGGTGGCTGGACAATTGGATAAGATCATCTCCAAAATATTAGGTCTTGTGCGGTGTTCCCTCTATGCAGTGGTACCTACTGTATAAAAAGTGGTCCATGGAGTAGCATACCTCCCTTGTACAGTGCTTGGCATAAAAAAGACACTTCCCAGAATGAAAATTGCAAAACGAGTAATCCTCCCTAGTTGCTTAGAACATCCATTTAATAGATTTTTGACTCTTGAGCCATCATAATTAAAGTAATAAATATTAAAGTAATAAAATTACAACTAAGGGTGGGTTCACACTAGCGGTATGGTTTCCGTTATGGCCTTCCATTATAACGTGGTTATAACGGAACATAACGGAATCCATAAGACGGAAGGATGGATCCGTTCTTTTGCCCATAGACTTCTATTATGATGGAATGCAAAATGGAAGCCTTTAAAATGCATTCCGTTTGCTTTCCGTCATAATACAAGTCTATGGGAAAGCATAACGGATCCGGCTGGGTCCCGTTATGCAAGGCGGAAAACAAAGTCCTGTGGACAGACGGATCGGTATTATGACAGAAAGCAAACGGAATGCCTTTTAACCGCTACAGGACCGCCTAACGCAGGGATGCGTCCTGCGGGCGGTCCTGTAGCTCTGAGACGACGCATCGGCGCGTCATATCGCAAGAGCCGAGACTTCCTGTGAACGGGCGCGCGTTCACAGTGAAGCGCGTCTCAGGAGTTCAGCTACAGCCTGCCAGCGATGATCCATCGCTGGCAGGCTGTAGATGCGAATTCAATCGCATCAAAGAGCTATATCAGACGCTGTTTTGTGAACAGCGTCTGATAAAGCTTCTACCTGGTCCTCTGGTGGTCCCATTTGCTGGGATCGACCACCAGAGGACCAGGTAACTATGTAAAGTTGCACCAAACACTACACTAACCCCCCCCACCCCCCCTCACCTGTTAACCCCTTGATCACCCCATCTAGACCCCCTGATCACCCCCCTGTCATTGATCACACCCCTTGTAAGGCTCCATTCAGACGTCCATATGTGTTTTGCGGATCCATGGATTCACGGATCGGATCCGCAGATCCTCAAAACACGGACACCGGCAATGTGCTTTACGCATTTTGCAGATCCGCACATTGCCAGAACTATATAGAAAATGCTTTTTCTTGTCCGCAATTGCGGACAAGAATAGGACATGTTCTATATTTTTGCGGAACGGAAGTGCAGACCCGGAAGCGCGGATCCGTAATTCCGGATCCGAGCGGGACAAAGTCTGTCCCCATAGAAATGAATGGGTCCACAATTCCGTTCCGCAAACAGAATTTCGGATGTGTGAATGGGGCATAAGGGTCTCTTATCACCGCCAGTTAGTTAGCTACTTGTTAGGTAGCCAGCGCCCAGCCCACCGCACCGCACCGCAGTCACTGATTTTGGCAGAGATTTTTTCATCCACATTGATCGATGCGAATGAAAAAATCTGTGCCGTTCATTTTTTTTTTTTTTCAGCGCAGAGGCTGAACGGAAAAAAAAAATCTTATTACCTGTATGCTCAATATACGGAGAATCGCAGAAACTCCTAATGCTGGCCATACGTGTAATGATTGCGGAGACCTTCAAATGCCAGGGCAGTATAAATACCCCACATGTGACCCCATTTTAGAAAGAAGACACCCCAAGGTATTCCGTGAGGGGTATGGCGAGTTCATGCAAAATTTTATTTTTTGTCACAAGTTAGTGGAATATGAGACTGTAAAAAAAATAAAAAAAATAAAATAAATTTCCGCTAACTTGTGCCAAATTATTTTTTTTCTGTGAACTCGCCATGCCCCTCACGGAATACCTTGGGGTGTCTTCTTTCCACAATGGGGTCACTTGTGGGGTATTTATACTTCCCTGGCATTTTAGGGGCCCTAAAGCGTGAGAATCCAAATGTGTAAAAATGGCCTGTGAAATCCTAAAGGTACTCATTGGTTTTAGGGCCCCTTTGCGCACCCAGGCTGCAAAAAAGTGTCACACATGTGGTATCACCGTACTCAGGAGAAGTAGGGCAATGTGTTTTGGGGTGTATTTCTATATATACCCATACTTTGTGTGAGAAATATCGCTGTAAACGACAACTTTTAAAAAAGTTTATACAAAGTTGTCATTTACAGAGATATTTCTCTCACCCAACATGGGTATATGTAAAAATACACCCCAAAACACATTGCCCTACTTCTCCCGAGTACAGCGATACCACATGAGTGACACTTTTTTGCAGCCTGGGTGCGCAAAGGCCCAAATTCCAACGAGTACCTAGGTTTTACATGGCGGCTCACAACTTAGCCCCGCCCAAAATGCCAGAACAGTAAACACATCCCACAAATGACCCCATTTCGGAAAGTAGACACCCTGAGGTATTCACTGAGGGGCATAGTGAGTCCGTCTGAGATCAGAGATATTTCTCTCACCCAACATGGGTATATGTAAAAATACACCCCAAAACACATTGCCCTACTTCTCCCGAGTACAGCGATACCACATGAGTGACACTTTTTTGCAGCCTGGGTGCGCAAAGGGGCCCAAATTCCAACGAGTACCTAGGTTTTACATGGCGGCTCACAATTTAGCCCCGCCCAAAATGCCAGAACAGTAAACACACCCCACAAATGACCCCATTTCGGAAAGTAGACACCCCGAGGTATTCACTGAGGGGCATAGTGAGTCCGTCTGAGATTTTTTTTTTTTTTTGCCAGAAGTTAGCAGAAATTGAAACTTTTTTTTTTTTTTCTCAGAAACTGTCATTTTCCGCTAACTTGTGAAAAAAATGAAATGATACATGAACTCACCATGCCCCTCCGCGAATACTTTGGGGTGTCTTCTTTCTAAAATGGTGTCATTTGGGGGGTATTTATACTATCCTGACATTCTAGCACCTGAAGAAACATGACAGGCGCTCAGAAAGTCAGAGCTGCTTCAAAATGCCGAAATTTACTTTTTTGCACCATAGTTTGTAAACGCTATAACTTTTACCCAAACCAATAAATATACACTTATTGGAGTTTTTTTTTATCAAAGACATGTAGAACAATAAATTTAGAGAAAAATTTATATAGAAATGTAGTTTTTTTAAAAAAAATTTACAACAGAAAGTGAAAAATGTCATTTTTTTGCAAAAATGTCGTTAAATTTGTATTAATGGCAAAAAAAGTAAAAATGTCAGCAACAATGAAATACCACCAAATGAAAGCTCTATTAGTGAGAAGAAAAGGAGGTAAAATTCATTTGGGTGGTAAGTTGTATGACGGAGCAATAAACGGTGAAAGTAGTGTAGTGCAGAATTGTAAAAAGTGGCCTGGTCATTAAGGGTGTTTAAGCTAGGGGGGTTGAAGCGGTTAAAGGCTTCCGTTTTTCATTCTATCTGGACATTTCGTTATTTTCCGTTATAACGGAAAGGAATAACGGAATCCTTAATGCTAGTGTGAACTAGGTTATTGAATGGTTATTGAAGGTTACTAAAGGTAATTCAGAAGAGAATGGATAGCATTAGAGTTTCCCATACTGTAGTAACATACAGGTAAGGGGCAGGCTTTATCTAATTGTAGCCACTCTTGTTTGAACAACCCTAACAAACAAAATGGGGCAAATTCAAACCAGCCTTTGCTGTCCCCTACAAGCATTAAAAAGCAGTTTTCTTTTTATCAAAGGACAGACTGTAATACATAGAAATGAAATATATTTGTTTTACTTTTTTCTTCATGTCCCAAGCTGTCCAGTAAAAGTATTTCTATTGAGAAATGGGGGAGTATGATATCATTTCCCCACAATTTTAGTGCTTATTGTACTTGTTTTTGTTTGATATCATGTATCATACCCTTTTTTCATATCTGCAGAGCCCTACAATTAATGGGATATTATAATGATAACCCTCTGGACCCCTAAAACTACATCTCTGGGCAGTATATATCTAGGATGTGTCATAACTTACTGACCGGTGTGGGATTCAACCAACTGACTTCTACCAATCAAAAAATGAAGTAGTTAAGGCCTATTCAATGTTTCAGCTGCCTTTTCAGGTGGTATGCATAGGACTGACACTGAGGAGAATGGTACTAAGTTGCAATATCTGCATGGTGTATTGTGGTACCTTTATTTAGAAATCCTTGATGATCCAAGACCCCTACCAATCAAAAAAGTCGGTGGGAGTCTACTGGGAGAGGTGGGGTCTGCCATGGACCAATAAACTTACTATAGTTTGCATCAGAAATAATAGTAGAAATCTACAGGTGTCTGTCGCCATTTAGGGTAAGTGCCCCTAAACATAACCATGCCATTTTTTTGTGAAAACCTGTTCCAATGCGGAAAAATGCTTATTTTTATTTTTATGCAAATACAGTTTTCTGTGCACTGTTGGCATGGAGACTCTGTTTGGTGCACCTACACTCTAACATAATGCTGCCAAGAGCTCTCCCTACTGTTTCATTGACAGTCCTTGAGATTTTAGGGTTGGTAGTAATGGCACAGGGAAAAGCCAGGTGCACCAAACGGAGTGACTCCACCCGTGGTGCACAGAAAACCTTAAGGCCTCTTTCACACGAGCATGACGGATTGCCTCCGGATACATTCAGGGTGCGTTCAGTGAAACTCGCACCATTTTGCAAGCAAGTTCAGTCAGTTTTGTCTGCGATTGCGTTAAGTTGGTCAGTTTTTTCCGTGTGGGTGCAATGCGTTTTGATGCGTTTTTCACACGCGTGATAAAAAACCGAAGGTTTACAAACAACACCTCTTAGCAACCGTAAGTGAAAAACACATTGCATCCGCACTTGCTTGTGGATGCAATGTGTTTTTCACTGAAGCCCCATTCACTTCTATGGGACCAGGGCTGCGTGAAAAACGCAGAATATAGAACATGGTGCGTTTTTCAAGCAACGCAAAACTGATGCGTGAAAAAAACGCTCATGTACACAGACCCATTTAAACACATGGGTCAGAATTCAGTGCGGGTGCTTCACGTTCACGTCACGCATTGCATCCACATGGAAAACTCGCTCATGTGAAAGGGGCCTAAAAAGAAAACATTTCTCAGCATTAAAAGACTGGATTTTCACAAGAAAGGTACTGTAATCTTTCAAGGCACCTACCCTACATGGAAGTATGCTTAGTTTGAAATTGATTTTGGAAGCTTGTGCCTTGCACATTTTGGTTTAAGACAATCTAAGTCATTCTCCCTCCATGTTTTATTGTTAAAGCTTGAAGAGCTGTTCATCTGATGGATATAGGTGTCAGTAATATGATGTAATGCAATTAAAGTCTGCTTAGATACAGTATGTAGGGGTTATTAGATGCAAGGAGAATATCCTGGAGACAAGTAAAGCTTAGTATAACAATGACAAAAGACTGAAATGTATTGGTCTCATGTTACTGCTGGGCAGTAGGAACTTTCTTTTAGTATGTCAACCCATCTCACATCTGGAGAAGGGTGGTTTCTCAAGGCTAAAATGATGCACTTGAAACAACTTTTATTACACTTTTCTTTTCCAACCACATGAAGTCACTTGGAAAGTTTCCATTCAGCAGTTTTACATGTGTTTCTAGTTTCTTATGCTCCAGAATCAGCCATGGACCTTACTGAATCCCTAAGTTTTCAGGGTGCGGGTAAAATTTATTTTTCTCTTTTCTTTTGACAAGATTGAATGTTAGATAGTAATATTATAAAACAAACTGAAAGGTTGGCTATTAGGATATAGAAATCAATCGTAATTGACAAAAAGTGTCCACCACTCTTTTCTATCCTTGTTAGTTCAGTTGAAAGGAGTCTGATGATGTTTTCTAATGGAATACATGATGAACCAAACTGGACCAATAAGGTCAGTGTTTATGAGGGACATTTTTAGTTGTGTCACCTAAGACAATGAAGTGGCTATTAATAAGGATGGAAAGCAGAATGAAGATGAACTGGGTCTGAGGGCCACATCATGCAAAGATAGGGATACACTGCGACATTTGTCGCAACAAAAAAATATTTTAGAATTTTGATTTGGCTGTAACAACACAGTCTCGTCACAGGCAAGTTACACTAAAGTCAATGGAATAAAAGTCACATTTGACTTGCGACACACAACACAAAATCCATCAAGTCTGGATTTTTTGCGACTGTTGCATCACAGTGGAGGCATGTCATATGTTGCACTGCGACACCATTGACAATTATTAGATCAAGTGTTGCGTGACTTTCTTGTCACAACATTTATCAAGGTCAATTTGAATTGCATTGCAATTTTCTGGTCACGCAACACATGTGTGAATAATCTAAGCAAGCAATGTTAAAGTGGTTCTCCGGGTACCGCAGCTTAGCCCCATTCACTGGAATGGGAATAAAATGCCCCTAGGGATATGACTGATGAATATGACCTCACATGGTCTAAGAAGGGGCCTAAGTGCTAATGGTGCACCATGGTCTTTTCATACAGCTAATGGGTGCCGGGAGTTGGACCCCCGCCGATCTGATATTGATGAAGTATCCCGTGGATAGCTCATCAATATCAAAATCCTGGAAAACCTCTTTAAAGCAGGATTTCCATCTTATAAAGTTATCAGAATGATAGAATATGTCATGACATTCTGATCAGTAGGGGCCCAAAAACTGGGACCCTTGCTAATCCACAGGTCTGGCTCCAAAGCATTCCTTCCATATGTCTGCCATGCAGGAAACTGCAATGCAGCTTGATTCAAGTTCAATACAAGCACAGTGGATAGATGGAAGCACCTCTCAAAAACCATGAAGGAGCTAGGCATATCCTAGCAATATGCCATCATGTATGGTGGTGAAAAAACATTGTACAGGAATGTAAAAATAAGCACCCACCAATCAGCTGTTTGAGAAGGCAGTGCGGCCCACTTTCTGTTCCCCAAGCACAACGCCGTACATTGTATAGCGGCTGTGCTTTGTATCGCTCTCAGCCTCATTTACTTGGATGGGGCTAAGGTGTGCCTAGGCCACGTGACCAATTAATGTGATGTCATTGGCCTAGGAAAAGTTGTGAGAAGGCCACGATCCCTGATGAAGATTGGTCATTAGTAGTGATGAGCGGCATAGGGAATATTCAAATTCTCCATAAATTTGCAAATTTTTGGCTATAAATTTACAAATTTGAGAATTCGTGATCTCCAGTCATTATCTACTTGATTGTGAAAATCGGCAATGTAATACATTCAAGATAAAAATTCGCTATTAGAATATTAGCGATCAACACTAAGGGGTAGACAACTTTCCTATTGGTTGCTAGGGATGTTGCTAAGTGCCGATATTCACGATAAATTTGCAATAAATTTGCGATTAGAATATTCGCGATCAACACTATTAACGAATACGAATATATAGCACTATATTTTAAATATTTGCAAATTCTCAAAGTGGCGATATTCGCAATTCGAATATTCGCGCTCAACAGTAGTCATTAGTAGCAGTGGAGTCTGAATTTCCTGAACTGCTCGGGGCCACCAGCACTGATGTGCAGGGAAACACTGAGAAGAAGCCGGTTGGAAAGTGAAGGTGTACCATAGCTCTATGCTAACCCTTTTTGCGATGAGCAAACCCATAAGTGGTTATATTTTTATGTGAACTTGAATTATACAGATTTATGTTGCTTTGCCCCATCCACATAATTTATAACACAGATCTCTGTGGAGACAGAATGCAGAGTTAATCTACCTCAACTACACCATATATTCAACCATGACAGTTTGTAAATCTCTCTCCCGACCTCTTACTCTAATCTTCTTTGGTCTCACTTTTACTCACTATTATTCTCAATCACTTCCCTACCTAAGCCATTCTACTTTAAAGACAGGAAATGTTAAAAATGTTGGAAAAACTGATTCTTTTTGGCGCATCTGAATAATAAATTTATCTAAAATGAGAAGCGGAAAAACTGGTGACATGTCCATTCTTGGCCTGGTGCTTGCATGGACACCGCCGAAAACTGTGGTAGATATCTAATTATGGTTTATCATGTAATCACAGAGTTCCTTCACCAGTGTAAAATGTAACCTTTACTGGTGATCATTCAAAATCACCCAATTTGTGCCCTTAAAAAGCAATTAACAATGAGGCTGGGCAGGACATGGAAAGGAAAATTTACTCACCCTCACACTAGCCTTATCAAACTATAGACCCTGCCTAGCAAAATGGCATGGTATAAGAAAATGGCCAGCACTCGCTTGTAATGTTGCACGGGACAGGACCAATTCCACACGTAATTATACAATACCATATGGTATCACAACCACATATTACTGTGGAAGAGATTCATTGACGACATTTTTTGCATATGGGCGGGGCCACGTGAGACCCTAGAATCCTTCCTGTTACATTTGAACCAGGCACGCAGAGGTTTACAATTTACGTTAGTATGTGATGAACAGACTGTAAGCTTCTTGGATACTAGAGTTATAAAAGATCCCCTTGGCAATCTATCTACTGATTTATTCAGGAAGGAAACGGATAGGAATAGCATCCTGCATTTTTCTAGTGCGCACCCATCCTCCTTGAAAAGGGCTATCCCCAAATCACAATACCAAAGGGTTAAACGGATAGTTTAAAGGTGATGTAAAGGTGATGTTCCTATCATTTGTATTAATATTCTTTAGAAATTCATTTAATTGGTCCCTAGTGCCGCTCCAAATAAAAATGACATCGTCGATGAATCTCCTTCTATCAAAATCTCCCGTCGATATAGATCATCACTCTCTATCAAAAAGATTCCATATCTTTCAGTACTGTTCTCATCCCCCAACAAAATAAAATAAAATAAAATAAAACAAAATGTAAAAGAATTGAATATCAATCCTTATAATCCAACTCTGAAGTAAAGAATTTCATATCCATATACTATACATTTATTGGACCATTAGGGAATTTATATTACAAGAGGGTAGAACTCCTCAGTCATTCATAATGTCCTTTTACCAGTATTGTTACTATCACCATTTTTATATTTATTTTTATTTTTATTGTGATTATTATGAACTAATATGCTTATATCATCTTTTTATATATTGGTATCTGTTGATGCTAACTTTATACAGAAATCTATACAGAAGTTTCCATTTGTGACTTGATTGACATAAATCCGACCCCCAATCGGGCGGAACCAGAATTGAAACACGCCCATATGATCCCTTTAAAAGGACCCATACACAGTGGTTATCCATACCCACTGAGGAAGGAGCAGAGGCTCCGAAACGCGTTTGGGGCATTGAATAACCACTGATGATCCAGCTGGACTCCTAACAGCAAAAAACTCCAATATCAGAACTTAAAACCTAAAGTTCCGCTATCTAAATATTTCAAAGAACTTCCAAAGCCCGAAGTTTTGAAATTTCCGCCAAAAGAACACGAGGACGCCAACGGTGACGTCACCGGAAGTGACGTTCCTGACTTCAAACGCTGATAGCAAGCGGCTTACTCCGCGTGTGAGGACGCTCAACGCGAATGCCGACTCACTTTTGACAGGCCTGCAACATCTAAGGAAACACCGACCGGCACAAAGCCCCGTTCCTGGAGCGGTAACGTACGGACCCTCGGGTCAAAAATTGCACTCATTGCATTTATATTTTTATTCTGCACCAAACCAATTGGGAACCATTTAAAAAGCAGCTATCACTCCTGCTGAAAAAGGAACCTAACAGACCTATATGTTAAACGGAGTGATTATATCTCACTCAAATATTCTACTCAGGGACATTCTATAGTTGTCACCCGACAAAAGTTTTTGGGAACTTGGACATTCTTTGTCAACACAAAAGGGGATTATAAGAAGACCCACAATTTACCAGAGAGAACACTTCTGGGTTTATGCTTTTATTATGCTTTTATTACCTGTTTGTTTATATATTTTGTGATCATTTTGAACCATCCTATCCTATTGGAAACTTTTTTAAAAATATTTATCATAATATAATAAATTATCCATGCTTAACCAATACTTTGAGTGCCATCCCTCCTAAGTATTGAATATACATCTACCTCTTTTGTGACGTTGGGTGCGTCATATTGGGATAGAGCACCATATTCCATCTCAACAGTAGAGTGAGCCACCTAATCACTACTAATACATACCATGTATCAGAAAAAAATCAAAAAAATTATCACACATAATACATATATGCTCCCGAGTAAACCAGTGGCGTCCAGGTTTTAATCACCAGTGGAAAAAAAAAAGGAGCAAATACCATATGTCCCAGGAATGCAAACTCTGTCCCGACGCGTTTCTCTGAACCGTTCTCTGGGGTCAGTTCATCATGGGACCACATATAACAAAAAGACTCCAAAAAAACAAAACAATACAGGAATGGAGGCAATAATATGTGTGTTAATCAGATTATATTCTTGAAGTAATACCTAATGATAATGGTAAATCTCATGGCCAGAAAGAAAGACAATTCCCACATATTTGGGTCCAAATATAATGCATCTGCATCACATACCAAATGTCCACAGTGCTGCTGAGACCCTTTTAAAATTCTACCACCCACCATTTAAATATTGATAATCAAAGTATGGCTTTCAATAAAATCACAATTGCAGCAGGATAGGCCAATAAACATAACAGTCGCTATGACAGAAGGCGGAGGATATGGTTATACTTCCCCAAATCCTAGATAAAATGCCAAGCCTGGGAGGGTACGATAAGGGATCAGTCAACATTGGTGGTGCAGTGGTGGCCATCTTGATGGAAAGTCTGGTCTCTGTCCATGTCAGCATTCAATCAGTGTCGCTCTAAATACCCGCGCGCCAAAAAACTGAAGTTATGTGACATATGGCACTGGCGTGCATAAAGGGGTCGCATGGGTTCGCACTTGCGACCGGGCCCGGCACTCCAGGGGGCCCGGCCGCCTGTGGACTCCCCTGGCCCCTGCAGTAGTGGCAGCTCCGTCTTCTCCCCTGTGTGTATCAGCGCAGCAGGGTCACTATTAGTGCAGTACTACTGGTACTGAGCACTGTCAGGGGCCCTGCTGCAAAGAGGAAAAATAGGGGCCACTCACAGCTTTCCCCACCAAGTTTACTAACCCCAAGAGAAGGCAGCTCCCCCTCCTCTCTGCAGTGTGATGGTCCGTGTGAGGAGGGGGCGGGGACTCCTCCCAGTCCGGCAGTGGCTGCAGGAGAAGATGAGAACTGGCAGCAGAGACTCTGAGCCTTCACCTCAGGTAATTTACTGTGCCTCATGTGCGGTGCTGTAACTGCAACTCTAGTGTCCCCCTGCCCACCAACCATGTCACCTTCTGACATCTCCCCCTGCCCTCTGGAGGTTACATCAGTACTGGAGCGTTATAAGAAGAGAGACCGATATCAGTTACATAGGATGTAAATGTCTCTGGAGGTTATATCAGTACTGGAGCATTATAATAGGAGCGGCTGATATCAGTCACATAGGATGTAATGTCTCTGGAGGTTATATCAGTGCTGGAGCGTTATAATAGGAGCGGAAGATATCAGTCACATAGGATGTAATGTCTCTGGAGGTTATATCAGTACTGGAGCGTTATAATAGGAGCGGCTGATATCAGTCACATAGGATGTAATGTCTCTGGAGGTTATATCAGTGCTGGAGCGTTATAAGAAGAGCGGCTGATATCAGTCACATGATTTAATGTCTCTGGAGGTTATATCAGTGCTGGCGCGTTATAAGAGGAGCGGCTGTTATCAGTCACATATGATGTAATGTCTCTGGAGGTTATATCAGTGCTGGCGTGTTATAAGAGGAGTGGCTGATTTCAATCACATAATAGGAACCATATATACAGTACTACATACAATATCTAGGAACCATTTACTGTATACTATATACAGGCTCGGGTGGGGGGGGGGGGGTTTGCCCATGGATCAGTTTTGCATCGGGGCCCCATGGATTGTGTGTACGCCACTGCATGTGCTCCTTTTTTTTCCCACTGGTGATCAAACCTGGACGCCACAGGTTTACTTGGGAGCATATATGTATTATGTGCGATTATTTTTGTTGTAACTTTATTATTTTCTGACACATGCATTGACTTATGACATTACTATTGGACTGTAGTCATACTAGGTCTCTTCTATGTCCAGGGACATATAGGGCCTGTAAGGAGGTTCCTGACATGGGATCGCCCCTATCGGGGTGGCCATTATGTTTTGCTAGGCAGGGCCTATAGCTTGATAGGGCAAGTGTGAGGGTGAGTCAATATTCTTTTCCTTGTCCTGCCCAGCCTTAATGTTAATTGCTTTTTAAGGGCACAAATTGGGTGATTTTTAATGATCATCAGTAAAGGTTACGTTTTACACTGGTGAAGGTACTCTGTGATTACATTATAATTAAGTTGCACTAGTGACTATCTGACATCTGATGTCTATATCTATCAGAACTGTGAAGAATGATTACGGTTTATCGCCATTCCATGGCACCAAAACGCAAGCATGTCCGCAGCATGTCCAAGACCATGGTAGAAGCAGAGGGGTTTTTGCTGCGGAATATAAGGGTAGATTTTGCCCTTGCAAAACCTGCCGTGTGCACTAGCCTTAAGACTTCTCTTTTGGTTGGAGACTTCAGTGATGATGTTTTGGGGTGTTTTCCCTATGGAATATAAATTGGATAAAAGGATATAAAATTTACAGGCAGTGATCCCCTCCAGAGATGTTGAGGAGCGATATCGCTAATGCCATCGCTCTTCTGCATAACGTCTCGTATTTTTCCGACAACAGATCGTCACCAATCTACTGTTGGGAAACAAGGATTTTTGTGTTTGCACTTGCACTTGCAATTACCCTGTGAACAAGTGTTTTGCGCGTTCATCGGGTAATTGGCGTACACAACGCTAACGAGTGTTACTATGAATACTCATTAGGGATGATCTATGCGATTCTCGGCCCGTGTAAAGGACCCTTATCTCAATCTTAGAAAGATATGGCTGCTTTAATTTTACACAGTGCCACACCTGTCCCCTACTTTTGTATGCTCCTGCATCTCAGCACTGAGTTGCCATACCATATACAATGCACTTATAGGTGCAAAAAATGTGGATCGGATACGGATAAAGAATGAGAATGGCAAAATAAAAAATGGATAAGGCCCCTGTACACACAGAGCCTTTTTCTAGAAACAAATCGGTGCAGATTCCACACTAAAAAGCCGCTGAAGCCTCGCTGAACCTACCTCCACTGTTTTCAGTGGGAAGCCATGCTGCACTTTATCTTGGTATGGTTAAATACCATATACAAAACAACTTTTTTTCAGTCGCTTTGTATATTGAGTTGTCTGGAGGAGGATAAACTCCTAGGTAAATGTGCCTGATGTCCATCCACAGGCTACATTTTGGTGCACCTGTGAGGCCTGGGCCATATCAGCCAGTCTTGGGTGGGGCCCACAGCCTTCTCCTTCCTCCCATTGCAGGCAGGGCTACATGATAGAGGTAACTGGGGAGTTTGCTGCGAGTCGGCCTTTATTCTCCTGTAATTTAGTCCACTGGCTCCTGGTATTGCCCATACGGCACAGGTAGGTGAGTGTTAGGACCCGAGCTACTTGAAAAACCTTGGCGCGGTGCTCGGGCTTAGACATGTCCTCCACAGTAGGATATGTTGACTAATTCTCAATTTTAACATCAGAATGAGGGTTAGTAGGACCGCAGAGTGCACCTGTCTTTTCTATTGCTATTGTTATATGGTTAAATACCATGACTTTGCCATGAACTAATGTCTGTTCTTGGCGCAGGGTTTGCACAGATATCGATGAAAACTGTGATGGGTGTCCAACTGTGGTTTAGCTCCATTTCCTGAGGTTAAACTGCAAGTAGGTCAGCCACATTCAACTTGAAAAACTGAAGCAGAAACCAAGGGGTTTCTGCTGGGGAATACAAAGTAGATTTTGCCTTTGCAAAATGCAGCAGGTCAACTAGACCTAAGACTTGTCATCTGGTTGGAGACTGTTTAGATGAGGAGGTGGAGGAAACATCCAGTTGCTTCTCAGACCTTTGCTCACATTGCATCAAAATCAACATTGACTGCACGCCGTTTATGTACTTAGCGCTGGTAAACAGTACATTGTCCTCTGACAAATCATCCAGGATACATAAAAAAAAACGTATTAATCAATCCAAAAAAATAGTTTCATTGGGTCAATAGGCTTTGCTTTTTAATATTTGGCTGTTATGTGGATGGGATGAGGATCATTGTGGACGAGACAGCTGGCTGTTCAACCAGAAGTGATGCTATGGAATAAAAAGGAGGCTTTAACCAAACTTACCACATTTGTCAGTTTTTATATGACACATTTGTAACAAGTAAGCGACATCAGCCATAGCAATTTAGATGTCTTACAAAACAGTACAATTGATGTAAAGCAATAAAACACAATAATAAGTTGAAATGATTTGCATTGCATTTGGCAGTAATACTAATGTATTGTGATGTACTAATGTATTGTGATTGTCCATATGCTGGCTTAATTCAGTTTTCCATCACATTATATACTGCTCGTATCCAGGGATTATGATTACCCTGTAATCCAGTGGCCGTGCTTGTACAATATAGGAAAAAACGAAGGACTATGTGCGCTCCCATGGTCCTGGTCACAAGTAAGCACAACCACCGCTGATGGATTGCAGGGTGGTCGCTAGTGTTGAGCGCGAATATTCGAATAGCGAATATTAATCGCGAATATCGCAACTTCGATAATTCGCGAATATTGCGAATATACTGCTATATATTCGTTATATCGAATATTCGTCATTTTTTCCATCTGAACAAATGATTCCTCCCTGCTTAAAATGCTTGTGGGTCAATGAGTCATCGGCCCACAAGCAAGAAGCAGGGAGGAATCATGACTTTAGATGTTGAAAAAAGACGAATATTCTAAAAAACGAATATATAGCACTATAGCGAATATATTCGTTTTGACATTTTTTAGAATATTCGTCTTTTTTTCCCCCTCCAAACAGTACAGTTAAACCCCTTTGGCATACTCCTCCCCACAAGCGTCCCCGTCACCATGGGAACGCCTGGTGGTTAGAATATACCATCGGATCTGAGTTAGATCGTGAAAACTCAAATCCGATGGTATATTCTAACACAGAAGCGTTCCCATGGTGATGAGGACAGCTAAGTCAAAGTATACCAACACGCGCATACATACCGGCTCCCTGCTGCCTGGAGGCACCTGTCCTCTGACAGGGCACTGTGATCTGCACTATTAACCCCTCAGGTGCCGCACCTGAGGGGTTAATAGTGCGGATCTAGCACCCTGTCAGAGGTCGGGTGCCGCCGGGCAGCAGTGCTCCTCCCCACTATTAAAATCATTAATGGGCAGTGCGCCTAATTCCCCCTCACCAGTATTACAAACAATAATTGGTGGCCAGTGCCGATCCCCCTATTAAACATCATTGGTGGCCAGTGTGCGCCGACAATCCCTCCCCGTATTAATTATCGCTGGTCAGTGCGCACTCAATCCCCCTCCCTCCCCAGTAAAAATCATTGCTGGCAGTGCGCCTCCCTCTCCCCCTCCCATCATTGGTGGCAGCGGCAGCTCGATCAGAGTCCCAGCAGTGTAATGCTGGGGCTCCGATCGATTACCATGGCAGCCAGGACGCTACTGCAGTCCTGGCTGCCATGGTTGATAGTCAGCATTGTACTTACCTGCGCTGGGCCGCGGGCGCTCCTTCTTCTCAAACTCACAGTTTGAGGGAAGGAGCGCCGGCGCCCAGCGCAGGTAAGTACAATGCTGACTAACTAACCATGGCAGCCAGGACTGCAGTAGCGTCCTGGCTGCCATGGTAATCGATCGGAGCCCCAGCATTACACTGCTGGGACTCTGATCGAGCTGCCGCTGCCACCAATGATGGGAGGGGAGAGGGAGGCGCACTGCCAGCAATGATTTTTACTGGGGAGGGAGGGGGATTGAGTGCGCACTGACCAGCGATAATTAGTACGGGGAGGGATTGTCGGCGCACACTGGCCACCAATGATGTTTAATAGGGAGGATCGGCACTGGCCACCAATTGTTGTTTGTAATACTGGTGAGGGGGAATTAGGCGCACTGCCCATTAATGATTTTAATAGTGAGGAGGCACTGCTGCCGGCGGCACCCGACCTCTGACAGGGTGCTGTGATCCGCACTATTAACCCCTCAGGTGCGGCATCTGAGGGGTTAATAGTGCAGATCACAGTGCCCTGTCAGAGGACAGGTGCCTCCAGGCAGCAGGAGCCGGTATGTATGCGCGTGTTGGTATACTCTAACTTCAAGCGTCCCCATCACCATGGGAACGCCTCTGTGTTAGAATATACCATCGGATTTGAGTTTTCACGATCTAACTCAGATCCGATGGTATATTCTAACCACCAGGCGTTCCCATGGTGACGGGGACGCTTGTGGGGAGGAGTATGCCAAAGGGTTAACGAATATGGAATATAGCTATGCACTAGCAGTGCTAAGTTGAAATCGCAATGCGAATACTTTAAGTTAAATTAATCGCATTGTGATTTCAACTTAGCACTGCTGCTATATTCCATATTCGTTAGTTCTAGCAAGCTGACCCATTATAAACCCAGCTCTAAGTTGAAATCGCAATGCGATTAATATAACTTGAATTAATCGCATTGCGATTTCAACGTAATTCCTCAAATCCGACAGTACATTTTAGTATATGGAGACGTTCCCATGGTGATGGGGACGCTCCATGAGCACGGAAGTTATGGTTGGCTTGGTAGAATTAGCGAATAGCGAATATGACGAATGTATTCGTCATATTCCTCAAAACGAAGATAGCGAGTATTCTACATCTTCGTTTTAGCAACCTATTCGTCAACTTCGCTATTCGCTAATTCTAGCAATCAAATAGGAAGGTTGACTTACCAGACAGCTGTGTTAAATTCGCTATGCGATTTTTTTTTAATACAATAATTATATTACTTAATAAAATTATTATATTATATTATATTATTATTATTCTATTTATTAAAAAAAAAAAAATCGCATAGCGAATTTAACACAGCTGTCTCTATAGTCAACCTTCCTATTTGATTGCTAGAATTAGCGAAGTTGACGAATAGGTTGCTAAAACGAAGATGTAGAATACTTCGTTATCTTCGTTTTGAGGAATATGACGAATACATTTGTCATATCCGTCATCCTCGCTAATTCTAGATATGAAACCAATAGGAAAGTAGCCTTAAGTTAAAATCGCAATATGCGATTATTTAAATCGCATGTTAATCGCGATAACTAGAAAAATGACGAATATTCGATTTCGATGAATATGAAACGAATATTCATACGAATATTCGCGAATTTCATCGAAATCGAATATGGCACCTGCCGCTCATCACTAGTGGTCGCAACCATGGAAACAAGTAGTGTATAATGTTTTGGAAAAATTAATCCAGCCAGCAAAAGAGGCAATATGGATAATAACAATACAGTGCCTTGCAAAAGTATTCACCCCTTTGACTTTTTTCGTATTTTGTTACATTGCAGCATTAAATTCAATGTATTGTTAATCTGAATTTTATGTGATGGATCAGAACACAATAGTTTAAGTTGGTGAAGTGAAATGAGAAAAATAAAAATAAATATATAAATAAAACTATTGTTTAGAAATAGAAAACAGGAAATAAGCATGTGTGTATGTATTCATCCCCTTTGTTAGGAAGCCCATAAAAAGCTCTGGTGCAACCAATTACCTTCAGAAGTCACATAATTAGTGAAATGATGTCTACCTGTGTGCAATCTAAGGGTCACATGATCTGTCATTACATACACACACCTTTTTTGAAAGGCCCCAGAGGCTGCAACACCTAAGCAAGGCATCACTAGCCAAACACTGCCATGAAAACCAAGGTACCTTGGAACTGAACCCGAGTTCGGGAAATAGTTTTTTACAGTACAAATTAATTTATGAAGTTATTACCCGAAGTCTCGCAAGACTTCGCGAAGCAATAACTTCGGCTCATAGGAGCCAATACATTCTAATACTGTACGATGTGCTCGCGCCGTACAGTATTGAGGCGAAGTTGTATCACTATATTAACCAGTATGTTTGTAGCACTATATATAATGTTTTCCAAGTATGCTTTTAACTGTAAGGCTGGAGGGAAGGGGTTCGGTTGAGAATTTGGCACATTTCAGTTCTCGCCTCAGGCAGCAGAAAGGCTAGATGCACCCCTGAGTGGTATGCCAGGGTTCCCTGATGAACCAGTAATCCCATTGGAGAGGACAGAGTTGACTCCTATTGCGTGCTTGGGACGACAGCATTGATATGCTCAGTGACAGTGACATTGCGCTGTTACAACTGACTTATTTACAGACACATCTTTATGGCTGTATAGCATCTTGTAGACCAAAAGTTTTATTTGTGCACATGGATTAACTTTACTTTGTTAAACTGCCTCCCACAAAATGATAGGTTCACTCAGAACAGATACTAGGTAAGTCATGAGATATTCTGCTTGTAAACAATCAAAGGAAATGCCAGAGGATGGACTGAAAGGATGCATCATTCATTAATAATACATTCCAATGCCAACAAAATGTTTCCTTTTTAATGAATTATTCCATTGCAGGCGAAAGGTAATTCAGTGGTTAAATAGATGTTGACAGACTAAGTGGAGCCTCCGGTCATATTCTATGTGTTGGCTAATTTAAAAAAAGGTCTTATGAAATGAATATCAAACACATTCTCCACATTCAGTCACTACAATATATCTGGCAAAACCCCAACATATTGGACAGTAATACAATGGGATGAGTTAAATTGTTTCGTACTGTGCTTTTATATTGTTACCATACTTTTAGACTGTCAGAAACAAGAGAAGTCTGTTTTTCCATGTTATGCTTTTTATGAAGTTCATATCCCTTGATATTTACTAGTCTCCAGAATCGTCATTTGAGATGAATGTTTGGGAGAGGACACAAAGTATGCAAACAATTTTGTTTTGGGATGTTGTTAGGGATTGTGGGAAAGAACACCATTATGAAGGACTGATATTTCCAAATCTGACCTATAGCATACAACCCTCTCTTTGATAATAGAAAAACTAAATACATACTAAGGCACTCAGAAAAGGACATTGAGTCCCAAACAAGAAATAGCAAAGTCGTAAGAGGCTCCAGCCTTGGTATAGTAGAATGACTAGCGTTTCATGGCAGCAGTCTTATGCCGTCAATAGGGCTTTGTCATTTTTTCCCTAGACTGGTGTATATACACATTCCAAGCAGAACTGTGGATATAAAAAATGTGTGATTCACTCATAGGGGAGTTGTTGAAAATGTGTAATTACTTAGCTATGCAAATGTAGGATTCTACACAAAATACCACAAGCTTCATCTGGATAGATGTGGAATATATAACAACTTCCTATTAGCAACTACTTGTTTTTAAGAAACTTTTACAAAAGATACAAAGTATCTATGGAACATTTCCATATGAAGTCTTAACATTTAATCCATTTCATCTTAAAGATGAAGTCATGGAAAGTAAAAATAAATGGGTCATCATAGCCTTCCGATCACAAAATTGTAAACATCATTGATTTCTTTCACTTGTAATGACTAATTGAATATGGTTAATGAAATAAAATGTACAGAAGTTTTCTAAGAAATATAAGAACAACCACAAAAATAATGAAAATGTCACAGGGAAGCCTGAGGACCAAACAGAAAACAGAACATCCTGCAGAAGAAATGTGGTTGCCATGATTTGAAATGCCTTGATGTATTATATTAATAACAGTAGTAATAACTTTTGCCAAAAGCCAAGGAGAGGCAAATCTTTTAGTGTAGGTCTTGTCAGTTAGAAGCCACTTTGTCGTTGGTAGATGGGCCTGATTAAAATGTGTGCAAAGAGCTTCTCATTTTTATATAGTATGTATAGCAGTAATGCAGTTTACATTTATTCATGTTTTCAGTGTTTGCATGTGGCAGTGTGCTACTACTTGTAGTCCTTGTTTGTTTTTACATCGCACCCATAGTAACTTTCACCTGACCCCTCTTTTTATACATGGTTTTGAGGTGCTGGTCTAACTTTCTTTTAATATATACATATATTAGGTGCTGTTTCATTTGTTTGGGTATGTATATATAGATGAGGAATAGGCATCCTCCATGGAACTTAGCACTCCCGCTTACCCGCCCACCTGTGTGGTCCTTTTAATCAGTAGTATCACAATATCATAGTGGAGCTGGACACTCCGTGTTAGAGTAGGTCCTCTTTTGATTAGAAGCCACCTTGCCGCTTGGTAGACGGGCCCAACATATTTTTGATCAACTATATGCGCTAAGAGCTTCTACCCCATGTTATAGTGAGTATAGTGGTCATGCATTCTTAGTGCATTCAGCAGTCTGCTGCTATTTATTTGGTTTGCTATAATGTTATTATTTGTTTATATAGTGTTTATATATTTCCTACAAATATGCAGGAAATATGAAATTATGTTATGGTAGGCCTTCAGTTGTATGCTCTTTTTGAAAGAATAGAAAGTAGGATTAAGTCTGATGTCACCAGGAGTGATGTACAGAAGAAGTCTTGGAGATGAGAATATGAGGAGCAGGCAGGTGGAGAAGAGGGAAGAAGACTCATAGGGAGAAAGAGTATTAACAATTGTGTACATGGTGATACTGGAAAGCAAGTTATGGTAGGTGTTTAGCTTATCTGAAGAGGTGAGCTTTTAGGGTGGAGGCTGAAGAGTAGGTTTGATAGAAGTATTGAAGGAAAAAGAAGTCCTGAGAATGTGAGCAGTGGACAAGTGAGAGGAGAGAAAAAAGCTGTGAAGAGGTCATGTGTACAAGTCACAGAAATTTTAATTGTACTGTATCTCAAGAAAAAAGTGATGATTTACAAACATCTGATATGTATGCATTGTTCTGCCTCTCCCCTGACTTCAATTGCTGGGCGAAAGAAGGATGGGACATGTTGGATTTTAACATGCTGATCCTTTGTTCCCACAGTAGATAAAACTCCTGCCAGAGGAGTTCAGCCGTGACTTATTCCCCACTCCCCAACAAAAACATATGCATGATTGACTCTGCACTGTATGGGAGAGTTGAAAGGAATAGTTGGAGACTGAACTAGTATCTCGCTAAATAAATTCTAAAGTACATGGGCACCTTGAAAGGAGTTATTGTTTAACTCAAGTTAAACATATTCTTTAAAAAAGTAATGCTTGTATTAAACTTTCTATTTCACTATGTACATTTAAAAAAAATCATAACATTCTGCAATTTACACACTAGTCAGTAAGCCTAATAATAGGCAGAGGAACAGCCTGCCATAGTTCATCGTACCTGGCATAGCTGGAAAAGGAAGTAGCACCGCCAGGCTCATTAACTATAAAGGAACCCGGTAGGGATCAGGACTGTTTCCGGCATTAGAGTTGAGATTTGGCTGTACAAAAAACTGCTTTTTTTCCGGCTGAATCCTGGCACTCATGTGGGTACAAGCCAGATCCCCGTCAGATCCCATTATAGTCCATTGTCTCTGGTGGGGAAAGGTCGGGCTATCCCTGATGCGATAAACTCTGGCAGGCTGTTCCTCTGCCGAAACAGTCTGCAAGATGGTTTCTAGTATGAAACTAGCTTTTAAAAAAGGCAAGATAATCTGGAAAACTTGTAGAAAGTATATACATACAGTATAAACTGGTCATACCGACCAAGGATCATGTAACATAAAAAATCGGATTAGATCAACTCTAGTTCACTACAGATGATTAAATGACATTTATTCCGTCATGCACAAAGGATTTGTACATTTGTAAGCAGTTGGATTTACAAATAATGCAGATTTCCTAGGTGTTTCATATCAATAATGACCGAAGGCTGTAACATTACCAGAGTGTGCTGTAAAACCTGTGAAAACAAGGATTTTATATCTTATATCAGTATCAGTTGTTGGGAAATGATAGTATCCATTTGAATGTTTAAGGGTATCATAAAATGCTGACACTCCCTGAGGCCATGGAAGCTGTTCAGACATAAAGACAATGCGTTGAAGCAGTAATTCAATAACCTGAAGGGAGCTGGAGGAGATATTAACAATTAGTGCTGGACGAAAAGTTTAAAAACCATCTCCACTTAAAGTGAACCTCCAATTATACCTTAAAAAGAATATGTGTCAGGGCTTATCAGTAGCTTTCATACAGTAATGTGCCATATTAATGGTGTCTGCTGTTTTCAGAGATAGCAGTGCATGAACTGCACAACGCTTAAGACTTTCAGAAGAAGACAGCAAATTTATAGTTTCTTGGTAATCTATGTTGGAATTGGGCTGGGGGACTTCTTCAGCATCAATGATGCTGTGTCTATGACGGATGTCACTATTTTGCATTTCCACTTGCCTATAGTATTAACCCCTTAGTGACCAGCCTATTTTGGGTCTTACTGACAAAGTGTTTTTCTTCCTTTTTTCATTATCGCCTTCCAAGAGCTATAACCTTTTTATTTTTCTGTCTACGTAGCTGTATGAGGGCTTGTTTTTTGCGGGACAATTTGTAGTTTTTAATGGTGCCATTTTGGGGTACACATAACTTTCTGATTAACTTATTTTTAACTCTTTCTGGGAGGGAGATGGGAAAAAACTGCAATACTGCCACTGGTTTTTACGTTATAAATTTTATGGCATTCATTTTTCGGTATAAACATCATGATATCTTCATTCTCTGGATCAGTATGATTACAGCATTACCAAATATATGTAGTTTTTTTTTTTTTTTTTTTCGTTTTACTGCTTTTGTGCAATAAACCCCTGTTTTTTTTAAAAAAAGAAGAAAATCTTTTTGCATCACCACATCCCAAGACCCATGACATTTTTTTTTTCTATGCAGTTGTGTGAGGGCTTGATTTTTGCAGGATGACTTGTATTTCTCATTGGTATCATTTTGGGGTAAACAACACTTTTTCATCGCTTGTTATTAAGTTTTTTCAGTGGTGACTAAAAATAAATTTGCAATTCTGGCAATTTTTTGTTGTTTTTTTTTACGGCGTTCACTGTAGGGGATAATTTACATGCTCTTTGTGTAGTGTGGGTCACTATGAATGGGCGATTTTATTTTTGCAATTTTTTTCATTGAAAGGCATATTTTCAATGGAATAAAGATTTTTGTTTTAAATTAGAATTTATTTTTAATTTATAGTCCCACAAGGGCACTATAACAGGCAATCTTTTGATTGCTCCTAAAATGCAATGCACTATCCCTAAAGTACATTGTTGATACTCTTCTGTTAAAGAAAGAAGAACCTGCAATGGTCAATGAAATAACTCAAAAATGACAGAAATAATAAGTAAATATTTACTGAAAATCAGCTAATAAATTTTGCTTTTGAATTGTGGTTCTACAGAATAAAAAAAACAAAACAAAAAAAACGAATGTACCCCTAGAAAAGACTGAAGATAATTTGATTATAGGGACGAGTTAAACGAAAGCCTTATTCACACGTCATTTTTTTAGTCAGTGATTTCCATTACTGATTGTGAGCCAAAACCAGGACATAAGGTATCAGGGAAAGATCTGCATCTGTTCTGTGTTTTTGACCCGCACTTGGTTTTGGTTCAAAATCACTGATGAAAATCACTGACCAAACAGTGACGTGTGAATGAGGCATAAGGTGTGTTCTGTAATCGGCATCACATGTGTCTTCATCAGTCAAGCTGCCTATTTAACAGGTGAAAAGTATTCATTATGCTGTTTAGTATCATGGTGTGTACCACACTGAACATGGACCAAAGAAAGCTAAGAAGAGAGTTGTCTCAGGAGATTGGAAAGAAAATATAGACAAACATGCTAAAGATAAAAGCTAGAAGACCATTTCCAAACATCTTATTGTGCTTGTTACTACAGTTGCAAATAGAGATGAGCGAATTTCTCAAAAATTCGATTCGGCCTCTTCGTCGAATATTCTGAAAAGATTTGATTCGATCCGAATTTATTTGCGGAGAATCGCGTTAAAAACAGCTATTTCCTGGCTGCAGAGAGCCTTTATAGTAGTGTAGAACACTGTGCCTTGCAGTAACACACATAGGGAGTCTGCTGTGGTAGTGAAACAATACTGTGAGTCAGTATGACAGGCACATGACAGGCGTCACTTTTAGAATCACTGCACACTTCACTTATTTGGGCAGTTACGGGGCCAAAACTGACCAAATAACTCAAGTGTGAACTCAGTCTTACAGGTAGATGTTAGCGTCAGGTATAAAGAACCGTGCAGAGGCCAAAGATCCTACTGTAGCGTGAAAGAGCGCACTCCTTTTACACCGTCGTCAGCTGATTCCACATAGATGTCTACAGAACCTATTCTATTAAACGCTTATACAAGTATATACAAGACAGAGTGGACAGGGTGTCAGCAGTAAGTTTGTGTTGACATCACTGATTATTTTGCCCTACCTTTGATCCGTCAGAACAATAACACCCCCAAAAAACGCATCCTGTCTGCTGAGCTTCTGCCTTCACTGTGTCAGCATTTGGTCAGCGATCCATCAGTATTGACTAAGTAAAAAAACATAGACAGTATCCGTTGTGCATCTCATTTTTCCTTCTATCTGACAGATTAGAAGAAGGGTCAAATAAATCATCATGTCAACCAGGTCAGAATGGGGAGGGTGGGAGAACAGCTTGAGAAGTCCACTGAGTGGCCCAATAACATAATGTTAAGGTAGCAGCAGCATGAGGAGACCACAGAGTGGCCCATTTACATAGTGTTGAGGTGGCAGCAGCATGAGGAAGCCACAGAGTGGCCCAGTGACATACTGTTGAGTTAGCAGCAGCATGAGGAGGCCACTGACTTTCAAGGTGACATAGTGTGGAGGTGGCAGCAGCAGCAGCATGAGGAGGCCACAGAGTGGCAAAGTGACATCGTGTGAAGGTGGCAGCAGCAGCAGCATGAGGTGGCCATAGAGTGGCCCAGTGACATAGTGTTGATTTAGCAGCAGCATGAGGAGGCCACAGAGTGGCAAGGTGACATAGTGTGGAGGTGGAAGCAGCAGCATGAGGAGGCCACAGAGTTGCATAATGACAGAGTGTGGAGGTGTCAGAAGCAGCATGAGGAGACCTGAGTGGTGAGGTGGCAGCAGCATCAGGAGACCACATAGTGACCCGGTGACAGAGTGGGGAGGTGGGTGGCAATAACAGTACCTGTTGACAATGGGGGGTGTAAGAAGGAGCACTTGGCATAAGATGTGTGGCATCAGGTGGGTGGCAGCAGCGGAATAGTAGCTGAGGCAGGAAGCCAGAAGAAATCGGTCTCTTTTGTCAAGGTTTGGATGAGGCAGCATCGATGATCTAATCTGATGCATCAGGCATTGATGGGTGGAAATCCTGGCTGATCCAGGCCTGATTCATCTTGACAAAGGTCAGTCTCTCCACATTTTGAGTGGACAGGCGAGTTCGCCTTGGGGTAACTATGGCCCTCGCTGCACTAAACACCCGCTCTGATGCCACACTACTGGCTGGGCAGGACAACTTTTCCAGGGCAAACTCAGCCAGTTGCGACCACAAATCTAGTTTGGCTGCCTAGTAGTCCAGTGGATCTTCAATGTGGGGTGGCAGGGTACTGTCCAAGTATGTCACTAGGTGGGTTAAGAAAGCTGTTCATCATCGACTCTAGGCTCAAGCTGCTGCTGATGGAGCTGGTAGTGCTTCTACCCATCCACCCCACCACAGCAACCATGGCAATGGAACGAGAGTGCAGAGAGCCCCCCCGGTCAGACCGGCGAGAGGATGGACGATGGCACAGATAGGCAGCGGCCAACTGACTACATAGGATGTCTCTATAGTAGTTCAGTTTGTCCTACCTCTCAGCGGGTGTAAAAAAGGCCCCTATTTTGGACCGGTAGCCAGGATCCAACAAGTTGGAGAGCCAGAAGTCATCCCTCTGCCGAATGGTGACAATTCGGCTGTCACTACCGAAGCAAGTGAGCATGCAGCAGGCCATTTGCACAAGTGACCCGGAGGGACTCGCTGCCTCCATCTCTCTCCATACTGCCACGGTGTCCCTGGGTCATCTGCCTCGTCTTCCTCATCTCCCTCTACTCCTGCTCCTTCTCTCCTGTCACCTGTGTAGAAAAACCACCCATTTCGCTACACATTGCTTGTGCTCCAATGTCCTCCTCCTCTTTAGCCCCCACAAGGCTCACGTGGCTGTGAGATATAGGCGCCACATCTCTAGTCCCCTGATCAGCCAGATGTACCAGCATCTGTTCCAGGATATGAAGCAGTGGAATGACGTTGTTCATTCGGTAGTCCTGACGACTGACAAATAGCGTTACATCCTCAAATGGCCTAAGCAAAAGGCAGATGTCACGCATGAGCTGCCACTGGCTGACATCGAAGTTACACAAGGGAGTACCCCTGTTCGATTGGATCATCAAGAAATCGTTTATGGTGTCTCTGGTGTCAATGGAAATCGCCTCTGTTCGTATAGTCGGTCCAACAAATGGAGGGTGGAATTCCAACGGGTGGAAACGTCGCATATCAGCCTATGTTGGGGGACCCCGTTCTGACACTGCAGCTCAAGGAGAGTGCTTAGCGGTGTACATGTGGCTGAACTGCATGAAAAGTTTCCTGGCCATTTTTAGGATGTCTTGCAGATGGGTGGAAGACTTCAGGAACCGCTTGACAACCAGAATGAACATGTGCCCCATGCAGGGCGCATGGCTCAGCCCTCGTTGATGCAGCACAGACACCATTTTCTTCCCATTGTCGCTCACCATGGTTTAAATTTTGAGTTGTCGCGGAGAACGCCAGGATTCGATTTCTTGATGAAGGACACAGAGAAGTTCCCCCTCTGAGTGACTCCGTTTTCCCAGACACCATGGTTTCAATTTTGAGTTGTCGCGGAAAACGCCAGGATTCGATTTCTTGATGAAGGACACGGAGAAGTTACCCCCCTGAGTGACTCCGTTTTCCCAGGCAAATGAGGTGTAGAACAGTGTAACACCACAGTGCCCTGCACATGTGGTATGCTGGAGGAGCACTGTGAATTGTCCCTGCAGTGGAGGCTAAGGACACGGTGGAGGATGAGAAGGCGGAGGTGGACATTGTCGCATGAACAATGGCGTGAGAACGTGGAGGCGGAAGCGTTGTCACCTGGCCAAGTTGCTGGTTTGGCTGGGCGGGAACCACATTTACCCAGTGGGCCGTAAAGGACATATATTGTCCTTAACCGTAGTTACAGCTCCAAACGTTGGCGCTACTGTGCACTTTGGCAGCCACCGACAGGCTCAAGAACTGGCCCACCTTCTGTTCTACAAATGTGTTCAGGGCTAGTACTGCCTTTTTGGTAAAATAAATGACGGCTTGGGACTCTCCACATCGGCTCGGCACAAGTCATAAGTTCTCGGAGAGGTGCAGAGTCCACCACTTGGAAAGGGAGGGACTGTAGCACCAGGAACTTGACCAGGAACACATTCAGCTTCTTCACCGTTGGATGAGTGCACGTATACTGTTGTCTCTTGGCAATCGCTTCGGAGATCGATTGCTGACGGAATGACTGATGAGGAGTACGAGGGCTATAAGCAGGAGCATCAGGACCGATAGATGATGGGAAGGACAGACAGCTCCCTTCGGCTGAGGTGGTGGAGCCTTGACTGCCTGAAATCGGGTGCATGCCACTGGGTGATACAGCGGTTGCTGCGGAAGGCTGGACCACCACATTGGAGCCACGGTTCTCCCAGGCCACTTTATAGTGACGCTGCATATGTTGACGCCCACAGACTCGGCAAATGGCCATGTTCACCTCTTCCGGCGGCTTAACAAAAAACTGCCAACACGCAGAGTAGGTGATTTTACCCCCAACACTCCACACTGACTGACTGCTACCGCTTCTGCCTCCGTGAACCCCTTCACCACTACTTTCCGGGAAGGTAGGCTCCTGTGAAGCAGGTGGTCTACCCCAGGCACTTTTAGCTCCTGACCTCCCACTGCTGCATCCTAATGACTCCCAGCCACTCTACCGACTTGCTGGCTCCGCCACCTCCTCACGTGCAAGCTGCTCTTTTCTCAATGATGATGTTAAAGCCCCTTTGTTACCCGAGTTACATTGAGTACTGTCTGCACGTCACTGATGTCCTCCTCAACGATCTCTGAGCCATGAGCCTGCTCCGCAACACCAGCTCCCACGCCACTCTCCTCATGACCACTTGCCCGCCTACTGGAGGAAGCTGCGGATGTCTCCTCCAGATCTTGGCTGGATAGTAGCTACTGACTGTTCTCATCCTCGCTGTATAGTGGAGCTGAGCCCACAACATATAATATATCTCTGGCTGAGGGAACAGAAAATGACAGAGGCAAGTTGAGGACAGGTGAGGGCACAGGGCCTGCTCCCGGGCCATGCCAACTAAGGGTTGTGTCTGACGAACCGCTAGCTGACAGTGAGAGCTCAGGCCTCTGGAAGTTACCCCTGCTGCCACGCCCCCTTACTCAGCTGCTACCTGTGCATGCGCCAGAAACATTTAGGCCTCTGCCCCTTCCCTTGTAAATGAATACACCCCAAAAAAGGCTGTCATTTTGTCACTTCACCACACAACGGCAAATAATACTTTTTTTTGCCACTAATACACCCCAAAAATGCTTTAGAACATATAATTGCACCGCTGAACGGCAAATAATATATATTTTTTGCCACTAATACAGGCCAAAAAGGACCCTAATTTCCTCACTTCACTACATAACAGATAATAAGCCATTTTTTGCCACTAATACAAGGCAAAAAAGGCTTTCGAAAATATAACTGCACAGCTGAACGGCAAATACTTTTTTTTTGCCACTAATACACGCTAAAAAGGGCTGTAATGTTGTCACTTTACCACACAACGGCTAAGGGTACTTTTACACATGCGGCAGAGTGATGTGGCAAGCAGTTCCGTCGCCGGAACTGCCTGCCAGATCGGTCAATCTGCATGCAAACTGAAAGCATTTGATGACAGATGCGGCTATGGATCCGTCTTATAAATCCATTGCAAGAACGGATCCATCTCTCCGCTTGTCATGCGGAGAGAGGGATCAGGTTTTTTTTTCCACATTTTTACCGGTCTGCGCATGGATCCGGCGTTGCAGTATTTTGAATGCCGGATCCGGCATAAATACATTCCAATAGGAAAAATGCATGTGTTCCGGAATTTTGGACGAAGATAATACCGCAGCATGCTGTTGTATTACCTCCGTCCTGAAATGTCAAAAAGACTGAACTGATGACATCCTGATGCATCCTGAACAGATTTCTCAAGCAGTTTTTCCCGGCATAGAGCCCCGACGACGGAACTCAATGCCGGAAAAGAATAACGCTAGTGTGAAAGTACCCTAATAAGCTATTTTTTTGCCACTAATGCACACCAAAAAGGCTTTAGAACGTATAACTGCAATGCTGAACAGCAAATAATACTTTTTTTTGCCACTAATACATGCCAAAATAGGCTTTAGAACATATACCTGCACTACTGACTGGCCAAAAAAGCTTTAGAACATATAACTGCACCACTGAACGGCAAATAATGACTTTTTTTGCCACTAATATACAGAAAGGGCTGTAATTTTCTCACTTCATCACACAACGACAAATAATACTTTTTTACCCCACGAATGCATGACAAAAAAGGCTTTAGAGCATGTAACTGCACCGCTAAATCGCAAATAATCCTTTTTTCCCCCACTAATACACACCAAAAAAGGCTTTAGAACATATAACTGCACCGCACAAGGGCTAAAAAGACGTATAAATATTTCCTAGTAATACACCCTGTTAATGGCTGTATCACCACAGCACTTGTACCCAATAACAAGAATGGTTTGCTGGAATTACAGAGGTATCATCTATTGCAAACCTGAAAGCAGCAGAATAATGGCAATTTGGATCCCCAGTCAGTGCAGCAAGGTGTAATAGGATTGTTCCTATTACCCAGTCTGTAAATTCCCCTATTGGACCCTGTTCTGCTTCAATACTGTGGAATAATTCCTCCCTATCCTTTCCCTACACTTCTAATGATCTTTCCCTGAACTTCTATTCAGCAAAAAAAAGTTTTCAAGTCTTTCCTAGCACTTTCTCTAACGCCTGCTGACGTCTCTCCCTGCACTAAGTACACTGGAAAATGGCTGAATTCAAGATGGCTGAGGCCATTTATAGGGCTGTGACATCACACGGGCTCGCTGGCTGCTGAATGCATGTCCTAACATGTGCAACAGCCATGCAAAAATGCGATTCGTTACCACAAAGCGTGAGGAAATTCTGTGCAAATCGAATTTTTCCTGGAATTCGGATCGAATTCCACTTCGTCAACTTCGATTTGCTCATCTCTAGTTGCAAATATTATTCAGAGGTTTTAAGTCTACGGAACTGTAGCCCTTATAACCCTTGTAACACACTGTGCTAGTTGCCTGTTGTTTAAGCACAGTATTATTATACAAAACTTTCTATTGCCATTGCTCACCAGAAGACAAGCACGAGCCCAGTGTATTACAACAGGAGATGCTGTTTGATGGAGTTGTGTCACATTTTTGGGACAAGACTGGCCAGTCTGTCTGGGAAGAAGATGTGGATTACCAGCACATCAGAATGCAATACACTGACACAGTGCTTCTGAAAACTGTATATTAGTAAGTGAAATATAGGTGTTTAGAATACATTAAAAATAAAGTGGCTGTCCTCTTTAAAGGGAATGTGTCACCCCTTTTAGGCACTTATCTGAGAGCAGAATATACTGGTGACAGATATATTGATGACACTTTCTCTTCAATGATGCTGTGCATGTCGGGCCGCTCGCAGTGTTTTTGTCCTGCATTCATAAGATCATATGAGTCCGGGACAATAGTCCAGCGGGCGGCCCGACCTGTACAGTATCACAGTAACCTATGATGCTTTGCGCTCCCTTGCGCATGATCATTGCCGCTCTGGGACATATGGCCCGCTCAAGGGCCTTCAAAGTGAAAAGTAGTTAATGGCACATGCCCTTTAAGGCTTTAATGTTTATGTGCAGTAAAATGTGCATCACCATCATCAGTGGAAAGGTAGAAATGCAGAAGCAGGTCCTCAGTATCAGCAATTTCTGTCGCACTAGCAAGGTTAAAAAAGGCATATAATTTTAGCTATCAAAATGTCTTCATTTGGGGTGAGATCAGACACAGCAGCATTTTTCTGCTTCAGATTTTGACCTGAACCACAATTCTCTGTACACATCTTTATTTTTGCTGCTACCACCTGCATTTGGACCAGAAAGCAGGGGGAGGTTGCTGAAATAAAGCAGGTAGCTCTCAGTAATACCAATGTCATATAGAGTGAATGTAGGGGGTGGTCAAAGCAGGAAGTCTATGAAGTGCAGCTTCAACCAATAACTGTAGAGCAGGAAGTGAGATCAGAGATGGGAGCGGGTATCAGTTTCTTCTGTACAGCCCAGTACTATGCATCAGTAGTTATTTTTGCCTGTAGTGTTAAAGACCTTTTGCATAATGTATAGAGCGCCAGACCACCGGACCAGAGTGAAAGAATTGATGATCATCATAGGTTAAATTACCTTTATACAGAGTTTCAGGCCTACTCACTGCACATTATTTTGTTTGATTTCATTTTCTGAAAGTGTTTGAACTGCACTTATCTGTATTGCCGCAGAGTAGACATCTTCTCCTTAAAAAACATTTAAGTGTTATTTGCAGTCAGACAGAAGTATTCCCATATGAAGTAAAAACACAAGCCAAGTCTGAATTTTTATCCGCTTATAAATCTATAAGCACTCTCGTTGAAGATATAATCCTACTTACTGTATATATGTCAGCATTCCACCATGAGGCTATAACACAAATCACATGTTGTAGCCTTAAAGCCAAAGCATAACAACCGTGCATTTTTTGTGTCTGGTTCAATGTGTTGAAAAAACACAGCACCAATGCCAATGGGAAGCCTTTGGTTTAACAAAGGAAAATTGAGGCAATTTGTTTTAACTACTATTTGTACTGTATTAATTGTTTTATAGGAATCTCGAATTCTCGAATACCATTTCTCTACAGTCAACAATTTAATTGGGCAAATATACAGCATTACAGAATTCTCCATGCCAGTGCTGTAAATCTAATTGTAGTTCCAGACACAGTGCGGCAGATTTACCAAGCCTGTAGATGGCATAAGCTCAGACAAGCTGTCTAGACCTGCGCCTGATTTTTCACAGGGGCTCAGGCTGGATTATAGATGTGGTGCAGGGCTAGACGACACTTGTCCAATGCTGTACTAACTGTTGACTTAGTTTGAGAAATAATTTTTATGCCAAAATTATGGCCCAATTTTGTCCCAAAATGTTGCATCCTATGATCCAAGGCCATGCTTCTCTCTCATGAAGCCACACCCTTTTTCTGACAAACCATGCCCACTTTTGGACTAGGCACCAAAACTTTCTCTAAACCTAGATGTGCCAAATTGTGCCACTTTTTGTGCAATTTATGCCAAAATCTAAGTTCAGATTCACTGACATTGGTAAATGTGAGCCGATCACAGAAAATAATGCACTAACACAATAGATGCAAACATTATATATGGACTAAGTCCTCATTCTGATATGATACAATTAAATGTGAGTCAATCAATGAATTCTGTGCTTTCACAATTTTGATTTTCTGATCCAGCGTAGTCAGCCCCACCACAATATGACAACATGTTGTCCATACAAATGACTTATCTCCTGGCAAAGCTTTCCCCTTGCTCAGGTGTGGTGTTATTCGTATAGGTATCATCATGTACAGAAGTCCCTGCAACAAAGCATAATTCATAAGATAAACATTTTCCCGTAGCTTATATATGAAGATTTGTTTCACCTTTTTTTTTGGGAGGGGGGATCCGCTAATTAGATCATCTGTTTTTTAGTTGGCTTTCTCAGTTTATTCTTATCCAAAATGCATCAGCTATTTCAATTTGTCCTCTTATTCTCTTGCTGTTTTTATTAATCATTTTTCATTTGTAAAATCTCAAATATTTAGAGAAACTGGACTTTCTCATTACACTCATAAAGCTCTGTTAGTGTTGAGCAAAGCGAAGCATTCGAAGCGGAATTCGGTCCGGAGTTTAGGAAAACTTAGTTTAGCAATTAATCTGAATTTCTCTGAGCTTCATGGGAACGAATCAGTTTTTTCCTAAAATTACAGCTATACATGTTACAAAGTGAAAGTAAGTAGCCCAGTAACGCGAGATCACCCATAATGACGTGCAGTCAGCCAATTTGCATATAGCCATCCCCTATAATGTCACAGCCCTATAAAACCCTCATCCTGCACAGTCTCACCCATTGCCCTGTGAGCTGAGCATTGGGAGAGACATGCCAAGCGCTCATGTGCTAGGGACAGTGTTGCAGAAAATGATTAATAGAAAAATATTGGAGAGGGAGAGTGCAGGGAGACTACAGGGAGAGCGCAGGGAGACTTATTCGGCATCAGTTTTATTTATTTATTTCTACACTTACATATTCCTACATCAGCCGTAAACTATGATATGTAATTCAATACCAATAAGATAGAAGCCTTTATTATTCTGGTGCCAGCGTGCCAACCAGTAACATCCAGTCTGCACCCCTTAATGATGACCATCCTCATTTTTTGCTGGCCTTACTTGTTCCAAATTATCCTTCAAAGTCTCCATGTCCTAGAAATGTCAGCATGATGCAGAGAGAGGAGGAGCTGGATGTTCCTAATGGCATATTCTCATCAATATTAGATCATGTGGAAAAGCAGATAGCAGAAGAAGGGCTCCCATCTGTAGGGCCGGAGAGTGCTGGAGTTGGAGAAGTGGGTATGCCAGAGCTGATTAATATTCTGTATAATATGTCAAATAACCTGCAGGAGATTGCAGGCCAGAACAGCAATAATATGCGGATTGTGGCCCCCCCCCCCCCCAACCAGCCAAACCCCATACCATACATGTTTAAAGGTTCCGTGCAGCCATTAACAATGAAGAAGGACTATACAGTGCAGTCTTCATTATTTAAAAAAGGGCAGCTGTGGGCTAATTGGTCGCGTGGTTCCTCACTGCTGCATGAATCAAAACTTCGCTCATCTCTAAGCTCTGTTTATTCTAATGTCATGGATTCCTTCTATAATGGAGACATCAAAGATATGATGGATTGATTTTTTAGATTCTGATAAATTCAGATGGATCCTCATTTAGGAATGGATCCTTCAGGTTTCTGTCAGGGCTCTGGAATTTGTTATGCTATAAATAGCCTGCAGACTATACTATTCCTCCCCAAAAAATGCCAAAACCCTTATGAACACTGGAAACACATTTTCACTTTTAGAGAGGATTGGCTCATGCCTTCTACTTCTTTTGCCTTCACTTTTATCACAAGGGGATGCAAAGTTCTAAAACTTGATTTATCTACCATAAAGGCAGAAAATTGGAAAGAAGCAATAGTCTTAGGCAAAGTATTAAAGGGGGGGGGTCCAGATTTAACCTAATTTTTAATTAAAGGGGTTCTCCAGGAATTAAGAAAATAAAAATACATAAATATTACTTTATTATAAATATATTCCCAAATACCTTCCATTAGTTATAATTGCTTGTTTTGTCTAGGGAGCACTAAACCTGTCCTAATCACACATCAGGACAAGTTACTTCACAACACTGAGGTAAAGTGCTCCCTCATCCTCCTCTCTGCTCTGTTGTCAGGGATTATGATGCTGAATACAGTTTAATACGATCTTCAGCTTAATATCTCTAGGAATGGAGTTCATGAGGAGACATGATGTACAGAGAGGAGGGACAGAACAGACTGTGGTAATGGAGACTGCATACAAGTGCTGCTGCTCATTAGCTACATCTGCTCATGAACTCCATTCCTACAAAGATTCAGCTGATGACCATATTAAACTGTATTCAGGATCACAAGTAGAGCAGAGAGGAGGATGAGGCAGCTCTTTAGCTCAGTGTTGGGAAGTGACTTGTCCTCCTGTGTGATTAGGACAGATTTTGTGTTTACTAATAGGACAGCGACCATTTTGTTTTTCCTAATGGTTGCTCCCCAGACAAAACAAGACATTATAACTAATGTAAGGGATTTGGGAATATATTTATAATGAAGTAATATTTAAGTATTTTAATTTTCTTAATTCCCCGAGAAACTCTTTAAGCTCTGGAATGTGGTCTACGCAAGATATGCACTACCCTTTGCCCGACACTCGGTCCCAGTGCAGAGACTATGTTCACTGATGCTTCCAGCTCCCAGCCTGAAACTTCCAAACAGGATGTGCTGCATTTCACCCTGGGGAGCAGGTGAGTGCATATCTTATTGTAAGTGGACCACATTATGAGGCTTAATTAAAAATGGGGTTAAATTTAGAAAATACCTTTAAAGGAATATTCTGCCAGATGACATGGTATAACTATTAGATTGATGGGGTCCTACTGCTGACAACTGGGACCTCATACTGAAGTGAATGGAATGGAAGGTCAGACATGCATGCTGGGGTATGCATTCATTTCTATGGGATTTCTGGAAATAGCCAATAGCCCCCCCAATGATCTAATACTCATCCCCTATCCCAGGGGTGCACAACCTGCCGCCCCCAGAGCCAAAGTTTGCTGCCCCCGTCCTCCTGGACAGAAACACAGCTGATCGTGTGATCAGCTGTGTTTCTGCCCGCAGCGCTACACGATGGAGCATTAGAGCTCCTGCTCCTGCACTGTAGCAGAAGCAGGACGGGTTTTCCCTGTAACTGGGGCTTCTTTAGATCCTCCAGTTACAGTGAAAATAGTGGAAAATAAAGTCTGTGTCCCCAAAGGTCTTTTATGGACCTTTTGGGGACAAATTATGTGGCAAACATATATATTAAAAGTTAAAAAACAAATTTGAAAACACAATAAAAAAATACAAATACAAGAAAAAAGATGCAAGTGCAAAAAAAAAAAAAAGTCAGTGTCCCCCGGACGTCTTTTTGTAGCATAAATATATAAAAAATTAGTTGAAAGAATAGTAAAATACATAAAAGAAAAAAAACACCCACACCAACCAAAACCATTACAATTTTCACCCCATTCATGTGAAACTATACATATTGTATAAGAAAACGATCCAACACATATAGGGAACGATTATAATAATTTGCATATTTAAATAATGAGCTATAGTTTGAATAAAAATGACTTTAAAAAAACCTGTAGTTTCCCCCTAATAAAACTAAAAATATATATTAAAAAGCCCTGTGTTATGTAATAAAATGCTGCAAAAGTGTTTGAACCATGTGTGCTAAATCACAAAAAAGTGACTGCTCATCAAGGCCTTTTCACGCCTGTTCATTAAAGGGTTAACTAATAAGTGCTTTCCCGGCTAGTAAGGCCTCATACACACGACCGTACCTTTTCTCTTGGTCCACAGGACACCACCCATGTGCTGTCCACATCTTTTGCGGCCCCGTTGAAGTGAACGGGTCCACATCCAAACCACATAAAAAAAATGTGGCTCAGATGCAGACTAAAACAATGGCCGTGTGCGTGAGCATTCAGGGAAAATGGTTACTGGTTATTGCAGTGCACCTACGGTATATCTGGGGGTGCAGAAGGTGGTAATAACCAGTAAGCGGCGTCCTCTGCAGTGAAGTAAAGCGCTCATTTGTGAATAGGAGGGAAACATCGCCACTTAAAGGAGTTTCCCAGTTAAAAATGATTTTTAACAAGTTCCTGAAACATGGTCCCTGAAACAGAAGATTCCTATTTTCCTGCTCCGTGCTGCTCTCGCTGTCTCCATCTTCCGGTCCCGGAGCACCTCTCCAGCAAATGACTGACTTTAGCGGTGAAACGCTACTTGTGGCCACATCACCACTAAAGCCAGTCATTGGCTGGAGAGGTACAAGTGACTATGCCCATATCCAACCGGATGTAAACAGCTCCGGAACCAGAAGATGGAGACAACGGATGGCAGGGAGCAAAAAAGTATGAATCTTCTGTTTCAGGAACGTGTTAAAAAGAATTATTTACCAGGAAATCTCTAAGCCCCTGTTACACGGCGCGATATTCAGGACAATTACTGGGAACAAGTGCTCATAGGGATGCTCATTCCTGATATCTGGCCGGTATAATCGTGTCGCTGATCAGCCTATAAACAAGGAATCGCTCGTTTTTCGGCTCATTTGCATATTTTGTAAGGATAAAAGATGTACAATTATAGTCAGCACATCTCACCGTGTAATCAGGAATGTGCTAGCGATAATCGATAGAAGTGAATAAGGGAGGAATGACTGTGGTAGTGATCATTCCTCCCCAGTCACTTTGCATTAGCCTGTGTAATAGGCTGATGCAAACAAGTGCTGATTAAGGTTTTTTTTGCAGCCCCTTAAAAAAGTGCACTCCTGCCCTATCCTATGGATAGGGGACAACTTGCCACAATCAGATTACCTCTTTAAAGGACATCTGTCAGCAGATTTGTACCCAGGGGCGTAACTACCGGGGAAGCAGGGGAAGCAGCTGCTTCGGGGCCCGGGCTTACAGGGGGCCCGCAAGCACGTGTTGTCCTCACTTCTCTCCTCCCCTGGGTAATCAGCACGTGTCCTCACTCCTCTCCCGCTCGCTAATTACACAGTAAATCGCAGTATCCTCTCGCCCTTGTCTATTTATTTAAAACTTATTTATTCTTTCTTTCAGAAAAGCTTGCCCTGGGGATCGAACCTGCGACCATTAAGTTCAAAGGCAAGACACTTAACCACAAGACTATATCAGCTGCATAGCCCAATAGCTTAAAAAAAAATAATAATAATAATAATAAGACCTCTAGATGTGGAGAACTTTGATAGTGTATCCATACACATTACAGCTGCACCAGCACATTATATATGGATGAAGCAGAGCTTGGTGTGTTGGGGCAGCTGTAATGTGTATAGATACACTATCAAAGTTCTCCTTATCTAGAGGTCTTATTTTTTTTTTCAGCTACCTGGCTATGCAGCTGATATAGTCTTGTGGTTAAGTGTCTTGCCTTTCATCCTAATGATCACAGGTTCGATTCCCCTCACAAACTTTTCTGAAAGACAGAATAAATGAGGCTTGCCTAACATGGAGGTAAGTATATGTGTTGTTTTTTTTTAAATACTGGACTTTTACTTTACTGCCACAGGGGAGGAGGGGGCTATTGGCACTATGATATTGGCAAATGGGGGGAGAGATAGGCACTTCATATTGGCACACACATTAGGGGACAGGGGGAGAGGATGGCACTATGATATTGGGATGGGGGAAGACAGAGGCACTTGATATTGGCACATTATAGGGGGCACTATGGGGAGAGGAGCACTATGGGGGCATCTGGTGCTATATGGCTGGCTACTGGCACATTATAGGGGGGGGTTATATGGCTGACTACTGGCACATTATAGGGGGGTTATATGGCTGGCTACTGGCACATTATAGGGGGGCTGGGGGGGCTATATGGCTGACTACTGGCACATTATAGGGGGGCTATATGGCTGGCACATTATAGAGGGGGAGCGAAACGCGCGGGTAGGGGGGGCCCAATACAAAAATTTGCTGTGGGGCCCAGTCATTTCTACAAACGCCCCTGTTTGTACCTATGACTCTGGCTGACCTGTTGCATGTGTCCTTGGCAGCTGAAGACATCTGTGTTGGTCCCATGTTCATATGTGCCCTCATTGCTGAGAAAAATAGTTTTAACATTTGCAAATGAGCCTCTAAGAGCAATCAAGTGCAGCAGTTGCAGATAGATCTGAGCCTCTAGGTGTAATGGCAACTCCCCCGTTGCTCCAAGAGGCATATTTGCATATATTAAAGCATCATTTTTCTCAGCAATGCGGGCACATATGAACATGGGACAGACACAGATGTCTTCAGCGGCCAAGCGCACATGTAACAGGTCAGACAGTGTCATAGGTACAAATCTGCTGACAGATGCCCTTTACGATCTTTGATTGTGGAAATGGACTTCTGCTTTCAATTCAACTGCTTTATCGCCAATATATGCAAATACAGATGTAACAGACCTGGATTCATTATTTAATAGTTTTCATTTCTTTGACAAATGAAATATGACAACCAATATTCCAAAAGAAAACCAAAGATGTAATGTACCAGGAGTCGTGCCCAATAAAACCTATAGACAGTGCCAATTCAGACTTGAACTGACATGTCTTAAGAAACAGACAGGTTGTTATTTAAAAGGTTATGGCAACCAATCTTTCTCAGAAAAAAAATATTCAGCTCTCCTCACCATATTATAGCATTAAATAATATACACTCATTTATTTAATAGACATTGGTCTTTAAAAAACATTTCAGTCTTGTACATCACCAGTGCAGATGCTGATAAATCTCAGAATAAAATAGTGATAGAAAGCTGAATCAGAGAAACACGTGACTGCAACATGCTGAAATGCTATAAGTGCTTTAGCCTTACTGTAAAACATTAAATACATGACCTTTTATGGAAAGAAATCCGACATTTAACAGCCCCAAATACTTTGGCTTCATGCTTTGTTGAATGCCATCATTTCAGAAAAGAAAATAGAAACTGGAACTGAAGGACTAAGTAGATCAAATGGTTGCTGCTGATTCCATAAACTTCTGTCTGCTGACCTGACTTTTATATGTGATTTGATCATAAAGGCTGTGGTTACACATTCACTAAAATACTTATTTTCTATGATGTGATTTAAAATTTAAATACATTCCAAATTGCATTTTTACATTAAAAAGGAACTCAGGGATACATCTGCAATCAATTCAATTCATAGATTGATATGTGCTGTTATTGTACTTTTCATATTATAAGATGCCCTGAATGGGATACAGCAGGACACATCACTGGAGCCTACTGAGGCAAGTAAACCACTAGACCGCGAGTTATAAAAGGCTATCTAGGACTGCTAAATTTATGGTCAATCCATTGGACAGTCCATCAGTATCATATTGCCAGGAATGATACTCTCAGCACTCCAGATGAACAGCTGATTGAGTGGCCTGTGGCCCTCTAATGACCATAACGTCTCACTCACTGTATACTATACTCAGCTCTGTATTTATGGTAGCGGCTCTGCCTGGTATTTCTGGTGTTACATTCGGAACTTGTAGTCAGCTGTAATAGCAGCCCCAGCCTTAATCCTTTACCGACCATCGCCAAACATGTACGTTGGGATTCGGGTCTTTAAACAAAGCAGTCGGGTGCCTGCCGTTTTACACAGCAGACACCTGAAGACAAAGTCTGTGATTGGTGATAACGCCAATCACGAACATTAAATCTCCCCTAGACTGCAGTGGTAATTCATTACAGTCTATAGGAGAAGTGATCTGAGGATCAAATGTTTAAAGGCTATATACACCTTTGGGGATAACTTTTTTTTACTGCATTGTACTCATTTTGAGCTAAAAATCATTTTTCAAATTGGTCTTTATTACAGATATGTAACCTTTTTTTCTGTACAGGGCTGAAATGCTTTAATAGAGGGATCTGAATTTTCTCCCTGCTCCGCCAGCTAATCTGATGGGCTTCTTATATCTGCTCTATGACATTATAAACACTCGTTACAGCTCAGTTCTTATCTTATTGATAAGAATGTGGCTTAATTGTTTATCACCTCTTAGTTAATTAGAGATTGAGTAATAAGTAAAAGGCAATAAAAAAAAAAATTGTCTCAAAAGATGTACATAGCTTTTAAAGTCCCCTGGGGGAACAAAAAGAATTAAAAAAAGTAAAAAAAAGTTTTGAAAAATTTAATGAAAAATATATTTTTAAAAAATCTATCACCCCCTTTCTCCATATTAAAAATAAACATTATTAGCACTGCTACATCCCAATATATCCATACTATTAAAGTACAAATGTATTTATGTTGTACAGTGAGCACCGTGAAAGATAAAAAACCAACAAAAGTGATCAAAAAGCCATACACACTCTAAAATAGTATTGTAATAGTATTCACATGATTGTTCACCTGGTATGTGGAATCACCAAGGTCTGGAAAGTGAGTTAGTGGTCCAGTGGCTTTCACAATACAGATGACCGGATTTTTCCTAAAGTAAGGCATAGTCAATTAACAGTTCAAGTTTGGCAACAGACTAATGGCAGTAGTTGTAGCCTGAGGCAGAGGCGTAGTCAGGTAATCCAAGTTCGGTAACAGATGAATGGCAATATTTGTAGCCTGAGGCAGAGGCGTAGTCAGGTAATCCAAGTTTGGTAACAGACGAGTGGCAATAGCTGTAGCATGACGCAGAGGTGTAGTCAGGTAACAATCTAAGTTCAGTAACAGATGAATGGCAATAGTAGAAGGAAGTTCAGAAGCTGTAGCGAGACAGGCTGGAAGGAGGAAGTGGCAACGCTTGGCTTAAATAGAAAGTCCAGGGGTGGAGGTAATTGGGCAATAGAGGTAAGAATATGAAGTAGCAATAAACTATGTTATATTAGTTTTTTAGAATATTCGTCATTTTTTTCAATTTTATGTGAACAGTCATTGGCCCAAAAGCAACTTAAGCAGGGAGGAAAAAAATTAAGATTATTCTAAAAAACGAATATATAGCGCTATATTCTATACTGCCTTATATTTTAGAATATTCTCATTACGGAGGATTGCAAGCACTGGATTTAAACATACTATAACAAACTACAGAAATCCAATACTAACAAAAGCGCTTCGGAGAAATTACATTCCACTGAATAGGACCGGCAGAAGTTTTGATCACATGACCCTCTGACGTCTACCACAACACACAACAAGCGCGTGGGAATCGCGCCCAGCATCAACGACGAGGGACGCCATCCTCCTCTCATCGGGACTGCAAGAATCATCCACCAAAGGCCTGCTCACATAACCGCTGTAAAACTTTTTTTCCCCGCGGCCTGCTGTAACAGAGGAGAGTCCTGTACAAATCGCTACAATTACAATCCTATGGCCTTTTGTGATTAACCTGTATACTTGAGAAAAAGTAATTTACTGACCATTTATGGAAGCCTAATAACATTATTTTAAATTTCCATTACCATATACGGTCCAACTATACAGTGCAACCCAAAGACAGATTATAAAACACCTAAACAAGAGTGTTTATTGCACCAAGCTTATTACAAAGCATTCCTTTCCAAGAATAAGACTTTAATACTCACTAGGACCTTTTTACTTATTTTATGTGGAACATTTGTACATATGAAACAATACATATGGACTTTTAAACCTGCTTATTTAGGACTTACTGCTACCTCAAAGTGCTACTCTTTAAGCAATCCTGCTATTTTATCAGTCCACTATATCTACTATTTTGCCATTACAATACATTCTACTTTCTACTATACCTCATAACTTTTATTCATTTTTTTATAATTTTTAATTCATTTTCTTCAATTTTTTTTACTAATAAACCCAATCAACTAAAGATCCCAAATAAGAGTGTGCCTGCTACTTACTTTCATACACTATTTTACTGCCTGACTGGGTGAGTCAGATCCAGCAGTATCTCAGCACCTCAAACATTTCAATTGAGCAGTTGAGCCGTCTATACCCACTTTCACCACTCCAAACTCCAAGAATATGAAGTAGCAATAAACTGTGCATCAGATTCAGGAAAAAATCTGTTAAGAATTTCCAGTAGCTCAGTGAAAACTACTACTGTATGGGATGCAGGAGTTTCTGGGTAGTGATGAGCGGCAGGGGCAATATTCGAATTTGCGATATTTCGCAAATTTTCATTCGAATATTCCTCATATATTTGTGAATATTCATATTCGAGATTACTCTATTGATTGCGAAAAATTGGCAATGTAATATTCGTGTAATGCAAATATTCTAAAACACGAATATATAGCACTATACAATATAGTGCTATATATTAGTTTTTTAGAATATTCGTAATTTTTAAATTTTATGTGAACAGTCATTGGCCCAAAAGCAACTTAAGCAGGGAGGTATCATGACTTCAAATGGAAAAAATGATGAATATTCTAAAAAACGAATATGTAGCGCTATATTCTATACTGCTATATATTCGTTTTTTAGAGTACTCGCATTACACGAATATTACATTGGCGATTTTTCGAATAAGAAAACAAAAATGTAATAATGAACAATATTCTTATTAACTACAGACTACAATATTGCAGCCTTCTCACATTGGCCCACAAGCAAGAAGCAGGTAGGTATACTAGGTAATGGGTTCAGATGAAAAAAAAACTAAAAAAACCCGAATATTCGGTTTTACGAATATATATCACTATATTCAAAATATTCGCGAATTCTCGAAGTGCCGATATTCGCGTTAAAAATTTGCAATTCGAATATTCACGCTCAACACTATTTCTGGGTTCACATACTGACTGTTGAATCCTTTCTTCAGGATGACCACTGGGCATCCTAGAGGCTGGTGTTAGGGAAACTGCAGACTACTACTTGTGTGGCTTCTCAAGGTATCGTTAATTAAATTCTTTGGTAAGTCTAGGAACATGAATATTTTCCTCTGGTTCCCTTTTCCTCAGTGCCATACCCATTCTACTTGATTAAGTATTGTAGCTTATTTAGAAGAATTCTGGAGTCCAAGATCTTCTCAGCAACATATTCATCTTCATCCTGCACATTTACTGTTGGTGGAGGGGGGAAACTGTGACCTAAAAAGGTATTTTCATTATATGGTATCAAGAGAGAATAATGAAAGACAAGATAGACCTTTATAGACTCAGTTTTAATGAAAAGTTGACATAATTAATTTGAGCAGAAATTTGAAATGATCCAGTATAATTCTTGTCTAGTTTTGAAGAAGGTACTTGCAATGTTAGTTTTTTTTTTAACAAAAGCACACTTTAAATAGGCTGCTGAAAAACATCAAAGGGCTTGCTTTTTGATGTTTGTCAGCAGCCTATTTGTTTTTGAGCATCATACAAATTCTCGACAATCTTTTCTTGGTCCTTTTGTAATGCTGTCCAACATTCGGTCACTGCTGGAAGTGTGGTTAAAATCGGTAAATCTGGAATGAAGACTGGGTGGAGGCCTATATTAGCATAAGCAGGACTTTGTAATGTTGAGTTGTTATATGCAAACTGAGCTGTGGATGGATAATCAGTCCAGTCATCCTGAAGATAACTTATGATGAAGTATCAAATGTACTGTTCAAGAGTATGATTAGTACTTTCAGTTTATGCATTTGATTGAGGATGAAAGGCAGATGACAAGTGTATTCTTATCCCCAGTAGAGCAAAAGCTTTTCCAAAGTGTAGATGTAAATTGTACATCTCGATCTGCAACCACATTGTCAAGGATTCAATGCAATTTGAATACTTTTTGAATCAGCAGTTTGTTCTTCAGTGGGTATTCCCTCAGTTGAAATGAAATGGGCCTTTGTAAGATGGTCTACAACAATCAGGATGATGCTCATTCGTTTGGAAGGAGGTAGATCAACCACAATATCCATAGAAATTGAGTCCTAGGAGTGAAAAGATATGGGAAATAGCTGTGGCAAACTTACAGATCGAAGAGCATGGAGTTTTATTTTTAACACAAATCAAACATTGACATCTTTCTTAAAGTTGGCCACTAAAAGGAATGGGACAGAAGTTCTTGAGCCTTTTTGATGCATAAATGTCCAGCCAGGATAGAATCATAGACTAATCTTAAAACAGTAAGGTCTCATGCACACGACCGCTGTTTGTTTCCGCGTCCGTTCTGTTTTTTTTCACGGATAGGATGCTTCCCCATTTATTTCAATGGGTCCGTCAAAAAATGCTAAATTTTTTTTCACGTTTGCGGACAAGGATAGGCATTATTACAATGGATCTGCCATAAAAACATCTGTTTTTTTGGGCGGACGCAAAATTTGGGGACGGAATGGACGCGGAAACAAACAACGGTTGTGTACATGAGGCCTAAGTTGTGTTTTTTATCTGGTAGACAATGTTTCCTCCAGAATTCATCTTTGGAGCAGAGATTTATATTCCTTGGAGGATGACTAAGCCATTCGTATGTCCACTGTCTGCTACATCTGCAGGTGTAATAGGAACTTAAGGCTGCAAGAGACAGCCAACAGCTGTCCAAGTTCACTTAGCTTTGTCTGTGATTGCGTTCAGTGTTTCAGTATTTTCCGTCCTGTTTGTATCCGGATTGCAGGTGTTTTTCATACAGGTGAAGAAAAACGGAAGAATCACAATCTATATCTCCTAGCAACCATGCCATCCATTTTTCACACAATTTTAATTTACTTCTATGGAGCCAGAACTGAGTTAAAAGTGCACAATATGGAATGTGCAGACATTTTCCCGAACGCAAAGATGATGCGTGAAAAATGACACTCATGTACACAGACCGATTGGAATAAATCGGTAAGGATTCAGCCCGGATGCTCTGAGTTTACTATACGCATCGCATTTGGACGTAAAACTCGCTCGTGTGAAATTAGTCTAATCCGGTAACATCAGTCATTTATTGAAGTCTCCAACCTAACTGCCCCCAGTGAGAAATAAAGTGAATGTTACATACCCATTAAAATTGGAAAACCCCTCCCAAAAAGTCACTTTCTTTGTAGATTTTTAATATGTGTCTGAAGTAAATCTTGTTGCAGCACAACTCAGAGGACACAATTGCATTTTTAATCCCTTAGTCACATACTTAATTTTAGCCATAAGGACCAATAATTCCCACTTTGTGTTCCAGGAAACCAGGAATTTTTATTTTGCGGGATTATATGTAGGTTTTTTAGGAACCATTTTGGGGTTTATATAGTGTAGTAAATAACTTTTATTATTTTATTTTGAGGGGGAAAGATAAAAAAAGCTATTTTACATTATTTTGTGGAATTTGTTTATGGTGTTCACTGTGTGGTAAAAATAACATAATTTTATTATGTGGGTCAGTACACTGATGATAATGCCAAATTTCTATATATTTTGACTATTTGTCCTTTCCTCCTGCAGCCTGTCTGCTCTGTAACTACACCCTCTCCTCCTCCAGACTGAAAGGGGGGGGGGGGAGCTGCTTTAGCTGCTCATATCTCTGGTTTTGTAGTAGCTAGAGTTATGGGCTTTCCAAGCTTTCAAACAATACCAGATTGACAGCAATATCCTGTACATGGGAAGATAACACTGTTAGAAATTGGAATGCAGTGAATGTAGCTGAAAGTGAAAGTAAAAGCAGGTTATACCCGCTATTATTCCCGATTTGATTTCTAACAGTTAGATTTCTTGTTTAGCTTGGACTAATTCTAGCTGCTACCATTCAGGAGATATCAGCAGCTAATGAAGCCCTCCCCCTCCACTTCTGCCTGAGATGAGCTGGAGCAGAACAGTTCAGTGCTTTTCCCACAGCCCGAGCAGAGCTCCAGCAAAACAGTAAGGTGGTTAATAAAACACATAAAGGGGCCATACATGACTATATTTTTGGCCCACGTCCGATCCGCATTTTTTGCGGATGGAACGTGGACCCATTCATTTCTATGGGACCGCAAAGGTAGGACTGCATCCATATTTTGTGGATCCGTGATTTGTGGACTGCAAAACGCACATGTGAATGCACCCTAAGGGGATTTTCTGAGATTCTGATGTTGATGATCTATCCTCTAGATAGGTAAACATTATCAGATTGGTGGAAATCTGACATCCAGGTCCGCTGCCAATCAACTGTGTAAGAAGGCTGCAGCAGTCCAGTGAGCGCCGCAGCCTCCTCACAGCTTACTTAAGAATGGGTCAGAGCTGCACGTAGACCACAGGACCAATGAATGTGACATCACTGGCCTATGTAGATGCAGCGCTCCAGCCTATTCAAACAGCCAGTTGTCAGACCCCTGCTAATCTGATATTGATATCCTGAGGATAGCTCATCAATACCAAAATCTCAGAGAATCCCTTTAACAAGAACTGCACTGCTACCCATGAAATTCTGCAATAAATCCAAACAATAAATAATCAGCTAAAATCATTCTGATTATATGTTCTGCCATTAGAAAACACTTCTTGTAATCTGCACATAATCTGCATAATCTCATTTGTAGTGATAGCTGCAGCTATACATGAGATTATACACTGCAAAACTCTGGGTACACATGGCACATTGGTTCTCCCCCAGGGAGACTTACTGCAGGCCTGTGTCAGACTTGGGGGGGGGGTCTTTACAGGTCTATTCTTCTGCCTTTCAGGGGCAGTGCGGCTTCTGCAGTGTTCGGGCTTTAGTTCTAGGTTAGTCACGGGCCAGGGGCAGGAGGTGGCGGCAGTGGTCACAGGCGGGCAGGCTTCCAGCTGTGCAGGTGGGTCAGTAGTCATAGCTCTCCTGCTTACTCATTGGCACTGCTGGAGTGTGTGTGACCCCAAAAGGAGGAAATCACACCCGGGACAGGGGATGATGGATTATACAATACACAGAATGGAAACCATAATTTATATAACAGTGTTAGAAGACATTACAGGAAGGGGTATAAGAGGAGAGAACTACAACTTTCAGCATGTCCGGGTCATTATTACAGGATATCAGAGGACATTTCAGGGAACAAGTATGAGGAAAAAACTACAACTCGCAGTATGTTCAGGCTGTTATTACGGGATATCAGAGGACATTACAGGATGAGATATAGAAGGAAAGAAAGAGAACTACAACTCCCAGAATGTTCAGGTTGTTATCATGGAATATCAGAGGATATTTCAAGGAGGGAGTATAAGAGGAGAGGACTACAACTCCCAGCACATCCATGTCTTTATTATAGTATAATAGAGGACATTTCCAGGGGGGTATAAAAGGAGATGACTACAACTACCAGCATGTCTAGGCTAATATTATGTGATATCAGAGGACATTATAAGGAGGGGGTACAAGAGGAGAGGACCACAACTCTCAGCATGTCCAGGTCATTATTACAGGATATTATAGGACATTTCAGGAAGGAAGTATGAGGAGAAAACTACAACTCCCAGTATGTCCAGGCTGTTATTACAGGATATCAGAGGACACAGGATGAGGTATAAGAGAAGAGAACGAGAACTACAACTCCTCGTATTTCCCTTAAGGATTCTTGGGGGGGGGGGGGTTCTAAGAGCAGAGGTTTAAGAGGAGAGGACTCCTAGAGTTTAAGAGGAGAGGACTATAACTCTCAGCATGTTCAGGCCATTATTATTATGGGATGATATTGGATATTTCAGGTAGGGGGTTAAGGCTCAGGCTCACCATCTCCATTGCTGAGCCTTGGCACCCCCTGCATTGATCACATGATGGTGATGTCACAGCAGGTCCTTCAGCTCTTGCAGTATAAGCAAATATATTGCTGGTCCTAGCAGGCACTCACTTCTGCTGGGTCTTTGCAGTGCACCAGCACCCCCTGACCCCTCCCCTTGTGACCAAGTGAAAAAAAAAAAAAGTAAAAACTCTCTCTGGTGCTTGACAACCGCCCCCCCTCCCACCCTGCTCGGCCCCATCCTTGGGTGCCTAATTGTAAATACGGCCCTGGGTGTCGTTAGAAAAGAGAAGGTACTGAAAACCAATCTGATGATAGTCTGTCCAATAGAGTTTTGTAGATAGATAATAGGAGATGATATAGGACTTAAACCTAAAGAAGCCAAACAGCAAAATGGAGAGGAGGGGAGGTACAGCCAGCAAACAATACACAGAATGAGCAGCCACAGAGGTAGAACAAAAACCAACGGAGAATGGTGTCCCTAAAAGGCTGATAGAGGTGAGGAGAAGATAGTGGTCTACAGTGTCAAATGCAGCAGAGAGATAGAGGAGAATTAGTAGAGAGTAGTCACCCTTACATTTAGCTGTCAGGAGGTCATTAGTCACTTTAGTGTGGGCAGTATCTGCAGAATGTAGGGTGCGAAAACAAGATTGTAATGGATCAAGGAGAAAATTAGCTGAGAGGTGAGACGAGACCAGACAATTAACATATCACCAGAAAAATAATCACAAGGGTGCAACAACATCTTGTCTCCAGACCTCTGAGACAGCACAGTCCCTACAACTAAATCAGATGCATCAACCTTGACAGTAAATGGCAAGTCTGGATATGGATGAATTAATATGGGGGCTGATGTAAATAGAGTCTTTAATTTTGTGAAAGCATCTTGGGCCCCCTTAACCCAAGTAATGTGCACTGTTTTCTTTAAGTTGTGTAATTGGTTCAATGACTGTGGAAAATTTTCTGATGAATTTTCTATAGAAGTTAGCAAAACCAATGATTCTCTGAACCTCTTTTAACTGTGATCCATACTCAGACCTTCTAGTAAAATCGATGTACTCCAGAATTAATTGGTTGTCTGCTCAAATTTGCATTTATCAAGCTTAAGATATATATATACTACTCACACAAAGTTATGGATGTTTGGCTTGTGGGTGAAATTTTAGAATGAACCTTTACAGGTGAACTTGATGTTATCTTCTATACATTTTGAATGCACATGTCCAACTGTTCAATGTTTCAGTACTTTTTGTTAAACTTGGTGTTCTCTAACATGGAGTTTAAGGCAAAATTCACAACAATAAGTTTCCTAGTTCAATTAGAATTGGTATTTTAACAGTCCTAATCATCATGCTGTTCACATTTTGACATGATGAAACCAAGACCACACCTAACAATTGATCAACAATACCTCGCCATTGCGAAGCTTCAAGCAGGATGTTCTCAGATGGAAGTGTCCACTGAGCTTAGAATGTCACAGAATGTCATCAGCAGGTTGCAACAGAGAGACTGGAAGAGTCACAGAAAGGCATATTAGTGGACGTCCTTTGGCCACATCCCACACCGATGACCACTTCATTGTGAACTATGCCCTGCAGAACTGCATGTCAAATGCCACACAACTACAGGCACATTTAAGGAAGGAGAGAGACACCCAAGTGTCGCGTCAGACCATTTAAAACTGTTTACATCAGCGTGGTCTGCTTGCTAGACAACCTGCAAGGGTACCTGACCACACCACCAGGCACAGGTGTCATTGTCTTGCATGGGCCAGGGAGCTTCAACGCTGGACAAGGGACCAGTTGGCCTCAGTGCTGTTCACTGATTAAAGTCGATTCACGCTGAGCAGAAATGATGGCCGCCAACAATGTTAAAGACGTCAAGGAGAGCGCTATGCATCAGCCACTGGTGAGCCTTTGGTGGTGGGGGTGTTACAGTGTGGAAAGGTGTGTCTAGTCAATAAATAACTACCCTACACTTTGTCAATGGTACAGTGACAAGCCATAACTACTTGAATAACGTCATTAATCTAGTCATTGTACCTCTGCATGGACAACACAGGCCTAATTTCATCATCATGGGCAACAATGCACTAGCTCATCAAGGTCACAGCTGCTGGAGACTGAGGTACCTCAAATGGAGTGGCCTGAAGTTTCTCCAGACCTGAATCCCATTGAAAACCTATGGGATCACCTGAGTCGCAGTGTAGAGGGTGGTAACTCTGCACCCCAGAACCTGAATGACCCAAGGGCCCCCCTTCAAGAAGAGTGGGATGCCATGCTTCAGCAGACAATAAGTCAACTTGTGATCAGCATAAGACGTCAAGCTGTAAATAGTGCTCAAACCACATGACAAGTTTTTGAGACATTGACATGTTTTGTGGGAGTATACCCACCACTATTGTTGGCTTTTGTTTCTATAAATTGTTTGAGATGAGGAAATAACCATTGCATGCTTCTACTTAAATGTCCTACTTTCATGACATAATATCACTGTAGCGTGACCTTTTTACATTGTCCATGCATTTCACCAGAAAGCCAAATATTCCTAACTTTTTGTGAGTAGTTGTATATGAGCAGAGTTCTTCAAGTTGTTATACAAAATGCAGACATGTTTGTTGCTCCAGGTTTTCTGAAAAATGTAAGATATCATCCAAGTAGGCAATTACAAATTGATCCAGCAAGTCCCTGAAAACATTATTGATAAAGTGTTGGAAAGTGGCTGGGGCATAACAAAGTCCAAAATACACTGCCTGTCCCAAAAAAAAGTCGCCACCCAAAAAAAAAGGTCACACACTCTAATATTTCGTTGGACCGCCTTTAGCTTTGATTACGGCACACATTCGCTGTGGCATTGTTTCGATAAGCTTCAGCAATGTCACAAGATTTATTTCCATCCAGTGTTGCAATAATTTTTCACCAAGATCTTGCATTGATGATGGTAGAGTCTGACTGCTGTGCAAAGCCTTCTCCAGCACATTCCAAAGCTTCTCAATGGGGTTAAGGTCTGGACTCTCTGGTGGCCAATCCATGTGTGAAAATGATGTCTCATGCTCCCTGAACCACTCTTTCACAATTTGAGCCTGATGAATCCTGGCATTGTCATCTTGGAATATGCCCGTGCCATCAGGGAAGAAAAAATCCATTGATGGGATAACCTGGGCATTCAGTATGTTCAAGTAGTCAGTTGACCTCATTTTTGGAGCACATACTGTTGCTGAACCTAGACCTGAGCAACTGCAGCAACCCCAGATCATAGCACTGCCCCCACAGGCTTGTACAGTAGGCACTAGGCATAATAAGTGCATCACTTCATCTGCCTCTCTTCTTACTCTGATGCGCCCATCACTCTGGAACAAGGTAAATCTGGACTCATCAGACCACATGACCTTCTTCCATTGCTCCAGAGTCCAATCTTTATTCTCCCTACCCAATTGAAGCCTTTTTTTCTGGTTTGTCTCACTGATTAGTGATTTTATTATGGCTACACAGCTGTTCAGTCCCAATCCCTTGCGTTACCTTGACATTGTGCGGGTGGAAATGCTCTTACTTTCACTATTAAACATAGCCCTGAGTTCTACTGTTGTTTTTCTTCGATTTCATTTCACCAAACGTTTAAGTGATCACCGATCACAATCATTCGGAATTTTTTTCCGGCCACATTTCTTCCTCGAATACGATGGGCCCCTACTAACCTTCCAGTTTTTAATAATGCGTTGGACATTTGTAACCCAATTTTAGTAGTTTATGCAATCTCCTTAGATGTTTTCTATGCTTGATGCATGCCAATGATTTGACCCTTCTCAAACAGACTAACATCTTTTCCACGCCTACGAGATGAGTCTTTCGCCATGGTTGTTTAAGAAATGAGAAGCAACTCATTGCACCAGTTGGGGTTAAATAACTTGTTGCCAGCTGAAAGATAAATCGTCCATGCAGTAATTATCCAATAGGAGGCTCATACCTATTTGCTTAGTTAAATCCAGGTGGCGACTTTTTCAGGCAGTGTACATTATAAAATATTCAAAATGTCCATATTGTGTCCTAAACCCAGTCTTCCATTCATCCCCTGGATTTATTTGACCAAGGTAATATTTAGCTGTAAAATTACAAGCTGTACAAAGTCTTTCAAGTAGTTTGGGGATTAAAGTGAGAGGATATAGTTTTTTTTCCTGTGACATTATTAAGTTCCCTATAGTCAATGCAGGGATGTAATATGAATTCCTTCTTTTCCAAAGATCAACAGTGCCCCAGCTGGAGATGTAGATGGCCAAATGTAGTATTTTTCGTTCCCATCCTGATATTCCTTTAAAGGGGTTGTGTCACTTCAACAAATGGCATTATCATGTAGAGAAAGTTAAGACACTTACTAATGTATTGTGATTGTCCATACTGCTTTCTTTGCTGGCTTGATTCATTTTTCCATCACATTATATACTGCTCATTTCCAGGAGTTACAACCATCCTACAATCCAGCAGCGGTGGCCATGCTTGCACAGTAAAGAAAAAAGCACCAACCTATGAGCACTGTCGTTCCAGCCAATAGAGAGGCCAGAGCCTTTTACTATAATTTGCAAGCATGGCCACAGCTGCTGAACTGCAGTGGTGGCCATAACACCTGGATGTGAGAAGTGTATAACACGATGGAAAAATGAATCCAGCCAGCAAAGCAGGCAACGTAGACAATCACACTACATTAGTAAGTGTCTTGTATAAACTTTGTCTACATGATAAAAGCCATTTGCTAAAGTGATACCACTCCTTCAAGGCCTTCAGTTCTGATTCAGAAAGAGAGTCGATGCCACCAAGGGCACCGTGCACTCCCAGCATGATCATGTGGTGAAGATGACGTTCATCACGCTCAGCGCAGATCCTTCGGCAGGTCTTTTTCAATCAAGAGAGGAGCGAACTGGTGGATAAGGTGTTTTTTTTTTCCCATTCTTTCTAAGACCACTCCAGTCACCATTTTAGGAAAAATGATTCGTTACCATGAAGTACAGGGAAATTCGGCTTCGCGGCAAATCAAAATTTTCCAAAAATTTGGACCGAATTCCACTTCGGATGCTTCTCTAAACACTAGTTATGTCCATGACGTTTCAGTGCAAATATGGATTGGCACAATAAAATAAAGTAGTACTAATATCTTGTTACTACCCAGTGCTAAAGAAGAGATAGAATTTATTTTTGAGTCTAACAGATTAGATGTTTCTTATTTGATCTATTTTTCAAATTAGTGGGTATCTTGTTTACGCGTTTTACAGCATCATATCCTGAATCCCCTCAATAAAGGCAAAGACTTTCTGTAATCCAATAAATCTGAAAGATAAAGTTTCAGTATTTTGCTGGTTAAAGTCCTTCAATTCATCTGGGGTATCCACTCAAGAAAGTTCATCCTTCACTTGTTCAGAAAGTTCTTGCCCAAATTGGCTTTTCTGGGCTGCTAGATTACACATAGTATCAGCTACCCAGTGGTGAAATTTTGAAGTATACTCAGCAACTGAACGTTTTCCTTGCCTAATGCAGTTTGGCTTCAGCTGTGGAACAACGATTGGGGGCATCAGAAACGTAACTCATAGCAGTGATAAAGTAATTCAAATAGTTCAAAAGAATGAACTTTTTCCACATATGGAAAGGCCCATACAAGAGTTTCATCTGTCAGAAGATTTATGATAAACAATACCTTTTTCTTTTCATTTATAAATGGAGCAGGATGCATGTGAAAATATATACAGCACTAATTAAGGAAACCTTGGAAGTGCCAACAATCACCATTAAACATCGGAGGTAATGGCATGCATGAATCTCCATCTGAGCCAAACACATCCAAAAGTTGTCTTTGCAATTTAATAATTTCTCTTTGTTGGTTCTGCACAAGAGTTTGTAGCTAAGAAAATGTTTCTTGCTAAGTGGTGCCAAATTCCTGTAGTTCAGAAACTTGTTTCCTCAAAGATGTCACAGTGGACTCCATGTTTTGGCCAGAATAATCGGTAATATTATTTACACGATTGCTCACCTGATATGTGGAATTGTCAAGGTCTGAAAAGCGAGTGAGGAGTTCAGAGACAATCCAGATGACTGGAGTTTTCCTAAAGTAAGGCGTAGTCAAATAAAAGTCCAAGTTCGGTAACATACAAATTGCAATAGTTGCAGCCTGAGACAAAGGCGTAATCAGGTAACAATGCAAGTTTGGTAACAGATGAATGCCAATATAAGTAAGCTCAGGAGCAGTAGCAAGACTTAAAGGCTGGAAGCACAATAGTATAACAAGGAGGAAGTGGCAAGGCCTGGCTTAAATAGGAAGCCCAAGGGTGGAGTTAATTAGGCAGTGGAGGCAAGACTATCAAGGAACAAGGAACTATCCATCAGATTCAGGAATGGAGCTGTCAAGATTTGGCAGCAACTCACTGAGAAGAGCTACTGTCTGGGATGCAGGTGTTTCTAGGTTCAAATCCTGACAGGTATCAATAAAAACTACAGATTGCCCTTCAAAAAATGAGACCTCATAGAGCCTCGTAGATAGAAAACTATAACAAAAAGTTATGAGGGTCAGAATATGATGATGCAAAGACAAAATGTATTTTTTCCAAAGATTTACATTTTTTTAATTATTAGAAGGCAAGAAAAACTATAAAAACGTGGTATTACGGTAATTATAGTGACCCAGAAAGTGAAGAGCACAAGTCAGTTTTACTGCATTGCGAATGCCATAAACAAACAACCCATCTATATGTGGCGGAATTGCTTTTTTTTATTACAATTACATCCTATTTGGATTTTTTTTCCAGCTTCCCACTACATCATATGCTACATAAAATAGTGCCATTGGAAAGTGCAACTTGTCCCACAAAAAACAAGTCCTCATACGGCTATGTGAACAGTAAAATAAAAAAGTTATGGCTCCATTAAAACAGGGAGTAAAAACTGAAAATGCAAAAATGGAAAATCTCAGTGTCTCGAACGAGCCTAACAAAAAGTACAGAACTACTAGCAAGAAATGTAGTAGACCATTTAATCAGTTGATCAGCAGGGTTTTTTCGGCATCTGCACCCACAGCCTTCTAAAGGCTGATTGCTGGGGGTACAGATGCCCCCAGCAATCAGCCCCCCCTTCTAAAAGCTGATTGCTGGGTGTGTGTGTGTGTGTGGGGGGGGGGGGTGCTGATTGCTGGGGGCATCTTGCACCCTCAGCAATCAGCCTTTTGAAGGGGCAGTAGTGCTGCGACCTCTCCATAGTAAACCAAGCACAGCTCTGTACATTGTATAGTGGCTGTACTTGATATTGCAAGTTATCCTCATTCACTTGAATTGGGCTGAGGTGAACAGGCCAAGGAAGAGGTGGCAGCGCTTGCCGAGTGCTGCTGCCCCTACAACAGCTGATGAGAGGAGATGTCAAAAGTCAGACCCCCATAAATAAGATATTGATGACTAATGTCAAAACAGACTTGCATAATGGTATAAAGCTGTTGTATATTCCTGCGCTTTCTGTATTATTATAATATTTAAGTTGCTGCCTGTCATTCTCAGCAGCAATCATGGTTACTTACTGAGAAGAACATATAGAAGCTAGCAATTATATCTTGTATCATTTGCACATGACATACATCACTACTGTACTGTCATCTATGATGGTAAGTATGTGCTTTTTTATTAGATACTATTTGGATAATTCATCACAGTTATTTGGTTTCAACAATAAGCTCAAGATTCAAGAACTGTGTACTTCATGTGTGTTAACATCCTAAATAACTCATTAAGACTGCCATTAACACCTTTTGCTAAACACGGGAACTAATGACATATCACTGATAAATACTGCCTTCCAGCACTACCTTCCCTCCTTTCAATTGTGTCTTCACCAGTGACCAAGTCAAAAGTCCATGATTATTTGAAGGTAATTATGCAGTAATAGTGAGCTAGAGAACAATAAACCCCACATCATGAGTGAAAGGGCCAAGGAGAAGGGCTAGTGGCATGAGGCTTTGATGTTGCCAAAAAAGCTATTAAAATAACATACTGGACAAAAACAAACAGATGTACAAGCATCATTGTAGGAAGAGAAAACCTTTGATCCTCCTTGCCGTTTCTACTACTGCTAATCTGGCTCCCTGAAGACACAAGTAACTTTGTTTCTATGTCTAATAGCCTTGCTTAGAATAATTCAGCTCTGTATATGGAGGAAAATACGGCCTTCTCAGAAACATCTTTGATCACTGACAATTATTACGCAATGCTAAAGCTTTTTTTTTATTACTCCCTGGCGGTAAATAGATTTGCGAGAACCTCAATAGATCCAAATAAGTACAGACTGTAGACAGTGAATCTAGGGAATATAAATCCTGGAAGGGGTGGTGGTAGAACTATGCATAGATTTTTTTAAAATAAAGTTTATGATAAAAGTATAGGGAACATAATGAACCTTTCTGAATGCACAATTTATACCCTCAAAGTCTGCCGTGCACATACAACAATGATCGGTGTTAGTGTGGCGGATCAGTTGTCAGTGGGATCGCTTGTATGAACAATCCCGCCAGAAAAATGCCTGACTAAACTGGATGACCAGGGAGTCCTAAAAAAAACAAAAAAAACTCTGTGGTCCTTGAGCACAATGGCAAATGATCTTCCAAATTCGGCAGATCTACTACAGATTTTCTACTACAAGAAACATCTTATAAATTGATCAGTAGGTGGTACAAGACCATGGTGGTGCTGAATCGTATAAACCCATTGATTCCTAGCAGCTGCTGGAGATGCAATGATCACGTGGGAACATATAATCATCTGTGGTGGGACCTCAGTAGAGGAAATCATAACTAAGATCTGCCCAAATGCTCCTCCCTTATCTCAAAAGGTTATCTTACTCAATCTCGTACCGACCTGGAAGAAGTACAAAAAAACCCTCTGGGGTCACCTTGTCCTTTTAGCAAATGCTATGATACTCTTATACTGGAAACAAACTTCTGCTCCACCGATATCTCACTGGCTTACTAAAATAAGCCAAATAGCATGGCTAGAAGAGTTATGGTAATTTACAAAAGGTAAACAGCAAACATATGAGCTTGTATGGTCTCCCTAGAAAGCCTTCGCCCAAAGCTCGAGTATCGCTTCATATAGAATCGACCAAGAAATGATTCTCTCTAATTGATGGCCTCGGCTGACCTGAGTTAATGGTGGTGGTGCCCGATCCTCGCACGTTCCACTCGCCTGTTCCACTTACCTGCTCGCCCGCACATCTATTCAGCTTTTTTTTATCTGTTTATTCCGTCTCATCTAATAGTTGACATGTTCTATTTCTTGTACTTTAAACTGACATTTGGGTCAAATATTATCTCATCCTGATGGTCTCGGACAAGCACTCATATGAGACTCCGTTAAACTCGGTCTCCGGACCACATATTGCAAATTTTACACCAAGTATAATTACACTGGATCCTGGTGCCTGAATGTTATTGTATTCTACCACTTAAGCTGTGTACACCTGTGATCATTGAATTTTGTAATAAGTGAATCTTGTATCCATAAAAAAAATAATAATAATAAAAATAAATTTGACACAAATTCGGCAGATCATGCTGTACACATGTGATTTTGCCAAACAATAGCTCAAATTTTCCAATCTGGCTGATTACAATTTTAAAAGACTGACATCTGACATTGGTCATCGTGAAAGATTGTTCAGGCTTTGTTCAAATCATGGGGGGACAAAACAACTCAGTCTTGTGTTTTACCAACTGGAAGGTGGTAAGGTACAGAAATTAGCAGAATTTGCCTAAAGGCAACTAATAACTATGTATATAAAACTTTTAATGTCAATGCCCTCACAAAGGGTACAATATGTGGTATTTGTGGTATTAGTACATTTACTGGCCATACCCCAGTCACAACTGAGGAAGCTGGTGAGCTGCAATACATGTTGGAGGGGATTTGCAAATAGGCCTTTAAATAATTGGTACTTTCTTATAACCAATAATACAGTAAAATCCAAGGTGTGGCATTGTATAATTATTATGATGAAGGAAACAAAGTGAATTCAATTTGCAGGAGAGAACACTGTTATATTTTATAAGATTAGCACGACAACGCATTTTGGGAGTAGTAGGAAACATTTATGGATAAGCCAGAGACAAAAGATTGAGGCTATATATAAAAAGCATCAACGTTTCACAAAGGGGAATGAGTTACATGACATTATTCTAAGGTTGTACAAGGCAAATATAAATTATAAAATACAGGCAGACACATAGATTAAGGAAATGAATAGCCTATCCCAACAAAATGCCTGTCTCTTGTCATTCATACTGGTAAAAAAATCAGTTTACACATACACTAATGCTGTTCATGTTCTTCATTCTGTGAAGTCAGATAAGGATAAAGTAGATGTTTTGGTAGATTCTAGGTAAAATATAAGAATTTTGATTTGGAATTGTTAGCCTTGAATGTGTACTTTACTACAATAATGCTATTTTACACTTGACACATGTGCAAAATTGCTTGTTGGAATCTATATGAAGAATCCAAAACCTTTGAAGGAGCAACCACTTGTTCTCATCTAAACCGGTACATTCAGATTAGATAAATGTCAGTTGAATGAACCAGGGGTGTCTTGCAGCTTCTCATAACAAACCTTTTTTCAAATAAACATGCATGCTCTGATGGCCTAAACGTGAATGCTCATAAGGGACTCGATAATGGTAGCTATTGGCTAAATGTAGGTATGACAGCTTACTCATATCCATGGCCAGCCATAGTTATTGCAAAAACAAGAATGGGCCCACAAGGAATTTTCATTGTGATCCTCATCCTAAATTGAAGGTCTCATCACTTTACATCTTTGCCCTTTTATTAGAAAATATTAAATCCTCCTTTACACGGACCGACTGACAAGGCAATTATTGGGAATGAAAGATTCTTTTCTGATGATCGCCTAATCACGAGTGGAGGTGAGAGCTACATTTATATGCAGCAATCACCTCTGCTGTATGGGGACAAGAGATTGCTACAGCTTGTCCCCATACAGATTTACTCTTTCTGGGCAGCAGATCCCTGTTTACACACAATGATCTGCTGCCCAGAAAAAATTATTTTTGGTGCAGTATCAGCAATTCTTTCACCTAGTTTAAAGGGTGACCGTCGACAATTCACACAGGGCAATTATCGGGGATGAGCATTCAAACACATTAGTTTGGGATAATCATCTCAATCATGTTAGTAATTGGCTGATAATATACCTTTAGTTTGATTTAGTTCCACATTTCTTTTAATGTGGAATTCCTCCAAGACATTTGGTAAAGTAAGAGAGGAGACTGCTTACAGTAATTATACATGTTTATCTCAATTAAAATACTTTTTAGCTGGGTAAACAGGAATAAAATATACAAGCAATCGCTAGGCTACATTAGGTAAGCGAGCACAAGGGAATATATAGGCATGCGAGCTTAGATATTATCTGCCAAAACATGTGTTGGTACCATTAGGTTTTATCACTTATCGGATAAATTACATCACATTCTTTAAATGTAGCTTAAAAACAAATTGCTAGACAATTTCCACATTCTAAAGGAGGGAGGATATGTTACTGGAAGCAGGAGCAATCTTTGAAATTGATCAGGCATCGTGCCAGATTCATACATTTTCAAAGCCAATTTTGTGTTTTTCACATTCCAAGTTACTGTCAAGAAAAGGTATTTTAAGGTGTTTTAAACAAGCTGTTTACAGTAAAGCTAACTGTACTGTTTCATGTAAGAAAGTTGTTCAGAGTAGATGGATTGATTTCAAAATCTGCCTACATTGGAGGTATATGTTGGGAAGATCTCCCAACGTATGCCTTTGATGTAAGGCTTCAACTTATCCCACTCGTAAAATGGAATACAAATGGATAGGGTCCAACTAGAGATGAGCGAACTTTAAAAAAAAGTTCGGCGTTCGGCATTCGGGTTGTGGTAACTCGCGCATCCCGTTATGGATTCCACTATCGCGGCATATGGAATCCATAAGGGGCGGCTTCCACCAACTCGAACTGTTGAACAGCCGAAGGACCTGGGGTGACGTCACCGTCATGTGATCAGTGCAGGGGGCGTGGCTCAGCACGGGATCAAATCCAGTGCTGAGCCACAACCCCTGCACTGATCACATGACGGTGACGTCACCCCAGGTCCTTCGGCTGTTCAACAGTTCGGGTTGGTGGAAGCCGCCCCTTATGGATTCCATATGCCGCGATAGTGGAATCCATAACGGGATGCGCGAGTTACCACAACCCGAACGCCGAACTTTTTTTTAAAGTTCGCTCATCTCTAGTTCCGACAGGAAAAAAGGAATACTGAGCAATGTCTTTAGCTATGTCCCTCAGCATAAAAAAAAAAGTAGTACACTTTCCTATACAGTGAAAAAAGGTCACTCTTTTTGCAATAGATGTGTGCATCGGGACCTATGGACATGTTGACTTATGGAAATGTCAAAGTATGCCAACATGTAGAAAAATGAGCCGTGAACGCTCATTTGACCGACTTCTATTCCTCCCAACTCTGTCATATCTATAATCTCGATCATCTAATAGGAAATCCAACATGCCCAATCGTTTGTCTCTCACATCTGCCAGTTGAAGAGAGTCAAAAAACACCATACACATTAGATAGTTGGATAAAGCTGTTGAGTTCAACCGGCATATATCTAATATGTATGACCACTTTAAGAATGGATATTTCAATAGCTTATAGACCATGCAGCTAATGTAAAGCTCAGAAAAATCCGGGACCATTAATTGTTATAGTTGTAGAAGTTATAGAACATACATGACATTGCTACATCCATTGCTGGTTGGAATCCATGCTGAACTATCAGAATAACATACAGCCTTGTGAAAGTCTGAAAATCTATTCTTAAAAATGACATTGAACCTACAATGGGGTGTCCATTGAAATGTCCACTTATATCGCTAATGACATTGGTTGCAGCTATGATGTGCTGTATACTTGCACATTACCACTGAGGTTTGTAAATGTACAGCGGGAGAAGTAACGGGAGAGAAATGTGCAGGACAAATAGCTAAGTAAATATTTTCAGAATTCCGGGGCACTGGCACAATTTGAAAATTATCTTGGAGAACCCATTTAAGAGAATTTTTCAAGTATGTCCCAGGTCTTTCTTACCCCTCATGAGAATATATGACTATAACTAATAATTCACCATGACTGGGAAGCCTCTACAATTACATCAAATAATAAATCATTTATAAAGTGGAAACTATGAAGCGGCAGAATTTTTCTAATATTATAAATAAATCCACTAAAACTAAAAGAGATGAACAATTATGCTTGCAAATTATTTTTGCCAATGTATAAAATTTCCAAGTTGAAAGCTATTACAGCATCTGAAGGGGTCGTGACATAGCTTTCCCAGAGTCCTGAAGAGCAATTCATCCTACTTACGAAGATTATTATAATTGTATATCATGTTCCCGCATGGTTAGCCAATATTTCAGTGTAGTTCCAGAAAACTTTTATTATGGATCTCTAGTTACCATTAATGTTTTCTGTATTCGAGTAACATAATACATTTTGCAAAATGTCTTGGTCCACATTCTTTGTTTTCTCCCATGTAGGTCCTGAGTATTACTAATTTAGATGTAAAGAAGGATTAATGTTTCTAAGCCCTAGGAGCTTAACGTCATCACGATCATTATATGCTCCTCACTGATGGGTGTTTTTTGAAAAACCTACTGTAATTCAGATACCATGAGATGTATGTCAACATGAGAAGATCACATATTATCATAAATCATCTTGTCAAGATTCCACGGTGTAGAGCAAATTACAGGCTGTAAATACACACACACACACACACATACATACATAAATAAATATATATATATATATATATATAAAGAGGAGTAAAAAATAATGCTGAATTCTTCTCTACAAAATGATTTGTCCCACTTCTGGATGGACTAGCTGCAGTAAATGAGGGTAACATTGCCTACTGGTAGTAGTACTTGTCCTGACATGGCTCATTGATGCATCTTCTGATTAACCAGCCTCTCTAGCAAATTGTACAGAATCCAGGAGTGGGAATAATTCCCCAACCCATAAAAAAAAGGATCTGATGGACCATATGAATGATCTGTGCAGGCTCTGAGAGTTTCATGATCAGAAAGTAGTCACTCTTGGTCACCCCAGTTTTGAATTTTGGTGGTTAAAGTTTGGACAAGGGGAATATTGCTGCTTGAAATTTTTATTTTATTTTCAATGTAAATGGTCATTTTTAGTGTTGAGTGAGCATGCTCGGCCGAACACCAGTTTGGCTCGAGCATCGCTATGCTCGGCACATCGCAGAGTTAAGCCGAACACTGCATGTGCTCAAGCGCGATTCTTGAGTCAGTGTATTTAAATCTAATTTAGCCTCTATTTCTATGCAGAAGATCGCTGTATAGTCAGGCAATCCCTCAGTGTAAGTGTAAGTATTTTTCTACAGTAGAAGTCTCATATTTTTTTATTTTTTATTTTTTACTAACTGGCTATGCAGCTATTATAGGTGAGTGGTTATGTGCCTTGCCTCTAATGCAGAAGGTCGTGAGTTCGAATCCCAGCAGAAGTTTTTCTGAAATACAGGCTAAATTAGATTTAAATACACTAGGTGTCCCTAAGCACTGACTCCAGATATGGACATAGCTATATATGGAGTCAAAGCAGGTACTCCTAAGCCGAACTAGAGTCCCGACACCCTCCCCTCTTCAGAGCAGGGGGTGCCTGGTTTAATACTCGGATTCTCCCATTGACTTCCATTGTGCTCGGGTGCTCGGTAGAGCACCCAAGCATCGCAAAGTGTTTTACTCGAGAACACGAGCACTTTGGTGCTCAATCTAATTTTCCATCTAGTGAGAGTGCATGAGGAGCAAAGAATTACATGAGTCCTATTGATATCAATGGTTACCTACTGTATCCATTATCCAAGTAGGGCTTTGTAGTCTTTCAGAGAAGACCCCTCCAGTGGGTATCACTCACTAAGAGACTCTTCGCATGCACTACTTTTCAAACTGGTGGTTTGAAAACTCAATGCCAAAGATCTGATTTCCATTACTATAAATGAAAATATTAAAAAGTTAATAACTGCTTTGACCTGTTACTCTGTACTGTTTTTTCCCCTAGTTTTGCTTATGATCTCTTTATCCGCTTTAAAGCGTACGTACGTACGTACGTACGTACCTAAATTAAAAAAACAAGTTTGCATAATGGATGTGCTTATTTCTTGTACAATCATAACTGTCAAGGGCCTCTCTAATGTTTTTTTAGCCACATTATTGCCTGTTTCAGCTGCATAGCTAGATGCATTTCACTCAGAAGCAGGGGCATCTCTATTATATTGGTACTGTACTGCTGTGACATCCTTTCCCTTACTTCTCACAATTTTTTTTCAGCTGCAGAGCTCAAACAATAGATGAGGAGGGATAGATCACACTTACAGAAAAGCAGGAGGCTCCTATGATGTTCAGAAGCTGTGTAGAAGCAGTTATATTATCAGGTTCAGGATCTCTGCTAGCTCTGACATGCACCCACTTCCTCTTAGCTGTCTTCTGAGTCTCTGCAACCAGGGTTGGGTCTTCCTGACAACAGGCAGTGGACTGCAACTTAGGTGGAATTTAGACTCCTAGTGGCCATGACCTTACAGCTTTTTTTCAGGTAGATGCAGGCATATTTTTTAAATGAAGTGATAGAGACGTTTTCTAGTTACACCATTCTTTATTAAATGGAATTAAATTTTGTCTCTACAGTGACTCTTTAAGCTGTAATGTTTGCTAGTATGTAGCGCTAATGATGTCATAGGGCTACAGAATTCAAAAAAACATAATGGCCCAAACCCTGGACCATAGTAATATGGGGTGCAAAGTCCAGAGGTCCTTTTGCCATATAAGAAGACAACAGTATTATAGATGAACTATAGTTTTTAGATCTGCTTTAACTTCTTCCTGACTGCCCACTGTGTACATACGTCCTATCTGCACATGCCCCATGCAGATAGCACGTATATACACGTGCAGGCAGCGCTTTAATCCCAGTGCTGATCAGCACTGGGATTAACGATCCAACTTGAGGAATCTAACAGGAGCAGGTCAGTTCCCAGGTGACAGACACAACAGGGACCTTGAGGAGGAGACAGGAGCGGTTTATTACAGCTTCTGTCTTCTCCTGTGCTGGCAGGAGAGAGCTGAACGAGCGCATGGCAGAGGGAGCAGGGAGCAGCAGAGCCGTTTCCTCTTTTAGTCCCGGCGGTCACGTGACCGCTGGGGGTGTCTGGAGCAGGGACAGGAGCAGAGCTGCAGAGTCTAAGGAGACCCTGATCAGCTCTGCCTGTGTGTCATGCCCCCACAGGGGGCTGTTTTCCCCTCTAACTAGGGCTCTTGTGGATGCCCCAGTTACAGTGGAAACAGTGAAAAAAAAAGGTCAGTATCCTCCAAAGGTCTTTTAATGACCTTTGGTGGGACATATTATGTGCCAAAAAGGAATTAACATATAAGTAACATTTTTTTCAATAAAAAATACAAATAAAAAATAAAAAATTTAAAATGCAGTCGCTAACAGAAACTGTCACCATAGTCGCTTGGTTCTCTCAAACCTATACATGTTATATATGAAAACGATCGTGACAAAATAGGGAACCCATTGCAATAATTTTGCTGTGTCAGCTTTAATATTTAAGAAATAAAAAGCTATAATTAATATAAAAATTACTTTTTGATAATAATTAGCAGTTTTCCTCCAAATTAAACCTAAAATTAAACCTAAAAAAAAAACTTTAAAAAAAATTGTAATAATAATTCCTAAGTGTCAAGTAAAAAAAAAAAATTTTCAAAAATTATTTTGGCAGTCAAATAAAAAAGCTACGGTCACTAAACCACCACGTGTACAAAATCACAAAAAGTTGCCTGGACAGTCAGGCCTTTTTTTGGGCCCAGTCATGAAAGGGGTAATGAGCTGTTTATGTCTTAAATTGTCATTCGTCCTGAAACTGTAATACGTAAATCTAATTGTCAAGTATGCTTTATTACAGTATATACTTAACATTATAATTTAATATATTTCGGTGAATTATTAAGTATTTACAGTTCAACACATTAATAATGTCTTTATACTACAATATGTGTTCTGGTAAGTGCTGAAACTTTTATTTTTAGTTTATTTTTAAATTGTCTTTGATATGGAACTTTGCTAAGCGAAAAAAACAAAACAAAAGAAAACAACAAATATATTAAAATCTACACAGGGCAGACCATGATTTATGAGTATGACATTGTGGGTAAGTATCACTAACATAACCAAACACTAGCTCCTTTCTGCTTTGTTTTATCCAAATGTAATAAATCGTTACTTAACCACTTCTAGACCGGGCCATTTACCTCCTTCCTGACCAGGCCTAATTTAGGTCTTTTGGTCTTTATGTGTAATAACTTTGAAACACTTTTACTTATCCAAGCCATTCAGAGATTGTTTTCTCATGACACATTCTACTTCATGCTAATGGTAAATTTGAGTCAATATGTTTTACCTTTATTTATAAAAAAAAATCAAAAAGTTAACAAAAATGTGAAAAAATTAACTGTTTTCTAAATTTGAATCTCTCTGCTCTTAGGACAGATAGTGATGCCTCATAAAATATTTATTAATTAACATTCCCCATATGTCTACTTTATGTTGGCATCATTTTAGTAATGTACAGTATTTTCACCCTATAAGACGCACTCCCCCTCCCCCCCAAAAGTGGGGCAAAAATAGCAGTGCTTCTTATGGGGAGAATGCTGCAATTTACACTGATACCCCGCCAGGCAGCATCGCGGCCGGCAGGTGTATCAGCTGAGAGGGACGAGGGGCTGGGGGCTAGCATCTGGATCTGTAATGGCAACGGAGCCCGGTGCAGTCACTGTATTCTACTACACCGGGCCCCGCTCACTGTAGTATAATCATTTCTAACCTGTAGGTATTGTTAAACCATTCAAATCATCTGAAATCCAGTGCCTGTACTACTTACTACTAACTTCATAGCAGGCAGGAGGCAGGCTGGGCGGGCAGCAGTGTAACTCACTATGTTACTCGTCTGCCCCGCCCACTTTATGAATGAAGCAGGCGGCGCAGGCGTGTGACGTAGTGAGTCACACTGCCAGCGCCCGCCCGGCTTCCTGCCTGCTACGAAATTAGTAGTAAGTAGTACAGGCACTGGATTTCAGATGATTTGAATAGTTTAACAATACCTAAAGGTTAGATATGATTATACTACAGTGAGCAGGGCCTGGTGTAGTAGAATACAGTGACTGCACCGAGCTCCACTGCCTTTAAAAAACCAGATGCCGGCCCCCATTCACTATACAGGGACACTGTTATGGGGGGATCTGTGGATGACACATAGCATAAGATGATATATATGTGTCTTCCACAGATCCCCCGATAGCAGTGTCATGCCATCCACAGATGCCCCCATAACAGTGCCATCCACAGATGCCCCCATAACAGTGCCTTTCGGAGATGCCCCCATAATGATCCCCCATAACAATGTCATCCACAGATGCTCCCATAACAGTGCCTTCCACAGATGCCTCCATAACATTGCCATCCACAGATCCCCCATAACAGGGCTATCAACAGATCTCCCCATAACAGTATCATCCACAGATCCCCATAACAGTGCCATCCACAGATCCTCCATAATAGTTTCATCCACAGACCACCATTAGTTCAAAACCCACCAAAAGCACACCTTTTTTTTCAAAATATTTTTCTTCTTATTTTCCTCCTCAAAAACCTAGGTGGGCTGCACCGGTCTTATATGGCGAAAAATAAGATCATTTTATTTTTTTAGGACGGTAGAATGTTTAGAATTTTTGAAGCAATTTTTGAAATTTTGAAGAAAATTTCCGAAGTCAACTTTTTTAAGGACCAGTTCAGTTCTGAAGTCACTCTGTGGGGCTTACATAATCGAACGAACCCATAAATTACCCCATTTTAGAAATGACATCCCTCAAACTATTCAAAACTGGTTTTAGAAATGTTGTTAACCCTTTAAGTATTCCACAGGAATTAAAGCAAAATAGAGGTGAAATTTCAAAATGTCACTTTTTTTTTGCAGATTTTCCATTTTAATCAATTTTTTCCTGCAACAGATCGCGGATTAACAACAAAACAAACCTCAATATTTATTATCTTGATACTGCAGTTTGTAGAAACATCCCATATGTGGTCGTATATCGCTGTTTGGACACACGACAGGGCACAGAAGGCAAGGAGCGCCATATGGTTTTTGGAGGGCAGCTTTTGCTGGAATGGTCTTTGGGCACCATGTTGCATTTGAAGGGGCCCTAAGGTAACCCCACAGTGAAAACCCCCAAAAAGTGACCACATTTTGTAAACTACACCACCCAAGGACTTTTTAAGGGGTGTAGCGAGCACTTCACTCAACAGCTGTTTCATAGATTTTTAAAACTTGGGTGTGAAAATAAAAATTTTTTTTTTTTTTTAAGAAAATGGTGCTTTAGGCCCAAACTTTCTTTTTCACAAAAGATAACAGGAGAATATCCCCTCCCAATTTGCAGCCCATTTTCTCCTAATACAGTAACACCCCATCTGTGGTTATAAACTGTTATTTGGGGATATGCCAGGACTCAGAAAAAAGTAGCATCTTGATTTTCAAGCATAGAATTTTCTGTCATTCTTTTTAAGAGCAATAACTTTTTTATTTTTTGTTGAATGAGCTGCGTGAGGGCTTACTTTGTGCGAGACAAGCTGTAGTTTTGTTGGCACTATTTTGGGGTACATTTGGCTTTCTGGTTGCCTTTTATCTCATTTTTGGGAGGTGAAGTCACAAAAAAAGCTGTTTGGTGGAAAAAATTTTTTGTTAAATGTGACACTTTTTTTTCTTTTTCAAAACACCTTATTTTTTATTTATTTTATTTTATACTTTGCATCCCCCATATGGTCATACTTCATTTTTTTTAAACTATTGATTTCTTCTGTAACTGGGGCTGACATAGTAGCCCCAGTTACAGTGGACATACACCCCCCAGAGAGGCTGTTCATAATAATACAGCATGGTACAGCCTCAGTGCAGGGCTGATCGACGTCTATGGAAGACCCGACAGCTCCTGCACTCACCCAGCCCCGACGATCACATGACTACTGCATCGGGACAGTCAATGGGTTGGTGGCAAGTGGTTAAAAAATAAAATAAAAAAATCTATGCACATGTACTGTATATTATATATCAGGTATGAAGATACCATGGCGAAATGTAATAACAACATAGACTTGTTTGAAAAGGCAATTAGTTGCTTTAAGCCATCTGCTGTCCAAACTCACATTACAGCATTGACTTCATTGCCAGCTGGAATTGGTCCATTAGGAGGAAACCTGGGAAACCTGAGAATCTAATGAACGCAAAATTGCTGAGATTTTCATAAAGACACAAATTGACACATCACAGACATTTCTGAAAACTTACAAACCATTTAATGCCTGCCCACAATGGTGGTGAGACACAAAAGATCTACAAAAGATACAATTAAAACCCCTACAAAAAGTCTATAATTTGAGAAATCTATTTAAAAACATTCGCTTCTGGATCATGACTTCATGGTCTTCAAAAAGATTGGGTCATGTGCATACAGAATATGTACATGTCCTTCAACTGTTATTATTGCACGTATCAATAAGGTCTAAAGGTTGTGTTACAAATTAAATTAATATAAGCGGAACCCAGTGATTTCCACTGGATCATTTGACCTTCTAATGTGTATCAGCGTGTCCTGACTCTCCCCAAATAGCAGATGTCTAGGGAATGAATTGGTGCTGGTGTTAAATAAACTGGGGCTGGTGGTTTTCAACATGCCTGATCATTGTGTTCTCAGATAAGATAAGCTTCCGCCAGAGGTGTCTGGCAGTTGATTACTCATTTCTCAGCCAAACTAAGTGCACATGAGTTTATGGAAGCCAGGAGGAAGAGCTGCTTGACAAATGATTCTGCCAACAGCAAAGTTTATGGCCAACATAATAGGATATCTGTGAATCAACCCATAAAAAATAGACTTTTGTGGAAAATGTTTGACTTCACCATCAACTCCAAATAGGGTTGTCTTTTGCTGGCTCTTTGGGTGTCATTACTGTGTAGTAGCAGTAGTAGTAGTGGTAGTCTCAAGGTGGGCAATCCTCAATCAACTTTTAGAACAGTTTTATACATAAGTTCCAAAATTTAAATACTAGGAAATCCATCAATAAAATTCTGTACTCTACCAGACTATTGGTGTTATGCATGGTTTATTTAGTTAACATAGAAAAACTATTGGTGGTGATATAAAGGCCCAACGTACTGATGGGTTAGCGACATGACTTTTCTATCTATTAGCCGATATGCATTTGCAACCAAACTTCTAATCATGAACCTCAAGCACTGTTTGAAAAGATGACCTTACAGTTTTAAGAGAACAACACATCTGTGAACATTTGGTCATTAGGGTCCTAACTGTAATGTTCATGTAATTTGTATACCATCCAGCTTAGGTTCTGTAAACCCAATGTAATTTTGTAGAGAAATTTTTCAGCAGAACATTGCTTTGGATATCAAATCTGTTGGTCATGATCATTACTAGTTTTGAGCGAATCAAAGTCGCAAGAGGCTTCGTTGAATAACTTTGGACATGAATTATTAAACTTGAAAACAATTTTAAAACTGAGATCCGAAGTCAGCTTTTGTACCCCGGTACCAGTAGCTACTGAAGCCAACTTCGGATCCTAGTTTTTAAATTGTTTTCAAGTTGAAAAGTTTTTCACTGACGTTTCGCAAGACTTCGGAGATGATGAATTTCACCTCCACGGAGCACATACATTTGAATGCTGTACAGAGTCTCCGCACAGCATTCAAACAACGTTTTGAGTACTATTGATGACTAGTGTTGAGCGCGAATGTTCAAATTGTGAATTTTTATCGTGTATATTGCAACTTCGAGAATTCATAAATATTTAGAATATACACCTGAAAGGCTGAATGTTAGTTACAGATGCTACAATCACACTGTTCCCTGTCATTTCCCCGTCAATGGAAAGCAATTTGTGAAATATAATTCATAACAAAGCGAATTACTTGTTGAAGTTCGACAAAACAGCTGAATCCAATTTTTCAAAACTTCGCTCATTTCTAATCATCACTCTAAAAAAGGCATGAAAACATACAGACTGGTCAAATATAAAATCCTTTAAAAATAGCTCACAAGCCAGCCCTCTTTTGGGTTACTCCTAGACGTACTTTGTATACCATCTTTTGTAATATTAGTGTTGAAATATCAAACTATAAAAATGTATTTCCCCATTTGTGAATCTTTCCTGAGATTTAGGATATCAGAAAAGCTCTAGTCAAGGTGACCATATATGTACTGATTTTCTTAGCAATTCAATCAATATTAACATTTGTTATATCTATAACAGTCAAGGGAATAGTAGTTTGAACCTCAAAAACCATATTGGCCAATTACATCTTTTAAAACATTTTTCACCCATCGTTACTTCTAAACTTATTTTCTGTTTTATTACTGTCATCAAATGCAATTGTTAGTACGGCAACCCGTGCCTGCCACTGTCTCGCTTTTCTGGGTGGGGATTGGTACTGCCTTACTCAATGCTCCCATCCAGTCTGGCAGCCTCACCTCGTCCTCACCCATAGCAGACCTGGCTGCTGGAGTCCTGCAGGCAGCAGCTGTTCTTGACACCCATAGGGGCGAGCTAAAGGGCCAGCTCATAAAGCCAGCCTATGGTCTGCTGTCTCTGAGTATTTTAGGCACCTTCCCCAGTGGGAGGGTGCTTGAGCTTTAGTTTGTTCTAGCTTGCTAGTTCCAAGTAAAGGTGTGCTGTTCCTGTCTGTATCACTGTGTACCAAACCCTGCCTGTCTACCAATTCTGACCCTCTGCTACCTAACCCGACCCCTACCTGTTTACCATACTGAACCTTTGCCGCCTGCCCGGACTGCAGATTAGTTTAATGGATTCACATGAACTCTGTCTGCCCTGAGCTATGCCTGTTTTCTGACTACGACACCGGGACCACACCAGGACTATTCCAAGAGGTAGTAATGTAGTGGTTCCCCTGCAATGAAGACCAGATCATTGTATAGGGTGTAAAGGGTAAAAAACAACTCTCTACTGGCAGCACTTCCAGATTATGTATTTTACCACTGGTGTTTATCTAGACATGCAAATTTAATGTGACTAAGCAAGGGTCACAATTATATTACATAGTGTTACTAGAAAGGGAATTCCAAGTAGGCAAACTCTCAGTAGCCATGTAGGTGCAGGCTGTATCCCACACACTAACCTGGGGACAATAGTACACAGCAGTGAAGAGACTGTAGTGCAGAAAGATTAAAAGCAAGTGCATTTTCCAGTAAAGCGGTCACGCATTATATATATGCCATTATTTAAATGATTTGTGAAAGGCCTTGGTGAGACAATGTGTTAGTTAAAACAATCTCTGTGGGGAAATGGCATATGTCCCTAGATTCCAAACTTTTGGGGAACCATGAGACCCTTCTGGCTGGAGCAGTAGGAGATTTAACAGGTGAGTATGAGTTCCTCTGTTATTTTGCAATGCAGGCTGCTCCTTTTGAAAAGATGGATAACGCATGTAAAACTTTATGCAAGAAGTCTTTGCTTCATTTGTTTACCTTTAATAGTTTGTCAAAGATAAGAATGTTTTGTGGACGCTCATGAACCTGTGTCAGTGACCCATCCAAAAACCTGAGTTAGTGATGTTTTAAAATGTCAAGGCCTTTCAGTTATGCTTTTTTGTGTTTTCTTTTTTTCTGTGGTTTGTTCAGCTAATCCAATGTAACATTTTGAAGCTCATGTTATAAGTGTACCTGACCAACAGCAATGCAAAAGCAACAATTCATCACTTTTCTTTACGCATAAAATATAAACAAGCTGAAAGATTATGTAGTTTAAATCTAGATTTTCCCCTGGATAAAACTTTCCACTGAAACTTTCCATGTTTCCTTTCGTGCCCAGTTTGTTAGACCACAAAATCAACAACGGGCACTGCCTTCCTAGCTCAATTTAGAACTGATGTTCCTTCACCCGCCTTAACTAGTATTATTGCTCGCCTAGGAGGAGGAATCAGCTATAAGAGAGCATAATATTCCCCAGCATTATACAATGTTCGCAGCTGTAGCAGTGGTGATGACATCAGAGGTAATAGCTGGATAGTACAGAAACAAGCGAGGGTTGGCTAAGGTTACCACTCTCCCTGGCTTGTGGTGTAACAGTTATTAAAAAAAGGTACTTGCATTGTGAACTTCTGCAATAATACAGACTTCCATCCAGCAGGTGCTTATCACCTATCTCGTGAATAGGTGATAAGTCATCTGTAGATGGTACATAAGGATGGGAGTTAAAAACTACATGGCATGGGCACACTTTATCTACTCAATGTAATTCTGCATTGTGGTAGACCATGGGAGCTCTTTTGCCCTGTACATGTGACTTTGTGTATATTATACTATATTTCTGTAAAATAGCAGTTTTTACCATTTCAGTCTCAGTTTTAATGATATGTTTGACTTATCCTCAGAAAAGGTCGTAAATACCGGATCCGTGGGGGTCCAAAAATCGGCACCCCCACCAATTATCTGTTTAGTGCTGTTCCCAGCATCAGAAATACCACTTTGAATGGAGCCGGAAGCACAACTCCCTAGTGTAGTGGCCTTGCCAGGTTACTGCAGCTCAACTACCATTCACTTGAATACTGCAGTAACCAGGCACAGCCACTACACTTTCAAGGATGGTGTGCTTCCAGCTTCATTCAAAGTGCCATTTCAAGAACCAGATGCTGCAGAGAACATCTCATCAGTTGGGATATTGCCGATTGGATATTGATAAACTATTCTGAGGATAGAAAATAGTTTGGGCAGCACTACTCACATCCCCTTTTGCGGGTATATCGTTCCGTGGCGGTGCCAGCAATGTTAGGTCCTGGCCCTTGGGTCCTCCTCTCAAATGCAAAAATAATAGGGATTGCTGCACTCCAATGATCAGAATCTTCAAATCTTTATTTCCACCCCAGTACAAGCAACGTTGACAAAGACCGCTGGGTCAAAACGTTGCTTGTACTGGGGTGGAAATAAAGATTTAAAGGTTCTGATCATTGGAGTGCCGCAATACCTATTATTTTTGCATATCCTGAGGATAGGCCATCAATATCAGGAGTTTGGAAAACCCCTATGTTAATTACCAATGTCCAGGGGACTATGAAAGACTACTATTGCACAGAATCTACCAACAACAATCCGGCACAAGATTTATCTACACATACTGATCAAAGTTAAAGTTGACCATCAACACAAAATAGTTGCTGATCAATTATTGACCTGCATACTAGGATTAATCAACTATGCGTTGTAATTGGCATCAGTAGAGGGGAAAAAGTGTTTGGCAAATACACCCGCCAATGGTTATATTACAGGGAACAAAGTATCTGGCATGTCAAAATTGCAAATGCCAAGACTGTGTTGGATCTGCTGTCAGGTATCAAACATTAGGTCTTCTCCAGGGATGGCCAACCGGCAGCCCTCCAGCTGTTGCACAACTACAACTCCCAGCGTGCCTAGACAACCTAAAGCTTTTAGGGCATACTGGGAGTTGTAGTTTTAAACTCTGGAGGGCCACAGGTTGAGCATCCCTGGTCTACTCAAAATTGACGGGATTCACCACCAATTATCTGTTGTTTGTGGCCAGCTTTAGAAATGACAATGATAGAAACCATACAAAAACTTAATATCAGTGGTGTGCAACAATTGTTTTTCCTAACTCTCTGCAAAAAATAGTCATTTCACTTGGCAGCTCTGTCTAAAAAGTCTAAAATGTCCAATGCCAAGGATCTCAAGTAGGGCTGTCCCCATAATCATGAGATCCTCCAACCACATGTTTTCTATGGTCAACTTTATATTCTAACTTATTGTTACTTTTCATGTTTCTTTACACTACTGCAAGAACCAAAATATAATGGGGGGGGGGGGATTTATTAAGAATGGTGTTTCATACGCCAGTCCTAATCAGAAGTCCACTGGAGTAAGATGTGCAGGCAAATTGGTGCATGGCAGTCCATGCAGCAAAAAGCAAATCTCTGCCAGCTAAAAGCTGATGTAAATTTGCACTATAATACACTCTAGTTTGTCATATAAATTATACTAAATCTGTCAGGCCCCATCCCCTTCCGCTAAGCCCTGCTCACCTTTGTGAAAAGTGACAAGAACAATGCAAATTTGAAGAAGTCACAAATTTTTGTGCAAAATTAGCCAGTGTCAAATTAGCATTCTGTTTATCATGTATGTTGTGCCTTCATTGTGCAAGCCTGCCCAATGCACATAACTCAGAGATAAAAGCTATCACTTTACAAAGGCCTAGAACATAATCTTTATTAAGCGGACATGAAAATGTTGACACTGCAGTCTGGGACAGACGCCAACTAGACTATGTCTCATTATTGCTTTCTCCTTCGGTTTTAATGCTTTTTTATGTTATGTACCGGATTACTTAGCTGTAATGCACCATTAATTTACCAACCTGCATCTGCAAGACATGAGCTTAACTATTTTAAAGGAGACAGTGGATGACATATCAAGGCAAGAAGAAACAGTCTTAGTTGTAATATACAGTATACTTTTACTATTTTAATATATAGGTCTAAATTTGCTGTACATAGACTATAAATTTATGTGCAATACAAGGCTTAGGGTACTTTTACACTTGCGGCAGGACGGATCCGGCAGGCTATTCAGCCTGCCGGATCCGTCCTACCACTAGTGCCGTGCACTGCCGTGCCTCCTCTCCGTCCCCTTTGATTATAATGGGGCGGGGGGAGGAGCTACGGCGCAGCACGGCAGTGCACGGCCGGAGATCGCCGTAGCTCCGCTCCCGCCCCATTATAGTCAATGCTGACGGAGCGGCAGCACGGCAGTGCACGGGCACTTGTGGCAAGTGTAAAAGTACCCTAAGGGATCTTTTAGGACTTGGAAAACTCCTGCTGTATATGCCAAATATATCAATAGGGCTCCATTAACCTGACAGAGGCCAAAAGAGCGACCTTTAGTAATCTGTCAGGCTGATATACATTGGCATTTCATTTTACTGTGGTATGGAAAAGCATAGAGGCGTACACCAAATTACAATTACAGCATATTACCCTATACAATGGGATATGTCTCAACCATCCAATGGAGGTATATTTTGTAGGCTCTTAATATGAGGCAAACAGAGCATTCTTAAAGTATTTTTCATTATAAATTGAAGCAGTATTCATCAATTTAGCATTTGAATTCATATTGGATTATACACATACAGATATTTTCAACAGAAAGTACCAAGGTCTCCCAAAACTAAAGCTACATTTTAAATACTAGATGTAATATAAATTGCGCCTATTATGGAAACTCCACCCCACATTGCATTTTACCATTATGTCCCAGGATCTTCAAGCAGTACTTCTACATGAACCATCTTAAATGTATTTTATCTTACACATTTTCAATAGCTTTTAATATGTGTTCTTACATCCAAAATATAGGGCCTTTCTAATCGTTCAAACATTTTACTACAACATTGATAAATCATCTGTCTTTCTGACTATAATTCAAGTTTAACGGCTCTAACAATCTACCTTTATCATTGCCTTCATATGTGCAGTGTTCTGTTTTTAATGTACTTTAAATTTCACTGTGGTGGAAAAAGTAAAAGGAGAAATGCAATATAGTAAATTATGTATGTTCCATTTTCCCCAAATCCTACAGAACATCATACACCTGGGTGTAATAATACGTGTTCTGCTCACTCTGGTGACATGGAGTAAATTGTGGTTAACTAGGTGTGCAGACAAGTTACGCACACACAATGTTCCTCCTCTAAGGATGTGCAAACTCCTAAACCTACAAGAAGTTGTCATTTATGAACCAAAATGTCTTTTAATGTAAATAACATTTTCTGCGAAAATTCACTTGTCACTCAATGGAATTAATGTGACCTCATAACAATGTTGAATTTCACTCCATCCCACATACAAAATTCCATGTGTCCTTTAGTGTGCCATTTCCCACGCTGTTTAGGATAATGCCAATCTTTTTGCTAAAAGAATTATAGCCTTCTAAATATTACTATAAGCATAGTTGTACATACTGTGTAGATAAGGTGATGAGCACATAGTTTGTAGTGTAAGACTACAGGCTCTGGTATGTGCGCTTGAGGGGCTACATTGCGTGTTTCAAGGGGGTTTTTATACTGTCCTTGGGCTATGCTTTCTAAGGCGAGTTTCACACTAGCAGCAGGGCAGTCCGTCAGGCTGTTCTGGCCAGTGAACAGCCTGTTGGATCCGTCCTGCCGCTAGTTCACGTGTGCCCCCAGAATGCTGCTCTGTCCCTATTGACTATAATGGGGGCGGGGGCGGAGTTCCGGTGGCAGCACAGCAGCGCAGGGTGAGAGGCAGCCAGAATAAAAGTATTGCATGTCGTACTTTTAAACAAAAAATGACACCGGAGGTATCTCATGCCCATCTACAAATTGTACACTTAATGGTGGGGCCTCTATTGCTGAGATGCCTAAAGCATATATATCTGCATATACTCTGAAACAACCGTATCAAAAGCAAAGAGACAAAGAGCAACATGCAAGGGTATTGAAAAATTATCAAAAAACTTTATTAGTCATATGTTAAAAATCATAGAAGGAGGGGACAGGAGAACACAGACGCCACCCTGGACCCTATAGCAAGATGTACAAAACATATCTAGCACTGCTAAAATGGTGTTACAAAAAAAGCATATCGCTTAACTGTTCTGTTATCCATATAGTGTATCTAGGCCTTAATGAGGCCTGTCAAGTATCCACAAATAAAACCGTAGTAAATACAAGTGTCTCTATACATTTGCAATACGGATATTGTAAGGCAACAAAAATAACACTAGCCGTGATATCACAAAACCCAAAGAGGGACTCACCAGCAAGTAGATAGAAGTAAGGGACCAGGATGGCGTCAGCCCCGACGCGCGTTTCGGCGAACCTTCGTCCAGGGGTACTTTTAGTCCGGCAGCCTCTCGCCATGCACTGCTGTGCTGCCACGGAACTCCACTCCCATTATTGTCAATAGGGACAGAGTGGCAGTCCGGGGGCACACGTGAACTAGCGGAAGGAAGGATCCGACAGGCTGTTCACCTGCCGGAACAGCCTGACGGACTCCCCTGCCGCTAATGTGAAAGTACCCTAAAGTGTAGAACATAGAACTGTGATGGAATAATGCTGACTGGTTAAGGGCAGGTCTTTCCTTACAATACTCCTCCAAGTATCCTTTTCAGCTGGATACCAGGCAAAGTTTACAGATCACACTCCCCAAATTCTGGTTTTAGTATCCGTGTAATCTCATAGCACTGAATAATCTAGCTTTATATTGCCATTTTATAGATGCCCTTGTTTAAAGTGGCACTATCTCATGACAGATGCACTGTATGGCCACCTGATCACCTTTGGTTGCCGATTGGTTGTTTTCATGTACTTATTGCAAATCAACCTCATGATCATACTTTTTGTGGTTGTTGTAAGGTCAGATACAATCTTATTTCAGTGTCCTTCTATATGAAATGGTATTTCATATAGAGGGAGACTGAGGTAGTGTTGTAATGCTGTGATTTTATGATGACTAGAGATGAGCGAAGTTTTCAAAATATTAAATTGATCCCAAAGCTCATTAAATCAGGTCTATCATAGCCTGCAATTAAACTTTAGGGAGAATGTATCCTGGTGTTCATAATTGTGCAGGGCATCAACATGCATGGCTAGTCTTTTCTAATAGTGAACCAGTTACTGTGTGTCTAAATGATAGGCAGGTGACATATATGGACATGCGCATCATTATGCAGGCCACCAACATTCCTAGCTAACCCCTGCTAAACAAAAAGAAAGCATACACCATTTTTCAGCAAAAAAACAAAAATAAAATGCTGCGTGCCGCCCCTGCAAGTGTCCCAAAGACTTTTAGTGGAAAAAAATAAAAACATAGAGGCAGTGCCAATAAAGTAATGGAGAAAAAAAAGGTTCTTTTAATCCATGTTATGGCAGTGCAAACACATGGATTTGAATCCCTTCTGTTAACTACAGAATGACTGTGTGTCACTATTAGGTGTAGTTCACACTTCACTTATTTGGTCAGTTATTCTCATCAGTTATTGTCATCCCAAAGCAGGTACAGGTCAAAACCACAGAACAGGTACAGATCTATTCATGATACCTAATTCCGAGACTTAGGCTTGGATCTTAGATCTGGTGTGACGGGTGCAGTCTAAGTATGCCACCACCTGCTGGTTCAAGTTCTTCTCCATGTTCTCCTGATGCTGCTGTCTGGTTTCTTCAGTAGGCGGTTGAAGAAAATTGATCATTAGAGACTCAAGTTTTAAGTTGCTGCTGATGGAGCTGGTGCTGCTCCTGCCCCCCATCCCCCTCCAGCAGTCATGGCAGTGGAGCGTGATCTCAAAGGATCTTCCCAATTAGACCTTTGTGAGGATGGGCAATGGAGGGTGTATGCAGCGACCAACCGACTATAAAGTACGTTTTTTATCCCTCTCAGCGGGTTGAAAAAATACCCCCATTTTGGAGCGGTAGCGAGGGTCTAACATTGTGGAGAGCCAGTAGTCATCCCTTTGCCGAAAGGTGATAATGCGGCTGTCACTATGCAAGCAAATCAGCATACACCTGGCCATTTGCGCAAGGGACTCCCTGCCTCCATCTCTATTGCATACTGCCACAGACTGTTGGGGTCATCTACATTGTCTTCATCATTGCCCTCCAGCTCCTCCTGTTCCTCTGCTGAAGCTTGGGCAGATAAACCACCTAGGTCTGTATAGAATTCCTGGGAGTTTATGTACTCCTCCTCTTCCTCCTTCTTTTGCCAGTTCAGCCTCCACATGGCTCACGTGGCCGTGAGATGTAGGCGCTATGTCTTCTGTCCCCTCGCCAGTCAGATTTATCAGCATCCCCTCCAGGATGTGAAGTAGGGGTATGACATAATTCATCCCGTAGTCTTGGTGACTGACAAACAAAGTGGCTTCCTCAAAGAGCCTGAGCAAATGGCAGGTGACATGCATGAACTGCCACTGTCTAACGTCAAAGTTACACTGGGGAGTAGTAATGTCCGTCTGCATCAAGAAATCAGTCAAGGGTTTCCTCTGCTCATATAGTCCGTCCAACATGTGGAGCATGGAGTTCCAACGTGTGGAAATGTCACATATATTATCCTTGACCATAGTTACAGCTCCAAATGTCAGCGCTGGCATGAACTGTAGCATACAACGACAGGCTCAAGGACTGGTCCATCTTTTGCTCAACATATGTGTGCAGGGCTGGTACATGTTTTTTCGAGAAGTAGTGACAGCTTGGGACTCTTCATCCTGGTTGGGTACAAGCCATCAGTTTTCTGAAATGTTCACGATATGGGATGGACTGTAGTACCAGTAATTTGGCCAAGTGCACGTTAAGCTTCTGCGCCGTTGGATGAGTGCATACTGTTGTCTCTTTGCAATCACCTTGGTGATTTATTGGTGGTGAAAAACTGAGTAGGAGGAGCATGAGGAGCAATAGTCTAAAGGAAGGAATGACAGCTTCCACCTGCTGGAGAAAGCATGCGGGCCACTAGGAGATGCAGCACTTACTATGTCAGGCTGTATGACTACATTAGTGCCAAGGTTTTCCCAGGTCATTTTTAGGTGTTGCTCCATGTGTTATGGTGCCAACATTAGCACCCTGATTATCACTATCTGCCCACATATCCTGAATACCACCACGCTAACAAATTTCCACACGGAAATGATGCTTTCTCTTCATCCGGATCCCACATGCGATCGGCTAAATCATCATCCACTACTGTCTGTTCGTCACTTATGTCACGTTCACCTGCTCCCATTGTTACAACGAAGTGAGAGGAAATTCAGATTCGTGGCAAATCAAATTTTTCCTGAAATTCGGATTGAATTTAATTTGTTTCACTTCGATTTGCTCAACACTAATAATAACTCATGGGTAACCAAATGTCTCCATATGATAACAGGGTGTGTTTATGATCCTATTGCTATTATTATATCTAAACTTGTATAGTTATATCACATTATTATAATGTTCATAATCTCAATGTAAAATTTATTGCTCGTTTTGAAAGATATATTACATGAATATATATATATATATATATATATATATATATCTTCTATGTATATAAAGAAGGACGCATATATGCGTGTGTGTATATATGTATGTTCCTTGATCACTCAAAAACCCAACCATCAATTTCAATGAAACTTGGTATACACATCCCTTGCTACCTGGAAAGAAATCATGTGGAAGTCACAGCTCTCTAGGACGTACCGTTCCTGAGATATTTCAAAATGACCTGCATTAGCCAATACAAGCCTGCAAGTCTTTTTCTTCATATCCCAAACTGCCATACACACGGTGGCATGTCCTTTATCGGCCAATAGAAGCTCGCAGGCCCTTAGTCTTCACATACACACAGTTTTACTCCAGGTTTCCATAACAACCCAGCCATTTTTCGTCACTGCTGTAGGTCAGCTTTAGGGTAGGGCTACACGATAATAAGTCGCACGACACATAGGGCACAACTACACTGCTACATATGTCGCACAACATTGATGTCACACCAATGTCGCTCGACAATTTTTATAATGATAGTCTATGGCAGGGGTGCCCAACCTTTTCTGGTTGGGGGCCACATTGTCAGCCTGAACCAATTCCAAGGGCCGAAAATAAAACTAAAAGGAGGTATTACCAACTGAAATACTGTATTTATGGCACATTGAACATAGAGTATATATCATTAATGTCTGGTTACACTTCTAGTACTCCCATCTAATGGGAAAATACATGAAAGATACATGTGAGCAGACACAAGACATAGACACATATATCTGTTACCAGATGGTTGGGGGCCAACTGTCGTGTCACAGTATGTGACATGTCGCAGTGCAAAACCATAGACTATCATTATAAAAATTGTTAAGACAGAATGACGCACAACACATGTCGTCGTGTAGCCGTAGCATTAAAAGAGCAGGGCACTGTGGAGGTCATTGATAAAGGGACAGGCACTGTGGAGGTCACTGTTAAAGAGGCGTTCACTGTGGATGTTACTGTTAAGGGGGCAGGCCGCTGTGGAGGTGACTTTTTAAAGGGGTGGACACTGTGGAGGTCACTGTTAAGGGGGCAGGGGCCACTATTAAAGGGGCAACTGCTGTGGAGGTCACTGTTAAGGCAGCAGGGTACTGTGAGGTCACTGTCAAGGGGGCGGGCCCCTGAGGAGGTTAGTGTCAAGGGAGTGGGGTGCTGTGAAACTCACTGTTAAAGGGATGGGCTGCTATAAAGGTCAAAGTTAAGGGGATGGGCTGCTTCGGAGGTCGCATATTAAAGTGGCGGGGCTCTGTGGGGGTGGTCAGTGTTAAGGGGTGGGGGACTGTGGAGGTCACTGTTATGAGGAATACTGTCAGTATCTTTTAACGACAGACACAAACATTAAATGAAATAGATGAAATATAGCCTGCAAAGCCGGGTCCTTCTGCTAATATATATATTAAAAAATATATCTATATAAAAAAATATATATAAAAATATTCAGATAGGCTTGTCAAGAAATCAGAAAGAGGAATTTGTCCTTTGGAAGCATGAAATTGAAGCTTTTACAGTTGTGTTCAAAATTATTCAACCCCCACTGAAATTGAGTGTTTTGGCCAGTTTGACATTGATTTTGATCATTTCAGTCATCTTGTTTACAATTAAATCAAAGAGGCCCTTGTAAGTCAGACAAATATAACATAACATTTATAATGAAATAACCACAAATGTCTTTTCTGTGCTCACATCATTATCAGTTTTATTCAACCCCCAAGTGACATTCAATCTTAGTACTTAGTACAACATCCTTTTCCAGTTATAACAGCTTTTAAACTTGAAGCATAGCTTGACACAAGTGTCTTGCAGCGATCTACTGGTATCTTCGCCCATTCTTAATGGGCAAAAGCCTCCAGTTCAGTCACATTCTTAGGCTTGCGCGCTGCAACTGCTTTCTTTAAGTCCCACCAGAGGTTCTCAATCGAATTAAAGTCTGGCGACTGCGATGGCCACTTCAAAATGTTCCAGCCTTTAATCTGCAACCATGCTCTAGTGGACTTGGAGGTATGCTTGGGATCATTGTCCTGTTGAAAGGTCCAAAGTCTCCCAAGCCTCAGGTTTGTGACGGACTGCATCACATTTTCATCCAATATCTCCTGGTACTGAAGAGAATTCATGGTACCTTGCACACGCTGAAGCTTCCCTGTACCTGTAGAAGCAAAACAGCCCCAAAGCATGATTGACCCCCCGCCATGCTCCACAGTAGACAAGGTGTTCTTTTCTTCATAGGCCTCCTCCAAACATAGCGTTGATCCATGGGCCCAAAGAGTTCTAATTTTGTTTCATCAGTCCACAGAACACTATCCCAAAACTTTTGTTGTTTGTCCACATGACTTTTTGCATACTGCAGTCGACTCTTCTTATTCTTTGGAGACAGCAAGGGGGTGCGCCTGGGAGTTCTGGCATGGAGGCCTTCATTACGCAGTGTGCGCCTTATTGTCTGAGCTGAAACTTCAGTACCCACATCTGACAAATCTGTTTTCAGTTCCTCAGCAGTCACACGGGGACTTTTCTCCACTTTGCGCTTCAGGTAGCACACAGCAGTCGAAGTCAGCATCTTCTTTCTGCCACGACCAGGTAGCGTTTCAACAGTGCCCTTTGCTTTGAATTTGCGAATGATGCTTCCTATGGTGTCTCTTGGTATGTTTAACATCTTTGAAATCTTCTTATAGCCATTGCCCTTCCTGTGAAGAGAAATCACCTCTTCTCTTGTCTTCCTGGACCATTCTCTTGACTTCACCATGTTTGTAAACACACCAGTAAATGTCTAGAAGGAGCTGAGTATCACAGTCATTTTACATCTGCCTAATTGGGGCTTATTATGCCTGATTGCTGCTCCTTGACATCTATTAGGTGTTTCCAATACCTGATCGAAACACTTGAATGAACCTCTGTTCTTAAGAGTGGTCGTCTTTAAGGGGTTGAATAATTGTGTCAATGAAGAAATCACAAAACAAACATTTAATACTGTATTACAAAAACAATTGATGTCATTTTAGTTGCATTTGGTTCTTTAAAAAGTCCTTGTAAGATTTCATTCTGAACACAATTACAAATGTACACTAAATTCCCTAAAACCCTTTACAGCATTGGGGGTTGAATAATTTTGAACACAACTGTAGCTGAGATGTGCAATGTGGAGCTTTGAATGCCACCATTTTTGTTCAAAGCCAATTGACACAGACCATAATATGTCCATAGGGTGTTATAGTGTGTCAGTAGCCAGATGTACGCTGTAAAAGAAAATCATTATCATAATGAAAATGTAACAAACAGAATAAGTGTAAAGAAAAATAACTTAAGTAGAGTGAAGGGAACATGTGAACACAGCGGTGGTTGAAGCTTCTTCAAGACATTCTGAGTCTCATTCCAAATGAATGAAGATTACATTGTTCTGTCTTGAGAGAAATAAAATTGTAGATTATCTTCCTTTCTCTGCGTTATTTATACCTCAGTGTACTCACACAGGCCTATCTCTAATCTTTATAAATCATACAAGGAACAGCGTGTTCATTTTTTACTACAGCTAAAATAACTTTCCATCACAAACATTAAACCTTCTCTTCACAGAAAGTGAACATTTATTTGGGAGAAGACGTCTTGGGAAAAAGGCAACATCCGGCAAGATGAACACTGTTTCACAAGGGTTGATATGAGCAACACTGCCAAGGATCCTTGACTTGAATCTTAACAGATTTTTTTTTTAATTTAGGATTTATAATCTTAATAAAGTTTAGTCAACATTTAGAATTACAATCAGTAAAACTTAATTAACTTTATAGGCCCCAAAAGGCAATTTAGCCAACAAGCTCTTGAGTTATAAGAAACTAGTGCAAGGAAAATTGAAGGATGTATCTGTGGCAACCAGTTGCCAAGTTCACATTTATCAGAGTGCCTCTGGAAAATGAAAATGTCAACCTGATAAGTTGCTATGGGCAGATGCTCCTGTGTTAGTTTTAAAGCCATTGGTTTTCTATGGATAGAGCCTGGGTAGCAAGTGATACGGTTGCCTATGTACTTGTTTGACGCTGGGCGCCTCTCCTGCAAAGTATCTTGTTGTACAGTTGCAAGAAAAAGTATGTGAACCCTTTGGAATTATGGATTTCTGCACAAATTCATCATAAAATGTGATCTGATCTTCATCTAAGTCACAACAATACACAATCACAGTCTGCTTAATCTAATAACACACAAAGAATTAAATGTTACCATGTTTTTATTGAACACACCATGTAAACATTCACAGTGCAGGTGGAAAAAGTATGTGAACCCCTAGACTTATAACATCTCCAAGAGCTAATTGCAGTGAGGTGTCAGCCAACTGGAGTCCAATCAATGAGATGAGATTGGAGGTGTTGGTTACAGCTGCCCTGCCCTATCCTGCCTATAAAAAACACAGCCCAGTTCTGGGTTTGCTTTTCCCAAGAAGCATTGCCTGATGTGAATGATGCCTTGCACAAAAGAGCTCTCAGAAGACCTACGATTAAGAATTGTTGACTTGCATAAAGCTGGAAAGGGTTATAAAATATCTCCAAAAGCCTTGCTGTTCATCAGTCCACGGTAAGACAAATTGTCTATAAATATAGAAAGTTCAGCACTGCTGCTACTCTCCCTAGGAGTGGCCGTCCTGTAAAGATGACTGCAAGAGCATAACACAGACTGCTCAATGAGGTGAAGAAGAACACTAGAGTGTCAGCTAAAGAATTACAATAGTCTCTGGCATATGCTAACATCCCTGTTAGCGAATCTACAATACGTAAAACACTAAACAAGAATGGATTTCATGGGAGGATACCACAGAGGAAGCCACAGTTGTCCATAAAAAACATTGCTGCACGTTTACAGTTTGCACAAGAGCACCTGGATGTTCCACAGCATAACTGGCAAAATATTCTGTAGACAGATGAAACCAAAGTTGAGTCGTTTGGAAGAAACACACAACACTATGGCCGTGATTCATCATACCTTCACTCCAGAATTCTGGCATCAAAAAGTCCCAAAATAGGGCATTTGTGACTTTTCACACTCATTTGCGCATAAATTTGCGACTTTTTTACATGTGTACACCACTCACTCCAGTTTTGTAAAAATGGGCGTGGTTAGCCATGTTAATGAGTTTCACTCCAGATTTATCATTGGGACTTTTTAAAAAAGTTGCAAAAAAGTCCCAATTTCACTCCAGGGAGGACCATGCTTATCTTATGCGACTTTTTAATAGAACATGCGACTTTTTTGTAAATATGTGCGACTTTTGTAAAGCTGTTTACCGAAGGATGAACTGCTGCCATCAAACCACATTTATCACAGTAATAAAGGGCCATTAATAAATCTGACTGAGCCAAAAGTGACTTTGGACTTATGTGAAATTGGAGTAAGATTGAAGTGTAATGATAAATCTGGCCCTATGTGAGGAGAAAAAGAGGCACAGCACAACAACATCAAAACCTCATCACAACTGTGAAGTATGGTGGTGGGGGCATCATGGTTTGGGGCTGCTTTGCTGCGTCAGGGCCTGGACGGATTGCTATCATTGAAGGAAAAATGAATTCCCAAGTTTATCAAGACATTTTTCAGGAGAACCTAAGGCCGTCTGTCCACCAGCTGAAGCTCAACAGAAGATGGGTGTTGCAACAGGACAATGACCCAAAGCATAGAAGTAAATCAACAACAGAATGGCTTAAACAAAAGAAAATACGCCTTCTGGAGTGGCCCAGTCAGAGTTCTGACCTCAACCCGATTGAGATGCTGTGGCATGACCTCAAGAAAGCAATTCACACCAGACATCCCAAGAATATTGCTGAACTGAAACAGTTCTGTAAAGAGGAATGGTCAAGAGTTACTCCTGACCGTTGTGCAAGTCTGATTTGCAACTACAGGAAACGTTTGGTTGAAGTTATTGCTGCCAAAGGAGGTTCGACCGGTTATTAAATCCAAGGGTTCACATACTTTTTCCACCTGCACTGTGAATGTTTACATGGTGTGTTCAATAAAAACATGGTAGCATTTAATTCTTTGTGTGTTAAAGTTTAAGCAGACTTTGATTGTCTATTGTTGTGACTTAGATGAAGATTAGATCACATTTTATGACCAATTTGTGCAGAAATCCATATCATTCCAAAGGGTTGACATACTGTATAGCAACTGCACCACAGAATATCAAGAATGCATCTCTCGCCATTATTTTGAAAGTTGTACTTGGAGGCACTGTTCTTCTGATCATTAGATGTACTCTTAAAGAGGACCTGTCACCATTAAATGCAGTGTAATCTACATCCAGCATGTTGGAGCAGGAGGAGCTGAGCAAATTGATATATAGTTTTTTAGGTTTAGATTCAGTAAAACACATAATTTATAAATGTAAATGGTTTTCCCCTTTGTTCTCTGTTTACCTGGCTGGAGTGATGATGTGCCCCTATAACCACATGACCAATGCAGCCCATCACTTGTCTCAGTGTTGTATAGCATGAGACCGCTATATGCAATGCATCTGGAAAGTCTTCGGACCCTTTCACTTTTTTTCACATTTTGTTATGCTGCGACCTTGTGCTTTAATAAAAAAGAATTCATAATGAGCAGAATTTTAGAAATACAGTATTTGCTAATTTATTGAAAAGGAAAAACCTGCATTGCCTGGATTTGGCGATTTTCTGGCGTTATTCTCTGCAGATCCTCTCAAACTCTGTCAGGTTGGATGGGGACCATCAGTGGCCTGGTCAGCAGATGTCCCTAAGTCACTCTTGTATTGTCTTGGCTGTGTGCTTAGGGTCATTGTCTTGTTGGAAGGTGAACCTTCAGCCCAGTCTGAGGTTTTCATTAGGAATATCTCTGTACTTGCTCCATTCAGCCTTCCCTCAACCCTGACCAGACTCCATGTCCCAAATGTTGAAAAACACCCCCACATCATGATTCTTTCATCACCATGCTTCACTGTAGGGATGGTATTGGGCAGTTCCTGCTTTCCTCCAAACATGATGCTTAGAATGGAGGCCACAAAGTTCAATCTTAGTTTCATCAGACCAGAGAATCTTGTTTCTAACAGTCTGAGAGTCCTCTATGTGCTCTTTTGCAAACTCCAGACAGGCCTTCATGTGTCTTTTACTGAAAAGAGGCTTCATTCTGGCAACTCTGCCATAAAGCCCAGATTAGTGGAGTGCTGCAGTGATGGTTGATCTTCTAGAAGTTCTTCCATCTGCATACAGGATCTCAGCCAGAGTCACCATTCTTGGCCATGTCTCTTACCAAGGCCCTTACTAAGTTTGGTGGGGTGACAAAGTCTTGGAAGAGCAATTTGTATGTGCTGAGAATATCAAGTAACAGTATCTGTAAGCTGGCAATACTGCAGAAATGAACCATTGTGCCATCTGTCAATCTGTAGACAGGCAGCTTCATTATAAAATATGTTTGATATGCAGGACATGTGCTACATGTGAAAGAACAAATGAGCTCAGGAACAGAGTGGCCATTGTAGTGTCAATGTCACACATAGTTCAACTGCACAAAATGACATAGTGCACATTGTAACATATTACACCACTATTATGCCTCTAACAAAATGGTCTTGTCCCATTAGATGTCTCGGATTTGACATCAGTTAAGTAGCCAGAAGGTTCTTAAAGGGATTGTCCAGGATAACTGAAAATCTTGAACAAGCCTTGCAAATGCCAAAAATAAAAAAAATCATCTTAAATATGTACAGAATCAACAGCAGGAGGACCAGACCAGCACTACTGAGAACAGTGCTGGAGAATATAAGATATTTTTTTAATTTAGGCTAACTTAGTGGTATTCAAAAAATTTTGATAGTTGCCTTCCAAGAGCTAAAATGTTTTAACTTTTCTATCGATGTAGCCATATGAAGGCTTGTTTTTTGTGAGACAAGGTTTAGTTTTTAATGGCACGATTTTCATGTTGTAAATTTTGCAATATTCACTTTGCGCCAATAATTATATGATAACTTTAATGTCTGGGTCAGTACGATTTTAACAATACCAAACACATATAGTTTTTTTAAGTTTTACTACTTTTGTACTATAAAAAATAATTTGCATCACTGCCTCCACAGACTGATAACTTTTTATTTTTAATTCTTTGTGAGGGTTCAATTTTTGTCAGGAACATATGGTAGGTGTCATTTTGGGGTACATAAGTCTTTTCGATAGCTCTCTATTCTGTCTCTTTGGTGGTGAAAAAGCAAAAAACAGAAATTTTGGCATTTGCTAGTTAAATGACATGCTAATTGTATAGTTCACATTGTTATGGATGTGTCAATATCAAATATGTAGAGGGGTTTTTATTTATTTATATATTTTTTCCCATTGAAAAGCATTTGTTGCATGATAAAACTGTGTTTTTTTTTTAATAACAGTTAATTTAATTCTTGATTGTACACTTATTGGTCCCACAAGGGCATTTGACGTGCTCCTTTGATCACTTACATAGTACACTGTACTGCTTATGTAGTACAGTGTACTATATTGTCAGTCTAAACTAACAGGCGATCTATTAGGCTGCACCTTTGGCATAGCCTAATAGGCATACACAGATGGCGGGCCTGAGAGCCATTATTGGACCCCCGGATGCCCTGTGAAGACCCATGCAGCACTTTAGACTAGGCTGCCATAAAAAGGCAGCTGCCTAGAATAAAGCCCATTAATAACCACTGGAAAAAGGTGTATTGATGGTCATTAATGGTTTAGTAGTTTTGAGCTATAGGTACTGCTAAGTTATAAACTGCTGTTGCCATTTTCTCCAGTAGATTTGTATTTGATGTGATAATGGTGTGCCCATCTTTAAATCTTAAAATGTTCCACCATTATAGCACATGTATGGCAGCTCAATTAACCTTTGCCATGTATAACATTTCAAAATACAGAAAGACCTCAAACCCAACACATAATAAACAGCATATCCAAGAGAAGAAGCATACAGAGATTGTGGTAACTGGCTAATGCTACTTACGAGTAGTTGAAAGATGTTAATGGAATACTTAGTTGTTGGGGCCCATAGTAGTTGCATGCTTTTTACTACCCAGGCAAGTTTTCCATTGCTAGTAGTCACAATTTTTAACACCCTAGATGGGCCAGGGATTCAAAATCCCAATGCAAAATGTGAAACAGAGCCCTCACCTCTACCATGTCCCATTTAGGATACTAATGTTTTTTTTTATGTTAAAGTGGGACCTTTGGATTCCATCAGGCAACAGTCCCTGGGTGTGACCTCTACCCCCTCACCCCCTTTTGCCCTCAAGGATGTGAATGGGTCCAAGCAGGATACAACAAGGAGCAACAAATGACAACATTGTCTTATGCTAAGTCTATACAGATACATTTTTCTAAGTCCTCCACCCCTCAGTACTAGGCGCAATTAAGCAGAGAAACTATTCCTTGGTAGACAGTAAGTCAAAGCATCTGGAGTTCATCAACACAGTTCTGATGTAATGAAACATTCCAAATGCTGATAGTCGTATTACATCTTTATCACCTTTAAGAATAAAATAAAAAGAACAACATTCCAAATAACGTGACCCAAAAGCACGGGGGAGAGCTGCCTAAGAACCCACTTTGTAATTGCATAGCTTGGAGAAGGAATAAAAGCCCGTGGGAGATAAGCGCATTGCAGAATATTCTTCAGCCCATCAAACATGAACAAGATGTTGTATCTGTTTATGTTAACACTCATCCAAGCCAAAAGACATAGTGCTGAAGGTGCAGTATACAGTCCTAAGCACTTACATCTGCTGGAGCTTACATGGGAACTTCAAAACAATTTGCTCTCTCTAGATCTATATTTACTGTATATGAAAAGGCAATAATGCAGCATGGAACGACGGGTTGCTTTCAGAATAGATCTAATATTTATCTTTCTCACAAGAATCCAGATGTTACCGATTAAAAGGGATATGTCCATAGCAGTTTATTGCTTTTTCTTGGCATTCATAATAGTGGCTTTTATTGACAACTATTTAAGGGTTTGTCTGCTTCGGAACTTTTGTGTTAGTAGGTTCCCCCAAAGAGATGCTGATCCTAGGGTGTTCTACTGCTTTCTGTTGACCAGCTTTAATGTGTGGGAGAACCAAGCAGTTTTTCAGATTCCCTCCAGCATCAACACAATGATTCTGCAAAGTTGGATATGGACCCCTGTCCCCCCAATTTACACATCTTCCCTGATAATCTCTATTTTTGCTTCAAATGGACTTGACAGAGGTGTCACTTTGCAAAGCGGAGAGTGAAACAATGTTCTTAACTATGTGAAAAACGTATTACTATATTGTGAATACACACAGAAATTCAAAATGTGTTTCAGTCTCACCACCTGGTATCTAGAACTCGACTGGCTACAAATGAATCCCTTACCAAATTCTCTTTCTCAATGTGGCTGTCTCTCCAGTATATTCCTCTCCCCCCATTCTGATTCTTTACTTCCTTTTTCCTCAGTAACACTGTTAGAAAATCCTAACAAAAATTCTAATGCTGTGATCGAAATGGTATAGTTAAATAATGATATTACAAATTTGAGACACTAGATAAGGAACTATCCTTTACAGTTGGGGCATTCAAAGCAATTAAGTTAAACTGTATAGCAGTGATATGCTTTTCTTGTCTTTATCCTAAATTGGGATTAACTGGACTGACTTTCCTAGTAATCTTCTTACCCCCTGTTACTGTGTTTTATTATACCCAAAACTCAATAGATCTGTGTGGAGATCATAAACAATGTTCATGTCATCACAAACCATTATTCTGAAGACATATACACCAATTTCTCACTAGTTTGCGGGTACAAAAAAACAAAACTTTTGTTGTTTGATGGTCAGCCACATGGTCAGGTTTCCTGGTGTAGTTTTGAAAGCCAAAAGCAGGAGTAAATAAAAAAAAAGAGAAGTCATAACTGTCCTTTATAGTTTCCTTTTATGATCCACTCCTGATTTTGGTTCCCAAAACTGCATCAGGAAACATGTAAAGTATATGTAGCCATACCTTTATAATTTGGTTTCTGTTTTTATTTGATATGCTATTCGATCAAAAAATAAAAATAAAAGAAACCTAGAAGAAAAGATTTATTGTATAGTGAGTCTTAGTGACCAAATAGCAGATCTATTAACAGACTTCATAGTGAGGTCCAGTAGATCTTGATGTTTGGCCATCAGACATTTTTTTGTCTTGCTGGATTCTACAAATAGATGAGAATACTGTTTAATCATTTGTGTTTAGCGTACTTTTAGTGACAAATCTATTGTTATTTATCATTTTGCTTTTCATATGGTTTGACCCAAACTATAAGTTGATGTCCCTATTGACATCCTGACATCTAATATATGCTCTTATTTATGAAGTACACATGGAAGGCATAGCTATGGTACGAGGGGAATAAATAACTAGCTGCTCTTAACTATTGTGGGTGCACCAGAACATCTAAAAGAAAAAAAAAAAGACATGCAAAAAATTTAGAGCAGAAACCTCTGCAGCCAAAACATCCCTAGTCTCTTGGTAGATCCCTTAATCATTGATTGTTTCGACAATCCTGAACAGAGCCATACCCTGGCCGCAATTATTCTTGTATGGCCATTATAATACATAGAACTTGAAAATCAGAATAAATTCAAGTATTTAAGTTCAGTATTAAAGAATGCATTAAGAAAACAAAGAGTATTCCTTTAATCTCCGTTATGTGTATTGTAATGGTGCAAAATCCAGTGTTATTAGCCATTCCCCTTTATGAGTGGGATGCTGACAGCCAGGAATTCCTCTGAGTGTAGGCAAACAGTCTTAACACAATAGCAAAGCCTATAGTGTATCCCTTTACTCCTACACATATTTCCTAGCATATGGATAAGTGAGCAAAGCAATCCATCCAAAGTAGTTTTACAAACAGGTCAGGTTAATTGATTTTAGATAGTAAATTTTGAGATTTTATTTTAGTTTACAATTTATAGTTTTTGTAGCATCACTCATCAACAGCGACACTCATAAAAGCACATGATAACAATAATGGCAGGGATTTATGGAGCTTACATAACAAGTGTACTCCTAACAAAGCTGAACCGGACAAAGGTTATCTTAATGAAAGCTGTCTTCAATTTTGTAAAGTACCTTGGACACAATGTATATAGTAAAAATACTATGTTAAAATATATGGCCTCAAAGCCATATGCTAAAAGCCAGTCGACATGTTTAAGAGGGTTTTCTGGTTTCTAGATATTGATGACCTAGATTCAGTTTAGGTCGAAATCATCAATATGACATTGGTGGGGGTCTAAGACTTGACACCCCCACTGATCAACTGTTTGCAAAGATAAAAACAGGAACCTCCACTGAGTAGTCACTGTGCTGGCTTACTCAGCGCCAGCTCAGTTGAATGGTACCTGAGCTGCAGTAAGCCAGGATAGCCATTACACAGTGGATGGAGCTTTCTGCTTGGGGTTCAGTCCACTGTGTTGTTCCAGAACTGTTGGCTGCTAAAAACAGCAAGGTGTTAAACCTCCACTGATCTGATATTGATCAGTGCTTCCTGCATGGTACCTTGCTCCGAATGAGACAGGCTGGTAAAATGTGCAAGAGCCACTCAGCAGTAATAAGGACTCTAAACTGAGGACATAGGGACTGTTAGCTAGGTGAGGGGTTGCTCTTTTCAGAGCGGGTTATCCGCTATTAGCCGACTGATAGGGACAAAACACAATGCCATACAATAGGGCTAGAGTATGGGAATAGGGCTGAGTGTAGGTGTTGTCTATTCTAAACTTGGACAGCAACTGGAAGGAAACAATGCTTGTGTGACCGCAACATTAAAGTATCACAGCCCCATACAATGTTTTTTTTAAATTTCATAAAGATGTGCTGAGATTATACTACAGCACCTGTCAACAATTATAATTATTTACCAGGACTTTTTTTTCCGTCCTGCATAACGGAAACCAGATGGATCCGTTATGCTTGCCCACAGACTTCTATTATGATGGATCAAAACAGAATGCCTCTTAAAGGCTTCTGTTTTGATTTCCATCTTATGGTTTCCTTTTTTTTCCATTCTAACCATGTTATAACGAAAAGCAATAACGGAATGCATAATGGTGATGGGAACCCCGCCTTAGATATTGAAGACCTATCCTCAGGATGGGTAATCAATATCAGATTGGTGGGGCTCCAACACCTGGCATCCCCACTGAGCAGATGTTGTTTGCAGAGGTCAGCATCGTAAACTATACAGTGAATGGAAGGCCCTGTCCACTGTGTAGTTCCCGATGCTAGCACACTGTAGCTCAGCTCCCAGTCACTTGAATGGGAGCTGACCTTCAGTTCCCCAGTCCGGTCACTATTCAGTGGACAGAACCTTCTGCTACCACCCACTGTATACATTCTGGCGCTGTCAACCTCCCTGAAACAACTGATCAGTGGGGGTCCTGAGGATAGGTCTTCAAAATCTAAGCCCCAGAAAACCCCTTTAAAATATTGTAGGCTTCATTCAGGTGCCAGTAATATTACGATTTCAAATCCTGACCCAACCATGGGTCTAATAACAAACTAGCAGCATCATACGAATCTTCTGCAAACTTGAAACATTAGACCTGTGGTCAGGCCATGGAAAGAAGACAGAACTTGATCAGAGGTTTAAAAAACTGAGATTTTAATGGTCCCACCTATAAAAACATGGCAACATTCATATATGAAATTAGAACTCTTAATCTTTAATTTGGGAAAAAAATCAAGAATGTTCATTTAGCACTAAATAAATATCATACCTGCAATACTCAATGGATGAGACCCTTAAAGAATAAAGAAAGACAAGATGGCTCCTCAGAATTTCTAATAAAATCGATGTGCGATACTTCACTCCTGTCTTCACAGTTGCCCCACATTCTGCAGATGTTGAGGTCATAGATTTAAATAAACTATTAAAAGGCTGGCTCTGGCAAAAATCAACACTGCCCTGGAACTGAAAGCACAGTGTAGCTGCCAGAGGAAATGCCATCAATTTCTCACTACATAGCTCACATATGCCAACTGACACACTCCTTGGCAATAAAACAGAGCAGGTTTATTGCAAGCTGTAAATCACTGTAGTATTCTCCTCAGTAGGGTACACTAAGCTTTTCTAAATCACCTCAAATATGACCAAGATAAGAGTACTTCTATAGATTAACCCTTTACTGTGGTGCACAAATCCCATCTCAGCACTGCCTACATCCTATGAGGCACCTACAACAAGGGTATATGGATGAAGTCTGCTGGAAACACTTGGTGATTACATTGTCATGAAATTTCTTCTACTTTAAGAGCTTTAAATCTTCTCACCTGCCAGACGCTTCTCTCTCGCATTTTTCCAGATAGCATCCAGAGCCTTAGCAGTGGAGTCTCTAATATGGTCACTCAATGATCTCCTTAGAGGATTTCTTAATGGTTTGTCCATTTTACGTAAACCCCCAAAAAGCTGCATCAGTCTCTGCCGAGGTATTTGCTGGTCACGTCTCAGTCTCAGCAGGAAAACGTGACGTTAATATTCAGCTCTAGCAGTCTTCATGGACAGTGTTAGCCTTACCCTTCAGGAATCAGGCAATGCAGTCCTTACTGCAGACACAGGATAGCTCATACTGCAGGCAAGATCTTGACAGGCTGCCAGCTTTGGCACTGTATATCTGAGAAATTTTAAAAAGAACTGAGGGTAACCTGGTATAACATGCAAGTTTACCAGCCATCTGACCTGTAACCTCTCCTGAGTCCTGACATATCTGTTGTAGTAACTACTTGCATTCCCCATGTAAGAACAATTATGGAGCATCTATTATTATGACTTTATGTAGTGCCATGCCTGTATTTTTATTTCTGCTAGAAGATTATGAATGAATTGGCAGAAGTCTGCAATAAAGATCCAGCTGCATGTTACCAACTGGGCTGTGTCCCTGCACAGTCTGACACTAGCAGCATAGATTGTATGGTGTCAGACCCCCAGCTGGATATTATTGCAGACTGATGAAAAATTAATTTATAACTTTTAGCAGGAATAATAGATGAATGACACAACATAGAGTCTTAAGAACGGATACTCCAGAATTGTTATTACATGGGGAATGCAAGTAGATACTAAAACAGAAATGTCGGGAGAGAGAAAAGGTAATCTTAAAGTGTATTCTAGAAGTATAGTGTATGTTAAAATAATAAAACCAGTTTGCAGAAAATTAGAATTACAATACTGACTACATGCAGAATGCTCAGCAGATACAGCCTGCTATTCTGTCATTAACAGGATCCCACACTGCAACCCCTTTCATCCCCATGACTAATGTAACTCACCCAGCACAGCTTAACATAAAGGAGAAGGGGCCCATTAGCAAAAATCCCCAAAATCAAATCCCTTTAAGCAGAAAAGGACGGTGTGACCTTTAGGCAGGCTCCTGTGGAGGAGGGGGTTGTCCTGTTGGCTTTCCGCTGACTATGGGAAAGTGGCCTGGGCCAGCCAAAGTAGGATCTCTCATGTTCGTCTAGACCCATACCTATCACAGGTCCAATGTGGCTGTATAAATTTTTATATACATGCAGCATGAATATAGTTTCATTATATACATTTTAGTGATGGTGGAGGAAATTTTCAATAAATAGCAGTTAAAAAAATGTTTTTTATTACATAACTAATGCAATGTATTAAAGTGAAATGTGATGCCTTGGGCTCTCCATTCATTGCTATGGGAGTTCTGAAATTAGCCAAGCGAGCGCACTCAGCTGCGGAGAACGCACCGCTCAAGTACAGCCACAATTCCGTTCACTGCTATGGGATATCCAGAAATAGCTGAGCCAGTGCTTGGCTATTTTCAGAACTCCCATAGTGGTGAAGGGAGTATGGCTGTGCATGTGTGGCTGCTCTTTGTTCTCTTCTCATTCTGGAGATAGGAGCTGGTCCCATGAATGTGACCCACACCTATCTGACATTGATGGCATATCCTAGAAATATCCTATCAACATTCCAAATAGACCAACCACTTTAAGTTTTGAAAGTTCTGAGGAGGAACCTTTGTGAATCAGACTTGTCTTTTCAGCACATCCCATATATGCTTGATTGGATTGAAATCTGAGGAATTTAAAGACATAATCAAAAGTGGTAGGGCATAATATCATGCTATGATATTACCATCATAAGATGCCATTGTCTTTAGGGAATACTGTTGCCATGAATGGGTATACTTGGTCTGCAACAATGCTTATGTTGGTGATAAATGTCAAAGCATCATCCAGATAAAAGGCAGGACCCAATGTTTCCCAGCAGAACATTGTCCAGAGCCTCGCATTGGCTCCGCCAGCTTGCCTTCATCCCTAACCGCATTCTGATGCTATCTCTTCGCAAAGAAAATGATGCGCATGCACCCTGCCATGCACAAAATGTAAAAGAAAATGTTATCAGTCCTGGCGACCTTCTTCCATAGTTACATCGACCAGCTGTCATGCTGACATGCCAACTGCACACACTTTTGATGATGGACAGGAATCAGCATGGGTACTCTGACCAGTCTGCAGCTATGTAGTGTAATACAGAGCAAGCTAAGATACAATGTTGGCTCTGACACCTCTCTCTTTTCAGCAGTTTGTGCTACAGTTTTTTGTCTATGGGACTGGAGCAGATGGGCTAGCCTTCAGTAGGCCTTGTCCACCCATAACCATATTTTGGAGTTGCTATGACCCAGTCTTCTAGCCATAACAATTTTCTTGGTACTGGTAGCTTAGATCTTTATGCATTTGTAATGTTTCCAACACATAAACTCAAGAATTGAAAGCTCAGTTGCTGTCTAATATATTTCACCTCTTTATAAGAGCCATTGTAAAAAGAAAATCAAGATTATTCACTTCATCTGTCACTGGCTATATATTATGGCTGATTGGTGTAAACTTTCAATACCATAAGAGAGATTCATCATCCCCATATGCCAGAAACTGTCGTAAAAAAAAGTAGCAATACCTAGCTAGGATTGCTACTTTTTAAACACTGTTTGCACAAATGCCTGAAAAAAGGGAATGGTGTGGGTGGGCCCATTGACCCTGGAAGATATATCATCCATAAATGATGACTGAAATCTATGCCAGCTATGAGCTCACATAGTTTTTATTCTAGATGCATGGACTTCTAGGTGCATGGACTTCCATGCCACATCATAAATGAATCGCACTCCAGCGGTGCAGGGCATATCAAGACCGGAGCGGAAAATGCCAGTCCAGTCTTGATATTTTCATATATATATATACACTGCCTGCCAAAAAATAAAAAAATCTCTAATATTTCGTTGGACCGCCTTTAGCTTTGATTATGGCACGCATTCGCTGTGGCATTGTTTCGATAAGCTTCTGCAATGTCACAAGATTTATTTTCATCCAGTGCTGCATTAATTTTTTACCAAGATCTTGCAGTGATGATGGTAGCGTCTGATCACTGCACAAAGCCTTCTCCAGCACATCCCAAATATTCTCAATGGGGTTAAGGTCTTGACTCTGTGGTGGCCAATCCATGTGTGAAAATTATGTCTCATGCTTCCTGAACCACTCTTTAAAAATTGGAGCCTGATGAATCCTGGCATTGTCATTTTGGAATATGCCAGTGCCATTAGGGAAGAAAAAAATCCATGGATGGAATAACCTGGTCATTCAGCATGTTCAGGTAGTTAGCTGACCTCATTCTTGGAGCACATACTGTTGCTGAACCTAGACCTAACCAACTGCAGCAACCCCAGATCAGAGCACTGCCCCCACAGGCTTGTACAGTAGGCACTAGGCATGATGGGTGCATCACTTCACCTTCCTCTCTTCTTACTCTGATGCGCCCATCACTCTGGAACAGGGAAAATCTTTTTCCATTGCTCCATTGCTCCAGAGTCCAATCTTTATGCGCCCTAGTAGATTTAAGCCTTTTTTTCTGGTTTGCCTCACCGATTAGTGGTTTTCTTACGGCTACACAGCTGTTCAGTCCCAATCCCTTGAGTTACCTTCACATTGTGCGTGTGGAAATGCGCTTACTATTCACTATTAAACATAGCCCTGAGTTCTACTGTCGTTTTTCTTCTATTTGATTTCACGAAACGTTTAAGTGATCGCCAATCACGATAATTCAGGATTTTTCTCCAGCCACATTTCTTCCTTTAATACGATGGGTCCCCACTATCCTTCCAGTTTTTAATAATGCGTTGGACAGTTGTTACCCCAATTTTAGTAGTTTCTGCAATATCCTTAGATGTTTTCTCTGCTTGATGCATGCCAATAATTTGACCCTTCTCAAACAGACTAAAATCTTTTCCACGACTAGGAGATGTGTCTTTCGACATGGATGTTTAAGAAATGAGAGCAACTCAATGCAAACGTAAATAAGTTGTTGCCAGCTGAAAGATAATCGCCCATGCAGTAATTATCCAATAGGAAGCTCATACCTATTTGTTTAGGTAAATCCAGGTGGTGACTTTTTTTCTGGACAGGCAGTGTATTTCCCCGATCAGAACTTTTTCTTGTGATTTAATCAACATGGTATTTTGTTTCCATTTCGATTAAGATTTCAGCTGCACAATAATCTTTTTCCCTAGTAAAATGCTGATGATGTTTCAGGCCAAGTATTTCTATTGTAGCGTTTTACGGCTGATCATGTGGGATACATGGGGCTCTGCTTGGACTTCATTTTTAAAACCACTTCTCAGCGACTGAAAAAAGCTTTTTTGCTAAAAACAACAATCACACAGCAACAGCTTGAAAAAGTAACTCTTTTCCTTAAATTCTTTTATTCCTAGTAATTGGAAGGCTTTTCTTTGCAGCAGTCTTCTTTTGTACGCTGTGCTTCCTGGGGTGAGTGCTTTGCCTCTTTTTAAGAGCTTTGTGAGAGCCTTTATTCAATCTTTCTGACAGTTCTACATGCTGACTTCATAGAATGTCATGTAACGTGTGCTGCGTTCATGTTAACCCCATTAAGTCCGCAAGATATCTGGTGTACACAGAACACTTGCATAGTTTACTTTTCATTTAGTTCATTAGCCTATAATTAAACAATTAATTCAATTTTACCAAAGCTCATCTCAGCATTATCTGACAACATAAGTGCATATGTTCTGTTCCACCTGGTGATTTGAAGCCATCTGCTCTGGACAGATAGGAGGAGAGTCAATCACATAAAGGGATCACCTTTCATGTCACTTAAGACCTTGGTCAAAGGTCAGTTCATTATACAACATACAATATGGCACCCGAGTGTTACGCAGTGGATGTGGACCCACAATATAAACCGAACAGATCTGACTTGGGGCTACTTCTGTAAAGGCGTTATCCAGGCAGTTCCCTGGTTTTCATCTTTAACCCATGTACTAGGATCCAAATGACGCTAGTATATTGAAAAACCTCTCACTACTATAATGCAGCGGTATGCTACAATAGGAATAATCCAATAACTAATTGTACCCTTAGGAAAGGAACACACCGTAGGAAAGGAGGACAGTGTTAAGAAGAAGGCAGGTAAACTGGATGATAAACAAAGTGCATGGCTAGAAACCTTTGTCAACTTTATACCAATAATGGTAGAAACAGAAATTTATGCCAGAATTTTGGTGCCATTTTGGCGCTGAATGTCTCAAATCAGGCCACAACTCCTTTCCCATGAAACCACACACCATCTCCAGTATATCACACCAACTTGGTGGTGTTGTTGGGAAGAGGCTAAAGGGTTGTCTGTGACAATCTGAATAAGGGGAAAGTGTATTGTTTAATGGTCCCATTATGAATTGATGGCAATTTTATACATGGATGTTGTCTACAAAATATCACTGCAGATATATTTGAACTGGATCCTAAAATTAAACAACAGAACATATTAAAGGGGTTTTCCAGGTTTTAAGGCCTAATTCACACGTCCGTAGTGTGTTTTGCGGAAACACGGAAACACGGATCCGCAAAACACGGGCGGCTGCAATGTGCATTCCGCATTTTGCGGACCGCACATTGCTGGCACTATATAGAGAATGCCTTTTCTTGTCCGCAATTGCGGACAAGAATAGGACATGTTCTATCTTTTTGCGGAAACACGGATGCGGAAATGCGGATGTGGACATCACATAGTGTGCTGTCCACATCCATTCCTGCCCCTTTGAAATGAATGGGCCTGCAACCCTTCCGCAAAATTGCGGATGGGATGCGGATCCATTTTGTGGACGTGTGAATAGGGCCTAAGAAGATAACATTACGGATAGAGATGAGTGAATTTTAAAAAATTCGATTCGGTGAGATCACCAAATTTTCTCAAAAAATTTGGTTCGTTCCTAATTTTTTTGCGGCAAATAAAAAGCGGCTATTTCCTGGCTGCAGAGAGCCTTTATAGTGGTGTAGAACACTGTGCCTTGCAGTAACACACATAGCGAGTCTGCTGTGGTAGTGGAATAATACTGTGAGTCAGTATGACATGCAGATGACAGGCATCGCTATTAGAATCACTGCACACTTCACTTATTTGGGCAGTCACGGGGCCAAAACTGACCAAATAACTCAAGTATGAACTCAGCCTTACAGGTCAATGTTAGTGCCAAGAAGAAGCGAACTCCTTTTACACCGTAGTCAGCTGATTCCACATATATATCTACAGAACCTGTTCTATTAAAGGCTCCTAAGGGAATTAAGTGATGTCATAGTCAGACCTTTATTTCTGATATTTACGGACTCTATACTGACAAGGAATGTTCCACAGGATTGGCGCATAGCAAATGTGGTGCCAATATTCAAAAAGGGTCCAAAAACAGAGCCTGGAAATTATAGGCCGGTAAGTTTAACATCTATTGTTAGTAAACTGTTTGAAGGGTTTCTAAGAGATGCTATTTTGGAGTATCTCAATGAAAATAAGCAAATAACGCCATATCAGCATGGCTTCATGAGGGATTGGTCATGCCAAACGAATTTAATCAGCTTCTACGAGGAGGTAAGTTCTAGACTTGACAGCGGTGAATCAATGGATGTCATATATCTGGACTTCTCCAAAGCATTTGACACCGTACCTCATAAAAGGTTAGTATATAAAATGAGGATGCTCGGACTGGGAGAAAATGTCTGTATGTGGGTAAGTAACTGGCTGAGTGACAGAAAACAGAGGGTGGTTATTAAGATACTCAGTAGATACTCAGATGGGGTCACTGTAACTAGTGGGGTACCTCAGGGGTCAGTATTGGGCCCTATTCTCTTCAATATATTTATTAATGATCTTGTAGAAGGCCTGCACAGTAAAATATCTATTTTTGCAGATGACACTAAACTGTGTAAAGCAATTAACACTGAAGAGGACAGTTTTCTGCTACAGAGGGATCTGGATAGATTGGAGGCTTGGGCAGAAAAATGGCAAGTGAGGTTGAACACTGACAAATGTAAAGTTATTCACATGGGAAGGAATAATGCAAGTCACCCGTACATATTAAATGGTAAAACATTCGGTAACACTGACATGGAAAAGGATCTAGGAATTTTAATAAACAGCAAATTAAGCTGCAAAAACCAGTGTCAGGCAGCTACTGCCAAGGCTAATAAGATAATGGGTTGCATCAAAAGGGGCATAGATGCCCGTGATGAGAACATAGTCCTACCACTTTACAAATCACTAGTCAGACCACACATGGAGTACTGTGTACAGTTCTGGGCTCCTGTGAACAAGGCAGACATAGCAGAGCTGGAGAGGGTTCAGAGGAGGGCAACTAAAGTAATAACTGGAATGAGGGATCTACAGTACCCTGAAAGGTTATCAAAATTAGGGTTATTCACTTTAGAAAAAATACGACTGAGGGGAGATCTAATAACTATGTATAAATATATCAGGGGTCAGTACAGAGATCTGTCCCATCATCTATTTATCCCCAGGACTGTGACTGTGACGAGGGGACATCCTCTGCGTCTGGAGGTAAGAAGGTTTGTACACAAACATAGAAAAGGATTCTTCACTGTAAGAGCAGTGAGACTATGGAACTCTCTGCCTGAGGAGGTGGTAATGGTGAGTACAATAAAGGAATTCAAGAGGGGACTGGATCTATTTCTGGAGTGTAATAATATTACAAGCTACAGCTACTAGAGAGGGGTCGTTGATCCAGGGAGTTATTCTGATTGCCTGATTGGAGTCGGGAAGGAATTTTTTTCCCCTTAAGTGGGGAAAATTGGCTTCTGCCTCACAGGTTTTTTTTGCCTTCCTCTGGATCAACTTGTAGGAAACAGGCCGAACTGGATGGACAAATGTCTTTTTTCGGTCTTATATACTATGTTACTATGTAATACATGTAACGATCCTAACAGAGTGAAGAGGGAGTAAGCAGTACAGGAGTGGATTCAAAACAGAGATGACATGTGAATGAAATATTTGCATGTCTTCTGTATTTACCCACTCCTGCTTTTGGCTACCAAATCACAAGCCAGTTCTGATGGGACCATACAGGCCTTACAGGTTCTACACAGACAGGATCCGTTGTGCTTCTCATTTTTTCAAATAAATGATGTTGTCAGCCAGGTCGAAAGGCAAAATAGTGGCCCAGTCATGAAGTGGGGAGGGTGGGAACAGCATGATAAGTCCACAGTGTGGCCCTATGACATTGTTGTAAGGTAGAAGCAGCATGAGGAGACCACAGAGTGGCCCAATGACAGTGTGGAGGTGGCGGCAACATCAGGAGGCTACAGAGTGGCAAGAAGACATAGTGTGGAGGTGGCAGCAGCATGAGGAGACCACAGAATGAACTAGGGAGAGAGTGTGGAGGTGGCAGCAGCATCCGGAGGCCACAGAGTTGCAGGGTGACGTGGTGTGGGGGAAGTAAGCAGCATGAGGAGACCACAGAGTGGCAAGGTGACATAGTGTGGAGGTGGCAGCAGCATCAGGAGACCGCAGAGTGACCCAGTGACAGAGTGGGGAGGTGGGTGGCAATAACAGTACTCACTGACGATGGTGGGTGTAAGAAGGAGCACTTGGCATCAGATGTGTGGCATCAGGCAGAATCAGAATTATAGCTGAAGCAGGTAGCCAGAAGAAACCGGTCTGTTTTGTGAAAGTGTTGGTGTGGCACCATGGATGATCTCGTCTGATGCATCAGGCATTGGTGGGTGGAAATCCTGGCTTATCAATGCCTGATTCCCCATTGGGTTGACAGGCGAGTTCTTCTTGAGGTAACTGTGGCCCCTGCCAGAATTAACACGTGCTCTGATGCCACACTACTGGCCAGGCAGGACAGCTTTTCCAGGGCAAACTAGGCTAGTTGCGGCCATAAATCCAGTTTGGCTGCCCAGTACTCCAGCGGATCTTCAATGTGGGGTGGCAGGGTGCTGTCCAAGTATGCCACCACCTGCTGGTTCAGGTCCTGCTCCAGGTCTAGCTGCTGCTGGTGAGTAGTTTCTTCACTATGCAGGTACTCATAAGCGATTCTAGACTCAGGCTACTGCTGATAGAGCTGGTACTGCTCCTGCCACCCCACCCCTCCCCAGCAGCCATGGAAGTGGAACGTGAGTGCAGAGGACCCCCCAGTCAGAACTGCAAGCGGATGGACAATTGCATTGATAGACAGCGGCCAACTGACTACATAGGATTTCTCTATAGTAGTTCAGTTTGTCCTCCCTCTCAGCGGTTGTAAAAAAGACCTCCATTTTGGACTGGTAATGAGGGTCCAACAAGGTGGACAGCCAGAAGTGGTGACAATTCGGCTGTCACTACGCAAGTGAGCATGCATCGGCCTATTTGTGCAAATGACTCAGGGGGACTCCCTGCCTCCATCTCCACTGCATACTGCCACAGTGTGTCTGGGTCCTCTGCCTCCTCTTCCTCATCACCCTATAGCTCCTCTGGCTGCTCCTGCTCCTCCGCTCCTGTCACCTGTGTAGAAAAACCACCCATTTCGCTACACATTGCTTGTGCTCCAATGTCCTCCTCCTAGTCCTCCAGTTCAGCCTCCACAGGGATCATGTGGCCTTGAGATATAGGCGCCACATCTCCAGTCCCCTGACCAGCAAGATTTACCAGCATCTGTTCCAGGACATGAAGCAGTGGAAGGACGTTGTTCATCCCGTCATTGCAGCAAGGTGTAATAGAATTGTTCCTATTACACCTGGCTGTTACCTCCCCTACGGAACCTTGTTCAACATAAATGCTGCGGAATGATTCCTCCCTATCATTTCACTACACCTTGAATAATCTTTCCCTGCGCTTGTAAATCGTTTTTTTAACACAATGAAGTTTTTTCTAGCACTGTCCCTAGCGCCTGCTGACATCTCTCCCTGCACTAAGTGCACTGTAAAATGGCAGAATCCAAGATTGCTGAGGGTATTTATAAGGCTGTGACATCACCGGGCTGGCTGCTGATTGGCTGCATGCATGCCTTTATGGGTGATCCTGCCTTCCCAGAGTTCCCTGCTCCATGTCCTCACACGTTTAGCAGCAATTTTAGGAAAAATATGTGATTTGTTACTTCGAAACGTGAGGAAATTCGTAGCGAATCGAATAATTCCTGAAATTCAGATCGAATTCCACTTCGTCAGCTTTAATTTGCTCATCTCTAGTTACGGAAAATAGTTTATTATAGTCCTATAGTCCTATTAGTACACACAAAATCTGTCCTAATCACACAGGAGGACAAGTTACTTCAGAGCACTGAGGTAAAGAGCTGCCTCAGCCTCCACTCTGTTTGTCAGGGATTATAATCGTGAATATAGTTTATTATGATCTTCAGCTGAATCTGTGGGAATGACGTTCACAATGACACATTAAGTACAGAGAGTAGCGTGGGGTGTAGTATCCGAAGCACTTGTATGTAATCTCTATTACCACAGTTCTACATTCCCACAGTCTGTCCTTTCTGTCCTCTCTGTACTTTGTACCGCCTCATGAACTCCATTTCCACAAATTCATCTGTATTTAGGTTTATAGTCCCTGACAAGCAGAGCAGAGAGGAGAATGAGGCAGCTCTGTATCCCAGCGTTGTGAAGTATCTTGTCCTCCTCTGTGATTAGAACGGCGGCCATTTCATTTTTCCTAATGACATACAATGACATTTCTTAACACCACTATGGAAGAGAGGCATATAAACTTATCAGCTGCCTGTAGAAGATTTCCAAACATTGAGTCAAATACAGTATAGCAAGATGCTTTACGTGAAAGTCTTTACTGACATCATGTTTAGAAATTCTCCCCATTCAGGGGTTATATCACTTCAGCAAATGATATTTATAATGTAGAGACAGTTAATACAAGGCACTTACTAATGTATTGCGATTGTCCATATTGCTTCCTTTACTGGCTTGATTAATTTTTCCATTACATTGTACACCGGTTACAACCACCCTCCAATCCACCAGCAGTGGCTGTGCTTGGATACTTTAGGAAAAAGCGCAGGTCTATGCCCACTCTTGTAGTCCAGGTCATCAGAGAGACCAACGCTTTTCCCTATAGTGTGCAAGCATGACCACCACTTCTGGATTGCCAGGTGGTCATAACCCCTGGATACGAGCAGTGTATAATATGAGGAAAAAATAATCAAGCCAGCAAAAGAGACAATACAAAGTGACTTGTATTAAGTTTGTCTACATGATAAATACCATTTGCTGATATGAGACAACCCCTTTAATCCTCAAATACTACTAGCAAACTGTATTTCCAGAATTCCACTAGACAGTGTGTACAGTCATTAATTTCTTGTTTAAGGTACAAGAAAAGTTTACCATAACCTGTCTCCAGTTTGTGTTGACTCTAAAGTCTGACTGATTTTCTGCCCTTGAGGGCTGAACTTGAGGAAAAAGATTTATAGTAGAGCATCTGGACATACAAGATCAAAAGAGTTGTACGAATAGTTCCTTCTGAAATATTTCAGCTCTTTTCTGCTCTACATCTCAAGGTTTTTTTGAACTTTGTGCTTTTCAACATTCTTCATCATGCAGTCACCTTTTGGACGACTGATCATCTAGTACCTTGTATCTTTTCTCTTCAATGTATTATTTCTGCTTAGGGTCCTTTCACACTGGCGTTTTTGTTTTCCGGCATAGAGATCCGTCGTCGGGTCTCTATGCCGGAAAAATCCTGATCAGTCACATCCCCATGCATTCTGAATGGAGAGAAATCCGTTCAGGATGCATCAGGATGTCTTCAGTTCAGGACCGGAACGTTTTTTGGACGCAGCAAATAACGCAACATGCTGCGCTTTTAGCTTCGTCCAAAAATCCGGAACACTTGCCGCAACGACGGATCCGGAATAATTGCCCATTGAAATGCATTATTCCGGATCCGTCTTCGAATATTCAGTTGTTACGACGCAGCAACGGATCCGGAAGTGTCTTCTGCGCCTGCGCCAGGAAGTAGGACGGGCTTGGCTGGCGCGAAAACGTCCATTAGAAGTCCCGCGCGGGAGAAGGCAGGGCGTGGAAGAGGCTCCAGGAGGTGAGTATTGCGTGTGTCTGTCCATATATATAAAAATAAACTACATGCATCTACTATGTCCCAGACATAGTAGATGTATGTAGGAGGCATAAAAGGATGTTGGGGGTAGTAGTCCCCTGGTGAATTCTACCCCCAGCAACCTCCATGCAATCGCCCCAGCTGCTGTCCCAAGTGCTTTTGCTTTGGGACTGCAGTTGGGGTGACTGCATGGAGGATGTTGGGGGTAGTAGTCCCCTGGTGAATGCTACCCCCAGCAAACTCCATGCATTTGCCCCAGCTGCTGTCCCAAGTGCTTTTGCTTTGGGACTGCAGTTGGGGTGACTGCATGGAGGATGTTGGGGGTAGTAGTCCCCTGGTGAATGCTACCCCCAGCAACCTCCATGCATTTGCCCCAGCTGCTGTCCCAAGTCCCTTTGCCTTGGGACTGCAGCTGTGGTGACTGCGCGGTGGATGTTGGGGGTAGTAGTGCCCTTGTTAAGCTAGTACTCTTTACTAATTTTTTATTTTTTTTGTCTCAGTGTTTAGGTTTTTATTGCTGCCCCCAAAAAAGAAAAGAGTTGTGTCATTTGAAAAATGTCCAGTAAGTATTATTTTCAAAGGAATATTGGAAATTTTTAAAAGTCACTGCTTTAATATTCTAAAATTTTTTCTATAGGCTCTTCAAGTGAGGCCGGGGACTCCCCTCCACGTCAACGTGTGCGCTTGGATACGGTATGTTATGTTTTTATTTATGTAATTTTTTTACACATTTACAAAATTTTAATTGTTTAAAGTTTTCCATTCACAGCAATCGTCAACTGAGGAGAGGGGTTCCGGCCGTGCAGCTACTGCGGGGGAGGAGGAAGTCGGGGGTGGACCCCAGGAAGTGGTAAATATTTTTGTTAGAAAAATCACAATTTTTTTATATATAGTATTTATATAATTGTAATTATTATATGTTTTTTATACTTTATTTTTCTAGTCTGCTCCTCCTGTGGCCTCAAGAGGTCGTCAGCAGCCATCCACAAGGCGCCGGGGTGCACGCGGCGGTCGGGGACGTGTGAGTATATCTTGATATTGTATCTTGTTAGATCATATCTTACATAAATTTTTTTTTTTTAAATATATGCTTTTCTCTTTTTATAGGGTACAAGGGCCTCTGCCAGAACTGATGAGGAGGAAGTTTCTGGCTTCTACATTGACAATGATCTCCTCATCAGTCTGGTGGAGGAACGCGTCCTACTCTGGGACCCTACCGACCGCCGACATGCAGATCATCACCTGACCCGGACCTTGTGGATGGAGATCTGCTCGAAAATTGTACCAAATTGGGACGACCTCAGTGAAGGCCAACATGAGGAATGCAGTAAGTAGCCTAAAAGAATTGTAATTTTTTTATTTTCAGTCCTATTCAAACTGCAGCCGGCTGTTCCAAAATTAAAACTCACAGCATCGATTATCCTGGCATGTTGTGAGTTTTGGTTAGCAAGAGCTTGGCTGTAGTTTGGTAATGTCATAAATTTTTGATTAATCTTAAAATTTATATTTTTCAGAGACGACAGTCATGGTGCGGTGGCGCTCAATAAGGGACCACTATAAGAAAGACTATAATGAGGAGGTCAATCGCCCGAGTGGGTCTGGCGGAACCCGACGGCAGCCGTACCGCTATTCGGCTGCCCTAGGGTTCCTACGTAGAACCCTAGAGCTGCGAAGGTAATTAAAAAACGGCATTAAAAAATGTCATGATGTTTACTTAGATTGTATAAAAATACTAATTTTTTTATTTTTTTTTGGCAGAACAACAAGCAGTACTCGGGCGCCTGAACCTCCTCGTGATAGCGAACAAGAGGCGGTCCCTGCTGAGCTGCCCCCCGCGGATCCCTCTCCACCTTGCCCAGCACCTGGTCAGGATCCTAACCGTCCTCTACTGGTGCCCTCTGGCGACGCAACAATGGCCGTTATGTCGCCACTTTTTGAGGCATTGATGCGTCGCCAGAGGGCCGGTAGAAGCCGCCAAGCTGATTACGAAGACCTCACAAGGCTCTTGTATGAGACCTTGTGTGGTTACAGCCAGAGGATTGTAGCCATGGAGGCCGAGCTGCGAAGTCTGCGGGAGTGGGCGGCGCAGTTTTCTCAGCCCGGCCCTCTACAAACCTACTGGCCGTCAGTCAATCAGCTGGTGGCGGACTTCACGCCTGACCAGGTGTTGGAGTTCAGACGAAGGGTGGAGGAAACGGTGTGGGATTTGAGACACCGCCCAACTTCCTTTCCCCAACCAACTACCTATCCCACGTCCCATTCCTATCCCCCACCACAACCTCCTCACCACTACCAACCTCCTCACCCATTCCAACCTCCTCACCCCTTCCAACCTCCTCACCCCTTCCAAGCTCAACAAACTCCAACCCATCCACCTCCCCAGTCTCACACACCCGAGCCTTTTCAACTCTCTTCTCCCTCTCCTCCTCACTATTTTCCACCTACCACTTTCACCACTCCTTCTTCTCTGGCTCGGGCAACTCCATCACCCCTTCCCCCGTCACATCTGACTACTCCCTCTGTCTCTCCTCTCAGATCGCATCATTCAGGCCCCACCAGAACATCTCAAGGTGGAGAGGGATCAAGCCATGGACTGCCTGCCCCCCCCCAACCTGCTCCCCCAAATCCTCATTTTAAGGATTTGTGATGTTTTTTATTTATAATGTTTTATAGTTTTATATTTAAAATTTATCTTTTAAACTATTATTTAATTTTTTGGTTTTTATGTTTGAAGTAAAGTTATTTATAAAGTTTTTGGTGTCCAGGTGTTTTTTACTTCAAAAATTACCAAACCAAGCACACTCTCCCACCCCTTGGGGAGCGACAGTGGAACCTTGTCGCTCTCCAGGCGGTGGGAGAGGGAGTGCTGTATAAAGGCCTGGCACACTCTCCCACCCCTTGGGGAGCGACAGTGGAACCTTGTCGCTCTCCAGGCGGAGGGAGAGAGAGTGCTGTATAAAGGCCTGGCACACTCTCCAACCCTTTGGGGAGCGACAGTGGAACCTTGTCGCTCTCCAGGCGGTGGGAGAGGGAGTGCTGTATAAAGGCCTGGCACACTCTCCCACCCCATGGGGAGCGACAGTGGAACCTTGTCGCTCTCCAGGCGGTGGGAGAGGGAGTGCTGTATAAAGGCCTGGCACACTCTCCCACCCCTTGGGGAGCGACACTATCATTGTGGCTACTAAAGAGGTGATAAGAGTTTGTATACAATAGTATATAATAATACAGAAAAAAAACACCATAGAACTACAATTTTAACAAAAATGTATTAACCATTTAAAATTTTTATAAAAGAAACAACTTTGTACATAAAACATTATGCTTCTGCCACATGCATGTGAGCTAATAGGCATGCTGAAAATATTACTATTTTATACATTACAGTCCGGCCACTGGAAACGTCCCGCATCCGAGCAGAAGTAGTCGGCAAAGGCATCACACATGGCGGACACTGCCACACTGCCACGTGGTCCAAAGGTGGAAATACTAGTCAATTCACTGTCCTCTGTCATGCGCTCTATAGTGGGTTCTTTTGTCCTTAGAAAATTGTGAAGTACCACTCCACACTTCACCACTTCATCCACAGTTTCTATTTTCAATTGAATCGGTTTTGCAAAAACTCTCCACTTGGAAACAAGGATACCAAAAGTGCACTCAACCATTCGTCGTGCCCTTGTCAATCGATAATTAAAATTTTGTTTTTGGCATCCAATCCACGGCTGGCGTAAGGTTTGATTAGGTTCCCAGCCATTTGGAAAGCCTCATCTCCCACCAATACATATGGCAGTGGTGGACCGTTGGTACCAGGCATTGGTTCAGGAGGTGGAAAATCAAACCTCCTATTATACACACTGCGTCCCATGAACGAGTGCTTAAAAATCATTGAATCGTTAGTGCGGCCATAAGCACCAATATCAACTGCTACAAAACGGTACTCAGCGTCAGCTATGGCCATGAGAACAATAGAAAAATATTTTTTGTAGTTGAAAAATTCCGATCCTGTACCTGGCGGCTTTATTATGCGGATATGTTTTCCATCCACTGTGCCAACACAATGCGGAAATTGACACACCTCTCGGAATTTTTCTTCGATTTGTAGCCATCTCTGGCGATTTGGGGTCGGTATGAACTCATCGTGTAGTTCGTCCCATAAAACCTTACAGGTTTCTTTTACAATGGTGGAAATTGTAGAAATTCCTAGGCGGAAGTTATAGTGCAACGACGTGAAGCTATCACCTGTAGCCAAAAAACTGAAGAAAAAAAAAATAGTATTAATTAATGTTTGATAAATAACCATTAAATATTATGGAATTGAAAACGTTTTAAAAGTATCCTATTTCTTTAAACAATTTATATATACTTTAAAGATCTAGTAGAATTAATACATTTTTGATGGCTAATTATAGGTGCTAGAGAATTTGAAATTGAAATATGAATCATTAACAACACATATAAAAAAAAATTAAAAATATAAGCTATATGGCAGTTTCTTACCGGATGGTCACCATAAGTCGTTCGGTGGGTGAGACACACCGGCGGAAAGACGTGTCCATTCAAGTAAGTTTTGGTGATACTCGCTCTAGTAGATCATCGAAGGTATCGATAGTCATCCGAAAATAATTATTAAATTTTTCGGGATATAGACGTAATTCCGGGTAAAGCAGTTCAAATGCACCTTCAGTCATACGTGCAGAAGATATGGGATGCACCCAATAACGACGTAGCTGACGCCGACGTCTTTCTCTCTCTTGTTTCCTCCATCTAGAAACCAATATAAGGGCTTTCCACGCAAAAGCTTGTTCAGGCATCATCCTGGCAACAATTCAAATCTCAGTCTGAGGGGTAGTCTGCAATTTTGACTCTTTTTATCCCAAAAAATTTGCATGTCTGATTGGTTTTTTAAACTGCAAATATACATTTTCTGATCAAGATTAGATTAAATAACTGATCCGCTTAATTTTACAGGTTAATCCGTTGTTACGACGGATCCGGGATGACGGATCTGTATACAGCACGGATCCGGACGACGTATCCGGCAAAAAGATGTTCAGGTTTTCTTCCGGTATTCCGGATCCGTATATCAGGAAATAATCCTGAAAGACGGATCCGGAATGAAATTTGAATGCGTTCTTATGCGTTTTTCCGGATCCGTCGTGTAATTCCGTTATGTGGTGTACACGACGGATCCGGACGACGCAAGTGTGAAGGAGCCCTTATATGTGTTTTCTATGGTAATAAGTATGTATAGGCTATTTTGTATTTGTATGGGTGCATTTATATGGATATCTATTAAATGAAATTTTACTGTGAATTGCTCCTTAAAGGGGTTCTCTGAGAAAGGTATCTCATTTTTATATGGCTAGGTTGGGTGCAAAAAAAGCAAAATCACTAATGCTCATGTTCCAGTGCTGAGCTGCCTTCTCCTCCACTTCTGGTCCCCTCTGGACCGCAAGTGTTATGTGCCGTCTACATGCACTTCACTGCTGTTGGACTATCAATGGCTTCAGTGGTGACATTGGGAAGTACGTAACTGCTGCCAGTTCTGTCGCTGAGGCCATTGATTAGCAGGCAGTGGTAATGTGTGTATATAACACACCACACGTCCAGGCCAATGGAGACCACAACCAGAGGAAAAGGAAGCTTGGTTCTGGAATCGGAGCGCTAGTGACAGGTGAGTCTAATTTTTTGCTAACCATTGCACCCTTCCTGGCCATATGAAGAGGAGTTTCCAGTGTCACAGAATCTCTTTAAGTAAATCTGTGTGTCACATTTAGCAGATTGTGAACTCATGGTTAATGAGTGCCAAATATTGGTGTCCTTAAGGGTTGTCACTCTGCTTGATGAATATAGGCAGAAACCTAGTGGGTCGAAAATATTGCAGACTGATTTAATATTTTATATGAACTTTTTTATTTGTATTTCATGACTGTCCTTTTATCTGCAAGCACCAATGTTCTCACATATTAAGAGGAGAATATAGAGGTCAAAGTAGACAAAGAAACTCGAGTTAATAATGGCATAATGGACTTCTTAGTGGTCTCCTCTTGATGTGTTTGAAGAAAATTAATCCAGAATGCCAATTTGCCATTCCTTAAACACCAAGTTAAAGTGTAATTTCACATTGGAGTCACTGTATTATTAGCCACATTCATATCTATTGCCTAAACCAAAATCTTCATGATACGGAAGGATTTAGAGTGAGGGGGTCATATGCAAGACCTTCATATTTTTTGTGACTCTTTTGGCACTGAATTCAGGTGCCATTTATTGTTATCTAGATGAAGAAAGAAAATTAAGTAGGGCTGTCACAATCTGCTGCCAGGCTGTGACAAATGGCGATCATAAACTGGCACTGTCCACTGCTTACCTAAAGAGGGTGCAAACTCAGCAGATACATCCAGGCCCAGAGTGCCCTTCTGCTACATTAGAAGACACCGGTATTATAAATAGTACATACGTGTGGGATCTGTTACAGATTATGAATTGGAGCCAAGGAGATTCACTTTCCACCAAAACTCAAAACCATTACCCTAATCACATAGGAGGTTCTTTATGTGCCTTATGTACTGACACAAATAATAATGTACACTATAAGACAAGTCTGCTGTCACGAAGACAGTCAAGAAGCAGAACTGCAGGACGATAAGTTATCTAACACTTTTTTGTTTTCTCAGCATAATTCAAGAAAACATGCTAACTGTAAGCACGAAATTCCACATCTGGAATATATTTTGTTTCACTCAGTGCTTTCAGGTTTCTGCTGAATTTGATCAGTTCTCAGGCCTCTAGGTTACCTTTGTCCTGTTTTCTCTAAAGTGGATTTTTTTTGGCATTAACTTACATTTAGCTCATCTAAAAATAGGTCTATTGTTATATTTTTAATACGGCAATGACTTTGTCTTTCCTGGATGTGTAATAGGCAAAGCAGCCAGATAAAACTATAACTTTTACAGTAACAATGAATATACACCAAACAGCCATAACATTAAAACAGGTGACGTGAATAAAAAATGTTATGTCATTACAACCACTGATCAAGAGATGAGATATATTCACTCAGCAAGTAAACCGTCAGTTCTTAAGCTTTTGTGTTGGGTGTAGAGGAGAAAGCCACTACCACACACACCTTTGGAGCTAGATTTGTCTCATTGAGAGTTCTTTACCCGAAGAAGCTCCCCCTGCTGCTTGAATGACATGGGTGGACATTTTGCTCAGCCTTGATAACCTCGCACCTGTGCTGCTACTGTGAGTAGCGGTGCAAGTCCAGTGGCTCTGCTTCTAGGTAGCAGTGCAGGCGGAAGATTATGGTATGAACGGATTCGCTCATCTCTACTCAGTGTCTAAGACAAAAAAGAGAAACAGGAGTCAGAGCCTCATGTGGGGTGTCATCTAGATATATGAATAAATTGCTGTAATAGTTGTGCTTACCAGATACTATTGTGAGTAGTCACAACAGCTGTAGATTGCCTTGCTGGTTTCCACGCTTATTTACTCATCTCTACTTGATGGGATAAAAGAATTGAGCACTTCTTATGCTCATTACATTGTTGACTGACCCAGTTGAAAATGGGTTCCTCTAATAATACTCATGTCGAACCCCGTCATTTAACCCCTCAGATGCCACGTTCAACACAGATCGTTAGGGTTGCGGCTCCTTCTGCCTTCCGATCGGAGCCCATGCAGTGAAATTGCAGGTTTCTGATCAGTTACCATGGCAGCCTGGACACTTCTGAAGCTTACAAGGCTTGCCATAATAAGCTCACTGCTGAAATGTGCTTGAAGCAAAGCTTAGCAGAGAGCATGTCAATATCCCATTAACTTTAATACAATCTCTATTAGGGTGAATGAAAAACGGATCAAAAGATCCCATGTTCTAGATCCCTAAGGGGGCTAATAGTTATTAAATAAAAAGTGAAAAATGTTAAAATAAAAAAAAACACCAAAATATTAAAAGTTAAAATTACCCCTATTCCCAATTTTACATATATGAACAATAAAAAATAAAAACATATTAAGTATCGCCGTTTCTGAAAGTCTCTGAACTATTAAAACAATTTTTTTTATTCTCTGTGGGTGAATGCTGCAATTGAACAAAATGTAAAAACCATGTTCCGCCATTTTTTAGTCACCTTGCCTTTCCAAAATTGAATAAAGGTGATTAAAGTCGTACATACAACAACAATGGGACCATTACAAACTACAGCTCGTGCTGCAAAAAACAAGCCCTCATACAGCTTTGTAGACCGAAATATAAAAAAAGCTATGGCCGTCAGAAATAGCTGATGCAAAGAAATGTAGTTTTTTTTTTAAAGTACTTAAACAAAATAAAAACTATATAGACTAAAAACAAAAGTAAACCGGCTCATCCACCTAGCAAAATAAAAACTATACAAGTTTGGTATCACCATAATTAGAGATGAGTGAATCGAAGTTGACGAAGTGGAATTCGATTCGAATTTCAGGAAAAATTCAATTCGCACCGAATCCGAATTTCCTCACGCTTTGCGGTAACGAATCACATTTTTTCCTAAAATGGCTGCTGCACATGTTAGGACATGGAACAAATAACTCTGGGAACGAGGGATCACCCACAATGCCATGCATGCAGCCAATCAGCAGCCAGCCCTGTGATGTCACAGCCCTATAAATAGCCCCAGCCATCTTAGATTCAATCATTTTCCAGTGTACTTAGTGCAGGGAGAGACGTCAGCAGACGCTAGAGACAGTGCTAGGAAAGACTTTAAAACTTTTATTTTTCTGAATAGAATTTCGGGGAAAGATCATTAGAAGTGTAGAGAAAGGATAGGGAGAAATTATTCCACACTATAAAAGGAGAACAGGGTCCAACAGGGGAGTGTACAGCCTGGGTAATGGGAACAATCCTATTACACTTTGCTGCACGGACTGGGGATCCAAATTGCCATTATACTGCTGCTTTCAGGTTTACAATAGATGATACCTCTGTAATTCCAGCAAACCGTTCTTTTTTTTGGGGTGCAAGTGCTATGTGATACAGCCATTAACAGGATGTATTACTAGGAAATATTTCCATGTCTTATTAGCCCTTGTGCAGTGCAGTTATAGTTCTAAAGCCTTTTTTGGCTTGTATAAGTGGGGGAAAAAAAGGTCTTATTAGCCGTTGTGTGGTGAAGTGAGAAAATTTCAGACCTTTTTGGGGTGTATTAGTGGCCAAAAAAAAAAGTATTATTTGTCGTTCAGCGGTGTAGTTAGATGTTCTAAAGCTTTTTTGTCGTGTATTCGCGAAAAAAAAAGTATTATTTGCCGTTGTATGGTGAAGTGAGAAAATTACAGCCTTTTGTGGAGTGTATTAGGGGCAAAAAAAGAGTATTATTTGCTGTTTAGCGGTGCAGTTATATGTTCTAAAGCTTTTTTTGGAGTGTATTAGTGGGAAAAAAGAGCTTATTTGCTGTTCAGCGGTGAAGTTATATGTTCTAAAGCCTTTTTTGGCGTGTATAAGTGAGAAAAAAAGGGCTTATTTGCCGTTCAGCGGTGCAGTTATAGTTCTAAAGCCTTTTTTGGCTTGTATAAGTGGGAGAAAAAAAGGTCTTATTAGCCGTTGTGTGGTGAAATGAGAAAATGACAGCCCTTTTTGGGGTGTATCAGTGGCCAAAAAAAAAGTATTATTTGTCGTTCAGCTGTGTAGTTAGATGTTCTAAAGCTTTTTTGTCGTGTATTCGCGAAAAAAAAAGTATTATTTGCCGTTGTATGGTGAAGTGAGAAAATTACAGCCTTTTGTGGAGTGTATTAGGGGCAAAAAAAAAGTATTATTTGCTGTTTAGCGGTGCAGTTATATGTTCTAAAGCTTTTTTTGGAGTGTATTAGTGGGAAAAAAGAGCTTATTTGCTGTTCAGCGGTGAAGTTATATGTTCTAAAGCCTTTTTTGGCGTGTATAAGTGAGAAAAAAAAGGGCTTATTTGCCATTCAGTGGTGAAGTTATAGTTCTAAAGCCTTTTCTGGTTTGTATAAGTGGGGGAAAAAAAAGCCCATATTAGCCGTTGTGTGGTGAAATGAGAAAATGACAGCCCTTTTTGGCATGTATTAGTGGCAAAAAAATATATTATTTGCTGGTCAGCGGTGCCGTTGTATGTTCTAAAGCCTTTTTGTCGTGTATTAGTGGCAAAAAAAAAGGATTTTTTGCCGTTGTGTGGTGAAGTGTATTAATTTCCTTTTTATTTACTTATTTGATCTAACAGTATGTGAGACAGAGAAGTGACAGGCCCTGCACAGGGTAGGGGCAGAGGCCTAAATGTTTCTGGCACAGTTCGCAGCAGAGTAAGGGGACGTGGCAGCAGGGGTCACTTCCAGAGGCCTGAGCTCCCAGTGTCAGCTAGCGGTTGTGTCTTCACCGGCAACCCAGCAGTTCTTGAATGGTTGACTCGGTGATCCACTTCGTCCCAAGTGACATCAGACACCAGCAGCCAAGAGTCGGTGGGTTCGTCGATGGGCAAGTAGTGATAAGGAGAGTGGCGTGGGAGCTGGTGTTGCGAGCTGTCAGGCTCCTGTCTCAGAGACCTTGAGGAGGACATCAGTGACATGCAGACAGTACTCGATGATGATGTAGCCGATTGCAATTGGGAGCCAGGTGACTAAGGAGCTTAATCATCATCGGGATAAGAGGGTGGCACCTTGCGCGTGAGGAGACAGCAAGTTGGCAGCGTGGCTGGGAGTCAGCAGGGTGGCAACAGTGGGAGGTCAGGAGCCAAACGTGCCCGGGGTAGACCTCCCACTTCGCAGAAGCCTACCTGTAGAAGTGCAGGGGTTCATGGAGGCAGAGGCGGTAGCAGTCAGTCAGTGCGGAGTGTTGGGGGTAAAATCACCTACCCTGCGGTGTGGCAGTTTTTTTTGTTAAGCCGACGGAGGAGGTGAACATGGCCATTTGCCGAATCTGTGGACAGAAAGTGAAACGTGGCCAGGTTGCCAATGTTGGCACCATGGCCCTGCGTCAACATATGCAACGTCACCATAAAGTGGCCTGGGAGAACCATGGCTCCAATGTGGTGGTCCAGCCTGCCGCAGCAACTTCCGCATCACCCAGTGGCACCACCCAATTTCAGGCAGTCAAGGCTCCACCACCTCAGCCGAAAGGAGCTGTCTGTCGTTCCCATCATCTACTGGTCCTGATGCTCCTGCTCCTTGACCTCCTACTCCTCGTCAGTCATTCTGTCAGCAACCGATCACCGAATCGATTGCCAAGAGACAACAGTATGCATGCACTCATCCAACGGTGCAGAAGCTGAGCATGCTCTTGGCCAAGTTGCTTGTGCTGAAGTCCCTCCCTTTCCAAGTGGTGGACTCTGCACCTCTCAGAGAATTAATGGCTTGTGCCGAGGTGGAGAGTCCCAAGCCGTCATTTCTTTGCCAAAAAGGCAGTACCAGCCCTGCACAAATATGTAGAACAGAAGGTGGGCCAGTCCTTGAGCCTGTCGGTGTCTGCCAAAGTGCACGGCAGCGCTGACGTGTGGAGCTATAACGACGGTCAAAGACAATATATATTCTTTACGGCCCACTGGATAAATGTGGTTTCTGTCCAGCCAAACCAGCAACTTGGCCAGGTGACGCCGCTTCCACCTCCATGTTCACACGCCGTTGGTCCTACTACAATGTCCTCCTCTGCCTCCTCATCCACCACTGTGTCCTCATCCTCCACTGCAGGGACAATTCACAGTGATCCTCCAGCATACCACATGTGCAGGTCACGGCGGTATCATAATGTTCTACACCTTGTTTGCTTGGACGAACGGAGTCACACAGGGGAGGAACTGCTCTCAGTCCTTTATCAAGAAATCAAATCCTGTCTTTCTCCGCAACAACTCAAAATCGGAACCATGGTGACCGACAACGGGAAGAACATAGTGTCAAGGAGGGCTGAGCCATGCGCCCTGCATGGCACACGTGTTCAATCTGATTGGCAAGCGGTTCCTGAAGCTTTCCACCCATCTGCATGCCATCCTAAAAATGGCCAGGAAACTTTGCATGCATTTCAGCCACTCATACACTGCCAAGCACACCCTCCAACATAGGCTTATATGCAACGTTTCCACCTGTTAGAATTCCACCCCTTATATGTTGGACCGACTATACGAACAGAGAAAGGCCATAAACGATTTCTTGATGATCCAAGCGGACAGGAGTACTCCCCTGTGTAACTTTGATGTCAGCCAGTGGCAGCTCATGCATTACAACTGCCGTTTGCTTAGGCCCTTTGAGGATGCCACGTTATTTGTCAGTCGCCAGGACTACGGGATGAACAGCGTCATTCCACTGCTTCATATCCTGGAACAGATGCGGTTAAATCTGGCCGGTCTGGGGACTGGAGACATGGCACCTACATCTCATGGCCACTTGAGCCCTGTGGGAGCTGAACTGGAGGAGGAGGAGGATATTGGAGCACAATCAATTTGTAGCGAAATGGGTGGCTTTTCTACACAGGTGACAGGAGAGGAGGAGCAGGAATAGATGCTGGAAAATCTGGCTGGTCAGGGGACTGGAGACGTGGCACCTACATCTCACAGCCACTTGAGCCCTGTGGCGGCTGAACTGGAGGAGGAGGAGGGAACAGAAGTATGTAGAGCCACACACACCAAATCTCACGGTCACAAGGATTCACTGGATATGCTACTGTCATTCGTCGTTTGCTGCTGGAAGAGGAGGAGGACATTAGAGCACAAGCAATGTGTAGCGAAATGCGTGGTTTTTCTACATACTGCTGTGGTGCGTTGGGGGAGGGGGCTTGGTAGCAGCAGTACCAGGTCCTTTAGCAGCAGCTTGTGTCTAGAGTCGATGATGAGCAGCTTTCTTAACCCGCCTAGTGAAGAAACTACTCACCAGCAGCAGCAGCTAGACCTGGAGCAGAACCTGAACCTGCAGGTGGTGGCATACTTGGACAGCATCCTGCCACCCCATTGAAGATCCACTGGACTACTGTGCAGCCAAACTGGATTTGTGGCATCAGAGCGGGTGTCAGTATGGCATCACAGCAGGGGCCATAGTTACCCCAAGGAGAACTCGCCTGTCCACCCAAAATGTGGAGAGACTGACTTTTGTCAAGATGAATAAGGCATGGATCAGCCAGGATTTCCATCCACCAATGCCTGATGCATCAGACTAGATCAACCATGGTGCCACACCAACACTTTGACAAAGGAGACCGGTTTCTTATGGCTACCTGCCTCAGCTACAATTCTGATGCTGCTACCCGCCTGATGCCACACATCTGATGCCAAGTGCTACTTCTTACACCCACCATCGTCAGCGGGTACAGTTATTGCCACCTACCTTCCCACTCTGTCACCGGGTCACTCTGTGGTCTCCTGATGCTGCTGCCACCACCCCACTCAGGTCTCCTCATGCTGGTGCCACCTCCACACTGTCACCTTGCCAGTCTTTGGTCTCCTCAAGCTGCTGCCACTTCCACACTATGTCACCTTGCCAGTCTATGGCCTCCTCATGCTGCTGCTGCTGCCAGTTCCACACTCTGTCATTGTGCCACTCTGTGGTCTCCTCATGCTGCTGCCACCTCCACACTCTGTCATGTGCCACTCTGTGGCCTACTCATGCTGCTGCCGGCTCCAGACTATGTCACCTTACGAGTCTCTGACCTCCTCATGCTTCTGCTGCCACCTCCACACTCTTCATTGTGCCACTCTGTGGTCTCCTAATGCTGCTACAACTGCCACTTCCACACTATGTCACCTTGCCAGTCTGGGCCTGCCACACTTGTCTGTGAGAGAAAAACACCACACTAAATGTTCAGAGCCTAAGGAAGTTTAAGACGAAAAGCTACAGAAATTGCATACTTTCAAAGGATAATAATAACAAGCTAGAGAACCTTTTGCTCAGGCACCCTACCACAAGGAAGGTGCCTTAAAGGGGTTGACTTTTCATGGACAATGGAGGCATGCGCTGTACACTTCCATTCACTTCTATGGGGAGCCGGATTGGTAGTGGCCGGACCGAAGTTCCCCAGCCACTTCCTTGCAGGTCTCCATTCTCGATATAGGTGCGGGCCCCAGTGACACATCCTAGTGATATGCCCCCATTGTCTATGATGAGACAACCCCTTTAAGTACAGCAAAGTAGCCATCAATTTAATGGCTGCAGCCTCCCACCTAAAAAATAAAATTCTACTCTGTGCTGCATCAGCTGTGTCCATTTTCTAGTCCACAGAGTGTTTAGATCTGGTGCTTCGTGGGGAAAACCCTTTTAAGAACTAGAGGGAGCGTGTCCCCTAAGGGAAGAGGGGGAGAGGCCTCACCAGCAAGCAGCAAGCAACCTGCATGGAGGGACACAGCAGCCCTGGCTGCCAGCCAGCCTGGAAGGGGCGAGCAGGAGAAGGGTTCACACTGCCAGGATTCAAAAACCCGAGACTGATGAGTCAAGCAGTGGCATTCGTGGGTCACTGCTGTAACAGCTAGTCATTCGCATTTTATGAAGAAGTTATGGGGCTTTAGAATGGCCCTTATGATTGAAAATAGAATAACCCTATATATTTGATATCTTAGGAATAAAAATCAGCATGTTTGTTCCATCTTGAACATTTAGTAGGTACGACGCAAGTTGAGTAAATGCAGTTAGTACAATATAATGGAATATTTAGATCCTATGATTTTAGACAAACAATTCCATAGCAAAATTAGAGTTTGAGAGACCCAATAGACTAACGTTTTCTGTAGTTTATTTGTTAGCTATGCTGTGTAGACTGAGCCAGCAGACAGCTCTGTTTTACCGCTGGAGACCTAGAAAAGGCAGGATAAAAACCCTATACACAAATGAAGCGCCTCTGTCACCATACTCCATTACTTCCTGTAGAATCTCATTTTGTCAACATTTCTCGTCAAGTAACTTGCATTCATTTCAGCAGCCATAAAGTACAAACTCCATGCTATATAGTCTATATAGACACAACAGGAGGAAGTATGTGTCTTCAGTATGGCCACCTCCACAGAAGGCTCTAAAATTAAGAAACAGCTACAGCATTTAAAAACATTGATTAAACACAAAGACCCAGACCTTATTAATTTCTCTGCGTCTATGAGCTGTCAAAAAGTGGGGCAAATTGACACAATTTTGGTGCAGTTTGATGCAATGAGGGCTACACTACAACTTTCTTAAAGGGCGGGGGGACTTAGAGGCAAGGGGCAGAGTTTCACAGGAAAATGGGGCATGACCTAAAATGATATATTTGCAAAAATTTTGGTGTAACCTTCTGTCTCTGAGTAAGTTAACCAATAGTTGGTATAGAGTCATAGAAAAGTGTCTATCCCTGCGACACATGTATCTACCAGCCTGAGACCCTGTGATAAATTTGGTGCAGGTTTACACAGTCTGCCTAAGACTACAGGACTGGTAAATCTGGGTCATAATTTCTGTTCTATAAACTTACATCTAATAAACAGAACTAAAATGAAATATAAGATGATACATTGCCTTTAAGATAATTACACTATTTTTAACACTGACCATGTCTTGTGAGAAATAATGGGTCAAGCAGTGGCAGGTAGGCAGAGATTATGTTACTTACAAAACCATATGAAAAAAAAAAATCCTCTTGACTCGAGCCTCAGTGCTGACACTCCTGCTGCTTACTTTCACAGGCATCTGAGGTAACCCCGCTGGAATGTTATGGATTTTTCCGTGTGCCTTTAACTACTTAAGATATTTTTTTTAGTTTCTGAATCTTTTACTCTCTAGTAAAATAAAGTGTCTCAGGTTTGTATGTTGAGATGTTTGAGATGGATGAATATACAGTATTGTGCATTCCATATAGGGAAGAAAAAATAGGACATCATGTATTGCCAATTGGTTTCTTGGGAGGGATATTAAAGGACATCTGGGATTTGGAGGCTGGTGTTTTCTCCCTGCATGATTTTATGATTCCACAGGAGCAATTAATAAGGGCTAAAAATATTCAACTAGTATTTCAAGAAGCCCATGGGGTCTACATGTGCTAACTTTATAACATTGTAGGGATAATATATTACTAGTGTAAAAACAACAGGAATCACACATTTGGAAACTCCAGGGCGATGGTCAAGTAAGTCATCCCGCAAAGATAAAATATGGTAGGACTAGGGGACATAAATTATAGAAGTTAACTTGCTTTTTCTGGAAATATTTTACAGGGGCATAACTACATGGGGTGAAGAGGTATCTGTCCCATGTTGTCCCTGAAGCCTGATGGGGGCCCTCTGCTGCATATAAGGAGACTATGAATGACGCTTGTGGAGTTACATAATTTGCATTGGTGCCTAGGATTTTCAAGTTGCATCTTTGGTCATTCCCTAATTTAAATCAGCTTAAATAGAAATTATCATTACAAAATGCAGTGCAGTCTGCAGGCAGCATATTAGAGAGCAGGAGAAGCTGAGCAGATTGATATAACGTTTAGTGGGAAAAGATTCAGTAAAACTTGCAATTTATAAATTTTTATTTCTACTTTTTCTGACTTTAGTTGTACACAGGGAGATGTTTTCAGTGATCAATATCATTCTCTATGTAATTGTGTATACATAGATACAGTAGCTATCAGTCACTGTACTGTGGTCTTAAGTTCATAAAAAGCAGAGATATAAATGTATGCATTATAAATTTTACTGAATCTTTTCCCACAAAATTTACACACTTTTTGTCTGAATTTTAAAATGCATGTAAAAAAAATTAACCCTGCCCTTTTTTCATGCATTTCTGGTGTTTTTCTGTTAAGTGTAATCATGTGCATGCAGTTCCTAATGTTTTTAAAGCCTATGGACATATATGCCAGAAAAACCCGCATGCTGCATTTTGATACAAAACACCATTTCACTGGAATCACACATATATTTTTTGTGACAGGTTTTGATGTAGTTTCTTGATCCAACCAGAGGAGAGGAAGCAAAACAAGCTGTGGTACCTGGAGTAGAAATGTATGTGGAAAAATAGTGAGGGAAGTGCTTCAGGTTTTATTAGAGAGACCAATAGGGTTATTTTTTTGGGGTAGGTGCTATCTTAAAGAGGACCTTTCACTGGTCCACAGTTTATTAGGCAAATGTATATACATGCATAGCGGCACCCAGGGATGACCCTGCACTTACTTGTATCCCTGGGTGCCGCTCCGTTCGTCCGCTGTAGCCCCCGGTACCAGCGCTCATGCTTCTGATAATTTTGCGTGGGACGGCGACATCTTCTTTTGCCCTGGGCGTCTCCTTCTCCCAAGGCTGGAGCGCTGGCCAATCGCAGAGCTTAGCTCATATTCAGGATCCGTAGAGTATTGAAACAAAGTTTTATGCAAATCGACTTCGGATGTTTCATCCGAAGCCGATTCGCTCCTCCCCAATTGTAATCAAATGGGCCTGATTATTGACTCCACCATCTGGCAGCCCCTACATCTGTCCTTCTGCTTTGCACCCATCTACCTAACATCAAGGCAACTTCACCAAAACTACACAGGAACCCCAATAACAAGTTATGCCCCGAGGGGAAGAAGGGCTGCACCCCTCCATTCAATGCATGGCCTAGGGACCATTGGAATGAGAACAGCCACCATGAACCATCAACACTCCTATCAATATCACTATTACCACTCCACTCCTCCGACCTCCACCCTGTGGATCACAGCAGTGGTTACTAACAAAGCCATGTAAAAAGTGGTTACTGGTCCTCATTTACTGACCTGTGTGAACTTGCTCGGTGTGTACTCAAGCTATATATTTGGACAGTGTACATTTTGCTTCCAGTAGTCAACATCTTGTTTGAACCAGGTGAAGGACTCTACATTGATTACTTGAGACTGTAGATCAAACATTTACTAGTCACCTGGACAATGAGCAGTCTCAGCCAGTCACCAAAGAGGAAAGAATGAAATTTTAATGAAATTGTCTCCATCGACAATTATTTTATTTAAGAGATCACCTTCAATATTTCTTTTAAGTCTGCCATAATCTTGTGAGAAATGAGAGTAGATGAATGAAGAACGTTTTTCTTTTTAATGAGCTTTCTTTCCCAGGTATCTACATGTTATAACTGCAAGTTATTCTGCTGTCTGTCAATAAGGTTTGTGTAAGGACTAAAGGAATGTAAATAGGCATGAAGGACCAGACAAACTTCAAAGAAGACTTTTTTTCTTCCTTCAAGTATTCAGTGAAAGAGAATGTTCTGCACAGAGTGGGACTTTGAAGGCAAATAGACAAATAATTCAGGCAATTAGCCCTATTATAATCTGAGAAATTTCTCAGAAAAACAAAAAAGCAAAAAGTATATAAATTTGTTACTGTACAGCATATACAGAAAACTATTTTGGCAATTTTATCCAAAGCTTCCCATACATATTCTTACCATAAGAATCCATGCACATGGGAAAGCTGTGTACATGGACCATGCGCACCAGCACAGAGTTTTGTACGTCTCTATTGCATAAAACAACCATTTGCATGGGTCCTTGTTCTACAAACTGAACATAGGCACTGTTTGCTGAAGCAACAGATATAAACTGTTATGAAATGGCTTGTCAATGCAGTATTACTGTAGCATTACAATAGCACTAAAATTGAAATGGTGCAAGCAATCATTATTTAATAAAATATGTTCAGCACCTTCCAGGTATATTTTGGAATTATCCACAACTGCTTAATTAGTTAGTTAGAGCTGTTGTGTGGGCCAATGATCTCCAAAGCAGGTGATATCTAGACCATTTCTTGAAATGACAAATTTTATTCTTCTCCCTGTCATATACCCAATGCTTACTGCTTCTGTTTTTAAGACATGTATTGAAGACTACTGGATATCTTGGATTAAAATCTAGTTTAGAACCACTTAGTATCCGCTTGGTTCACTGGGAGTTTGAACTCATTCAAGGGAATCTGTCACCTGTTTCATGGTACCCTATCTGAGAGCAGCATAAACTGGTGACAGATATAGTGATGACATTGCTAACAAATTTGAATTGACCCACTCTTTTTGCTCAAATCAGTATTGAGCTGGATCCTGCTCCCGACTCCAGCTAATAAACGTGCATGTAAGTACTGCCACTCACTGTAATGCCGTAGCCATGTTGGTTACTGGCAGTACAGTGATTGGCTGGCGAGAACGAGTCATCAGGTGCTATAAAGCACCCGATGACATGTGGTGCGGCTCAGTATTAGTCAGGGAGAGCTGTGCTGTAGAAGACAGATAGGGTAGGGTTAAATTTTATTTTTTTGTTAGGCAAGGTTGGTGTTAGAGACCCAAAAGTCCTTTTAAGGACTATTGTTGTTTCTGGAAGCAATATATGTTTTTAGCGCAACCTGAGCTAAAAATGCGTGCAATTGTGGAGACCCAAAAGTCCTTTTAAGGACTATTGTTGTATCTGGCAGCAATATACAATATATAAAAAATCTACACACCCCTGTTAAAAGGCCAGGTTTTTGTGCTGTAAAAAAAGTGAGACAAAGATAAATTATTTCAGAACTTTTTCCACCTTTAATGTGACTTATAAACTGTAGAACTCAATTGAAAAACAAACTGAAATCTTTAGGTAGAGGGAATAAAAAACATAAAAATAAAATAATATGGTTGTATACGTGTGCACACCCTTAAACTAATACTTTGTTGAAGCACCTTTTGATTTCATTACAGCACTCAGTCTTTTTGGGTATGAGTCTATCAGCATGGCTCATTTTGACTTGGCAAGATTTGCCCACTCTTCTTTGCAAAAACACTCCAAATCTGTCAGATTGCGAGGGCATCTCCTGTGCACAGCCCTCTTCAGATCATCCCACAGATTTTCAATCGGATTCAGGTCTGGACTCTGGCTGGGCCATTCCAAAACTTCAATCTTCTTCTGGTTAAGCCATTTCTTTGTTGATTTGGATGTATGCTTTGGGTCGTTGTCATGCTGAAAGATGAAGTTCCTTTTCATGTTCAATTTTTTAGCAGAAGCCTGAAGGTTTTGTGCAATATTGACTGGTATTTGGAACTGTTCATAATTCCCTCTATCTTAACTAAGGTCCAAGTACCAGCTGAAAAAAAACTGCCCCAAAGTATGATGCTGCCACCACCAGGCTTTACAATGGGTATGGTGTTCTTTTGGTGATGTGCAGTGTTGTTTTTGCGCCAAACATATCTTTTGTAATTATGGCCAAAAAGTTCAACCTTGGTTTCGACAGACCATAACACCTTTTCCCACATGCTTTTGGGAGACTTCAGATGTGTTTTGCAAAATGTAGCCTGGCTTGGATGTTTATCTTCATAAGAAAATGCTTTTGTCTTGCCACTCTACCCCATAGCCCAGACATATCAAGAATACGGGAGATTGTTGTCACATGTACCACACAGCCAGTACTTGCCAGATATTCCTGCAGCTCCTTTAATGTTACTGTAGGCCTCTTGGTAGTCTTTCAGACCAGTTTTCTTCTCGTCTTTTCATCAATTTTGGAGTGACCTCCAGTTCTTGGTAATGTCACTGTTCCTATACAGCAGAAGTATAATTTTATATATTTTTTTCCAGTAATTGTAAAAAAAAATGTATGACACAAAATAAATGTGTAATTACTATATATATGTATACGTATAGGCAAAATGGCAGCACCGTATCAAATGCTCAAAGCCTGGTGCAATGCCTCGCCGGAACCAGCCAGTCCCAAATATAAAACTGAAAAATGAGGCAGCACTCCATATATAAAAAGATATGTCTCCTTTATTCACCCATGTGGGCAGTGCGACGTTTCGGCTCCAAACAACTGAGCCTTTCTCAAGCCTGGCTTGTCGCACTGCCCACATGGGTGAATAAAGGAGACATATCTTTTTATATATGGAGAGCTGCCTCATTTTTCTGTGTTATAAATATATATATATATATATAGTAATTACACATTTATTTTTTTAGTTAATTATGCTTCTGCTGTATAGGAATACCTAATACATTATGAACTACTATGAGGTTTTTCTAGCACAGTTTAGCATTGAGCTCCATAGCTCAGTGGTTAGTGTTCTTGCCTCTGATATAAAATGTATATCAGAAGTATGATAATATATGTTTATACTTCTGATATATATATATATATATATATATATATATATATAAATGTATTATATATGGGAAACTATTACTGAGGTTTAGCCATAATATTAGTACAGCAGGTTAATTTGAAGCTCTGATGGGGGATGTGTGGATGACACTGATGGGGGGGATGTGTGGAGGACACTGATGGGGGGATCTGTGGAGGACACTGATAGGGGAATCTGTGGAGGACACTGATGGGGGATCTGTGGGGGACACTGATGGGGGGATCTGTGCAGGACACTGATGGGCGATGTGTGGAGGACACTGATGGGGGTATGTGTGGAGGACACTGATGGGGGTATGTGTGGAGGACACTGATGGGGGTATGTGTGGAGGACACTGATGGGGGTATGTGTTGAGGACACGGATGGGGGATGTGCGGAGGACACTGATGGTGGATGTGTGTCCTCCACACTCCCTCAGTGCTGCCAGTTGAGCTATTGTCCCCATAAGGTGTGCAAGTATAAAATACCCCTATATAATACCCCTAGTAAATACCCACATAGTGCTCCTTTCCTCTTCCCCATAGTGCCCCCATAATGTGCCAGTATAAGACCTGTTATATAAAAATATCACTTGACCTAACCCCTCGGATGAACACCGTAAAAAAATAAATAAATAAAAAAACTCAAAAAGGCCATTTTTTGTCACCTTACATCACAAAAAGTGTAATACCAAGCGATCAAAAAGTCATATGCACCCTAAAATAGTACCAATCAAACAGTCATCTCATACCGAAAAATTTATGGCTTTTAGAATATGGGGACACAAAAAAATTATTTTTTTTTCAAAAATGCTTTATTATGTAAAACTGAAACAAACAACAAAAAAGTCATATTTGGTATTGTCGCGTCCGTAAAAACCTGCTCTATAAAAATAACACATGATCTAACCTGTCTGAGGAACATTGTAAAAAACAAAAAATAAAAACTGTGCCAAAACCAAAGCTATTTTTTGTCACCTTGCCTCACAAAAAGTGTAATATAGAGCAAGCAAAAATCATATGTACCCTAAAATAGTACCAACAAAACTGCCACCTTATCCTATTGTTTCCAAAATGGGGTCACTTTTATTGGAGTTATTTAGATTGGATTACTGAGAGACATGCCTCCTCACTCTGAAGCCTAATGCAGGCATGCAGTGTGAAGGACCGCCCCTCTGTCTTCTGTTTATGCTTAAAGGAAGACAGAAAAGCCCTTGCAACGGTCTTTTAAGGGAGCAGTGGAAAGGGACAGAGGACATTAATGAAAGCTGTTATAAGGTAATTACAGATCTTTTGACAATCATTGACAGACTAACTAAGGTATACATGCCCAGCTCTAATAAACTAGGAAATAAAAATAAATATGACAGTTACCCTTTAAGGTGAAAAATGCAAGGGTCCTGAAGGGGGTAAAGGGGTTTAAAAAAAAATGACTCACCTGTCATCGAAGCTCCAGTTGCAGTGCTGATCTCCCTTTTCTTATGTTTCTGGTCCATGCAGGCTACATGTCACCACTGCCAGCAAGTTATCGACTGCAGTGGTGGCAGCAGTCAAGTGAACTTCCTGCACACATCAGAGCTGAGGCATTTGGTTGGCCAGCATCAGTAGTTATTAACCCCTTTCAGCAGCCAGCCACCCATTCACAGTAGTTATTAACTCCTTGTCAGAGATAGGCAATTTGTTTAAAATGCTTCAGTAAAGAAATATTCAGCATTATTACAGATGCCATCATTGTGTATTATAGATGCAACTGCATACTAGAAAACATTGAAAATCATTCTCATTTTGATCCTCCAGTTAAGAAGCACACTGGTTTAATGCAAACCCTGACTCTCTGGACTTATTTCCCATTGGTGTGCACCACACCTTACCACTCTTTTATTATTATGCTGTATTGGTTTTACGAATACTCTACATATGGCCCTGTTCTTTTGCCTGAACATATGACAGGGCTAAAAAGTATAAAAACACAAAAGTATTTTGAGGCCCAATGTGGTGATCTACCTCAGCTGTCCCCAACCGCCCGGCCACTGCCCAGGACCGGGCCCTGGCAGATTGTTTGCCGGGCCGCGGCAATTAGGGTGGCCAGACATCCGTTTTTTTGACTCCTGGTCCTCCGTCCAGCACGAGGCCAGGACAGATGGCCAGAAGTCCTTTTTTGCAGTTATTTACGGGTACGGGCACTATAAGTATCCCCAACCAATTAGCAGGCCTCCCTGTCACATCTGGATCACAATACATCACACGCTCAAACAGCACGTTGATGACACACTCACATGTACAGTGCTGGCTGCATCGCATGCACCAGTCAATTATGGCTTGTGCAGGTGCGGGAACACAAGTCGAGAACAGACTCTGAGGAGCACTAGTGCACATAGTGAGGAGATCCGTCCGAGGTACTCCTACTGTCTGGTCATCTGTGAAGGGGGACTGTTCTGAAAGGGGGGAATAACTACTGTGAATGGGTGGCTGGCTGCTGAAAGGGGTTAATAGCTACTGTGAATGGGTGGCTGGCTGTCTGCTGAAAGGGGTTAATAACTACTGTGAAGGGGGACTGCTTAAAGGAGTTAATAAATACTGTCAAGAGGGGACTGTTGAAAAGGGGAAAATAAATAATGTGAATACTCCTGAAGGGGTTAATAACTACTGAGAAGGAGGGACTGCTAAAAGGGTGAAATAAATACTGTGAAGACTGCTGAAGGGGCTAATAACTACAGTAAAGGGGGATGCACCTTGTGTTTTGTTATGCTCGTGAATCAGTCAGCGCCAACCAGCACCCCCTAAGCACCTCCCACCCCTAATCCCCGCCCATAACCCCTACTCCACCCGGTCCCTGAGAAAATTGTCTTGCATGAATCGGGTCCTTTGTGCAAAAAAAGGTTGGGGACCACTGATCTACATAGCTTTTCCTGACAACTATAGAGGCTCTGGGGTGAAATAATAAATGCGAAGTGACCCCTTTTTGTTATTGAGGCATACACTGACATATTAACTTTATTCTGCTGGCCAGTGCAATTACAGACGTACCAGTTTTATATAGTTTTTTTTGCTACTTTTACAATATTAAAACATTTTGAAAAAAAATTATGTTTTTGTGTCGCCAATTTTTAACTTTTGACAGCCATATTTTTTTGGGGCAATGGTAGATCATATAATATTTTTATAAAGCAGGTCATTGTGGATATGACGATACCAAATATGTCTATTTTTCTGTTTTACACATTAAAAGCATTTTTGGAAAAAAAATCATGTTTTTGTTTCACCATATTCTGAGATATTTCTAAAGATGGTCTTGTATGACGGCTTGTTTTTTGCAGGATTAGCTGACATTTTCTTTGGTACCATTTTGGGGTACATATTTTGTGATAGCTCAACATCATGAATTTTGGGAGGCAAGGTAACCAAAAAATGACATTTTATTATTATTATTTTTTACGCTGTTCACTTAAAGGTGTAGATCATATAACATTTTCAAAGCCTGCTGTTACAGATGCGGTGATACCTAACATGCATTTTTTGATTTGATGAGGGGAAGGGGATTTTTTCTTACACGCAAAATTTTATTTTTATAATACACTTTTTTTTTAACCTTTTGTTTTAGTCCCACTATGGGACTTTTGAGGGGTTAATTGCTGTTTCAGTGCAGTACAACACATGCTGTATTGTGCTACATTGAAACTGTCAGTTTCACACTTACAGTTGCCTATGAGACCCAGAATGGGGCTGGGCCTCATAGGATTTCATTCTTGTCAGAACCGGGAGCCTTTGCAAAAGCTTCTTGCTGCCAAGGCAACCATTGGCACCCCAAGATGGCATTGCAGAGAGCTGATTGGGGAAAGAGAGAGCCTCCTACCTCTGTAAACCCTGTAGATGCAACGGTCAGCATTGACCTTAGCATCTAAGTGGCTACTCTACCAGCACTGGAGTTTTTAGCAATGCCGGTGGATACAGCAGGGGCCTAGCTGTCAGAAGCAGCCAAGCCCTTGTACTGATTGAGTATAGATCCTGTGCCTGCTCGATCACTGCACTCTACATGTATGGTAGAATGCGGGAAGTCAAGTCTTCCAGAGCTTATTGGGAAGAGATTAAGGAGACTGCTCACAGTTTATATTAGTGTGAATAAAACTATGAGGTGAGCCTCACTGATAAACTGTCAGCCACTGGTAGTTAGCTATTATTGTGGCACAGCACGGAAGGTGGCTTTAACAGGCTCTTCTATAGTTGTACCAGTCTCTGGTTTAGCAACAAAAAATTACAGTTCTTATGGTTATTTTAATGTCCTATTGGTTTCAGGAGAAAAATGTGGTATGTAAAATAATTATAAGCATTCTGTCATGGCCTATGACCATTGGCGAAGGCCAGGAATACCCTTGTTCGGCCTGGGGAGGCCCAGTGATAAATCATGATCAATGAACTGTTGACTACTGTTTGAGGTCCAGCCTCCTAACACCCCTTGACCAGAGTCATGGGTTCAAATTCATGATTTTTATATATTCTCTATTTTTAGTTTGGGTTCTTCTTGAACTGGACAACTGATCAAAATGATTTTCACATGTTTTCTAGTATGCCATTGCATCTATAATACACAATGATGACATCTGTAATAATGCTGAATATTTCTTTACTGAAGCATTTTAAACAATTAGCCTATCTCTTACATCTAATATACAAGGAAATGAAAGGAATGAAAATGTGTGAACCCTGGGAATTTGTCAAAACCTACAAAAACAAGAGATAGAATGGACAGGTCCTGGGAGGAGTCCACATCTGTTTTCAGTTTTCCTCAAAGATCATCTTAAAATATTGCATAGAAAATGTTGTACCTTCCAAATCACATGAGGTTACAATATCCCAATGTCTAAGTTTGGGAATCCAATATTCACAGACTTAACATTTTCCTTTTTAAATATTTATGAAGGTTTAAAATATGTAAGATGCTCCTTCATTGTTCTGAATACATACCATTATCGAAATGGCCTGCCAGAAAATAGTGCTGTAAAGTACTATGATAGATACCACATCTGGTCTAGATTTGCTGACACTGGTTTTATGCTATGAGGTCAGGCATGTCACCTTTCTGGAAATTATTAGGACCGTTTAGAGATTCCACATAAATTCTATACAGATTTTCTAATGAAAAGTACCTGAATAATTTTATTGCAATGTCAGCTTGTCTGGACAGAAGATAAATGGTTTGCCCTGGGAACTTTTCTAAGGTGTTTCCAGGTGAAAGTATCAGATCTAGAATGACTTTGTGTGAGATATTGCAGATGTTACAAAATAATTATTTTTTGACTTTTTGAAGTTGAACTTTACTGGTATACCATAGAACTTGGGGGGTACTGTCTATTATTATGGAGCCTTATTCAGCATGAGGATGCTTATAGGCCATACATGGTCTGAAATTCCAGGCAAGAAGGTATGCAAATAAACTCTTAGAAGGCTCTGCCTTTGATGCCACGAGATGTAAGGTAGCTATCCTAAAAGTCAAAGTTTAACCCTTTAAATAGGACTTGAGACATAACTTGGATAATAAATAAGCCAGCACCTCATCTGCAGACAGCTGTTTTGGGGTAATTGCCCCTCAACAGCATAGAGCAGAGAGTACTGGTTTAACTTGGTGAGAATACCCAGTTAAGCCAATAGTCTCTGCTCTGCACTGATTAGGGGCAATCACCCCGAAACAGCTGTCTACAGATGAGGTGCTGGATTATTGATTATCCAAGTTATGTCTCAAGGTCTTTTAAAATGTCAAACATTGACTTATAGGATAGCTACCTTACATCTGGTGGCCTCAGAGGCAGAGCTTAATAAGTGCTCATTTGCATCCCTTCTGAAACCTGATGAACAGCTGTATTGTTGAAGGCATCCATACTTTGTAATATACCATTATATGTCAGTCATTTAAATCAATGTTTACCAGTGTAATACGGTACATGGACATTTCAGGTCCACCAGAACAAGAGTTGCTCTTATAGTGCTGTTCTCCATACTTGTACATAGATGGGAGTCCACAGTAGGGAAGAATCCCCTTTATTGTGCCCATATGATCTACTACATAACAGTTGTAATCATGAAATAATTTCTTTGAAGGGTCACTCCAGAGAAAAAATTGAAATTCATCCTTTGGCCAAAGTTAGTGTTGAGCGAATTGAACACCACAAAGTGGACTTCAATCTGAGTTTCAGGGAAAATTATATTCACAACAAAGCTGAATTTCCTCTTGCTTCATGGTAGCGAATCGATTTTCTCTGAATGGCAGTAAAAAAAAAAAATCCTACTTACCTCATCCATTTGAGCGCGAAGAGCCGGCGTCCGCCATCTTGAGTGAAGATCTCTCACAAAATCCCGGCGTGGTGACGTATGATGTCACCACGCTGGCCGATGTGATGACGTCATCACGGGTAGTGTGAGATTTTTTCCTAGATCTTCAGTCAAATTGGTGGTGGCAGGCTCTTTGAGATCAAATGGATGAGGTAAGTAGGATTAAAAAAATATTTTTATGTTATACTGTAATATCAATTGCTGCTTCCAAAAAATGAATCCCAAACCAAAAAGGATCAAAAAATACCTCTACAAGAGAGGGGGATCATGTAAAACTTAACTCAAGTTTTCATGATCCCTCTCTCTAGTAGAGGTATTTTTTGATACTGTAGTATTAATGTCAGATGCTGCAATCAGCGGCATCTGAGGGGTGCAATGACTGAGGGAGGTGTAATCGCCGCTCCCTGTCATTGCACCGACTACTTAAAAAGAAATTCGCTTCGTGATGCAGTAATTCGTCATGAAGCAAATTTTTTTTGTAAAATTTGGTGAAGCAGCTGAATCAAACTTTGGAATACTTCGCTCATCACTAGCCAAAGTCATGGAGCTGGACATGCTCCCAAAGTTTCACCTGAATGGTGCTGATACAGAGATCCCCTGCTGTCCCTTACTAGGCCGCAGTTGAAGCCTGTGCTGCTATAATGACAGAGCAACGCTGTTCTGAGCCTCTTCAGAGTCAATAGAAGAAATACATGCAGACGCCCTGTAGGTTACTAACAGGACACTAGTGGTAATGGGGCTTGGATAAAGTTTATATGTAAAATTACCTCAGGTCTATGTCTCTCAGACTCCATGATGCATAATCTCTAACTCCAGTGTTATATTTTCACCTCTGTGGGAGGACCTTATTTATGGGCAGCAGCCCATTGACATGTATGTACTGAGAAATAATAGTTACTGCTACTAACAGCTACAGCCTTGGAGTCATGGAGATAACAGCCACATGATGCTGCAGTGTGGAAAATATGATATAACCGGAAATAAGATGGAGCAGAAAGCCTGAACAATGTAAAAGTAGGGAACACACAATAAATACCGAGTGATGGCTGAATTTGCATTTTGACCGGAGTGGTCCTCTAAATGTTATATACGATAATAAACAAATATTATATAATCAAATCAATATTCTAATAAGAAAGAATTTGTCTAAAATATGCATCGACAGTTACAATATTAATCTCTTATCCTGATATCTATGAATATTAGCTAATTTTGTTTACATCAATGATAACCCTAGTCAATGTCTGACGCATAAAACTACCTTGAAACGTGAGCACAGACAGCCATCTGTAGATTTGATTTTGACTGCCCTGAAAAGTCATGTATGACACTCTACAGTGTCCTGTGACTGTATCCAACCCCTTTCAGACTCTTTAACTCCTTAAAGGGGCTATCCAAGACTACAAAATGTCCCCCCATATGCTGGGCCCCCCACATGGAACAAACTTACCTGGCTCCCTGCAACCTGTGCCGCTCCTGGTCCCTGCACCGCCGCTGCTGCTTTTCCCCGTGTGCGGATGAAAACATCCGGTGTTAGGGGGGAACAGCCAAAGGCAAGCTGGGACGAGCCCCCCCTAGCATTGCGGGTGATGCTAGGGAGGCTTGTCACCTTTTTTAAAATAATTTGTGAAGTTCCAATCCCAAATGTTTCGGATTAGTTGAAATCTTGAACTGTTGGGAAATTCATAATGAATCCTATTGGTGCCAAATCAATTTGCTCTTCTCAGTTCTTTACCACTTCTCCATATACATTCTTGCGGCTTGCTTCTGCCACTACTGACCCGTTCTCTCTCTATACACAAGTATACATCTCTATCTCCTCCCTCTCTGTGTTATTGTACATTAGTTGGCTTTCCATTTCATTATTATGTTTTGAAAACCACAGACAGAAAATTGTGGAAGTCTTGGTATTTAACATTTAATCTATTTAGGAGTCTGACACAAATAAAGGATTAACAGGGATAACTGGTGAGATTTTCTATGTGGAGGATCTAGATTTGTCATAATTCGGAATCGGTCCAAATTATAAGTGGAATTAAAAGAATTCTTTTGACGTAAGCAGCTTTGTTGTGTCTCAGTTTCAGAACTGAAATGGGGCCAAATGCTATCCCAGAAGCTTGTATAACAACATTAGGAATCTCTGATTTTGGACACCCACAAGGGTCTATTGACTGATGTTCTGCAGTTTTATAGGTCTAAAAATGAAGCATTCAAAAATGTAAGTTCAAAACAAGTTAATGGATGTCAGCAGCTCTTTCGTTGTTATATCGTCTAACTCTTGCCTTAATATGGTATTTTCCAGCATTTTAAACTCTTCGCTACCAGCGAAGTGCAAACATGGCACTTTAGATGCCGTGATCAAGGGAGATAACGGCATCTAAAGGGGGAAAAACCCAGATGGGCTTTTTACTGGCATCCTCTGCGGCCGATGAGGATGCCGGTAATTGATTTCAATGCGCTGGGTCTCTCTGAAGAGACCCAGGGCATTAAAGCTGCAATTCTTATTTTGGCCAGCAGGCCAACATAAGAAATGACTCAATTCTGTACAAATAATGGATCTAAAAAAATCCATGATTGTTCAGAATTTTTTTTAATAAATTATTTTGTAGGCTTAAATACGAACTTCAAAATCATAAAAAAGTTTAAAAAAAAACACCTTAAAAAATATAAAAAATATTTAAAAAATCTAAAATATGGTATCAGAATATGGTGCTGTAAAACAAAAGTCACACACTCAAAGCCATGGCTTGAGAAGGGCTTGGTATAAGCCAAAATGTTGACTTGTTTTATGTGTGAACTGGATCAAACTTGCACTGGTCATGAATCCGATCCTTTTTTTTTCTTTACAGTTTGGAGCGGAGATGAGCCTGGCTGCTGGGGATTGTGCACCTTACTAAAAATTGGGACATTGGTGCGGTCTTCAAATATTCTTTACTATCCTCAGGATAGGTCATCAATATCAGATCGGTGGGGACTGACACCTGGCACCCCAGCCAATCAATTGAAGGGAAGGCTGAGCTCTGTGTGAGAGCAGCCTTCCTCATTGTTTACAGTTAAGCAGTCGACATCCTAGTGGTGAGCAGGTGTGACTACAAGTCACCCTATTCATTTCAATGCGGCAGCTCGTTCCTATTCAAGTGTATAGGAACAAGCCTTCTCATAGAAGTGAATGGGATGGCTTGTAGTTACGATGTCGATGGCGAGCAGGTAAACATTGAAGGGATGGCTGCACTCGCACGGAGCGTGTCCTTCTCTTCAACCAGCTGATCGGCTGGGGTACGGGTGTCAGAATCCCACCAGTCTGATATTGATGACCTATCCTGAGGATAGGTGATCTACATTAAAATCACGGAAAACCCCTTTAATGAGAGGTTTTCTAAAATAAGCCATTGGCACATACATGTATTAACCCCTTTAGGACCATGCCATTTTTCACTTTAAGGACCAGGCCAGTTTTTGCAAATCTGACATGTGTCACTTTATGTGGTGATAACTTTAAAACGCTTTTACTTATCCAAGCCATTTTGAGATTGTTTTCTTGTCACATATTGTACTTCATGACAGTGGTAAATTTAAGTCAAAATATTTCATTTTTATTTGTAAAAAAATAACAAATTTACCCAAAATTTTGAAAAATTAGCAGTTTTCAAAATTCCTTTTTCACAGCTTTTAAAACAGATAGTGATACCTCCTAAAATAGTTATTACTTTACATTTCCCATATGTCTAATTCATGTTTGGATCATTTTGTAAATTACATTTTCTTTTTTGGGACATTAGAAGGCTTAGAAGTTTAGAAGCAAATCCAATTTTTAAGGACCAGTTCAGGTCTGAAGTCACTTCATAATATGAGGCTTACAAAATAGAAACCCCCCATAAATGGCCCCATTTTAGAAACTACACCACTCAAGGTACTTAAAACTGATTTTTACAAACTTTGTTAAACCTTTAGGTGTTTCACAAGGATAAAAGGAAAATGTAGATGAAATTTCAGAATTTCACTTTTTTGGCAGATTTTCCATTTTAATTCATTTTTTCCTGCTAACAAAGCAAGGGTTAACAGCCAAACAAAACTCAATATTTATTACCGTGATTCTGTAGTTTACAGAAACACCCCATTTGTGATTTTGAACCGCTGTATGGGCATACAGCGGGACACAGAAGGAAAGGTACGCCATATGGTTTTTGGAATGCAGATCACTGGGATAATTTTAAGCTGTCATGTCACATTTGAAGACCCCCTGATGCACCCATAGAGTAGAAACTCCCAAAAAATTACCCCATTTTGGAAACTACGGGATAAAGTGGCAGTTTTGTTGGTACTATTTTAGGGTACAAATGATACATATGATTTTTGGTTGTTCTATATTACACTTTCTGTAAGGCAAGGTAACAAAAAATAGATGTTTTGGCACTGTTTTTATTTATTGTTATTTAAAATGTTCATCTGACAGGTTAGATCATGTTACGGATGCGACAATACAAAATATGACTCCTTTTTTTGGTTGTTTATTTCAGTCTTACATAATAAAGCATTTTTGAAAAAAAATATTTTTTAATGTCTCCATATTCTGAAAGCCATAGTTTTTTTTAAATTTTTTGGGTGACAGGGCTCATTTTTTTCCGGTATGAGATGACAGTTTGATTGGTACTATTTTAGGGTGCATATGACTTTTTGATCACTTAATATTACATTCTTTGTGATGTAAGGTGACAAAAATGGCTTTTTTGACACAGTTTTTTTTTATGGTGTTCATCTGAGGGGGGTAACTGTCATAGATAGGGTCTCTTTTTTTTGGGATGAAATGACCGTTTGATTGGTATTATTTTGGGGTGCGTATGACTTTTTGATTGCTTGGTATTACACTTTTTGTGATGTGAGGTAACAAAAAATTGCTTTTTTTACAGTTTTTTTTTATGGTGTTCACCTGAGGGGTTAGATAATGTGATATTTTTATACAGCCGGTTGTTACGGACGTTGCGATATCTGATATGTATACTTTTAAATTTTTTTAAGTTTTACACAATAAAAGCACCTTTGAAACAAAAAAAATCATGTTTTAGTGTCTCCATATTCGCAGAGCCATATATATTTTTTTTGGGCGATTGTCTTAGGTAGGTCTTATTTTTTTCGTATGTGATGACGGTTTTATGTGTACTATTTTGGGGTGCGTATGACTTTTTGATCGCTTGGTATTACACTTTTTGTGATGTAAGGTGACAAAAAATAGCTTTTTTTTACACCGTTTTTATTTTTTTACGGTGTTCACCTCAGAGGTTAGGTCATGTTGTATTTTAATAGACCTGGTTGTTACGACACGGCGATTTAATATGTCTACTTTTTTATTTTTTTTCACTTTTAACACAATAAAAGCATTTTTAAAACAAAAATATCATGTTTTAGTGTCTCCATATTCTGAGAGTTTTTGACTGCCATAGTTTTTTTTACTTTTTTGCCCGATTGTTTTATGTAGGGGCTCATTTTTTGCAGGATGAGGTGACGGTTTGATTGATACTATTTTGGGGGGCATGCACCTTTTTGATCGCTTGGTGTTGCACTTTGTGATGTAAAGTGAGAAAAAAATGTTTGTTTTAGCACAGTTTTTATTATTTATTTTTTTACAGCATTCAGGTGAGGGGATGAATCATCTGATATTTTTATAGAGACGGTCGTTACGGACGCGGCATTACCTAATTTGTTTTTTTTTCCTTTTTTTTATTTTTATTACACTTTTATGGGAAAGGGGCTTTTTTTTACTTGAAACTTAACTTTTTTTATTACTTCTTATTTTTGTCCTACTTTGGGACTTCAACTTCTGGGGTCTGATCGCCTCTGCAATGCATTACAATACAACCTGTATTGTAATGCATTGCTTGTCAGCTTGTATGCTGATAGCCTGCCAGTGAGACCCACAGGGCTGGATCTCACAGGCTTTTGTAGAAGGCAAGCCCCAATGCCTATAGAAGGCATTGGGCTTGCCTTCTCTGCCATCAGGTCCACGCCACTGCCGAGCGGGGATGCGGAGGGCATGTGTACCCTTGCCAAACCCTCTGCATGCCGGTGTCAGCTTTGACAGCAGCATACAAGGAGTTAATATGCTGTATTAGCAGGGGCCCCGGTGTCAGTGACTGCTGGGTCCGTGCCACTGATCAGGAGGGCACAGCTTCTGCACCCACCCGATCAGCCCACCGTACATGTTGGGCACTGGCCCTTAAGTCACATCCACCAGTGCAGTACATGTACAGCGAGGGTCCTTAAGGGGTTAAATAGACTGGCAAAAATTCCGTTTTGGATTCAAATCCTACTCACCACATGCAAGTACATCTTTACTTAATGGGGTTATCCCTTAAAAAGTATTACTGTGCAATGAATAGGGCATTTAAATAAAGTGGTATTGCCACATACATGCAATAAAATAATTGTAAGGTTTTTATGTATATTTTCCTCTAGCGTAGCACCAGGGGCGTAGCTAATGCCTCATGGGCTCTGGTGAAAGAGTTCAGCTTGGGCCCCCCTTCCCTCAGTGCTTTGTGTATCTTCTTATGCGGCACAAGTGTCTTTGGGCCCCCTCAGGCTCCTGGGCCCGGTAGCGACTGCTACCTCTTCACCCCCTATAGCTACGCCCATGCGTAGCACCCCCTTCTCCTATGGCCAGAATTCTTTTCCACCTTCTCCTGGACTGAAATACTTTGCTTCTTCATCCTTTCAGTGTCCGCAAGATCTCATAGTGAGATTTTGTAGTAAAGCAGGTGAAGTGACACCTTTAATTTATTCATCCCTACTTCTAAATTCACAGAAATATTTAGGTAAGAGAAGTAAATTGGGGGCAGTGTACACCATATTGCTATTTATTATCAGAATTATTGGGGCTGTGTGTTAGGGACTATTTTCAGGGGAACAAGAAAGAATTCATGTAACATGATTATCTTATGTAATGAGCTGCTGTCTACCCACAGAAAGGGATGAGACAAGTCATCCAGCTATGTGTTTGGGGTCTGGAGCAGTCCCACCCATTTAGGCCACGTTTATTTTTGTGATTCTTGTTTTATATGTATTGAATGTGCCATTGCATATGGCTGGTAAACATTCTGTTGCACCTGGAAGCCGGTGTCACATGGTCTGTTGTAGGTGTAGCTTGCGGCCTCATTTGTTCCCCATTGCATTGTTGGTCCTGCAGTGCAGGTGAGTGGGATGGGGCTGTAGGCTGCTTAATACCTGTTCAGACCTTGTTCACACACCATAGGTAGTCTAGTGGTAGGACCCCATGTCATGCTGAGATACCGTGTAGTGGTGCCTAAAGGGGCTCCGATATGTTCCTGATTGGAAATATTGGCGAATCTCTCAGCTTTTAACACCAGAGTGAGGGATTAGCCAGTGTTGTCAGTTGCTTATCCATGTGGTGCATCTTTTTTCTGTGAGTTAAGTCATCCAGCTATGTGAGCATAAAAATTTAAAAAAAAATTGAAAGTTACACTTGAAAGCATTGTCCTTTTTTATTAATTTGATTAGAATAATGGTGATCATTTCTCCAGATATTTTTATTTTGTTTAATTTGTCGGCCAATTATGTTAAGTATTCTTGACAATGGTAAAAATTAGTATTTCTGCTTATTATAACATAAATGGTAACAATCTTAGTCATTTTCTTTTGATCTTTGATTTTTATTCATAATTAGGGATGAGTGAATCGACTTCGGATGAAAGATCCAAAGTCGATTCGCATAAAACTTTGTTTCAATACTGTATATAGCGAGCACACCGTACAGTATTAGAATGTATTGGCTCTTATGAGCCGAAGTTATTACTTCGCGAAGTTTCGCAAGACTTTAGGTAAAAACTTAAGAAGTTGATTTCTTCTGTGAAAAAAACATTTCCCGAACTCGGGTTCGGTTCCAAGGTACTCATAGGCTCATAGGAGCCAATACATTCTAATACTGTACGGGGCACTCACTCCATACAGTATTGATACTAAGTTTTATGCAAATCGAATTCTGATATTTCATCCGAAGTTGATTCGCTCATCCCTATTCATAATGGTCAATATGAGTTTAATAAATTGTATGTTTCTAGTGTAGTAAGAATTTTCTGAAGTCAATCTAACATGCCTCTTCGTTTTCCTCCACACCTTCTAAATGGGAGTTTAGATTTTTTCTGCAAGGGATCCACAGGTCACATTCCTAAGAGTTGTCTCCTTACATGACATGCCAAAGAGAAATAAATGTTTTGTATCCTGCATTTGAATAATTCCAGGAAAACTCTATATGATAAATGTGCCAAGCCCATGAAATATGTGTTTTAGTCATAGATAGTGCTTTCCCAGCGCAGATGCCTCTTAAAAAAACAGAGAACACGTATATTTTCTTGATGAAACATCTGAAGAACATTAGAACATATAAAAAACACTTGGGCAAAATTGTTGGCCTCTTTTGAGTTGATACAAGTTCATAAATCAGTCTTGAATTTGCAGGGACTGTCTCTAATTTATAAAAAAAAAATCCAGGTAAATTCAACCTGGCCAGAAAATGTATGGAGTTTATGTAGGAAGAACGTAGGCCAGTATGCAAGTCTGGTTTTGAGAGTTTCAGAGTTTAGCCCTTGAAAGCTATCCAGGTATTGTGCTATAGACTCCATTAATCAGCTGACTGAACTAACCTCTTCTCACAGGCAAAGTTCTGTAGGATATATTTATTTTACTTACTTATATTGTGCTGACATATTCTGCAATGCTTTACAGAAATCATCATCGTATTGTCCCCAGATGGAATAGCAATCTAGGTTCCCTATCAACATGTCTTTGGAGTGTGGGAGGAAACTGAAGTACCCAGAGGAAACCCACACAAATATGGGGAAAACATACAAACTCCATGCAGATGTTGCCATTGGTTGGATTTAAATCTAGGACTCCAGCACTCGAAGGACCAGTGCTAACCACTGAGCTACCATGCTGCCCCCCAGGAACATTTGGTTGTTATAGGAGCTGTGGGGCACTGGCATTACTTGAATGTTAAAGTAATCATAATGTAGTTTTTAGTCAACAGAGGGAAATCTTACCTGCAATCTGTTTACATAAGTCATAGTTTTAAGTATGCCACATCACACTTACATACACCATAGTCAATTTGAAAACTGTTGTGGTGTAGTGAAATAAAGCCTGAACACTATGGCTGTAGTCAAGGTAAACATATCTAAACCAAAAGTATTTCAAGAAAAGAACACCTTGCCAACTTTCCAAACGGTTGTGTCATCCTAAAAAACCCTGTCCTATGAGGGTATATGGTTGTCATAATAGGCATCCTTCACTCTGTGTAACCCCCCTCTATGCACCAGAATAGGGAGTCAAAATGTAGTGATTATCAAATTTCTCAACATTTTATTGTGGTCTGATTCAGATGAGTGATTCCACTCCCTCACTTCCTCTCTCACTCACCCCTCTTACACCCTCTCACCACCCCTCTCCTTCCCTCTCCCCCCTTCCATCTCTCTTCCTCTCTCTCTCCTTCCCCCTCTCTCCTTCCTACTCATCTCTGCTGGAGAGTCATGTAAGGCAATCATCTCAAGCACGGGGTAGGTTCTGTTAAGCTTTGGTGCAATTTAGAAGTAAGTGGAGCTTTGAAGAGTGAAGTTTACATATTAAGGTCTACATATTAGGTAACTCTGGAAGACAAATGCGGTTGAATACAAAAAAATGAGATTTTGAAATAGTTTTCTAAGACTTTCTAGACTAACATAGTTTTTAAAATCTGTGTAATATCTCTAGAATCTTTATCTACAGACATGGTCTTCTCCAAAAGACCATCCCCTTATTCAGACCAGATTTTCTATAACAGATTTAAGACACACCATATATTTTATATATGCATACTGGTCAGATTCTTTGAGAACTCCTCCGCAAGAAGATGAATGCAATTTTGGGTTGTCTCCATGTCAGACATGGAGTCATTGCAAGCAGTGAATATTATAATAACGTTGAGAAGCAGTGCAGACATGACTCAAGTTCACACATGAAGTTTAAATATTTTTTTTCCTGCTTTTCAGGATATTTATTAAGATGTCTGGACTATGTTTGTAAAAGTACATGCTCAAGTGTGACCTTACTTGTAGCCATAAACATTAGGTATATATGAAAAGGTCTATTGATACCAGGCAGGTTAAGACTCCTGTCCTTCTGACTCTGCACACAACACACTTCCTTTACATATGTTCCAATGACGCTTTTGCTTTAATGTTTTCATAGCTGTTGTTTTGGTTGATGTGACATTGTGGATATAATTTATCTTATTTAAATAACCCATGGGACTCTAGATCTTGCTGAAACCACTTGGAGAATTGTGGGTTGGGAGGTGTGAAGTGTGTATTATAGCTCTAGGTTAGTATTAAATGCCCATATAGGTCCTAAGACATCTACATTGAGTACATATCCAACCTGGTGCAATCATCTGGTCTTTTGAGATGCATTGCTAAACAAAAAAAGTTCAAGATTCTCTTTATCCCATGTTTTCTACCTGACTATATCACCAGGTTTAGGGCTTATTCAGAGGGCTGTATGTTTAGTTCAGCATGTCCGCAAAAAAAACGTATTACACTTTTTTGTGGTCCCATAGACTGATTATCAAAGTGTTCCTAGGGTTTTATGCTGAACATACATTACAAACAAGATGTCAAAAGAGCTTTGGAAGAGGGCCTACTGGAGAACCTGCGGGACATTTTTATGTCTGTGATGTTTTTTTTTTTTAAAGTGCCTCCATAGTTGAAGCTTAATGTTAATTCCTTTCATTCCACAAATATATCTTGCTTTAAAATTGTAAACATTGTACTGGAAAAAATGTTGGCTGGATGGTTTCTTTGCACAACTTCCACTCTATAGTGTAGCCACAGAGAACATTCTCAAAATTTCTGTTATCCTATACATTACTCTTTTGATTACATATAATTATTAGTCATTATTACAGTTTTTTTTAATCATTATGCTTGAAGTGCCAAAATATTTGCAAGCTTTTGATGGCTCTTGAATAATATGATCCCAAAGATAGTACAGATTTTCTTTATCTTAAAGAGAAAATAAAACGTTGGCAAAACAAACAGACAAAGAAAGTTATGATCAACAGAAATGTTTATGTAGTGAGAAAAAGTTATCCCAAAGAAGCTTGAACTCTCTGGGAAAACAAGCTCCTCCTGCCAAGCGCGCCAATTACAACATGTTTATTCTAGAGATAGTTCTGGGAATTATTAGAGACTGAATCCTCTGAAGGCCTGGTGACATCCTGACATGGAGCAGCTGCTCTTGCTGGAGAACTTTAAGAAATTGTTCTCATAATTTAAAGTGACAGGGGCTCACTGGAAAATGAGACAATGGTATAATACAGTGTATGACACCATAAGAAAATATTAGCAGCCGTGATAGAATGATATTATATTAGAGCTTTTCTATTTTTTTCTTTGGCAGAAATGAGGATTATGGTGATGTTAGCCAGGTAGGAAAATACATATACAACCATTTATGAAACTGTATTTTAGTTCCAGAACTAAACGAACAGTTATATAGCTACATTGTTATTAAAATAGTAATATAAATTCTGTATAGTGCATTTAATTGCAGACGAGGGCAGCTACCAATATTATTAAGGGAATGAGTGGATTGTGGTACCAAGGCAAGTTAACAAATTTGGGGTGATTCACTTTGGAAAAAAAGATGGCTTAAGGGTGACCTAATTACACCGTTCAGACACATGTATGGCCAGCACAGAGATCTTTCTAATGATCGTTTTATGCCTAGGCTTGTAACCATGACAAGATGGAATTCTCTACGCCTAGAGGAAAGAAGCTTTTACCATCATCATTGACCGGGATTCTTTACTATGGAGCTCTCTGCCAAAGGATGTTGTGATGGCTGATTCATTGGACATGTTCATGAAGGGCGTGGATGCCTTTCTAGAATGTAATAACCGGTAATGGTACTAGATTTGTAGAGATTGGGCATTGATCTGAGGGATTTACACTGTTTGCCATATGTGGAGTCAGGAAGGAGTTTTTTCCTCTAATATGAGGTAATTCGCAAATGCCTTCCATTGAATCAGCAGCATAGGATTATAGGTTCAACTTGTCGGATCTGTGCCTTTTTAACCCTGTCAACTCTCTAACTATATGTAACTATGCAATGATTTTTTTAAATCTTCTAAACTGTAATCCTTCTGAATTGTATTAGCAATCAAAATGGCTCCTCATTAAGAGTAATTACATTTAATCTCCATATTCACCCTCTTAAAATACATGAGGCAACTCTAATGTTAACATAGCCTTAGGCTTATTCTTAAATTTCCTCAAAGCCATTACAAATGCAGTAATAAACTGAATACTCTCATGAGAGTATATTAATTGCATTGATTATATCCAAAAGAAAACAGTGACATATGCTGTTGAATGTTCACTTTGTTTGTTACTAAGCCTCACTTGCTAACACATTACAAAAGCCAACAAGAAAATCTCCTCTAATACATAAGAACGGGACAAAGGGAATAACACTGAACATTTAGCTAATCCTGTATTCACTTGCTGAAGTGACAGAAATCAGAATACTAATACATGGTTACTGCAATCTTGAATTTATATTTATGCTACCCTCTGAATGTCTCCAGATGTCACCTGACATCAGGAGGCAGAAGAGTATCAATTCAGCACCAAGACTTGTGGCTCTGGTGCTGTTCTGAGAGCATAGTAAATAGCCACTGCAGTGAGCCCCTGAGAAGCTGATGCAGAGGATGGGAGTGGTAGTGGCCCTGATGAGGTGTTGTATCACAGTGTTCTTCTCAGCCCATTGCTCCCTGGGGATTGGTGCAGTGGAAATGTAGTTTGAAGAATCATGCCAGAAGTAAAAGTACAACAGTCTCTCTTTACTTAGTGCAAAATGTAACTTGTGGCACATCCAGCAGTATTAAGTACACAGTGCAGTTTTTGGCACCACATGAGGAGGTATTGTGGCTGGGTGTGTGCCAGTTTAATGACACTTGAAGGCACTTGTGGATATATATGTCCACTGTGAAATTCAAGCTTGAGGTTAGTCTGGACTGGTGTTTTTTTTTAGTCATGGGTCTCTGATCTGTTTCCCCTCACCAGCAGCAGGGTCTGTAATTTCGCTGATCACTCTGCAGTCTAGGCATACTGAAACTTCTTGGAAACATGACTCTGGCAATCTCCTGGAGTAATGATCTCATAGGAGAACTACATACCGTCCCTTGGAGTAGGAGCTCTGGCTTATGTTTCCTATCTCCTTGCTGTCTGGACTCTAGCTCCCCCTCCTGGCAGGAAGAAGGACCAACCCACTCCAACCATGAGGAGAGGAACGGGGTGGTTAGCCATGTTCCTGCTTACCATTGTCAACCATACCTCTTCTGTTGGAACACACTGCCTAACAATGCATAACATAACAATACATATAAAACATAACTGCAATTGCAGATACCCATAGGTCTAGGGTACTGAACCACCTTCGTGAGAAACTACTGCTCCTTTGTATTTCCTATTGGAAATGTGTGAATGAATTTACAACTAGGGGTTACCATTCTTCTTGTCTCTGACAATCTGACACTGTCAACATTGACTGGACCATGTCAGACTATGTAGAAACACATCTCATTTACAAGGGGAATGGTAATGCCCAGTTGTGAATTTATTCATAATTTTCCAAGAGTTAAAACAAAAAAGTTGCTCTAGCAGTAGTATTTCACTGGGAATTCAACAGACATGCCTGGAGACTATCTCCCCTCTTCTCCCTCACAGTCTGGACAATAAATCCAATACCCATACACTGTAACGAAAGGCTGTGCCACTGCAGCTACATCACAGACTGTCAGTAGGTGAAAAAGCCACAGCCGGAATACCTTTTCTAGGAAATCTGTAGACTGTGAGAGAGGAATGGTGCATGTATGGAACTGAGCACCACTTTCATGTTTCCATGCTTCGGACCATATGTTAATGGACACTAAAGGGAGGTCATTAAAAAAAAAAAAAACAAGCACATAATTAAAATCCCTCCTATTCTTTAAGAAGAATATGGCTAAATAACAGAAACTTGGAAAAAAGCCTTTAAGAACATGTTTGAAGAGATTCCATGCTTTTTCAATATACAACATATTTTTGGGAATGAGGGTCCTTGTATAATTACACTTTAAAATATATCTAGCCCATACAAAGCTTGCATTTAAACATAGCATATCTTACTATATTTACAAAAATGTATGAATTTTTTTAAATGTACCTTTTCTTAAATTAGGAATGTCTGTTGTGATCTTTGTTACATAGTAATGATACTGTGCTATCAAAACCTATACAGTGCATTTGAGCCGACTTGCAGACTTGAATCCTAAATGTAGTAATCTGAGGTTTGCATACTAGTTTGCAATAACTTAGTTATGTGTGTAATCCCATAATAATTCTCTATTTTAATAAGCCTAAGAAAATGTTGCACATGGGAAAACTATTCTTTTGCCATTAAAAGTAAATTAAATATATGAAATTAGAAAGTGAATTCCAAACCTATGTGTTAGCAAATGAAAAGTTTATTAGTAATTATTCACCTCTACATGTAAAACCATCTGCTTTATATGCTTTGTTTTCATTTGATACAGATCAGCCTGGAAACATAGGTTTTATTTAACCATATACCATTACTCACCATTAAAATATGCTTAAAGTAATTATATTAATGGACCTTTAAGTCTAAATACATTTACACTTCCTGACCAGACTAATTTGGTATAAAACATTCATTATATTAGTGGTAATGAACAGAATTTCTTTCTGGGTGGTTCTCAACAAAGTCTTGTACATTCCAATGCCATCTTACTTTTTACAGTGCATCTAGAATGCATTCAGTCTCTAAAATATATAATAAAGAAAAATGTCCTCTTTGTGATAGTCCTTATTGTGCCTTGATAGATGAGAAAAAAATGATACAAATTTCCATTTTAGAATAAAATTGTCACATGACAACATGAAGGGGCCCGAATACATCTCCTCCTGACGAAGCTTACGCGAAACGCGCGTAGAGGGGTGCGCGGGTCCACTGTGTTTACCGCCCGGATCTTGAGAGGTATGCACTGGCACTTAGGTAAGGGTCTGTTATTGGTGATTTGTATTGGATAGGTTCCAATAGGAAAATATGATGTTTCTATGGGGCTAGGTGCAATAGTACGGGCGATGCAATTGGTATTGGATTAAGTAGGACAGAGCGCTTTTGGTAGTGGTTTTCACCTCAATTTTATATTTTGAATTAATCATGTTTGTAAGAGATTTTAAAAGATATTAATAAACAATGTATTTTATTGGGACAGTGGTGCTTTAGTGTTTTTTTGAATTGATTTGACAAGTACGCTGGAGAAAGAATAGGATCATATAGTGTTGAGTATCTTATATATATTGTTGGAAATATACTTGAGGAATGACAAAATGCTACTGCGTAAACTACATACTGCTAACAAGTCTGTCATGATATAGACCTCTTTATTTCACAGCATTTATTAGATGTTCTAAAACCATTAAGCCTGTAGGTGCAAGAAGACCCTTTGAAAGTAATGTTAGAAGGGCAAATATCTCACTGATTGGCCAAAAGGGTCAATTATCAATTAGCCATTCATAGAATCCCTTTCTGCCAATATGCAATTGTTCAAGTTGTCTTACATACATCACACACTTCATGTCTCGACATAGAGTTCATATGACCATTCAGAAAGTGATATTCCACTTCCACATTATTGAGGTATCACAAAAATACAGTGAAATATTAGATGTTTGTTGGTGACAGAACCTTTTCTAACAATGTAGCCAAAAATATCATTTTGTAAGGTTATTTTTAATATTTTTCATAAGCAGACAATAAGGTTAAAAAAAAGAAAAACTAACAAAAGTATCTGTGAAGTCCTATTCTTCCATGATCCTCTAACTTCCTTCACATGAATCCAAAGTACAGTGTGTAGAATTCTATACAACCTGGAGGAACTGGATGTCTAGTGGTTACAGATATGTAAATCAATCTCACCTAATTATAGAGCAGGTTAGTCTCTATAAAGGCAGAAAATGTTGTAGGTTTTAAATATCTACCTAGAGAATATTTGGTAACTCCTCCACACGCAATTTGAACACACATATCACAACATGCTCCACCATGAGATATCTGTTGGGAATTTATCATAAGGGAAATATTGAAAGTAAGTGTTGTTTGAGTCTGCGGTAGTGTACTTTGTGGCAAATTTATCAAATATTGCCCACCTCCTCATCCACTTTTCCAAACTGGAGTGAGTGGTGTAAAAATGGAAAATATCACAATATTTTAGTGCAAGTAACTCAAAAAAGTCACAAAAACCCTATTTTATGACTTCTTGAAGCCCCAAGTCTGGAGTACAGGGCTTCATAAATCGTCCTCCTCCTCCCCGATGTCTATGGGGTGAAATAGCCATTTCTAGATAAAGACAAAAATCTAGTAAGCCTGCCAAAGCACTACCCAACAGCACTGCCTACAGTTAAATACATACTGTAGGTTTCTATGAAGAAATGACCTGTCAAACAAGCACCTGATATACACTATATGGAGAAAAGTATTGGGACATACCTCTTATCACCTAATTTAGGTATTTCATTCAGTCCCATTGTCACAGGAGTATAAATCATAGCCCCTAACCATGCAGTCTGCCTATACAAACATTTGTAAAAGAATGGCTCATTCTAAAGATCTCACAGAATTCCAGTGTGGTACTTTAATAGCATGCCATCACTGCAAAGGGTCAGTTTGTAAAAATGTTCCCCTCCTAGATATTACTGGATATACTGTGAGGAGTATTATTGCAAAGTGAAATCATTCAGGAACCACTGAAACTAAAAAAGTGAAAGACTATGTAAAATTACAGAGTGTGTATGTCGAGGAGCATAGCACATAAAAGTAGCCAACGCTCTGCTGAGTCGATAACTGCAGAGCTTTAAATCTCCTCGAGCATTAACATGAGCACAAAAACTGTATGCCGTGAGCTTCATGGTATGTGTTTCCATGGCCGAGCAGGTGCATGCAAGCCTAACATTACCAAGCACAATGCCAGAACTGGGGGTATCTGCAATTCTTCATAGTTATGTATTGTAAAATTATGCATTTTTATTGTTTTGGCCAGTCATTCCACAAGAGGAAGGTGTGGTTGGCCAAGGTTGGCAGGAACAGGGCAAACCACCTTGTTCCTCCCCTCTTGTAGGAGTGAGCTGGGCCTGCTTCCTGCCAGGATTTTGTGTCTACCTAGAAAGAGGTCTGCCAGAGCTCCTAATTCTAACAACCAGAGATTCTTCTCCTGTGAGACCAACACTCCAGAGATCAGCAAAACTTGAAAATACAGATTCAAGAAATCATCTCTACAATAGTGATGAGTGGCAGGGGCAATATTTGAATTCGCGAAATTTCACGGATATTTGGTAGAATATTTGTCATATATTCTCAAATTCACGGTTATTTTCTTGATTGCAAAAATCAGCAATGTAATATGCACGTAATGCACGCGCAATACAGGCTTGGGTCACTAAAGCTACATTTTTCAAGCTGCTAGAAGTTTCCTGAGACTGGAGAAAATGGTTGGCATGGCAGAATATTACAATAGCTTTCAACAGCTTTATTATCAGATAGAGTACTCCGATATAATCGCGATTGCGCAAATGGGCAATTAATGATGCACATATTTTTGTGCAATATGGGCAACTTCACATTTTAGCAGGTCTGACTACATATTAGTGATTAGTGCACTAAGTATTGTTGTGAACTTGTGACATCACAGCACTATGTATGTAGCATGTATGTATGGACAGCAGCACCTAACACCCTGCACAGCTACACTATATCACAATCCAACCTACACTGACTATCTCCCACTAACTATCTGTAGTATATATATAAGCTATCTAACTATCTAATGTAATGTGACACAGGAAAGCACAGAGCACAGCAATGACACTGCTGTCTCTTTCAGAAGTGTAATAAACTGTAGAAAATGGCTGCTGGGGAGGTTCCTATATAGTAAAGGGGTAGGCAACTTTCCTATTGGTTGCTAGGGATGTTGCTAAGCTCAGCAAAGACATTGCAGCCTTCTCATTGGCCCACAAGCAAAAAGGGAGGTTACTGATGAAAAAAATAGTAGAATATTCGAAAATACGAATATATATCACTATTTTCTAAATATTTGCGAATTGTCGAAGTTGCGATATTCGCGATTAAAATTAGCGATTCGAATATTCATGCCCAACATTACTCTACAACAACAGTAGAGTGTTTAGTGAAATACAGCTATAAAGACGCTGCTGTAAGGGACGCTGCTCTCAGGGCTCGCTGCATATACAGTGGCATGCAAAAGTTTAGGCATCCATGGTCAAACTTACTGTTACTGTTTACTGTGAACAGTTAAGCAAATTGAAGATTAAATGATCTCCAAAAGGCAAAAAGTTAAAGATGACACATTTCCTTTGTATTTTAAGTAAATACATTTTTTTATTTTCATCTTTTACATTTTCAAAATAACAAAAAGCACCTAGTAGCACCCCCTTTGTTAAGTATCACAGCTTGTAAACGCTTTTTGTAGCCAGCCAAGAGTCAATTCTTATTTGAGCAATTTTCATCCATTCTTCATTACAAAAATCTTCCAGTTCTGTGAGATTCCTGGGCCGACTTGCATGCTCTGCACTATTGAGTTCCATGATGTTCAGATCAGGGGAATGTGAAGCCCATGGTAAAACCTTCGGCTTGTGCCTTTTTCGCTAGTCAATTGTGGATTTTGAGGTGTGTTTAGGATTATTATCCATTCGTAGAAGCCATCATCTTTTCAACTTCAGCTTCTGTACAGTTTGTGTTATGTTTGAATCCAGAATTTGCTGAAAATTCATTGAATCCATTCTTTACCCGTGAAATGTTCCTCATGCCAATGTCTGCAACACAATCCCGCAACATAAGTGATCTATCCCCATGCTTAGGGGTATTCCAAGTTATATTTTTTGCATTAAAAGTACTTTAGCCCATCAGAAACATTCATTTTCTAATGTACAGTATGTTTGTTTGGGGTACCATCTCGCCCGCAGGACTGCAATGACATCCACTAGGTTCTTGCTGCCTACGTTTTGTGCACAAGCTTGTCCCAGGCGGAGGGAGTGGTCCTGCTCTGAGCATGAAATGTCAGAGCCTGTGTGCCTGCCCCTTGCGGCGTCTGTCTCCCAGACCCTCTGCTACCTGCCGGCTCCTGTGAAGAAACGCACATGCGCGATCCCATGTAATAAATACAAAGCGTACTTTTGCCTTTTCCCAGTGTAAACAAAAGCATATAAGCACACAGACCTGACAGATAGGTAAATGCGTGAAAATATATATATATATATATATATATATATACACACACACATAGGCACATTTATTAAGACCGGCACTTTAGTCGCTGGTCTTAATAAAGCCCTAAACTGGTAGATTATCTGCCGAAGTTATGAAGCAGTACAGGCCTCTCTATAACTTCAGCGCATCTAACGCCAGTTCTAAATATAAGATAGCTTTCGAGCTGTGTTGCATTTAGACCATTTTGTATGCCTAAAACAGGCGTAGAAAATGGTGAATGAGACGTGCCTGCCTTCCTGTCCCCTTGCCTGCACAGTCCTCACCCACAATTTTAGAACTGGCGGGAGCAGGGCACCATCTGTGCCTGAAATACTCCTAATTTAGGAGTATTTTAGCTTAGTAAATGACCTCCATAGTGTGTGTGTGTGTGTGTAAATATATATATATGTGCTTAATTAATGCATATGTAGGTTCTGATGAGTTTTATCATGTTTTTTTTTTTTTTTTTCCATAAATCTGATAATCCCTTTAATGGTTGGAGAGGTGTTATTTTCATGAAATTCCATTTTTTTCTCCAAACATACCTTTGCACATTGTGGCCAAAGAGTTCTATTTTAACCTCATCAGTCCACAGGACTTGTTTCCAAAATGCATTAGACTTGTTTAGATGTTCTTTTGAAAACTTTTGACACTCAATTTTGTGGTGATGATGCCGGAGAGGTTTTCTTGTTATGACTCTTCCGTGAAGGCCATATTTGTGCAGGTGTCCCTGAACAGTAGAACAATGTACCACAACTCCACAGTCGGGTAAATGTTCCTGAATGTCTTTTGCAGTCAAGTAGGGGTTCTGATTTTCCTTTCTAGCAATCCTATGATCGGCTGTCTCTGAATTTTTTCTTGGTCTTCCAGACCATCTCTTGACCTTCACTGTTCCTATTTACTGCCATTTCTTAATTACATTTCGAACGGAGAAAATGTCAAACTGAAAAAAACGCTTTGCTATCTTCAATAGACTTCTCCTGCTTTGTGGGCCTCAACCATTTTCATGTGTTAGTCAGCTGCTTAAAAGAACCCAAGGCTGCCTTTTTTGGGACAAGGTTAGATGAGTCTGGGTATTTGTAAAGCTATGAAATTTACATCACCTGACCTTTCATAACGATGACTGTGAACAAGCTTTAACCCTAACAGGCTATTTAAAGTCTGAGATCTCATTTATCTGAGAGCTCAAATCTCCTTGGGTCCCCATACTTTTGCAAGGTACTCCTTTCCCCTTTTCACTCTAAAATTGTACAAAACCAAAATAAAACATTGATATTGCTGTAAAATGTGTGTTTCATCTTAAACTTTCTTAAAGGGGTTGGCCAGACACATTGCTCAGCCTTCTCCACACAAATACAGAATAGCTGCCATCAGCACTTGCAACGTTGAGAGTTTAGTGCAGTTCGGTAGATGCATTATATTTTAACAGAGGAGAGTCAGTGATTTGCCTGGTCACATGACCCCCCATTACCAGCTATTTTATGGACAGAACCTTTGTGTGGACAGCGCAAAAGACTTGGCCAAAAATGGAGAATACTTTATGAAATATAGGAAATGGTGCAAAGTATCAATGAAAACTATATCAGTAAGTGCCATAAAGACATCTTACAAACACCTCAGAATTTTTACTAGGGCTTCCCAAACTTTTGCATGCCACTGTATAGTGTATTTATTGAAGGTGAGAGGCATAGAGCAAATTGTTATCAATGAAAGTTGGAAAGAAATAGTACACAGACTTCAGGTTAGCTGCAGAGGTGGATGAGTGATAGAAACAAAGGGTGGTTATTAACAGAATATACTCTGATTGGTTCTCTGTTACTAGTGGGGTACCACAGTATTGGGCCCTATTCTTTTCAATATATTTCTTAATAATCCCGAAGAGCAGTTGTTCAGTAAACTATCAATATGTTAGGTGTGATTCTTAGGGAGAACTTTTTCAATATGATAAATGTATGTGTGGACCTAAGGGAAATGCCCCAGATAATTATAAAAGTTGATATAGCACTAAGGAGCTTTAAGTGGACAGGGTCAGGAGGGCAAATAGTAATGTGGGACGAGGAGAGAGAAGTGCATCAGTTTCAGCATCAGATAGGGAATACATGGCTAATGAAGGGTAAGGGTCAGAGGACTGGTGTGGAATACAATATGACACTCTAATGACTGCTGCGTCTATTTTATTTGGAAAGGGGTTTGCAGGGTTTGAGAATGTAGTGGAAAACTAAAGATGCTGATAAATCCTAACATACCCATTGACTTTAACCCCTTAGTCCCTAGCCATTAAAAGGTCTTTATGACTTTTTTGCATTTTTTTTATTGATGTGACTGTATGAAGCATTGTATAATGCAGGCGGAATGTTGTTGCTTTTTGGCATTGTTTTTGGGATCTAATATGTAATATGCACCTTTTTTTCTGTGGAAAAAAGAAAAAAAATGATTTCCTGCATTGTTTTTGAATTTGTATATTTTTATACTGTTCATATTTTGCACTAAATAACCTTATACATTAATTCTTCAGGTTATTATGGTTGAGTGAACAACTAACATTTGTAGATTTTTTTTTAGGTAATGTGTGCACAATAAAATGCATTTTGTATAAAAAAATGTGTTTACTTTTTTTTTCTGACTTTCTTAACAACAGGATCACTGTCCTCTGTAAGTCCCCAGGCCTGCCTGCAGATGCCCCAGAAGTCTCTAGTTGGCTCATTAGGAGACCCAGTGACCTGATCATAGTGTGCAGTTCCAATTGCTTATGCAGCTGTCATGACCTGCAGCAATGAGAGTTAACAGACAGGATTGGAGCTTCCTCTGACCCCGGCTGCAGAGCAGAAGCCTTTCTTTAAGACCAAGAGCTTTTAGTAACACCTGATTGTTAGAACAGGAGAGCTTAAAGAGCCCCTAACCCTCCTCTACAGCTAGGTTAATAAAGTCTGTCAAGTCTCTGTCCGATTATTTCTGGTGTCTATAAAGGCAAGACTATTGCTGCAGACTACAATAACACCAATAGGAACAGGGTCTAATATGGCTTAACTGATTAAATCAATAACCTGCGTGTATATGATAACAAAGAATATGTCTGATTAAAGACGTGAAGAGGAATTTGGTGGATATTTCTTTTTTTTTATCCGTAAAGGCCATTATCTTATGTATTGCACCTTAAAAATAAGTACAGGCTACAGCAAATTATGTCCTATGTGGTCTAAGATAAGCATTGTAAAAAAGTGATAAAAATTCCAATGTAATAGAGTATTTCAGTGTGTTAATAGGGAAAAGGAAAAGATCTGTGAATCCGTGCTAAGCATTAAATGTGGTCTGATATCAATCGGCAGTTGGTGTAAAATTGTATTGCTAGGTTTTTGCTCCTCAGTAGATAAGTTGGTCATACACATCAGATGTAAGTTGGCCAAACCCACAAATTTTGGCATGACCAGTTGACCATCTGATTCGTATGGAGGCCTTGATGGCAAATGTCTGGGAGTATAAGGAATAGGCAGTTGAATAATTTTGTTTTTGGGGAAAAAAGCTGCAACCAAAGGAGTCTGACAGCAGCTTCTTCCCCCATTTCCTACTGAGAACACAGCTGAGCCAAACAGACGTGTGTATGAGGTGATCAGGAGTGATAGCTGTTGGGGCGATGACTATCTTATGTGCTGACCGGCCTTAGACAGAAGATAATCGATAAGGTTAACAACAGACATGTAAAGAGTAAAGAGTGCCTAAATAAGGGTCCTTTCACACTTGCGTTCTGAGGATCCGGCAGGCACTTCCATCCCGCCGGATCCGTCAGAACGCAAGTCGCCTGAAGCATTAGAAGACTGATCAGGATCCTGATCAGTCTTCGAATTGCTTTCAGGTTACTATGGCAGCCAGGACGCTACTAGCGTCCTGGTTGCCATAGTAGGAGCGGGGAGCGGGGGAGCGGTATACTTACAGTCCGTGCGGCTCCCGGGCGCTCCAGAATGACGCCAGAGCGCCCCATGCGTAGGGCGCCCTGACGTCACTCTGGAGCGCCTCGGGAGCCGCATGGATGGTAAGTATACCGCTCCCCCGCTTCCCGCTACATTTTACCATGGCAACCAGGACTTTAGTGTCCTGGCTGCCATGGTAACAATTGAGAAAAAGCTAAACGTTGGATCCGGCGATGCGCCGAAACGACGTTTAGCTTAAGGCCGGATCTGGATTAATGCCTTTCAATGGGCATTAATTCCGGATCCGGCCTTGCGGCAAGTGTTCCGGATATTTGGACGGAACAAAAAGCGCAGCATGCTGCGGTATTTGCTGCGTCCAAAAAACGTTCCGGTCCTGAACTGAAGACATCCTGATGCATCCTGAATGGATTTCTCTCCATTCAGAATGCATGGGGATGATCCTGATCAGGATTCTTCCGGCATAGAGACCCGACGACGGATCTCTATGCCGGAAAAAAAAACCGCCAGTGTGAAAGGGCCCTAATGGTAACCATACTATTGCCTCAATAAATGGGATATTCAAGCTAAAGATAAGGGAAGTAATTATTAACAAATCCAGTTCATTACAAATTTCAGCAAAAAAGGTATATAGCGGTCACCATTTAGCTGGGTAGAAGACAGAGAAGAAGGCATGTGCCACCAAAAATTGATCATTTTTGGACTTTTTTTCAATTTAAAAATAAAATCTGACAGGGGTCAGTATTGGGCCCTATTATCTTCAATATATTTATTAATGATCTTGTAGAAGGCCTGCACAGTAAAATATAAATTTTTGCAGATGACACTAAACTGTGTAAAGTAATTAACACTGAAGAGGACAGTATACTGCTACAGAGGGATCTGAATAGATTGGAGGCTTGGGCAGAGAAGTGGCAGGTGAGGTTTAACACTGACAAATGTAAAGTTATGCACATGGGAAGGAATAATGCAAGTCACCCGTACATACTAAATGGTAAAACACTCGGTAACACTGACATGGAAAATGATCTAGGAATTTTAATAAACAGCAAACTAAGCTGTAAAAACCAATGTCAGGCAGCTACTGCCAAGGCCAATAAGATAATGGGTTGCATCAAAAGGGGCATAGATGCCCGTGATGAGAACATAGTCCTACCACTTTACAAATCACTAGTCAGACCACACATGGAGTACTGTGTACAGTTCTGGGCTCCTGTGAACAAGGCAGACATAGCAGAGCTGGAGAGGGTTCAGAGGAGGGCAACTAAAGTAATAACTGGAATGGGGCAACTACAGTACCCAGAAAGGTTATCAAAATTAGGGTTATTCACTTTAGAAAAAAGACGACTGAGGGGAGATCTAATAACTATGCAGAAATATATCAGGGGTCAGTACAGAGATCTCTCCCATCATCTATTTATCCCCAGGACTGTGACTGTGACGAGGGGACATCCTCTGCGTCTGGAGGAAAAAAGGTCTGTTCATAAACATAGAAGAGGATTCTTTACGGTAAGAGCAGTGAGACTATGGAACTCTCTGCCTGAGGAGCTGGTGAGGGTGAGTTCACTAAAAGAGTTCAAGAGGGGCCTGGATGTATTTCTGGAGTGTAATAATATTTCAGGTTATAGCTACTAGAGATGGGTCGTTGATCCAGGGAGTTATTCTGATTGCCTGATTGGAGTCGGGAAGGAATTTTTTTCCCCTTAAGTGGGAAAAATTGGCTTCAGCCTCACAACTTTTTTTTTGCCTTCCTCTGGATCAACTTGTAGGAAACAGGCCGAACTGGATGGACAAATGTCTTTTTTCGGTCTTATATACTATGTTACTATGTTACTATGTTGTCCTACCACCGGCTACCATCCATTTACACATAGCCATACATGCTACTGTCACATTGACATTAGTAATGCTGTCTTGGTGTTAAAAAGCTTGGAAGGGTCTGGATACAGTTCTAGGAGGCCCCAGTGGGTCATACACAACTTTTCAGGGCAACTGGGGCACTTTTAATTTGGGTTACAATTAAATCTGACCCAAATAAAATCTAGCGATTGATTAATGCAAATTGGACCAGACACAATTACAATTATTACTCTTTTTGCTAGTTTATAGCATTGTACTGTCAGACGTTATTTGGTAGTCCCGACTCCCTATAAACCCTTCATTTTTGGGCTGATGTCTATGGTAAATTTGTTAATCTTCTATATCATAATTTTATATACCACAGTCAAAGTGATGGGTCTATTATATTGTATGTCCAAATTAAAAGTCATGTTCTTTATTGTATCTATAAATTACTGCTCTGTGCTGGTAAACCTGTCAGTGTTGGTTTACCTTCATATAGTTCACAGTTCATATGCATCGCTGCTTAACCAGGGTCTTCACATCTGCAGAGCTTTATCTCCAAGCTCATCATTCATATCCTCCTTCTACACCTCAACAGAATTTTACACTGCAACATATCCAAGTCTGGCATCTCTCCTCTTCCCTGAATTTTTGCAGCTGGAAATATTTCTCTTCCTACATTCCTACCCAATCTAACATGTCTAATGATAATCTTAATAATCTTTTAACTTTCACCTGCTTGTGCGGTCACCTTACTTTTCATCTGTTCTCAGCAGTGTTCTTCTTTTGCAAAAAAAAGGTCTTACAGTAGATGACCCGTTGCCCTCTCTTCCATCACTTGTCTGGTCTTGATGGGAAATAAGAAACTTTGATCGCACACCTGTAGCATAGCTTTAGTTTCCTATGGTACATTGCATTTCTAAGGTATTCCGAGAAGACCACAGCCACATGTAGTTGTGTTGTTTTAGACTGTAAAATCTTATGTTTACAACCTGCTCATTTTCTGTATTTGCTGTCTTTATTAACCAAGATTCTCTAGGTAACCTGTATGGTCATTATACTTTGTAATCATTGCCAGCAAAGTCCTTAATCCAATTCTCATCCAATAAAACAAAAAGTTGATAAAGTTACTTACAAGTAATATCAACATCTCATAGAAACCTATATCCATTATATTCAAGTAGGCAAAAAAATATGCCGTAATCAAAAAAATCAACCCATTTCTTATTAGTGATGAGCAGCATAGGCAATATTTTGCGAATTATTGCCCCTGCCGTGCCCGTGTCGCGTGCAACCATATATAATTGGGGGCTGCAGGGGGGGTTAAAATATAACAGTTTAGGCACGTTGTAAGTCTCTGATCCCCGCGGTCAGGGATCAGAGACCGCAGAAAGCACTGCAAACCACAGGTCTGAATTGACATGCGGTTTTCAGCGATTGCCGATAGGGGGGGAGGGCGGGTCACAGGGCCCCCCTGGGCATTGTAACAAGGTACCTGCTGAAAAATTTATAGCAGGTACCTTGTTCCGATCACTGCCGGCTGAGCAGCAGTGATCGGAAATACTCATGAGGTACCGGTACGTCATGGGTCCTTAACCCCTTAAGGACCCATGACGTATGGGTACGTCATGGGTCCGATCCCTAAGTATGGCGCCCGCTCCTGCCCTCTGTGGGCGCGATCGCTGCGGGGGTCCGGCTGTTTCCTGTAGCTGACCCCCGCGGCTAATGATCGCGGTCGGCAGCGATGCCGATCGCAATAATTTAACCCCGCAGATGCCGTGGTCAATCCTGACCACGGCATCTGCGCACGCTAAAAACGAAAGTAAAACTTTCGGCAGCTCTCCGACTCCCCCTAGTGGTGATCGGGGGAATCGCAGGGCTGGATGTAGTAACCTCGAACTCAATGAATGATTCGAGGTTACTACTTACTATTTCCTATGCAGCCCTTGTTAGCAATAGGGCTTCATAGGAAAGTAGTAAAATCCTCATAAACTCCAATACAAGTGTATTGGAGTTTATGTTAGAAGCAATCAGATGACTGATTTATATAGGTCTCTATGGGACCTATATAAAAGTGTAAAAGAAAAATAAAAGAAATAAAAAAAAAAAAAAAAAAATTCAAATCACCCCCCTTTCCCCAAAATTAAAATAAAATAATAATTTTTTTTTAAAAAATACACATCATGGGTGTCGCAATGTGCGAAAACGCCCGTGGTATAAAAATATAAAAATATATTCCCCATACGGTAAACAGAAAAACAGAAAAAAGCGCCCAAATGGCGGATTCGCCATTTTTGAACGCTTCATTTCCTCAAAAAAAATGTAATAAAAAGTAATCAAAAAGTCCTACACAACCCATAATGGTATCAACTAAAAGTTCAGATCGCCCCGCAAAAAATAAGCCCCCATACAATGCCATACACTTAATTACAAAAAAGTTATAGGGTCAAAATTTGGCGACAAAAAAAATAAATAAAAAATTTCCCACTTTTGAATTTTTTTGCACTATCAAAACGCAAAAAAAACTATACATATTGGGTATCGCCGGATTCGTACTGACTTGTAGAATAAAACTAAATGGTCAGTTTTATCACACATCAAACGTCGTCATTTAAAAACCCGTAAAATTGTGGTAGAATTGTTTTTTTTTTTTGCAATTTCACCCCATTTGGAATTTTTTCCCCGCTTCCCACTACATCGTGTGCAATATTAAATGGTGGCGTTGGAAAGTACAACTTGTCCCGCAAAAATAAAGCCCTTATATGGCCATGTGAACGTAAAAAGAAAAAAGTTATGGCTCTCGGAAGGCATGGAGCGCAAAACGAAAATGCAAAAATGAAAAAACCCCGAGTCCTTAAGGGGTTAAGGATTCGGGAATCATGATGTACCAGTACATCATGCGTCCTTAAGGGGTTAAATACAAAAATCGGCAATGTACTATGCACGTATTGCGTGTGCAATATAGGCATGGGTCACTTTTGCTAAATTTTTCAAGCTGCTGGAAGTTTCCTGAGACTGGAGAAAATGGTTGGCACCAACTTTCATAACTATAAGGAAGAACTCCTGATCACTGTAAGTCATTTTACATTACTGCACTGTTTTTGATTACATTTCGCATGCATGACAGAACAATAGCTTTATATGCAGATAGCGTGCTCCAATATATTTGCTATCACAGCACAGTAATTCCTTTCACACTACCTAACACCCTGCACTGGAACCTATCAGCTACACTATATCACTATCTAACCTACACTGACTATCTCCCACTAACTATCTGTATTAGATATATGAGCTAACTAACTAACTATCTAATGTAATTGAATAAGGATCCAGATGATTCAGCAAAACACAGAGCACAGCAATGACACTGCTCTCTCAGAACTGCAAAAAACAGCAGAAAATGGCTGCTGGGGAGGCTCTTATATAGTAAGGGGTAGGAAACTTTCCTATTGGTTGCTAGGGATGTTGCTAAGCTCAGACAAATACATTACAGCCTTATCATTGGCCCCCAAGCAAAAAGCAGTAATACTGATGAAAAAAATCTAGAATATTCACGATTACGAAGATATAGCACTATAGCACTATAAGCTAGATCTTCGCGAATTCTCATAGTGCCGATATTCGTATGACACTATCCAATCTTTGCTGTCAGTGTCATACTGTCCATGGACACCCTCTCAACTGGTAACACCCATCTGGACCTTCATTGCAAACTGCTAGCAATTCAATCATAACTTCTGGCAAGGCAAGAATACTACAAGAATAATAGATACTCTAGAATTGTTATTTCATGGGGAATTCACGTAGTTACTAATGCAGACATGTCAGGAGAGGTTAAAGAGTTCAAAAAAACAAAAAAGGTTGAGACAGCACTTCCAAATGCAAGTTGATTTTAATCCAGATGCAACGTTTCGGCTTAGAAGTTTAGCCTTTTTCAAGCATGTTGTTTTTTTGAACTCTTTATGTTGTTTATGCATGCAGGGTCTTTTTACCATCCCTGCGAGACGAGCACCCACCCTTCACTTGGACCTGGTAGTGCTGGATCCACCTTTTGACCTTATGTCAGGAGAGGTGACAGTTCCTCTTTTAACCTTTGATTAGGAAATTGTGAATATATTTTCTAATTGTTCCATGTGTGAGCAGGGGCAGTCGTATGTTTATAACATTCCAGGAATATTCCCTGCAATGTTAACAGCAGAATATAGGAGCTGTGAATGGACTCTAGATGTTGTACTAATGTGTAGTTTAATTTCCTGCCAGTGCCCAATTTTTTATTATTAGAAAGTTGATATAACCCATGGTAGAGATTCATTATGATTCCATTATAATCTGACCAATATTCTAAATATCATACAGGAGACGGTGTCACTGGATAACAATAGGAGCTATTGGTAATTGAATACATATTCATACATAGTGCTAATGACAGAACCAACTGGAATACAAGTTAGATTTCCAAACTGACTTTTTCTTTTTTCTGAACAGCTTATTCAAAAATCTTGGCCATCATGGACCAATTGGAAAAACATATTGAATTGCATCGATAACTTTTTTTTTTATTAATTACGACCTGTAAAATAATATTTACAATCACAATAATATGCTAAACCTCCACCAACCTTAAAAAAATTAATAAAAACTAATCTTGGATGCATAAAAAAAGGATTCCTATTTCTACATATATGTTCAGTAATTTAAAGGGGTTCACCAGGCTCCCAATATTGATGACCTATCCTCATTTACTTGATTGAGAACTGAGCTGCAGTAACCTGATATGCCCACTATGCTTTGAATGGAGCTGTGCTTCCTGCTCTGGCAGTTCCTGCATTGGCAGCTGCAGGTACCGGTGATTGGTGGTGGTGCCGGGTCTCAGACCCCCATTGATTAGATATGGATGACCTATTCTGTGGATAGATTATCAATATCAGGAGCCTAAAAAAAAAGTTTAACTCTGAAATCAAATCGGACCCGTGTAACATGTAAATTGGAATGTGACCCTTTAAAACATAGGTAAGTGTCTATGGCCAAAAGCTGATCAGAAGTGAGACTGTGGATATGTTAACCAGCATATAGTAGAAATACACGGTACTTACCGCCCTTTTCTTTTTCTGAAATCACAGGCCAAGCCTATAAGAAAATAGACAGGAAAATATTTTGAGATCTTGTAAAACTAGGCATTGTATGTGTCCTGGTCTATCTATCTATCTATCTATCTATCTATCTATCTATTTACGATAATCTGAACTATCTCCAAATAATCTTCTCCAAAAAAGGTTTTTCCAGGGGTGCTGGTCCTGTGGATATGCCATAAATGTTTAGGATGGGAAATCACCTTAAATAGATTATTTGATTGATACAAACACATTGCAGTAATAATGATATGTCTATGTGGACTGGCTTGATGAAATATATTCACAGTAGAATTATCTGACATCTGGGGCAGCTGCTCTACTCTGATTACTCCATGATTTGGCCTTCTGCTTGGTGTGGACAGACAGGAGCAGCTGTCACAGGGGTCAGTAGTTGTTGTTACTTCCTTATTTTCCAGGTGTCTCAGAGGCTAACCACAGACATAGAGTAACTAACTAGTGGCTAAATAATGGTAACCATTCGATTGCCTCAATAAATAAGATGTCCAAGCTGAAGGAATTGATTAGTAACAAACCCAATTCATTAAGAATTTTACCAAAAATATGGATTAAGCAAATCAGAAACTTTTGTGATTCGATCAAAATAACGGTTACAATTTCACTTGGTAGAAGACATAGAAGAAGGCATGTGCTATCAAAAATTGACTATTTTTCAATTTAAAAATAAAATTTGACAGTGGAGTGCAATTTTAAACAGTCTGTCTGCTACCACTGGCTACCATCTGTTTAACCATAGCCATGTATGCAGGGGCAGATTGGGAACCTAAAGTGGCCCTGAAAAAAAATAAATACTAAAAGTGCCCCAATATTGTAGGAGGGTCTAAATTGACAGGAGGCAGGGCAAAAAATATAGGGAGGTCAGCAATTGCCCAAAAGCTGTAACTCTTAACTGATGAGTTAGTCATCAGTAGCGGCCATTTTCTCTCCTCCTCTTCCAGTTGTCTCTGATTAAGATAGGCGGCAGGAGTTTAGGAGGTGAAAGGCGGGACATAGTTGAATTCAGGAGGGCTTTCCTCTGGCCTGGTATAAAAGTACCTGATTACCACTGATAGATTATTATGTACCCAGCCAGTGGCAGAAATGGGGGCTTCGGCAGCCCCCTAGTCAGTGGCCCACCGGGAAATTTCCCTGTAAGGTCTAAGGCCAATCCGCCCCTGCATATATGCCACTGTCATTTTGACATTACTAATGCTGTCTTGGCGATAAAGAGCTTGAAAGGGGATACAGTTCTAGGATACCCCAGAGTGTCATACACAACTTTTTAAGGCAACTGGGACACTTTAAATTAGGGTTACAAGTAAATCAGACCCAAATAACATCTGGAGATTGATTCATGCAAAATAGACCCGAAAATAAGTTTACTCAGTACAGAATCACTTACAATGCTATAAAATAACAAAAGGAGCAATAATCACCTTACCAGTTTATGTTCCCATCAACCCTCAACATTCTCTGTCCACTGGTTTCAGCTATGATGTGCTGATAAAGTGTTGACCTCCATGCTTTTGACAGATCACTGCTACAGCTACTGTGAGTAAACTTCATGCACTCTGCCTAGCAGGAGCGTAGCTAACGGCTCATGGGCCCCGGTGCAAGAGTTCAGCTTGGGCCTCTTCCCTCCGTCCTTTGTGTGTCTTCTTATGTGGCAAAAGGGTCTTTGGGCCCCCTCAGGCTCCTGGGCCCGTTAGCAACTGCTACCTCTGCACCCCCTATAGCTACGCCCATGCTGCCTAGTGTGGAACCCATTGATTCATTGAAGTCCTGAACAGGCCTGCCCTACTGGAAAGGCTCAGAAAACCTACAGGATTGTTGCATTTACTGAATCTATCACCAATGACCATTTACATTTTTTTATATATAGATAAATTAAAATGAATACTGTATATTTAAATTAATGGCGATTAGCAATAATTAATGGTTTTATGGTATGCAATGATCTGTCACAGTTGTAATTAACACTGTTGGTCTAGCTTCTCTAATCCATAGCAATCAGCTACAATGATCGTGGGAGTTCCACCTGGCTTTACATTTACACTGAATGGTCGCCCACATATTGCATGGATAGGCCCAGCCTGCAAGTGTCATAGAGCTGGTCCTCCGTAAGTGACCCCATCTATGACATCACTGGCATAAGTACAAGTGATGTCTTTAAAGAGGAATTCCCATCTCAGACATTGATGGCATATTACTAGGACTAGCTCCCATTTCCAGGACATGGTCCCCAAAGTGAAGGAGAGCATGCTGGGCATGTGCAGCATTTTCTCCATTTGCTGCTATGGAACTGCCAAAATAGTTGAGCCAAAGGTTAACAAAGGGTGGCCATGCATGCGTGGCTGCTCTCTGTTCACTTTGGAGGAGAGGGGGGTCTGTTCCGGAGATAGGAGCCTATGTGATACTCATGGCATATGCTAGCGATATTCCATCAAGGTCTAAGATGGAAATACCCCTTTAAATGCACAGGATATGAGGATAAAGAATAGGGAAATTTGATCACCCTTCTAGGTGATTGATTTCTGCTGTCTATCACTTATCTGCTAATAGTAGGTGGATGTGGAGCATAGACTGTACAGTGCAAGCAAAATGCACCAAAGAAGAGTCATGAGCTGCCAGAAAAAGGTCTGGAGTATCCATGATCTCCCGCTCCCCCTGTTCACCTACTGCAGTCTTTCTGTAGAAGAAAATTGCCAATCAGTGGTGGTTGAGGGGAGCAGAAGCTCATGAATAAGTCAGGTCCTTCTGTGGCAGCATCTGACTCTTCTCTGGCGCACACTGCTTACATTATATGGTATATTCTCCACAACCACTTACAATATCAGATGGGGAACAAACCTTGGGAGTCAGTATGTCTGTGATTATTATTTGCTGCCCTCAATGAGAACAGCATAAGAAAGATGGCAGGTTCCATTTAATACAAAGAAAACATAAATCCCACTGAGAACGAGTGATTCTAACGATCAATTAACTAACATAGTTAAAATCAGAAAGCATCTCCAAGATTTTTTGTTATTTTCAAGAAAAACTCCAGCTTCCACCCACTCCTAAATAGCTTTCTATATGTAGAACTTGAAGATCTTGATGGTCTAAAGTTTTGCCTCCCACAATGCTAGTGGAAAATAAATCTAAAGATTGTGCTGTACTTTTCGGGAAATATACATTTCCCACTGAAGTAATAAATGCTGGAAATTCCTCCGTTGCTTATTGAGTATTTTTACTCTATGTCAATTTTATTTTTAGCTCAAGAGCAGTCTAAACATTTAGTTGTGTGTGTTTAACATGCCTGATGTCCTCTAAATCCAACAAAAAGACTGTGTAAATTTCCATTGGAATCTTAAATTGAGTAGAATAAGGCTCTGTTCATACATTTTCCCTTTACATATGGAGTATGTGCAAAAAAAGTTCCAACACATATGATACATTTATCTATAGGAGTGGCTTATTGGCCTCTGTCGGGCCGGCATTTGTTGGCATACCTTTTTGTAACTCTAATGGAAAGAGCAATTTGCTCTCAATTCCTATGCAGTGGTCCACTGCAAAAAAATTAAGGGTATAGGTAACGTGTGCCACTGTATAGCTTTACAATGATATATGTCAGGGCCTTCCACTACATGTATGTGTCAGGGAATAATGAAGGATTGAACAAGATGTGAACAGTGTCTTACTTAGTATTCTAATATTTTCAAATAGATTAATAGTTTGGATGGTCAATCCAGTGAACCTCCAACACTCATTCTGCCCATGCTTGCGTTGTGCTTTTGAAGGCATGCTCTCAGTTTCCTTGCAGTCCAAAGTTCATTTCCAGATTGGATAGACTATATATTGGGGCTCATGCACATCACCATATGTATTTTGCAGATCCCCAAAAAATACGGATGACGTCCGTGTGCATTCCATATTTTGCAAAACGGAACGGCTGGCTCCTATCAGAACAGTCCTATCCTTGTCCGTAATGCAGACAATAATAGGATATGTTCCATTTTTTTGAGGACTAGACATACGGACATACAGAAATGGAATGCACACAGAGTAACTTGTTTTTTTGCAGACCCATTGAAATAAATGGTTCTGCATACAGTCCACAAAAAAAAAAAACCCGGAACGTACACGGAAAGAAAATACTATGAATTTGCAGACACTCTCTGGCTTCACTCACCTACAGAGCAATGGGACTAAGCTGAGTGAAGCATGTTGGCATTGTGGACTAACGATCAAGTAATGTCATAGTTCACCTTTCCTTCACCTGTTTCGAATAATTTTCTGCCTTAACCCGGTATCTAAATACTTAGGCTAGGACACAGTGGTTGTCCCCCTTGTAAGTTCCACACCTGAGTCTAATGACCCATCAGACCCCTAACATTGCCTTTGGTAAGCAAGGTGCAATTCTGTCCAAATCTGACACAACAATTCACATACTTATTCAAAAGATGGGAATATTTTTGTTATATATATTATATATATATATATCCAATATATATATATATATATATCTTATATATACATATCTATGTGTGTGTGTATGGGAAACTGAAGCTTTTCAAATAATTATCTGCTGTTGTGACAAGTAATCATCTGATAGTCATTAAAATGTAATTTGACTACTTCACCATCGTTACTCCCTGGCCATCATTTGGTCTTCATTTAAGTATAGTTTTTGGAGTTGGTCTGTCCCCTGAGATGTCATATGTGAAAGTTTGGAATGCCATTGAGCTGAAACACACAATCTTACATGTAAACATTGATTTTTTTAAGCTCCTTATAGGAAATAGATACACTTTTACTAAGGCGAGTGCACCTAGAAATGTTGTAATTTGTGCCAAAATGTGGTGCAGTTTGGTGCATCCAGTTTTAGAAAAATACATTATGCCTGGCTCACCAGTGAGGTGTGGCTTAAAGGGAAAGTTTGGCCTAAGATGCAACACTCTGTGTCAAAATTGCACCACAATTCTGGCATAAAATAGTAAGCTAACCAATAGGTGGTGTAAAGTTAGACAAAAGTGTCTAGCCATGCACTCAATTCATCATCCAGCTTGATTTACTGATACATTTGGCGTATGTCTTGACAACCTGTTTAAGCTTATGTTTCCTACAAATACATTTCATTGTGAAAGAAAAATATTACGTCTAAAGGTAGACCTGGTGAGCAGCTGGGGCATGACCAGATTCTCAAGTGACAAGGTTACCTTGTAGCAGGTGGGGGCAGGCATTGAGGATCAAAGAAGGTTAGCAATTTTTTTTATTATTCCTTACAACTTACCCAAAGGAATAATAGAAAACCAATAATTTTTTAACAGAGAAATTGGAAAACCATACTGAATAATAAAGATAACTAATAATGTATGTCTATAGACGCTCAATATACTGATTTTATACAGCATTTGCTCTGAGCTGTAAAATTATGACAATTACAATAATAGTACCGCTAGACAAAAAAATAAAAAATCACAGACACACCTATCTTTTTTCATGCACACTGTAGAAGAGTAAAATTGTCTACCAAACTCAAATCTATATACTACAGTATTAAACGTTTCCAGGTGCTGGAAAGCAATGATAACTAGTGCATCTGCCATGTATGAAAATATTCAAACAACACTATATAGAACAAACATATTCAAAGAGCACACTGGCAGAAATGTGCAAAAAATGGCCAGTTACTGGTATGAACAACAGGAGTCTCCCAGCTGCTTTATGTTCACATATTGTAGGTATCAGTTTTGTTTGGCAGTTGCTATGCAACTTCCTTGTATCTGAATCTGGGTTTGGTTATCACCAGGTTTGCCTGGCTAATTAAGTTGGAGTTACTGATTGTTGAGCCTTTATATATCCAGGCCGTACTCTATTTTTGTTGCCAGGAAAGGGTACTTTCACACTAGCGTTTTTCTTTTCCGGCATTGAGGTCCATCATCAGGGCTCAATACCGTAAAAAAAAAAAAAACGCTTCAGTTTTATCCTAATGCATTCTGAATATAAAGAAATCTGTTCAGGATGCATCAGGATGTCTTCAGTTCAGTCGCTGTATGGCATTTTAGATGAAGATAATACCGCAGCATGCTGCGGTTTTATCTCCACCTAAAATGCTGGAACAGTTGCCATAATTTCCATAGGAATGTATTAGTGCCAGATCCGGCATTAAAAATACCGCATTGACGGATCCGTTAAAAATGTGCAGACCCTTAAAAATATGAAAAAAATACATAACGGATCCGTCTTTCCTGGATGACAACCGGATAGTCGTATCCATTACTGCAATGCATTTGTGAGACGGATCCGGCAGGCAGTTCCGCCGACGTAACTGCTTGCCGGATTCCTCTGCCGCAAGTGTGAAAGTACCCTAAAATGTTTGCTAGGTGCATTCTCTTCCAGATATTTGGTAATGTGTTTAGTTCAGTATTTCTCCATCTCTGTTGTGTTTAGTTCATTATTTCTTCATTTCTGTTCTGTCATTCTTTCACTATCTATCGGTATGGCTTATGTCTGCCATCCACTCCATTGCTGGATCATCTTGGTGAGTTTGTTTTAGTGTTGTGGTTTCTCCCAGTGTTGATACATGCTTCTTATAGGTTGTTTTTGTGACTGTCTGGTTGTTGTGCTATTCAATCCTGCTATATGTCCTGGGAGAACCTAGGACTTGGAAAAGATAACTGCTATAGGTGAAGTCCAGTTGTGCAGTCTTATGCTGTTATACTTATCAGGAAAAAGGCCCTCCAATTATAATTTTTAAGTCTGATCATATATACATTTTTTATATAAAAGAAAATTGCTTATCTTATTGAGTAGCACCTTGGTACAAAAAATAAACAAAAGTATAGACCTGGGTGCTCCAGATATCTGAGCAGAGCTCCTGAGTAGTATTTGTTGCTATGACAAGTTTTTGTACATGGAATTGTATAAGAAAAGTGAACATACTCATAGTAATCACATTAAATCAGATTCAAATTAATATTTTCTAGTGTAAATGGACAGAAAGTCTGATTATTTTTGGATTAGGCTCTGTTGACTGTGCTGTTCTCCATTAAACCTGGATTCCATTGCTTTTGGTCAGCAACAGTAGCGTAATCTGCAGTGCTATTCTTGCCACCAAAAAAAGCAGCAACTGTATGAAAACTTGCTAGACCCATTATAAGTCAGTAGGATCCATCAGGATTTGTTGGGCTCTGTTTCAAAAGGCATCATCCAAAGCTGTCTTAAAAAATTAAAGCCATGACATTGACATGAGCAAAGATTTTGATTCAGCTACAAAGACAGTAACTGAATGAATACACAGCTCATTTCTCTTCATGTACAGAATCAACGGCTCCCAAGTAGAATATATCAATCTATGATAAGGCAGCATAATGAGCTTACTGTTAAAAATGTGTAACATTAAGACACTGAGAGTACATGTATTATGGATGGAGAAGGAAAACAGATTTGATATTAATGGGTCTAAAAGCAGAGTTGATAGAAAACATGATAAACATCTAAAAAGTTATACATTTTCTGAGCATGCTTAAAACTTGGAGGGTGAGAGGTTAGTCTGATTGGCTGGTATAGTGCATTCCACAGTGTGGGAGTCTTGGAGACTGATGTAAGACATAAGATCATAGGTTTAGGTCACTGACAATCTAAAGTTGAAAAACAAACCTTTGGAATATAAGTCTATGTAAAACTGTGCTGAAATGCTTAAGATTTTGTAGGAGACACAAATGTACAAAGTGTAGTCTTTGAGAAGTGAAGGACAGGACACCTTTAGATATCCTCCTAAACCAACAGGCTTGTGATTTAGGACAGATAAAAGCGTTCACCTTACTAAGAGGCATCAGATGTGAGGGTGTTAATGGAAGGAGTGAACACTTTCTTTAAAATATTAAATTTCAGGTAGAGGGAAGACAAGACAGAAGTCAGTAGAGAAAAAGTTCAGATGTGCTTTTCTTGTGGAGCTCATCCACAGAGGTTAGCTGGAAGCTGTATGCACCAAGCTTCTTGTGAATCATCTGTAAAAAGTAGCTGTCAGAGTAAGAACTGAACCATGTGACAACAGCTTCGACAATGGCTATAACAACACATGGACTATTTAGTCTAAGGTCATCATATGTCATTAGGTTAGGATAGGTTAAGATATGACAAGGTTAGGATCCTAAATCACAGAAAATAATGCACTCTACAAATGGATGCAAGCATAACATATGGACAATGCCCTCACTAAATAAAATCTGAGACACTTGGTCAATACATTTTGATCAAAATACATCTAAGCCCACCCACCGGCGACAAGGTGTTCTCAGTTCAGGCGGGTTACTATACTAACCTTTTTATGCTGTGGCGCATTTTTCAGGAGCACAGTCCCCGCACATATGGTGTGCTGCCCCAAGTTACCTCCATGTGCATCAGCAACCGGTGGGAGGAGAGACACACACACCTATATGTACCACCTTAATCAAGGTCACCTGTTAGATAGGTGGGGCAAAAGTGCACTTGAATAACCCTCCCAGTATAAGAGCGTATTCACACATGAAGGTGCCACTCCTTCAAGACAAATCAAAGAAATCACAGAAAAAAATATATATAAACCATCCTGCACGATATGGTATTAAATGTGCGGATGTATATGGCTACATAATACAAAATCACAGAAAATAATGCACTCTACAAATGGATGAAAGCATAACATATGGACAAAGCCCTCACTAGATAAAATCTGAGACACTTGGTCAATACATTTTGATCAAAATACATCTAAGCCCACCCACCGGCGACAAGGTGTTCTCAGTTCAGGCGGGTTACTATACTAACCTATTTATGCTGTGGCGCATTTTTCAGGAGCACAGTCCCCGCACATATGGTGTGCTGCCCCTAGTTACCTCCATGTGCATCAGCAACCGATGTGAACTGAGACCACCTTGTTGCCGGGGGTGGGCTTAGATGTATTTTGATCAAAATGTATTGACCAAGTGTCTCAGATTTTATCTAGTGAGGGCTTTGTCCATATGTTATGCTTGCATCCATTTGTAGAGTGCATTATTTTCTGTGATTTTGTATTATGTAGCCATATCCGCACATTTAATACCATATCGTGCAGGATGGTTTATATATCGATTTTTCTGTGATTTCTAAGGTTAGGATCCTCCATCACAGATTCCATTATATTTGATTGGAAAAACAGCGTTTGCATGGAGTGCTTTTTTCTGTTCAAAGCATTGGACACAGTGGTGGAAGCTGATAGACCCCGTTATAAGTCAATGGGGTCCGAAAGTTTTCACTGGTATCCTAAGCACAACGGCACCAGCATTACATTGTGGTTTCTGTTTATAACTATAACAAATTTGGAGAAGTTTTATCTGAGATGTTTTCAGTCCAAGAATCATCTACACCTATGCACAAGTCTTAGGGTACAGCCACACAGTTTCCTGGTGCCGTTTTGGAAGCCAAAATCACGCGTGAATCATAAAAGAACAGAAAATAAGAAGGACAGATACAACTTCTCTTTTTTGGATTGACTCCTGGTTTTGACTTCCATGACTGCATTAGAAGACATGACCGTGCGGCCGAGTACCCTTATAGTCTTATAACTTTGCTATTTGCCTAGTTCTGCTTAGTTTCAATGATACAATTTAGAATAAACCTAACAATAATTTTCCAGAAATGGAAACATATTCCAGCTAGTTCTTCTTTTGCTTCCGTCATTGTAGATATTGTCCTATTATGTTACTGTAGCAAGCAATATGCTGAATTTGTGATTTATGGTAATGGCACGAATGTCTCTCATGGACACACATATGTGCGTAATTCAGGCACATTTAGTAGTAGAGCTGGTGAACGCGTGAGCTCATACTTGGCAATTGTACATGTTGCAAAAGATCTTGTTACTATGGAAACATAACTGAGTCTGAATAACACTCATACCAAAGGGACAAGTGCTGCAATGCTTTTACTTGATGAAGAGCTGACTGCTATTTGGCTTGAATGTGAAATACCTTATGACATTCACTTGTTATCTTCAAATAGAAAAATGTACCTTGTCTGGAGTCAACCCCTTTAACCTTAGCTGTAAAGTAGGTTTTTAACTCCTTCCTGACATTTGCTGTATATGTGTGACAGATGTTGGGTGTTTAAATATGGTGCTGGTTAAGGAACCTTGCACAGCAGACAGTGCCAGTGATCAACTATGATCATGGTATCTGAAAGGTCATTTAGAAAGAAGAGGGTCCCTCTGACAACCAAACTGATAAGATCGTGGGAGCCTTTTGGTTACTAATGACAGTCAGAAGTTTTGTAAAGTCTTGTGAAAACATGACGGCTCCCAGAAACGCCCATTTAAAGTTCATTTTAGGTCCTACCTCAGGCAGGTCTTAATAAGAACATAGAGGGTCATTTATCAAACTGGTGTAGAGTAGAATTAGCTTTGCTGCCCATAAGAACGAATCAGATTCCTCCTTTTATTTTCCAAAGGAGCTGTTCAGAATGAAAGGAAGAATCTGATTAGTTGGCTATGAGCCAATTCTACTTTACACAGTTTGATAAATGATCCCCATAATGATTTTTCCATAAAATGCAATTGTAAACTTTTGCAGGCTAGAGTATAAGCGATTTAATGATCGCATGTTCAAGACTAAAAAGAAAAGAAAAAAAGTTTTTAAAAATATAAAAAAGCAAAAGAATTAGGAATACAAGACATGTGTCTTTGAAAGCTATAACTTTTTTCCATTTGTTTATGTAAATAATTTTAATACCTTTTTCGGTAATACATGAAACTTTATTTATACCGTATGTAATTTTTATTTTAGTATTATTCTATCATAGGAATTTATCATTTATCAACAGAAAGAGTCTGTTTTTTTATGTTTTATAGCACAAAGTGCAACTGAAATATTTTCTTAAGTTTTGTCCACTTTCCATAAGGATAATTTTGATGTAAGGAATGTATGAGTTATGATCACTGGAGGAGGCATCAGTGTGGTGGCATTTGTATGAACATATATGAACATAACGTTACATTTTTTATTGCTGATTTCTCCTCTAACTGGGGCTGATATAGTTGGGGGAATACAACTATTGTACTCTTTAACACCTTGAGCATCCGTACACCTTTTTAAGTCAGTCACTACAGAGCCATAGACAGGCACACCTTTTTTATGGCGGCTTAGTCTAAATAGCCTTCTGCTCTAAAGGTCTATACCAGCAAAATCATCAATCTGGGTCATTTAACCCCTTAGAGGTAGATGTCTGTGCATGGTAGTCGGAAGCCTGCTGAAGGCCCCTGTACTGCCTGCAGTGTATCCTAACAGGCGGCTCATCTCTAACGTGCCTGCTGGTGACTGTCAGTATAGCATAAGCAATCAATCAAAAGATTGCCTATTAAAGTTCCCTTGTGGGACTTTTAAAACAAGGTAAAAAATTCTAAAAAATCACCGCAAATAATACTGTATACTCTCAATTGCGTCACTAATAGGTACGGCTCACAGAACTCAAGGACGCTAAAAACAAAACAAAATAAACTTTATTATGACATAATGCTTAAAATTGGGTTTGAGACACTCGTATTAAATTTACACTAATTCCTTTTCATTTTATCCTGTACCTGCATGCCTGATGATACAACCCCTGTATATAGGATTCATCCTACCTCTAGTTTCAAGGGGTACACCCGGTAAGCAGGATATGTGACACACCTAGACAAGCGCAGATACAGATCGCACACAAACAGTATATCACAGGCAAATAACTATTCCAAATTAGCGGTATATCACCTGGCTCTGTCCTTGTTTAATGTCAGTGGCTCACTAGTGAGGGTCCCGGTGTGGGATGAATATGTATTCTTGGTTAGCACTGCTCTTATAATCAGTGTGACTAAGGTGCTCCGCACAGCGTACACTTAAGACACTAGGTAAGGCAGTATCATTACTTGTATCCCTCACTCTAGTTCAAGTGAAACATTGTAACTAAATATCATATGCTGAATCAGTCTGATATAACAAGCTAAAGTCAGGCTCAGGCTTAACGCGTTTCTGATTCAAAAGAATCCTCATCAGGAGCCCTTTTGTTACTATAGCTAAAGCCTATTACGATACACAGACAGACAAAAATAAATAAGTGCCCGCCATCTTTTCTATTGCCAGCACTATTGCTGGAAATGCAGAAGTAGTGTCTCCTACCCAGTTTTAACCCCTTAAGGACCCTGCCATATTTCACCTTAAGGACCAGGCCATTATTTGCAAATCTGACATGTCACTTTATGTGGTAATAATGCTTTTAGTTATTCAGGCCATTCTGAGATTGTTTTCTCATCACATATTGTACTTCATGACAGTGGTAAAATTTTGTAAAAAAATTTCATTTTTATTTATAAAAAAAATACAAAATTTGCAATTTTTTTTTTTACAAATTTTCTAATTTCCAGATTTCAATTTCTCTACTTTTATAATAGATAGTAATACCTCCAAAAATGGTTATTACTTTACATTCCCCATATGTCTACTTCATGTTTGGATCATTTTGTGAATGCCATTTTATTTTTTGGGGATGTTAGTAGGCTTAGAATTTTGGAAGCAAATCTCAAAATTTTTTAGAAAAATTCCAAAACTCACTTTTTAAGGACAAGTTCAGGTGTGAAGTCACTTTGTGAGGATTACATAATAGATAACATCCTAAATTGACCCCATTTTAGAAACTACACCCCTCAAGCTATTCAAAACTGATTTTACAAAATTTGTTAACCCTTTAGGTGTTTCACATGAATTAACGGAAAATGGAGATGAAATTTCAGAATTTCACTTTATTGGCAGATTTTCCATTTTAATCCATTTTTTCCAGTAACAAAGCAAGGGTTAACAGCCAAACAAAACTAAATTTTTATTTACTTGATTCTGCAGCTTACAGAAACACCCCATATGTGGTCGTAAACTGCTGTATGGGCACACGGCAGGACGCGGAAGGAAAGGAACGCCATATGGTTAGAATTCTGGTTGCAGAGTGCTGTTGCATTTTTTTGTTTGTATGTATATGTGCCATAGCTACGTGCACCTGCATACAGGGACGTGCTGACTGAGCCCCCTTGTGTTTCTGTTTAGTATATGGTTTTGAAAGGCAGATTTCAATGGGATAATTTTAAGCTGCCATGTCACATTTAAAGACCCCCTGATGCACCACTAAAGTAGAAACTCCAAAAAAGTGACCTCATTTTAGAAACTACATCACTCAAGCTATTCAAAACTTATTTTACAAACTTTGTTAACCCTTTAAGTGTTTCACAAGAATTAATGGAAAATGGAGATAGAATTTCACTTTTTTGGCACATTTTCCATTTTAATCAATTTTTTTCCAGTAACAAAGCAAGGGTTAACGGCCAAACAAAACTCAATATGTATTGCCCTGATTCTTTAATTTACAGAAACACCCCTTATGTGGTCGTAAACTGCTGTATGGGCACACGGCAGGGGGCAGAAGGAAAAGAAAGCCATATGGTTTTTGGAAGGCAGATTTCACTGGGATAATTTTAAGCTGCCATGTCACCTTTGAAGACCCCTGATGCACCCCTAGTGTAAACTCCAATAAAATGACCCCATTTTATAAACTACAACCCTCAAGGAATTCAAAAATGATTTTACAAACTTTGTTAAACCTTAAGGTGCTCCACAAGAATTAATGGAAAAAGAAGATGAAATTTCAGAATTTTACTTTTTTGGCAGATTTTCCATTTTAATCCATTTTTTTCAGTAATAAAGCAAGGGTTAACATCCAAACAAAACTCAATATTTATTTCCCTGATTCTGTAGTTTACAGAAACACCCCATATGTGGTCGTAAACTGCTGTACGAGCACACAGCAGGGCACAGAAGGAATGGAAAGCCATATGGTTTTTGGAAGTCAGATTTTGCTGGACTGGTTTTTTGACACCATGTCCTATTTGAAGCCCCCCTGATGCAACCCTAGAGTAGAAACTCAAAAAAAGTTACCCCATTTTGGAAACTATGGGATAAAGTTTTGTTGGTACTATTTTAGAGTAGATATGATTTTTGGTTGCTCTATATTATACTTTTTGTGAGGCAAGGTAACAAAAAATACCTGTTTTGGCACGGTTTTTATTTTTTGTTATTTACAATGTTTATCTGGCAAGTTAGATCATGTGGTATTTTTATAGTGCAGGTTGTTATGGATGCGACAATGCAAAATATGTATACTTTTTTGGGTTGTTTGTTTCAGTTTTACATAATAAAGCATTTTTTGGGATAATTTTCTTTTGGTATGAGATGACGGTTTGATTGGTACTATTTTAGGGTGCATAAGTCTTTTTGATTGCTTGGTATTGCACTTTTTGTGATGTAAAGTGACAAAAAATTGCTTTTTTGACACACTTTTTATTTTAATTTTTTTACGGTGTTCACCTGAGGGGTTAGGTCAAGTGATATTTTTATACGGCAGGTTCTTGCGGACACGGCAATACCCAAGATGTATACTTTTTTTGTTTATTTAAGTGTTACACAATAATATCATTTTTGAAACAAAAAAAATAATTTTAGTGTCTTCATAGTGTGAGAGCCATAATTTATTTTTATTTTCTGGGAGATGGTCTTAACCACTTCAGCCCCCCTAGCTTAAACACCCTTAATGACCAGGCCACTTTTTACAATTCCGCACTACACTACTTTCACCGTTTATTGCTCCGTCATACAACTTACCACCAAAATGAATTTTACCTCCTTTTCTTCTAACTAATAGAGCTTTCATTTGGTGCTATTTCATTGCTGCTGACATTTTTACTTTTTTTGCTATTAATCAAAAATGACCGAAATTTTTGCAAAAAAATGACATTTTTCACTTTCTGTTGTTTACTATATAAATTTATTGTTCTACATGTCTTTGATAAAAAAAAGTCCAATAATTGTATATTTATTGGTTTGGGTAAAAGTTATAGCGTTTACAAACTATGGTGCAAAAAAGTGAATTTCGTCATTTTGAAGCAGCTCTGACTTTCTGAGCACCTGTCATGTTTCTTCAGGTGCTAGAATGCCAGGAAAGTATAAATACCCCCCAAATCACACCATTTTAGAAAGAAGACACCCCAAAGTATTCACGGGGGGGCATGGTGAGTTCATATATCATTTCATTTTTTTTCACAAGTTAGCGGAAAATGACACTTTCTGAGAAAAAAAAAAAAAGTTTCAATTTCTGCTAACTTCAGGCAAAAAAAAAAAAGAAATCTCAGACGGACTCAATATGCCCCTCAGTGAATACCTCGGGGTGTCTACTTTCCGAAAAGGGGTCATTTGTGGGGTGTGTTTACTGTTCTGGCATTTTGGGCGGGGCTAAATTGTGAGCCGCCATGTAAAACCTAAAGGTACTCGTTGGAATTTGGGCCTTTTACGCATCCAGGCTGCAAAAAGTGTCACTTATGTGGTATCGCCGTACTCAAGAGAAGTAGGGCAATGTGTTTGGGGTGTATTTTTACATATACCCATGTTGGGTGAGAGAAATATCTCTGTAAACTGACAACTTTGTATAAAATTTTTTAAAAGTTGTCGTTTACAGAGATATTTTTCACACACAGTATAGGTATATATAAAAATACACTCCAAAACACATTGCCCTACTTCTCCTGAGTACGGCGATACCACATGTGTGCCACTTTTTTGCAGCCTGGGTGCAAAGGCCCTAAAACCAATGAGTACCTTTAGGATTTCACAGGGCATTTTTACGCATTTGGATTCCAGACTTCTTCTCACGCTTTAGGGGCCCCTAAAATGCCAGGACAGTATAAATACCCCACATGTGACCCCATTTTGGAAAGAAGACACCCCAAGGTATTCTGTGAGGGGTATGGTGAGTTCATGTAAAATTTTATTTTTGTCACAAGTTAGTGGAATATGAGACTTTGTAAAAACAAAATTAAAAAAAAAAAAACAATTTCCGCTGACTTGTGCCAAAAAATAAAAATTCTAGTGGACTCACCATGCCCCTCACGGAATACCTTGGGGTGTCTTCTTTCAAAATGGGGTCACATGTGGGGTATTTATACTACTCTGGCATTTTAGGGGCCCCTAAAGTGTGAGAATCAAATGCATAAAGCTGCCTGTGAAATCCTAAAGGTACTCATTGGAATTTGGGCCCCTTCGCATCTTGGCTGCAAAAGTGGCACTCATGTGGTATCGCCGTACTCAGGAGAAGTAGGGCAATGTGTTTTGGGGTGTATTTTACATATACCCATGCTGCGTGTGAGAAATATCGGTGTAAACTGACAACTTTGTATAAATTTTTATTCAAAGTTGTCAGTTTACAGAGATATTTCTCTCACCCAGCATAGGTATATGTAAAACTACACTCCAAAACACATTGCCCTACTTCTCCTGAGTATGGCGATACCACATGTGTGCCACTTTTTGCAGCCTGGTGCGCAAAGGGCCCTAAAACCAATGAGTACCTTTAGGATTTCACAGGGCATTATTACGCATTTGGATTCCAGACTTCTTCTCACGCTTTAGGGGCCCCTAAAATGCCAGGACAGTATAAATACCCCACATGTGACCCCATTTTGGAAAGAAGACACCCCAAGGTATTCTGTGAGGGGTATGGTGAGTTCATGTAAAATTTTATTTTTGTCACAAGTTAGTGGAATATGAGACTTTGTAAAAACAAAATTAAAAAAAAAAATAACAATTTCCGCTGACTTGTGCCAAAAATAAAAATTCTGTGGACTCACCATGCCCCTCACGGAATACCTTAGGGTGTCTTCTTCCAAATGGGGTCACATGTGGGGTATTTATACTCACCTGGCATTTTAGGGGCCCCTAAAGTGTGAGAATCCAAATGCATAAAATGCCCTGTGAAATCCTAAAGGTACTCATGGGAATTTGGGCCCCTTTGCGCATCTTGGCTGCAAAAAGTGGCACTCATGTGGTATCGCCGTACTCAGGAGAAGTAGGGCAATGTGTTTTGGGGTGTATTTTACATATACCCATGCTGCGTGTGAGAAATATCTGTGTAAACTGACAACTTTGTACATTATTTATTCAAAGTTGTCAGTTTACAGAGATATTTCTCTCACCCAGCATGGGTATATGTAAAACTACACTCCAAAACACATTGCCCTACTTCTCCTGAGTATGGCGATACCACATGTGTGCCACTTTTTGCAGCCTGGGTGCAAAGGGCCCTAAAACCAATGAGTACCTTTAGGATTTCACAGGGCATTATTACGCATTTGGATTCCAGACTTCTTCTCACGCTTTAGGGGCCCCTAAAATGCCAGGACAGTATAAATACCCCACATGTGACCCCATTTTGGAAAGAAGACACCCCAAGGTATTCTGTGAGGGGTATGGTGAGTTCATGTAAAATTTTATTTTTGTCACAAGTTAGTGGAATATGAGACTTTGTAAAAACAAAATAAAAAAAAATAATAATAATTTCCGCTGACTTGTGCCAAAAATAAAAATTCTGTGGACTCACCATGCCCCTCACGGAATACCTTGGGGTGTCTTCTTTCCACAATGGGGTCACATGTGGGGTATTTATACTCACCTGGCATTTTAGGGGCCCCTAAAGTGTGAGAATCCAAATGCATAAAAATGCCCTGTGAAATCCTAAAGGTACTCATGGGAATTTGGGCCCCTTTGCGCATCTTGGCTGCAAAAAAGTGTCACTCATGTGGTATCGCCGTACTCAGGAGAAGTAGGGCAATGTGTTTTGGGGTGTATTTTTACATATACCCATGCTGGGTGAGAGAAATATCTCTGTAAACTGACAACTTTGTATAAAAATTTTTAAAAGTTGTCGTTTACAGAGATATTTTTCACACACAGTATAGGTATATATAAAAATACACTCCAAAACACATTGCCCTACTTCTCCTGAGTACGGCGATACCACATGTGTGCCACTTTTTGCAGCCTGGATGCAAAGGGCCCTAAAACCAATGAGTACCTTTAGGATTTCACAGGGCATTTTTACGCATTTGGATTCCAGACTTCTTCTCACGCTTTAGGGGCCCCTAAAATGCCAGGACAGTATAAATACCCCACATGTGACCCCATTTTGGAAAGAAGACACCCCAAGGTATTCTGTGAGGGTATGGTGAGTTCATGTAAATTTATTTTTTGTCACAAGTTAGTGGAATATGAGACTTTGTAAAAACAAAATAAAAAAAAACAACTTTCCGCTGACTTGTGCCAAAAAATAAAAATTCTGTGGACTCACCATGCCCTCACGGAATACCTTGGGGTGTCTTCTTTCAAAATGGGGTCACATGTGGGGTATTTATACTCACTTGGCATTTTAGGGGCCCCTAAAGTGTGAGAATCCAAATGCATAAAAATGCCCTGTGAAATCCTAAAGGTACTCATGGAATTTGAGCCCTTTGCGCATCTTGGCTGCAAAAAAGTGGCACTCATGTGGTATCGCCGTACTCAGGAGAAGTAGGGCAATGTGTTTTGGGGTGTATTTTTACATATACCCATGCTGCGTGTGAGAAATATCGGTGTAAACGACAACTTTTACATTTTTTATTCAAAGTTGTCAGTTTACAGAGATATTTCTCTCACCCAGCATGGGTATATGTAAAATACACCCAAAACACATTGCCCTACTTCTCCTGAGTACGGCAATACCACATGTGTGACACTTTTTGCAGCCAAGATGCGCAAAGGCCCAAATTCCAATGAGTACCTTTAGGAGGGCATTTTTACGCATTTTTCTTCTCACGCTTTAGGGCCCCTAAAATGCCAGGGCAGTATAAATACCCCACATGTGACCCCATTTTGGAAAGAAGACACCCAAAGGTATTCCATGAGGGGCATGGCGAGTTCATAGAATATTTTTTTGGCACAAGTTAGTGGAAATTGATTTTTATTGTTTTTCTCACAAAGTCTCCCTTTCCGCTAACTTTTGACAAAAAGTTTAATTTTTCATGAACTCATTATGCCTCTCAGCGAATACCTTGGGGTGTCTTCTTCAAATGGGGTCACATGTGGGGTATTTATACTGCCCTGGCATTTTAGGGCCCTAAAGCGTGAGAAGAAAATGCGTAAAATGCCCTTCCTAAAAGGTACTCGTTGAATTTGGGCCCTTTGCGCATCTTGGCTGCAAAGTGTCACACATGTGGCATCGCCAGTACTCAGGAGAAGTAGGGCAATGTGTTTGGGGTGTATTTTTACATATACCCATGCTGGGAGAGAAATATCTCTGTAAATTGACAACTTTGAATAAAAAATTTAAAAAGTTGTTGTTTACAGCGATATTTCTCACACCCAGCATGGGTATATGTAAAAATACACCCCAAAACACATTGCCCTACTTCTCCTGAGTACGGCGATACCACATGTGTGCCACTTTTTTGCAGCCAAGATGCGCAAAGGGGCCCTAAAACCAATGAGTACCTTTAGGATTTCACAGGGCATTTTTACGCATTTGGATTCTCACGCTTTAGGACCCCTAAAATGCCAGGGCAGTATAAATACCCCACATGTGACCCCATTGTGGAAAGAAGACACCCCAAGGTATTCCGTGAGGGGCATGCATCATTACACGTATGGCCAGCATTAGGATTTTCTGTGATTCTCCGTATATTGAGCATACGGGTAATGAGATTTTTTTTTTCCGTTCAGCCTCTGCGCTGAAAAAAAAATAAAAAAATGAACGGCACAGATTTTTTCATTCGCATCGGTCAATGTGGATGAAAAAATCTCTGCCAAAATCAGTGACTGCAGTGCGGTGGGCTGGGCGCTAGCTACCTAACAAGTAGCTAACTAACTGGCGGTGATAAGGGACCCTTATGCCCCATTCACACGTCCGCAATTCTGTTTGCGGAACGGAATTGCGGACCCATTCATTTCTATGGGGACAGACTTTGTCCCGCTCGGATCCGGAATTACGGATCCGCGATTCCGGGTCTGCACTTCCGTTCCGCAAAAATATAGAACATGTCCTATTCTTGTCCGCAATTGCGGACAAGAAAAGCATTTTCTATATAGTTCTGGCAATGTGCGGATCTGCAAAATGCGGAAAGCACATTGCCAGTGTCCGTGTTTTGAGGATCTGCGGATCGGATCTGCGGATCGGATCCGCGGATCGGATCCGCGGATCGGATCCACGGATCCGTGAATCCACGGATCCGCAAAACACATATGGACACATAAAAGAGGTGTGATCAATGACAGGGGGGTGATCAGGGGGTCTAGATGGGGTGATCAAGGGGTTAATAGGTGAGGGGGTGGGGGGTTAGTGTAGTGTTTGGTGCAACTGTACTGTGTTACCTGGTCCTCTGGTGGTCGATCCCAGCAAATGGGACCACCAGAGGACCAGGTAGCAGGTATACCAGACGCTGTTCACAAAACAGCGTCTGGTATACATGTTTGATGCGATTTATATCGCATCTACAGCCTGCCAGCGATTGATCATCGCTGGCAGGCTGTAGTTTAACTCTCCAGACGCGCGCGTTCACAGGAACTCACGGGTCTCGCGAGAGGACGCGCCGAGGCGTCCACTCAGAAGATCCCAGCGGCGGTCCGGGACTGGTTAAATAGGGTTTCATTTTTGCGGGATGAGATGATTTGATTAACACTATTCTGGGGTGCATATAACTTTTTGATCGCTTGCTATTACACTTTTTGTGATGTAATGTGACAAAAAATGTCTTTTTTGACACCATTTTAATTTTTTTAACGGTGTTTATCTGTGAGGTTAGGTCATGTGATATTTTTATAGAGCTGGTCAATAAGGACATGTCGATACCTAATATGTCTACTTTTCTTTTTTTCTTTATTTTGGGAAAAGGACACTTTTTTTTTACTTGAAACACACTTTTTATTTGTAAAACTTTATTTTTTAACTTATTTTTAACTTTATTTTTTCCCACTTTGGGACTTCAAATTTTCGGGGTCTGATCCCCTTTACAATGCTTTACATATGCATTGTAGTGGCAACATATGCAATGTTCCCAGGGGCGTAGCTTATGGCCCTTTGGCCCTGGTGCAAGAGTTCAGCTTGGGCCCCTCTTCCCTCAGTGCTTTGTGTGTCTTCTTATGCGGTACAAGGGTCTTTGGGCCCCCTCAGGCTCCTGGGCCCGGGAGCGACTGCCACCTCTGCACCCCCTATAGCTACGCCCATGACTGTACCAAAATGTACCCAATCAGTCCCTGTCTTCTAACCAAGGTTTATGAAGGTCACTTGATCATTTTTTAAATTTGGCGCACCAGGAGAAAACCCATATGATTATAAAATATTCCACATTTAGATATTTTGAAACTCTCAGGAAGTGTTAATCATAGAGTATATGATATACAGTAGATATAGACATCAAGAGGTCAAGACACAAACAGCGTAGAACTGATCAAAATTTTTTTTACTTTTTTTTTTAATCAAAATGTTTTTTTGAAGCCCCATTAAAAAATTAACAGTGTCCTGATCCCAAGGTGACATATCATTACTGCAGAATCACTGACATAGTAGTGGTGAGGGTTTTAAAGATTAGTTAAACGGTTGTGTTATTAACCCCTTAGTGACCAGCTTGTTTTTGGGCCTTAATGACCAATCAATTTTTTTCATTTTTTTGTCGACTTCTAAGAGCTATAACTCTTTTATTCTTCTGTTGATATAGCCATCTAAGGGCTTGTTTTTTGCGGCACAAGTTTTAATGGGGTACACATAACTTACTGATTAACTTTTATCAACTCTTTCTGGGAGGGAGTGGGCTTTCTCTGTCAAATTTCTGTGTTTCCTGACTCTCTTAACTTCTGAGCAGCCAGATTGGAAGAGTTTCTGGAACTGGTCCAGTTTGCTCTCGCTGTACTGTCATGTTCAGCAAAGTTGTCCTCCAGCAGTGAACAAAATATTACATTTATCAAAATGAACAAGGCATGGATCCATGAGTAGAGATGAGCGAACTTTAAAAAATAGTTTGGCGTTCGGCGTTCGGGTTGGGGTAATCGCCGCATCCCGTTATGGATTCCACTACCGCGGGCTATCCCGGCATATGGAATCCATAAGGGGCGGCTTCCACGAACCCGAACTGTTGAAAAGCCGAAGGACCTGGGGTGAAGTCACCGTCATGTGATCAGTGCAGGGGGCGTGGCTCAGCACAGGATCACATCTCTACACACCTTACCTTACCACTTCTACATCCACACTGTGCTGCTGCTCCCACAAAAATTAGATACATTTTTTTAACACTTGTTGAAAACAAGCCACTGTTTCTGTTGACATTAACATTTTTGTGTGTATAAATAGCGGAAGGCATCAACCACTGTTAAGGCATAATTTATGAATACTTGGCCCCAATACTTGATTTCTATAACACTGTGTGTGTTGAAACACTTATCTGCCCTCAATAAGGGACAATTTCTGGAATGTTTCTAAGATGAAAAAGCATAACAACGGTGCAGGGTGTTTTTAAACAGGCTGTTTGTTAACACTGTCAACTATGTGTTTACCCATAGTATATACCGTATGTCAGTGTCACAAAAAAAAATGTGAGCCCTAGGAGACCTCAGGGTGTCATATAACAATTTTCAGAGCAATTGGAGAACTTTTTATTTGGGTAGAGTTGATTTGGACACAAAATAATTTTTTTGAAGGATTCCATGAATCGGACACTAAACAAATTTCAAGAAATTCAATTATCTCTAGTATGATGGGGCCAGGCATGGTCATCTGAACTGCTTACCAATCTGGCTGAATGTTGCAACTGACCAACAAAAGTATAACTATATTTGGAATTTTTTACTGAAATAGTGATATAACTATTGCATAACAGCACATGTACTAAATATACAAAAAAATATATAATATAAAAACTTTGAACTCTAGGTGATAATAATAGGACAGGCAGGAGTCAAAACCATTTCCCTAGATTTACTGAAGGAGACTGTTTTCTTCTGTTTGGATAAAATATTTCCGAAAAGAAAAAACAAATTGATTGAATGTATTGTCCTAATCTGGCACAAAGCATCTCAGGACAAAAGGCTTCCTGACTCACAACCAAAACTGGAGATTAGTGAACAAAGGGTTAGCAAGGTGATTTGGCAGGATGTTTGCTTTTCTTTTTAAAGAAAGGTCACCTGTCAGGAGCGAGGGCAGAGGCATTATTAAATAGCTTTATTTTTTTTTTTATAAAATATCTCCGGCACTTCATAATTTAAAAACTCACTTAAGACCACTTTTCTAATTTTAAATGTTACAGTTCATTTATTACATTTGTATATTTTTGTTTGTATTTTTACCTGTATATAATGAATGATATAATAGAAATAATGTAAAAACTCCATACTTGTCAGTTTGCATGTTTAAAGAATAAAGAGCTGTAGTTTGAAAAAAAAATGACAAACATTTTAGTAGTTTTTCCCAAATAAAACTAAAAAAAAAAAAATATTGCTAAAAAAAATAATAAAAAGCCCAATGTGTGATGTAAAAAAAAAATTGCCCAAAAATTATTTTTATAGTCCAACGAATAAATAAATTGCAACCGTTAAACCACCACATGCGCTAAATCATTTAGGCCTTGTCCTGCTCTGTCTACTCTGTCTAATATCCACTATGGGAGCTAGCCCTGTAGTATTACATTCTACATAGATGTCTATGGACGAAAATCTTTCATATTTTATGCCAAATGGACACACTAGTATAGAAGATTTTATGTAGTTATAAAAAATCTTTCTAGAGTTAGGCTGTGTCCACACTACTGTCCGGAAGCTATCTGTAGAAATAGTTTAAACCATCTATTATGGAGAGAAAGTGTAAACTGTTAAATAGAATTGCTCAAATAGAGATTCCCTAATATAAAAAATACCCTGTATATACTGTATATTAGGCATGAATAGATGCAAGCTCCACACTAAGCCAAAGTTGCCACAACCCTGAAAAGTTGTGGTGGACATTCTGGAGTCTCTTAGAACTGGATCCAAGTCATTTCAGGCTCTTTAACACCAAGCCAGCAGTAGCAATCTTAATGTGACAGCAACATATATGGCTATGGGTAAATGCACGGCTGCCAGTGATAACAGCCTCTCTTAAAACAAACTGTACTGTAGGGTTTTTGGTGGCAAATGCCTGCTGGTGTGTATACTGTGCACACACACACACACCGCTTGACATTATAATATCCTCTTTCTTCATCTTTCTTGTCTTGTGATCTTAAAATAGGCTAATGCCAGTTGGAGAAATTAGCCCGAATCGAACTTCAAAAAATTCAGATTTGGAATTGACCAATTTTTTTTTTTTTTTTATTAGGTCGAATTTGATTTGTTTAGAATGCATTCTCTCATCTCAACGTGACACTTTCAGCTTCCAATGACAAGTGGGCTTTTTTTTTATATCCTTGTTATTTTCTGTAAAGAAAAATGAATACTAGGTATGTAAAAAAATATATACCCTGAAAAATGAAAGCTTATCAGATTGAATAAGGACCAAAATAATGAGTGTCTTTACTTCCATAGCATTTATCTCCATTTCTACTTTAGTAATTAGTCAAGTATTTGAAACAAAAACTTTTTGTGGTGGCCACATTCTTTGATTCCTAAAATAGCTTGTGCTTATGATTTGCTCTTTGTTCTGTAATGTGGTCAGACAGCAAATGGGGTGTCTAGACAACACTGTTTTTTTGATTAACATTTTTTAGTTGCTGAGATCCAAATTTAATGATTTTACATCATGCAGAAAATGTGCAGCCCAGTTAGTCACTCTGGGTGCAGAAATACCAGGGACTTTCATTCCTGGTTACACTGCTGTTGTACAAGGACATACAGAGGATGTCCACATATGGCCTAACCTTGTAGTATTGTGTGGGCAGGCGAGAGTCGAATGGACGGTTGGGAATAGTCCTTTTTCATTTTGATGTGTAATAACCATTTCAGCAGCGCATGACTATATTATCTCTACCTGTTAAAATGTCACCAAGGCCTGTGCTATAAATGAGCACTATGAAAGAACATGTTAAATGTTTAGTTACACACATATTATGTCTATTTATTTCAGGAATTTGTACTTTTCATATTTTTGTATGTTTATTTATATACACAAAGCTCTCTCTTTCTTGCATTTTACTTGGCAATCCACAATTCAGCTGCGGTATAGCCTCTTTTTAAAGAGAAGGCAATCTTTAGTTCAGTCAAAGGCAGATATTTAAGGGATTCTTCTGGACTGAACAATTGATATCCTATCCATAAGATAGGTCATTAATATTAGATCATTGGGTGATTGACTCACAGCACCCCCACCATTTAACTGTTTGCAAGAGCCAGAAATATGCACTGGAACTTTACAGCACTGCCTTCTGTGTAATGTCTGAGGTTGGTTACTGCAGTGCTGCTCCCTATCACTTGAATGGGGATTACTTTCATAGGTGCATAGCTGCAGTTACCAGCCCTATTCTGTTTCCGACACCCAGAGCTTCTGAAAAGAGCAGATTGCAGTATGCACGTGGCACAGAAGGAATATGAAAACATCTCCTACTATGCCAGTCTTGGTCTTTGAGTTCAGAATGTATTGTGCAGGTAGAAGCCTAAACTGAACTGGACCACTATAGCAACACAAAATCGTCAGGTGGGCCAAGGTTTTTACATTAATTATTAATTATAGGATTTCTAACAAGTAACCTAGTAGACCTTAGTTACTGGTCTTTAGGCACGGCCAAACCACTCAACGAAACTCCTGAAGGTTTTAGAATGGGTTTCAGCTCTCTAGGATATACCATTCTTGACATATTCACAAAAAAATAACAATACAAAAGCAAATATGGCACCAATGGCTTCCACATCAAGGATCTTCCTCCATTTCACATCAGATAACCCGTATTAGATAACAGTAGCTAGCAGGCAGGGGTGTAACTACAATAGCGGACTAACTACACCATGCGACTGCTATGGGGCCCAGGGTAAGAGGGGGCCCAGTTTTAGTTAGGATTATCATCTATTCTACTGTAGGTGAAAACTTGGTCAGGACTGTACCCTCTAAATGTAAAGGAACAACTTTTAGCAAATGAGGCAATGGAAAAATGGACTAAGGGTCATCGAAAAGGATTTAGGCGGAAACCCTTCTGTCCTGTGTGTAGGTGGGTGGGGGGCTGGTTTGAACCTTGCTATGGGGCACTTACTTCTCTATGTACATCACTGCTAGCAGGTGCTTCATTCTTAGCCTCACTGACATACACACAGTTTTAGACAAGCCATTTTTTGCTTACTCGCCGCATTATTTGCAATGAACGGACAGTACCTATACTGGATTTCAGCATTCTCATAAATTGAAACCTTTCAGATTAATCATGCTTTAAAAAAGGAACCCTGAACTTGTCATACTGATAGGAAACTTAGATTGTAAGTCCCATTGGGGACAGCTTGATGGTAATGTCTGTAAAGCGCTGAGGAATATAACAGTGCGTAAAATAAATAAATAAATAAATAAAGTTGGATAAAAAAACTCCCGTGTAAGGCGCATGGCTGCTGCCCAAGATGAGGAAACCTCTCAACAGACCCAAGCCCATCTCCAGGCTGACAAGGTGCATCACAGCCAACATCGAGCTACTGAAACTCCTCAGCAGACTGAGGCATGACTGCAGTCTCAGTGACACACATGAGCAGTAGAAGCTCGTCAACAGGCCCAAACACGTCTCAGGCAAAAAGATGTGTCACAGCTAGAGATGAGCGAACATCTGGAAGTTCGGGTTCGGGAAGTTCGGCCGAACTTCCCGAAAATGTTCGGGTTCGGGATCCGAACTCGACCCGAACTTTATCCCGAACCCTATTGAAGTCAATAAGGGCCCGAACTTTTAGGCACTAAAAAGGCTGTAAAATAGTCCAGGAAAGGACTAGAGGGCTGAAAAAGGCAGCAAAATGTAGGCAAATCCCCTGCAAACAAATGTGGATAGGGAAATGAATTAAAATAAAATAAAATAAATAAAAATTAACCAATATCAATTGGAGAGAGGTCCCACAGCAAGGAATCATGCGTCATACCACCCACCACTGGAGAAGGCCACTTTCAGTTATTTAGGCCAGGCACCCAGACCGAGGAGAGAGGTCCCACAGCAAGGAATCATGCGCCATATCACCCACCACTAGAGAAGGCCACTTTCAGTTTTTTCGGGCCCAGCACCCAGACAGAGGAGAGAGGTCCCACAGCAAGGAATAAGGCGTTATATCACCCACCACTGGAGAAGGCCACTTTCAGTTATTTCGGCCCAGCACCCAGACCGAGGATACAGATCCCACAGCAAGGAATCATGCGTCATAACACCCACCACTGGAGAAGGCCACTGTCAGTTATTTCGGCCCATCACCCAGACCGAGGATACAGGTCCAACAGCAAGGAATCATGCGTCATATCACCCACCACTAGAGAAGGCCACTTTCAGTTATTTCGGACCCAGCACCCAGACAGAGGAGAGAGGTCCCACAGAAAGGAATCATGCGTCATATCACCCACCACTGGAGAAGGCCACTTTCAGTTATTTCGGAACCAGCACCCAGACAGAGGAGAGAGGTCCCACAGCAAGAAATCATGCGTCATATCACCCACCACTGGAGAAGGCCACTTTCAGTTATTTCGGCCCAGCACCCAGGCGGAGGAGAGAGGTCCCACAGCAAGGAATACGTCGTCATATCACCCACCACTGGAGAAGGTCACTTTCAGTTATTTCGGCCCCAGCACCCAGACAGAGGAGAGGTTCATTCAACTTTGGGTTGCACCGCAAGATCATGGTAAAGTTAAAAAAATGAGGATTCAATAAAGAAGTGCCCCGGAGTACAAGAATACATGGTTGAGGGGGAGGCAGTTATAAATGTCTATTCTGCACAAGGGAGGCACAGGTCCTGTGGGATCCATGCCTGGTTCATTTTTATGAACGTCAACTTGTCCATGTTGGCTGTGGACAAGCGGCTGCGTTTGTCAGTAATGACGCCCCCTACACATTCAGACAAAACGCTGGCCGCCGGGCAGGCCAGCACCTCCAAGGCATAAAATGCTAACTCTGGCCACGTGGACAATTTGGAGACCCAGAAGTTGAATGGGGCCGAACCATCAGTCAGTACATGGAGGGGTGTGCAGACGTACTATTCAACCATGTTAGTGAAATGCTGCCTCCTGCTAACACGTTCCGTATCAGGTGGTGGTGCAGTTAGCTGTGGCGTGGAGACAAAACTTTTCCACATTTCTGCCATGCTAACCCTGCCCTCAGAGGAGCTGGCCGTGACACAGCTGCGTTGGTGACCTCTTGCTCCTCCTCTGCCTTCGCCTTGGGCTTCCACCTGTTCCCCTGTGACATTTGGGAATGCTCTCAGGAGCGCCTCTACCAGCATGCGCTTGTACTCGCGTGTCTTCCTATCACGCTCCAGTGCAGGAAGTAAGGTGGGCACATTGTCTTCGTACCGGGGATCCAGCAGGGTGGCAACCCAGTAGTCCGCACACGTTAAAATGTGGGCAACTCTGCTGTCGTTGCGCAGGCACTGCAGCATGTAATCGCTCATGTGTGCCAGGCTCCCCAGAGGTAAGGACAAGCTGTCCTCTGTGGGAGGCATATCGTCATCGTCCTCCGTATCCCCCCAGCCACGCACCAGTGATGGGCCTGAGATGTGTCGGGTGCCACCCCGCTGTGAACCTGCTTCATCCTCATCCTCCTCTACCTCCTTCTCTTCCTCCTCGTCCTCCAGTAGTGAGCCCTGGCTGGCCACATTTGTACCTGGCCTCTGCTGTTGCAAAAAACCTCCCTCTGAGCCACTTCTAACAGACTGGCCTGAAAGTGGTAAAAATGACCCCTCATCCTCCTCCTGGGCCACCTCCTCTTCCATCATCGCCCTAAGCGTTTTCTCAAGGAGACATAGAAGTGGTATTGTAACGCTGATAACGGTGTCATCGCCACTGGCCATGTCGGTGGACTACTTGAAACAGCGCAACAGGGCACACAGGTCTCGCATGGAGGCCCAATCATTGGTGGTGAAGTGGTGCTGTTCCGCAGTGCGACTGACGCGTGCGTGCTGCAGCTGAAACTCCACTATGGCCTGCTGCTGCATGTGCAAGGTGGAGTTCCACCTGGTGGGCACATCGCATATGAGGCGGTGAGCGGGAAGGCCGAAGTTACGCTGTAGCGCAGACAGGCGAGCAGCGTCAGGGTGTGAACGCCGGAAGCGCGCACAGACGGCCCGCATTTTATGCGGCAGCTCTGACATGTCGGGGTAGTTGTGAATAAACTTCTGCACCACCAAATTCAGCACATGCGCCAGGCAAGGGATGTGCGTCAAACCGGCTAGTCCCAGAGCTGCGATGAGATTTCGCCCCATTATCGCACACCACCAGGTCGGGCTTGAGGCCCACTGGCAGAAACCACTCGTCGGTCTGTTGTTCAATACCCCGCCACAACTCTTGCGCGGTGTGGGGCCTGTCCCCCAAACATATGAGTTTCAGAATGGCCTGCTGACATTTACCCCGGGCTGTGCTGAAGTTGGTGGTGAAGGTGTGTGGCTGACTGGATGAGCTGGTGGAAGCAGAGGAGGAGGAAGCCGAGTAGGAGGCTACAGGAGGCAAAGAATGATGCCCTGCGATCCTTGGCGGCGGAAGGATGTGCGCCAAGGAACTCTCCGCCTGGGGACCAGCCGCCGCTACATTTACCCAGTGTGCAGTTAGAGAGATATTGCGTTCCTGGCCGTGCTTACTGGTCCACGTATCTGTGGTTAGGTGGACCTTGCCACAGATGGCGTTGCGCAGTGCACACTTGATTTTATCAGATACTTGGTTGTGCAGGGAAGGCACGGCTGTCTTGGAGAAGTAGTGGCGGCTGGGAACAACATACTGTGGGACAGCCATGGACATCAGCTGTTTGAAGCTGTCTGTGTCCAACAGCCTGAATGACAGCATTTCAAAGGCCAGTAGTTTAGAAATGCTGGCATTCAGGCCCAAGGCTCGAGGGTGGCTAGGTGGGAATTTCTCTCCAAGGTTTGTGAGATGGAGAGCTGAACGCTGCCGTGTGACATGGTGGAGATGCTTGGTGACACAGGTGGTGGTGTCGGTGGCACATCCTCTGTTTGGTGGGCGGCAGGTGCCAACGTTCCTCCCGAGGCGGAGGAACAGGCCGAGGCAGCAGCAGAAGAGGGAGCAGGGGGAGCCTGAGTGAGTTCCTTGTTTTTAAGTTGTTTACTCCACTGCAGTTCATGCTTTGCATGTAGATGCCTGGTCATGCAGGTTGTGCTAAGGTTCAGAACGTTAATGCCTCGCTTCAGGATCTGATGGCACAGCGTGCAAACCACTCGGGTCTTGTCGTCAGCACATTGTTTAAAGAAGTGCCATGCCAGGGAACCCCTTGATGCTGCCTTTGGGGTGCTCGGTCCCTGGTGGCGGTGGCCAGTAGCAGGCGAACCCTCTTGGCGGCGGCTGGTCTGCTTTTGCCCCCTGCTCCCTCTTTTGCTACGCTGTTGGCTCGGTCTCACCACTGCCTCTTCCTCTGAACTATGAAAGTCAGTGGCACGACCTTCATTCCATGTGGGGTCTAGGACCTCATCGTCCCCTGCATCGTCTTCCACACAGTCTTCCTCCCTGACCTCCTGTTCGGTCTGCACACTGCAGAAAGACGCAGCAGTTGGCACCTGTGTTTCGTCATCATCAGAGATGTGCGGACTTCGATGAGGTGGTATTCCCATGTCCTCATCATCAGGAAACATCAGTGGTTGTGCATCAGCGCATTCTATGTCTTCCACCACTGGGGAAGGGCTAGGTGGATTCCCTTGGGAAACCTTGCCAGCAGAGTCTTCAAACAGCATAAGAGACTGCTGCATAACTTGAGGCTCAGACAGTTTCCCTGATTTGCATGGGGGTGATGTGACAGACTGATGGGCTTAGTTTTCAGGTGCCACCTGTGCGCTTTCTGCAGAAGACTGGGTGGGAGATAATGTTGTGAACGTGCTGGATCCACTGTCGGCAACCCAATTGACTAGCGCCTGTACCTGCTCAGGCCTTACCATCCTTAGAACGGCATTGGGCCCCACCAAATATCGCTGTGAATTCTGGCGGGTACTGAAACCTGAGGTAGTTGGTTCACTAGGACGTGTGGCTGTGGCAGAATGACCACGTCCTCTCCCAGCAGCAGAGGGTACACTAACACCACCACAACCGCGTCCGTGTCCCTTACTAGATGTTTTCCTCATTGTTACCGTTCACCAAGCACCACAATAAGAAAAAAAATATTTGGCCCAATGCATTGATTTCAAATTCAGGCGTTTTTTTTACAGGCACCTAACACTATCTGCTTATTTATTTATATAGCGTATAACACTAATCCAGGCACAGCAGTAACCACTGATTTAGGGGAATATCTCTTTTAGGGCTAGTATTTAGGCCCTGGATGAAAGGTATCCTTTTATGGACAGATTTACACTGGGCCTGCAACAGCTGGAACACCAGATTCAGGGTATTGCTATTTTGGCAATTGAATTTCACCCCAGAACAAAATATATCCTTTGCAGTACACTATGAAACTTGGCCAGCCACAGCTGAAACCACTGATTTATGGTATTGCTATTTTGGCAATTGAATTTCACACCAGAACAAAATATACCCTTTGCAGGACACTATGAAACTTGGCCAGACACAGCTGAAACCACTGATTTATGGTATTGCTATTTTGGCAATTGAATTTCACCCCAGAACAAAATATATAATTTGCAGGACACTATGGAACTTGGCCAGACACAGCTGAAACCACTGATTTATGGTATTGCTATTTTAGCAATTGAATTTCACCCCAGAACAAAATATATAATTTGCAGGACACTATGAAACTTGGCCTGCAACAGCTGGAACACCAGATTCAGGGTATTGCTATTTTGGCAATTGAATTTCACCCCAGAACAAAATATATCCTTTGCAGTACACTATGAAACTTGGCCAGCCACAGCTGAAACCACTGATTTATGGTATTGCTATTTTGGCAATTGAATTTCACACCAGAACAAAATATACCCTTTGCAGGACACTATGAAACTTGGCCAGACACAGCTGAAACCACTGATTTATGGTATTGCTATTTTGGCAATTGAATTTCACCCCAGAACAAAATATATAATTTGCAGGACACTATGGAACTTGGCCAGACACAGCTGAAACCACTGATTTATGGTATTGCTATTTTGGCAATTGAATTTCACCCCAGAACAAAATATATGTTTTGGCGGACACTATTATAGTTTGCCAGCCACAGCTGAAACCACTGATTTATGGTATTGCTATTTTGGCAATTGAATTTCACCCCAGAACAAAATATATCCTTTGCAGGACACTATGAAACTTGGCCAGCCACAGCTGAAACCACTGATTTATGGTATTGCTATTTTGGCAATTGAATTTCACCCCAGAACAAAATATATGTTTTGGCAGGACACTATGAAACTTGGCCAGCCACAGCTGAAAACCACTGATTTATGGTATTGCTATTTTGGCAATTGAATTTCACCCCAGAACAAAATATATATTTTGCAGGACACTATGAAACTTGGCCAGCCACAGCTGAAACCACTAGATTTATGGTATTGCTATTTTGGCAATTGAATTTCACCCCAGAACAAAATATATACTTTGCAGGACACTATGAAACTTGGCCAGCCACAGCTGGAACACCACTGATTTATGGTATTGCTATTTTGGCAATTGAATTTCACCCCAGAACAAAATATATCCTTTGCAGGACACTATGAAACTTGGCCAGCCACAGCTGAAACCACTGATTTATGGTATTGCTATTTTGGCAATTGAATTTCACCCCAGAACAAAATATATCCTTTGCAGGACACTATGAAACTTGGCCAGCCACAGCTGAAACCACTGATTTATGGTATTGCTATTTTGGCAATTGAATTTCACCCCAGAACAAAATATATATTTTGCAGGACACTATGAAACTTGGCCTAGCACACAGCCATGAAACCACTGATTTATGTGGTATTGCTATTTTGGCACATTCTGAATTTCACCCCAGAACAAAATATATCGCTTTTGCAGGACACTATAAACTTGGCCAGCACACAGCTGGGACACCAGATTCAGGGTATTGCTATTTTGGCAATTGAATTAATCACCCCAGCAACAAAATATATGTCCTTTTGCAGTGACACTATGAACACTTGGCCTAGCAACAGCTGGGACACACCAGATTCAGGGTATTGCTATTTTGGCAATTGAATTTCACCCCAGAACAAAATATATCCTTTGCAGTACACTATGAAACTTGGCCAGCCACAGCTGAAACCACTGATTTATGGTATTGCTATTTTGGCAATTGAATTTCACACCAGAACAAAATATACCCTTTGCAGGACACTATGAAACTTGGCCAGACACAGCTGAAACCACTGATTTATGGTATTGCTATTTTGGCAATTGAATTTCACCCCAGAACAAAATATATAATTTGCAGGACACTATGGAACTTGGCCAGACACAGCTGAAACCACTGATTTATGGTATTGCTATTTTGGCACTTGAATTTCACCCCAGAACAAAATATATGTTTTGGCGGACACTATTATAGTTTGCCAGCCACAGCTGAAACCACTGATTTATGGTATTGCTATTTTGGCAATTGAATTTCACCCCAGAACAAAATATATCCTTTGCAGGACACTATGAAACTTGGCCAGCCACAGCTGAAACCACAGATTTATGGTATTGCTATTTTGGCAATTGAATTTCACCCCAGAACAAAATATATGTTTTGGCGGACACTATGAAACTTGGCCAGCCACAGCTAAAACCACTGATTTATGGTATTGCTATTTTGGCAATTGAATTTCACCCCAGAACAAAATATATAATTTGCAGGACACTATGAAACTTGGCCAGACACAGCTGAAACCACTGATGTATGGTATTGCCATTTTGGCTATTGAATTTCACCCCAGAATAAAATATATAATTTGCAGGACACTATGAAACTTGGCCAGCCACAGCTGAAACCACTGATTTATGGTATTGCTATTTTGGCAATTGAATTTCACCCCAGAACAAAATATATGTTTTTGCGGACACTATGAAACTTGGCCAGCCAGTGCTGGGACACCAGATTTAGGGGATTGCTATTTTGACAATTGAATTTCACCACAGAAAATAATCTATCCTTTGCCAGACAGCAGACATTATTATACTTGGCTAGCCAAAGCTGGAACACCAGATTTAGGGGATTGGTATTTGGGCAATTGTATTTAACCCCTTAATAAAATATAGAAATTGCTATCCTGAGTTTCTAGGGGTGGCACAGCCAAGCCCCTGATGTAGGATATAGCAAAACAAAACTAGTATTGATGGACTTGCTGGCAGCTTGTTCTGGTGCACCACAAGTCACAAAATGGCCGCCGATCACCCCAGAAAATAAGTGACAGAAAAAACGCTCTGTGCAGCCTAAAAACCAGTGAGCAAGTAACTACCAGAAGTTCAATCATTCACATCTGTAGATCGATCACTTCATTAGGTGCTTTTGCTGACTTTTTCCTGCCTAATCTCGCCCTCACAGCAGCTGCGTCCTCTCCCTACACTAATCAGAGCAGTGTGACGTGCAGCGCTACGTGACTCCAGCTTAAATAGAGGCTGGGTCACATGCTGCACTTGGCCAATCACAGCCATGCCATTAGTAGGCATGGCTGTGATGGGCTCTTAGGGCAAGAAGTAAAACGCTAGCTGACTGGCTGCTGTGCAGACCTTCAGAAAGTGGGAAGTAATCGCCGAACAACGAACCCGAACTTTTTTGAAAATGTCCGTGTCCCAAACACCCCAAAATTTGGTACGAACCCGAACAATTCTCGAACTGTTCGCTCAACACTAGTCACAGCCAACAGTGAGCTGGTAAAACTCTCCAGCAGACTCTGGCACTACTGAAGTCTCAGTGAAACAAACAAGCAGCAGAGAGTCCCCAGCAGATCCAAGCCATTTGGCATAAAAGATCCAAGTCTCCAGGCTGACCAGGTGTGATATACTAATCTACAGGCTGATATGCGAAAAGCTGTTTTCCATCCCAATTCACAATCCCAATATGATCAAGCTTGGTTGCTTCTGAATGGAGAAACAATGCAAACACTGTAGTGCACTTAAGTATGAAGGTGAATGACCAGGAATTTGCTGCTCTGGCGAAAAGGTCAGAACACCCCATTTATCTGTACCACCAGAAGTGCTCACAACTTTGCATGATGGTTCTGTCCCGCACTCGAGTTTACTCAAACATATCCCAGTCTACAATAATGCCTGTTAGATTACATTATTTGGCTGCGGCAAATGTTTGCTGGAGTCTAGATAAATGCCAACCTTCGAGATCCAGGGGTAAATCTACCAAACAAGCGGATCTCTTTTGCCACAGTTTAACAAAGACAATCTAGATCGCATCGCTTTTATTTCTTCAGGGTTTTTTCAGGAGTGACAGCATTGCAGAAGTAGATGCCTGTCATAGAAACAATCCCGCATGTTGCAAAACATGTTGCCTTGGTACAATCCATACATATCACTGGTCAAGGCTGCCACTGAAAGGATACCATCACCTGTGTACAAATTGGTCTTTAGAGATGACAAAGCATTGTGATGCCAACTTCCTGAAACATTCAATGTACATGGCTGTGAAGCATATAGGAGCAGGGTAATGCTTAAATCTCATATGCCCTGGTAATAATGATTAGTAATATAAAATAAAAATAGTAATAACTAACCCCTAGTGAGGCGCATGGTGAGTGGGGGATTGAGACATTAAATGTCTCAAGACCCTGTGAAATCCAAAGGTCCATATAGCACATGGTATTTAGCCATTACCCTTTGAAGCTGTCTGGGGTTCTTCAGTGTGGTGGGAAGGCAGTGTTTCTCCCAGTCCTTTCCATGATATGGAGAGTCTGCTCTCCTTCCTACACTGGTCACACAGATAGGCAGGGAGGTAAAGAAGTGTGCAGATGAACAGCTCTTTCACTGATCCTGCAAAGGGCTGTTTGAGTGCTTTTCTGGATCATTAACCCTTTTTTGGTGTACATGTACAGCAGTAGCATGCAGGGAATGTATGGAGCAAGCTCAGCTTTATAATAAAGCAATACCCCATAGGCAGTTACTGAGATCATCTATGATGCCAAACCTGGTCAATTAACCCCTCAGACTGCTGTCAATAGCGACCACAACATCTGTAGGATTATACACAGCTCCTGCAGTCAAATCTCAGGGCTCCAATTGGTTGCCATGGCAGGGGCACTGGTGACTTGTGAAGTCACCAGGGGGAATGGTCACTTAGCTGCCTGCCAAGCTGTGTTTTAGGCACAGCTTAGCATGCAGCCTGTGAAATTCCCATAAACTGCAATATTATTCTATTGCAGTCTACATGACAATCAATCAGAAGATTGCATGTTGAATTTCCCTAAAAGGACTAAATGCTATAGCAAAAAATTTTAAAGTTTAAATAAACATATAAATAATAAAAATTTAAATCACCTCCATTTCCCAGGTTTACATATAAAAATAAACAACTAATAAAAGAATATCGCTGCTTCTGAAAATGTCCAAACTACTAAAGTATCAAAATATTTTTCTTGCATAGTGAACACCATAAAGGAAAAAGAATAAAAATCCATGATTCACAAGATTTTGTTCATCCTGTCCCTCCAAAAAAAGAAATTGCACAAAAAGAGATCAAGAAGTCACGTGTACCCAAAGATGGTACCAATAAAGACTTCAGTTTGCCCCATAAAAAAGCCCTTATAAAGCTCTTTAGAAATATTAAAAAAAAGTTAGGGCATCAAAAAATGGCTATTTTTATTTTTTCAAAGATTTTTTTTGAAAAGAAGTATAACAAAGACTATACAAATTTTGTATGGCCATGATCGGAATAACCTGCAGTATGAGGACGTCATGTTGTTTTTAAACCCAAAAAAACCTTGCTGGAATAGTTTTTTTTTTAACTTCACCCCACAAAGAAGTTTTCCATTTTCTAATACAAAATATGTTAAATTAAACGGTGCTATTAAAAATGACAATTTGCCCTGCAAAAAAAAGCTCTCATATGTCTATGTGAATTCAAAAATTGAGTTGTGACTTTTGGAGGGTAGAAAGGAAAATCAAAAAAGCAAAATAAAAACTGGTCCTGTCCTTAACTTCTTACAGATCTTTACCATACATGTACAGCAGTAGAAATTCAATCTTTACACATAGCACCCTCTCAGAATGCCGATTACAAACATTTTACTCCTCAGATGCCATGGTCAATTATGCTCTTCCAGGACCCAAATGGCTCCTCTGCGCCAAGATTGGGGAGAGCTGTTTGTTCATTGTGGTAGCCTTGAGCCTTCTACAGGCTCCGATACTTGCCACAGCGGTGTTCCTATGGAGCGCAGCATGTGGCAGGGCACCATAGGAACACGCTGAATCTCCCATAGGCTTCAATGGTAGGTGGACCTTAAAAAAGTGTAACAAAAAAAAGCGTTTTTAAATATGATATATTTAATATGATACATCTATTCAAATCACTACTCCCCTTTCCCCATATTAAAAATAAATAATAAGAAAATAAAGATCATAAGTATCGACATTTCACAAAACCCCTGTACTAATAAAATATAAATGTAATCATTTTGTACGGTGAACCCTGTCATGAAAAAAAATATCAAAATGACCGACTTGCTGTTTTTTAGGTCCCTTCACCTTCCCTAAAAAAACAAGTGATCAAAAAGTCATACAGACTCCACAATTATATCAAAGTAATGGGGGTCAAAATAGTGCAATGCAAAGATAATATTTGTAAACGTTTTTTTTATATTAAAACACTTTAATAAAGTTGATTTTAGAATCTTTTTTTCAGGCACTTAATCCACATGAAAAACTATAAAAATTTGGTATTGTTGTCATTTTACTGACCCAAAGAATGAAAATAACATGTCAGTTTTACATCATAGGGAACAACGTAAAAACAAACCCTATAAAACCTTGGCAGAATTGTATTTTTTTCCAATTCTCCCTAATTTGGTATTTTTTCCAGCTACTGTACACTGTATGCAACATTGTATGCAATTTTAAATGGTGTCATTAGAAAGTACACCTTGCCCCACAAAAAAATAATCCCTCATATGGCTATGTTAATGGGAAAATTAAAACATTATGCCTTTTGGGAAGGCAGGGAGTAAATAATAACAACCACACACAGAAAATGCATTTTGAGGACTTCTCTTTGAGTCCTCTCCATTATGTGAGTGTGCATGAGAGTCCTCTTAATGCATTTTACTGTTGGTTTGTAGGAGCACAGTGTCAGAACGCAAGTAAGTATAAATATAAATATTATAAAGATAAAAATGACATAACCAGACCCTATGTCACACTATACACTGCTTATTCTAGTTGGAGGATGGCTTCAGAGCTGACAGATTACCTTTAAGGAAGGGGTCAGGGGGTCTGGAACTTCTACACCACCTTGATTGTGGACTATAAGAGACAGGCAATTTTATCAAGATTTTTATCCTTCTACAAAGTACATCTTACAGTATAACAAAATACGGTATTTCCTCTGGAGGGGCCTCACATCAGTGGTAATGTACAGTAGTTTAAATTAGATTCTGAGGGAAAATATCCCAATTAAAACTTGTCAACCAAGGTCTAATAAATAGGTTTAAAATATACTGATTGTCCCAGAAAGGCTGTAACTAAATTCATACCTATAAAGCCCGTGCGGTTGCTTTCCAGTCACAAAATTTCATTACTCATTCCCATTAGCAACCTCCCTGAAGAGTGTCATGAACTAATTTGTAATAACATGATGTACTCTATGGAGGGACAATCTCATCTTTTGTAAAAGCTTAATTGACTGAAACCTCATTTCCATGTGGTGGTCAAAGCTGGAAACAAAACACTGAGTCATTGTCCAAATGGCCATGATGTCGTTATTTACAGGACTCTTCAGTCTTTACAGTATCATGTTACCAAGTGGATAAAGTATCTCAAAAAGGTAGACAAATTTCCCATTGTCCTCGCATATATGTATTGATTTAAGGCTACTTTCAGACTCGCTTTTTGGCTTTCCGTTTGTGAGTTCCATCATGGGCTCTCACAAGCGGTCCAAAACTGATCAGTTTTGCCCTAATGCATTCGGAATAGAAAAGGATCCGCTCAGAATGCATTAGTTTGCCTCTGATCAGTCTCCATTCTGCTCTGGAGGCGGAGACCAAAACGCTGCCTGCAGTGTTTTGCTGTCCGCTTGACTAAAAAGAGCCTCTGACACAAAAAACAGATCCGTCTCACATTGACTTTCAATGGAGTTCATGACGGATGTTACAGATAATTGATATAATGATAGAAAAAAAGATTTGCGGCACTCACCACTATCTTGAAAATTCTTCAATGCTTTATTTCACGCATACACGAAAAAGTTCGCAGGCTGGGGAGCGGAATAGCCCTTCAGTGTTGATCAACGGTGACGGCCGGTGACGACGCTTCCTCAGACCGCTAGGACACACACATGCACAGCCCTGCTATATATGGGCGTCCACCCGACCAGCACTCAAGTAACAGGGAGGTGCTCCCACAGGTGTGCAACATGTGCAATTAAAATCAAGCAATGCAAACAGGACCAGTGTGAACTTTTTGCCGTGATGATGACATTATGTTACTATGTTACTTTGTTGATCATATACTTTGTTGCACTGTGTGTAAGTGCACACACAGTGCAACAAAGTATATGATCAACAAAGTAACATAGTAACATAATGTCATCATCACGGCAAAAAGTTACAAATACATAAAACGGGTATAAATAAATACAGAAACGCACGAATCAGCAGGGTATTCATTAAAATACTCCCATGTAATTTTTATCGTTTAAACCGTGCAGACCCATGGCGCTAGTTGAGATGATCCACCGGGCCTTCCGTTGCAACAAGAGGTGGTGGCGATCACCATGAAGGACTGGGAATACGCTGTGGAATGGAGCATGAAATATTAACTGAACCTGGTGACCTGTGGTTCTAGTACTGACAATTGCCCTGGCCTCCGGAGTTTGTGGAACCGAAAGAGAAACCTGCCTGCCTAGACTATGCAAGAAGTGAGGGGCAAAAGAAACCATGAAAGTAGGAAGGGAATCTTTAAATAGTTCCCCGGACATCATCTATCTGCTTGCCATGGCCCCTGCATTCTTCTGTGAACCCCTGAGAATGGTTTAATCCTGAACCGGGAAAACCGACCTGGTATCTGAGTCTACCATTAACCTACGTGGCCCGAATACCGTGGCAGGCGAATATCGTTGAAAAATGTGACCTGACCAACATGGCAGGTGACCCTAAAGATTTGAGCTCCAGTAATTGAAGTGTGATCCTGGAGCATGGCAGACACTGGACATTAATAAGGTGTAACACCTAAAGAACGTAAGGAGCAGGAAACTTAGTTGAGTAACAAGTGAACCTTACTGAACCCCGCAGGTGACAGACTTTAGTTTAAAACATGGGCCGTACGCAGGTGATCAGGGAAGCAGATATGAATGTGAGACATTTGGGCCCAATCAGCCTGGAACCATGGATGGACAACCAACCAGGCAGGACTGAAAACAGGTAATCGGACCCCCGCAGCCATGGGGCTGAAGCAGTCGTCGGACCCCCGAAGCCATGGGGCCGTAGCAGTCGTCGGACCCCCGAAGCCATAGGGCCGAAGCAGTCGTCGGACCCCCGAAGCCATGGGGCCGTAGCAGTCGTCGGACCCCCGAAGCCATAGGGCCGAAGCAGTCGTCGGACCCCCGAAGCCATAGGGCCATAGCAGCTGTCGGACCCCCGAAGCCATAGGGCCAAAGCAGTCGTCGGACCCCCGAAGCCATAGGGCCATAGCAGCCTTCGGACCCCCAAAGCCATAGGGCCGAAGCAGTCGTCGGACCCCCGAAGCCATAGGGCCGAAGCAGTCGTCGGACCCCCGAAGCCATAGTGCCGAAGCAGTCGTCGGACCCCCGAAGCCATAGGGCCGAAGCAGTCATCGGACCCCCAAAGCCATGGGGCCGAAGCAGTCGTCGGACCCCCGAAGCCATAGGGAAGGTACAGTACCTTCCCAACAAACAAAAGAACAACTTGTAAAACATGGCAGGCCCACTGGCCTCCGCTGAGAAGCTGTTTTGTTGAACTTGGCAGGAGACCAATCTGAGTGAATGCAAACCAGGAGTAAAGGAGACCAATCTGAGTGAACACGAATCAGGATTTAAAAGGAATTTTTTTTTTTTTTTTTCACACCACCGAGGAAAAATGTACGCCTGAAAATAAAGCAGCCATGTTTACCATGAGTACTAAGCAGTGGGTGCGGAGTGCCCCGTTGAGACTACTGAGTGTAGCAAGTAACAGGAGAATTAAGCTTTGAGTGGGAGCCGAATGTAACATATGGTGTAACAGCAGATGGGTGAATGCCGCTCAGGATGTGAGTAACAATGTATGAGCGCTGCTCTGAGTATGGCTAGAGCATGAAAAACATGGTATAAAGCAGACGTAAGAATGCAAACTGAACGTGAGCGGACTATTAACGTGATGCATCTGCGGACACATGAACACAGCTTTAGTAGTGAATGGAGTAGAGGACAGGATGTAAAAATAGACATGCGGACGCAGCTTTGGATGTGAATGAAATATTAACTCGAAGTGACAGCCGACATGGAAAGCAGTTCTGGCAAGTGGGGTATAAAACCTGTTGTAGCAGTAGAAGTGTTAACACAACTCTGGGTATAGGCAGAGCAAACAATTGGTATAACGGCAGCTCTGGTTGTGAATGGAGCGCGACACTTGATGTGAAAATGACATGAACGCAGCTCTTGAAATGGGCCTGGAAAGAACCTGTAGTAACAATGGACGTGTGAACGCAGCTCTGGGTGTGAGTAGAGCAAACATGATATGCCAATAGACGTATGGATGCAGCCCTGGTCGTGAATTTGACTGCGTAAGTTTGAAGGCTCCTTTGTGAGTGAGCCAAGAACGAAAATAGGTATAACAGCAGCTCTAAATGTGAGTGGAGCATGAACATGATGTGACAGCGAACGTGAATGCACCTCTGAAAACAAGCCTCGTATGACCTGTTGTAACAGCAGACATGTGAACGCAGCTCTGACTGTGAGCAGAGCAAACATGGTATACTAGCCGACGCATAAACGCAGCTCTAACCACACACAACAACATGATGCAACAGCCAAGTGTGAACAGCTAACGGGTGAATGCAACTCGAATGTGATTGAAGTATGAAGCATGATGAAAATAGCAGACATGTGGACACAGCTCCAGTGAGCAGAGAGTAAGACATGTGTAAAGCAAAATGTAAAGGCCGTCTGGAACGAGCAGCGTGAAAGTGATGGACAATAAAAGACGTGCGGATACATCTGAGGGTGTGAGGCGTATAAAGCGAGGTGCAAGCAGATATAAGACAGAAGTAGAGCCGAACGTGGAAATGCCGCTCAGAATAAGAGCAGAGCATAAAGTGCATCAGGGTTTTAGTACATAAAGCAGGGAAAAAACATGAAGTCTAAAGATGGTGGTGGCTGGGAGAGGGGGAGTCACATGGCAAGGAACAGCTACAGCAATAGGTCAAACAACAGCTGAGTCTGATGTTCAATCATGACATCACATGCAGCCTGGGTGACTGTTCCCTTACTGCGTATAAGCTGAAGTAATTTTCCATGCAACAAACAAGCGACGTAAATTTGCAAGATATATTGGAACTAATTCTTATTATCAAACAAACGAGGTTGAAAAAGAAATATAAATTTTTTAGCCCCAACAAAACAAACCTGAGGCAGAAGATTCTGAGACGAAGCCTCCCGTTCGCTAGAAAAGTCGGGCTCCGACCGGCCAGGAGGGATGGCCACGGCCCAACTTACTTACTTATTACCCCGCGTGCATTGCTACGATAGCAGAGAGCGAAGAAAAAAAACAAAACAAAGAAGCTAGTTCACTAATGACACCCAGCAGCACCTGTGCACCTGAAGAACACACGCCCAGGAGTGAGGCAGTGGCTTGTTTAAGAAGAGCCTCCGCCCCTCCCACAAATGCAGGCTGACCAGTCAGCCTTAATACATGTCACCTCCCCAATATTTTGCATTTTACTCTGTGAGTTATGGGGACAAAATGAAAAATTCCACACTTGAAATTTCCCGGCGGTTTTCTATTCTGCAACCAATTAGTTAGTTTGGGTTGTCTCACCACACTATGGACCAATTTGTCTCTGAGAGTGTGACATTTTCTAAACCTTATTAATGGTCTTTTTGAGGTCAAGTCCCCCAGAGCAGAATCACCCTTTAGTAGGTCCCAATTGTTTAACACGGCCTGTCTCACTATGCTAGCAGTGGGACTAAACTTAAACGCAAAAGTGAATCTATCAGTATCACTTTGTTTAATCCTATCACTAAGGAGGTTGTGACGTGTGTAGTGGCTGGCGCGATGTAGGGCTTCAACAACGCCCCTCCGTGGCTAACCCCTCTCTAAGATCCTCTCCTTAAGCTGGTAGGCCTGACTAAAATAGCCCTGATCCATGCTATTAATTCTGCGGAGTCGGATGAATTGCCTGAATGGGACTGCATCCTTCACCGCAGGTGGATGAAAGCTGGTCTGGTGTAGCAGCGAGTTGGTCGCAGTGGTTTTGCGGAAGCCTGTGGTACACAAGGTACCATTTTCTGTGGTGGTCATCTGTTATGTTACAGATAATACAAACGGATCTGTTCTTGACGGATGCAGGAGGTTGTATTATTGTAATGGATCCATTTTTGCAGATCCATGATGAATCCGCCCAAAACGTGAGTGCGAAAATAGCCTAAGCATGTTTTACTCAAACATTGAATTTATAACTGCCTGGTGTGATAGAAGATAATATTTATCCTAGAGCCAGCATTGGGAGAACAGTTGAGGAGACTGCAGTCTGTGTTTAGAACAGATTAAATTTTAACATTATTTCAAATGTTGGGAAGTTTTAAGAGTGGCATGACGAGGGAAAATTGAGAATGTGGCGAGAACTGAGGATGTAGGAAAAAGTTACTGACTGTATAACTGTCAGAATGTGACACAGTTGCTTCTGGGATACATTTTCTGTACAATTTATGCAAAGAATGATAAGGGGGCCATGTACTGTAAAAACTTCAGCCCAAACGCAATGCTTAAAGAGTAACAAAACTTTTACGCAACTTTAGTTAGAAAATATTCCAAATGCTCTAAAAATAATTTTGTAACATACTTTATTTATGTACTTTACAGTTTTACTAAAGAAATCGGCAAATCCTAAGTGCCTATCGTGCTTTAGAATCCATACACCCATACACTGCTGACATGTTGATGATGTACAGTATGAGAGTACTGATTCTAAAGTGCGATAGGCACCGAGGTCTTTGGGTGCCTATTTCTTTAGTAAAAAGATAAAAAACATTAATAAAGTATATTACAAAATATATGTTTAGGGCATCTGGCTCATTTTTAAATAAAGTTTAGGAGTGGTGAACCAATGCAGTGAGGAAGGGTTTAAACAAAAGCATTTGGAAAGCCAGCTTATTCTTAAGAATATGAATAATGAATATTAGGGCTATATAAAACAAAACACAGACACCGTCGAGAACCCCTCTAATAAGCTTCAATCCATGTTATTATTAACTCCCGTTTACAGGATAGCTTTACTAAACACTAACAGTTTCCTTTGGGTTTAGTTCCCAAACGTAACACCACAAAACTTCACTGAAAAAGAACAGTCGGTTTGCTTCTTTTTTCATAGTAGCAGTCAGTCTTGTACATTAGCAACTATGTAAACAATGAACGTATCATTCCTAAGCAACTCCATCTGAACAAAGTAAAAATGTACCTGGCCACAATGGCATAGCGTTGGGGGGAAGGCAAGGGGAGGAAGTTCTCCCTCTAAAGCCTGTAATCTTGGCTAAATCTTAATCCATTTACCTTAACCCTAAACCCTAACCTACATAGCAACATTAAGCTTACGTGCTTTGCTTATATAGCCTGCAGCCACCTGAACATTGGTGACATGAACCTCCTTTGGCATCAATAACTATATATATATATATATGTATATATATATATATATATATATATATATATACCCCATAAGATACACTTTTTTCCCCGGGAAGTAGTGAAGGCTCTGTACTCATCGCTTCCTGGTCCTCTGCTGTCAGCTATGCTGTGGCTGCACACAGTGTGAGGGCGCTCTGTGACCTCAAACTGTGCATGTCAGGTCACAGCACAGCCGTGGCAGGAAGAAGAGAGAGTGCTGGCGGTGAGGAGCTGAAGCAGGAGAGGTAAATCGATTTTTTATTTTATTTGCTCTGAGGCTGGGGGTACATCCGAGGCTAATGGCCGGGGACTGATATGAGACTGATGGCTGGTGGCTGATCTGAGGCATGGGAGGCTGATCTGAGGCATTGGAGTCTAATTTGAGGTCTGAATGGGGAGTCTTATATTAGGCTATTAGCTGAGGTCTGATTGGGGATCATTCACATTGAGGTCTGAGCAGAGGTCTGATTGTGGGTCTGATCTGAGGTCTGATTGAGGGTCTTATTAACATTGGGGATCTGATTGCTGGTCTGATCTGAGGTCTAATGAAAAATATATTTTTCTTATTGCCCTCCTCTAAAACTCAGGTGTGTCTTATGGGCTAGTGCGTCTTATAGGGAAAATAATAAGGTGTGTGTGTATGTGTATACTTCCTTATGAGCCATTAACACGGTACTACTAGCAAGGTGACAGGTAGTATATCATTATATTCTTGTAATAAAAATAATATATCATTAGCATACAATAATTACTACTATTTCAAATTAAACCCATATAGACCACAATTATCTTTACTCCGTTGATCTTGGTCATATGAAAATTCAAAATAGGGGCAAACAGTATTAAATGGCACAGCTGCAGACATTAAATGTGCTATGCTCCATCAATTTTAAGGTCTATAATTTTGTTTGTAGCTGTACTTTAATATTTACAAAAGGTCACTTGTTCAAATTTGCAGGGTTTTCTTTTACCTCTCATAATTAATATATATAATGTACTGCTGTTCGGTTTCATTTTCTGTGGAGTTCTACATTTATGTGAGAGTTTAGTGCTACTAACCACATTTACACATTTTTATTAAATGAACCATAACATTAGACATGAATGAGTCTATGCAGTGGCAATTAAGGCATCAGTATAGGGGACATGCAATAAATTCATTTTTCCTTGCAGAGGGGCTGTAAAAGTAGCACTGCTACTGACTAATACATTTCAAATAAAGACACTAGTTAGAACTTACTGCTTCTTTTAGGCACCTGGAACGTTTGGAGCAATTTGTAGGGACATTTTAAGCCTTTAAAATGGGCATAACATTTTCCAGAGAAGGATCTAACGTAAAGCATTTAATGTTCTGGTGTCTTTTCTCTTTCCAAAAACATTTTAAATTAGTCCAAAATGCATACTGGAAAGTTATCATTTGTCTATTGATACATATAGCAGTATGACCAACCTGATTTTGTATTAAATTAAATACAATTAAAAATACAATTGAATTGTATGTTCAAGGAAAGCTATACCCAAAGTTAAAGATGCATTATTAAAAGGGTAAGTTCCATCGTACATTATTACATTTACCCTCCATTACCCAATGTGTAGGCAACTGCAACGTAAATTTATCCCAGTGAATTGGGCTGTGTTGTAGTTCTCTGCACAAGGTGGACAGAAGAACTAGTATGCAGGAAAAGAGCGAACAAATGACTGCACAGTCTGTTGATCAGTGGGGGGCATAACAGTCACGCCACCACCAATCAGAAAGTGTTGGCATATTTTAGAGATATGCCATCAGTTGTGGTGAGAAACACACTTTATTTAAAAAAAATGCAGATTAAAAATAATTATAATTTATATTTTAGAGTTACATAAAACTTTCACTTCATTTTTGCCTTGATCGAAGTAACCAAACCACCAGCAGCAGTAAATATCATAGAATAACACAAAAAAATTATACTCCCCCTGCTGCTTCAATCTTTCTGCTCCAGCCCTATAGTACTGACATCATCTTCTTGACTGCAGCGGTGACATGGTGTGTACAGGACATCAAAGCTGCAGTCAGGATAACAAACACCAATAGGGAGGAGGGGAATACTACACTAAGTATGACTGACTATTTTATTTTTTTATTTTATGACAATTGTTGCTGCTGCCAGAGTTATTATTTATCTTGGACAACCGCTTTAATGGATACATAAAAATGGTATAGAAAAATACATAAAAACAGCCGTAAAACTTATAATCATACTTGTCATTAGTCTTTTAGCTTTTATTTTCTATAATCCATACCTTTGTTGTTTTATTCCCATCATCCAAGGTCAATTTTTCAGGGAACAGTCATTTTATTAGAACCTTGAACCATAAAAAAGACCTCTATATAACTTTATATTGTGTTGTCTAAACTATCACAATTTAAAGATGGTGTAAATTTGATCTCTCATTCCTTTACTCTACAGCCATCACTGTAAAGTGAGTTTAAAGTGGTTGTCCACGAAGGTGGAAATTCTTTAGAAATGTCTGAAATTGGCAGATAAATAATAAAAGAAGGGCTAGTCACTCTCACAGATTCTCCTCCACTCTAAATCTAATGCTCACTGGTTCTCTGCTGGTCTTTACTTTCTGGTTTGCTTTTGACACAAAGGAAATAGCAGTATATACTTTCTCACCACTTATCAGCTGAAGAGGAATATATAGGTATTTCCTGCCTGTTCAGATAGGGCTAAGATAAAGAGATCAGCTGAAACCTGGGTTCAGTGAGAATGACTAATGATACTTTTATTCTTTATTTTATTTTATACCAGTTACTGCCCTTTCTAAATAATTTTCCAACACTGAACAAACCCTGAAACTTAAAGTTGAAGTAGACCACTACGACAGTATTTCTGTAACGAAACAGAGAAGAACAGTAAAGAGCCTCCATCTCAGACTACTGCCAGCAAACTCTAAATCTGCCACCTATCTTCATTCACCACTCCGGTTAGTAGATCTAAGGCTATGCTAGGTATACAGACTTGGCAGCCTGGAACCCAGGTTATGTCCACAGAGTAAGCAGCAGAACTCAGGTGCAAGCTCACAGGTAGCAGACCTATCAGATGCCTGGCAGTGGCAGGAGAGTAAAACAAGTCATAGCTTGAGCCAGGAGAATAAAAGCCAAAACAGCAGACAAGGCATTAATCCAGAAACAAATTGAGAAGTCACAGCCAGGAGAAACAGTTAAAGCCTAAACAGCAGACAAGGGGTTAAACCAGCATCAGCTGAGGTCAATATACAGGAAAGGCCAAGAATGTAGCACTGTTCAGAACACATAGAACAAACAGGATACAGGACAAACTCACAGGCAAAGACAGCAGTGAGTGCTAAACTTAAATCCTCTTCCTAGCTCTTGGATTGGATGCTGGACCAAGAACTTGATGAGCTCAGCATTCAGGTTCACAGAAAGGTCAACCAGCAGGGGTTTGGCTGGGCACCATGCCAATACTCCTGTAGCAGCCATGCACAGGATCATGATTGGGCAAGCCAACCTTGAATCTACTGAGAAAAACTAACTTAATAAATCACTTTACAATAACTAAACCACATCAGAAATAAACTATAGCACAAACCACATTCACCTGCCATGTCATAGACATATATATTTTTCTTGAATTTGGAAGAGTTCTGGAGAAGACTACAGAGATCTGTTTATATGAGTCCATCTTCATGATAGATTGCCAGTAACATATGGCTGCTGTCTAATTTTGGATGACACAAGCATAATTCCTTATATAAACAGACAATGCTTGGTAACACCCAGACTGCTATAAGGGTAAAGTTAACGTCTCTCACACACTCCAGAGCATGAACAGCTCTAATGAATCATTTTAATTAGGACAGACAAGTACACCTTTGTACGCTAGACATAAATCAGAGATACACACTCAACTTAGCTAGAATACCTTCAGCGAGCAGAGCATAGCAAGACTCCAGGAGTGGTACAGGAAGAGCATTAATACTGTCCTGAGAGGATTTCAATGTTTTATAGGTGTTTAAGATCAGCCTCCATCTTGCATTCAAAGCCAGCATTTCAGTTTTATACAAACAACAGGACACTACTGAACTTGTCTGCAAGGTTAAAAGAAGCATTAAAAGCAAACTTTTCAAACTTGGGGCTAAGCTACAAAGGTATGTTTGGCATCTGCATAATCACCCTACTAAATCTGGCCATGCTCAATCAAGTTTTTAGGACCTTAAAGGGGTTATCCATTTGGATATTAAAATTACAAGAGCCTCTCAACAATGAGTGCATGGTGCCAGGTCCTATCATGCTCTGGTAGGTAGGGTGATGTTATGAACAAGGTACCTTATGTATTGGGTCCAAATGCTTTAAAACAACATACAGTAGGGATGGGGTTATCCAGTTTAGGCAGCTCCTATCCATATGCCTTATTTGAACAAATCATTTTAGAGTAACATCTTTAAACATATTGTGGGGTGGCTTAGACTTAAGCTTTAACCTTCCCCAGTTCCTGGCATAAGATAGTAAATCCGGCAGTCTGTGTGAAGCCGTGCCCCATGCTCCTTTTACATAGTAAAATAGTATATAAGACCGAAAAAAGACATTTGTCCATCCAGTTCAGCCTGTTTCCTTCAAGTTGATCCAGAGGAAGGCAAAAAAAAAACTGTGAGGCAGAAAAAAATTCCATCCCAACTCCAATCAGGCAATCAGAATAACTCCCTGGATCAATGACCACTCTCTAGTAGCTATAGCCTGTAATATTATTACACTCCAGAAATACATCCAGGCCCCTCATGAACTCTTTTAGTGTACTCACCATCACTACCTCCTCAGGCAGAGAGTTCCATAGTCTCACTGCTCTTACCGTGAAGAATCCTCTTCTATGTTTGTGTACAAACCTTCTTTCCTCCAGACGCAGAGGATGTCCCCTCATCACAGTCACAGTCCTGGGGATAAATAGATGATGGGAGAGATCTCTGTACTGACCCCTAATATATTTATACATAGTTATTAGATCTCCCCTCAGTCGTCTTTTTTCTAAAGTAAATAACCCTAATTTTGATAACCTTTCAGGGTACTGTAGTTGCCCCATTCCAGTTATTACTTCAGTTGCCCTCCTCTGAACCCTATCCAGCTCTGCTATGTCTGCCTTGTTCACAGGAGCCCAGAACTGTACAGTGCTCCATGTGTGGTCTGACTAGTGATTTGTAAAGTGGTAGGTATGCAACCCATTATCTTATTGGCCTTGTCAGTAGCTGCCTGACACTGGTTTTTACAGCTTAGTTTGCTGTTTATTAAAATTCCTAGATCCTTTTCCATGTCAGTGTTACCGAGTGTTTTACGATTTAGTATGTACGGGTGACTTGCATTATTCCTTCCCATGTGCATAACTTTACATTTGTCAGTGTTAAACCTCATCTGCCATTTCACTGCCCAAGCCTCCAATCTATCCAGATCCCTCTGTAGCAGAAAACTGTCCTCTTCAGTGTTAATTACTTTACACAGTTTAGTGTCATCTGCAACAATTGATATTTTACTGTGCAAGCCTTCTACAAGATCATTAATAAATATATTGAAGAGAATAGGGCCCAGTACTGACCCCTGAGGTACCACACTAGTGACAGTGACCCAATCTGAGTGTGTACCATTAATAACCACCCTCTGTTTCCTATTAGTCAGCCAGTTACTTACCCGCATACAGACATTTTCTCCCAGTCTGAGCATTCTCATTTTATATACTAACTTTTTATGAGTTACAGTGTCAAATGCTTTGGAGAAGTCCAGATATACGACATCCATTGATTCGTCGCTGTCAAGTCTAGAACTTACCTCCTCATATAAACTGATTAAATTCGTTTGGCATGACCGATCCCGCATGAAGCCATGCTGATAGGACGTTATTTGCTTATTTTCATTGAGATACTCCAAGATAGCATCTCTTAGAAACCATTCAAACAGTTTACCAACAACAGATGTTAAACTTACCGGCCTATAATTTGCAGGCTCTGTTTTTGGACCCTTTTTGAATATTGGCACCACATTTGCTAAGCGCCAATCCTGTGGAACATTCCCTGGCAGGATAGAGTCCGTAAATATCAGAAATAAGGGTCTGGCTATGACATCTCTTAATTCCCTTAGAATACGGGGGTGTATCCCATCCGGTCCTGGCGATTTGTCTATTTTAATATTTTTAAGTCGCTGTTGTACTTCTTCCTGGGTTAGACAGGGCACTTTTAAAAGGGCATTTACTTTTCCATTCTGCATTTCATCTGACAGTTTATTTTCCTCAGTGAATATAGTGGAGAAAAAAATATTTAATTGTTTTGCTTTATCCTTGTTGCTCTCTGCAACACCCCCCTCATTGCTATGTAGAGGGCCGACTCCTTCAGATTTATATTATTTACCATTGATACATTTGAAAAACATTTTAGGGTTAGTTTTACTCTCTTTGGCAATTAATTTTACTCTCTAGTTTGGCAATTTTTATTAGTTTTTTACATATTATATTTTTTTCCTCATAGTTTATCAGTGCTTTCTGGCTCCCCTCCTGTTTTAGTGATTTATATGCTTTCTTTTTGTCATGTATTGCTTTCTTTATGGTTCTATTTATCCACATTGGTTTCTTATTGTTTCTTAGCCTTTTATTCCTATAAGGTATGTACCTCTCACAATTAGATGTTACAATACTTTTAAAAGTATTTTATTTTTGAGGACTTTGTCCCAGTTAGGTAGAACTATGGCCTCGCTTTTTTATCACAACTTTTCTTTTAGAAGAGTGGTGAGAAGCTTAAAAAGTCAAAAAGTATGGAATAATTAATGATTTGCAACTTTTTTTGGCATAAAAACTTTAGTGAATGCCCTCACTATGTTGTCTACCTATATAAAAGCAAAAACAAAAATAAAAACATTTTTTAGATTTTGTAATTGATCTTTCATTTCACTTAAAAGTTTAAGAGGTGCAATGTGAGCAGTGGTGGAAAGGATAATGTGTTAAACTCACCAGGCACATTGTTGGCCGAATTCAATTAGACATGGTCATTAGGCGTTCAGGACAAGTGGTCAAAAAACATTTCTGGACTGTATGTAAAAATAATTTTAATTATATAGACTGCATATCCTGTAACTTTTGTAGCATATGCAAAATATTCATATTATGTCTATCTAGAAGGTGTCCTGCTATGTTATTTTCAAAACCTACTTTATTCCTTGTTATAGCCAATACAAATGGAATTCTGATCTAATGTGTAAACAGTAGGAGAAGACTCTGAGGTCAGGTCAAGTAGAAAAGTCACGGTGCCTAATCAACCTAAGAAATTCCTAGTGTTTATACAGCAGGTACACTGTTATCTGTCACAGAGACTAATCTCTGGATGTATAAACAAATTCAATTTCATGACCGAAATACTTTCTGCTAAGAGCCATCATATCTTTAGCTTAAGAATATAAAGTAAAGGCTTGTGGAGCAAGTGTCTGCATAAAAATCTCATACCCCAAAATGTGGAATGATAAAATTGTATATTTTTATTAGGTTTGTGGAGATATCTAATTGATGTCTCACTTCTAAAACGAAGGATGGTAAACTCATAAAATCATTTCCTACTGAGCCTGATCATCCGCTTCATTCTTGATATTTTGGTATTTTTAGAGTACCACTTCACTCTATGTTCAGTAGGGCAAGTAATTTCTGACCATGCAATGACCTACTCATGACTAGAGATTTAATCACGTTAGACATCATTACCCAGCAAATAAAATGCCATGGCTAGATATAATTGTTTTATAAATTTATCTTCAGAAAGTTTCCTTATATGGTTATTGATTTTTTGAAAAAAGTTTTCAAATGTCAGAGTAGAGTTGAGTGGAAGTTCGGGTTTGCCTTGTTTGGCCGAACTTTGTTGAAAAGTTCGAGTTCGGGACCCGAACTTCACCCAAACTTCACCCCAAACCCAAACACCATTGTAGTCAATAGAGACCCGAACTTTGGGGCACTAAAATGGCTCTGAAAAAGTAATGGAAAGAAATGACTTAAAATAACAAAATACATAAAAATTAAAAATAATAATCTTGAACTAGGAGGAGGAAGTCCATATGGAGTAGGGGGTTGAGGAGGCGGTAGACGCGGCGGTGTAGGTGGAAGCGGTGGTGGAGGAGATAGTTGCCAACAACACAGTTTTTTTTATTTATTTTTTATTTATTTGGGTAGACCCCAAAACAATGGGAAATATAGAAAAGAAAACAAAGAGAAAGTGCGCTGGAGTATAACAAAAGGCTGGGTGAGGCCGGTATACATGTCTATTCTGCACAAGTTACGGACCTGTCCTGTGGGATCCATGCCTGGTTCATTTTAATGAATGTGAGCTTGTCCACATTGGCTGTGGATAGGCGGCTGCACTTGTCTGTGATAACGCCCCCTGCCATGCTAAACACACGTTCAGACAATACACTGGCTGCAGGGCAGGCCAGCACCTCCAAGGCAAGCCCAGGCCATGTCCCAATTTGGAGACCCATAAGTTGAATGCGGCAGACCCTTCAGTCAGTACATGTAGGCGTGTGCACACATACTTTTCCACCATGTTGTTGAAATGCTGCCTCCTGCTAAGACGTTCCATATCAGCTGGTGGTGCTGGTTCTTGTGGCATGCTGACAAAGCTATTTTCCACATTTCGGCCATGCTAACCCTGCCTTCTGATGTCCTGGCGGTGACCCAGCTGCGTTGGCGATTTCTCCCTCCTCTTCTGCCTTCGCCTTGTGCTTCCACTGGGGCCCCGGTGTCAGGTGGGAATGCCATCAGCAGTGCATCTACCAGCGTGTGCTGGTAGTCGCGCATCTTCTGACCACGCTCCAGTGAGGGAATTAAGAACGGCACGTTTTCCTTGTAATGGGGATCCAGCAGGGTGACCACCCTGTAATCAGCAAAAGTTAGAATGTGGGCAACTCAGAAGTCGTTGCACAGGCACTGCAGCATGTAGTCGCTCATGTGTACCAGGCTGCCCAGAGGCAACGACAAGCTGTCCTCTGTGGGAGGTGTATTGTCTGTGTCCTCCATATCCCCCCAGCCACGCTGCAGTGATTGCGCTGAGCTGCTTTGGGTACCACCCTGCTGTGAACACGGCTCCTCCTTCTCCTCCTCCTCATCCTCCAGAACTGTGCCCTGGCTGGACAATTGTGTACCTGGCCTATGTTGGTGCAGGAACCCACCCTCCAAGCCACTTGTGAATGACTGGCCTGATAACCGAGGAAATGATCCCTCTTCCTCCTCCTCTTCCTCCTGTGCCACATCCTCTTCAATCATCGCTTAAAGCATTTTTTCAAGGAGACATAGAAGTGGGATAGTAAAGCTGATCATGGCGTTATCGGCACTGGCCATGTTGGTGGAGTTTCGAGTTGCTTGAAACAGCGCAACATGGCACACAGGTCTCACATGGAGGCCCACTTATTGGTGATGAAGTGGTGCTGTTTCGCAGAGCGACTCACCCGTGCGTGCTGCAGCTGAAACTCCACTATCGCCTCCTGCTGCTCGCACATTCTCTACAGCATGTGCAAGGTGGAGTTCCACCTTGTGGGCACGTCGCATATGAGGTGGTGAGCGGGAAGGCCGATGTTATGCCGCAGTGCAGACAGGCGAGCAGCAGCAGGGTGAGAATGCCGAAAGCGCGCACAGATGGCCCACACTTTCTGCAGCAGCTCTGACATATCGGGTAGTTTTTCAGGAATTTCTGCACCACCAAAATTAGCACATGCGCCAGTCAAGGGATGTGCGTCAAACCGGCTAGGCCCAGAGCTGCTACGAGATTTTGCCCATTATCGCACACCACCAGGCCGGGCTTGAGGCTAAGTGTAACCAACCACTCATCGGTCTGTTGTTCCATGCCCGTCCACAGCTCCTGTGCAGTGTGGGGTTTTTCCCCCAAACCGATGAGTTTCAAAACAGCCTGCTGTTGTTTCCCCTTGGCTGTGCTGAAGTTGGTGGTGAAGGTGTTACCCTGAGCGGATGAGGAGGTGGTAGAGGAGGAAGCGGAGTAGGATGAGGAGGCAACAGCAGGCAAAGAGAAATGCCCTACAATCCTCGGTGGCAGAAGGACATGCGGCAAACTTCTATCCGCCTCAGCCCAGCTCCCACTGCATTTAACCAGTGTGCTGTTAGGGAAATATAACGTCCCTGCCCATGCTTACTGGTCCACGTATCGGTGGTTATGTGGACCTCGCCACAGATGGCGCTGCACAGTACACATCTGACTTTGTCGACCACTTGGTTGTGCAGGGAAGGGATGGCTCGCCTGGAAAAGTAGTGGCGGCTTGGAACCACGTACTGTAGAACAGCCAATGCCATAAGGTTTTTAAAAGTATCAATCTCCACCAGAAGCAATAACAGCATTTCAAATTTTAAATTATGACATTCAAGGCCAGGGATCGCAGGTGGGTAGGGGGGCACTTCTTTCTCTCCAGTGTTTGGGAGATGAACAGCTGAACGCTTCCATGGGACATTGGGAAGATGCTTGGTGACAGTGACGGACGTGGTGGCATTGTTGCCACATCCTCTGTTTGCTGGGTGACAGGTGCCACTGTCACTCCAGAGGGGGGAGGAAGAGGCCAAGACTGCAGCAGAAGAAGGAGCAGGAGGAGCCTGAGACCTTTCTTGGAATTTGAGGTGTTTACTCCACTGCAGCTCGTGCTTTGCATTTAGATGCCTGGTCATGCAGGTTGTGCTCAGGTTTAGAACGTTTATGCCTCTCTATGATTGCACAGCGTGCAAAGCACTCGTGTCTTGTCATCAGCACATTGTCTGAAGAACTGCCACGCCAGGGAACTCCTTGGAACTGGCTTTGGTGTGCTTGGTCCCTGGGTGCGGTGGGCAGTAGCAGGCGTACTGTCTAGGAGACGGCCACTCTGGCCACTCTGCTTTTGCACCCTGCTCCCTCTTTTGCTGTGCTGGTGGTTCTGTGCGACCACCACCCCTCTTCCTCCGAACTGCACATGTCACTTGCATGACCTTGATTCCATGTGGGGTCTAGGACCTCATCATCCTCATCATCCACATCATCTTCCACCCACTCTTCACCCCAGCCCTCCTTGTCGGTCTGGACACTGCAGAAAGGCGCAGCAGTTGGCACATGTGTTTTGTCATCATCAGAGACATGCTGCAGTGGTCCTCCCATGTCCACATCCTGAAACATAAGTGGTTGGGCATCGGTGCTCTCAATCGCTTCCACTTCTGCTGCAGGGCTATGTGGATGGCTTACGGAAACCCTGCCAGTAGAGTCATCAAAAAGCATAAGAGACTGCAGCATGACTTAGGGCTCAGACTGCTTGGCTTATTTGCAAGGGGGTGAGGTGAAAGACTGATGAGCATGGGCTGCAGGTGCCAACTCTGAGCTTTCAGCAGGGGACCGGGTGGGAGGCAATGTGAAGGAACTGGAGGCACTGTCAGCCACCCAGTCTACTATCGCCTGTATAGGTTCTGGCCTCACCATTCGTACAGCGGCATTCGGGCCTACAAAATAACGCTGAACATTCTGTCGCCTATGTGCACCTGAGGAAGGTGTTTCATTTGTGCGTGTAGCTGGCACAGATCGACCATGTCCTCTCCCTGCAACAGGAGCTCCACCACCACCAGCAGCACCACGACCAGGGCCACGTCCCTTATTTGACGCTCTCCTCATTCTTTGCGTTTAGATCAATCTAAACGCCGCCAAATTTACTGAGTATATTTCCCAGTCAGGTATGCAGTGCAGGGGTAGTTTGAAAGAAAAAAGGGGTACAGATCACCCAGCAATCTAAACGCCGCCAAATTTACAGAGTATATTTCCCAGTCAGGTATGCAGTGCAGGGGTAGTTTGAAAAAAAAAGGGTACAGATAACCCAACAATCTAAACAAAGCCGAATTTACAGAATATATTTCCCTGTCAGGTATGCAGTGCAGGGGTAGTTTGAAAGAAAAAAGGGGTACAGATCACCTAAAAATCTAAACGCCGCCGAATTTGCAGAATATATTTCCCTGTCAGGTATGCAGTGCAGCAGGAACACACCCTCCAAGCCACGTGTGAATGACTGGCCTGATAACCGTGGAAATGTCCACCCCCAATCTAAGAGCTGGATTTACTGATTTTCTTTCATCAGACATTCAGTGCAGGATGCAAAGGTACTTTATGGCAAAAAAAAGTGATTTTTTTTCACCCACAATGTCCCAGTTGTAGTTACTGATTATGTTTCACTATCAGAAATACAGTACAGTGCAGGCCGCAAAGGTTCATTATGGCCAAAAAAATTTGGTTTTTTTCAACCAGAATGTCACAGTTGTATTTACTGATTATATTTTACTAGCAGAAACGCAGTGCAGGCCACAAAGGTTCTTTATGGCAAAAAAAAAATGTAATTTGTCCCCCCAGAATCTAACAGATGGACTTACTGAATTGATTATACTGTCACATATGCAGCACAGGGGTACTTTACAAAAAAAAAATGTGAATATGTCACCCCCTGGGTCCTTGAACTCACAGACGGATTACCTATCTTATTTTCTCTTCCCCTGGCACATATGTAGTGCAGGTGCACTTAAATAATGGGTATATGTCACCCTGAACAGGATTAAATTATTGTCCCTGGCACATATGCAGGTGCAAGTGCACTGCACTTGCACAAAATGGCCGCAGATGCCCACCCAACTAACAGATGGATTAAAACTTATTTTTCTGTGTCACTGGGCTCAGGGCAGGGTACAAAAATGTTGCATTGCACTCACAAAAAAAAATCACTGTAGATTGCAGACTTAACACCAAGCTCTGATATCAGATTATTTCCTGTATATAAATATCAGACAGCACTCCAATGAAATTTGATGCTTTTTGAGTTTTATTTCAGCCGGACATAGTTACAGGCAACGTTTCGGGTTTGAGAACAAACCCTTAATCAGGCCATTAGGCTGCTATGGAGGATTTATCCGGATCAATCCTCCATAGCAGCCTAATGGCCTGATAAAGGGTTTGTTCCCAAACCCGAAACGTTGCCTGTAACTATGTCCGGCTGAAATAAAACTCAAAAAGCATCAAATTTCATTGGAGTGCTGTCTGATATTTATATACAGTGAAAAGTCCTTGTGGTGGAGCATTGGACATTACCCCTGACGTGCACCCATTAAGTCAGAGAAAGGAGCGAGTGCTGTGATCCCTATAGAAAAAATATCAGATTCTTTCCTAATCTCTCCCTCACAGCAGCAGCATCCTATCCCTACACTAGTAAGAGCTGACATTAGTAGGCATGACTGTGATGGCTTCTAAGGGCACACAGCTTAAACGCTTGATTGGCTGCCCTGCAGCCTTTCAATAAGCTTTATTAAATGGCTGAACACCGAACTGGAACCCAAACTTTTACCGAAAAGTTCGGGTTCGGGTCCGGGTACAAAAAAAACCAAAGTTACAGTTCGGGTTCGCTCAACACTATATCAGATATATACAAAAAGTTTTGATCAGTGTGGGTTCTGAGTGGTGAGGCTCCCACGGTCACTAGAAGGAGGAGAGAGAAGTGCTCACATATCACTCTCTCGTCACTGCAGGATAAGGACTAAATAGAAGTCTATGGGCCTTTTTTTGATTCACAATATGCAAGCACTTCTTTCTCCTTGTTCTAGGCATTCAGACCCCCAGCGATAAAAACTTTTGATATGTCTCTATGACATATCAAAAGTTTTTTTGAAAACCCAGGTATGCTTTAATTAGGTGAACTCTTTCAAAATTTTTCTCAAATGCTTGACTAATTTCATGAGCAACTTTCAGACTTGAACATGCTATGTTTATTATAGTGGTTTTAAGGTAGCCTAAAGACCCACATACAGATTAGACTGTCAGCTAAACCCATTGTTTCCAGCAGGACTGGCTGACAATCTAATGCATATGGGGAGCTCCCCACTCTCCACCAACAGATGATATTGGGGAGAGATAGATCAGGTGCTTTGAATTTCAATGCCCAATACTTTTGTTCTCTTGGGAGATAAGTTGCCACCAGAAGTGTCTAGAAAAGGCTTTTGCCTCTCTCTCCATTGAAGACTGCAATGGGGACCAATAAGAAATGTGTCTGCTTGTTCGGCTGAAAGCTATTGAAGGTGTATGGCCACCTGAAAAGGACAAGTCAGTTGGGTGGGCCATAATTGACCTTTGATATGTCATATGTAGATGAAATATAACCACCTTGGTCAGTAAATGGGAAGAGCGTCAGAGACATTGATAATGAAATGGCACATAATGGTGGTTAATGGTCATTTGATAAATCGCAGTGGTAATAGTTTCTGACTGTAAGTTAGAGCCTAGGACAAAAAGTACATTAAAGGGGTTTTCCAGGCTTTTAATATTGATAACCTATGCTAAGAATAGGTCATCAATATCAGATCGCCTGGGGTCCGACACCCGGCAACCCTGACGATCAGCTGTATAAGAAGATGGCGCGTGCGCAGTGCGCATGTGCCTTCTCTTGTCTAATTTCCTGCTTGCTGCTGCTTTGCCATAGACATAGAAGCAGCAGGAAGAGAGACAGGTGACAGTACAAGCACACCGTGTGCGCTGTCTCCTCATACAGATGATGGCGCCTATCTGATATTGATGACCTAGGCTGAGGATAGGTCATCAATATTAAAAGCCCGGAGAAACCCTTTAAAGAAATACAATTAATGGTGAATATACTGAAGTAAAATGTAAATTTACATTTCAAATAATAATAAATGTAGAAAATATTTCAATTAAAAAACTCAATCAATTACCCCTTTAATATCCTAACTTTCATATTTTGTCTCATATTCCAATCAAAATGGTGAGAAATATACAAAGAGTTCATGAGTTCATTCATACAGGTCTCAGTCGATCAGCCTTCCCATCTTCTCACTGAGCTCAGCTGAGCTCAGACCAGAAGTTTGTCTAGCTGTAAAGTAACTGGCTGCAGCAGGAGCCCTACTTAATGTCCTCATAACAGACTTTTTTTTTTGTTGGATTAGAATGTGTATGATAACCTATGGTCCCTGACGTGGTGGATTCAATGACCTATACAAAGTTAAAATCAGAAGCAAGCCCCTGTGACCCCTCTCAATTCTCCTGAACAACTGAGTAGGAGGAAGGAAATATGTGGAAATGCATTTTCCTTCCCCTTTATCGGCATTTTAAGAGTCCTTCAGAAACCATTAGGCTGCTTTCAAACTTGTGATGGTTTTCTTTAGCGTTTTAGTGGCTTTTTTTTTGCTCCTGCAGTTTTTTCACCATTTTTGTTTTTGCGGTAATAACACCAGCTCCAGATGTTAATGGAAGGTGTATGGGAAACATGAAACACAGATATATTCATTCATTGTCACTGTTATGTCAGCTGAGAGTTGACAAACACGAACTGATGAGAACAATGACGGCTGTTCTATGGAAAGGTGATAATATCTTATTGTTATTCACTAGCAACAGCAATAAAAAGTCTAACAAGCAATAAACAATGACACAATTGAGTCTTCATACATAAAGTTATGAATGGTAAACTGATATACTGAGTATTGTATAGTGAAAGGTATGATGACGACATTTTTACATGCGCTGGAACTTTTTCATCTTAACACGAAAAAGTGTAATTGAGCCAAAGGTCATGGCTCATATATCCAAGGTACTGTCCGGCTTGCGTAATATGGTATAATGTGGTGTCTCAGCAAGAGCCAGAACAAAGCGGGTACGTAGAAGTGGAGTCTAATTCCTGCTGTGAATGGTGTAATCCAAGAATGACAGTATTGTATACCCAAAACATGTTATAGAGTTCATAAATGGGAAAGAGTGTCTTTCTTTGATCTTTAAGAGGAATGCGTAGTTTTTAAAGCACTTTCCACTTTCATGTATGGTTTACATGGTACAAAATGGTCTGGCACTGATAATTTAAAAGGAATTCAACAGTTTGTCCCACTGCTGATGGACTGGATATAACAGAAGTCTCATACTGGTGGTGAGGGTCTAATTATTGAGATTTTGCTGATACTGGGACGGTGCGCTTAACTGTTACATTTAGTGACAAGCGAAGCATCAGAAAATTCGATTCGGCTGCTGCGCCAAATTTAACAAAACATTTCGCTTTGTGACAAATTACTTTGTCACGAAGCGCATTCCTTTGTAAATACAGGGTGTAATGACAGGGAGCGGCGATTGCGCCGTGCCCCATCATTGTACCCCTCAGATGCCGCATTCATAGTTGATTGCGGCATCTAACAGTAATAACACAGTGCAATATAAAATAAAAAATAAATGAAATCATACTTACAGTACCTCATCCATTTGATTGCGACAAGTCATCTGCCTCCAACATAATTAAAGATCTAGTGCGAAACTTTGTGCAGCCCTTCATGCAGTCATCACGTTGGCCAGCATGGTGACATCATACATCACCGCGCACGGGATTGCGTGTGAGATCTTCAATAAAGATGGTGGCTGACGGCTCGTCTCGACCAAATGGATGAGGTAAGCATGATTTTTATTAATTTATTACTGCCATTCAGAGAAAATAGTTTCGCTACCAGAAAGCATGAGGAAATTTGACTTCACGGAGAATCGAATTTTCCCTTGTGGACTTTGATTCACTCAATGCAAGTTACATTATACAGTATAATGGAGAGTGACTAAACATGTGCAGTCATTAGCCATTCCTCTTCATTGGACCACTCTGTAGCATAGCCAATCAATTTTTCTCTGTAATAGTAAAAACTTTTCTATATGTTCATAAAAAAGTGAAGTATAGTCTCTAGACCTCTATCTTTAACCCCTTAAGGACCACGCCATACATGTACGGTACAGATGTCCGTGACTTAAGGACCAGCGCTCTACATGTACGGTACGGTGATCAGGCGGGTGCAGGAGATGCGCCTGCCCGATCCGCGGCAGGGGTTCGACAGTCACTGATAGCCAGACCTTTGCCAATGCCGGCACATTAACCCTTGATGTGCCGCGGTCAGCGCTGACCACTGCACATGCGATGTCCTTGCGGGGATCGGAGCTGCCATCGGGTCCCCGCGCTGCTATGGCAGGAAAGGCAGCCTGATGCCTTCCTTAGGCATCATGGCTGTCTTCCATGACAGCCTGTGAGATCCAGCCTCCTGGATCTCACAGGCAGGAAGCTGTAAGTGTATTACAATCAGAAATACAATCAGAAGTATTGTAAAGCATTGTAAAGGGGATCAGACCCCCCAAAAGTTGGAGTCCTAGAGTAGGACAAAAAATAAAGTGAAAAAAAAATAAAAAATAAAGTTTTACAAAAAAGGTTCCAAGTACAAAAAAAAACTTCCTTTACCCAAAATAAAGTAATAAAAATTGTAAAAAATAGGGAAAAAAGAAACGTGGACATATTAGTTATCGCCGCATCCGTAAAAACCTGCTCTATAAAAATATCACATGACCTACCCCCTCAGGCAAAAATAAAATAAAAACTGTTAAAAAAACATTTTTTTCTCACATTACATCACAAAAAGTGTAATAGCAAGCAATCAAAAAGTCATATGCACCCCAAAATAGTACCAATATAACCGTCACCTCATCCCGCAAAAAAGGATACCCTACCTAGAACAATCACCCAAAACATAAAAAACTATGGCTCTACGAATATGGATACACTAAAATATGATTTTTTTTGTTTAAAAAATATTATTGTGTAAAACTTAAATAAATTAAAAAAGTATACATATTAAGTATTGCCACATCCGTAACGACCTGCTCTATAAAAATATCACATGACCCAACCCCTCAGGTGAACAATGTAAAAAATAAAAACGGTGTCAAAAGCCATTTTTTGTCACCTTACATCACAAAAAGTGTAATAGCAAGTGATCAAAAATTCATATGCACCCCAAAATAGTGCCAATCAAACCTTTATCCCATCCTGCAAAAATTATACCCTACCTAAGACAATCGCCCAAAACATAAAAAATATATGGCTCTCAGAATATGGAGACACTAAAACATAATTTTTTTGGTTTAAAAATGTTGTTATTGTGTAAAACTTAAGTAAATAAAAAAAGTATACATATTCGGTATTGCCATGTCCGTAAGAACCTGCTGTATAAAAATATCACATGAAATAACCCCTCAGGTGAACACCATGAAAAAAAAAAAAAAAACTGTAAAAAAAGCAATTTTTTGTCACCTTACAGCACAAAAAAATACAAAGCAATGAAAAAGACATATACACCCCGAAATCATACCAATCAAACTGTCATCTTATCCCACAAAAAATTAGACCCTACTTACTGTAAGACAATCACGCAAAAAGTAAAAAAAAAATATGGCTCTCAGACTATGTAGACACTAAAATTAGTTTTTTTAGTTTCAAAAATTATATTATTGTGTAAAACTTAAAGAAAAAAAAAAAGTATACACATTATGTATCACCGCATCAGTAAGAACCTGCTGTATAAAAATATCATATGAACCCCTCAGGTGAACACTGTAAAAAATAAAGTGTGTCAAAAAAAGCATTTTTTGTCACCTTACATCACAAAAAGTGTAATACCAAGCGATCAAAAAGTCATATCCACCCTGAAATAGTACCAATCAAACCTTCATCACATACCAAAAAAAATGAGCCCCTACATTAGACAATTACCCAAAAAAATTTAAAAAAACACGGCTTTCAGAAAGTGGAGACACTAAAAAATAATTTAAAAAAAAATGCTTTATTCTGTATTGTCACATCCGTAATAACCTGCTCTATAAAAATACCATATGATCTAACCTGCCAGATGAACATTGTAAATCAAAAATAAAAACGGTGCTATTTTTTGTTATCTTGCCTCACAAAAAGTGCAATATAGAGCAACCAAAAATCATATCTACCCTAAAATAGTACAAACAAAACTGCCACCTTATCCCATAGTTTCCAAAATGCGGTAACTTTTTTGGAGTTTTTAATCTAGAGTTACATCGGGGGGGCTTAAAATGGGACATGGTGTCAAAAAACCAGTCCAGCAAATCTGCCTTCCAAAAACCATATGGCGTTCCTTTCCTTCTGTGCCCTGCCGTGTGCCCATACAGCAGTTTACGACCACATATGGGGTGTTTCTGTAAACTACAGAATCAGGGCAATAAATATTGAGTTTTGTTTGGCTGTTAACCCTTGCTTTGTTAGCGGAACAAAATGGATTTAAATGGAAAATCTGCCAAAAAAAGTGAAATTCAGAAATTTCATCATTTTCTATTAATTCTTGTGGAACACCTAAAGGGTTAACAAAGTTTGTAAAATCAGTTTTGAATACCTTTAGGGGTGTAGTTTCTTAAATGGGGTCATTTTTGGGTGGTTTCTATTATGTAAGCCTCACAAAGTGACTTCAGACCTGAACTGGTCTTTAAAAAGTGGGTTTGGGAAATTTTCTGAAAAATTTAAAGATTTGCTTGTAAACTTCTAAACCTTCTAACGTTCCAGAAAATAAAATTTAATTTAACAAAATGATCCAAACATGAAGTAAACATATGGGGAATGTAAAGTAGTAACTATTTTTTGAGGTATTACTATTTAGTATAAAAGTAGAGGAATTGAAATTTGGAAATTTGCTAATATTTAAAACAATTTGGTAAATTTTGAATTTTTTAAATAAATAAAAATACCAATTTTTGACTTAATTTTACCACTGTCATGAAGTACAATATGGGATGACAAAACAGTCTCAGAATGGCTTGGATAAGTAAAAGCATTTTAAAGTTATCACCACATAAAGGGACCCATGTCAGATTTGCAAAAAATGGCCTGGTCCTTAAGGTGAAATATGGCAGGGTCCGTAAAGGGTTAAACTATCTTTAAAGATTATGCTCTCTTAAGGTGACTGTAATAAAGACCCAGCTGATCACTATACGTCTGGCATCAGAAACCTCCAGCAATCAGCTATTGTTACCAGAGAAAGCTGTGGTCAGCCATACATCTCCCATGCAGCCGCTACAGAAGACATATGTTATTATATGGCTGCCATTCTAATGAATACATGGACGGGCTGGTTCTGCCACAGTGAGAGCTGTTCTTTGTTAGTGGCCGTCCACTCATGCTCATATAAGAGGGTCCCTTGTGGGAGCCCCTCTCTGTGAGGTCCATAAGCTCTCGTAAGGCATATAAGCAGGATGGTCTTAATGAGACAACCAAATTAATGTATGAAAGTCTGGCAATCCTTGGTGATCTAAACACAGGAGCAGCAGAAATCTGTATCTCCTATCCTGAAACCTGCAATGTAACAACTCTAATTCAATGATTAATTGTTAATTGATTGGATGAACCCTTTAAATGTGGAATGGAATGTATCATCAGAAAATGACCTATTGTTTTAATCACGTTTTTATATTACTATCTATATGTTTAAAAAAAATCTAAAATTGTGCAGCTTTCACACTAATCATTATGCCTAATACTCTGTTGAGACTTCCTGTTCTGTACAGGTAACCTTTCAGTAGCTACCACTATTATCATCACAGGCAGAATTACATTGATGGAGGTCACCTATATATATAGATAACACAGGATCTGCCATTCACAGTAGGTAATGGCCACAGCTTATCTACTCCCTCCTGACCTCTGCACAGGTCACAGAGCATGCCTAGAAAACTCTCCCATGGAAGTCAAAAAGTCAATGAGGTAAGCTCTTGTTTATTGTGTTCATGACCTGTGTGGCTGCTCTAAAAGAACAGGACGTCTTGACCTATTTTAGACCTAGTGGCCAGTGTGAAAACTGCATGATTTAGGATAATTTTTTAAATATAGATAGTGACATGGAAAATTTAAAAAAAATCACCTTAAAGTCTGCAAAAAATGTTTAACATAAAAACTTGATTTAAAGAATAAGCCATTTTGTGAAGACCCATTCCTTTTAAAATGAAGATGCAGACATATGTCCTACATACAGACTCAAACAGGAAAGATCAGAACTATCACGGGTAATGTCCATCTAGACTTTGTTAGAGCCATACTGGTCACATGAGCCACATCCATTATTAGTTATAGGTCCTCTGTTCCACTGTAAAAGTAGTTATTTTTGAGGAGTTAGTAGTAATAGTTACTACAGTTTCTTTTACTGCCTTTGCTATGCATGTTTTCTGAATTTTTGTGGTCACACAGCTCAATAGATACCTTGTATTTACCAACATTTGCTTAGCAAAAAGGTAGGAGACTCTGAGGCGCATTCAATAACTATGAATGAAATATATTTCATACCTGAACTGGGTTTGACTGTATAAATATTGATTTGGTGGAAAACATGCAGTAGCTTATAAATACCATGTATGAATTACCCTGACTGTTACAAATGTGCAACTGGGCATTTGACAGCAGCTAAACATTTACTTAAGGAAGAATCATTAAAATGTTTATGCCTCTTATCACATGAGCCTTGATAGAACGTCTGCTTTATGTCTGCTAAACAGTGATGCCTTATGTGTTGCATGTTGCAAGAGCCACCCTAGTGTCGGAAATTCTACTTCACATGTACAATATGGCAAACAGGGTGCAGATGACTTGCTGGTGTAGCTAAAGTGTTTGCTTACATTAACCACTTCAGCCCCCCTAGCTTAAACACTCTTAATGACCAGGCCACTTTTTACAATTCCGCACTACACTACTTTCACCGTTTATTGCTCCGTCATGCAACTTACCACCCAAATGAATTTTACCTCCTTTTCTTCTCACTAATAGAGCTTTCATTTGGTGGTATTTCATTGCTGCTGACATTTTTACTTTTTTTGCTATTAATCAAAAATTACCGAAATTTTTGCAAAAAAATGACATTTTTCACTTTCTGTTGTAAAATTTTTCAAAAAAAACTACATTTCTATATAAATTTTTCTCTAAATTTATTGTTCTACATGTCTTTGATAAAAAAATCCAATAAGTGTATATTTATTGGTTTGGGTAAAAGTTATAGCGTTTACAAACTATGGTGCAAAAAAGTGAATTTCGGCATTTTGAAGCAGCTCTGACTTTCTGAGCGCCTGTCATGTTTCTTCAGGTGCTAGAATGTCAGGAAAGTATAAATACCCCCAAATTACACCATTTTAGAAAGAAGACACCCCAAAGTATTCGCGGAGGGGCTTGGTGAGTTCATGTATCATTTCATTTTTTTCACAAGTTAGCGGAAAATGACACTTTCTGAGAAAAAAAAAAAAAAAAAGTTTCAATTTCTGATAACTTCTGGCAAAAAAAAAAAAATCTCAGACGGACTCACTATGCCCCTCAGTGAATACCTTGGGGTGTCTACTTTCCGAAATGGGGTCATTTGTGGGGTGTGTTTACTGTTCTGGCATTTTGGGCGGGGCTAAATTGTGAGCCGCCATGTAAAACCTAAAGGTACTCGTTGGAATTTGGGCCCTTTGCGCACCCAGGCTGCAAAAAGTGTCACTCATGTGGTATCGCCGTACTCAGGAGAAGTAGGGCAATGTGTTTTGGGGTGTATTTTTACATACACCCATGTTGGGTGAGAGAAATATCTCTGTAAATTGTCAACTTTGTATAAAAATTTTTTAAAAGTTGTCGTTTACAGAGATATTTTTCACACAAAGTATGGGTATATATAAAATACACCCCAAAACACATTGCCCTACTTCTCTTGAGTACGGCGATACCACATGTGTGCCACTTTTGCAGCCTGGATGCAAAGAGCCCTAAAACCAATGAGTACCTTTAGGATTTCACAGGGCATTTTTACGCATTTGGATTCCAGACTTCTTCTCACGCTTTAGGGGCCCCTAAAATGCCAGGGCAGTATAAATACCCCACATGTGACCCCATTTTGGAAAGAAGACACCCCAAGGTATTCTGTGAGGGGTATGGTGAGTTCATGTAAAATTTTATTTTTGTCACAAGTTAGTGGAATATGAGACTTTGTAAAAAACAAAATTAAAAAAACAAAAAAACAATTTCCGCTGACTTATGCCAAAAATAAAAATTCTGTGGACTCACCATGCCCCTCACAGAATACCTACGGGTGTCTTCTTTCCAAAATGGGGTCACATGTGGGGTATTTATACTCACCTGGCATTTTAGGGGCCCCTAAAATGTGAGAATCCAAATGCATAAAAATGGCCTGTGAAATCCTAAAGGTACTCATTGGTTTTAGGGCCCCTTTGCGCACCCAGGCTGCAAAAAAGTGTCACACATGTGGTATCGCCGTACTCAGGAGAAGTAGGGCAATGTGTTTTGGGGTGTATTTTTACATATACCCATGCTGGGTGAGAGAAATATCGCTGTAAACGACAACTTTTTAAATTTTTTTATTCAAAGTTGTCAATTTACAGAGATATTTCTCTCACCCAGTATGGTATATGTAAAAATACACCCCAAACACATTGCCTACTTCTCCTGAGTACGGCGATACCCATGAGTGACACTTTTGCAGCCAAGATGAGCAAAGGGGCCCTAATTCCAATGAGTACCTTTAGGAGGAGCATTTTTACGCATTTTTCTTCTCACGCTTTAGGGCCCCTAAATGCCAGGGCAGTATAAATACCCCACATGTGACCCCATTTTGAAAGAAGACACCCCAAGGTAATCCGTGAGGGGCATGGCGAGTTCATAGAAGATTTTTTTGGCACAAGTTAGTGGAAATTGATTTTTATTGTTTTTCTCACAAAGTCTCCCTTTCCGCTAACTTTTGACAAAAAGTTTAATTTTTCATGGACTCATTATGCCCCTCAGCGAATACCTTGAGGTGTCTTCTTTCCAAAATGGGGTCACATGTGGGGTATTTATACTGCCCTGGCATTTTAGGGGCCCTAAAGCGTGAGAAGGAAAATGCGTAAAAATGCCCTCTAAAAGGTACTCATTGGTTTAGGGCCCTTTGCGCATCTTGGCTGCAAAAAGTGTCACTCATGTGGTATCGCCGTACTCAGGAGAAGTAGGGCAATGTGTTTTGGGGTGTATTTTTACATATACCCATGCTGGGTGAGAGAAATATCTCTGTAAATTGACAACTTTGAATAAAAAAATTTAAAAAGTTGTCGTTTACAGAGATATTTCTCACACACAGCATGGGTATATATAAAATACACCCCAAAACACATTGCCCTACTTCTCCTGAGTACGGCGATACCACATGAGTGACACTTTTGCAGCCAAGATCGCAAAGGGCCCTAAAACCAATGAGTACCTTTAGGATTTCACAGGACATTTTTACGCATTTGGATTTTCACGCTTTAGGACCCCTAAAATGCCAGGGCAGTATAAATACCCCACATGTGACCCCATTGTGGAAAGAAGACACCCCAAGGTATTCCGTGAGGGGCATGGCGAGTTCACAGAAAAAAAATTTGGCACAAGTTAGCGGAAATGGTATTTTTTTTTTTTTTTTTTTTTACAGTCTCACATTCCACTAACTTGTGACAAAAATAAAATTTTGCATGAACTCGCCATACCCCTCACGGAATACCTTGGGGTGTCTTCTTTCTAAAATGGGGTCACATGTGAGGTGTTTGTACTGCTCTGGCATTTTAGGGGTCTCCATAATCATTACACGTATGGCCAGAATTAGGAGTTTTGCTATTCTCCTTATATTGACCATACGGGTAATGAGAATTTTTTTCCGTTCAGCCTCTGCGCTGAAAGAAAAAAATGAACGTCACATATTTTTCCATTCACATTGATCAATGTGGATGAAAAAATCTCTAAAAATGTGCAAAAAAAAGAGGAAAAGCTATAAAGCTGCGATCGCTAAGGGACCCTAAGGCCTCATTCAAGCGTCCGCAATTCTGTTCCGTAAAATTTTGCGGAACAGAAATGTGGATACATTCAATTCTATGGGGACAGACTTTGTCCCGCTCGGATCCGTAATTGCGGATCCGTAGTGAAGATCCGCAAAAGTATAGAACATGTCCTATTCTTGTCCGCAGTGCGGACAAGAAAAGGCATTTTCTATATAGTTCTGGCAATGTGCGGATCCGCAAAATGCGGAAAGCACATTGCTGGTGTCCGTGTTTTGCGGATCCGCGGATTTGCGGATCCGTGGATCCGCAAAACACATGCGGACATCTGAATGAGCCTTACAGGGGTGATCAGTGACAGGGGGTGACAGGGGGTGATCAGGGGGTGACATGGGAGATCAGGGGTTAATCAGTGACAGGGGGTGGTGGGTGGGTGGGGGCGGTGGGGGGTTGTGTGGTGATTGGTGCACTTTGATATTTTTCTCTGGTGGTCCCAAGCAAAGGGACCACCAGAGAAGCGAGCAGCAAGCAGATCAGACGCTGTTCACAGAACAACGTCTGATCTGCGATTTTTTCTGCCATATACAGCCTGCCAGCGCACGATCGGCGCTGGCAGGCTGTAGTATAACTACATGCGAGCGCGCCGATGGCGCGCATTGCGCATGTGCGGGCGCGTCCTCGCGTCATCTCGCGTCTCGCGAGATGACGCGCCGATGCGTCCGATCAGAGCTACAGGGCCGCCGCCAGGACGCAATCCTGCGTGCGGCGGTCCTGTAGCGGTTAAAAGACCAGTAGCTGTCCATGGACAGGATCAGTATAATCCCTTACTTAGCTGCACATTTTATTTACTTGGAATTGTACTTCGTTTTCTGGAAAATACATGCTCCATGAAGAATGTAAAGATCCTCCTACACCAATTACCCAAAGTACAAATCCAGTGTATAGATTACATGCACACATACTTATTGATGTGAAATTAATTTACGTATGTACAGTATACAAATGGGTTCGCCAGAACAAAGAGGACTGTTCCGCTAATGCCACATATAGCTAGCTACCCTGTAGGTCAATTTCTGACAATTAAAGAGCCTTGAAACATGACCTGGGAACTTAACCAAACACACACCATAGTTAATTTCATAGGAAGCAAATTAACCCGGCTGTTGTTGGCGTGTGGGAGGAACCCAGAGTAAAAGGTGGAAACTCAGTGAGATAAGCAGAGTAAAAAATACAGGTTTTGCCTTGGTCCGATTTAAACCCAGAACCTCACTGCTGAAAGGCAAACGTGCTAGTTACTGTAATGGGCCACCTACATACAGCGCCATGAAAAAGTATTCATACCCCTTGAACTTTTCCACATTTTTTCACGTTATAAGTACAAACTTAAATGTACTTTTTGTTGGTCTATCACATAAAATTCCAATAAAATGCAAGTATGTGGGAAGTGAAAAGAAAATAATACAGGGTTTTCAAAATCTTTGATTAAAAAAAATCTGGAAAGTTTGGCGTGCATTTGTATTCAGCCCCGCCCCCCCCCCCCCCGAGTCTATACTTTGTAGGACTACCTTTTGCTGCAGTTAAAGTTGCAAGTCTTTTGGGGTATGTCTACTACCACCTTTGCACATTTAGAAGCTGACATTTTTTATCATTCTCCTTTGCAAAATAGCTCAAGCTCAGACAGATTGAATAGAGAGTAGCTATGAACAGCAATTTTCAAGTCTTGCCACAGATTCTCAGTGGGATTTAGGTCTGGGCTTTGACTGGGCCATTCTAACACATGAATATGCTTTGATCTAAACCACTGAATTGTAGATCTGGCTGCATGGTTAGGGTCGCTGTCCTGCTGGAAGGTGAACCTCTGCCCTAGTCTCAAGTCTTTTGCAGACTCTAAGGTTTTCCTCCAGGATTGCCATGTGTTTAGCTCCATCCATCTTCCCATCAACTCTGACTGACTTCCTTGTCTCTGCTGAAAAAAAACATACCCACAGCATGATTCTGCCACAATCATGTTTCATGGTGAGGATGGTGTCTTCAAGGTGATCTGCAGTGTTAGTTTTCCACTACACATAACATTTAGGACAAAAAGTAAAATTTTCATCTTATCTGACCATAGCACCTTCTTCCACATGTTTGCTATGTCCCCTACTTTGCTTGTGGTATACTGCAAAAAGCATTTCTTATGGCTTGCTTTCAAAAATGGCTTTCTTCTTGCCACTCTTCCGTAAAGGCCAGATTTATGAAGTACATGACTTATAGTTGTCTTGTGGACAGATTCTCCCACCTGAGCAGTGGATCTCTGCAGCTTCTCCAGAATGACCATGGGACTCGTGGTTGCTTCTTTAAGTAGTGCTCTCCCTTCCTGGGCTGTCAGTTTAGGTGGGTGGCGATGTCCTGGTAGGTTTGCAGTTGTGGCATACACCTTCTATTTATGGATGATGGATTGAACAGTGCTCCATGAGATGCCTGGTGTGTTCCTTGGTTTTTATGATACTTTATTGATTTTTAATGGTCACAAACCTCTGAGGACTTTACAGAACAGCTGCAGTTATACTGAGAATAAACTACACACAGGTGGGCTCTATTTACTAATTAGGTGACTTCTGATGGGAATTGGTCACACTGGATTTTATTTAGGGGTGTCAGAGTACAGGGGGTTGAATACAAATGCATACCACACTATTCAGATTTTTATTTATTAAACATTTTGAAAATCATGTATAATTTTATTTTCACTTGCTACTATTTGTTACACTATCACATAAAATCCCAATAAAATGTATTTATGTTTGTGTGTGTAATGTGAAAAAATGTGCAAAGGTTCATGGGGTTTGAATCCTTTTTCAAGACACTGTAGATACAATGCCTTTGTAAAGTCCTCAGACCCTTTCACTTTTTTTCCACATTTGTTATGTTGTGGCCTTAAAATACAAAAAAGCAGTTTTCCTCCATCTTTCTGCACTCAATACCCTATAATGAAAACAGAATGTTAGAACTCTTTACTTATTTATTAAAAAGGAAAAACTAAAATCTTGCATTGACATACAGTAAGTATTCAGGCCCTTTACTCATGACTTAGTTGAAACACTTTTGGCAGAAATGACAGCTTCTGGTCTTTTTGGGTATGATGACACTGCAGATCTTCTCACGCTCTGTCAGGTTGGATGTGGAACGTTGGTGGACAGCTATTTTCAAGTCTTTCCAGAGATGTTAAATTGTGTTCAAGTCAGGTTTCTGGATGGGCCACTCAAGGACAGGTTGTCCCTAAGCCACTTCCGTGTTGTCTTGGCTGCATACTTAGGTTCACTGTATTCTTGAAAGGAGAACTTTCTGCCCAGTTTGAGGTCCAGAGCTCTGTGGATCAGGTTTTCATTAAGAATACCTCTGTACTTTCTTTTTTTGCAAACTCCAGGTGGTCTTTTTACAGAGGAGCAGCTTCTTTCTAGCCACTGTGCCATAAAGCCCAGATTGGTGTAGTGCTGCAGGTATGGTTGACCTTCTGGAAGTTTCTCCCATCTGCACATAGGATCTTTGTAGCTCAGCTAGAGTGCCCATTGGGTCCTTGGTCACCTCTCCTTTGATTACTTGGTGCGGTGGGGCGGCCAGTTCTGGGAAGAGTCCTGGTTGTCCCAAACTTTTTCCATTTAAGAATTATGGAGGCCATTGTGCTCTTGGGAACCTTCAGCCTTCTCAAGAACTGTGCCTTCACACAATCCTGTCTCTTTGCTCTACAGGCAGTTCTTTCATCCTCATGGTTTCGTTTTTGCCCCGATATGCATTATCAGCTGTAAGACCTTATATCAACAGGGGGGGGGGGGTGTCTTTACAAACAAAAAATGATTGGTCCCACATCTTAAAGTCCATGAATCATTTACCGGTAATATTAATAACATACATACATGTCAGGAGCATTTCCGGACATATATAAAGGAAAACAGGAAATGTGAGCATAGCGTTAACCATAGGGTTCTTACTGCTGAGGCTATGGGGGCTATACTGCAATACCCTACAGAGCCCAATGACAAGAGTAGCACCCTTTCTGTGAGGACCTGCACTTACAGTACTGGTCACTTGTTAGTTACGGTATTTTAGGTGGAAATGCTTCTTGATATTTAAAAAAATATGAGATAAGAGAATTGAGTAAAGAGACATAATGAAATTACAATCGCCAAAGACATTTTACACTATGGAACTGCAGATAAGTTTTATTGCCTATATTTGTATTAATACCATGGAACTGGTCTAGAGAACTTTGTATGACATCTTATAAAGCTATACCACCATTACAGCATAGGAATCATCATTTCAAAAATAAAAAATTTGGCTTTGTATCAAAGTATCAAAGTAATAAAACTAGTTTTGCTTACCGAAGACTTTGGCTTTGCTCCACAGGCGAGTACCTGAGCTGGTGATGCATAGTCTACTGTCTGAACCTGAGAGATACTGTGATGAGGAAGACACAGAGGAGCTAAATCTTGTGCATTTTCAGAACCAAACCTTGTAACCTGGACAAGAAATAAGATTCATAAATAAAATTCATAAATCAACTTCATATCTTAAGTTCACTTTGCTTTTCTACTTTCGTATTTTTGTTTATGCTCAACTGAGGCTTCTTTGGTGTCACCTTTTGGTGGTCAACCATACAATGTTTGTTAACATACTGGACAGGAATTATATTAAGAATCATCTTGCAACATGGGCCTCATACCAGTGGTGTAGTCTACCTCCATGTAAGTACTAGTGTTGAGCGCGAATATTCGAATTGCGACTTTTTATCGTGAATATCGCAACTTCGATAATTTGCGAATATTGCGAATATATCGCTATATATTCGCAATTTCGAATATTTTTTTTTTTTTTTTTTTTTTCTCTTAGTTGTTGATTCTTGTTGCTCTCTGGTTGTCTACCCATTTCCCAAAAGCTGTTCTTACCTGTCCGGAGGATTCCTGGCTCCCTGCCCGCTTCAGTCAATGCCCGTTGCCGCTTCTGCCGACTTCCTGTGTGCATGGAGCGTCCCCATCCCTATGGGAACGCCTTCATGCTAAAATGTACTGTTGGATGTGAGAATCATGATCTCATAAATTTGACAAAGTTGTAATCGCAATGCGATTAATATAACCGGAATTATTCGCATTGCAATATTCGTTCTATTCTAGCAATACAACCATTAGGAACTTAGCTCTAAGATCAATTCGCAACGCGAGTATATGTTCGCCTCGCGAATGAAACTTAGAGCTAGCTGAGTTCCTAATAGTGGTATTGCTAGAATATAACGAAGATTGATCTTGATATAGTGCTATATTCGTGAATTCGAGATATTCTCAATCTTCGTTCTATTCTAGCAATACAACCATTAGGAACTTATCTCTAAGATCGATTCACAATGCGAGTATATGTTCGCCTCGCGAATGAAACTTAGAGCTGAGTTCCTAATGGTTGTATTGCTGGAATAGAACGAAGATTAAGAATATATCGAATTCACGAATATAGCACTATATTCTCAATCTTCGTTATATTCTAGCAATACAACCATTAGGAACTCAGCTAGCTCTAAGTTTCATTCGCGAACATATACTCGCGTTGCGAATTTATCTTAGAGCTGAGTTCCTAATGGTTGTATTGCTAGAATAGAACGAAGATTGAGAATATAGTGCTATATTCGTGTGATATTCGTTATCTTTGTCAATTCTAGCAATACAAGTTAACCATTAGGAACTCAGATCTAAGTTTCATTTGCGAGGCGAACATATACTCGGATTGCGAATTGATCTTAGAGCTAAGTTCCTAGTGGCTGTATTGTTAGAATATAACGAAGATTGAGAATATAGTGCTATATTCGTGTGATATTCGTTATCTTTGTCAATTCTAGCAATACAAGTTAACCATTAGGAACTCAGATCTAAGTTTCATTCGCGACGCGAATATAAATTCGCATAAAATTCGCAATATATAAAATAATGACGAATATTCGATTTCGACGAATATATGACGAATATTCAATCGAATTTTCACGAAATATCGCGAAATTGAATATGGCACCTCCCATCATCACTAGTAAATACATCTCTGGAGGTTACAAAGAGCATCTCTCTCTGGAGGACCTATACGGTCCTGCATTATACAGATAACCCATTGATTTAAATGGGCATTGTGTAATTGTTTAATGTGGCGATCCTGCAGAGAAACTGCTAGATTCCCTCTCAGAATCCAGCTTATAACTGGGGTTAACCACAGGGGGGCAGGTTTCCAAGTTTTAGGGCCCATGTTACTACTTTTTTTTAAAATCTGTGAGATCATAATTTGCTTGTCAGTAAACAGTGCTTAATATTTCCTGTAATCTTTTATTAACCTGCAGAGTGTTTACAAGCTGCGGACATCTGTAAGAGATTAGAGATGTGCGCTGATGTCATTCCAGAGACATTTATGACTGTGTGAACGTTTTACATATAGAGGAGTAACAAGGATGGGTTTCTTCACTTACAGGAAATGCCTTTTAGTCTCTTAGTCGAAATATGTAAGATAATTACCAACTCTGTTGGAAATGTTTAACGCTGCTTCAGCTGCATGTATTTGTACTGCATGCCGATGAATGTTAGGATACAACTGATATGTTTGAACAGTCACCTCAACATCTTCACGCGATTTAAAAGAATTATTGATTTTCTTTTTATCTAGCACCCTCCTCTGGAAGGTTTTGAAGTTGCATGCTATGAATTGGTGTTGAAATGTCAAAATGCTGGATAGTAATCGGGGAAGAGGGCCCGACAGATCTTAATCCAGATGTCTTATTAACACAAATTATCTCCTACCCACAGTACAGGGATAAGTCTCTGATCGACAGGGGGGTCTGATTGCTTGGGCCCGTGACAATCACTAGAATGAGTATCTGTGAATGGAGTGGCAGTGCGCATGCGTGATAACGGCTCCATTCTAATGGTGGAGAACGGACCTCCATTCTCATGATCGGCAGGGCCCACAGCAGTTCAACTTCCAACTTGAGAATGCTAACTAAAAAAATGTAGTATTTTTATTATTTTTACAGTAATGTCAAAAGATCAAAGATTTGACAATATACTGATAGGCAGAGTGTAGCTAAGAGTGGGCAGCTGCACACGTGACCCACATGCATTTAGGATTTAAGACCGAGGGGCAAAGGTCTAGCCGAACAGAACTTTTCAGCCAGCCCAGGGTTGCTGTGTGAGATAGAGAAACAGCTCTCATTGCATGAACACTGTTTGTATAGATTAAATTAAATGATCTGGACTGACATTCTGCTGTTTGGCCAGAAGATGCCGCTGTTTCCAAAACACAGCTACCCGGCTGCATATATTTCTTTATTCATGAGAGGTGGAGTTTCAGAGCCTGGAGAAAAAAGGAAGCAGCCATCTTAGAGGAAGCTGAGACTGAGGAACTGTGTGAGCAGAGAATCCGAAGGCATCCAGGTGTGAGAGCGTCCCTCAGTAACCAGAGCTGCAGCTAAGTGAAGCTGATCGTGTTCAAGACCCTGATCCTGTCCAGAGGAACGAGGATTGCTTCTAGGAACGCAGAGGAGAGCTGAGGAGCAAAGCTACATACACTGCAGTACCGCATGCTTGTTGGAGAGGCATTTGTTCTGTTCAGAGTAACCAGTAGATGCAGAGCAGACTCCGGTCGGTAGATCATGCACACACCTCGTTACAGTGTTGGTGCCTAGAGACTGAGACCAGGCCTATAGTTAGTTAGGGTCTCTGTTTGTGTCAGGCCACAAGTGTTGCTACTGTTAACTACAAGGACCCCATAACTTAGTGACAATTTACATTGGACAGCTGACAAAATTGCTACAAACTCAAGCCAGGCTGGCGTTTTGCTCAGAAGAATTACTCAGGCACGTGCTACAGGACCAGTTATGGGAGGGGGAATATTGTAGAGCTTTGTAAGATTGTAAGCTGTTGTGCTGCACCGCAGGCTAGCCCATACCACACACCCATACAGTGGTTCTTGTTTTTTTTAGGGTAATAACAGGTAAGGTGTGGCAGTTTAGTTGTGCCTGCCAGTTTAGTTGTGCCCGCCTGGGTGTATGTAAATTTATTGTATGTTCCCAGCATTTGTGGTTGTGTTTATTGCCACATTTAAGTAAAATTCTGTTTTGGTAAAAAAGCTGGTGTTGGGGTTGCTTTCCTAGTTCGTGACTTCACTGTATCCTGGGGAGTCCACTCCGGCACACGGCTTACAGCTATCACACACGTATAGTGCCCCCACTTGGGACATTGAGCGCCTATGTCATTTGAAGAAAAAAGTTCATTGCTGCTGCAGCCGGGGGTGCACCTAGCCTTTCTGCTGCCTGAGGCAAAAATTGAAATGGTGCCCCCCCATGCCAATTTCTTAGCCTAACCCTCTTTACCACAATGAAAGCGCTCATTACCCATGGCCCTTCCGCTGCCCCCCTCTTGCCCCTACCTGGTGCTGCCTGAGCCGATCGCCTCACCTGGCCTCATTGGTGGTGCATTCCTGCTCTCAGATATTATATCACTGAGGATTTATAAGAGCCCCATTGCTTCAATTATAAATAATATGATTTATTAATTGTCAGTTTCCTCTGCTCATCGTCCCCTGGGCTCTCCTTTTCTAATATAAAAGAAATGCTATGTAAACATGGTATCTAGATAATGTATAGTTATCCTTCCAAGAACCTTTTGAAATAGGATCCACTTTTATTTATCTACCAAATTGGTCTCTGTGTATCCCACTTTATTCCAATATGCAACAGTTACTATGTGTTTGATATGTTTTTATCTATGCAATATTTTATGTACAGACTAGCTGAAGGACCCGGCTTTGCACGGGTATATTTTATCTATTTCACTTAATGTTTGTGTGTCTTATTAAAAGATATCAACAGTATCCCCCATAATAGTGAATTCCACAGCCCCACCACCCCTTAACACTGACCCACCCCCCCACAGTGCCCAGCCTTCTTAAAATAGGACGTCCACAGCAGCCCATCCCCTTAAGGCCCCTTGCACATGACCGAATGCCCTCTGAGACATACAATCCATGAGCGGGCCATATGTCCTGGAGCAGCATACATCGTGCGCACGGGAGCGCACAGCATCATAGGTTACTATGATGCTGTGCACATCGAGCCGCCAGCGGGACTATTGTCCTGCACTATGTATACCGTTCCGGGACATATGGCCCGCTAATGGACCATATTCTCAGAGGGCATACGGTTGTGTGCAAGGGGCCTAACTTTGACCTTCACTGCAGACTGCCCCTTTAAAAGTGACCTTCACAGCGCCTGCCCCTTTAACAGTGTCCTCCACAGTGCCCGCCCCTTTAACAGTGACCTCCACAGTGCCCCCCCTTTAACAGTGACCTCCACAGTACCACCCCTTTAACAGTGACCTCCACAGTACTCGCCCCTTTAACAGTGACCTCCATTGTGCCCACCCCTTTAACAGAGACCTCCACAGTGCCAGCCTTTTTAACAGTGAGCTCCACAGTGCCTGCCCCCTTAACAGTGACCTCCACAGTGCCTGCTACTTTAACAGTGACCTCCACAGTGAGCGCCCCCTTTACAGTAACCACAACGGTGCCCACCCTTTTAACAGTGACCTCCACAGTGCCTGCCCCTTTAAAAGTGACCTCCACAGTGCCTGCCCCTTAAGAGTGACCTCTACAATGCCCGCCCCCGTTCACAGTGACTTCCACAGTGAACGACCCTTTAACAGTGACCTCCACAGTGCCTGCCCCTTTAACAGTGTCCTCCAAAGTGCCCGCCCCTTTAAAAGTGTCCTTCACAGTGCCCACCCCTTTAACAGTGTCCTCCACAGTGCCCGCCCCTTTAACAGTGTCCTCCACAGTGCCTGCCCCCTTAACGGTGACCTCCACAGTGCCTGCCCCTTTAACAGTGATCTCCACAGTGCTTGCCCCTTTAACAGAGACCTCCACAGTGCCCGCCCCTTTAACAGCGACCTCCACAGTGCCCGCCTTCTAAACAGTGACCTCCACAGTGAACGACCCTTTAACAGTGACCTCCACAGTTCCCGCCCATTTAACAGTAACTTCCACAGTCTTCAAAGTTGAGAAGAATAATATGCAGCACTCACCACGGCTTTTGTTTCTTTCTTTTATTTCATGCAAAAAGTTTCATACACGGTTTGGCAGCAGTGATAGCCCAGTTTCACCCACAGCGGCGATGGCCGTTTTGCGCAAACTCACTGCGCTTCATCTGGCCACAGTGCCCGCCCCTTTAACAGTGACCTGACAGTGAAATGTCGCGTGACATTTTGTTGTACCAATGTCGTTCAACAATATTTATAATGATAGACTATGGTGTCACACTGCAACATGCGAAATGCTGCGACTGCGACTCGACAGTCGCAAAAAATCCATCTAAGATGGATGCATGTAGCCGTGTAGTTGTGCCCCATGTGTCGTGCATGCTTTAAAACTGGGTTGTTATGGAAACCTGGAGTAAAGCTGTGTGTATGTGGAGACTAAGGACCTGCAAGCTTCTATTGGCTGTTAAGAGACATGTGACCGTGTGTGTAACAGTTGGAAGAGAAAGACTTTCAGGCTTCTATTGGCAAATGCAGATCATTTTTTGGGAATATCTCAGGAACAGTACATCCTAGAGAGCTTTGACCCCCACAAGATTTCTTTCCAGGTAGCAAGAGATGCGTATACCAAGTTTTGTTGAAATCAATGGTTGCATTTTTGAGTGATCGCGGAACATACATACATACATACATACATATATATGCGTCCTTCTTTATTTTTTATGTGCAAATGTAGCAGAGCTGAATCTTTTGTTTGAAGGGAATCTCTGTTGCCCCATCAGAGGCATACCTAGGGTGCCTTAGCCCTAAAGTAAAATACAAAACATGGGCACTACCAACAAAGTGCCATTTATAATAATGGTGTCTTTGCCATGTGCCAGATGGGCTTTTAACTGTAATGTGTGCTTGTAGTATACATATGTACTGTATGTATGTACGGCGTAGAACTGCAGCAATCCTCGCTAAATGCAGTGATAATATGTTTATATAATCTAATACAAAAAAACTAGAGACCCTATTAAGGGAGGGTTCCATAGCAACAAAAAAACTTTGCTCAATTGAGCTCAATTCACCACTTTTACCCTTAATATTTAAATCAGTAAAACTTCACTTTTATTAGTAGTTCTCTAAAAATGTTTGTGAGTTTTGACACACTTGTTAAAACTACTGCTCGAATTTGCACACTGCTATCGCACAGGTTGCTAGTGGTAACGGAGGGTGTGCACTACCCTCCTAACCTTCCCACAAGTTTGCAATCAGTGTATAACTACCTGCCTGACTAATCCTGCAGGGTACTCGGTGCTGTGAACATACACCCTAAAGTAAATAACTGTTTCCTACTGTTTCCTACTCAGTGTTTAGCAACTCGAGCAGAGCTAAAACCAACAGATTCTGTCCCCAACATGTTTCACCAGATAAACTGGCGTCTTCAGGGGAAAGGACAGACTTGAAACACCATGCTGAACACTCCTATTTATAGTTTGTAATCCTATAATTGGCCAATAGTACCATTGGCATTAGACTGACAGTTTAAAGAGCCAGTGAACTGGTCAGGTTTAAATTTATTGGTTGAATCATTGGATGCCTGCCAGATAACGTGCTGCGCAGACCCAAGCTGCGCAAACACTTATTCCACACTCAAGTTGGATGACTGGTTATTGAGTAACTACCAGATAATGTGCTGCGCAGACCCTTGCTGCGCTAACACTATTCTGTAGTCAGGTAAAAGCTACTCACTATATATGAATCACCCAGCAGCCCCTGCCAAGTCTGCCACACTGCGACTACACAGCGCTGATACCACTAGTTCTTACATACTACCAACATGGACGATCCCTGTTTACACACATATAATCAGGGGCAAAGCATGTAGAGGATATAAAAAAAAAAAAAAAAAAAATAAAAATTGAAAAAAATTTTTTAAAAGAGAAAAAAAAAAAAAAAAAATAAAATTTTTATATCCCCGTCCATAGTACTAAATGCACCAGACCTGGTTGCAAAACATTGTAATGTCGGAGTATATCATCCTTAATAGGTACAGGCTTAATTACCAAGGTATCAGACACAAGGGGCAACATAATAACCAAGCGCGTCTAGATACATCAAGACGCGCCTGGGTCCCTCAGATAGTGGGCACAAGCTTAATTATAAGCAGTGTCAAAATATAGATAGTAACATGTTGAACAAACGCGCCTCGATGTATACAGGCGCGCTTGGATCCCTCAGGTAATGTATATAAGGGGTTCGAGTCCCCTCTCTCTGTTCCCATGCATACATTAATACCCAAAACACCAGAGCCCAAGAGTGTCACACTTCCACCTTGCTAGACAGGTACCATGTTGGCCTTAGTGACTCATATATATTATGTCATAATCTATAGTTTACGCTAGCTCAAAAGATCCCAGAGTGTTCAGCCTATATTACTCACAATTGAAATAGTGTGATCATATTTATTGAAAATACACCTAGATCGTATTACAAAAGCAGCGAAAATGTGAATCCCTCATTGAGTCCATGTGGACTCAAACTCTCCAAGCGATATATCCATTTGGCTTCTTCTTGGTATAGGATTTTATCCAAATTTCCACAGCGTGGTCCTAGGTTTCTCTTACATAATCCCCAGAATTGCAGGCATGATGGATTTCCAGAATGAAAGGTTCTAACATGTCTTGAGATGCTTGTATCAGCCTTTGTGTTAATACTGCTTACATGTTGGCAAATTCTCCTACGAAATTCCTGTATAGTCTTGCCTACATATAATTTAGGGCACGGACATTGGGCGATATATATTATTCCTTTAGTTTGACAATTAATGAACTCTCTTATGTCATATTTTCTCTCATCTTTAGGATTGATGAAAAATTTCTTTTTTTGGACGTATGGGCAGAAGCTACACCTCCCACAGGGGTGACTTCCCACAACTGTAGATCTCAACCAGGTAAGTGGCGCAGGGTTAGTATTGTAAAAACTGTGGACCAAATGGTCCTTTAAATTTTCCCCTCCTGAGACGTAATCTGGGGTCTTTTAGCCAATACCTCTTGAAAATCAGGGTCAGCCTGCAGAACATGCCAATGCTTATGCAGGATATTATACACTTGTTTGTTACGGTTATCAAAGTTTCCTATACATCTGATTGTTGTGGATTCCTTTATTGGTTTCGATTGCAGTAATGAAACTCGATCAGTATCTTTAGCCCTTTTAAAGGCCTTATGCAGTATTTTTTAGGGTAACCTCTATTTTGGAACCTCGAATACAAGGTCTCACATTCCTTGAGGAACCCAGAGTCATCCGAACAGTTTCTGCGCGCCTAATATATTGGCCTACCGGAATACCCTTTTTAAGGGCGGTGGGTGATAACTTTGCCAATGTAATAGCGTATTAGTAGAGGTAGGTTTCCTATAGACCTCAGTGACGATGCGGCCACCTGGCGACAAGGAGATTCTAAGATCCAAAAAAGTGAGGGTTTCAGAATTAATTTCTGAAGTGAAGCTCATACCTATATGATTCTGATTAAGATTCTGTACGAATTCTTGAAATAGTGTCTCAGTGCCATCCCATAAAATCAAAACATCATCAATAAAACGTCCCCAAAATAAAACGTGATTAGTGAAGTGTTCATATTGCTCAGTGAAGACAATTGTGTTTTCCCACCATCCTAAAAAGAGATTTGCAAAATTCGGTGCACATTTACTTCCCATAGCTGTCCCATTTAACTGTAAATAATAACGTGAATTAAATAAAAAATAATTGTGAGTAAGTAGAAACACGCAAAAGTTTCAAAATAAATTGATTGTGCAAGTGAAATTGAGTGCCCTTAGTAGTGAGGTAAGAGTGAACTGCCTGTATTCCCAGTTCATGTTGTATATTAGTATATAGCGCCTCTATATCCAGACTGGCAAGAAAGCGTACCCTTAGTGACTTGTATCTCCTGTAGTCTGGTGACCGCATCTTTAGTGTCTCTAATATAAGATGGTAACGTAGGTACAAAAGGTGAGATAAACTCATCAACATATTGGCTGATGTTTTCTGTCAGACTTCCATTACCAGAAATGATCGGTCTACCTGGTATTGGCACTCTTTGTTTATGTACTTTCGGTATAGCGTAGATAGTCGCTATTGTAGGTTTGGTGTTCAAAAGATACCTATGTTCCTCTTTGGAGATAAGGTTATCTCCTTTTGCTTCTGCTAGAATTTCTCTGAGTTCCCCCAGGTACTGGTTTGTTGGATTACTGTCCAATTTCTTATACGTTACCGAATCATTAAGGAGACGCATGACCATATCCTCGTACATACGTCTCCTCATCACCACAATATTGCCCCCTTATCTGAGGGTTTAAAAACCAAATCATCATTGGTTCTCAGCTCCTCCAGAGCCACTGCCTCATCCGGGTCAAGGTTGTCAACTACTGTCTTAGGTGTCCGAATAGTTTTAAGATCTCTCGTGACTAAATTCACAAATGTTTCAATATTTGCATACTGCGAAACGGAGGTGTGTACATGGATCTGGGCTTAAGTGTAGACAATGGGGGTTCCATCATATCCTCACTTAGAGGGTTATTTGTATCCAGGGACTCCAAAATTTGCAAAGCAATTTTTCATTCTCTTGTTGTCTACAAGGATCACGCTCCTTCTGTTTATGTACTTTATGAAGTGCTAGTTTCCTAGCAAAGCAGTTGACATCCTTGACCCAGGAAAAACAATCAAACCCCGGGTAGGGGTAAATGACAATCCCTTTTGAGGAGTTTATAATGTCTCTCTTGTAGTGGGAAATCTGACAGATTAATAACCTGCATATTATCATTTGCATTTAATTCTGAGTATTGTAAACCCATTTGTCCCTGTCCCGTAGCGTCACTCCCGGGGCCAAAAAGAAGGCTGTGGGTTGCCTGCACTCGCTCCCATATCCAAGCTGGACTGTGGAGGCCCAGAGAAAAAGGAGGATGTGCAGGACATACTTGGAGTAGGTATGTTTCCAAGACCCATAGATGTTACTACTGGTGTCTGCTTGTATTTCACAGGCTCTAATGCACGGTTTTGCTCTATATAGCCTGAAGTATTTGTCCATGTTTGATGAGCAGTTGTAGATTGCAATTGTTGTTGAGGTGCTGGTGCCCTTCGTTGCTGGGTGGGTGCACGGTATCTATTTTTACGTTTGACAGCCGCTGACTTATTATTATAAGATTTAGATACAGATTCCTCTGAGCCAGAAATATCTGATTCAGAAATATCAGTGTTAGACACCTGTGAGTTCGTATACCTATTTCTCCTATTAGTATTGGAGTAACTAGTATTTCTACCAGTATATATTTGTCCAGTTTCAAAGTCACGTCTGTCGCGAATATATTTTTTATGTTTCCTCTCTTTAATCTCTGTCTGCAATCGTTCAATGTTTTTTTGCAATTTCTGTCCACATTCAGCAAACTCTGGAGAGGTATTAAATTGCTGAACCTGGGAAATTTATTTTTCCAATTGTGCACTCACTTTTGTTAGTACTCCTTTCTCATAGTCTGATAGATATTGTAACATACGTAGTGAGTTCTCAGTCAACAGTTGGTACCACCCTTTTATAAATTCTGGGTCTTCTGTTTGTCTGACCCATATACAGCTATTTTTGTTTAACACCTATTAATTGTTAATCCATGGCAGGTTTTCTCTCTCATAAATTTACTCCCAGCACGTTTACTTCCGAGGCAGAATATGTGTTCTCTAAAGAGAATCTACCTATAAATACTACGGATATTAACTCTGGGTTCAGAGAATTGAATAAGACCTATAAACAGTTCTTGAGGTCTGTGTGGGAAGTTGCCAGCCTTGATACGTATATTAAACAGAGACTGGTTTATAGAGGCATGAGAATAAATATTGTCCCTAATTCACACCAAGAAGACCCAGAATTTATAAAAGGGTGGTACCAACTGTTGACTGAGAACTCACTACGTATGTTACAATATCTATCAGACTATGAGAAGGAGTACTAACAAAAGTGAGTGCACAATTGGAAAGAAATTTCCCAGGTTCAGCAATTTAATACCTCTCCAGAGTTTGCTGAATGTGAACAGAAATTGCAAAAAAACATTGAACGATTGCAGACAGAGATTAAAGAGAGGCATAAAAATATATTCGCGACAGGCGTGACTTTGAAACTGGACAAATATATACTGGTAGAAATACTAGTTACTCCAATACTAATAGGAGAAATAGGTATACGAACTCACAGGTGTCTAACACTGATATTTCTGGAATCAGATATTTCTGGCTCAGAGGAAGGCGTGTATCTAAATCTTGTAATAATAAGTCTGAGCGTAGTACACCCGCAGCAGCTAGACACCGTGCACCCACCCAGCAGCGTCAAGGGCTACCAGCACCACAAGCAACGGCTGCAATCTACAAGCTGCTCATCGAGCATGGACGGGCACTTCAGGCTGTAAGAGCAAAACTGCATTAGAGCCTGTGAAATACAAGCAGACGCCAGTAGTAACATCTATGGGTCTTGAAACATACCTACCTAAGTATGTCCTGCACATCCCTCCGTTTTCCTCTGGGCCTCCAGTCCAGCTGGATATGGGGAGCGAGTGCCGGGCAACCCATTGGCGCCTTCTTTGGCCGGCTCACACGAGGAGCGACGCTAGTGCGGCCTCAGGGACAAGTGCGGTTTGACACACTCATGCAGTTGTGGGTGCAAGAGGATACATTCACCGCAGAGTTGTCAATACCGTCAGGGTTCCCACTACAAGAGAGACATTGTAAACTCCTCAAAAAGGGATTGTCAGTTGCCCCTACCCGGTTTGATTGTCTTTCCTGGGTCATAGGACGTCAACTGCTTTACAGGAAACTGGCGCTTCGTAAATTGCACATAAGCAGGAGGAGCGTGATCCCTGTGTAGACCAAACAAGGAGAGATGAAAAATTGCTTTGCAAGTGCTGGAGTCCCTGGACCACAAGTAACCCCTCAAAGTGAAGGATATGATGGAACCCCATTGTACCCGCTAACCTCACAGCGCGCACCTCCGTGTTGCGAACACTTCTCCGTCGCAGATGGCAAAACTATTCAGACACTAGACGATGGTTGGCAACCTTTGTTTGAACGGGCGGCTGGAAGCCGGTGTGATGTATGGTTTTAGGGGGCATGTCGTCGTGCTGGCAGGGCATCGTATATGCCGACGATGGTCATCGTCTTCGCGAGTAGCGCGTAAAGAGAGGACGTGTCAAACCAGATACCTGAGGACACTCGAAACGCTCTAGCGAAGCAAGGCGTCATCCGAAGGGAACATGAAACAGCCGAACACCACAACCTGCAATAGCGATATACGCGCAGGCCGCAAACGCAGACGTGCCGACACCGGAAGTCAGGCAGGCTGCATATCTGTGTGAAGTCTGAGCGAAGACATCGGCCAGCCATGTTGCTGAGTTTATCTCTGCTTCATCTTATATTAGGAGCATAAAAGATGGTCGCCGAACTACAGGAGGAATACAAGTCGCAGAGCTATTGCTGCCATGTCTCAGTTAATAAGCGCCGTATACAGCGCGAACTTCGGTTCTTCTGCTACTGCAGAGCTCAACCACGCAGTCGACTATTTTGCCTTGTTTCTACGCCACGCGCAGGTGTCCTTATTTATCTTCGCGCTGTGCATTACAGTTACAATCAGACGCCTAAGTGATGACCAGTGGCGAGCGTGTCACTGCTGTAGACTCGGTCAGGTACTGCCGGTCGCGACTACAGCAGGGCCATCGGCTTCAGGGGCTACGATCATTTCAAATCTGTCAGAACCAATAAAGGATCTACGACAATCGGAGTGGCGGAAACTTTGTAACTGCGTCTCGCATCAAGAGATAACATCGCTGCATGACGCATTGGCCATGTTACTGCAGGCTGACCCTTGATTTCGAGGTAGCGGCTAAAAGACCCTAGATCACGCATCAGAAGGCAAATGTCAGGAAAGGACCATTTGTGCCACAAGTACTTTTGCAAGTGACTAGCCTTTACGCTAGTATTTACCTGGGCTGAGATCTGCAGTTGTGAGGTCACCCTGTGGAAGGTTAGCAACGCCCAGACTGGTCCAGATATGTGAACAGTGGAAATTATTCATCGCTCCTAAAGATGATAGTAAATATATAGGCATGAGAGAGTTCATTAATTGTCGACTAAAGGAACAATATATGCAAGCCCGTGCTCGAAACCTATGATGTAAGCGAGACTACGCAGAATCATAGAACTTGCAAAGTGCGTATTGGCACAAAGGCGATGGCATCTCAGACATGTGAAACCTCGTTCTGGAAATCCATCATGCCTGCAATTCTGGGGATTATGTAAGAGAAACCTAGGACCACGCTGTGGAAATTTGGATAAAATCCTATACCAAGAAGAAGCCAAATGGATATATCGTTTGGAGAGTTTGAGTCCACATGGACTCAATGAGGGATTCACATTTTCGATCGCTTTTGTAATACGATCTAGGTGTATTTTCAATAAATATGATCACACTATTTCAATTGTGAGTAATATAGGCTGAACACTCTGGGATCTTTTGAGCTAGCGTAAACTATAGATTATGACATAATATATATGAGTCACTAAGGCCAACATGGTACCTGTCTAGCAAGGTGGAAGTGTGACACTCTTGGGCTCTGGTGTTTGGGTATTAATGTATGCATGGGAACAGAGAGAGGGACTCGGAACCCCTTATATACATTACCTGAGGGATCCAGGCGCGTCTGTATACATCGAGGCGCGTTTGTTCAACATGTTACTATCTATATTTTGACACTGCTTATAATTAAGCTTGTGCCCACTATCTGAGGACCCAGGCGCGTCTTGATGTATCTAGGCGCGCTTGGTTATTATGTTGCCCCTTGTGTCTGATACCTTGGTAATTAAGCCTGTACCTATTAAGGATGATATTCTCCGACATTACAATGTTTTGCAACCAGGTCTGGTGCATTTAGTACTATGGACGGGGATATAAAAATGTTTTTTTTTTTTTTTTCTCTCTTTTGAAAAAATTTTTTCAATTTTTTTTTTTTTTTTTATATCCTCTACATGCTTTGCCCCTGATTATATGTGTGTAAACAGGGGATCGTCCATGTTGGTAGTATGTAAGAACTAGTGGTATCAGCGCTTGTGTAGTCGCAGTGTGGCAGACTTGGCAGGGGCTGCTGGGTGATTCATATATAGTGAGTAGCTTTTACCTGACTACAGAATAAGTGTTAGCGCAGCAGGGTCTGCGCAGCACATTATCTGGTAGTTACTCAATAACCAGTCATCCAACTTGAGTGTGGAATAAGTGTTTGCGCAGCTTGGGTCTGCGCAGCACGTTATCTGGCAGGCATCCAATGATTCAACCAATAAATTTAAACCTGACCAGTTCACTGGCTCTTTAAACTGTCAGTCTAATGCCAATGGTACTATTGGCCAATTATAGGATTACAAACTATAAATAGGAGTGTTCAGCATGGTGTTTCAAGTCTGTCCTTTCCCCTGAAGACGCCAGTTTATCTGGTGAAACATGTTGGGGGACAGAATCTGTTGGTTTTAGCTCTGCTCGAGTTGCTAAACACTGAGTAGGAAACAGTAGGAAACAGTTATTTACTTTAGGGTGTATGTTCACAGCACCGAGTACCCTGCAGGATTAGTCAGGCAGGTAGTTATACACTGATTGCAAACTTGTGGGAAGGTTAGGAGGGTAGTGCACACCCTCCGTTACCACTAGCAACCTGTGCGATAGCAGTGTGCAAATTCGAGCAGTAGTTTTAACAAGTGTGTCAAAACTCACAAACATTTTTAGAGAACTACTAATAAAAGTGAAGTTTTACTGATTTAAATATTAAGGGTAAAAGTGGTGAATTGAGCTCAATTGAGCAAAGTTTTTATGTTTATATAATGGCACCAAAGATTGAGAAAGACTCTAAGGAGTCTAAAGGTTGCTATGTTTGGTGCCATGATATAAATAATTTTCCACAGCATTTAATGAGGAGCGCTGCTGTTTTTCTACGCCTTAGGCTACATGCACACGACCGTTGTTTGTTTCCGCGTCCGTTCCGTTTTTTTTCACGGATAGGATGCTTCCCCATTCATTTCAATGGGTCCGTCAAAAAATGCGGATGGTCAACCGTTTTGGTTCCGCATCCGTGATCCGTGTTTTCATTCCGTCAAAAAAATAGTGCATGTCCTATTTTTTTCACGTTTGCGGACAAGGATAGGCATTTTTACATTGGATCTGCCATAAACATCGGATCCGTCAAAAAAAACGGTCCGTCATCCGTTTTTTTTGACGGACGCAAAATTTCAAGGAGGAGCGGACGCGGAGGCAGGCAACGGTCGTGTGCATGTAGCCTTACTTTGTGGGATCCTGGAGTCAGGATTCGACAACGTGTGACTCTTAAGAAAAATTGGCATATATCCATCCACGGTTGAGGAAATACTGCTGTGCTGCTGACTGGTTTAATAATGTAAAAAAAGTAAAAAGAAATAAAGAACTGCAGTACGCTTACCGTAAATCGTGGGTAAGATGTATGGTCACCACACTTGCAAACAGTGCAGAGATGGAACAACACACCTGGCTCAGGCACAGGCACACATCTAGGCGTCCACTAGGCTCGCTTACATGTAATCTAACTACACCATCCGAAACGTAAGTGACTCTAGCGGACGTCTGGAATATTTTAAAAATGGATTGATAAAGATAATGGATTTTAATTGAGTGCATAAGATTTTCCCATTTCTACAAAATTGCATGATATAGTATTACTATGTGTGTGTGTGTGGTATAGCGGTACCACAATTATGTACAGTATATCGGTACAATGCATATGTGTGGTATAGCCATACTTGACTATTTATTGGCTTATTGTGGGCAATATCTATGCACTATAACTAGGCATCTGAATTGCGAGGGACCCACAGTTGGCATTAATTTTCTCCTGGTCCAGAGTTGTGTGTATTCATTTACAGGATAACATGTACATTAGTATGTTTAAATTCTTTTATCCTACTTTTCTATAGTAATATTTATTATTTTGTGTCATATATTTACAGATATGAGTTATATTTACTAATAAATAATTGATATATTGGTATATTTTTTATTGTCATTACATTTATAATGATACTTGAGAAAGAGGGAGGTCGCCTTAAAATGTTGCGTAGCGGAGTGCTACTGCTCCTTGTCTTGAATGAACTTGCCCAGAGAAAGAAATACCGACTGAGTGCACGGGTGAATGCACGAAGAAGCTGGCACACTGAAATAAACCTGCAGCGAGGCGGTGCAAGCAAAATGGACTAAGGTTTTAGTTCCCTGTTTTTGATATACGTGTTTTACCTTTTTCAGCAAATAAAGGAGACTAATTTAATATATTTATGGTTATATATAAAATATATGGAGTCCAAATAATCAGGATAAAGACTAGCCACCAAAAATCTGCTATTAAGAGGCCATTACATTGAGAGTTAGCCATTATCCTATTATCCTTTCTTATTTCATTGGCTGTTTTTTTTGTTGTTGTTTTGTTACAAGCTGGCTGTACATTTATAGCCCTATCCCATAACCCCCAGTTTATCCATGGTGATACTATGCATCTGTGCAGTATAGCCAGTGTCGGACTGGGGTGCCTAGGGCCCACCAGTAACATTTATTTTTGGGGCCCACCGTACAAATACATTCAAGTATTACCTGCTCACACAGCAGCAAGATGCTACCAGAAGACTGAATATGAGGGTCCCTGCAGCACCTCTGAGGTAGGTAGGTCCTGGAGAGAAGAGGACACTGGCAGCTTTCCTCTATAGCTAGAAGTCATCTCAGCTCTGATCGTGTCTATAATAATACACCGGGGAGTTTCTTTAATAATCTATTGAGTTTTTTCTATGAACATAGGCTGGTGGAGGTGCTGTACATTTAATATAAGTAGGTCTACTGTGCAGTGTTCCACTTGTGCGGGGGGTGGGAGACTAGAGGCCCACCTTGCTCAGGGGCCCACCGGGGGATTCACCTGTACCCCTGTGGGCGAGTCTGAGCCTGAGCATAGCGGTTGTATATGGTGGTACGGCATTCTTATGAAGGCATGCATCCTGCAGTATTTTCCTACATGCAGTTTTATCTGCAGTCCGTAATCCTTTTCCTACCTCGAAAAATACAAAGCTGAATCATACAGCTCACGGTACTTTGCACAATACAGTTATCTGTAGTATGTACCATTTTCCATAGTATGAGGCCTTAGTCATATATTAGTAGCTGGTAGTAAACAATAAAATCCATTCAATGCGTCTTACAGTCAGATGGAAATCTATCATTACATTTGGGATTGGACTGGTCTATCAGAGTTACAAGAGGATCTTCCACTGGGCTCCATGATGAGCTCTAGCAGAAGACAACCCCATGGGCCAAATTATCCTAAATCTGCAGCGCGCTGGCAGCCCACTGTATAAAGGGTTACTGAGTTAAATTTTGGCCTGAACACTGTAAATACGGAGTTTAAGTACAGGGTGGGCCATTTATATGGATACACCTTAATAAAATGGGAATGGTTGGTGATATTAACTTCCTGTTTATGGCACATTAGTATATGTGAGGGGGGAAACTTTTCAAGATGGGTGGTGACCATGGCGGCCATTTTGAAGTCGGACATTTTGAATCCAACTTTTGTTTTTTCAATAGGAAGATGGTCACATCAAACTTATTGGGAATTTCACGAGAAAAACAATGGTGTGCTTGGTTTTATTGTAACTTTATTCTTTCATGAGTTATTTACAAGTTTCTGACCACTTATAAAAGACCACTTATAAAATGTGTTCAATGTGCTGCCCATTGTGTTGGATTGTCAATGCAACCCTCTTCTCCCACTCTTCACACACTGATAGCAACACCGCAGGAGAAATGCTATCACAGGCTTCCAGTATCCATAGTTTCAGGTGCTGCACATCTCGTATCTTCACAGCATAGACAGTTGCCTTCAGTTGTCTATGCTGTGAAGATACGAGATGTGCAGCACCTGAAAATACGGATCCTGGAAGCCTGTGCTAGCATTTCTCCTGCGGTGTTGCTATCAGTGTGTGAAGAGTGGGAAAAGAGGGTTGCATTGACAATCCAACACAATGGGCAGCACATTGAACACATTTTATAAGTGGTCAGAAACTTGTAAATAACTCATGAAAGAATATATTTATGTTAAAACCAAGCACACCATTGTTTTTCTTGTGAAATTCCCAATAAGTTTGATGTGTCACATGACCCTCTTCCTATTGAAAAAACAAAAATTGGATTCAAAATGGCCGAATTCAAAATGGCCGCCATGGTCACCACCCATCTTGAAAAGTTTCCCCCCTCACATGTACTAATGTGCCACAAACAGGAAGTTAATATCACCAACCATTCCCATTTTATTAAGGTGTATCCATATAAATGGCCCACCCTGTAGTTTGGTTACAGTAGTTAGTTGGTGGCTGCTCCACCCACTTGCTCTAGAGGGGGTTCAGTGATAGTGTGTGATACAGTAAAAATGCAGCTCTGCAGCAGGAATGGGACAAGAGGGGACAGAACAGGTGACAGCCTCTGAGGGAAAGGAGAACTGAACCCAATAGAAGTTAAAGCAGCCATTGTGCATGGAACAGGTGTGTGAAGATGACACACGTGTATGGCTTTGGGCTTCACAGCAAAGTGATTGAGCTAGAGACTCCAGACACTCGTTGGCAATCTGTTACAGGACTATACTGTATATTGAGAGATATTGCAGCCCTTAGCTGGAATAGAAAGATAGCTTGGTGTATTATATAATAAATCAGAGACAGAACATCCCTGGTCCCATATTCATAGTCTCAGGAGAAACTGTTCCCCTTAACCGTTGAGAAACATTGTGCCTACCCTTGCAAGACTAATAAGAACTGTGCCTATCTGGAAGAGTAGGTGTATTTATACTTTGCAAAGACTTTTCACTAAAGACAATTCTATCATCTGTTTTATCAAAACCAGACTGATCATTAACTCTCATTGCCAGCCCTGTCTACCTGCCTTGCACCTCAAGCTCATCTCCACCAAGGGCACCCCACCTAACACTAGTGATGAGCGGCAGGAGCAATATTCGAATTTGCGATATTTCATGAATATTCATCATAAATTCGTGAATTTGAGAATCCCCGATTATTTTCTTATTTGCGAAAATCAGCAACGTAATGTGTGCGTATTGTGTGCGCAGTACAGGCGTGGGTCACTATTGCTAAATTTTTTAAGCTCCTAGAAGTTTCCTGAGACTGGAGAAAATGGTTGGCACGGCAGAACATTACTTAAATAACTTTATATGCAGATAGTGCTCCGATATATTCGCGATTGCACAAATCGGCAATTAATGATGCACATATTTTTGTGCAATACGTGCAACTTCACATTTTAGCAGGTCTGACTACATATTAGTGATTGGTGCACTAAATATTGTTGAAATATCTCTGTAAATTGACAACTTTGTATACATTTTTTTTTAAAGTTGTCATTTACAGAGATATTTCTCACACACAGTATAGGTATATGTAAAAATACACCCCAAAACACATTGCCCTGCTTCTCCTGAGTACAGCGATACCACATGTGTGACACTTTTTTGCAGCCAAGATGCGCAAAGGGGCTCAAATTCCAATGAGTACCTTTTAGGAGTGCATTTAAAGCATTTGGATTCCAGACTTCTTTTCACGCTTTAGGGCCCCTAAAATGCCAGGGCAGTATAAATACCCCACTTGTGACCCCATTTTGGAAAGAAGACACCCCAAGGTATTCCGTGAGGGGGGCATGGCGAGTTCATAGAAGATTTTTTTTGGCACAAGTTAGCGGAAATTGACTTTTTTTTTTCTTTTCTTACAAAGTCTCATATTCCACTAACTTGTGACAAAAAATAAAATTTTACATGAACTCACCATACCCCTCACGGAATACCTTGGGGTGTCTTCTTTCTAAAATGTGGTCACTTGTGGGGTATTTTTACTGCCCTGGCATTTTAGGAGCCCCTAATGCGTAAGAAGTAGTTTGGAATCCAAATGTGTAAAAATGCCCTGTGAAATCCTAAAGGTACTCATTGGAATTTGGGCCCCTTTGCGCATCTTGGCTGCAAAAAAGTGTCACTCATGTGGTATCACCGTACTCAAGAGAAGTAGGACAATGTGTTTTGGGGTGTATTTTTACATATACCCCTGCTGGATGTGAGAAATATCTCTGTAAATGACAACTTTTTACATTTTTTTTATACAAAGTTGTCAATTTACAGAGATATTTCTCTCACCTATGTAAAAATACACCCCAAAACACATTACCCTACTTCTTCTTAGTACGGCGATATCACGTGTGCCACTTTTTTGCAGCCTAGGTGCGTAAAGTCCAACGAGTACCTTTAGGCTTTACAGGGTTGCTCACCATTTAGCCCCGCCCAAAATGCCAGAACAGTAAACACACCCCACAAATGACCCCATTTCGGGAAGTAGACACCCCAAGGTATTCACTGAGGGTCATAGTGAGTCCGTGGGAGATTTTTTTTTTTTTGCCAGAAGTGGAAACTTTATTATTATTTTTTTTTCAGAAAGTGTCATTTTCCGCTAACTTGTGAAAAAAAATGAAATGATACATGAACTCACCATGCCCCTCCACGAATACTTTGGGGTGTCTTATTTCTAAAATGGTGTCATTTGGGGGGTATTTATTAGGGATGTCCAGATACCGGCGTTTTCACGAGTACTTGTACTCGTGAAAATGCCTCCGATACCGCTGCCGATACCGGGAGTTCCGGTCCGGCAGCTCCTATACACTGTTGAAGTAAACCTAATCTCTATTAATGTGGCCGGAATTACTAACTATTGATGAGCACTCTCCCTCAGGTCAGGAGCTCAGTCCTTCCATTCTCCTCCTGCCCCGCCTGCCTTCTTCATTCATAAAAGTGGGCGAAGTGGGCAGGCGGGACATGAGGCGCATGGAGGAGAGCTCAAGCTGCCCGATTCCTCCAAGCACCTCACGTCCCTCCTGCGCACTCCGCCCACTTTATGAATGTAGAAGGCGCGCGGGGCAGGAGGAGCATGGAGGGACTGAGCGCCTAACCTGAGGGAGACTGCACATTAATAGTAATTCCAGCCACATTAATAGAGATTAAGTTTACATCAATAGTGTATAGGAGCTGCGGGGCCGGTGTATGAAAGAGTCAAGATACACCGGCCCCTGTGAGTGTAAACTGCCCCCCCACACACACTATGATGGCACTTATGGGGGTCTGTGGATAACACTAATGGGAGATCTGTGGATGACACGTATATAGCATAATATGCTATATATGTGTCATCCACATAGCCCCCTGACAGTGTCATCCAGAGATCCCCCATAGTGTCATCCAGAGATCCCCCATAGTGTCATCCAGAGATCCCCCATAGTGTCATCCAGAGATCCCCCATAGTGTCATCCAGAGATCCCCCATAGTGTCATCCAGAGATCCCCCATAGTGTCATCCAGAGATCCCCCCCCCCGTTAGTGTCATTCACAGATCCCCCCATTACAGTGTCATCCACAGATCCCCCCCATAACAGTGCGTCCTCCTCAGATCCCCCATTACAGTGTCATCCACAGATCCCCCCCATAACAGTGCGTCCTCCTCAGATCCCCCCATAACAGTGTCACCCACAGACCCCCATAACAGTGTGTCATCCACAGATCCCCCCATAACAGCGTCATCCACAGATCCCCATAACAAATAAATTCCAGCTTTAATTTTTTTCATTGCTATCGGCAACTGCGCCGCTGTTTATACGAGGTATCGGTAATTGGTATCGGCGAGTACTTAAATAAAAGTATCGGTACTCGTACTCGGTCTTAAAAAAATGGTATCGGGACATCCCTAGTATTTATACTATCCTGGCATTCTAGCACCTGAAGAAACATGACAGGTGCTCAGAAAGTCAGAGCTGCTTCGAAATGCGGAAATTCACTTTTTTGCACCATAGTTTGTAAACGCTATAACTTTTACCCAAACCAATAAATATACACTTATTGCTTTTTAATCAAAGACATGTAGAACAATAAATTTAGAGAAAAATTTATATAGAAATGTAGTTTTTAAAAAAAAAATTACAACAGAAAGCGAAAAATGAATTTTTTTTGCTAAAATTTCAGCAATTTTTTATTAATATCAAAAAAAGTAAAAATTTAAGCAACAATGAAATACCACCAAATGAAAGCTCTATTAGTGAGAAGAAAAAGAGGTAAAATAAATTTGGGTGGTAAGTTGCATGACAGAGCAATAAACGGTGAAAGTAGTGTAGTGCAGAATTGTAAAAAGTGGTCTGGTCATTAAGGGTGTTTAAGCTAGGGGGGCTGAAGTGGTTAATTAAAATTAGGACAGCCCCTGTAAATGTGCTAAAATAACAAAAGAAGTTATATCCGTTTTCTTCCCTGCCACTTCCTGTGCTGCACTCTTGTCCTCCCTGCCGCCATCTTCCTGGATGCAGAGGTGAAGTTCCGTGCACACAGGTCACTGTGCAGCCAATCACTGGTCTCAGCAGTACACAGGACGTCCTTGTGGCAGCCAGGTAAACAAACAGCAGCGGGAGGGCCAGAGTGCATCGCTGGAAGCACCAGGTGAGAAAAATGCCATGTCACTTTTTTCCGTCATTTTAGCACATTTACATTGGAAGTGGTTTCCTGTGAGTCAAAATCCGACTTTCCAACAAGCCTTGGGATTTGACAAGGTAATATAGCCAGATAATGAGTAGTGTTGAATTGCGAAATTTAATCGCAAATATCGCCACTTCGGGAATCCGCGAAGATTTAGAATATGGTGCTATATATTCGTGTTCGCTAAATTCTAGATTTTTTTTTTCCTCTGATCCCCTGTCCCCTTCCTGCTTCTTGCTTGTGGGCCAATGAGAAGGCTGCAATGTCTTTGTCTGAGCTTAGCAACATTCCCTAGCAACCAATAGAAGAGTTGCCTACCCCTTACTATATAAGAACCTCCCCAGCAGCCATTTTCTGTAGTTTTTTTGCAGTTCTGAGAGAGACATCAGTGTCATTGCTGTGCTTAGGGGCGTAGCTAACGGCTCATGGGCCCAGGTGCAAGAGTTCAGCTTGGGCCCCCCTTCCCTCAGTGCTTTGTGTGTCTTCTTATGTGGCACAAGGGTCTTTGGGCCCCCTTAGGCCCCCCCGGGTGTACATAAAAATCACTGGGCCTCATAGCAAGAATCTAAATTGGGCCCCCATGCTCCATTCATAGCCCCCCAGGGGCGTACATAAAAATCACTGGGCCTCATAGCAAGAATCTAAATTGGGCCCCCATGCCCCATTCATAGCCCCTCCCACTACCCATTCCTCGCCAGTTTATACAGCAATTTACTTATATGTGAGCTATGAGGTATAAATTATAGCTCGTACCTCCCATATACAGTATCTGTATATGCTATATATCTGTACCCACTGCATCAATAATACCTCGTACCTCACATATTAGTACACTGCTGTATATACTATATATCTGTACACACTGCATCTATTATACTTCATACCTCACATATCATTACAATGCTGTATATACTATATACATGTGAACACTGCATCTATTATACCTCGTACCTCACATATTAGTACATTGCTGTGTATACTATATATCTGTACACACTGCATTTATTATACTTCATATCTCACATATCAGTACACTGCTGTATATACTATATATCTGTACCCACTGCATCTATTATACCTCGTATCTGACGTGTGTATGTATGTGTGTATATATATATATATATATATATATATATATATATATAGCAGCTCTTTTGGAAAATGAAAGGAGGGATCTGATTGGTTGCTATGGGTATCTAAGCCAGTTCTACGTTACACCAGTTTGATAAATGACCACCAATATATGCACAAATCCTAAGGTTTATTAACTGAAAATTCATGTTTACAGTATGAGAATTTTGATTTACTTCAATAAATGTAATGTAAATTGCACGTTTATTTCGGATTATGAATCTATCACCTTATTACTTGTAAATTAAGCGACATATCATTATTTTCTTCAATAGAATGGGAACTGATAAGTAATACTGCAGAGCGTCGATATAATTAAGAGCTTCGTGTAAGTATAATAGCTGGATTATAGTGACCTCTAGAGGCTCCTCTGTGATGTAACAAGTATGCTAAACCAAAGCATTAACTGGCCATAGACTCAATAACCCAACTGAACTAGTGTTCTGCTGTTCTTTACCATACGGATGCCGTAGTTGGGTCTTTTTTCACAGATATTCGTTGTTGGGTCTTCTTTCACTAGACGCAAAGTTTCAGTTTGCTGTCTCTTTTCTTATGTAATAACTGATTTAAATCAATTTATAGCTAAATAAAATTTTGAATGTCTCTGTGAATACTTTTTTGGGCTGATATTAATTATATTAAAAAAATAAATAAATAAACCACAGCCCCGTTCAAGTAAAAGGACCTAAGCTGCACTACCAGACACAGCCACATGGGCAGAGATGGCACTGTGTTTGTTTAAAGGGCTTCTGTCACCCCCAAGAATGCAATTTTCAGTAGCTGACATTAGCTATTTGTTAATGTCAGCTGATTTCAAACATACCATTCTTACCTTAATCTGAGCTTTATATTTCCTAAAAATCATACTTTTAAAACATGCTAATTCTCTTCGCTACCAGCAAGTTGGGCAAGTACTTGCTGGTAGCCGCCGCATCCTCGGGCTGTAGGACCGCCCCCTCTACTGTTGATAGACAGGGCCAGTGCGCTCTCCTCCTCCCGCTGGCCCTGTCTTCTCCTGAATTCCCGCGCCTGCGCCGTACCATTCCACAACCGGCGCAGGCGTACTGAGTGGAGGACGGGCGCTTGCCAGCTCCGACCTCAGTGGCAAGTGCCCATCCTCCAATCAGTACGCCTGCGCCGATTGTGAAATGGTACGGCGCAGGTGCGGGAATTCATGAGAAGACAGGGCCAGCGAGAGAAGGAGAGCGCACTGGCCCTGTCTATCAACAGCAGAGGGGGCGGTCCTACAGCCCGAGGATGCGGCGGCTACCAGCAAGTACCTGCCCAACTTGCTGGTAGCGAAGAGAATTAGCATGTTTTAAAAGTATGATTTTTAGGAATATAAAGCTAAGATTAAGGTAAGAAAGGTATGTTTGAAATCAGCTGAGATTAGCAAATAGCTAATGTCAGCTACTGAAAATTGCACACTTGGGGGTGACAGATGCCCTTTAAATTTGAATGGTCTATGACTCTCCAGCAAGTCCAACTGCCCTTTCTTTCCTAAGACCTGAGCCAGTCAGACATTGATAACACTGCCTAAACCAATGCAAACACATGGAGAACATACAAACTCCATTCAAATGTTGCCCTTGGTTGAATTCGAACGTAGGACCACAGCGACGCAAGTGCTAACCACTGAGCCACCATGTATACCAAGGCGTCTCATCTACCATGTACCATTTTAGTGCTGATGGGCTTTGGGGACCTCTCAGGTGCCTACTGGCTGAAATGTGACTGCTACATCTGCCCCCCCCCCCCTATATCTACCCCCTATGATCTTATGGTAACCAATAACGTTTCACGTCTGAGAGATCAGTGGTGTCTAGGTTCTCATGTGTTTATTACCCACTGGATATTGCTGTCAGAAGTGATTTCATTGATTTGCCCTGATGTTATACCAACTGCTGCCAAACTTACATCTCAAATAATAATTATGTGCACAAATCACTCCAGACACCTAGCAAATGTCAAACCAAACCATGATTTTAACTAAACAGGATGAAGGCAAGAAGAAATTCTGGATTCAAACAGATGGAGAAAATTGGAGACGGTAGATAATCATCTAAATGATCCTCCATCATGAGAAGTGTCAGCATCTGCTGAAACAGAAATGTTTGATGGGAGATAAATCTAGTCCCGTAATGTGGTACAGGAAAGAAAAAAGATTCTCAGTTTATTTGTAGTGTGGTGGTGATGGCATTAGGCAATGTCAGTGGGAAGATGCCAAAACTATGAGAAGTAACAGATCACCTGGTTGACATGGTGTAAGATCATTGACGTACAGCAGGCCAGTAATTTAATATGCTGGATGAGCCTAATGGAAAAGACAATGGAGTCTGGCAAGTAGAATGAATATATAATATGAAGTAATATTGGATACATTTGCCACAGGAAATTTCAAAAATAAATTAAATTATGTTTTTTCCAAGGACAGTTGGGCTTGCATGTAGTTAATTTTAGAGTGACCCTTGTACTTTGTGGCTATGACTTCCAGTCATTCAGCAAAGAAGCAATATGGGATGGCCCTTTAAAGAGGACCTGTCACCTCTCCTGACATGTCTGGTTTAGAAACTACTTGCATTCCCCATGTAATAACAATTCTGGAGCATCTATTCTTATGACAATGTTGTGCCATTCCTTTAAAATTCCTGCTAGAAGTTTTGGTTTTAAGGAATTTTAAGGAAGTTTAAGGAATTGCTAGCAGTTTGCAATGAAGGCCAGCTGGATGACACCAGTCAGGGACGTGTCCCTGAAAAGAGTGACACCATCCAATCAGTGCTGACATTGTCAGACCTTTCAGGGACACACTCCCCCTGGAAACCCTAGATGGACCTTCATTGCAAACTGCAATAGAGTCTTAGGAATAGATGCTCCAGAGTTGGGAAAATGAAAGTAGTCACTAAAAATACCTGTCATGAGAGGTGACAGGTCCTCTTTAAGACCATAAGTGACGTAACATTACAAACAAACCTGCGTGGATTGGTGATATCTCTGACTGAAAACCTCTTTCCGAGACAGTGATGGAGATCTTAGTGCATTGTCTATGTCTTGGTCCAGCTGATCCAGTTTCATTATTAGCAGCACCATAGAATCCAGTCTTGAAGGATCTCTGCCTTGTCTTAATTTCTACAATAAGAAATACAATGTTACATTGATGGTTTTCCCATACACTAGAATAATAAAGTGTTACTGGACAAATATGACAAATGTACAAATATGACAAATGTATTATTCTTAGCATTAAGTTGCATTCTCCAGAATCTGTACGAACAACACAATTTTCAACCTTGCCCATCTCAGCATTCAAGGGTGTTCCAACTTTTTGAAAACGTTTTTAAAATTTTAACCCCGGTCTGTTATGGAAAAAAATTAATCTCCTTCGTGCCGCACCTTCTGTCTCCCTGACTTCTCGACTGCTCTTCTGGATTGACAGGGCCATCTTTGGCTTCAGCAGTGACATGTTCCTAAGCTGCACATCAATAATGGTCACATGCATCTGGAAGTTTACAGACATGGACTGAAAGACCAATGAAGGGAGCCAAGGAGCCATAACAAACTGGTGGGGAGCAGGTAAGCATGTTTTTTTTCCCCATACGTACAGCAGGCTGGGGTTGAAATTAAAAATGTACAAAAAAAAGCTATTAATATTAAAAGAGGATTACTTATTACTTGTGCTCATAAGTGCAGGCAGTGGAAATCTCATCATTGATGAGAGACTTTATGGTAATACTAAGTATACATCCACACATGATGGACTGACGGAGGAAAATTTCCACAAAAAATCCACAAAAAGTCTCAGAAAAATTCTGCAAATAAAAAATAAAACTCCAGCAATGTGCGTCAAGGCTTGTTTATTTGAAACGCCTCTTCATTCAGCGTGTGGGTACACGCCACTCTCGTTACAGCGCAGCATCCATTGGCGTTTTCCTTACAGCGGCATTTGTTCGATAAAGGCCGTTTGGCCCGAAACGTTACGTTGTTACGACGCCGCATTTAAAATAAACAAGCCTTGACGCACATTGCTGGAGTTATTTTCAATTTGCTTTATATGGGGTGGGAGCCCGACTCCAAGCAACATCTTCCAGAGTGCCAGGAGGTTTTTATCTCTAGAAAAATTCTGCAGTGGCAAATCTGCAGCTTCTTACTTTTTCATTCAATTCAATGGGTAAAATCTGTAACAAATCCACGACATCCGTGGCAGAAATTTACATGCAGCAGATTTAAAAATTCAAATCGCTGATCAACTTCTGAGTGGAAAGTTTCTGCAGCACAAGGAGGAAATTTGTTTGCTGCTAGTGTATTCCACTGCAGATTTTTGATGCGCAAATTTCAAAACTGAGGATCTGTAGCATTTGTGATACGTGTAGGGTTACCCTAAACAGGTGATCTGAGCTTGTATTAGAGCCATGCATATATCTCCCTCTGGTGCCTCCATGCAGTACTGTATTACATTGATATCACTTCTAGGGGCGAATATCTTCATAATATGGCAACCTGTGGAGCATGGCATGTTATTTTTTAATGTCTATGTGAATCTGGAGTAAAAAAAAAAGACCTGTTTATGCTGGCATATGAAATCCAAGACCCATGGAGATACAGTATAGACCCATAGACTGCTATAGATACCATATATCACAACATTCCCTAAGCACAAAACAAAATCCATTTTAACTTCATTACCATTTCCAGTGGCCGACAGTTCTCCAGTTTGAGAATGAAGACAAACTGTTTTCCATCTCAGCTTTTTGGCCACTTTCAGTATAACAGAAGAAGAGTATGATACTGGGGTTAACTGGGGATATTCTTTAAGGGATATTGATACAGTATCTGCTAGGACTAAACATCTAATTGATTAAGAAGGTCAAAATATTTGCTTTATAGTAACATGAACACAATAAACCACTAAGAAAATATCAACATTTTACAAGTTCTCATTCAAAGAGACAAGAAAAGGGAGGGGAAAAAAACTGAAAACAGACCAGCAGTATTTTTCCCATGGATCTGGACACCTGCAAGGAATCATAACATAAGATAATTTCATGAAGCATCTGAATTCATTATCTCTTCCCGTGGAGCTGGCCAAGTCCTAGCCTTGATATACACACAATTCTTCTAGCAAATGACTCATACAACTAACATTTTTTCTCAACCTGACTCGGGATACGGTCAGAATATTTACAGTGTGTATAAATTTCTATAAGCACGTTCTGAGAACATGAAGAATTAAGACACTGGGCCCTATTTCTAGTAAATTGCATTCACTTTTTATGTGGATACTATAAATATTGTTGCAAAAAAATAAAAAATTTGTAGAGACATAACTAATGGCTGCCCAGAATAGGGAGTCACAGCCAAAATAGAGTTTCTTATATAATGCAGACCATTATCTTTTTAGGAGACCGAACAACCAACTTAAAGCAAACCTGTCAGACTTTAAATTCAGTTCAGTCTGCATTCAGCATGGTATAGAGCAGAAAGAACGGAACAGATTGATATGTATGTAAGAGAGTTAGAAATGTAAAAGGGTTGGCTCATTTGAGGACCTGCTCCTGTCTCCAGAGCAGCGCCCCTGAAGTGAACAGACTGAATTTTATGAGGATTTCTAATAAGGCCCGAAGCAGTTTATTATTTAATTTTTCCAGCTGGGTGAAGCCATCCTGACCAGAAGTTGGTAATCTGACCATACAGTTTTTCTGCTGTATATATATCAATGTCAGGTATGTGTGGGTCCCGCTCCTGTCTCCAGAACAGGTCGTCCGAAGTGAACAGAACGCAGCCCCAAATGAGCGGAAAATCTCGCTTCACCGGTATGGAAGTTTTCGAAAATACCCGAGCTCTGTCTCGGCTTCTTTCAGCAGTAAATGGAAGGGTGGTCGTGCTTCTGTGGTGCACTCTCTCTTCACTGCTAGTGTTGGGCGCGAATATTCGAATTGCAAATATTTATTGAGAATATCGGCACTTCGAGAATTCGCAAATATTTAGAATATAGTGCTATATATTCGTATTCGAGAATATTATTCATTTTTTATCCATCTGAACACATGATTCCTCCTTGCGTCTTGCTTGTGGGCCAATGAGAAGGCTGCAATGTCTTTGTCTGAGCTTAGCAACATCCCTAGCAACCATACAGGAAAGTTGCCTACCCCTTTACTATATAAGAACCTCCCCAGCAGCCATTTTCTGCAGTTTTTTGCGGTTCTGAGAGAGACAGCAGTGTCATTGCTGTGCTCTGTGTTTTTCTGTCACATTACTTAGTTAATAAATATATATATATATATATATATATATATATATATATATGCTCTCTGCTTTGCTGTGTCACATTAGATGGTAGTTAGTTAGCTTATATATATTACAGATAGTTAGTGGGAGATAGTCAGTGTAGGTTAGCTAGTGATATAGTGTAGCTGATAGGTTCCAGTGCAGGTTGTTAGGTAGTGCTGTCCATACATACATGTTACAGACATAGTGCTGTGATGTCACAAGTTCACAACAATACTTAGTGCACCAATCAGTAATATGTAGTCGTACCTGCTAAAATGTGACGTTGCCCATATTGCGCAAAAATATGCACATCTATTGCCGTTTTGCGCAATCGCGAATATATTGGAGCACTCTACCTGCATGTAAAGCTATTGTAATGTTCTGCTTTGCCAACCATTTTCTACAGTCTCAGGAAACTTCTAGCAGCTTGAAAAATGTAGCAAAAGTGACACCCGCCTGTATTGCGCTCGCAATATGCGAATATTACACTGGCGATTTTTGCAATGAAGAAAATAATGAATTTGCAAATTTGCAAATATATGAGGAATATTCGGCCAAATATTAGCAAAATATCGCGAATTTGAATATTGCCCCTGCCGCTCATCACTATTCACTGCTATGGGACTTCTGAAAATTTTCTGAAACTTTTGGAACTCCTATAGTGATGAATGAAGAATATGCAGTGTGCTCTCTTTTACTTTGAGGCCTCTGTTCATGAGATAGGAGTACAGAACCACATCTATCTGACATTGATGGTATATCCTAGCATTATACCATCAATATCTGAGATTAAATAACCCCTTTAGTGGCATGCCTTATGATTATTACATAGTACTACACACAAGGTGGTTTAAAAGAGTATCTACATCTCTGTCATTCATGGTGAAGCTTGGAAAACACATCATAGACAGAGGGCCAGAGGTGGTCAGACTAACAGAGGCAGCCACCTATGCTACACCTTTTCTATAATGCCCAAGTAAGTGATTGGGAGCTATGGAAGCAGGGTGGCACAGCAAGGCTTTGGTGGTCAAAGGTATTTAAACGTCAAACATAAATGGCTGAGATGGGAATTCCCCTTTAACTTGAACAGAGCTTTACTCATATTAAAGCAACAAATTTATTGTTAAAATCTCTCGAATAGGGCACCAACTTGATAGTTGTTGGTTTTTACATAAGCAACAGCGCAGCTTATGGTGCACATTAACAGGGCCACCATACACAGTCTACAGTACACTCATAAAATACAGCTTCTGGACTTAGGAGGTTGGCTGGATCACAGTTTTGGTCATCCCTATTAAGCCCGTTCCTATATCTACATTACATATACAGTTGATATCAGGTCCTTAAAGATGGCGTCTGCTTAGAAGCTGAGCGGAAGCCTTCCTTGTTTTACACAGACACCTGGTCGCAGAGTTTATGATCAGAGTCAACGCTGATCACAGACTTTCAAACCCTAAGATGCCATAGTACATTGCAACCAGGACATCTGAATGGCCATTTACCAGGATCGGTGCACACCCAGTGACCGATCGGCTCTCCTGTGGAGAGATTGCAGGAGCCATTTGGTTGCTATGGCAGTCTAGAACCTTCTGAAGGCTCCTAGGCCTGCCACAGCAAAGTTCCTATCCTGTCCTGCCTGTGGTAAGCTATTGTAGTCTATGGTATAGATCAGGGGACTAAAATAAATGTAAAAAAGTTTTTTAAAAATATAGAAAAAAAGCTTAAAAAATTTAAATCACCCCCCTTTCCCTATTTTACAAATAAAAATAAATAAATGCTTGCACTTTAGGTGTATTTAGATCATGGGTGCGGCCCCAATCCATCTGGTGACAGACATGTATGTCTATGTCTTGTGGCTGCTCACATGCATTTTTATGTATTCTCCCTTTAAGAAGGATGTCCTGGAAGTGTAACCAGACATTTATAGTATATACTGTATGTACAATAAGCCTTAAATACAGCATTTCATTTGGGAATACCCCTTTAACTTTTATTTTCGACCCTTGGGATTCCTTCAGTCTGACAATGTGGCCCCCAACCAGAAAAGGTTGTGCACCCCTGATTTAGATGGTACAATTCTGCAGCCGATTGTCAGGAAGGAAGCGTTCGTTCCCAACTGTTGGCTGCTTTTTTTAGTGAAGGAGAAAGCTGTATTTACATGCAGCGATCTCCTTTATTCTATGAGGACGAGGGATCACAATAGCTTCATGGTTTCTGAGCAGTATATCATGTTTAGACCACACGATCTGCTGCCCATAAACTATGATCAGTGGTGCCTGCATGAACGACAGGTTCACAAGATTAATGAGGGTGCTGGGAATCCTAGCCCTGCTTATCTCTTATTGATGGCCTATCTTAAAAACATTCAAATCTTGTACAACCACTTTAACCCCTTAAGGACTCAGCCCTATTTCACCTAAAGGACTCGGCCATTTTTTGCAAATCTGACCAGTGTCACTTTATGTGGTGATAACTTTAAAACGCTTTTACTTATCCAGGCCATTTTGAGATTGTTTTTTCGTCACATATTGTACTTCATGACACTGGTAAAATTTAGTCGAAAAATTTTATTTTTATTTATAAAAAAATATCAAATTTACCAAAAATTTGGAAAAATTAGCAATTTTCCAAGTTTCAATTTCTCTACTTCTATAATACATAGTAATACCGCCCAAAAAAGTTATTGATTTACATTCCCCATATGTCTACTTCATGTATCAATCATTTTGGGAATGCCATTTTATTTTTTGGGGACGTTACAAGGCTTAGAAGTTTAGAAGCAAATCTTGAAATTTTTCAGAAATTTTCAAAAACCCACTTTTAGGGACCAGTTCAGGTCTGAAGTCACTTTGTGAGGCTTACATAATAGAAACCATCCAAAAATTACCCCATTCTAGAAACTACACCCCTCAAGGTATTCAAAACTGATTTTACAAACGTCATTAACCCTTTAGGTTTTCCACAAGAGTTAATGGCAAATGGAGATAAAATTTCAGAATTTAGATTTTTGGAAAATTTTCCGTTTGAATCCATTTTTTCCAGTAACAAAGCAAGGGTTAACAGCCAAACAAAACTCAATTTTTATTGCCCCGATTCTGTAGTTTTCAGAAACACCCCATATGTGGTCGTAAACTGCTGTATGGCCAAACGGCAGGGCACAGAAGGAAGGGAACGCCATATGGTTTTTGGAAGGCGGATTTTGCTGGACTGGATTTTTGACACCATGTCCCATTTGAAGCCCCCAGATGCACCACTAGAGTAGAATCTCCAAAAAGTGACTCCATCTAAGAAACTACACCTCTCAAGGTATTCAAAACTGATTTTACAAACTTTGTTAACCCTTTAGGTGTTCCACAAGAGTTATTGGCAAATGGAGATGAAATTTCGGAATTTCTATTTTCTGTTACCTTGCCTCAAAAAAGTGTAATATAAAGCAACCAAAAATCATATTTACCCTAAAATAATACAAACAAAACTGCCAACTTATCCCGTACTTTCCAAAATGGGGTCACTTTTTTGGAGTTTCTACTGTAGGGGTGCATCAGGGGGCTTCAAATGGGACATGGTGTCAAATAACCAGTCCAGCAAAATCTGCCTTCCAAAAACCATATGGCGTTCCCTTCCTTCTACGCCCTGCCGTTTGGCCATACAGCAGTTTACGACCACATATGGGGTGTTTCTGCAAACTAGAGAATCGGGGCAATATATATTGAGTTTTGTTTGGCTGTTAACCCTTGCTTTTTACTGGAAAAATTGATTAAAATGGAAAATTTGCAAAAAATAGCTATTTTCGGACCGTTTTTATTTTTTGTTATTTACATCGTTGAACTGACAGGTTAGATTGTGTGCTATTTCTATAGAGCAGGTTGCTACGGACGCGGCAATACCAAATATGGCTACTTTTTGGGGGGTTTTGTTTCAGTTTTACATAATAAAGCATTTTTGAAAAAAATGATTTTTTTAGTGTCTTCACATTCTGAAAGCCATATATTTTTTTTTTTTTTGGGCGACTGTCTTATGTAGGGGCTCATTTTTTGCGGGATGAGATGGCGGTTTGATTGGAACTATCTTGGGGTGCATAAGACATTTTGGTTGCCTGCTATTACACATTTTGTGATGTAAGGTGACAAAAATGGCTCTTGACACCGTATTTTATTATTTATTTTTTTTGTGTTCACCTGAGGGGTTCGGTGATGTGTTATTTTTATAGAGCAGGTTGCGACGGACGCGCCGATACCAAATATGTATACTTTTTATTTATTTATTTAAGTTTTACACAATATTATCATTTTTTAAAACAAAACAAATCATGTTTTAGTGTCTCCATAGTCTGAGAGCCCTATTTTTTTTTTTTGGGGGGGTGATTGTCCTATGTGGGGTATCATTTTTTGCGGGATGAGATGACGGTTTGATTGGCACTATTTTTGGGTGCATATAACTTTTTGATCGCTTGCTATTACAGTTTTTGAGATGTGAGGTGACAAATGTTTTTTTACATTGTTTTTATTTTATTTTTTAACAGTATTTACCTGAGGGGTTAGATAATGTGATATTTTTATAGAGCAGGTTTTTACGGACGCGGCGATACATAATATGTATACTTTTTATTTATTTATTTTACTTTAACACAATAATAGCATTTTAGAAAAAAAAATTATGTTTTAGTGTCTCCATAGTCTGAGAGCCATATTTTTTATTTTTTTGGGCGATTGTCCTATATAAGGACTCATTTTTTGCGGGATGAGATGGCGGTTTTATTGGTACTATTTTGGGAGGCATACGCCTTTTTGATCACTTGGTATTACACTTTTTGTGATGCAAGGTGACAAAAAATGGCTTTTACACCATTTTTTGTGATTTTTTTACGGTATTTGCGTGAGGGGTTAGGTCACGTGATATTTTTATAGAGGAGATTTTTACGGACGCGGCAATACCTAATATGTGTAGTTTATTTGTTTTTCTTTAATTTTTATTCAGTGATATGTATTTTTCTGATTTTTACTTTTTCTTTCACTTTTTGACATTTTTGACCCAGACCCACTTGGTTCTTGTAGATCCAGTGGATCTGGTGTCTATATAATACAGTACAGTACACTATATAGTGTACTGCACTGTATTTTTACTTTTCACAGTCTGGTCAGACTTCTGCCTTTAGCAGAAGTCTGACCAGAAGTCACTATACCATGGCAAGCAGGACGCTTCTGAAGCGTCCTGCTGCCATGGTAGCTCATCACCCGCTGCCATTACAGAGCAGCGGGTGATGGAAGAGAGGTGAGCTCTCTCCCTCTACCATCCTATCCCATCGGGGGCTGCAAGGTACGGCAGCCCCCGATGGGAGAGGAAGGAGCTCCCTCCATGTTAACACCTTCTATACCGCGGTCCGTACGGACCGCGGTATAGAAGGAGTTAAACTGCTGACATCTGCAGCACAGATGTCAGCAGTTTATAGCAGGGGTCAGCAATGTGCTGACCCCTGCTATACCCACTAGACACCAGGGAAATGCATTGAAAGGCCTCCCGCGCCGCCCACCCGCAGCACCGCCCGCAAATCCCCTGCACCGCCCGGGGGACACTAAGATGGCGGGGTGCAGGGGGTTAAAATTTACAATAAGGGGCAGATTTTAGTCTCTGATCCCGCGGTCATAGACCGCGGGGATCAGAGACTACATAGCGCAACAAACCGCAGGTCTGAATTGACCTGCGGTTTGTTGCGATCACTGACTACGGGGGGTCACAGGACCCCCTCGGCATTATCATAGGATGCCTGCTGAATGATTTCAGCAGGCATCCTGTTCCGATCACCGCCACGTGCGCAGCGGTGATCGGATCTTCTCAGGGCGTACATGTACGCCCTGAGTCCTTAAGTACCAGGACGCTAGGGCGTACATGTACGCCCTGCGTCCTTAAGAGGTTAAATACTAAGACTAGGGGTGCAATTCTCCTGCCTGCACTGCTAACTAGATGAATCTGGTGGTCTACCATACATGTTTATTGCCATAGGAAGAAAGAGATTAGCAGCTGCTAGTCTCCTCTTATAGCAGCTTATCTTTTGGCTAAACAAAGAATTGGACTTGCAAAATCCAACATGTCAAGTCTTATTTTCACAAGGGCAGAAATGAGTGGACATTTGGTCTGTTATCAAATATTTTAGATTGATCCAGTTACATCTGCCAACAAATATCAAATATGTATGGCAGCAGCCAAACAAACCCCCAATGTCTTCATTGGGCAAAGACGGAGCGACTTTGCAGGGTTTTATATTCTTCTCTCCATACTAAATTAAATATCCCTACTTGGGGCAACCTGAAGAGCTCAGTCCATATTGAGGAAGTGATAGAGTCTATGGACAACTAAGTTTGGCTTCTTTCACATCTGTGTTAGAGCTTCTATTGCTGACTTCAGTATGCTGCAAATAGTGCAACATACTGGGTTCCCTGATAGGAACCCGAGGATCCCCATTATAGTCAAAACAAAGGATAGTAATAGCACTCAAAATATTTAGCAAATAAAGAAACGGGCGCCACAGTGAGTTGAGAACAAGCTGTACATGCGTGCCATCCTTTCCATTCACTGAACTTAGTGGTGAAAGAAGGGTGGCTGCGCGTGAGCAATTTGCTCTCTATTCACTTCAAACTTCTTTCTAGCGATAGGATCAGGTGCTAGAGGTTACACCGGCACCTATTAGACATTTGTGTCCCAGGTGGGATTACCTCTTTAAAGGGGTTTTGTGTGATTATTATCATTTTAACAGCTATGCTTATGTAGTTGCTTATTATATGTACATCTTCCGTATATTTTTATTCTTTAATTTGAACTCTTTTAACCCATTTTGACCATGTAAACCAATCCCTCTGGTTTCTTTCTATCCTGTATGTAGCACTTCTTGTTGCTGTATTCAACCAAACCCATGATGCACTTCTCCTTTCTCTACCACAGCTGCAGCACCGCCCCTAACACTGCCCATCTAGTTTATAGCTCCTCCCACCAGCTAGTTACATAGACACTCCCCAATCACTGCCCTGCATGGACATAGCATCACAGGAAATAAGAAAGAGCTGCATGGACATGGTCATGTGACCACAACCCAGAATGGAAGATAGGGGCAATAAAGATAAAATAAGTACATTAGAGAATTACAGTTACCTTCACAAATTATTATTTTAATGCTTGAAGATGCAAACCTGAAAGCCCCTTTAAAGCCAATGGTGCCACAATTTTCTCTTGGATCTGGACACATTATAAGAGACTGCTATTCTGCTAGGGACCATACCCAACTTTTTATCCAGGGGACTCCACGAATTTTAATACAAGCCCACTGTGACTGGTGTCAAGACCGGTATAAAATGTATGTGGCCTCATAAGTTACCAGATGAACACCACAACATTCATTATTTACAAAGTCTGTGGTACTGCACAAAAAAGTCACTTTTTAGCTGAGGACATTTCCTAAACAGAACAACTGCTATTGTATCTACTTCCTATAATTATGCGTGTTTATCCCAGAAAGGCCTCTCCTTACTTATGTATCTGCATTTCGCAGCTGCAGTGCTATTCCCTGGCCTCTATTATTGATGTGCCTATATTAACATCTGTGAATGTTTTTAATCTCTAAACAGGGTGTATCACCCACAAACGATTCTACTTCGAGCAAACATAAATAATGTTATTTGGCAACTAGCTATATTATTCATTTACATGTAACTAATCCTCTCCGTGATGACTGAAAAAAAAACATATGAGTGACAGGGAGGTCAACTGTGTGCAGAATCTCCAGTTCAGCCATCAGGGGTTTATTTCTCTAAAAGAACTAGCAAAAATAATTAGATGTGCATTAAACACATACCCTCCTTAACATTGAAACTTCAATGCCAAGAAAGACAAGCTATAAGGAAAAAGCAAATGTTGCTAAGCTCTGTAGATGATCATATTTTTAAGCACCTAGCTCCAATCTGTGACATGTTGGAGGGCCATAGAAGCAAAATTTTTAGCCACAAGAAACCAGAAAAATCGGATCAAGCCATGTGGGAATATTACACTGGTCCTACTCCTGGTATTATCATGTGGGGTTGCATAATGTAAGGCAGCTGGATCCCTCTCGTCTTCATTTCAGGTAACATAGTAACATAATAACATAGTACAAAAGGCAGAAAAGACATTTGTCCATCCAGTTCGGCCTGTTATCCTGCAAGTTGATCCAGAGGAAGGCAAAAAAAAAAACTGTGAGGTAGAAGCAAATTTTCCCCACTTAAGGGGAAAAAAATTCAGTTCCGACTCCAATCAGGCAATCAGAATAACTCCCTGGATCAATGACCCATCTCTAGTAGCTATAACCTGTAATATTATTTCACTCCAGAAATACATCCAGGCCCCTCTTGAATTCCTTTATTGTACTCACCATCACCACCTCTTTAGGCAGAGAGTTCCATAGTCTCACTGCTCTTACCGTAATGAAGCCTCTTCTATGTTTGTGTACAAACCTTCTTTCCTCCAGACGCAGAGGATGTCCCCTCGTCACAGTCACAGTCCTGGGGATAAATAGATGATGGGAGAGATCTCTGTACTGACCCCTGATATATTTATACATAGTTATAGATCTCCTCTGTGTCGTCTTTTTTCCAAAGTGAATAACTCTAATTTTGATAATCTTTCAGGGTACTGTAGTTTTCCCATTCCAGTTATTACTTTTGTCGCCCTCCTCTGAATCTTCTCCAGCTCTGCTATGTCTGCCTTGTTCACAGGAGACCAGAACTGTACACAGTACTCCATGTGTGGTCTAACCAGTGATTTGTAAAGTGGCAGGACCATGTTCTCATCACGGGCATCTATGCCCCTTTTGATGCAACCCATTATCTTACTGGCCTTGGCAGCAGCTGCCTGACACTGGTTTTTACAGCTTAGTTTGCTGTTAACTAAAATTCCTAGGTCCTTTTCCATGTCAATGTTACTCAGTGTTTTACCATTTAGTATGTACGGGTGACTTGCATTATTCCTTCCCATGTGCATAACCTTGCATTTGTCAGTGTTAAACCTCATCTGCTACTTCTCTGCCCAAGCCTTCAATCTATCCAGATCCATCTGTAGCAGTATACTGTCCTCTTCAGTGTTAATTACTTTACACAGTTTAGTGTCATCAGCAAAAATGTAATATTTTACTGTGCAAGCCTTCTACAAGATCATTAATAAACATATTTAAGAGGATAGGGCCCAGTACTGACCACTCAGGTACTCTACTAGTGACATTGACCCAATCTGAGTGTGTACCATAAATACCCACCCCATTTTCTATTAGTTAGCCAGTTACTTACCTACATGCAGACATTTTCTCCCAGTCCGAGCATTCTCTATTTATATACTAACCTTTTATGTGGTACAGTGTCAAATGCTTCAAAGAAGTCTAGATATACGACATATGTTGATTCGCCACTGTCAAGTCTAGAACTTACCTCCTCATAGAAACTGATTAAAGTAGTTTGACATGACCGATCCCTCATGAAGCCATGCTGATATGACATTATTTGCTTATTTTCGTTGAGGTGCTCCAAGATAGCATCTCTTAGATAACCTTCAAACTGTTTACCCACGACGGATGTTTAACTTACCCGTCTATAGTTTCCCGGCTCTGTTTTTGGACCCTTTTTGAATATTGGCATATTTGCCAATCCTGTGGAACACTCCCTGTTAGTATAGAGTCCTCAAATATCAGAAATAAGGGTCTGGCTATGACATTACTTAATTCTCTTACGATGCGTGGGTGTATGCCATCTGATCCTGGCGATTTTCCTATTTTAGTTTCAAAAAATAATTTTTGGAAGTTTACAGCAACATAAGTACTTCAATACAGTATAAAACTCTGCATGGAAAGCAGTAGTATAAACAATACCAAAAATTATTGCAAATAAAGCCGGGATCACTCCAGCAATAAAGAATACAACAGTCCCACATATAAATCATCTTTCAGTTTACAACGTGAAGGTGTATCTTAGATCCACCAAATTTGTCGAAGACAGCCAAGGTTCCCATATCTTCTCAAAAATGGCTACTGAATCGGTACGTATCGCTGTTAATCTTTCGCACAAGAGTATTTTGTTAACCCTATCTAGGACAGCCTGATAGCTGAGTGAGGATTTACGGCACTTGATAGCAACATGAATTCTTGCTGCCAATAAAATAAACTGCGACAATTTAAATCTGGGGAATGTTGACCATGAAGGCTTCTCGCCTAGTAAACAGAGTGAAAGTGTGGTGGGGTAATTACAGCCCAGAGTCGTCGCGATGAGAGTACTTATCTGGGCCCAGAAATGCCTGACCACTGCACAGTTCCACCAGATGTGTAGCATCGTGCCGTATACGTCACATCCTCTAAAGCATTTTGGAGATACCTCTGGTTATATACGATGCAGCCTGAATTGCACCATGTACGTTCTATGCAAAATTTTTATAGAGGTTTCCGCCAGTGTAACCTGCCATGATCCTTTCGTAAGTGTTTGGGAGTGCTGATGCCACCTAGATATCGAAGATTCTGTACTCATGTCACTTTCCCATGCTAGCATATACGGTAGTTTTACCCCCTCTGGATGTGTATTAAGCAGCCCATATATTCTGGACAGAAACCCCTGTTTATATGGGGAGTAGGCCATCATTCTCTCAAAAGGGGTAAATTCTAATACTTGAGTGGATCCCATCAACACCTGTAAAAAGGAAAATATCCTGTTTACAATAAAGTGTTCTCCTGCGGGGGGAGAGTGTTTTTCTACAAAATCATCTATAGATTCCAATTTTCCCCATCGTAGGAATTTATGTAGAGTACAAAGGTTTTTGTTGATCCACCAAGTAAATGCAGTATGTTGAAGACCTGGGAGAAACGTTGGGTTACCCAATATTGGTGTCAATGGGGATGGTGTGGATTGCAATTTATACTTAAATCGAACTGATCTTCAGAGGAGTAATGAGTAATGCGATAGGAGGGATTTAGTGCGGATGATTGGTGGAAACGAGGGTGCCGTCCATACCAGAGCTGTCCAAGTTTAAGGGGTCATGTGTGACATCTCTAGTGTGACCCAAAGTGGCTAGTTCTTCCTTTCTAAATGCGTTAAGAACAGTTGGGCCAGTCTCGCTGCTCTATAATATTTCAGTAAATCTGGGACCGATAGTCCCCTCTGCGCTTTGTGTCGGCACATTGTTGATTTAGGAATGTGTGGCCTCTTGTTGGCCCAGACAAACCTCATAATGTCCTTCTGTAAGGACTTTAAGTCGGTGGAGGGAACTGGAACAGGAAGCGTCCTAAACAAGTATAAAAGTCTCGGAAGGACCACCATTTTGATTATATCTATCCTGCCTAACCAAGAGACTGGTAAAGAGCTCCAAGAATTCAAGTCCTGCCTGATTTTACGATATATCGGAGGGAAATTGGTTTTCTATACCAGGTCAATTTTGGTTGGTAGCAGCGTCCCTAGATATGGAATATAATGTAGTTTGTATTGAAAAGGGAAGTTCCATATCAAGAGGTCTTTCGTTTGTGGTGGGAAATTACAGAGGAGTAGCTCTGACTTGTTATGATTAATTTTAAGGCCAGATATTTCTGAAATGGTTTGCAATAGTCGTAGTACGTTGGGAAATATATAATAGGATTAGTAACGGCCATTAGTAAATCGTCACCAAATAAGTTTAATTTATATTCCTTCCCTCCTATAGTTAGTCCTGCAATATCAGGGCTGTTTCTAATATGAATGGCCAGGGTTTCTATTGCCATGGCGAATAGAGCTGGAGATAAGGGGCACCCCTGACGTGTGCCTCTGTAGATCCGTATAGGGGATGGACAGGAGGTGGGGAGTTTAAGGTGCACCTCAGGGCAGGAATATAAAGAACTTACTGCTGAGAGAAATGGGCCTTCCACTCCCATTCTAGATAAGACCTTGTAGAGGTATTCCCATGTAACCGAATCAAAGGCTTTTCTATGTCTAAAGCCAACAGTGCTAGAGTTTTTTTTTTTTTTATTAGCTTCTTGTATGAGATTCAAAACCTTCCTAATATTATCAGGGGCTTCTCGTCCAGGTATAAACCCCACCTGGTCTTTGTGGTCTGGCAAAATGTTTAATCGACGGGCCAAGATGAATGTGAATATCTTGTTATCTAGATTAAGAAGGGACATGGGTCTATAGTTGGATGGATGCAGGGGATCTTTATTGGGTTTAGGGATCACTGTAATATTGGCCTTTAGAAATTCTGCTGGGGGTTTATGACCTTGTAATAAGAAGTTACAATAATTGGAGATATGCTTGGAGAGCAAAGGGCAAATTTTTTATAGTATAGGGCTGAAAGACCATCCGGACCGGGGGCCTTACCTAGCTTCAGGTTGTTTATAGTATACTCAACTTCTTCAATTGTCACTGGTCTACCTAGGTCTAATGAAGTTTCGGGAGTTATCCGGGGAATAGTCACGGATGTTAAAAAGTCCTGCACGTAGGAGTCGGAGGGGGTGTTAGGGTTAGAGTACAGCTTCTGATAAAAGGTTTGAAACGTGTGGTGTATAGTGTCAGGATTAGAGGTAAGTTGGCCTGAACTAGTACGCAATTCGAAAACCTGGTTTATTTTCTGTTTTGCTTAAGCTGGGAGGCTAGCATCTTATCGGGATTGTTTGCGTATCTATAGTAGTAGGATGCTGTCCAATGTAAGGTTTTCTCTGTATTATTAGATAGGATAGCATTCAATTGGAATTTAGCATATTTAATGGCCTTCAGGAGATATAGGGAGGGGGATCTCTGATGGGCTCGTACCAGTCTCTCAAGTTTAGACTCCAGGGCCCTCTGGGCTTCGGTACGTTCTTGCTTCATACGTGAGGCTACACTGATAAGTTTTCCCCTCATAAAGGCCAGTCTCGGAGGTAATATTCAGTCTCGGAGGTAACATTGTCTGCAAAAAAAACCTGAATGTCTTTTTGAAGCTGGTCGACCAAGCCAGGGCGTGTCAAGAGAGACTCATTTAGTCTCCACACGTAAGCCGAAGTAGTACGATCCACAATAACTATTTAGGTCAAAACCATATCATGGTCCGACCAAGATGAGAGGACATGTCTAGAGTATGAAACATAGGGGAGAAGCACCGTGAATGTGAATATCATGTCGATGCGTGTGTATAACTGATGGATAGATGAGTAATAAGTATAACTCCTTTGTGATCCGTTGTGTTCCCTCCACGTGTCAGTTATTGCTAAAGACTCTAACACTTTTCGTATTTTAGCCTCATGTGAACGTGGATGTGGGTGGATAGAAGGTGACGAGCGGTCCAATACAGTGTTAACAATAAGGTTAAAGTCTCCGCACCAAATAATCTTGTGGTATGTGAGGGAATCAATAATGGTTCCCATCTCCTCTAAGAAGGAAATAGGGTCATCATTAGGGGCATAGACATTGACGATACACAATGCTTCCTCCCTGTATGTTCGCAACAATGTGACGTATCTCCCGTTAGGGTCAAGGATCGATTGAGCGACTGACATCGGATAAGAGTTTTTTAGCAACGTAATCACACCCCTGCTTTTTGATTGATAGGTGGATGAAAAAAAACGGGTGTACTATGAGTGAAAAAATTTCGGATGGGACCCGGGCGTGTAGTGCGATTCCTGTAGACAAAGAATTTCAGGGTTATGTTTCAAATACACAGCAAATGCTGTCTTCCGTTTTCTAGGTGAGTTCAAGCCCCGCACACTATGGAATAATATTTGATATATAACAGGTATAGTATGAGTAGCTCACGTGGGTGCTAATGTAATAGACGTCATCTGTCTCGGGAACCTTCACCTTCACCACTTCACATATATATAGGACCTTATCAAGGCAGCAAAATCGGTGATCTTCATAACAGAAACTATAAAACAAAACGTTCAACAGTATAACAGGTACATAATCTGAATAGACTGATGAAAGCTGAACTAAGTCAGCACATAGTGGCGGGTTGGGTGAGAGGAAGTCTCTCCCAGAAATGACGCCAACCTCCAACTCCATCAACCCTTTTACATAAGGCAACATGAAAGTCCACGGAGCCAAATCCCTGATATAGGACTTCAAATGTCAGTAGGAAAAAGTAACTAATAAAAACTTGTAGGTAAACAGAACAGTAAAAGAGAAGGCAACATTTGCGTCTCACTATGTCGGTGACACATAATTGCCGGTCCATCAAGGAGGTTGTAGTTTCCCGGCTACAGCAGTTCAGGTCTTGGGTGATCGGTTCGCAGTGCCGGATATGGGTGCTACCATGGTCCAGATCCTAGCCGGTCTTTGAGGCTTGGGATTGGCCTCCGGGCCTTCCGCGCGGTCATGCGGTATTCCCACTCGCTGCAGAGTCTCCAGTCCCTCTGATAATTATTGGACTGTGTGGTTCCGAGAGTTGAGCTGAAAAGACAGGGCGAAAGGGAAGCCCCATCTGTACTTCACTTGTGCCTTCTGCATTGCCTGTGTCACCTGTCTCAACTCACGGCGTCGACGGAGCGTAGATGGTGCAAGGTCCGCGTACAGGTGCACAGATGGAGGTAGGCCTGGCAGTTCTGTGACTTTCTGGCTGCGGCCAGGACCAGGTCCCTATCTTCAGGGTGAAGGAGTTTAAGGACCACGTCCCTTGGTAGGTCATTCGAGCAAGGTCTACCCAAAGCCCCGTGGACCCTGTCCATTTTCAATCGATTTTGCTCTGCTTGCGGCAAAAGAGCCTTAATAGGGTAGTCATGGTGCTTTGCAAGTCCAGAAATGACTTAGACAGGCCCCTTACACAGAGATTTCCCCTGCGGGACCGGTTTTCATGGTCCTCTATCTTGAGTTCCAGCGCCTCCAGTTGTGCCGCATGCGAATTGATATCCTCTCTATCGGTGCCTAAAGCATCCACTAAATCGTCTGTTCGGTTCTCCAACTCAGAGACCCGATTCCCCAGGTCCTGAATTGGACGTGTGAACTCTGCAACTGCCTGAGAAAGTTGTGTACGGAACAAAGCAGCTATGTTAACGTAGAGCTCGGTCTGGCCTTGTTGTTGGCCCTGTGACTTCTGCATGCAGCCGCTGTTGGTGGAGGAGGGGGGGCTGGCTGGAGCTGGAGAGGGATCCGCCATTACAGAGTGCCCAGTGTTCCTGAACAGTTCAGATAAAGTCTGAGACGGCGCCGGTGTGCTCGTCGGTTTCGACTTCCCTCTGTTGTGGGACATTTTCTGGGTGTCAGGCACCAAGTTTGAAGGCTTGTGGACCCGTATAAATGGCACTAGAGAAGCGATTAGGTCAGCTCACGGCAAGGAGCTCAGGGAGGCATGTCTTCCTCCTCAGGCTTCTCGCATGCGCCGATTTGCCTATTTTAATCTTTTTAAGATGCTGCTGTACTTCTTCCTGGTTAGACAGGGAACTTTTAATGGGGAATTTACTTTTACATTCTGCATTTTATCTGACAGTTTATTTTCTTCAGTGAATACAGTGGAGAAAAAAATATTTAATAGCTTTGTTTTCTCCTAATCGCTCTCTGCAACTCCCCCCTCATCACTCTGTAAAGGGCCGACACCTTCAGAGTTATACCTTTCACCATTTATATAATTGAAGAACATTTTAGTTTTAATTTTCAGTGCTTCCTCGCTACCCTCATGTTTTAGTGATTTAAATGTTTTCTTTTTGTCATTTATTGCTTTCTTTACAGTTCTATATATCCACATTGGTTTCTTCTTCTTCCTTAACCTTTTATTCCCATAAGGTATGTACCTCTCACAATTAGATTTCAGGATGCTTTTAAAAATATCCCATTTTGTGGCTGTATTTTTATTTTTGAGGACTTTGTCCCAGTTAGTTAGGCCTATGGCCTCTCCTAGTTGGCTAAATTTAGCTTTTTTGAAGTTTGGTATATTTGTTCCTCCCTAAAGAAACAATCTTTTGAATGATAATTAGAAGGTTATTACGTTATGGTCACTATTTCCCAGGTGTCCCCCAACCTGCACATCTGTTGTTCTGTCAGGTCTATTGGTTAATATTAAGTCCAGTATGGCCATCCCTCTAGTCGGGTCCTGAGCCAGTTGGGAAAGGTAATTGTCTTTGGTTATTGCCAAGAACCTGTTTCCTGTATGAGATGTACAGGTTTCAGTTTCCCAGTCTATATCTGGGTAGTTGAAGTCCCCCATAATAACAACCTCATTGTGATTTGCCGCCTCATCTATTTCGTTTACTAGTAGATTTTCTGTGGACTCTGTTGCCTCCATTTATTTCTACCAACAGTGATTCCACATGTTCATGTCCCTCACTTATATCTTCTCGGACTGTGGGCTTTAGACAGGACTTTACATAAAGACAGACCCCACCCCCTCTCTGGTTTTAGCAATCCTTTCTAAACAGACTGTAACCCTGTACATTAACTGCCCAGTCATAGCTATCATCCAGCCATGTCTCAGTTATTCCCACTATGTCATAGTCCCCAGTTTTATTAGTCAGGCTTCTGGCATTAGTATACATACATTTAAGAGGTTTTTGTATATTTTTTACCCTACACCTTTCGTTCTGAATTTTTCTAGTCCCTTCTTCCATTTCTTCCCCAGTCCCACTATCTTGCCCCTGGTCTCTATCTGCACTATCTTCCCATCCTATAATGTAATTAACCTCCCCCTCAGTCCCTAGTTTGGCACTAACAGCTTGGCATTATATTGATTTGGTCATGACACCAGTGGACCAGCCAGTGTCACGGACGTTCCCGTGACAGGTGCCAGGAGATCAGTGAGACTGGCAACACGTGGTTTGATCTGATAGGTTCATCGTGGATCAATTTGTGTCTGTGTTGTTTCTGGTAATGGCCACACCCCTTGCCTCAGGTATTGCTTATGTGGTCATCTAACCTTCCCTATTTATTGTGGCTTCTCCCACCATGCTATGCGGTTTATAGCTTCAGTCTTGTTGTGGATTGCTGATGTTTGGATTTCGGCGGAGTTTCTGTGCTTCCATAGCCATTTGAAGTTAAGTGTCTTCTTCCCCTATTGTTTATTGTTGGGGTTTTCGTGTGTTGCTCTTTTCCCTGCCATTTGTGTTTAGACCTGAGGGAGACTCCTGTTCATCCTACCCTTTGGAGAAACAGGTTGTCTCTTGTCCTGGCATTAGTACCAGATTCTACAGGGTGAGTTAGGACTTTAGGTTCCTATGTATGAACTCACCTACCACTGGGGTCAGTTCATACTGACAGTCAGTCAAGACTTTGATTAGGGTATCTCTAGGAGGTTTTTGCAGTGTTTTGTTTTACATAATCAATCACACCCACACATTTAGCTATCCTGTGTAGGATGTTCTTGTGGCACATGTTGTCTATTGCAGGTATCCTCCATTGTATGCATTTTTGCTGGGGATTGCTGTTAGCAACGGATCACATGCGCAGGATCTGCTCCCCGAGGTAGAAATGTACAACAGCAATTGGGGTTTTGAGCATTTCTCTGCTTTTTGAGACCACTTTGCTTTGGTAGTTAGTTTTTTTATATACCTGGAGGTGTGTAAACTCCAAGCTAAGTATTATTTAGGTGCACCTGTGTAGCCTGCGTCACATGACTCAGTGATAGGTGGGACTCACAGCTTCCTACCTCCTCCCATTGTATGTGTGATTTCACGCTGGAGGTAAGTGGGATTTGTTTACTGTGTGTCGGACCTTATACTCCTGTAATAGCCCATACGGCCCCTGTAATTGCCCATACGGCGAAGGCAAGTTTGCGTTAGGTCCCGTGCCACTATGAGAGACCTTGAAGTGGTGCGCAGGCTCCGGTATGTTCTTGATATGAGAATATATTGTCAAAAGTCTCATTTTTAACATATATTTATAGCCATATATTGTCAATTGCATTTACCATTGTAATGCACCAGTTTTGCAGTGTTTTGTTTTATCTCTAGGAGGTGACCTGCTCCTTTTCCTAGTTTCTAGGCGTTTTCCACTCACCCCTTTCCCTCCTACGTTCGTCCCTCACACGCCGAAGCATGACAGCCAGTTCTCCAAAGTGTCATTTTTTAACAGGACAACGGCAGGCTGCATGTTGTTCATGCAAAATCTCCAGACTTCTCTGCCATCAAGTACATCTGGAATGTCATTGGTTGGCAATTGCAAAGCGAGCCGCTAGAAGTTGGATCTTGGTGATTGGCATGCTCAAGTGCATTTAGCGTGACAGAACATTCCTCAGACAACCATTAATAACCTCATTGATAGCATGCCAAGGCATGTAAGTGTGTGTATTTCTCCATGTAGTGCTCATACCTGGTACTGAATAAATTGAGAAGTTTTGAATATTTTGTTTCTATTTTTTATCATTTGCATATCTTTAACATGTCTATTGATCCTGTGATTTCCATAATTTCAAACCTTTTCCTTCTTGATGTTGCAATTCCAATATTGAGGGGTTTATATTTAATTTTTACTTGAGGAGTAAGTAAACCCAGCTCAGTTAAACTACTCTGACTAGAAAGAACATAGAATATGAGTAATAAATATGACCTTAAAGGAATTGACTCATCATGCCAACCACATTTTGAAACAAATCTGGTCATCACGGGTCAGCCTCAGCATTGAGCATCAGTCAGATAGAGCACGTGGTTTTAATGTGCTTTGCCTGTATATGCCATCTTCCAGAAAACGGTATAGTAACACTACATCAATTTGTGTTGCAGTTCTTCCACACAATTCTCAGTCCCGGAACTGCACAATAGCAGAGCACATACAGATTTGCATTGCTAATTACACATATTTATTGCCGTACATTTTTCTCTTGTTGTTTATGTAGGGCTAATGTATTCCACAGTGTTCCAAACTCACACTGGGCCTTGTCCCCTGTGCTCTAATTCATATTCAGAATTATTTAGTTTTCATCTATAGCTTATTTTAAAGTTGTAGATCACAGTCCACACAGTTTATTAAATGAGCTTGTAAGGACTTACTGATGCACTCCCTAAACGACACGGAACAGCTCATTTCATTTCCTTTGATGTGGGATTTGCTCATTGACAATGCAACACTGAATTATAATTTGCTTCTATACCCTCTTTGAAATAAACATCTGGCATAATTAATAACTTGGCCTGCGATACAACTTCTCTGTTTACTTTAAGAAAGGCTATTTGACTATGGACTATTTTAAAAAGGCCAGGGATGGCCAACTTGCGGCTCTTCAGCTGTTGTAAAACTACAATTCCCACAATGTCCTGCTGTAGGCAGTCTTGGCAAGCTGGGAGTTTTTTTGAAAAAATTTCACCACTGCTATTTATACCAAAATTCCACTGTAACATGGTCTCTAAAGGTTCCCCTTTACATGGAACAATTATCAGGTCAATTATCAGGAACAAATGTTCATACTAGTGATGGTAGATTCAGATTTGTCCTCTTTAGATGAATCTGAACCTTTTTTGTGTTTAAATTAAATCTAATGAGTTACCAATCGTTGTATTCACTGTTTACTTTAAGAATGGCTATTTGACTATGGACTATTTTAAAAAGGCCAGGGATGGCCAACTTGCGGCTCTCCAGCTGTTGTAAAACTACAATTCCCACCATGTCCTGCTGTAGGCAGTCTTGACATGCTGGGAGTTGTAGTTTTGCAACAACTGGAGAGCCGCAGGTTGGCCCATCCCTGCCATCCCTGAGATTTGTGTGATATTGTCAATGCACTGTGTCTGTTGATACCTGACCACAATCACTCTTGAATCTTTTTGTCTAGCACAGGGTAACATTAAAGGTAGTCTTTGAGGACTGTCTAAAGACAGGATTGTATGATGATGTATTGATGTTTACAGTTAGTAATTTAGGGGATATGACATCAGGACTAAGGAACGGTTCACACAAAGGCTTCGACAATGGAATTTTGGTGCAGAAAGTACGGGGCTACTAGCGTTTTTTTGAAAAAATTTCACCACTGCTATTTATACTAAAATTCAACTGTAACATGGTCCCTAAAGGTTCCCCTTTACATGGAACAATTATCAGATCAATTATCAGGAACAAATGTTCATACTAGTGATGGTAGATTCGGATTTGTCCTCTTTAGACGAATCTGAACCTTTTTTGTGTTTAAATTAAATATAATAAGTTACCAATCGCTGTATTTACTACATAATGTATTTTCCCCACTGTTGCTGAATTCGCAAACCTGCTTGTAATTAGTGATGAGCTGCATGGGCAATATTCAAATTTGCGATATTTTGCAAATTTTTGGCCGAATTTTCACCATAAATTCTCAAATTCAAGAATTCGTGATCTCCCGTCATTATTTACTTGACTGCAAAAATCTGCAATGTAATATATTTGCGATAAAAATTTTGCGATTAGAATATTCGCAATCAACACTAAGGGGTAGGCAACTTTCCTTTTGGTTGCTAGGGATGTTGCTAAGTGCTGATATTCGCAATAAAATCGCAATAAATTCACGATTAGAATATTCGTGCTCAACACTACTTGTAATGCGAAACTTATGGAAGTCTCTCGTGCATTTGCCGCTACTGTAAGCAGTGGTGCTTGTCGAACTGGAATTAAAGCATGAATCTGAACCCAGATTCGTTGGTTGCAACGCATCCATAATGAATTTGGGTTCAGATTTCTTCTTTAATACAGTTTGGCATGCACCACTACTTACAGTAAAGGTGCATGCATGAGACTTCCATAGTCTTGCATTGCTAGCGGGCTTGATCATTTGGCTCCAGTGGGGGAAATACATTACATAGTGAATATGGCAAACAGAAACTCATTATATTAAATGTAAACACACAAAAAAGGTTCAGGTTCATACAAACAGGACAAATCCAAATCTACCATCACTAGTTCTTATAAATGCTCGTTCACTATTGATAAAGACACAAAAATCATTGTTTATGGGCGGCAGATTGTCCTGTGTAACCAGGAATCTGCTATCCAGAAACAGTGAATTTGTATGAGGATGAGAGATCACTGTAGTGATCATTCACTTCAGTACAAAGGAGATGAATGCTGCATATTAATGCAGCTCTCTCCTTCTCTGAAGAGTAGGCAATTATTGGAAACCAACAGCTCTCTAATTGCTTGCTCAGTCATTCCATACAAGTGAGCCTTAGAACGTGCGTATTTTCTAAAAGGGGTTTAATTTATTATATAAAGCTGAGTGTATGTGAGTATGTGTGTATGTTCGTTAAAGGAATTCGCACTGTCACATTTACAATCACGAAATTTGGCACACAGGTACATCAGGTGTCTGGGAAGGTTGTAGACTAGGTCTCAGCACTCTAGCACGTACCGTTCCTGAGATATTCCCCAAAAAATGCATTGGCCAATAGAAGCCTGGTCACATGACCCTTATCAGCCAACAGAAGCTCGCAGGCCCTTAGCTCCACATACACACAGTTTTACACCAGATTTCCATAACAAACCAGCCATTTTTCTTCACTGCTGTCAGCTTTAAAGGGGCAGGGCACTGTGGAGGACACTGTTAAGGGAGCAGATTGCTGTGGAGGTCACAGTTAAGGGGGCAGGTAGCGTGGCCATTCAAGCCACCCTCAAAAGATGGACTTAAAAACTCCACCCCCAGGTCCTGCTAAGCCACGCCCTCGACCCGGTTAGGCGATGCCCCCTCCTACTCCACAGCCGACAGGGATTGAAAAAATGAAGGTAAAAATCAACTTCGGTCAGCTGCAGTGGTGGGAGCGAGGGTGACTTTCTCCCTGCAGCTCACGCTCAGACAGAACAGTGCTGCTGTCTGAGAGTGAGCTGTTCAAAAGGACATCTCTGTGTCCATCCAGGCCCTGCGCAGGGCGGAGGACAGGGAGTCTGAAAGCCTGACTGTCTGGCCTAAAACCAGACCTCTGGCCACCCTAGGGGCAGGCTGCTGTCGAGGTCACACTTAAGGGGACGGTCCGCTATGGAGGTCAGTGTTAAGGGGAAGATTGCTGTAGAGGACACTGTTAAGGGGACAGGGTGTTGTGGAAATCACTGTTAAGGAGATTGGGTACTGTGGAGGTCACTAATAAAGGGGCGGCTTCTGTGGAGGTCACTGTTAAAGTGACAGACTGCTGTGGAAGTCACTGTTAAGTGGGCGGGATGCTGTGGAGGTCACTGTTAAAGGGGCAAGCTGCTGTGAAGGTCACTTTTAAGGGGGCCGGGTGCTGTAAAGATCACTGTTAAGGGGATGGGGTGTTGTGGAGGTCACATTTTAAGAGAACGGAGCTCTGTGGAGGTTACTATTGAGGGGGCGAGTTATTGTGGAAATCACTGTTAACGAGGCAGGGTACTGTGGAGGTCACTTATAAAGGAGCGGTCACTGTTAAAGGGGACGGTACTGTGGATGTTACTGTTAAGCTGGCAGGCCGCTATGGTGGTCACTGTTAAAGGGACGGGGTACTGTAGATGTCACTGTTATAGTTGATACTGTCTATATCTTTTAACGACACACACAAACATGAAATGAAATAGATGAAATATACCCGTGCGAAGCTGGATCCTTCTGCTAGTAGATGATATAGATAACATTTCTGTAAGTAAGAAATCGACATGCTTGAACATTTATAATATACTGCTCCTCTTCTCTTGGTAGGAGTGGGCTGGTCTTGCTTCCTGCCTGAAGGGGGAGTCCTGTGTAGCTACAGAGAGGAGAGGAAGCACACGTTAGCGCTCCTACTCCTGGCATTATATATGGAGATATATGGTTCTCCAGAGAGACCAACAAAATTCAGCTTAAAAAAAAACACCTCAGAGACAGGACAGTAGAGTGATCGCTGCTGCAAGGTCAGGAGTTTAGTTCAGACACCCATAACCTATAATACCAGATAAAGCTTATCTAAACCTTACAGTGAACACCTATACCTACAAGTGCCAATATATAGTCATCCAACCTGCCTATAAACCTCCTCAACTGGTGCCAGAAACTGCACTTTGAATTTGCTGCTACTAGATGTACAGTACTACAAGTTATATTTTGTACTAAGTAAAATACCTGAAAGAGACTAAGTAAAGAGAGACTATTTTACATTTAATTCTGACCTGATTCTTCAAACTACATTTCCATGGCACAGATACCCAGGGAGTAATGGGCCGATGGAGAACATCGTTACGCAACACCTTATCAGGGCCACTACTACTCCCATCCTCTGCACCGCCTCATCAGTGGCTCGCTGCACATGAAAATATTTTGTTTTTATCAACAACCTAAAATATTTAGTGATCTAATACCTCTGATAGCTGGGAGTACAATGGTATCTAGGCCTGGCAATCCTGTACGAGGGTTTATACATACTATTTTATTCCATTTTTATTAACCATCTCAAAATCCAAGTTTCTGTAGGTCCTGATTGTGCCATGCTCCATCAGATGCAATATTCTTCCACAGAAGCATTGTTTCTTGGAGAGAATACATATTTCTGAAATATGGCACTGCTTTCAATCAATCAATGTAATCAAATTATAATATAAAACTCTCTAAATCTTTATGATATATTTACAGAAAACCAGAAGACTCCTTTAAACCAATCTAATGATTTATCTGATTGTATTATTGTTACATGAAGGTTCAGAATACACTGCTGCACACAGGACAACATGCTAGAAGTCTTGAGGGATTTGTCAAGTCCTAGGCTAAAAATAAGCAGTTTGGCTGCAAGTACCTGAAAGACCCATTTTTCCAAGAACTGCTTAATTCAGCTAAAATGTGTTTAACATCTGCAGGTTTTACTGTTTTCTATTTCCTACATATTCATCTCTTCATATTTAGTACTGACCTTGTATGCAGTCTGGCTTTTCTGGGAGGTGACCTTGTGCTTATTGTGGACAGAAGAATGGAAGTCATTACTGAAGGTTCAGTGTCATTAACCTCAGATTATGGCCACGTGGGGAAACATTTGTATTGCAGATTTTGCCGCATTTCACCATTGTAAATTGCACTGTGGATTTGTCATGAATTTTGCTGCAGATATACCATGGATTTCAACTTCTGCACTGCAAAATTTGAAATCTGCGGTGGCAATCCACAACATAAATTGACTTGTTGCAATTTTAAAATCTGCACCACAGGTCAGTTTACACTGGAGATTTTTGCAAATGGGATCTCTTTCCGTTGCGTCCGATCCACAGCATGTACATCTCATGCATGTACATCTCATCTTCTTTGAGAGTAGTAACAGAGAAATGTCTTGTCTGAAATAGACATTTCATCCACATGTTGCAGAAGTTTTCCAAATGTAACTTGTGGATTTTAAAATGACATCATAAATGTGGATTTGCTGCTGATTTTCTCTATTGACTACAATAAGGATGTCAAAATGGGCAATAAAATCAATTTTTACTCTTCATAGAAAATCCACAGGGGCAAAATCAAAGCAAAATCCCCATGATTCACTGTGGCTCTGTCTTGCAGATTTTTTTTTTGCTAATTTCCTTGAATTTGCCTCAGAAAAAAATCAACAGCAACCTGAGTGGACAGGATCCGGCCATTCACTACCAGAGCCTACTGACTGGATTCTAGCTGGATTACATTATAGTTTATAGCCCTACCCGGCTTTGCCGGATCCTCTGGCAGAGAACCTGCAGGAAAAGCCTGCTGGATTACTGTGCCATTTCACACAACTGTATATTTCTTTTGGCATCTGTTTCGACATTTCGCCCATCAGAAGCGGACCCATCCATTTCAATGGGGCCGCAAAAGATGCGGACCACACATCATGTGCTGTCCGCATTCGCATGTCCATTTCGCGGCCCTGCAAAAAAGATAGAACATGTCTTATTCTTGTCAGTTTTGCGGACAAGAATAAGCATTTCTAACATAAGGCAGGACGTACCGATCCGCAAAATGTGGAACACACACGGCCTTCATCAGTGTGGATCCATTGCGGATCCACGATTTACAGTCCACAAAAACTGATATGTTCGTGTGAATGGATCCAAAAGCACAAGAGTTCTTTAGCTGTAGTGTATTGTTAGAGGGGTTGTCTGTGATTCTACAACAAATGGTTGGTAATCCTCCACAGTGGCCAAAGTATAAAAAAAATAACCAAAAGTGATTTAGCGCTATCAGAAAGGAAGTGATGTGATGTCCCTGGTGTCTACAGTAGCCTGTTGTGAGTTGCTGCATTATGTTTCCAAGGACATAATGTCATCATAGAAGTCATATCACTTCAGTCTACGGAATCAAGTGACTCAGTTTACAGCACTAAAAGTTGGGGATTTGGAAAACTTTGAAGGAGTAGCTATCATTATAATATGTTTTTCATAAATTAGTAGTAAATGTAAAGATATAATAGTTCAGAATATAGCTCATTGGAGAAGGTGACATCTCAGGAGCCTGGAGGATGTTCAGGAATCTTTTCACTCATATCATCTTACTTTTTCGTTTCTCATTTTTCTCTAATTTATTATCAGGCAAAATAACAAAATGACCTTTTTTCAGCTGTTTGTACAATAGGCTCAATATCACTTTAAAATGTTTATAAAAACAAATGTACAAAAAGATCTAATTTTAAAAATGGCACTGAAAAAGATATAATTTTAAAAGTGGCACTGAAAATGGGTTATCGGATGAACCAAAAGAAAAAATAGAAAAATATTCACTTTGTGAAAGACTTTCCATTCTAACGCTGAGGCTCCAATTCCTGCTCCTTTTGGTCCCAGTGATGACATCTCATCTGTAGCCACATTGACCCCTGAAGCCATTCACTGTCATGTCACCACTGAGGCCAGTGAGTTGCTGCAGTTGTCAAAATGACCATAGACAGGATGTCATTATTTCTGTCCACTGATGACCAGATAGAGTATGGAGTGCATATAAAAGAGGTGATAGTTCCTCTTTGAAATATGAAGCCTGTATTGAATATGCTATCGTAAGTAACTTTCCCGAGATTAATACCCTATTTTCCCCCAAATACACAAATGCAAATAGCAGTGTATGCAAACGTGATCTGTGGTACGACAGTACGGGTTTATTCCGCCAACTACAGAAATGCACAATGTCACCGCAAAATTATAAAACAGGTTTTTTAGTGGTGTATGCAAATGTGCTCTGTGGTACGACAGTACGGGTTTATTACAGCAACTACAGAAATGCACTGTGTAACCTCAAAATTATAAAACAGGTTTTTCAGCGGTGTATGCAAACGTGATCTGTGGTACGGCAGTACTGGTTTATTCCACCAACTAAAGAAATGCCTGATGTGACCGCAAAACTTTAAAATAGGTTTTTCAGCGTTGTATGCAAATGTACTCTGTGGCACAACAGTACGGGTTTATTACAGCAACTACAGAAATGCACTATATCACCGCAAAATTTAAAAATTGTTTTTAAAGAGGTGTATGCAAACCGGATCTGTGGTACAACAGTATGGGTGTTTTCCACTAACTACAGAAATGCACAATATCACCGCAAAATTTTAAAACAGTTTTTTCAGCGTTGTATGCAAACGTGCTCTGTGGCACAACAGTACGGGTTTATTAACCGAACTACAGAAATGCAGTTTTTTACCGCAAAATTTTAAAATAGGTTTTACAGTGGTGTATGCAAACGTGCTCTGTGGTACAACAGTACGGGTTTTTACAGCAGCTACTGAAATGCCCTATGTCACCGCAAAATTTTAAAATATATTTTTCAGTGTTGTATGCAAACGTGCTCTGTGGCACAATAGTACGGGTTTATTAACCCAACTACAGAAATGCAGTATATCACCCTAAAAATTATAAAACAGGTTTTTCAGCGTTGTATGCAAAAGTGCACTGTGGCACAATAGTATGGGTTTATTAACCCAACTACAGAAATGCAGTTTTTAGCCGCAAGATTTTAAAATAGGTTTTTCAGCGATGTATGCAAACGTGCTCTGTGGTACGACAGTACGGGTTTATTACAGCAACTAGAGAAATGCCTGATGTGACCGCAAAACTTTAAAATAGGTTTTTCAGCGTTGTATGCAAACGTACTCTGTGGCACAACAGTACGGGTTTATTAACCCAACTACAGAAATGCAGTTTTTCACCGCAAAATTTTAAAATTGGTTTTTCAGCATTTTATGCAAACGTACTCTGTGGCACAACAGTACTGGTTTATTAACCCAACTACAGAAATGCCCCATGTCACCGCAAAATTTTAAAATAGGTTTTTCAGTGGTGTATGCAAACGTGCTCTGTGGTACGACAGTATGGATTTTTACAGCAGCTATAGAAATGCCCTATGTCACTGCAAAATTTTAAAATATATTTGTTAGCGTTGTATGCAAACCGGATCTGTGGTACGAAAGTATGTGTGTTTTCCACCAACTACAGAAATGCACAATATCACCGCAAAATTTTAAAACGGTTTTTTCAGCGTTGTATTCAAACGTGCTCTGTGGCACAACAGTACGGGTTTATTAACCGAACTACACAAATGCAGTTTTTCACCGCAAAATATTAAAATAGGTTTTTCAGTGTTGTATGCAAATGTGCTCTGTGGCACAACAGTACGGGTTTATTAACCCAACTACAAAAATGCAGTATGTCACCCTAAAAATTATAAAACAGGTTTTTCAGCGTTGTATGCAAAAGTGCACTGTGACACAACAATACGGGTTTATTAACCCAACTACAGAAATGCAGTTTTTAGCCGCAAAATTTTAAAATAGGTTTTTCAGTGATGTATGCAAACATGCTCTGTGGTACGACAGTACGGATTTTTACAGCAGCTACAAAAATGCACAATGTCACCGCAAAATTTAAAAATAGGTTTTTCAGCGGTGTATGCAAACGTGATCTGTGGTACGACAGTACGGGCTTATTTCCCCAGCTACAGAAATGAACTATGTCACCCCAAAATTATAAAATAGGTAATGTAGGTAGACTTGACCTGCCAGAAAAAAGGAATTTTTCATCCAGTGAGCTACCAAAAAATAATTAGACTGATGTCCCTGGCAGGCTGGCACACATGCAGGTCACATGCAGTTCCAAGGGGGGGCGGAGTTAGCCGGCGATGGTGTAGGACGTCTTTTTGCTGAGCTCCTCACCACCGGCCCTGATACTGCAACTAGCCCGACAGACCACGCTCAAACATGGGGAGAACCCATAGAGATCGCGAGGGAGCAAAGGGAGTTACCCCGAAAAAGGATAAAAATGTTCAAGGAGACCTGAGTAAATACCTCAGCGAGCGTCTACCTCCGCGCCAGGAGAGTTCCAGGATAACGCGAGACACGAGAGAGGTACGAGAGACGCGGGAAGCACGCACTGACTCGGGACGGGAGGACGCTGATTCGGATGAAGGGAGCACAGACATCGAGGCCAGCACTAAAGGTGAAACTGATCCCCTCCCGATTACCCGAGATTTTTTACAAAAAGCTCTCGCGCAGGCAATGTCACCGGTCCTTAAGGAACTCTCGGACATTAAGTCTGAAATCAGTCAGTTGGGCCACAGGGTCGAAAACTTGGAAGAGAACCATGACCTCCTTATACAGCATGGCGCCGGTGTAGGGGAAAACCTGACCAATATGGCGCATAGTATAAACATGGCCTATTTACAGCTGGAGGATCAAGAAAATAGAGGCCGTCGGAAAAATGTTAGAGTAAGGGGCATACCTGAAGCTATACCGCCTCAAGATCTGACGGAAACTGTCAGTAAGTTGTTTGCCTCTTTGGTCGGCCCTGACCGTGCTGCCATGATTGTAATAGAAAGAGCTCATAGAGCCCTTAGGCCTAAACCGGCTGCAAGCGAACCTCCCAGAGATGTGATTTGTGCGTTGTTGAACTTTTTGGATACCATCGCCGTTTTGAAAGCAGCAAGAAAAAAAGGTGACCTAATACTTGATGGACATAAAATACTTTTATTCCAGGATCTGGCAGCGAGTACATTAGCTAAACGAAGAGCACTTCGTCCGCTTACATCACTTCTTAGAGAAAAGAAGTTACCTGTCAGATGGCTATTTCCATTCGGTCTACACACCGTCATCGGAAGAAAATCTTTTACAATTCGATTACCTTCAGACCTGCCCCCTATTTGGGCAGCATTGGAAATGGACGGCTTGGATATTCCATCTTGGCTCTCCTGCAATCTCTCTATGGATCCATTGAGACTACCTAGGTTGGAGAATTGGTCTGTGAATCAGAAAAAGAAGTCTCCCAAAAAGGGAACTACCTGAGAGACTCTCGGTTAAAGTGATATTTTATATCAATAAGTTATGGCACTAACCCCTTTTTTCTTCTAGATTATTACATGGGCAGTATTTATACATATGGGAAGCTTTCTTAGCACGGTTTTTTGTAGTGTAGGTTTATATTTCAGTTGCTTTGAGATTGGGCTAGGTGTGTGAGGACCGGTATATGAGTACTTTCTCACCCACTTCCCCCCCCTCCACCTTTTTTCTTTTGGAGGGTTATTTTCCTTCTAGATAACCCTCTTATGCTCTATATTATGCGGTTTATATGTTTATATGTTCAATGTATGTCTTATGTGTTATGTGTCGCCCTATACAGACTCAACTATTCGCAGTTATTAATTTGCTCTTCGGATTGTCATAATGGAGGTTAAAGTTGTCTCGTTCAATGTGAACGGTATGAATACCCCACAAAAAAGGAGCCAGGTGTACCAATTACTTAGAAGGGAGAGTGCAGATATTGTACTACTGCAGGAGACCCATTTTAGACATCAGCATATACCAAATGTCTTTAGTAAGCACTACCCCATTTGGCACCATGTTTCTTATTCATCAGCTGCTAGGGGTGTTTCTATTGGGGTGAGCAAGAACATCCCCTTTGTTTTAGAGGATAAAATGTACGACCCTGAGGGAAGATACCTCTTTATTAGGGGTAATATAGCAAGTTCTAAATTCACTATTGCCAATCTTTATGCCCCCAACCCGGGACAGATAGCCTGGCTAATTCGTGCATTTAGGACTCTTAAATCTTTCGGTGAAGGTCTTCTTGTACTTGGAGGTGATCTGAATCTTACTTTAGATCCCTCCAAGGATTCATCCTCCACAAATAGAAGTTACTCTCATAGACAGATGAGGAGACTTTATTTGGCCCTTTCAGATCTGGGTGTCTCGGATGTGTGGCGCCTTCTCTACCCTGAAGAGAGAGACTACACTTTCCACTCACGGGCGCACGATACCTACCAACGATTGGACTATCTGTTTATGACAAATCATATGTTACCATATGTTGTTGGAGCTAGTATTGGGAATATTCTTGTCTCGGATCATGCACCTGTGAGTGTGATAGTGAAAATGCACGATGTACCCCGAGATCCCAGATATGGAGGATCAATTAAACTATTTTGGAGGATGAAAGCTGCAAAAAGTCCTTAGACCAATGCCTCAACTATTATTTTAAGGAAAATGATCTTGACAAGATAGATAGGGTCACCTTATGGGAGGCGCACAAGGTGGTTATTAGAGGGGAACTTATAAGTTTGGGGACTAAAATTAAAAAGGATAGGCAAAAACAGCTTCTCCTTTTGATGTCCCAAATTTCTAGGTTAGAGACCCTCCATAAAGGATATAGATCCAGTGAGGTGTTAGAATCCCTTGGGCGACTGAGAGAACAGGTCAGAGACCTCCTAAACATTAAGACCGCGAAGGTTATAAGATCTTTACGTTTTAAACAGTATTTGCATGGTAATAGGGGTTCTAGACCCGTTTCTTCTCTGCTCAAGGGACAAAGGAAGAGGTCCTTTGTCTATGCAGTCAAATCTGATACAGGAACCCGACTTATAAATACCCCAGCGATAACAGCTGAGTTTCGTTCCTTTTATTCATCTTTGTATAATCTCTCGGCAGCGTCTTCTCCTGAGCAAATGGGAAATCGTATTGCAGATTTCCTCCGCTCTGTTGGTCTGCCCTCCCTGCCCTCGACGGCCACCCAGGAACTTCTGCAACCTATCACGCTGGAAGAAGCAGAGCGGATTCTATTGTTAATCCCTTCTGGTAAGAGCCCGGGCCCAGACGGGTTCCCAATTGCTTACTTTAAAAAATTTAAGAACATTTTGCTCCCCCATTTTGTGGAGGTATGCAATTGCTTGCTACGGGGTGGATCTTTTTCCCCTCAGTCCCAGGAAGCAAATATAACGATTATCCATAAGGAGGGCAAGGATATAGAGGCATGTAGCAGTTATAGACCAATATCCTTGCTTAATACTGATTTAAAATGGTGGGCAAAATTACTCAATACCAGATTGGTAAAATACCTTCCAGAATTGGTGGGAGCAGAGCAAGTGGGGTTTGTCGCCGGCAGGGAGGGTAGACACAATGTTAGTAGAGTGATTCATGCAATTACCCATGCTGTTAGATATAAATCCCCCCTTGTGCTCCTGGGCACTGACGCTGATAAGGCGTTCGATAGGGTATCTTGGTATTTTATGAAACAGGCACTGGCTGCCTTTGGTTTTCCAAATGAATTTATACAGGCCATCTTCTCGATGTATTCAGCCCCATCAGCGAGAGTGATGGTTAATGGTACCCTATCGAACGCCTTCTACATAAGGAATGGTACCCGTCAAGGGTGCCCACTGTCACCTTCTTTGTTTGTTCTTACCCTAGAGACCTTACTTGTTAAGTTGCGTCAGTCGCCCAGGATACAAGGTTTGCAATTGGGCAATTTTACACATCGTATGGCGGCTTTCGCCGACGATTTACTTTTGATTCTTACGAATCCGGAGGAGGCGCTGCCAGAGATTTTGAAGATTTTCGAAGCCTTTGGATCTGTATCTAACTTTAAGATCAATCTTGATAAGTCGGAAGCAATGGGCATCTCGCTGCCCCCAGATGTGAGAGCTAGAATTAAGACCCTCTCTACGTTTAAGTGGCCTACTCAGGCCTTAAAATATCTGGGAATCATGGTCCCACAAGATCCTAAGCTATTGTTTGCCCTAAATTACCCTCCTCTCCTCCATAAGGTGACCTCTGTTCTGTCAAAAGGTAACTCCCCCTTCCTTACATGGTTGGGAAGGAAAAATGTTATAACTACATATATTCTACCTCTCCTGATGTATACCTTGAGAACTCTTCCTATATCTATACCTAGTAGCTTTATTCATAAAATTCAATCGGTTATAGGTAATTATCTGTGGGCAGGGAGTAGCTCTAGAATGTCCCTACGATTGCTATCACGAAGAAGGATACAGGGAGGCATCTCGCTTCCTGATCTTCCTTTGTATATTCATGCTATACATCTGGAGAGATGGTTGTCGCTTGCTAGGAATGATCGTAAACATATTCATTTGGATCTGGAATTGGAGCTATTGGGGACTGACTCGGTCTCCAGGCTGTGGATACCTGACTCTAGAGCAGGCCCTATTGAAATTGGTAGTGCACTCACTAAAGGTATGCTACAGGCTTGCTATAGATCCAGGGAACTCAGCCTGGGACTAGATAGAGTTTCCCTTTGGCCCCTCTTCCAGTAATTCCGCCCCTTCTTTACCCACAATTTGGTAAATTACCTGTAATATGGCTTTCTTTAGCTCATTGTAGAATAGGGAGTTGGTAAGATTGCGAAATCCAAAAATTTCTATTCTGAACTCACAGACGGGTTAGTCCCTCCTCTGAGATCAGAATTTATACAATGTAATGACTTTGAGAACATCTGTAAATGCTTTAGGAAATCTAAATATGTCCCGCTGTCAGACCCCACTTGGGTAGAAAATTATATATTGCTTCCTAAACTTCCAGATAAATGTGTTACCTGCATATATAGACAGATCCTTAAAACTAGAGACAGAGGTGTCCCTCCTTGGCTTAAAGAATGGGAAAAGGAACTAGAATTATCCCTAGATGATGGAAGTAGAACATGGATACAAAAATGTTCACATGGTTTTTCTAAATGTATTAAGATACAAGAAAATTCGGTGAAGTTAACATTCCGGTGGTACAGGACCCCTGAATTTCTCTTCTAGATTGGTCTCTTATCTACAGACCTCTGTTGGAGATGTAATAAAGTCAGGGGAACCCTATCCCATATATGGTGGGATTGTACGCTTATTGGATCATTTTGGAGAGATGTGGAGCGAGAGATCAATCATATCTGCTCCACCTCTCTAAAGCTTACAAAGCCTTTGGTGTTATTATGGCTTCCCACCCCGTCATTTAGACCTGGGAGAAATTGTTTAACAACCCAGTTGTTAATGGTGGCTAAGCTTCTTATCCCAGTATGTTGGAGATCTACGGAGCCTCCGACTCTTGATATGTGGCGGGATAGAGTTAGCCAGGTGTGTCAGATGGAGGAACTCATAGGTTGGACATACCACTCTAGGGATCGATATCTCCAAATCTGGCAACCCTGGCTAACCTATAAAAAACAAAATGGACTAAGGTTATAGTTGTCTCCTGGCCTCTCTTAGCCCTATGAGGGGTATAACAATAATAATAATAATAACAAAAATTCTCCATAACTCTATAATGCTTCAATCATGGGCTTTTTAGGGCGAATATGTAATGTATTGTTATGTCATGTCCTGTCTTGTCTAGGGTCTAAACGTACTGGGTTTATCTTTGTATCTATTTGTTTCTGTATCTTATAAAATCTATTATATTGCACTTTATAGTACTTAATTTCACTCAGTGAGAAAGCATACTCAGTAAAACTGTATGTGTAAGTTGTATGATTCCTATCTCTAGCATGTACTGTTAGGCGAAGCCTTCGAAGCTTCAATAACTACTTTATAGGAAAGTGCTTCATACTTCTTTGTGTTTCTCTGTATGAAATGGCAAATCTTTTCAATAAACAGAATTTGTACCCACATGCAGTTCCAAGGACACTGCAGTTGCTAAAATGGCCGCCAACCCCGACCTCAGTAATAGATGGATTAAAAATTATTTTGCAGTATCACTGGGCTCAGGGCTGGATACAAATATGTAGCATAGCACCCTCAATAATTGCTGAAGTTTGAAGAGTTAACACCACCAAGTTCAACAGATTTCTTCCCTAATCTCTCCCTGAGAGCACCAGCAGCAGCCTGTCCCTACACTAAGAGCAGCAGGGGGACGTGCGGCGCTATGTGACTCCAGCTTAAATAGAGGCTGGGTTATATGCTGCACTTAGCCAATCACAGCCATGCCAATAGTAGGCATGGCTGTGATGGCTTCTTAGGGCAAAGTAGTGAAACGCTTGTTGATTGGCTTGTTGATTCGCCGAACAACGAACCCGAACTTTTACGGAAATGTTCGGGTTCCGGTCCGGGTGCGAAAAACCGTAATGTTCGGTATAAACCCAAACTTTACAGTTCGGGTACGCTCAACTCTAAACACCACTAAAAACACATTAACAAAAATCCACAAAAATGCTTCAGGCTGCTTTCATTTTTTTATATTAACGTTTAGAATCTTACAAGAAAAAAACATGTATAAGAGAAGGAAATCTTCTGGCCAGATTTGAAGTTGAATATATTATATCTCTAGGGTTTTATTTCAATAGAAGTCACACATGCAAATGGAAAATTAGCAGCACATTTGGTGAGTTGAAGTGAAGTTTTTGTCAAAAAAATGGCCGCCGTATTTATAGGGCTGTGACACAGTGCACAGAGCGCTGGCTGCTGATTGGCTGCATGCATGTCAGTATGGGTGATCCCGCCTTCCCAGAGTTTCTTGCCCCATGTCCTCACACGTGTAGCAGCTATTTTAGAAAAAAATTTGATTTGTAACCACGAATCGCGGGGGAATTTGGATTCGGTGCAAATCAAATTTTTCATGAAATTCGGATCAAATTCTACTTCGTCAGCTTCGATTCGCTCATCTTTAACGGCCATGTTACATGAGTGGTAGCGCAGCCTATTTTAAACGGACAACACACTGGCCTTTCAGACAACGGAACTGCCTGCCGGATCACACTAACGCTAGTGTGAAAGTACCCTTAGGCTGCATTCACACGACCGTATGTATTTGCGGATCTGCAAAAAAACGGATCATGTCTGCAAAATACCGAAGAGTGTCTTCCGCATGTCATCCGCAAAAAATGGTCCGCAAAAAACGGATGAGGAAAAAAAAAAAGGGGGAGAGAATAAAATAATATAATAAAAATACGGAAACGGATCCGCAAATTGCAGATGACATACGGAAACCATTACGTATGTCATCCGCAATTTGCGGATCCATATACTTCTATGGGGCTGCAGAACGATTTCTGCGGACAATGATAGGACATGCTTCATATTTTTGCGGAGTATAAATGCGGAACCACGGATGTGGACAACATACTGAATGTTGTCCGCATATTTTATTTACCCATAGGAATGAATGGGTCCGCATTTATTCCGCAAAATGCGGATCGGATGCGGATCGGACGCGGAAAAAAAAAAAGTACGGTCGTGTGAATGTAGCCTAGGGTGCAAGTGATGTTTGATACAGGCATTAACAGGGTTTATTACAAGGAAATATTTATGCGTTTTATTTGCCCTTGTGCGGTGCAGCTATATGTTCTAAAGCATTTTTTGGGTTGTATTAGTGCGAAAAAAAGGGCTTATTAGCCGTTGTGTGGTGAAGGGCGAAAATAACAGCCCTTTTTGTCGTGTATTAGTGGCAAAAGTAAAATAAATTTGCCGCTCAGAGGTGCAGTTATCGGTTTTAAAGCCCTTTTTTCTGTGTATTAGTGGAAAAAGAAAAAAATATTTGCCACTCTGCGGTGCAGTTATCTGTTTTAAAGCCCTTTTTTCCGTGTATTAGTGGAAAAATAAAAAAAATATTTGCCGCTCAGCAGTGCAGTTATCTTTTCTAAAGCACTTTTTTCCATGTATTAGTAGAAAAGGAAAAAATATCTTTGCCGCTCAGCGGTGCAGTAATATATTTGAAAGCCCTGTATGCCGTGTATTAGTAGCAAAATTAAAATATATTCACTGTCCAGCGTTGCATATATCTGTTGAAAAGCCTGTTGTGTAAAAGTAGAAAAAAATTTGGGCCTAATTGACGTTCTGCGGTGCAGTGATATATTGTGAAGCCCAGTTTGCTGTGTATTAGTGGCAGAATAAAAATATATTCGCCATCCAGAGTTGCATATGCCTGTTGAAAAGCCTGTTGTGTTAAGGTAGAAAAAAATTTGGGCATAATTGACGTTCTGCGGTGCAGTTATATATTGTGAAGCCCAGTTTGCCGTGTATTAGTGGTGAAATAAAAATATATTCAACGTTGCACTTATCTGTTGAAAAGCCTGTTGTGTTGTGTAAAAGTAGAAAAAAATTAGAACCTAATTGCTGTTCAGTGGTGAATTACTGCATATATTCTAAAGCCCTTTTTGCGGTATGGACCGAATCACGTAGTGGTGACATTTTTTAAAACAGGCTTTTTTGTGGAAAATTGATGGGTGATTGTAGACTTTGTTCTGTATGAACCGATGTTATATGTTGAAAAGCCTTTAGTGTAGTGTAAAAGTGGGAAAACATTTTGTTGGAAAAATGTATAGGTTATTGTAGACTTTGTTCTGTTTATACCGATGTTATATATTGAAAAGCCTTTAGTGTAGTGAAAAAGTGGTAAAAAATTTAGTTGGCAAAATTGATGGGTGATTGTAGACTTTGTTCTGTATGAACCGATGTTATATGTTGAAAAGCCATTTGTGTAGTGTAGCCTTTAGTGTGACTCCGTTCGCCCAGGCAAACCAGGTGCAGAACAGCGTTATGAGAGGGGTCGCACATGGCTTGCATACACTATATGCCTCCAACATAATTCTTGGGTCTCTACATAAAAATAATGTATTTGCTGTAAATCGCAGGAGGGGCATAGTTGGGGCCATTGACTTCATAAGAGATACAGAGCAGCGAAGTTCAGCCAGCTCTATTTGCTTCCCGCTGTTTACTGCTCCTGAATGAAAATTGGGGCAACCAGCTTCAGCTTCCTCTGATGTGTATGCCTACAGAGTCCTTTTGTTAGGGCTTTGCAGAGGGAGCAAGAATGTTACGCACAATTCTGATGGAACTCCTGAACTTAAGAAACTGGACTTGGACTCCAAAGCAGAGGCTCTCCTGTCTTGTCTTGTGTGCTGTGGAGATCGAATGCAGACGGAGCAGAAAAAAACACATGAATATTTTCAACTTACTCAAGCTGCTTGATTTAACCCCTTAAGGACCAGTGCTGTATATGTACGGTGGGCTGATTGGGTGGGTGCAGGAGCTACGTCCAGCCGATCAGCGCAGGGGTCCGGCAGTCACTGATAACATGTATTTTTAAAGTCTGCTGGTGTTTTGTCATCAGCGTCTTCATTATGTTTGCTGCTGGACCCACGACAATGCAATTCGGTCCATTCAGCAAAAAGAGGTCTACAATCACCCATCAATTTTCTAGAAAAAAAGCCTGTTTCACATAAAAAATTCAACAAGAAAGCATAATGGAATTTGGTTCATTCAGTTATTGTTGTGACGGATCAGAGGAATGGCAAAATAATCAGTGACATCAACACAAACTTACTGCTGACACCATCTCCACTCTGTCAAGGGGCTCTATTTGTATAAGCGTTTAATAGAACAGGTTCTGTTTATGTCTATGTGGAATCAGCCGACGACGGTGTAAAAGGAGTGCGCTTCTTGCCGCTAACATCAACCTGTAAGGCTGAGTTCACACTTGAGTTATTTGGTCAGTTTTGGCCCCATGACTGCCCAAATAAGGGAAGTGTGCAGTGATTCTAAGAGTGACGCCTGTCATCTGCATGTCATATGGACTCACAGTATTATTTTACTACCAGAGCAGACTCCCTATGTGTGTTACTGCAAGGCACAGTGTTGTACACCACTATAAAGGCTCTCTGCAGCCAGGAAACAGCAGTTTTTAAACGAAATTTGCCGCAAATTTATTCAGATCGAACAAATAATTTGGCTAACCGGCAAATCGAATTTTTCAAAAATTCGCTCATCTTTATTTGCTGGCGTTAATTGACCACATCACTATGCTGGACATACCGGCATGATTAATGATTGACCGGCTCTCCTGCTTGCGGAGGCTGGCCTGTTACTCCCGCAACCAGACTTTGACAGCACTGCGAGTGAAGGAGTGCACCTCCCAGCATGGTTATAACAGTTTCTTTTTGGTTGAGGATGTTGCTGGAATGATATATTCTTTTATTGCTGTATTTTTAGCATTAGCTATAGATGCATTTGAAAAAAAAAAATATATAGAAATAAAAGATAAAAAAGTTCCACTTGCTACATTTCAGTAGTATGTCTCCACTTGAATGCACCTTGAATTATACAAAATAACTAAATATTATAACTAAAAATCCATGCAAAGTTTTGCGGTGACTTTCACAGTAGGAAGAATACGGTCTCATGGTTTCCTATGTACTATGAGGTCATAAAGCGAATCACTTTCTAAGAATATGACTTTGATAACCTTGACTGAGGCCAATTTACAGCATAATGCATTTTTTCCCATTTACGGGCTATGAAAATGATATTGATATCTAGTCTAGACAAATTTGTCAGGCCGTTGGAAATGCTAACCCCCCGCTGCCAAAAATGTATAGATGGTAAATGTATTTAAGGTTATAGAATAAAATAGTCTGCCAGGCATTCTGAGGACATACATTATGAAGGAATAGTTTAGAAGTGTTGGTTTATGGGACTTTCTAACAAAAAGAATTACACATAAAAATATTGTAGAGATAATGCAAACCAGCCTTTAGAATTTTCGCTTTATTCTGATCAGCTTTAAACTGACAAGGCTGGAGAGCCCAAGTGCTGCACAAGCAAATCGTAGGATGCCTCCTCTTAGAACTCTGCTTTCTCTCCTTCACTGATCTCTGACCCATGGAATCAATGTCGGAAGAGAAAACTAATTTCTATCCACTATAACTGCTTCCCCAGAAATAATGAAATGTAGAGCACAGCAATGTTATGTGTAATGTATCATCAGGAAAGAAATACATATCATAAGGACTTACACCAGCGTGCAGAAGTTTGGAATCACTAAAAAAATGTGTTGTTTTTTTTCTATATTCTAGATCTGGACCCAATTAAATCTATAGTAAAATATATTTATTTTGTTCAGAAAATCTAACAAAAGGGGACACGTACATCTGTACCCTTACACAAGGTTTATTTGAATGGGTTTTCCAGCAGGATTAATATATATATTGTAAGAGGGCGCAAGGTTCCGTCGTCGACGGAAGGTACGTGTCACCAAGGTTCCTGGCCTCGGTGAGATAAGAGCCGGATTTTTTGTGTGTCAGCAGCAGCTAGTGCTGCTTGACACATTGATATTTAGTATGGCTACAAAGCCGATCGGGGCTGGCTCTTATTGGGAATAGTCAAGTGCTGGGTGGGAGACTATTCCCCACGGTCCACGGTCCAGCAGGTGGGGAGGTGATTATCCTGGAAGCTGCTGGTGTTACTGTGGAGCTCTCAGGGCTGAGAGCAAGAGTCTGCAATCAGGCGTGCAGTCTACCTAGAAGCCTCTAGTGGAAACTTTGCGTGGCCGAGCTAACTGTCAGGTGTGAACTAACACCGACCACTCAGGTGACCTTGCTGTGGGACTGATGTTTTTGCCTTGAGTTTTGCCTCGTGTGAACAAGCACTAAGACTGTTTCTGTTTTGCCTCATGTGAACAAGCACTAAGACTGTTTCTGTGTTGCTGAGTGTGAATAAAACACTTCTGCTTTACCCAGAGAACTGTGTACCTTGCCTCTATACTGCGTCCGCAAGCCTGTCTACCAGAGCAAATCCCCACAATATATACAGTATATTGAAAATAAAAGAAGCATTACACATCTCACTGATTCCCTGCTGCTGCTGTTTCAATGATTATCGGGTCCCCTCTGTTCTTAATTTCCCGTACCTGGCTTGACATGAAGGAAATGCCTGGAGATATGTACCTGCCTAGACAATTATTGGCTGCAGCAGTGACCTGTCTCAGACTGGCTGAGCAGACATCTCCAAGCATTCCGCCTGGACAAAACCAGCTGAACCACCACTTTAGTTAGCCATTAAAGAAGACCCTGTAACCCTGTAAAATGTTAAATTTGTAATTAATAAATAGAAAATGCTAAAGACTATGTAAACCTTAATAACCATTTTATTGCTCAAGGTATCTAAAATAATAAATTAAGCAATTTTGCAAATTTTGCAATTTAAAAAGTTCCTATTGCTTTGTTTCTACACCTCCTATGCAAAACTCTGTGATGTTATAGCAGCAGACAACATACTAACCCTATGTAGTCAGATCCTGCAGTCTCTCTTAAATCTGTCCCATACTTCTTGCTCATCTACTGAATATAAGTTATTGAATGGTAGCCGACAGTTGGAAGTAGAAGTGCAGGACCTGACTACAAAAGGTTAGTATGTTATCTATTACCATAAGCATTATTAAATACAATATGATAAAATATACAAATTAAAACCATGTATGACCCAGTGGACACATGAAAGACTGAGGACACCGGGATGGGAGCCAACACATCACTGATCGCTAATATAATAACACAATTGTTATAAGTATGTGCAAAGTAGTGCCATAGATTGAATGAGTAATAAGTGAATAAATTGCATGTACCTAAATGGACCTTTTAAATGGAGCACTATCAAGGGTACACATATACAATAATTATAGCAGGCAGGTATGCGCAAAAAAACGCAAGTAAGCGCAAGTGACCATAGTATTTCAATAAAACATGTAGCCCTGATGCTCACAAAGGTAAAATTAATATGCAAACCAAAATAATACCCTTGATAGTGCTCCATTTAAAAGGTCCATTTAGGTACGTGCAATTTATTCACTTATTACTTATTCAATCTATGGCACTACTTTGCACATACTTATAACAATTGTGTTATTGTATTAGCGATCAGTGATGTGTTGGCTCCCATCCCGGTGTCCTCAGTCTTTCATGTGTCCACTGGGTCATACATGGTTTTAATTTGTATATTTTATCATATTGTATTTAATAAAGCATATATTTTTATTGATGATTATCAGCTTCATGGTTATTTATTTGGGCGATACACATATTTCTTGTAGGTGGGATGCTTAGGTTATATGGCCCTTAGATCCCGGTTTCATTTGTATAAATTACCATAAGCACCCAAACAATTTATTGCTGAAAAGAAAAAGCAGTTGTAATTTCTAGTGTTGATCATGAATTTTCGAATTGCGAATTTTAATCACGAATATCGACACTTCGAGAATTCGCGAATATTTAGAATATCGCAAAATATATTCGCAATTGCGAATATTCGTTTTATGCGAATTTTTTATATGTAAATTTTCGTATAAAAAAATGCGCATAAATTCACATAAATTTGCTTAAGAATTCACATAAACTGGTATTTAAAAGGTATCTTAAATGCCAGTTTATGCGAATATTTATGCGAATTTTTATGCATATTTATGCAAATTTTTTATTCGAATTTTCGCAATTAGAAAATAATGACTGGAGATTTTGAATTTTCGAATATATGGCAAATTCAAATATTATCCCTGCCGCTCATCACTAGTAATTACACATACCTTCGCTACAATGAAGACTGTGTGCAGAACAATAAAGGGTATGAAGCACTTTGGCACGTGCGTCGAGACTAGAGATGAGCACATCAGTGCATTAGGAACTTTCCAAAAATGTCGGCAGTAAAAAGCACAAGGAGGGAGAAAGGAGGATGACCGCATGACCCTGAGAGGAAGTGTGGGTGAGGATTGCCCTGCGGCGCACAAAGTGATAGATGGCCTGGATGAGCCAATCAGTGGGGCAGCAGACAGGAAAGTGCCCTTGCAGAATTACTAAAATATCATTCTGTGTTGGACTGTGAATGAGGGTGGATGGTGCAGCAGTCTCTGGCAGAAAACAATCTTAGGGACAGTGTATAGTCACAATGAAGCTTCAGTGTCCGGGACAGTAAAGGTAAAAACTAGAGAGAAGAATAATTGTGTAGAATAGGGAAGGGCAGGGAAAGCTTTCAGCCAGCGAGTGAGGAGCTGAGGCTGTGTGTGCCTTGCAGAGGCAGTGCCTTCTAGCTGCAGTTACTGCCTCATAATACAGCTGCAGCTGCATCAAATCCTCAAAGCTGACACCTGTAAGAGCTTTTCTTTTTTTTTCTCATTTAAACAGAAAGACAGCTGTTTTATTTCCAAAACTAATGTTTCTCTAGGCTTACTGCCAGCATTTTCCCAGTACAATTAACACTACGCTGCAGTGCTGACTGCTGAGCAATTAGTCTATATTTTTTATTCAGTGCATCATATCTGTCCATGCTAAATGCGTCACAGTGTAGCAGAAGCATTTAATGACAATTACTCCACCTGCTGCTGCTGAGCAATTGTTTTCTTTTTTTCAATGTATCATATTTGTATAGTTTTTAAATGCAAGTGTGCCCAAATTGCAATGCAAGTGTACAAATCATAATTTACAACCCACAGAGTACCGTTTAAAATCTCTGAGTTAAAACACCTGAAATAGTGGGCCAAAATCTTTTACAGGGCATCTCTAGACACTTCAAGTGTTGGTGTGTGAGGGGAAAAAATAGCACAAGTGAACAACGTGTGCTTTACAATCCAGAGGGAACTGTTTTAAATCTGTGTTAGTAGTGCACCTGAATTAGTAGTCCAACATTTTTGACATAACATCTCCAGACAGTTCAAGTGTTGATGATGGTTGGGGGGGGGGGAGGGGAGTTTGGGGGAGGATTATATCATAGTAGGTTGATAACGTTACTTTTTCTCTGAACACTTTTTAACGCACATAAGACATTAGGCCCAAATCCGATACTGAATTATTTGAAAAGCAAGTTGTCAATAGCAGTGTCATCAGGGTGTAAAAAAAGTTTGTAAAAAGTGAAGGATATTTTACTGTGCCTCTAAGTTCCAGAAAATGGATTTCCAAACTCTTCCATACTTTATATGACTGTGTACATTAGGCCAAATGTCTGGAATATGGAAGGGTTCTAAACGTCATTCCAGAGTCAGAATGTGGGTATAAGCAGCACCAGCTATCGGGCCAGAAGTAGTAGTAGTAGGCCACAGTTCTTTCTGGCCTCAGAGAGGAGCAACATTATTATTAAGGAGAAAGAGGATGAGCTTGTGTATTGGATGGCTCACTCTTCCTCTCTGTGCCTTGTAGCCAGGGGTCATGACATTCTTCCTGTTCCTCCTCCTTTCAGCTTTAGAGAAGCCTTTCAGTGCAATCCTTAGGACTACCCTGAGGTGGAAGTTCAGGAGGATGCAGGGGACCCCTTGTATAGCTGTGTTGGTGGTGGTAATAGTGGCACCCATTGCCATGGTATTAGTGGTGAAGGCAGTGACAGTGGCAGTCGGGGCAAATACAGAACAGAGAATAAGGAGGGGGGGGGGCAAGAAGCCCACCATGATAAAACACAGTATAATAAAAGTGACATGGAGAACTCTGATGATGATTGTGTATTGGATAGGTGTGTGGTTGAAAGGAGGAGGAAATAACATCAGAGCAAGAGGGTAGTGAGAGCAGCAATAAAGAGCAGAAGTGATGTACAGTCAGAATCTCCCAAAGAACTGCCAGGATCAGATCTGCTTTCGGGACTGGTGATGCCGTTGATACTGTATGTGCATCTGTCCCAAAATGTGCCAGAGCTAAGCCAAGCTTAAAAGTCTCTAGCTCTGCTTGAGTATTTCCATTCTGGCAGTTTTTCTCCAAGTTGCCGGAAGACAGCAGCTTTGTCTTGTGCAAGCTGTGCAAGAGTAAAATAAGCAGAGGGCAGTCAAACACAAACATAGGCACTGCAGCTCTTTTGAACCACATTAAGCGGCATCACCCCATCCGGTGGCCAAACAGAGGTGGTAGTAGCCAATTACTGCAACAAGAGTTTCCTCCTTCTCCTGGTCTCGCTTGCGGAAGCCAGGGTTTTTCACATCATAATAATCACTTTCTGCTTCTCCTACTAAGATTCCTCCTCCTCTGCTGTTAGCCATTGATAATTAAATGCTGGGCCAGAAAACAACTGTTCACGCTTAGCAATCGTCTGGTGCACAAGCTTAATTCCCACCTAGCTAAGTTGCTGTTGGTGCGGTCATTGCTGTACCATTTAGTAGAGTATGCTGCCTTTAGGAAGCTGATGGCATGTTCGCTCAGCCTCACTGTAAGTGGAATTTGATCCGAATTTCAGGATAAATTATCTACCTTCTATTCCATGAACACCATTCTGTCCCCAAAAGCAACAGGGTACAGTGTCGCTCCAACTCTCCCTCCTTCATATCACAAGTGTCAAGTCAACCATTGCCATGCAATGTTGCAGCTGATCGGCCTAGGCGATAGTAGCCACACAGGTGAGCAGTTGCTAAAGTATAACAAGCAGAAAACATTCCGCTGGTGGTCACCCCACCAACTCCAACTTAGCAAGGTATGTACACTGGCTTGCGCACCATGCTGGCAATGTCAAGGGGTCTCTCCTCACATTTCAGCCATTCTTTCGTGGTGAGGAACCCTTTCCCTGACTTGCAGTGACAGAACATTCCCCCTCTACACCACTTAATCCGCAAAAATCCAACTTGCTGGAATTTAACATTGCACATGGTAGAGTATCTTTACATGCAGTGGAAAGCTGTAAATGATTTTTTTATGCACCTGACTGCCTCAGCAGGGAGCATGTGTTGTTTTGAGGTCAGGCAGTGGCAGCTCATCTAAGAAGCCTGTCGGGTGCTGAAGCCATTTGAAGAGGCCACAAAATTTGTCAGTAGGGACAACTGGGGCAAGAACGATCTCATCTTCCTCATATTTATCTAAGAACAGATGTTGATGCTTATGCAGCAGGGGACAATAGTGGATGAAGAACAGCTAACACATCTTGCTGTTCAACCTGTAGCTGTTGGGGACCCGCAAGGAGAAA